>CM017558.1:34456055-35723555 GCA_007844125.1 Sinonovacula constricta
TTGACCTTCTGTCACAATATGTCTCATTTAGGAATATGGCCGAGGTGATCCGACTACATACATACATCCGAGAGATGATTCGTGAATTATCCGAAGTCTTCTGATTGCTCGCGGATGTATATAGTCTGGTTCCCAGCTTCTATTGTAAACATAATAGAAGTCTGGCATTGACGAAACAATGGCTGACGCGATGATAGATGTAAGTTAACCAAATATTTTCAAAAAGTGGTTCATCGGGATATTGTTCAATTTTCAATCGATATGTTTATATAGAATTCTTAAAGATAAGGTTTCTTTTCGTGGAGCATTTCCGTACGTTATTTTTTTTTTTAATTTCAATAAGTTGAGTACTTTCTGGACAAATAAGAAGATTGTGATATTTCGGATATGTGATCATAAGTTCTCTTGTAAAATGATTTTGTTTTGCATTGTAATCAAAACGAATGTGTTTTAGTTATGTTTATTGAGAAAGTATTACATTGCCATGCGGACACTACATATATTATCTTAAATGTAATCAAAGATATTGTGCTTATACAGTTATTGTGGGATGCTTGTTATGTCATTTTATTAACTTACTTGAATATTTCATCATTTACCATGTGTATGAAAGAGCACTATTTTAAAAATTAGGGCATTCTAAGAATTGCACAATATGTACTGTTATTCTTACTGTTTGATCCACCTAGACACATGCTCCTCCTTTTTGTGTTGATAGAATAATTTTAATAGAATCTTTACAATGCCAAAATTTAAATCGCTTTCAGTGACATTTTGCATCTTTCCACTTTTTGGAAAGATAAGGTTTGTTTGCATTAAGAAAAAGGTTCAATCTGGTAAAACAAAGAAGAAGCATTTCCTGTATTTTCTTTTTTTTTTCAATACTTTTTAAAAAAATAGTGTTAATATAAAGACATAAAAATCTTTTTTGTATATTTTTTTCTTTTCTGCAATACCAACAGTAGCTATTTATTGAGAAATTTTAAAAATCGAAAACATGTTTACATTATCCATCTACTGAAATACAGCATAAATGTGTAAATTTCCTAATAATATAAAGTAGTAGTTGTTTTTATGAAAGCTAATAAAGTGCATTTAAATGTTTTAAAAAATCTGCTAATTAAATGAAGTACTGTTTTTTTTAAAAAAAAATGGTGTTTTGCTGAAAGCAGACTAGTTTCATATCTTTGAAACAGCCAGAACTCAATTTTGCTTAAATATCCCCCGAAGACCAAAAATCCAATGGGGTATCATGTTTCTATACAAAGAATGGACACCACCCTACAAATTTTGGTTAATACCTTATATTAAAAGAGATATTTATTTCTGATCATTTTGAGACTGAATAATTACGCTGGACCTAAACTTTTGTTTAAAGCTTGCTTAAGTCAAAGTGCATACTAAAAAGGACAAATTATGGTATCAATTTCTTTTAACAAATCTGTTATGCAAAGATGTATTTAATCCACAAACAGAAACATTTATAACAAAAGAAAAACATTAAAAAATGATGAAAAAATATACCTTCAAATAGTTTCAACTCAATACTTGAGCAAAAATGACTCGTCAACATTCATCAGTGTTGAAATGCGTGATATTGCCAAATAGATGTGTGATTTGTGACTTACTGGTATATTAACACGTAAATAAAAGATAACTATAACATTAAAAAGCATGAATTAAAGTTATAACATGTATATATTATTTTAGAACTAACCTTTTCTCGCAAAGCCTGCCATTGTAATTTTAGAGAACATGTTTACATTCTTACATACACACGGTCTTGTCTGCTTTTTTTTAAAGCGTGGAACTTATGATAACATATATAATTTCTGTTCTATTGTTTATTTTAATGCTTTTTAGTGAGACAAAGTAATTATTATCCACCAGGAGTTGAAATACAGCCCTAAAAATCTCAGTATAAAAGAAGCAATTTCACTGATAGATAATTCACATCGTGCCTGTGTTTTGAAACCTGGGTAGGCTCACTTTTCCCTCTCTTTTACATTTGATGCCATTGCCCACTGCAGTATTCTATTTGTGTTGTGATATGCAACGATGCTACAGAGTAGAACAATAAATGACATTCAGGGAGAATCTCATTGTGTAAGAAGGGAGGAGTGTAGCAGTTTCACAGATACAGCTATAGCTCAGTCCTTAGTATTGGGTAGGTCTGATATTCGAAATCTGGTAAATGCTCACTTTACTCGTAAACTATTACTTTTGAAAATGACCACATTGAAAAAGGTTAACCGTGGAGAGGCTCCAAATGTGCTCATTGATATTTCATGTATCAATGTCTAAGTCTAAAGTTTATTGTATTCAAACAATGATTGCGCTTTCCCTGAATTAGGTAGCACCTATTGTCATATTAGCTCCTTAACAACGCTTTACACGAATGAAAACTACAAAATTGATATTGACCAGAAAATCAATACTATCACAATGAACCACCTTTTGCTATTAGCTCGTAAACTTACCGTTTCCATCGCCGCCGCCATTATTTTATTTCGTTTGTGCCTGACCCTTTGCTTAGACAAAGGGCAGGTAATCCAGACTAGGATGTATGTAGGTAGTCGGATCACCTCGGTCATTTCCCTAAATGGTACTACTTTTGTGACATACGTCAAAACAAAGATGGCAGCTCCGATGACAGCTCACTACAGTACGATGCCTGTAAAACTTCAATTTCAAATTAAAATCATCCGATTTTTTTTAATTTACCCAGTGCAGCAAAGAAGCAGCTGTCTAACGATGGCATTGTTTATGTTTTGTGTGAACAACATATTCTTCTTCCTACTTCCGGCGAACAAAACGATCGGGATTTCAGTAAGTATCATTGCACCATATACATTCGAGGGATGATTTCCCTAGGACGGAATTACTCGAGGAGTTTCGATTGCGCAACGCCATCACCGGGAATCATAGAAAGACCTCCGTCGGGGTTTCGCCTTCAAAACAATAGCATAAAGCTGACAAATAAAACAGACATTTTAAGAAAAACGGCCACGGAAAATGAATCGGCATGAAAATGGATTGAAGGTAAATGTCGAATTGGTATTTGTATTCATTGCCTGCTTTTAGTTTTATTTGAATTAGCAGTAAACATAACGTAACCGCGTATAAAAAAAGAACCCGAATTCAGAATAATTCATCGACAAAGTCCCATTCTGGCCTTGTCGATGCCTTGTGGATGAGGAAAAAGACCGAGCAACGACAGATGGTGTACAAGGGATGGAGCCGATCATACAAGTTTTCTCGACTATATTCATTGGGAAATGGCCTGATCACATAAATTGTGTCTAAAATCCAAACGATGATAGTTAGACGATGTGTGCACAATCTGTTATAGTTTGGTCCAAGTTTTACTAAACGCTTTATATGGTAGATGTGCCTAAACTCCAATCTATAGTTTAGAGAAAACATTTAAATTTGAAGAGACTCGGATATATTTTGCTTGTTCTACACTAGTTACTGATAGTTGTGTTTCATCGGACTCAACATCTAATAACGCCTTCGCGGCAAATCCGTACTGTTTTGTTTGTCACGCCATTTATTGTTGGCTCCACTTAAAATTTTGGTATTTTTATAAAACGAGTTTTAGTTGTATCTTCCATAAATACCCTACTTCAAAATTATGCACAACACGTTCTCGAACACTCAACAGAAAACTTACTTCAGACAATATTAATATGTATATTAAGCATATTATCTGTTAAGCACAATATCCGATACTGCCATGGTTGTTTGCTGAAAATTGTGCTAAGATAGCAATATTTTATTATTATTTTCTTTCCCAATATATTCAAACGCGATCGATGGAAAACGGAGCTACAAATGTAAAGTACTGCATTTTTTATTCCATCTCGAAGGGAAGTATGTGTTCACCTTTTTAGGCATATTTTTCGGAAGAATTCGAACCAGTTTTCAACAACAATGTTACATCTTCTCATTCAGACTTTCAGAGTCAGTTTGATAAATAGAGGATCTGACATGAGTTGTTATTTAATACAAACATTTATTAAACGAGTTCAGGTAAGATGATATTAAACGAGCCTTGCGACTTTAATATCATTTTGCCTGGACGAGTTTAATAAATGTTTGTATTAAATAACAACGAGTGTCAGATTCTTTTTACCACATGATTTTCGTCCTCTTTTACTAGAAACAAATACCCGTGTAGATCTACATGCCGGTTCAAAAATTAGAACGATATTTTGACGTCATTTAACCAAACACCACATCAAAGACCGTTTAATTCATTGTTGCGCTGCACAAAAAAGTTCCATGTTATTGTCTTTAATCGAGAGTAAAAACAAACTTTTAATGCGTATTTAACATTATTGAATATTAAAATTTAACATATCGTCATGTGTTTCATCGACCATTTCAGCTAAATAACTTATAACAATAAACAGTAAACACGTGAAAGTGCGTGACCCAGAAAGTTTACATAGCGGTTAGTGTGAAGGTCACTATTCAAATTTAATTTTCATCGCTGCCAGTGCCGTTTGTTATGTGGTGGACTTGCAGACTCGTCAGTAGAATTTACATTTGATTGTGTCATAGGCAGCTGAATGTTAATATTGAAAGTTCCACCATAAAAAGGTTTCCTGCGAAGATGCTGTTAAAGCCACCATGGACGGTTATGTTTGAGTTCTTTGTGGCGGAATTCATTGAAGTTACCATCGCGTTTCGGACATTAATGTCTTGATTCACATGCTGGTAAGAACAGTTAGACTTTGTGAGGACGTTCGATATCATTTTGTGTGGATTATTGCTAATATGGGGGCAGTTATTAATTGGTTGAATGTTGCGGTGTCCTATTATCTGAATAATCTGATTTGCCGGGATGTTATTTTCGGACAGTTTTTGAACTAAATCATAAATGTTTCCGGGTGCTGTGGTTGGTCAGACGTCTTTCGGATGCAAGTCCAAAAGCCTTAACTATACGCTTCATGATGGTGGCAAGTTTATTTATACTAATAATCTTGATTGCTAAAATTTTGCGCAAAACATGATGATGTTAATGACGTCATTTTGTTTTTTATTGATGACGTCACTGTGTGAACGGTGGACATTTTGAAAAGTAGTTTGTGTTATATAATAAAAACAACTAGCTATGGTTTTAAAAATTCGAAATGCATTTCGACCAAAAATTATCACGGTCGTCATTTTTTATTTTCTTGTGACAACCGCCAAAGCAGCTGGTAAACCAAAGGATGACGATTATTACGATTATGAAACCGACATTAAAGACATCGAGAACAAATTGAAGCATGAACAAACAGTAATTCAATCGATGAAGAATGATATTCACTTGCTAAAAAGTAAGATAGATTCCTTAAAGAAGCACGCTGATCTAGCAGACCACAAGCAGAGGGCTCGGCTTAACAAGCTTGAAAGTCAAATGAGAGGCATAGGTTCCATAAAGAAGCACGCTGATAAAGCAGACCACAAGCAGAGGGCTCGGCTTAACAAGCTTGAAAGTCAAATGAGAGGCATACATAAAGGAAAAGGTTGGTTTTTAATGAATATACAGTTATCATTTGTCAATCATTAACAAAAACATTTCTTTAGAAAAATAGAAGTATTGTTTAGCGGACAATTTTGTAAATACTGCAATGGCGTTAATAATAATTTTATCCAGTTATCCTGGAGTACCCGGTTTCGACGCACATAAGGTTTAATTAAATATTTTCACAAAATTATGTCATATATTTTACTCTACTTAAATTTGCTTATATTGTTCAATCATTTAGTTACAATTCTGCTTACTTTGTAATTTTGTTACACAATATTTAATATAAAAATCGATCCATGCATATAATGGCAGCCATCTTTGTTTACAGTAACCTATTTATACGCATTTTGATTGGCTACTTATATTTGTCATCACCCCCGTGTATACTGTACTTCCGTGTAGGGAATTATTTGCCTCTCACTTATTTCTGAAAAGTAACAACCAAAACGAATTTTTAAATTTTATTTAACATGTTTTTAATCAAATTAAACTAAGGAAATAAGGATTTCCTTTGTTAAATGAACAGGTATTTTACTGCCATGGCAAAAACAGTAATGTATTTATCATCCATGTCTATCATCTATTATTATTTATTCCTCCTTTGTGCAATGAGGACAGAGAAATGTGTCTCCTCTCCTTATTACCCGGACACTTGTACAATATGAGAGGTGAACCCAGTGCCCACATTGATCACACTCAGCCCATTTGACAAATATAAGTGAAGTACTGTTTCTGATTTCTGCTGGAGTGAACAGTTTACAAACACAGCATTTCTCATTATCTTCCATAATGTCTGATTCATCAGATGGAACATCAATTTCAGGTTGTCTGGTCAAGCCAGATGGTCCAGTTATAGGCTGTGCTTTGCTCTGGGGTTTGGTCACTTTACCTGTTTCAAACTGAAGGATGGCTTGTACGGTCTTTTCTTCGGTTATGGCCTTTCCGCTTACCACTGAGCTAAGACATCTCCTCTTTTTGGTTGGAGGCTTTTTGAAGATTATGGATGCTTCTTAAATGTCAAGAAGAAAGATTCAGCAGTTCTGTCAGCAATGGGCTGCGTGGATGGATCACTAGGGGATGCTTGTTGAAGAACTTCTGAAGGCTTGAAGTTAGAAGGATTGACCACGTTTGAGTTGAATGGATATATTCCTGCTTTCTTGAATGAAGATTGCAAATTTTCAGGTGACAAGGCCTTGCCATAGGCAGCACATACAATAGCACAAATGTTGTAACGGGTTATGCTATGTCCACAGTGCTCACGCATAAACTTGTGAGAAAGCTGATTGTAGATTTTTTCAAACGGACCGAAGCATCCAATATCAAGGGGTTGTAAAACATGACTTGTATGGGCTGGAAGAATAAAAAGGATCATGTGCTGCGACTTTGCCCATTCAATCAACCCAAGATTGATGTGGGACTTATGCCCATCATACAGAACAAGCACTGGGTTGCTTTCCGATCTCTGAGGGAGATATTTCAGTAGATGGTCCTCCAGATACTTCCTAAATAAATGACTGTTACTCCAGCCGGTCTCTGACACTTCGCCATCTGCTCCGGAGGTACATCCATCTAGAAGCTCCTGGCGCATTCTATCTCCCGGGAAAATGAAATATGGTGGTACTGCCATGCCTTGTGCATTGCCACAGCCAATTACTGTTACATTTGTCCTTGATCCTGATGTAACAGCTGGTGGCTTTGTATCCACTCCAGTTACTACAAATGGAGGTTTGTGTCTTGTAGATAGACCTTTTTCATTTACATTGAATATCCTCTCCGGTTTACCCTTTAAGTCATACTTGGTAAGAATTGAACCAAGTTCAATATAGTACCTTTGTACACATTCTATCGTCACAGCTTTAGCTCGCTGCATTTCCAGTCCCCGTGGTTTCAAGATCTTTAGCTCTGGCCATCTGGACATAAAACCTGTATACCAGTGAACAGTGAGAGGGTGTTCTTGATCTCTTTTGCCAAGGCAAATAGCATACTCAGTGGCCATGTCCACCACTTCTGACCTACTGTAGCCTTACCCACAGGCAGACATCATTTTCAGATGCTCAACGAATTGGTTCTCCTCTAAGGCATTGAACAACGGTTGTGGTCCAGAATGAGTGGCCTCAGGATTGACCCGTCCACTTAATTTATGCCTTAGAGATGATTCTGGGAGATTAAACTCTCTAGCTGTTTTTCTTATTGGAGCCCCTGTCTCTCTTACTTTCTGCAAAGCAGTGGTCATAGCAACTGGGCTATACTGTCTGTATGTTACAACAGGCACCTAACAGGGGGAAAAAATGTATCTTGATCTCAAATTCATGGAAATATGAATGAAGTCTTTTTTTAAAGATCAATTAAAAATCAATTTATATAAATCTGAGTCTAAAATATAACGGGTACATGGTTCATGGGAGTGATTTTCGGATATATTCATGAATGGAAGTCACGTGATATTTACTACTTACTACGAGCGAGCAGACGAAGCTGATGTCAAATTTGTTTCCTACTATTTTTGCACAATTTCATATCTGTAAGTGATCCTAACTTTAAGTATTAAGAAAAAGGACTAAAATTGCATTCGATTACAAAAAATAACTGAAATATTACCTTCGAATCACGGATTCTCCACATAGTAATCGGCTGACCCAAAAACAGTGTGTTTACTATTACGGCCGTGGGAAAGTGACGTCATACAGTGTCCCTTATATCAAAACAGAGTGAAAACAAAAATGGCGTCGTTTGGGGTGTGCGTAGAAACGCGTTACTCGACGATATGTCTATTCCCATTTGGAAATCAAATATTTAGTGTTCGGTTATAGCTAATATCGCACGAACTCACGAGGAGTCACAAAAGAATGAGAAGCAGTAAAGTTATATACAAGAATTAGGCATTAATTAATTGTCATAAAGTGTTTAAACTATTTCTGTGCTAATGTTTTACGAAGAATTATTTGGACAGTGATGTTTTATGGTGATCAATATTTTATAACAATCACGCAGTCCTGAACGCATTGTAGCAACCATTTCTATAATAACGCCCAGACTTGTAACAGTGCGACACCGGTCGTATCATTAATAGTTACTCAGGGACCATCAGTGGGCAAGGATGCTTTATAATAGTTACTTATGGACCATCAGAGGGGCATTGATGCTTTATAATAGTTACTCATGGACCATCAGTGGGCAATAATGCTTTAAAATAGTTACTCATGGACCATCAGTGGGCAAGGATGCTTTATAATAGTTACTCATGGACCACCAGTGGGTAATGATGCTTTATAATAGTTACTCATGGACCAACAGTGGGCAATGATGCTTTATAATAGTTACTCATGGACCACCAGTGGGCAATGATGCTTTATAATAGTTACTTATGGACCAACAGTGGGCAAGGATGCGTTATAATAGTTACTTAGGGACCATCAGTGGGCAATGATGCTTTATAATAGTTACTCAGGGACCATCAGAGGGGCAATGATGCTTTATAATATTTACTCAGGGACCATCAGAGGGGCAATGATGCTTTATAATAGTTCCTTAGGGACCATCAGAGGGGCAATGATGCTTTATAAAAGTTACTTAGGGACCATCAGAGGGGCAATGATGCTTTATAAAAGTTACTTAGGGACCATCAGTGGGCAATGATGCTTTATGAAAGTTACTAAGGGACCATCAGTGGGCAATGATGCTTTATAAAAGTTACTTAGAGACCATCAGAGGGGCAATGATGCTTTATAAAAGTTACTTAGGGACCATCAGAAGAGCAATGATGCGTTATAAAAGTTACTTAGGGACCATAAGAAGGGCAATGATGCTTTATAAAAGTTACTTAGGGACCATCAGAGGAGCAATGATGCTTTATAAAAGTTACTTAGGGACCATCAGAGGGGCAATGATGCTTTATAAAAGTTACTTAGGGACCATCAAAGGGGCAATGATGCTTTATAATATTTACTCAGGGACCATCAGAGGGGCAATGATGCTTTATAAAAGTTACTTAGGGACCATCAGAGGAGCAATGATGCCTTATAAAAGTTACTTAGGGACCATCAGAGGGGCAATGATGCTTTATAAAAGTTACTTAGGGACCATCAGAGGGGCAATGATGCTTTATAAAAGTTACTTAGGGACCCTCAGTGGGCAATGACGCTTTATAAAAGTTACTTAGGGACCATCAGAGGGGCAATGATGCTTTATAATATTTACTTAGGGACCATCAGAGGGGCAATGATGCTTTTTAATAGTCACTCGGAGACCAGCAGTGGGCAGTGATGCTTTATAATAGTCACTCAGGGACCATCACTAGGCAATGATACTTTATAATAATTACCCAGGGTCCATCAGTGGCCAATGATGCTTTATAGTAGTTAATCAGAGGCACATAAGTGAACAATGATGCTTTATAAAAGTCACTCAGGGACCATCACTGGGCAATGATGCTTTATAATCGTCACTTTGGGACCATCAGTCGGCAAAACTTAATAAAAGTCACTCAGGGACCATCAGTGGGCAATTATGCTTTATAAAAGTTACTTAGGGACCATCAGAGGGTAATGAGGCTTTATAATATTTACTCAAGGACCATCAGAGGGGCAATGGTGCTTTATAATAGTCACTCGGCGACCATCAGTGGGCATTGATGCTTTATAATAGTCACTCAGGGAACATCAGAGGGTAATGATGCTTTATAATATTTACTCAGGGACCATCAGAGGGGCAATGATGCTTTATAATAGTCACTCGGCGATCATCAGTGGGCACTGGTGTTTTATAATAGTCACTCAGGGAACATCAGTCTGTAATGATGCTTTATAATAGCTACTCAGAGACCATCAGCGGGCAATGATGCTTTATTATAGTCACTCAGGGACCATCAGTGGACAATGATGCTTTATAATAGTCACTCAGGGACCATCAGTGGGTAATGATTCTCTATAATAGTTACTCGGGGGCCATCAGGGGACAATGGTGCTTTATAATAGTTACTCAGTGACCACCAGAGGGGCAATGACGCTTTATAATAGTTACTAAGGGACCATCAGTGGGCAATGCTGCTTTATAATAGTCACTCAGGGAACATCAGTGGGCAATGATGCTTTATAATAGTTACTCATGGACCACCAGTGGGCAATGATGCTTTATAATAGTTACTTATGGACCAACAGTGGGCAAGGATGCGTTATAATAGTTACTTAGGGACCATCAGTGGGCAATGATGCTTTATAATAGTTACTCAGGGACCATCAGAGGGGCAATGATGCTTTATAATATTTACTCAGGGACCATCAGAGGGGCAATGATGCTTTATAATAGTTCCTTAGGGACCATCAGAGGGGCAATGATGCTTTATAAAAGTTACTTAGGGACCATCAGAGGGGCATCGATGCTTTATAAAAGTTACTTAGGGACCATCAGAGGGGCAATGATGCTTTATAAAAGTTACTAAGGGACCATCAGTGGGCAATGATGCTTATAAAAGTTACCTAGAGACCATCAGAGGGGCAATGATGCTTTATAAAAGTTACTTAGGGACCATCAGAAGAGCAATGATGCGTTATAAAAGTTACTTAGGGACCATCAGAGGGGCAATGATGCTTTATAAAAGTTACTTAGGGACCATCAAAGGGGCAATGATACTTTATAATATTTACTCAGGGACCATCAGTGGCCAATGATGCTTTATAGTAGTTACTCAGAGGCACATAAGTGAGCAATGAAGCTTTATAAAAGTCACTCAGGGACCATCACTGGGCAATGATGCTTTATAATCGTCACTTAGGGACCATCAGTCGGCAAAACTTTATAAAAGTCACTCAGGGACCATCAGTGGGCAATGATGCTTTATAAAAGTTACTTAGGGACCATCAGAGGGTAATGATGCTTTATAATATTTACTCACGGACCATCAGAGGGGCAATGGTGCTTTATAATAGTCACTCGGCGACCATCAGTGGGCATTGATGCTTTATAATAGTCACTCAGGGAACATCAGAGGGTAATGATGCTTTATAATATTTACTCAGGGACTATCAGAGGGGCAATGATGCTTTATAATAGTCACTCGGCGATCATCAGTGGGCACTGGTGTTTTATAATAGTCACTCAGGGAACATCAGTCTGTAATGATGCTTTATAATAGCTACTCAGAGACCATCAGCGGGCAATGATGCTTTATTATAGTCACTCAAGGACCATCAGTGGACAATGATGCTTTATAATAGTCACTCAGGGACCATCAGTGGGTAATGATTCTCTATAATAGTTACTCGGGGGCCATCAGGGGACAATGGTGCTTTATAATAGTTACTCAGTGACCACCAGAGGGGCAATGACGCTTTATAATAGTTACTAAGGGACCATCAGTGGGCAATGCTGCTTTATAATAGTCACTCAGGGAACATCAGTGGGCAATGATGCTTTATAATAGTTACTCATGGACCACCAGTGGGCAATGATGCTTTATAATAGTTACTTATGGACCAACAGTGGGCAAGGATGCGTTATAATAGTTACTTAGGGACCATCAGTGGGCAATGATGCTTTATAATAGTTACTCAGGGACCATCAGAGGGGCAATGATGCTTTATAATATTTACTCAGGGATCATCAGAGGGGCAATGATGCTTTATAATAGTTCCTTAGGGACCATCAGAGGGGCAATGATGCTTTATAAAAGTTACTTAGGGACCATCAGAGGGGCATTGATGCTTTATAAAAGTTACTTAGGGACCATCAGAGGGGCAATGATGCTTTATAAAAGTTACTAAGGGACCATCAGTGGGCAATGATGCTTTATAAAAGTTACTTAGGGACCATCAGAGGGGCAATGATGCTTTATAAAAGTTACTTAGGGACCATCAGAGGAGCAATGATGCGTTATAAAAGTTACTTAGGGACCATCAGAGGGGCAATGATGCTTTATAAAAGTAACTTAGGGACCATCAGAGGGGCAATGATGCTTTATAAAAGTTACTTAGGGACCATCAGAGGGGCAATGATGCTTTATAAAAGTAACTTAGGGACCATCAGAGGGGCAATGATGCTTTATAAAAGTTACTTAGGGACCCTCAGTGGGCAATGAGCTTTATAAAAGTTACTTAGGGACCATCAGAGGGGCAATGATGCTTTATAATATTTACTCAGGGACCATCAGAGGGGCAATGATGCTTTTTAATAGTCACTCGGAGACCAGCAGTGGGCAGTGATGCTTTATAATAGTCACTCAGGGACCATCACTAGGCAATGATACTTTATAATAATTACCCAGGGTCCATCAGTGGCCAATGATGCTTTATAGTAGTTACTCAGAGGCACATAAGTGAGCAATGAAGCTTTATAAAAGTCACTCAGGGACCATCACTAGGCAATGATACTTTATAATAATTACCCAGGGTCCATCAGTGGCCAATGATGCTTTATAGTAGTTACTCAGAGGCACATAAGTGAGCAATGAAGCTTTATAAAAGTCACTCAGGGACCATCACTGGGCAATAATGCTTTATAATCCTCACTTAGGGACCATCAGTCGGCAAAACTTTATAAAAGTCACTCAGGGACCATCAGTGGGCAATGATGCTTTATAAAAGTTACTTAGGGACCATCAGAGGGTAATGATGCTTTATAATATTTACTCAAGGACCATCAGAGGGGCAATGATGCTTTATAATAGTCACTCGGCGACCATCATTGGGCATTGATGCTTTATAATAGTCACTCAGGGAACATCAGAGGGTAATGATGCTTTATAATATTTACTCAGGGACTATCAGAGGGGCGATGATGCTTTATAATAGTCACTCGGCGATCATCAGTGGGCACTGGTGTTTTATAATAGTCACTCAGGGAACATCAGTCTGTAATGATGCTTTATAATAGCTACTCAGAGACCATCAGCGGGCAATGATGCTTTATTATAGTCACTCAAGGACCATCAGTGGACAATGATGCTTTATAATAGTCACTCAGGGACCATCAGTGGGTAATGATTCACTATAATAGTTACTCGGGGGCCATCAGGGGACAATGGTGCTTTATAATAGTTACTCAGTGACCACCAGAGGTGCAATGACGCTTTATAATAGTTACTAAGGGACCATCAGTGGGCAATGCTGCTTTATAATAGTCACTCAGGGAACATCAGTGGGCAATGATGCTTTGTAATAGTTACTCATGGACCACCAGTGGGCAATGATGCTTTATAATAGTTACTTATGGACCAACAGTGGGCAAGGATGCGTTATAATAGTTATTTAGGGACCATCAGTGGGCAATGATGCTTTATAATAGTTACTCAGGGACCATCAGAGGGGCAATGATGCTTTATAATATTTACTCAGGGACCATCAGAGGGGCAATGATGCTTTATAATAGTTTCTTAGGGACCATCAGAGGGGCAATGATGCTTTGTAAAAGTTACTTAGGGACCATCAGAGGGGCAATGATACTTTATAAAAGTTATTTAGGGACCATCAGAGGGGCAATGATGCTTTATAAAAGTTACTAAGGGATCCTCAGTGGGCAATGATGCTTTATAAAAGTTACTTAGAGACCATCAGAGGGGCAATGATGCTTTATAAAAGTTACTTAGGGACCATCAGAAGAGCAATGATGCGTTATAAAAGTTACTTAGGGACCATCAGAGGGGCAATGATTCTTTATAAAAGTTACTTAGGGACCATCAAAGGGGCAATGATGCTTTATAATATTTACTCAGGGACCATCAGAGGGGCAATGATGCTTTATATAAGTTACTAAGGGACCATCAGAGGAGCAATCATCCGTTATAAAAGTTACTTAGGGACCATCAGAGGGGCAATGATGCTTTATAAAAGTAACTTAGGGACCATCAGAGGGGCAATGATGCTTTATAAAAGTTACTTAGGGACCCTCAGTGGGCAATGACGCTTTATAAAAGTTACTTAGGGACCATCAGAGGGGCAATGATGCTTTATAATATTTACTCAGGGACCATCAGAGGGGCAATGATGCTTTTTAATAGTCACTCGGAGACCAGCAGTGGGCAGTGATGCTTTATAATAGTCACTCAGGGACCATCACTAGGCAATGATACTTTATAATAATTACCCAGGGTCCATCAGTGGCCAATGATGCTTTATAGTAGTTACTCAGAGGCACATAAGTGAGCAATGAAGCTTTATAAAAGTCACTCAAGGACCATCACTGGGCAATGATGCTTTATAATCGTCACTTAGGGACCATCAGTCGGCAAAACTTTATAAAAGTCACTCAGGGACCATCAGTGGGCAATGATGCTTTATAAAAGTTACTTAGGGACCATCAGAGGGTAATGATGCTTTATAATATTTACTCAAGGACCATCAGAGGGGCAATGATGCTTTATAATAGTCACTCGGCGACCATCAGTGGGCATTGATGCTTTATAATAGTCACTCAGGGAACATCAGAGGGTAATGATGCTTTATAATATTTACTCAGGGACTATCAGAGGGGCAATGATGCTTTATAATAGTCACTAGGCGATCATCAGTGGGCACTGGTGTTTTATAATAGTCACTCAGGGAACATCAGTCTGTAATGATGCTTTATAATAGCTACTCAGAGACCATCAGCGGGCAATGATGCTTTATTATAGTCACTCAAGGACCATCAGTGGTCAATGATGCTTTATAATAGTCACTCAGGGACCATCAGTGGGTAATGATTCTCTATAATAGTTACTCGGGGCCATCAGGGGACAATGGTGCTTTATAATAGTTACTCAGTGACCACCAGAGGGGCAATGACGCTTTATAATAGTTACTAAGGGACCATCAGTGGGCAATGCTGCTTTATAATAGTTACTTATGGACCAACAGTGGGCAAGGATGCGTTATAATAGTTACTTAGGGACCATCAGTGGGCAATGATGCTTTATAATAGTTACTCAGGGACCATCAGAGGGGCAATGATGCTTTATAATATTTACTCAGGGACCATCAGAGGGGCAATGATGCTTTATAATAGTTACTCAGGGACCATCAGAGGGGCAATGATGCTTTATAATATTTACTCAGGGACCATCAAAGGGGCAATGATACTTTATAAAAGTTATTTAGGGACCATCAGAGGGGCAATGATGCTTTATAAAAGTTACTAAGGGATCCTCAGTGGGCAATGATGCTTTATAAAAGTTACTTAGAGACCATCAGAGGGGCAATGATGCTTTATAAAAGTTACTTAGGGACCATCAGAAGAGCAATGATGCGTTATAAAAGTTACTTAGGGACCATCAGAGGGGCAATGATTCTTTATAAAAGTTACTTAGGGACCATCAAAGGGGCAATGATGCTTTATAATATTTACTCAGGGACCATCAGAGGGGCAATGATGCTTTATAAAAGTTACTAAGGGACCATCAGAGGAGCAATCATCCGTTATAAAAGTTACTTAGGGACCATCAGAGGGGCATTGATGCTTTATAAAAGTAACTTAGGGACCATCAGAGGGGCAATGATGCTTTATAAAAGTTACTTAGGGACCCTCAGTGGGCAATGACGCTTTATAAAAGTTACTTAGGGACCATCAGAGGGGCAATGATGCTTTATAATATTTACTCAGGGACCATCAGAGGGGCAATGATGCTTTTTAATAGTCACTCGGAGACCAGCAGTGGGCAGTGATGCTTTATAATAGTCACTCAGGGACCATCACTAGGCAATGATACTTTATAATAAATACCCAGGGTCCATCAGTGGCCAATGATGCTTTATAGTAGTTACTCAGAGGCACATAAGTGAGCAATGAAGCTTTATAAAAGTCACTCAAGGACCATCACTGGGCAATGATGCTTTATAATCGTCACTTAGGGACCATCAGTCGGCAAAACTTTATAAAAGTCACTCAGGGACCATCAGTGGGCAATGATGCTTTATAAAAGTTACTTAGGGACCATCAGAGGGTAATGATGCTTTATAATATTTACTCAAGGACCATCAGAGGGGCAATGATGCTTTATAATAGTCACTCGGCGACCATCAGTGGGCATTGATGCTTTATAATAGTCACTCAGGGAACATCAGAGGGTAATGATGCTTTATAATATTTACTCAGGGACTATCAGAGGGGCAATGATGCTTTATAATAGTCACTAGGCGATCATCAGTGGGCACTGGTGTTTTATAATAGTCACTCAGGGAACATCAGTCTGTAATGATGCTTTATAATAGCTACTCAGAGACCATCAGCGGGCAATGATGCTTTATTATAGTCACTCAAGGACCATCAGTGGTCAATGATGCTTTATAATAGTCACTCAGGGACCATCAGTGGGTAATGATTCTCTATAATAGTTACTCGGGGCCATCAGGGGACAATGGTGCTTTATAATAGTTACTCAGTGACCACCAGAGGGGCAATGACGCTTTATAATAGTTACTAAGGGACCATCAGTGGGCAATGCTGCTTTATAATAGTTACTTATGGACCAACAGTGGGCAAGGATGCGTTATAATAGTTACTTAGGGACCATCAGTGGGCAATGATGCTTTATAATAGTTACTCAGGGACCATCAGAGGGGCAATGATGCTTTATAATATTTACTCAGGGACCATCAGAGGGGCAATGATGCTTTATAATAGTTACTCAGGGACCATCAGAGGGGCAATGATGCTTTATAATATTTACTCAGGGACCATCAAAGGGGCAATGATACTTTATAAAAGTTATTTAGGGACCATCAGAGGGGCAATGATGCTTTATAAAAGTTACTAAGGGATCCTCAGTGGGCAATGATGCTTTATAAAAGTTACTTAGAGACCATCAGAGGGGCAATGATGCTTTATAAAAGTTACTTAGGGACCATCAGAAGAGCAATGATGCGTTATAAAAGTTACTTAGGGACCATCAGAGGGGCAATGATTCTTTATAAAAGTTACTTAGGGACCATCAAAGGGGCAATGATGCTTTATAATATTTACTCAGGGACCATCAGAGGGGCAATGATGCTTTATAAAAGTTACTAAGGGACCATCAGAGGAGCAATCATCCGTTATAAAAGTTACTTAGGGACCATCAGAGGGGCATTGATGCTTTATAAAAGTAACTTAGGGACCATCAGAGGGGCAATGATGCTTTATAAAAGTTACTTAGGGACCCTCAGTGGGCAATGACGCTTTATAAAAGTTACTTAGGGACCATCAGAGGGGCAATGATGCTTTATAATATTTACTCAGGGACCATCAGAGGGGCAATGATGCTTTTTAATAGTCACTCGGAGACCAGCAGTGGGCAGTGATGCTTTATAATAGTCACTCAGGGACCATCACTAGGCAATGATACTTTATAATAATTACCCAGGGTCCATCAGTGGCCAATGATGCTTTATAGTAGTTACTCAGAGGCACATAAGTGAGCAATGAAGCTTTATAAAAGTCACTCAAGGACCATCACTGGGCAATGATGCTTTATAATCGTCACTTAGGGACCATCAGTCGGCAAAACTTTATAAAAGTCACTCAGGGACCATCAGTGGGCAATGATGCTTTATAAAAGTTACTTAGGGACCATCAGAGGGTAATGATGCTTTATAATATTTACTCAAAGACCATCAGAGGGGCAATGATGCTTTATAATAGTCACTCGGCGACCATCAGTGGGCATTGATGCTTTATAATAGTCACTCAGGGAACATCAGAGGGTAATGATGCTTTATAATATTTACTCAGGGACTATCAGAGGGGCAATGATGCTTTATAATAGTCACTAGGCGATCATCAGTGGGCACTGGTGTTTTATAATAGTCACTCAGGGAACATCAGTCTGTAATGATGCTTTATAATAGCTACTCAGAGAGCATCAGCGGGCAATGATGCTTTATTATAGTCACTCAAGGACCATCAGTGGACAATGATGCTTTATAATAGTCACTCATGGACCATCAGTGGGTAATGATTCTCTATAATAGTTACTCGGGGCCATCAGGGGACAATGGTGCTTTATAATAGTTACTCAGTGACCACCAGAGGGGCAATGACGCTTTATAATAGTTACTAAGGGACCATCAGTGGGCAATGCTGCTTTATAATAGTCACTCAGGGAACATCAGTGGGCAATGATGCTTTATAATAGTTACTCATGGACCACCAGTGGGCAATGATGCTTTATTATAGTTACTTATGGACCAACAGTGGGCAAGGATGCGTTATAATAGTTACTTAGGGACCATCAGTGGGCAATGATGCTTTATAATTGTTACTCAGGGACCATCAGAGGGGCAATGATGCTTTATAATATTTACTCAGGGACCATCAAAGGGGCAATGATGCTTTATAATAGTTCCTTAGGGACCATCAGAGGGGCAATGATGCTTTATAAAAGTTACTTAGGGACCATCAGAGGGGCATTGGTGCTTTATAAAAGTTACTTAGGGACCATCAGAGGGGCAATGATGCTTTATAAAAGTTACTAAGGGACCATCAGTGGGCAATGATGCTTTATAAAAGTTACTTAGAGACCATCAGAGGGGCAATGATGCTTTATAAAAGTTACTTAGGGACCATCAGAAGAGCAATGATGCGTTATAAAAGTTACTTAGGGACCATCAGAGGGGCAATGATGCTTTATAAAAGTTACTTAGGGACCATCAAAGGGGCAATGATGCTTTATAATATTTACTCAGGGACCATCAGAGGGGCAATGATGCTTTATAAAAGTTACTTAGGGACCATCAGAGGAGCAATGATGCGTTATAAAAGTTACTGAGGGACCATCAGAGGGGCAATGATGCTTTATAAAAGTAACTTAGGGACCATCAGAGGGGCAATGATGCTTTATAAAAGTTACTTAGGGACCCTCAGTGGGCAATGACGCTTTATAAAAGTTACTTAGGGACCATCAGAGGGGCAATGATGCTTTATAATATTTACTCAGGGACCATCAGAGGGGCAATGATGCTTTTTAATAGTCACTCGGAGACCAGCAGTGGGCAGTGATGCTTTATAATAGTCACTCAGGGACCATCACTAGGCAATGATACTTTATAATAATTACCCAGGGTCCATCAGTGGCCAATGATGCTTTATAGTAGTTACTCAGAGGCACATAAGTGAGCAATGAAGCTTTATAAAAGTCACTTAGGGACCATCACTGGGCAATGATGCTTTATAATCGTCACTTAGCGACCATCAGTCGGCAAAACTTTATAAAAGTCACTCAGGGACCATCAGTGGGCAATGATGCTTTATAAAAGTTACTTAGGGACCATCAGAGGGTAATGATGCTTTATAATATTTACTCAAGGACCATCAGAGGGGCAATGATGCTTTATAATAGTCACTCGGCGACCATCAGTGGGCATTGATGTTTTATAATAGTCACTCAGGGAACATCAGAGGGTAATGATGCTTTATAATATTTACTCAGGGACTATCAGAGGGGCGATGATGCTTTATAATAGTCACTCGGCGATCATCAGTGGGCACTGGTGTTTTATAATAGTCACTCAGGGAACATCAGTCTGTAATGATGCTTTATAATAGCTACTCAGAGACCATCAGCGGGCAATGATGCTTTATTATAGTCACTCAAGGACCATCAGTGGACAATGATGCTTTATAATAGTCACTTAGGGACCATCAGTGGGTAATGATTCTCTATAATAGTTACTCGGGGGCCATCAGGGGACAATGGTGCTTTATAATAAGTACTCAGTGACCACCAGAGGGGCAATGACGCTTTTTAATAGTTACTAAGGGACCATCAGTGGGCAATGCTGCTTTATAATAGTCACTCAGGGAACATCAGTGGGCAATGATGCTTTATAATAGTTACTCATGGACCACCAGTGGGCAATGATGCTTTATAATAGTTACTTATGGACCAACAGTGGGCAAGGATGCGTTATAATAGTTACTTAGGGACCATCAGTGGGCAATGATGCTTTATAATAGTTACTCAGGGACCATCAGAGGGGCAATGATGCTTTATAATATTTACTCAGGGACCATCAGAGGGGCAATGATGCTTTATAATAGTTTCTTAGGGACCATCAGAGGGGCATTGATGCTTTATAAAAGTTTCTTAGGGACCATCAGAGGGGCAATGATGCTTTATAAAAGTTACTTAGGGACCATCAGTGGGCAATGATGCTTTATAAAAGTTACTTAGGGACCATCAGAGGAGCAATGATGCCTTATAAAAGTTACTTAGGGACCATCAGAGGGGCAATGATGCTTTATGAAAGTAACTTAGGGACCATCAGAGGGGCAATGATGCTTTATAAAAGTTACGTAGGGACCCTCAGTGGGCAATGACGCTTTATAAAAGTTACTTAGGGACCATCAGAGAGGCAATGATGCTTTATAATATTTACTCAGGGACCATCAGAGGGGCAATGATGCTTTTTAATAGTCACTCGGAGACCAGCAGTGGGCAATGATGCTTTATAATAGTCACTCAGGGACCATCACTAGGCAACGATACTTTATAATAATTACCCAGGGTCCATCAGTAGCCAATGATGCTTTATAGTAGTTACTCAGAGGCACATAAGTGAGCAATGATGCTTTATAAAAGTCACTCAGGGACCATCACTGGGCAATGATGCTTTATAATCGTCACTTAGGGACCATCAGTCGGCAAAACTTTATAAAAGTCACTCAGGGGACCACCAGTGGGCAATGATGCTTTATAAAAGTTACTTAGGGACCATCAGAGGGTAATGATGCTTTATAATATTTACTCAAGGACCATCAGAGGGGCAATGATGCTTTATAATAGTCACTCGGCGACCATCAGTGGGCATTGATGCTTTATAATAGTCACTCAGGGAACATCAGAGGGTAATGATGCTTTATAATATTTACTCAGGGACCATCAGAGGGGCAATGATGCTTTATAATAGTCACTCGGCGATCATCAGTGGGCACTGGTGTTTTATAATAGTCACTCAGGGAACATCAGTCTGTAATGATGCTTTATAATAGCTACTCAGAGACCATCAGCGGGCAATGATGCTTTATTATAGTCACTCAGGGACCATCAGTGGACAATGATGCTTTATAATAGTCACCCAGGGACCATCAGTGGGTAATGATTCTCTATAATAGTAACTCGGGGGCCATCAGGGGACAATGGTGCTTTATAATAGTTACTCAGTGACCACCAGAGGGGCAATGACGCTTCATAATAGTTACTAAGGGACCATCAGTGGGCAATGCTGCTTTATAATAGTCACTTAGGGAACATCAGTGGACAATGATGCTTTATAATAGTCACTCAGGGAACATCAGTGGGTAATGATGCTTTATAATAGTCACTCAGGGAACATCAGTGGGCAATGATGCTTTATAATAGTCACTCAGGGACCATCAGTGGGTAATGATGCTTTATAATAGTCACTCAGGGACCATCAGTGGGCAATGGTGCTTTATAATAGTTACTCAGGGACCATCAGTGGGCAATGATGCTTTATAATAGTCACTCAGGGACCATCATTGGGCAAGGATGCGTTATAATAGTTACTCAGGGACCATCAGTGGGCAATGATGCTTTATAATAGTTACTTAGGGACCATCAGAGGGGCAATGATGCTTTATAATAGTTACTTAGGGACCATCAGAGGGGCAATGATGCTTTATAAAAGTCTCTCAGGGACCATCAGTGGGCAATGATGCTTTATAAAAGTTACTTAGGGACCATCAGAGGGCAATGATGCTTTATAAAAGTTACTTAGGGACCATCAGTGGGCAATGATGCTTTATAAAAGTTACTTAGGGACCATCAGAGGGGCAATGATGCTTTATAAAAGTTACTTAGGGACCATCAGAGGGGCAATGGTGCTTTATAAAAGTTACTTAGGGACCATCAGAGGGGCAATGATGCTTTATAAAAGTTACTTAGGGACCATCAGAGGGGCAATGATGCTTTATAAAAGTTACTTAGGGACCATCAGTGGGCACTGATGCTTTGTAATATTTACTCAGGGACCATCAGAGGGGCAATGATGCTTTATAATAGTCACTCGGGGACCATCAGTGGGCATTGATGCTTTATAATAGACACTCGGGGAACATCAGAGGGTAATGATGCTTTATAATATTTACTCAGGGACCATCAGAGGGGCAATGATGCTTTGTAATAGTCACTCGGCGACCATTAGTGGGCACTGGTGCTTTATAATAGTCACTCAGGGAACATCAGTGGGTAATGATGCTTTATAATAGCTACTCAGAGACCATCAGCGGGCAATGATGCTTTATTATAGTCACTCAGTGACCATCAGTGGACAATGATGCTTTATGATAGTTCCTCAGGGACCATCAGTGGGCATTGATGCTTTATAATAGTTACTCGGGGGCCATCAGAGGGCAATGATGCTTTATATTAGTCACTCAGGGACCATCAGGGGGCAAAGATTCTTTACAAAAGTCACTCAGGGACCATCAGTGGGCAATGATACTTAATAATAATTACCCAGGGTCCATCAGTGGACAATGATGCTTTATAGTAGTTACTCAGAGGCACATAAGTGAGCAATGATGCTTTATAAAAGTCACTCAGGGACTATCACTGGGCAATGATGCTTTATAAAAGTCACTCAGGGACTATCACTGGGCAATGATGCTTTATAATCGTCACTTAGGGACCATCAGTCGGCAAAACCTTATAATAGTCACTCAGGGGCACATCAGAGGGCAGTTTTGTTCCATAATATTTATGCAAGGGCGCGTCAGTAAGCAGTGTTTATTAATATGCACCCAGGGACACGGCAGTAGGCAGTGTGCAGTGTTGTTTTTATAATAATCACACAAGGACACATTTGTGGGTAGTGTTGTTTAATCATAATCACACAAGGACACATTTGTGGGTAGTGTTGTTTAATCATTATCACACAGCGACACATTTGTGGGTAGTGTTGTTTAATCATAATCACACATGGACACTTTTGTGGGTAGTGTTGTTTAATCATAAACACACAGGGACACTTTTGTGGTTAGTGTTGTTTAATCATAATCACACAGCGACACATTTGTGGGTAGTGTTGTTTAATCATAATCACACATGGACACTTTTGTGGGTAGTGATGTTTAATCATAAACACACAGGGACACTTTTGTGGGTAGTGATGTTTAATCATAAACACACAGGGACACTTTTGTGGGTAGTGATGTTTA
Organism: Sinonovacula constricta; assembly: GCA_007844125.1. NCBI lineage: Eukaryota > Metazoa > Mollusca > Bivalvia > Cardiida > Solecurtidae > Sinonovacula > Sinonovacula constricta. Next base: position 34,479,703 of record CM017558.1, read on the forward strand.
ATCATAAACACACAGGGACACTTTTGTGGGTAGTGATGTTTAATCATAATCACACATGGACACTTTTGTGGGTAGTGATGTTTAATCATAATCACACAGGGACACTTTTGTGGGTAGTGATGTTTAATCATAAACACACAGGGACACTTTTGTGGGTAGTGATGTTTAATCATAATCACACATGGACACTTTTGTGGGTAGTGATGTTTAATCATAAACACACAGGGACACTTTTGTGGGTAGTGATGTTTAATCATAATCACACAGGGACACTTCTGTGGGTAGTGATGTTTAATCATAATCACACAGGGACACATTAGTGGGTAGTGTTGTTTAATCATAATCATACAGGGACACATTAGTGGGTAGGGTTGTTTATTAATATTCACCCAGGGACGCGGCAGTGGGCAGTGTTGTTTGTATAATAATCACACAGGGACACATTAGTGGGTAATGTTGTTTAATCATAATCACACAGGGACACATCAGTAGGTAGTGTTGTTTAATAATAATTACTCTGGGACATATTTTGGACAGTGTTGTTTAATATTAATCACTCAGGGACACGTGCATTTATCGGACCCCAGATAAATGTATGTGTGGTGAATATCGACCCCAACACCGTTTCTTTTTTTTCATTGTTCAGTTTTATATCTCAAATTACGACAAATCGTTCATCAGGAGATGATTCGTAAATTATTCGAGGCGTTCTGACTGTTCTGGGAAATGAAATACCAGCTCATTTGATATATGCGAGTTCTTCATTAAAGAAATAATCCTGAAGATTATAAATCACATTTTAAAGATTTTTCTTTCACGAAGGTTGATAAACGTCTTTACATTTGAGATTTAACAGGCTCAAAGAGAAAACTTTAAAGAACAACATGTCCGCATATTATCTTATGGCCACAGACATCCATTCATTGTGGTCTAAGAAAGTTTTGCCTTAATAACATGGCGAGTTACGACTAAGCCTCTTGTGAAAATATAACAGAAAATGGTGTGACGAAACAAGCTGGGATGCGTTGCTCAAGGTTTTTTGCTTAACACTTACAATGTATTTTTCTTTTTTCTTTATCTCTTTTAGCCGCCCATCATTCTAAGACTAAGGTCGCCTTCTCGGTCGTGTTTCCCAAAACTGAGTCCAACCTTCCCATAGGAACCGTCCTCAAGTACCCGACAATCAGGCTGAACGCTGGCAATGCGTACAACCCGAAAACAGGGGTGTTTACGGCTCCTATTTCCGGTATCTACATCTTTTCTTACCACATGGGTCTCCATGGTATTAGCGAAAGCTGGATTGTTCTTAAGAAGAACGGCCATCAGATGAATGGTGCAGCAGAACAGGGCACATCTAAAACTCAAAACAACCAGGGCGGAAACACCGCCATATTGCATTTAGGCGCAAAAGAGCGTGTGTGGGTGGAAACAATTCATGTAAAGGCAACGAACCTCCAGAAAATGTTTACCACGTTCTCGGGGGCTCTTTTGCGTGCAGATAAGCCTTGAAAACTCGGTCTACACGCATGCTGTGCACTTAAATAATGGTTTATATACAAAACTCTGACAATAGATTTTAGTGTACATTTCTAGATAGTCACTATCAAATGCGACGTTGATTTGGGAATCAATATATTTCTGTATTGAAGAAATAATAATAATAAATGTTGAGATGTTATAAATATTCATTTTGTTGTTTTGTTTTTGTTGTTTTTTTGGTATTTTGAGACAAAAAAAAACGCAGCAAAAGTTTCAAGTTTGTTTTCTGTCGCCAGAAGGTCAAATAGCCCATATTCAATTAAAAATTAACGTAATATATAATTTATCTGTAGAGGATGCAATATCTTTAGATCATGTAAAACGTTCCACTTCTTTTTAACTTCCAAAAATGGTTAGCGTAATTTTTTAATTTTTTAAACGGCATAAGCACAAAACCTCTTAGCCACTTTCTTTCAGCCAAAATGCTGAATTGTTTCTTCAAACTAACTACCGTAAAAAAACAGTCAAACTTCGTTCCCTCGAGGGGACCGCCATACACGCATCGATGCATCTGTGGTACGAGTTATGAAACTAACTGCTTTACATGTGATATGAACTAAGGATACTCTTATTGCTTATTGTTTGTTGGGTTTATCGTCCCACCAACAGTATTTCAGTTATCTGGAAACAGCGCCAACTTGAAGCAGATATAGTGCTGCCGTCACTGTGTATAGCATGCCGTAAACACCTGGCATAATACCACACCCAGTCCCATTATCCTGACACCGGGCCAACCAGTCGTGGAACTACCCTTATATTTGCTTAAGCGTTACAACTACCTTTTTTAATGACTTTGGTATGTCGCGGCCCGGGATCGAACCCGGGGCCTCCCGTAACTGGAGCCGACGTTCTACCGATTGCGCTACCAGGTCCGTTAAGAATACTCTTAAGTGGTATATAAATAATTACAAAATCTATATACAGTGTATATTCATTATTTATGTAAACATTAGGCAACTTAGACATCGTACATGTCGCCATATTGCTCGTAAACTGTGAATAAAATAACACAGATACAGCAAAACGATAAGAAAATACATATATTTTTGCACATACAGTAACATACAAACAAAGCTCATAAGAAAAAAAGTTAAGGCGACCTGTAAAAGAATGATATGATCATTAAACATACCTATATTCTAGTACTTGAGGTTGCTGGTGCAAACCCCGTGTTCCATTTTCATGATTTTTTGTTTCCATTTATGTTTTTCTTCATATAATATTATTTATTTGCTTCTACATATTATCTTGTTACGCTTTGATAATATACAATTTAGAACAAAATTTAAAAAAAAAAAAGAAATGTCGGAGAAACTCATCATATCTGAAATAGGTGAAGTGTTATTTTCCAAGGGAGGTAATTGCTAAATATATTTTTCTTAACATTTACTTCCCTTTAATACAATGACCACCCATTCAATCACACGAATCCCGTCCACAACAACCTATTTTGCATTGTCCGCCTTAGTACTCATCTCGCCAATGTCGCTGTCCTTTTATTCTTTCGTGTATTTCTTTATGTATGTCATACAGAGGCGGATCCATAAAATTATGGTGGGGAGGTGCGTGTGTGTGTGTGGGGGGGGGGGGGGGGGGTATGAATGAAGATCCATTCAACTTTATCGCTTTAAATACTGTATATAAATAACGACGACAAAAGCTTTCCCTTTATGTTGTCTGACACATATATACTAACACATTGGTTCCTTGAGCAAAGACATGTAATGATCACCATTCGTAATATTGTAATGTTATTTTTGTTGAAAACAATTCCATATTTAATAATTCAAGAAGAATGAACTTCTTTCTAAAATTCAAAGCTAAATGGAACTGACAAATGAATTTTTATATTTCTCGTGCTTGTAAAACTTGACCATTGTTTCTCAAATAAGAGATAGCGCACATGTGAAAAAATGGACATGAAAATGCTTATTTTGTTTTTAAATCTGAAAAAAATATACATCTATATGACACTAAATACATGTCATGTCTATTATATATTGTGTTTGAATTTCTCGGGCATCCCTCATATACTAATACGATTTCGGTAACTTTATATTAGACACTTCATATGATCGATGATTGTATTATTACTTCCAATCCAAAATACTATGTATCATATTTCATTAATAATTATAAAATAAGGTTATTCATGTTTATTTAAAATGTCAACGAACATGTAGTTTCTGTAAAGCAGTTGGGCAAAATGAATAAAATAAAGAACCCATAATTTTGGCAATCACAAATGATAAATGAAGAAAAAACAAACAACAAAAACACATCGAATCTTCCTTATAATCTACTTTAACTTATAAATACTTTTTTGTAGTATTTTCGATTACCAATATGTGAAAAGTATATTTTTGGTTAAAATCTAAAAGATAATCCATTGTTTTATCTGACTGAATTTCGAAGTTCACTAGGCCTCTACACATCTGCATAAATATGTTCCTCGACAAGATTTAGATAGACACAGTTCTTTAATATTGCTATTGCTTGATGTCTCACTTGTGAAAAATTGTCACTTGTTTTTTCCTCCAATATTTTTATTTCTTTGAAGATTTGCACATGATTTAAACTTTGGACCCAACTGTTGAAGATGACCTTGAAATATAAAACATATCTCATTGGCGAAAGAAAATAAACAATTCAGGACATTTTTATAAGGAAACAAACTTCTTCTGTTATCAATTCTTCCCGATAAGGATCTTTTTTTTTTCTTCAATTGAAGTGAAGTAGGCTATTTTAGAAATGTTTTGTTGTTGTACATTTTATGAACATAATTTGCTATGGCATCCCTTCAATCCATTCTCAAAGCATTTTCAGTCGTTGTCCAATCAATATTTGCCGCTATCATTTTTTTCGGATCTTCAAATATTTTCTGGGGGTTTGCTGTGTCCCAGCTTCAGTCGGTAAAGAGTCTGTTTTCCCGCATCTGCCTAGGAAAAATATCGATTGGGTTTTCTTTAGCTCCTGGAACAAATGCCTAGAACACGTTTGACTGGATCATTATCACGCTGCTTTTTACATGTACCGAGAGAAGCAATATTCCATTGTGATCTAAAAGCTTATGTTTGTTTCACTTAACGTGTGTATAAGTTTCTGGAAATGTTCTAATTCTGCCATTTATAACCTATCTTTGTTTAAGTTTCACATTTCACCATTATCCAGTTAAAAACTTATCGGACTGTACCAGTTTCATTCTTGGTAATTTTTTGAGCAGTTTGCGTTCGTTGCATTTCCGCTGACGCAACAGTACTATTGCTTTAATGCGGTACATGTGAACAAAACACATTCTAGGGGTGTGACAACTCGTACAGCTGGAATAAATAACGCTGGAATAAATAACGCTGGAATAAATAACGTAAAGTGACATAGGAAGACAAAAGACGGAATTGCTTGTGTTCTTAAATAACCCATACATAAGGCGAGGATTTTGCTTGGTCTGAACAGGCATTTTTTCTACGTTAGTTTCATTATTGAATACTGTTTTGTGCAGTGTGTGTTTTTGTATGTATTACATGTACGTTGAAGCAGCTAAACCACCGCTTGGGTGCAATGTAAGCAGATAACAATTCAATTTATAATATAAGGCTCTGATTAGAAGGAAACTGGATTGATGGACTTATATTTGCCTTTAAAAAGCGTGCACTTACACTTGCCTGTGGCTTTCGATACTCTATAATATGGGAGGATTTCATGCCGACTTCAGCCAGCAATTCAACATTCATGCAAAGAGATAGGCGTGGAGAGTTTATTTGCTCTTGAGAATAGCGGCTTGAGAAAACTGACAAAAACACAATTGCAATTAGTTTTGTTTAAAGGTGTGTGGTTCGGTCCACATATTTGCAATACACCTTTCAATACGTTATCGTTTTTAAGGGAATAATAACATATACTTGCATCAGTGAACAGCCATATTGAAATAGGTATGTATGTTTTATTTTTCTTTCTTGTTTGCTGTCTTATAAAATAATCTCCTGGCTCACAAGAAACATATAAATGATGTGTAAATGATAAAGCGTTATTTCAACAAAACAATTTACATCGTGCGCAATAGGTGGTGTTCATCTCCATTCGTGTGTCTTCTTAAGCTACTATAGTTTTCATTGTCTAAAAATATGCTGATTTTATATAATATATTATAATCTGTATATAATATAGTCTCAACCATCATCAGATAATTGACAGTTTATTGTGAAGCGATGAGCCCTAAAAAAGAAGGAAATAAACAACAAAAATAAATAATAAATTATTATATTCTTGTTGATTTGGTATTTACCGCGTACGATTTGTTTTCTGTAGAATAAACGAAAGAAAATGTACCGATTGATAGTTTAAGTTTATTTTATATATATATAGTGCTTTGGGTGGTTAATTAAATTTAAGTTAAACATCAAGTTAATAATTAACTTACATGCCTCACAGGTCTTGTTGTAAGATAAACAGCTAGATATAGATATATAGACAGACACCGAGTTTACCCCATGTAAATAAGGTATAAAATGAATGTCTTATTGTTAGATTCTAGCCAAATATTCCTTCATTTAACGATATGACTACAGTGTAGCTAGCAATTACACGGAATCGCAGTTGTTCTGTGAGACCTTATCCGGAGAAAAGAACTACTCGACTTTCAACAGTGTAGCTTGCACCAGTGAAGTGTAGCTTGCACCAGTGACCAGTGAAGTGTAGCTTGCACCAGTGAAGTGTAGCTTGCACCAGTGACCAGTGACGTGTAGCTTGCACCAGTGAAGTGTAGCTTTCACCAGTGAAGTGTAGCCTGCAATTGCAAAACAGTAGCAGGTATTGTTTAACAACAACAAAAAATACAACAACAAAGCATGCCGATGTTAACAATGTTGCTTGCAGTTACTCATATTTAAGTATTTTTGACCTATTCGACCTTTTCTACTATTCTATCACAAAGGACTAATTGGTTACTCGAACAAACATGGATTAATCTGTATACATTTATACGTCCATGGATTATTTCTCGGTATCAGTTTGGCCAGTTTTAGATTAAAGGTAGTATCTGACAGTTTAGAACAATGTTCCTTTCTGAGAAAAAAAAACTGTTGCCAGCAAAATTCCATCGATATACTATGTTAGATTATTAGATACTGGCAAGCTATGTTACATTATAAGATACAGCCAAGCTATGTTACATTATTAGATACAGCCAAGCTATGTTACATTATTAAATACAGCCAAGCTATGTTCCATTATTAGATACAGCCAAGCTATGTTACATTATTAGATACAGGCAAGCTATGTTACATTAGATACTGGCAAGCTATGTTACATTATCAGATACAGGCAAGCTATGTTACATTAGATACAGGGAAGCTATGTTACACTATCAGATACAGGGAAGCTATGTTACACTATCAGATACAGACAAGCTATGTTACATTAGATACTGACAAGCTATGCTACATTATTAGATACAGGCAAGCTATGTTACATTATTAGATACAGGCAAGCTATGTTACATTAGATACAGGGAAGCTATGTTACATTAGATACAGGGAAGCTATGTTACACTATCAGATACAGACAAGCTTTGTTACATTTTTAGATACAGGCAAGCTATGTTACATTAGATACTGACAAGCTATGCTACATTATTAGATACAGGCAAGCTATGTTACATTATTAGATACAGGCAAGCTATGTTACATATCAGATACAGGCAAGCTATGTTACATTAGATACAGGCAAGCTATGCTACATTATTAGATACTGACAAGCTATGTTACATTATTAGATACAGGCAAGCTATGTTACATATCAGATACAGGCAAGCTATGTTACATTAGATACAGCCAAGCTATGCTACATTATTAGATACTGACAAGCTATGCTACATTATTAGATACAGGCAAGCTATGTTACACTATCAGATACAGACAAGCTATGTTACATTAGATACAGGGAAGCTATGTTACATTAGATACAGGGAAGCTATGTTACACTATCAGATACAGACAAGCTATGTTACATTTTTAGATACAGGCAAGCTATGTTACATTAGATACTGACAAGCTATGCTACATTATTAGATACAGGCAAGCTATGTTACATTATTAGATACAGGCAAGCTATGTTACATATCAGATACAGACAAGCTATGTTACATTAGATACAGGGAAGCTATGTTACATTAGATACAGGCAAGCTATGTTACATTAGATACAGGCAAGCTATGTTACATTAGATACAGGCAAGCTATGTTACATTAGATACAGGCAAGCTATGTTACATATCAGATACAGGCAAGCTATGTTACATTATCAGATACAGGCAAGCTATGTTACATTATCAGATACAGGCAAGCTATGTTACATTATCAGATACAGGCAAGCTATGTTACATTATCAGATACAGGCAAGCTATGTTTACATATCAGATACAGGCAAGCTATGTTACATATCAGATACAGGCAAGCTATGTTACATATCAGATACAGGCAAGCTATGTTACATTATCACATACAGGCAAGCTATGTTACATATCAGATACAGGCAAGCTATGTTACATTATCAGATACAGGCAAGCTATGTTACATTATCAGATACAGGCAAGCTATGTTACATTATCAGATACAGGCAAGCTATTTTACATATCAGATACAGGCAAGCTATGTTACATTATCAGATACAGGCAAGCTATGTTACATATCAGATACAGGGAAGCTATGTTACATATCAGATACAGGCAAGCTATGTTACATATCAGATACAGGCAAGCTATGTTACATTAGCAGATACAGGCAAGCTATGTTACATATCAGATACAGGCAAGCTATGTTACATTATCAGATACAGGCAAGCTATGTTACATTAGATACTGGCAAGCTATGTTACATTATCAGATACAGGCAAGCTATGTTACATATCAGATACAGGGAAGCTATGTTACATTATCAGATACAGGCAAGCTATGTTACATATCAGATACAGGCAAGCTATGTTACATTATCAGATACAGGCAAGCTATGTTACATTAGATACTGGCAAGCTATGTTACACTATTTGATACAGGCAAGCTATGTTACATTATTTGATACAGGCAAGCTATGTTACATTATTTGATACAGGCAAGCTATGTTACATTAGATACTGGCAAGCTATGTTACATTAGATACTGGCAAGCTATGTTACACTATTTGATACAGGCAAGCTATGTTACATTATTTGATACAGGCAAGCTATGTTACATTATTTGATACAGGCAAGCTATGTTACATTAGATACTGGCAAGCTATGTTACATTAGATACTGGCAAGCTATGCTATATTAGCAGATACAAGCAAGCTATGTTACATTATTAGATACTGGCAAGCTATGTTACATTAGATACAGGCAAGCTATGTTACATTAGATACTGGCAAGCTATGCTATATTATCAGATACAGGCAAGCTATGTTACATTATTAGATAGAGGGAAGCTATGTTACATTATTAGATACAGGGAAGCTATGGTACATTATTAGATACAGGCAAGCTATGTTACATTATTAGATACAGGCAAGCTATGTTACATTAGATACTGGCAAGCTATGTTACATTAGATACAGGCAAGCTATGTTACATTAGATACTGGCAAGCTATGTTACATTAGATACTGGCAAGCTATGCTATATTAGCAGATACAAGCAAGCTATGTTACATTATTAGATACAGGCAAGCTATGTTACATTAGATACTGGCAAGCTATGCTATATTAGCAGATACAAGCAAGCTATGTTACATTATTAGATACAGGCAAGCTATGTTACATTAGATACAGGCAAGCTATGTTACATTATTAGATACAGGCAAGTTATGTTACATTAGATACAGGCAAGTTATGTAACATTATAAGATACAGGCAAACTATATGTTACATTAGATACAGGCAAGCTATGTTACATTAGGTACAGGCAAGCTATGTTACATTAAAAACAGGCAAGTTATGTAACATTATTAGATACAGACAAGCTATGTTACATTATAAGATACTGGCAAGCTATTTTGCTTTATTAAATACAGGCAATCTATGTTTTATTAGCGAGCTATCCTACATTTTTAAATACAGGCAAGCTATAGTGCATTATTAGATACATGCAAGCTATGTTAAATTATTACATACAGGAAAGTTATGCTAAATTATTAGATACTGGCAAGCTATGTTACATTATTAAAAACAGGCAAGTTATGTAACATATTAGATGCAGGCAAGCTATGTTACATTATTAGATACTGGCAAGCTATGTTGCATTATTAAATACAGGCAATCTAAAGTGCATTATTAGATACATGCAAGCTATGTTAAATTATTACATACAGGAAAGCTATGCTAAATTATTAGATACTGGCAAGCTATGTTACATTATTAAATACAGGCAAGCTATGTTATATTATAAGATACAGGCAAGCTATTGGATGCCATCTTTAAAAAGTTAGTTAAGGTGTATGTAAAGTTCATATTTAATAAATGTAGTCCGTGGCTAAGTATTCGTGGATTGTTTTTAGCAGCCATTCTCTAGATACTTGTCTGGTGTCTATCTTGCTAAGAACTTGGAAGACTTGATTTTCTATTCTGTTTCTGGTATTAAGATTACCCCGCTGTGCGTTTCTTTTTAGCATAAGAACTATAGACCCATAAACTGTTTGTAAACTTGTACTGATATTTTCAGTGCAGTTGCGTTGAAGTAATATAAAAGACACCTAAGGTGTTTGTGGTCATATTAAGTGTAATCGTGTTGTTATAGCTTCAACTAAGGTATAGTTATAAAAAGGATAAACCTACAAAACAGGAACTATGTATGTGGTGTAAGTACTTTACTATGTATATTTTATATATTTTATGTATGTTGCTTGAAAGATGATAAAAAATAATGAAATTAAAAAGGAAAGAAAGTAAAGTATAAATAACCCAATGTGCCATCAACCGTTTTAAGCGGGCCGCGCTTACAAAACGTGCAACGAGCACAAGGATAGAAATATACGCACTTCAAACAAGCCTCGCTGCTGGGTTAAATCTTTAAGCGACGCGGTTTAAGCGGCTTCCAAAGTTGGGCGGTTAAGCAACTGTAACTTCAACAGCTTCCTTTAGGCACGAGCCTACACATATTTCTCAACAATCATAACTAAGAAAATGCTAAAAATGGAGAAATACAAATGTCGTGGGCGGTGATCAAGGTGTATGCATAAGCTTTAGATACATTAATTACACAATCTATTGCGCCAAATGCCATAGATACATAGAGTTACTTCAGACAAATGTCTAGGTAGCACCACCGGCGCACCGCAAGTCAGCTGGAAGACCTTCCCACATTAAGTCCTTCGCCCTGAACTCGAACTCACGTGGTGAGAAGTAAGCAGTCAGAGAAGTTACAAATTGGCGACTCTACCACTATGCCACGGGTGCCCTTTGACATATTGGTTGCAATATGAACTGATTTTTAGGTGCTTCTATTCACGTGTATCTTGCGCCATAGCATGGAGACATTAACGTTATCCCAAACGTATGTTTAAATGCAGAACCGTCAAACACCGTCTAAGCTCATTTTGACTTTTTATAAAAGGGGGGTCCATTTTCTTAAACTTCTCGATTAAAACAACAAAGCGTTTATTTCATATACTAAAGCGGTTTATTATAAATCTTGAGTTGTCATTAGCAAACGACAGTAATGTAGGGAAACATGCCAGGTGATTTTAACTGATTGCACATCTGTCATTGGTCGATTTCACGCGTGTATTTAGTGGTTAATAATAGGCCACATTCTATATAACAGACAGTATTGTGATAGGCCACATTGCATATAATTCATCGATTTATAAAACATTGCATACAATACATAGACTTATAATGCATGGCATTAAATACATAGACTTATAATACATGGCAAATAATACATATACTTATAATACATGGCATATAATACATAGACTTATAATACATGGCATATAATACATAGACTTATAATTCATTGCATAGAATACATAAACTTATAATACATTGCATAGAATACATAGACTTATAATACATTGCATACAATACATATACTTATAATACATGGCAAATAATACATAGACTTATAATACATGGCATATAATACATAGACTTATAATACATGGCATTAAATACATAGACTTATAATACATAGCATTAAATACATAGACTTATAATACACGGCATATAATACATAGACTTATACTACACGGCATATAATACATAGACTTATAACACACGGCATACAATACATAGACTTATAATACACGGCATATAATGCATAGTCTTATAATACACGGCATATAATACATAGACTAATAATACACGGCATATAATACACAGACTTACATTTGTATAAAACATTCCATAGAATACATCCACTACATTGCATATAATACATAGACTTACAATGCACGGCATATAATACATAGACTTATAATACATTGCATATAATACATAGACTTATAATCCATAGCATATAATACATATACTTATAATACATGGCATATAATACATAGACTTATAATACACGGCATATAATACATAGACTTATAATACACGGCATATAATACATAGACTTATAATACATGGCATATAATACATATACTTATAATACACGGCATATAATACATAGACTTATAATACACGGCGTATAATACATAGACTTATAATTCATGACATAATAAATAGACTGGTGATAGATCATGACATATGAAACAAGGGCTGTTGATAGACCACATGGTATAAAATACATAGACTGCGATAGGCCACGTGACATATTAAACAAGGGTTGTTGATAGACCACATGGCATAAAATACATAGACTGGTGATGGGCCACATGACATATAATACATAGACTTGTGATAGACCATATGACATATAATACATAGACTGGTGATAGGTCACATGACATATAAAGCAAGGGCTGTTAATAGACCACATACCATATAATACATAGACTGGTGATAGGCCATATGACATATAATACATAGACTGTCGATAGGCCATATGACATATAATACATAGATTGGTAATAGGGCATATGACATATAATACATAGACTGGTGATAGGCCACATATTCTATAAAACAATGGCTGTTGATAGATGACATACCACATAATACATAGACTGGTAATAGACCACACGACATATTAATTAAGGGCTGTTGATAGACCACGTGACATATAATACATAGACTGGTGATAGGCCACAAGACATATTAAACAAGGACTGATGATAGGCCATATGATATATAATACATAGACTGGTGATATACCACATGACATATTAAACAAGGGCTGATGATAGGCGATATGACATATAATACATAGACTGGTGATAGACCACATAAGAGCTGTTGATAGGTCATATGGCATATAATACATAGACTGGTGTTAGACCACATGACATATTAAACAAGACCGATGATGGGCGATATGACATACAATGCTTTAGCAGGTGAAAGGCCTAATAACATATTAATACAAGAGCTGCGGTAGGCCACATCGCGTAAAGCACGAAGGATGATGAAAGGTCAAATTGCATATAATACATAGGCTAATGATAGGCATGATGCACTACTGAAATGACACGGCACATTACATTGCCCAATGACCCAAAGCAACTCATCTCAAAACTACACAGCCAACATATTTTATAGTCTAAAAGCAACACAGACCAAAAGCAGAACAGACAAAAATTTGCATAATACAAAATCCGAAAACTACATAGTTCAAATGCTACACAATATAAATTTTACACTGACAAAAAGCCACACAGTGTTTCTTACACCGGTCATTTGAGATAAATCAGAGCATATAAACAGGCAAAAAAGAAGGAAAAACATGAAGCTCAACAACTTGTTGATGTCTCCCAAGAGCTCTTCACGTTTTGATAATGTGTGGTTATCGTTAAAAAAAATACAAGAGCGCACAATCTTCAACATACACATCTTTATATTGGCAAATATAAATCATTGAATCTCAATTTTTAAGTCACAATTACATCTCAGAGGAAAGCGGTGGGTGTCACTGGTGATTTATATTAGCCTATCTGTCAATATACACCACGATGAGGGAACAGACATCAGCTTGTCTCAATAACGTGCCGGTTTGATTTTTCTACCCATTATTTGCACTGAAGGCGATATATGTAAAGGCAGATATGTGCGATCGGCCCCCTTCGGCGAACGTCAGGTACGTGTTACGCGGGGACGAATGTGTCAAAGTTTTACCTCACTCGATATAATGAAAAGGATTTTATTTTACGATTGTGGCTAAAAAAAAATCGTTATTGAGCCCATAGATGTGCTATTGCTGGCATTTTAATTAAAGTTGAAGTCAGTGCAGTATGGTCTTTTCAGTTATTTGTTTGTTTGTTATTTTTTATTTGGTAAATTTTAAAAACTAAATGTTTCCAGTACACGTGAATGGGTCTTTTAATGATGCGTGTCCATGTGGCGTTAAGTTTGTCAATCGCTAAATGTGCGGGGAGTTTTGAAAAAGTACGAGTTTAATAATTCAACAGACATACTATTATGCTTGCGTGCGATCAAATGTGTGTATTTGGATCTACATCTTTTCTGTACATGTAGAGGACTAGACGAACCTTGAGAACAAATAAGTAAGCATGTGTTTTAATACATTTCATAATTATTCTTTGTTCTTTATTTAATCTGTAAGTGATGATTATTTTATCACATTGATAACGTACCACCCTGATTTTTTTTTCAAAGTACACAATTTTCAAAGACTTGAAGGTGATATCCAACAGTTTGCCTTCACCAAATATTGGTAACAGAATCTTTCCCCTGCTTTGGGTGGTTGGGGTGGGGTAGGGGTGGGGGTGGGGATTTAGGGCCTAATTTCCGCATAAACTTGTTCTGTAGTCTAAGTAAAGACGATTTAGAACACTACCTATGTTGTTAAACAGTACAAAGTGCAAAAAAGATCACTATAAATGTCCATTCTTTCTAAACCTATTAAGAATCACGACAGTGATCCCTGCTAAAAATAGATGTCGACGTCAGATCGGAATGCACGGATGTAACAAAGACTTATTTGATCATTTGTGGAAAAAACACCTTCGGTCCAAAATGTTGGATTCCTCCTTTCAGTATGTCTTTAGTAAGATATAGTGTTAGCAGAGGCGGATCTAGGATTTTACCGGGGGGGGGGGGGGGGGGGCGTAAATTTCTTTCTTATGATATATTTGCATGTTTAAACGACTTCTTTTACTTTTTTAACCCGAATTGCAACTTCCGAAAAAAATGAAGTACTAAAACTAAATGTGGTTTTTAAACTTGAACTATGTTTGTATATTTTAATAAGAAACATAAAGGCGTAAAAAATATATAAAAAATCTGGCGTAACATCGATTTTATTTCTACTCGTGTTCAGCAATATGTATAAATGTAAAAAAAAATATTTAAAACTCAAAGTGACATCCCACCGAGAAATACTCTCAAAATTACCAATATATTTCAATTTTAACATAAAACTTCTATGCGTCAAACCCATTTTATTGTGTGTTTTACAACGACAATTTCCACTTTCAAACCGTCCAGTTGAAGAAATAAATCAATCCAAACCTTTGCATATCTAAAATCATTTATCATGTTTTCCCCAACGTAATATTAGACAAGTTGACAGTTTTGAATGCTTCCAAATTGTCTTTATGCATTGACTTTATCTAAGAGCTTGTCGCACATAACTCGATCTCGTAGCAATATCATCAAATGTTGTCTAACTGAGGCTCTTTGTTTCTGTCAATCTGTCAAACTATGTTCATTTCTCCACAAACACTTGTCATTGATTTTCAACAATGACATTTCAAATACCCGCATCACTAAGGATATTATAGGCGATCCAGGAATATGAACATTTTAAATTGATCTTGTCACAGTTATACGTATATCGCACAGAATCACTCGATTCAAGATTAGAGCTTTCGTATGCAACGCACGTAGCGAAAAAGTGTCTGATTACTGTCGATGACGTCATTTAGAGACGCGCGTTTAAAATGACGCCATTTTTTTTTATCTCACTTGAACAGTAACGTATTAAAATTGATGAAAAGATTAAAACACACACAACAAAACAACAACAAAACAACAACAATTACTACAACAACAAAAGAACACAAAAATCATCACAAAACAACAACAACAGTACAACTCATATTGTTTTAAGACTCTAGACTGTATTCTTTCCAACGCTGACCATGATTGTATATGCAGTTGTGTGTCCTTTGAAAATGATATAGAATAAGCAGGCGCGTTTTTGAAGTTACGCACAATTACAAGGGAAATAACCTTTGTAGTAATATTTTCGAATATATTCGGTTCTTTTCTAATGAATAACAGGTAAAGTGCGGACATGCGAGGAACTTAACGCTAAATATGAACGACTAAAACCCTGGAGTAAGTTTAATCATTTTAAACCTTTTCAACTTGATTGGTGTGGTAATAAGATTTTATATATGAAACTACGAAAATAAAATATATCATTCCTAGCCCGGGTTTGGCATCGACTTTCTTTGTGTTTTTTGAAACTTTTTCGATTTTTCGAACGGAGGTTACGCACGTGCGTAAAGTGCCTAATAGCAGAAACGCGCCTGGAATAAAGCATAATTAGTCGCGTGACAGGAAAAGTTGCTATGTGTTACAGGAAATTATATATTTTTATCATGACTTTATCCCTTAGAGTCGTGATTTTGCTACAAAAGTTGCATTAAAACGATCCCTCCTTTAAAAAATGCAAGAATTTCAAGGGATTTCCAATGGTGTATAGCTTTTAATTTTTGGACCACAAATGAAGAAATTACAAGAAAATAAAATTAACGCTTCTATACAATTCATCTGAAAATCAATTGAAGTTGCCATCAAAGATGGCTGCCAAGATAAGGGATCTTCACTGATGTGGGAACTATCTATTATCTGTTAACCCTAATGCTAGTGTTTTAATGACAACCCTATCGCTAATTGATCTCTTGATGAATAAATCAACCGATCAGATCCTTATAACGATGGGATATTACAATGAGTAAATAGGACGGTCCGTTCAAAGACCTTTATAATTCACGCAACGTGAGGATATAGCTCTCTTGGTTAACCTAATGTACGTTCCGCTTTAAGTTTTCATTAAGGCTGATAATTTATTAAGATCAAATTCAAGGTTTGATATTTTTGAATATTAATAAATATTTAATATTGTACATCAATTGAGCAAACGTTTGCTGTCAACATTTTTTGTTTATTTTTAAACACGTACGACGTAGTTCGTTAATTGTGTTTGACGCGCGGTTTAAAAACGATAACATGCTAACCTGTTTGGATGTCATCGATTACAGTTAGACAAAGCTGAATTCACGAGTTATCAAATAGCAGCTTTTATGTTAGAGGTTGTATTCGACAGTTTATCAATATCAAATGCATGTAAAAATACCTTAGCACTGCTTTGGGATTATTCGGGCATAATTTCTGCATAATCTCATATTTTAGTGTGAGTATAGGCGATTTTAAGTAGTACATATGTTGTTAGACAGTACAAACCACGATAAAACATTCTGAACGTTCATTCATTTCAAATTTATAAAAAACACGATACTGATCTCTGCTAAAAATAGATATCGACTTCAGAGCGGATTACCTGTATGACGATATAACGTAACCTTAAAAGTGAGTTGTCACGTGGTTTTCTTAGTTAGAAATAGCGATCTCTGCAACGTGGCTCCGATAGGAAATACCCGTTTGCAATGAGGAAGGGGGGTTTACATTTCACTGTTCACAATGATCTAGGGCATCAATGAATGTTCACAGTGATCTACGGCATCAATGAGCAGCATTGTACAAGACATTTTCAGGTAACAATGACTTATTTGGTTAATGAAAAGAAAGTTTGGTTCAAACTCTCGGTTACCGCCTTTAAGACACTTCATGTCCACTTTCAACTTGTAGGTGATTATTTTCTTTGCGCATTGTATATTTCTTGACAATTTGGCTTTGGCCGGATCATTGTAGCATCAAATTCAACAATTCTTCTAACCTGGCATATCTTACACAGAAAAAAGAATAATTAGATCATAATGAAATGTCTTATTGATAGATATATTATATGGGTGTTCACGGTATGCAATACACAGTAAAGGCAGCACTATATTTACATTATCGCAATTGCACACCTTCTGCGGACAATTGAAAAACTGTCAATGGGACTATAATCGCGACAAACAAAACCTAAGCAATAAGCACAAACTATATATGAAACCAAGCCTGCGATGATTTATAAAAAAAATTGTCTGTCATGTTGTTTTAAAGTTAAAACCACCCCTCCGTAGAAAAATAAAATAAAAAAGCATCAAAACAAAACAACAACAACTAGAAACAAACAACAAAACAACAACAAAAACAATAACGAAACAACAACAGCAGCAGCAAAAACAACAAGGCAAAACAAAAACAGCAACAACAAAAAAAGCGCACATAATTCAATACATATATTATAGTTCTGATGTGATAATAATATCAATGTAGTCTGAATTCTTCCAAATTTTTCTCCCAGCTTAAAATTTATAAAAGAAGATAGTTCAGCTGTCTGTAAGTATAAGTGTACCACCTTGAATACACATGGATAATTTAATGGATTATTATAGACCCCCCCACACACACACACACCTCCCACCCCCAACCACCACCACCCCCGTCAATCTAAACATTATTACTTAACTCGTCCAGTGTTAGTCTTACATTTAGCAACGTCGCAAACAATGTCTGCAGCAATATAAGTTAGTGATCGGGTCAACTACAGAACGTTATAAGTCGCAGCCACGATCTGATTTTGATAGCGATTAAGTTTCAATCACCAGATCAATATTTCATTCAGATTGTATATTTTTATTTACAGATTAGCGCTAGTAATCCGCGAAGATTAATGCAACCGGCTCTTTCTATGCCGCTATGTCGCTATGGCTTGACGGATTTGCGTTATTTTTTTGAGTCTAGTTGAATTAATAAGATGTGGTTATTAAAATATCTAAAAGGTGTTGCTCTGTATAAGCTGATGTTTGATGGAATATGGTTGTGAATGTTTTTTTCATGAACGAGAACTCGTGTTGGTTACATTTGACATTGGCAATCGTAAGTAGGTTCTTAGGAGAGTAATAAAACATCCTCTAGTTATCTCATCTTTGTTTGTTCGATCTGCTTGTCTGTCTGTCTGTCTGTCTGTCTGTCTGTCTGTCTGTCTGCCTGCCTGTCTGCCTGTCTGTCTGTCTGTATGTCTGTTTGTTTGTCTGTCTGTATGTCTGTATGTCTGTCTGCCTGTCTGTCTGTCTGTCTGTCTGTCTGTCTGTCTGTCTGTCTGCCTGTCTGTTTGTATGTATGTCTACCTGCCAGCCAGCCAGCATGCCTGTCTGTATGTATGTCTGCCTGCCTGTCGCCTGCCTGCCTGTCTGTCCCGTTTTTTCTCTCTTTCTGCCCTATTTTTCTGTCTGCCGTTGTCTGTCTGTCTGTCTGTCCGCCTGTCTTTCTTTCTTTCTTTCTTTCTTTCTGTATGTATGTATGTATGTATGTCCGTTCGTCCGTCCGTCCGTCCGTCTGTTTGTCTGTCTGTCTGTCTCTCTGTCCGGCGATCCCTTCTTGTCTGTCTATTTATCTGTTATCTATCTCTTCACCCACTGTCGAACATTTTCCACGTAGAACTTACGCGATTAGAGGCTGGCAGGCTTTACATATGCGACCATCACCGCTCTGCCACAGATTCATTTATCCTCTGAGCCTAGAGGGGCGGAATCAGAGGGGTTCGAAACCGATGCACCACCACCCCACAATCCTCCTAAAGCTCTCGGCGCTTATAAGTATAAAAGTTATATTATATACATGTTGATTTTCAAATAAAATATGGTGTCCGATAGTTTGCTTATATCAAATACATGTAATAATAACTTATCCCTCTTTGGGGGAATTGGGGCATACTTTCTTTATAAACCTGTTTTTATTTGAGTAAAAACTATTTTGAACCCTACCTCAATTGTTTGACTGTACACATCATGAAAAACACAATCGTTTTAAATATTCATTATTTCCAAATCTATAAATAAGCCAAAATGGGATTTCTGCTTAAAATAAATTTCGACAGATAACTCATGTATATATATATATATATATATATATATATATATATATATATATGTATATATATATATATATATATATATATATATATATATATATATATATATATATATATATATATATATATATATATATCATTAAGCATCCTTCTTCTGCATGACTACCACTTCAAACAAAAATCATGCTGTCCCAAACCGTCCCATCCTTCCCTTCCCTCAAATCATTGATCCGCCCCTGCCATATCTACTACTACTAATCGCTTACGGGTAAAGTGCGGAAATACGTAATATACGTAAATTTGAATCGATTATGACTTTAAACGATTTGTAATTGCATTAAATCATGTTCACAAATATTTACATCCGTTAGTTGGGAGGCGATAACCTATTTTTACCTACTAAATGGTTTGTTTATAACAGCGCATTGTTATATGAATGGTTTATTTAACACCCGTGTGGTAAATATCGGAGTTGAAAAATGAAAGCTATCTATTGAAATCGAATGTTTGACAGAGGGATCGTATTTACTGCACTTGCGTTGGTTTTGTATAAGGGTATGCACTGCATTCTTGCCTTACGGATTCATTTGAGATCTGACACAATACATAATGGCTTAACATTCCTTACTAACTTTGTCGAATCGCTTTTATTAGTATATTTATATAATTTATTTTACATTACGTCAACTTGCAGTTTTATAAGACCCTGAATTGGTGTTATTTAAGTCGATTTCGATTTACAAAAGAAAATAGGTAAACGATTTAGGTAATGTCTACAAATTGAATTCTAGGGTCGGTGGTATCAAAGAGAGTTGATATTATGTCCTGTTCGATATTATCATGACTGCAAATGAAAACCAGTGTAATTTGATAATTATCAATTTCTTTTTTATCGGTTTTTATTACTTCATTAACTTAACACGACCAGTATTCATCTTCGTCACTTTTAACGCTAGTGTCTTACGCGTATATTGTAAGCATAGCTGCTTTTAAAAACATCTCTTTTAAACAATTTTATTATTTTTCACATTTTAATTAATTTGAACATTTATCAATTTAACTCATCCGCCACAGGATTATAATCGTTTATCAAACAGTAGGCTCCTTTAGCTTGTAGTCATTTTCACTTACGTGTAAAACGAACGCTATCGCAACACGTTAATAAGACCATGCTATAGTCATATTGACATTTAGTTAAATTGCAAATATTTGATTTCCTTGTTAACGAACAAAGTAGATCCATGGTATATAAACCATTCCCAAACCCTTTGGACCACTTTACGTGTTTGAATTATTTAAATGTATTTGAATTGTCGTAAAGCTAACAAGGCATTTTGTGGAAAATTTGACCAAATATATGTAAGTAAGGTGTGCCAGCCGTGTCAAAGGATACCAGATAAGCAGTCCTAGGTTATTATTATCCTGACTTACAATAGAACTATTAACATTACGTGGTCAGTTATATTTTCCAAACGTTAATTTAATCATTTTAAAATTAACTAGTAGCTTATGATCTATTTACTTTATCAGGGCATGTTATATAAAGGTTTATATTTGTCAATATTTGAATTAAAGATATCCCTGCTAGTTAAATCTTTTGAATCTCAAGTGATTAGACTCATTGATATCAATAGTGTATAAGTTCATGCCCGGGATGTTTAACCTAAAGAAGCTTTTCAAACAGTTTACCAAAGTGTAGGTTATTCTCCTCACTATCACTCGCGACCCCGACCCCTCCCACCCCACAGGAAAAAGAAAAGAATTTAACGAAAACACACACACAACAATTTCATTGTCTTCATATGCCAATAACATGTTTAGAAGCAGGTGTGTCACCTGCTCAAAACAAGAAAACGAAAGTCATCACTGGTTACTAGTTGAAGTAAACAAGAACAAATCAGACAAGAAAGATTAGTTAATTGCCACTATCAACAATCTTTGGACATGTGTAAGTGTACAGCACTCGATATATGTGTATACAACAAGAAAACATGGAGATGTCTATTATATCTCGGGTATGTCAACTCATTCAATGTCAGAATACATCATTACTTATGTCACCTATGTATGTAAACAACAAGAAAACATGGGGATGTCTATTATATCTCGGGTATGTCAACTCATTCAATGTCAGAATACATCATTACTTATGTCACCTATGTATGTAAACAACAAGAAAACACGAAGATGTCTATATCTCGGGTATGTCAACTCATTCAATGTCAGAATACATCATTACTTATGTCACCTATGTATGTAAACAACAAGAAAACACGAAGATGTCTATTATGTCTCGGGTATGTCAACTCATTCAATGTCAGAATACATCATTACTTATGTCACCTATGTATGTAAACAACAAGAAAACATGGGGATGTCTATTATATCTCGGGTATGTCAACTCATTCAATGTCAGAATACATCATTACTTATGTCACCTATGTATGTAAACAACAAGAAAACATGGGGATGTCTATTATATCTCGGGTATGTCAACTCATTCAATGTCAGAATACATCATTACTTATGTCACCTATGTATGTAAACAACAAGAAAACATGAAGATGTCTATTATATCTCGGGTATGTCAACTCATTCAATGTCAGAATACATCATTACTTATGTCACCTATGTATGTAAACAACAAGAAAACACGAAGATGTCTATTATATCTCGGGTATGTCAACTTATTCAATGTCAGAATACATCATTACTTATGTCACCTATGTATGTAAACAACAAGAAAACATGAAGATGTCTATTATATCTCGGGTATGTCAACTTATTCAATGTCAGAATACATCATTACTTATGTCACCTATGTATGTAAACAACAAGAAAACACGAAGATGTCTATTATATCTCGGGTATGTCAACTCATTCAATGTCAGAATACATCATTACTTATGTCACCTATGTATGTAAACAACAAGAAAACATGAAGATGTCTATTATATCTCGGGTATGTCAACTTATTCAATGTCAGAATACATCATTACTTATGTCACCTATGTATGTAAACAACAAGAAAACATGAAGATGTCTATTATATCTCGGGTATGTCAACTCATTCAATGTCAGAATACATCATTACTTATGTCACCTATGTATGTAAACAACAAGAAAACATGGGGATGTCTATTATATCTCGGGTATGTCAACTCATTCAATGTCAGAATACATCATTACTTATGTCACCTATGTATGTAAACAACAAGAAAACACGAAGATGTCTATTATATCTCGGGTATGTCAACTTATTCAATGTCAGAATACATCATTACTTATGTCACCTATGTATGTAAACAACAAGAAAACATGAAGATGTCTATTATATCTCGGGTATGTCAACTTATTCAATGTCAGAATACATCATTACTTATGTCACCTATGTATGTAAACAACAAGAAAACACGAAGATGTCTATTATATCTCGGGTATGTCAACTCATTCAATGTCAGAATACATCATTACTTATGTCACCTATGTATGTAAACAACAAGAAAACATGAAGATGTCTATTATATCTCGGGTATGTCAACTTATTCAATGTCAGAATACATCATTACTTATGTCACCTATGTATGTAAACAACAAGAAAACACGAAGATGTCTATTATATCTCGGGTATGTCAACTCATTCAATGTCAGAATACATCATTACTTATGTCACCTATGTATGTAAACAACAAGAAAACATGAAGATGTCTATTATATCTCGGGTATGTCAACTCATTCAATGTCAGAATACATCATTACTTATGTCACCTATGTATGTAAACAACAAGAAAACACGAAGATGTCTATTATATCTCGGGTATGTCAACTCATTCAATGTCAGAATACATCATTACTTATGTCACCTATGTATGTAAACAACAAGAAAACATGAAGATGTCTATTATATCTCGGGTATGTCAACTCATTCAATGTCAGAATACATCATTACTTATGTCACCTATGTATGTAAACAACAAGAAAACATGAAGATGTCTATTATATCTCGGGTATGTCAACTCATTCAATGTCAGAACCCATTATTACTTATGTCACCTATATATGTAAACAACAAGAAAACATGAAGATGTCTATTATATCTCGGGTATGTCAACTCATTCAATGTCAGAACCCATTATTACTTATGTCACCTATATATGTAAACAACAAGAAAACACGAAGATGTCTATTATATCTCGGGTATGTCAACTTATTCAATGTCAGAATACATCATTACTTATGTCACCTATGTATGTAAACAACAAGAAAACATAAAGAGGTCTATTATATCTTGGGAATGTCAACTCATTCAATGTCAGAATACATCATTACTTATGTCACCTATGTATGTAAACAACAAGAAAACATGAAAATGTCTATTATATCTCGGGTATGTCAACTCATTCAATGTCAGAATACATCATTACTTCTGTCACCTATGTATGTAAACAATACGGAAACATAGCAAGACGCAGCTAATTCTGACTACGTCAGCCCATTCTGTAAATGTACTTCAATAGTTATTATTATAGACAGCAAAAAGAACTAGGAATGTCACGTGTTTTTTTTTTCTTTTCGACAACACTTTCAGTGTTAGTCCACATCCCTTGTCATACTTGTAAACTACAAGAAGACGATAGTCAAGATTGTATTTTCCCGATCGTACAAGCATTCAATATTTTGAGAAAGAAACTTATATCTTGTTATATCACACTAGTGTAAAACAGATTTTTTGATTGATGACGTCATTATAATGATCATTTAATACGACTATTTCAAAAGCATTGTTGTTTAAATTTCGTAAAACCATATACCGGTTACTAAAACCATGTGATAAAAAGAATCTGACACTCGTTGTCATTATATGCAAACATTTATAAAACTCGTCCAAGAAAAATGATGGTACGATTGCTTATAATCACTTTTTTCTGAACTAGTTTAATAAAAAATTGTATTAAATGGCAACTCGTGCCAGATCTTCTGTTTCAAAAGCGTGCAACTGTGTAGCTATTGTCTCTCCTAGGTCACCGTACGCTTGATCGCGATCGCCGTTTATGATAAATGCCCATTTTCTAGGGCCATACTTTTTATTTGATTCCATATACAAGAGATACATCGATTTCGTTGGATCGAGATAAAAGTCGGGAGTAGTTTTAAAGTGCTCACAGAATCAATAAAACGGAGAAAACCTTTCACCAATTTTATCAGTTCGGACGTAAACAAGTGCAGAAGTCATTAACACAATGCCTTGTTATTGAGGTGTGGTCGTCGGCTTTACATGTGTCTCGGTGTGTAAACTGTGGGATTTAAAAATGGGAAAAGTCAAATACAGGTAACATTTTAAGGTCTTCTGATATTCTCATTTTCTATAGCTACTACAGACTTCAAGCTAAGGGGAGTAATTCTGTTTAGAAGCCATCCTGTCGGATTTTACTGTACAGTTTTCATTTAAGGTTTGTTCTGATCTTGACATAGAAGAATATGATAGAAAATGCTCCTGTTCAAAACATCAACGTTTAAAACTCCGAATCGAGATAACCATGACTAACGCTTTATTTGTTATGAGTTTAGACTTCATTGTGATGCATTTAATTACTTGTCACTTGTTATTATTTTTTTCGGTTCATTTGTATACTCTCAAAACGCTGCTAGGTCATTGGTTAGGTATATGAAACGTATTTATCTGTACTAAATCCTTTAACCATTACGTCAATATCGCGCCAATCAGTCAAATTTATGACTGACGTATTTTGCATAGGGTGTAGTGACACGCATGCGCTGTATGGTGGCTTTACTGAGTGTAGAAATTAAAGCGGTTAGAAACAATTGAAAACCGTCGATACGCTTTTCATTTATTCAACTCAAAGTCAAAACAACATTTCGAAGGACATGATATTCATATAAGACCCAGTGATCAGAGGTAAAATTGAAATTCATTATTCATTGTGGTTAAACAAACTTCACTTTAATGAACAACAGTGAAACATGCAAAATTGACGTAACGTGACCAGGTCGCTTTAAAGCTTCTCTCTTTATTGCAAACGACAATTTTAACGTTGGTGAAAATTAAACTTTAAAGATGTTAAAGCACAATAAATAATAGATATTGAGTTTGATTGACAACTATGGGCTATATTAATTATTTGATCAAACCTCCCATTACATCATAGAGCCGTGACACTTGCAGACGACGTATAAATACACCGATTCATAGATCTGCTACTTATTTGAAGTTGTTTCTCACACACTCATGGTTGTCACTTCTTTGTTAGGTTGGTCGCTTATCGCTAGATTTATTTATTTAGATGTCAAATGAGGCAGTCATGGGCCAGGTTCGAATTCCTTTCAGTGGTAAAGAGCTCAAATAGAATTGACATGTTGAAAGCAATGTTCTGACCTGTCTATTTCTACACCAGTTTGTTATTTGATATAATCAATTACATCGAATATGATCAGAGGTGTCGTTCTTTCGATGCTGATGAAAGAGTTGTCAAATTTGTGCTTCTTAAATCACTTACGAAATTAATTAATGACAGTCATTCGGTTTAATTGTTATCTCACTGCGTCCTCTCTCTTACTCTCTCTCTCTCTCTCTCTCTCTCTCTCTCTCTCTCTCTCTCTCTCTCTCTCTCTCTCTCTCTCTCTCTCTCTCCACTCTTTTCTTGTCTTCCTTTCTTTCTGCCAGTATCTCACTAAACTATTGAATGACATTCATTCGGTCTAATTGTTATCTCACTACGTCCACGCTCTCTCTCTCTCTCTCTCTCTCTCTCTCTCTCTCTTGTCTTCCTTTTTTGCATTCTTTTCTTCCCTTTTTTCTTTCTGTCAAGATTATATTTTGTATCTTTTGTCTTTATTTATGCTTTATCTCTCTCTCTCTGCCTCTTTCTCGCTGTCCTGTCTATGTCTGCCTGTCTGTCTGTTTGTCTGTCTGTCCTACCTCCGTCTATCTCTTCCTCTTTCTTTCTTTCTTTCCTTCTCTCTCCTCTCTCCTCTCTCTCTCTCTCTCTCTCTCTCTCTCTCTCTCTCTCTCTCTCTCTCTCTCTCTCTCTCTGCGCCTTTCTTCTACTGAATCTGTGTACTATCTGAACATAAGACTTTTAAGCACATTGAACATTATAAAAAATCCTGATAACTATCGTTTAATCCAAAATTGGTCGGACAATACAACTTCAAAAGGAGCGACTAGCGAAGATCACTTAAGAAGATCAAATGAAAGTGTAGTTTAGAGAAAAGAAAGTGAACGACATAAAAGGAGCCAATCGGATATCAATAAATTATAACCATGGTCACATTGACACGATAATCACTAACACGTTATATCAGTCTTTATAATTAAATCAATTACTTTACCTTTACTGTGCGTTTATCCTATGGCAAAATCGCAATTTATTTCATAATTTGATCTTGTTTAACCCTTAATCTCACAAAAGGGCATCACATATATGACAGTTGTTAAAAGTGTATGCATATTTTAACCAACAACATTATAAAAGGCTGATTGGCGCCAAAATTGGGAATTGGGGGCGTGGTGGGGGTGGGGGGTGGGTGGGGGCTTAGGGCGTTGTGAACATAGTGATCCCTCTAGCAATGCGCCTATATAATTTCGCATGTTGTTGGTAGGAAATAACTACAAGATAGAATAAGGTTCACTGTTTATCTGTCTGTGATTATTTTAATGTTCATTGTGGCCACTAATATTGTTGACCAGTGCATAAACGTGCTGTAAACAACGCGCTAGATTACATCACTGTCAAGTGTCAATGAACAAAAATAGACAAATTTCAAAATTGACTATTGTTATAATATTATTAATATATTATTATTAATAATAAATTATTATTATTATTATTATTATTTCTTTGTTGTTGTTGTTGTTGTTGGTGGTGGTGGTGGTGGTGGTGGTGGTGGTGGTGGTGGTGGTGGTGGTGGTATTTTGGTTCCAGGATGAGACTAGCCAGTAATGTACTGAATCACGAGACAGATACGAATTGTCTGTCTAATTAGTTTAGATTTTAGCTGGAACAACACTTTACCCCCACTTTCAATAAACCGTTTATCTTCTTCTTTTTTTCGTTTCAGGGTAAGGATGGCCTCGGCGTTGGAGCAAGGTTGGGACGAACACTTTGCCTACACGATCCCGCCTGATGATCGGTCTAGGGCCTCTCGACTGAGTTCGCGCAATGGACGGGTCAGCCCAACACACAGTGCTCACGGAAATTTACTGAGGCACAGTCTGCTAAAAATCACCGAAGAGAAAAAAGCCAAGAAAGTGCGATTTTACCGTAATGGCGACCGTTTTTTCAAAGGCATGGTGTACGCCGTATCACCCGAACGATTCCGAACGTTTGAATCTCTCATGGCGAATTTGACCGACAGTCCAGTCGGGGATAAAACTGTTCTACCAAACGGTGTTAGGCATGTTTTCTCTATAGATGGAACTAGAAAAATCACATCGCTTGATCAACTAAAAGAAGGGGAGAGCTACGTGTGTGCGTCAACAAATTTGTTCTATCGGGCTGAGTACGACAATAGCTCCAGTCCGGTTTGGGGAAGCAACGTGACTGGAACGAAATCTCGTTCTAGCGAGATCGCGTCACGTGCCTCGGCGAGAAGTGCGGTCACTGATGATGCCAACAACCGAGAACCCCCACCAGATCCCGCCCGCGATTTTATCAAACCGAAACTTGTTACTATAATTAGAAATGGCGCCAAACCAAGGAAGGCCGTTCGTGTGTTGTTGAACAGAAAGACGGCTCATTCCTTCGAACAGGTGCTCACCGACATCACAGAAGCAATCAAACTGGACTCTGGAGCTGTGAAAAGAATCTTCACCCTCGACGGTCGTCCGGTAAGTACAAACAGCCAAAAAACATGCAAGCTGCATTGTCAGTACCGGTTTCTTTTGTTAAACAAGGCATTGCCAAACAGCTGCGAATTCCTAAAAAAAGGCTGCTGTCTTTTTATAATTGCACGCTACACACCTTTGTTGCAAACTACACTGTTATTAGCGGAATACTCGGCCCTTATACTTCTAATAATAGGTGTACATCATCAAAAACTAACAAAAAATGCATTTTATAATTGAACAAACGGTATTCAGTGTCAAATTTTCCTCTACACAAATGTATTTTGTAACTTTACATATACTAAATGAGGCTACATTCCACAAATTCATAACATTATCATACATGTATAACAATCCATAATTCCAAATTAGGAGTTGAATGCAATAAAAGTCACAGCATTCACAATCCATGACGATATCAAACAATTCTTCAACATTCCCAATCCATTACGATATCAAATAACACTCCAACATTCCCAATCCATGACGATATCAAATAACACGCCAACATTCCCAATCCATGACGATATCAATTAACACTCCAACGTCCCCAATCCATGACGATATCAGACAATTCTTCAACATTCCCAATCCATTACGATATCAAATAACACTCCAACATTCCCAATCCATGACGATATCAAATAACACTCCAACATTCCCAATCCATGACGATATCAATTAACACTCCAACGTCCCCAATCCATGACGATATCAGACAACATTCAGACATACCAAATCTATAATGATATCTAACAACATTCAATCACCATAGAAATTAGGTACAAACGCATCAAAACTGTTCCATTTATATGGTAATATCAATTCATAAAACACTATTATTATGGAAATCTTGAAGCGAAAATCGTTACAAACAGTGCTTATTTTATCATTGCGCGCTACGTTTGTCGAAAATGAAGTGTCTAAAACGGATCATTTACATCTATTTATTCGAGACACCATTTAACAGAAGACTGTCTTATAACGACCAATTTGCGTGCGTGAAACTTTAA
The DNA here is from genome assembly GCA_007844125.1 of Sinonovacula constricta. Taxonomy (NCBI): domain Eukaryota; kingdom Metazoa; phylum Mollusca; class Bivalvia; order Cardiida; family Solecurtidae; genus Sinonovacula; species Sinonovacula constricta. Next base: position 34,509,233 of record CM017558.1, read on the forward strand.
CATTTTAGCTAAAAGTTGTAATGAGTCACTCACTATAAACGTAATAAATACAGTGATATTGTCAGTCTATATAGTCTTTTTCTTGCATTATTTGCGTTATTTATATAACATGTTATATAACATATGTATATGTATACAAGGGAGTCCGTCTTTTTAAAACTTTTTTTAATAAATGAAAAAAAGGCCTTTAACTGTTGATGAAATGATTCATAAATAAAATGATTCGCACAATTTATGATGCAATAGAATCATAATATATTGTGATGGTAACAAATGTTTTAATATCGTTTTTTTAAAGATATTTATTGAGCATGAAGACCAAATATTATTAGGCCTGTCATTCCATTGAGCATGAAGACCTAATATTATTAGGCCTGTCATTCCATTGAGCATGAAGACCAAATATTATTAGGCATGTCATTCCATTGAGCAAAGACCAAATATTATTAGGCCTGTCAGTCCATTGAGCATGAAGACCTAATATTATTAGGTCTGTCATTCCATTGAGCATGAACACCAAATATTATTAGGCCTGTCATTCCATTGAGCATGAAGACAAAGTATTATTAGGTATGTCATTCCATTGACCATGAAGACCAAATATTATTAGGCCTGTCATTCCATTGAGCATGAAGACCAAATATTATTAGGCCTGTCATTTAATTGAGCATGAAAACCAAATATTATGAAGCCTGTCATTCCATTGAGCAAAGACCAAATATTATTAGGCCTGTCATTCCATTGAGCATGAAGACAAAGTATTATTAGGTATGTCATTCCATTGACCATGAAGACCAAATATTATTAGACCTGCCATTCCAGTTTGAGTTAGCAACGTAAACAAAAGATTTTTGTTTTTTAAAATTGGTTTTACAGAAAAAAATAGACAAGCTATTTTTAAAGCCAAGCGCAGATCTTGTTTTTGTGCACATCGTGATACGTTCTTGTCGGTCATCAAGAAATAATAATCTAGTGATCAGAAGGGATAATTTATTCATCAATTCCGCTTGATTCGACAAAGTTTTGCCTTTTTCAGAACCAAACGTTTGTTGTTGTTTTTTAAATTAACTTTGCCCAGAAGTGACCAAGGCTTTTAATATGACATATAAAGCAATGTTTAATTGTTTACGGGATTCTTCCTTCAGACCTGCGGTGCGTCCATTCTAATTATTTCTACTTTCGTGACGTCTGGTGCATATCTCCACAAAAGAAAAGCTGAAATTTAAAAGACTGCCCTGAATTTTCTTAAAATATGTGTACTCTGAATGTAAAGCAAAGCAAACAAAAATATACAAGAAGTTGGAAATTATCACTTATTTCTAAACATTGACAAACTACCATAAATTGTAACAGTACACTTGTATATATGCAAAAAGTATATGAAGTTTGGTTGTAAGATACATCTTCTACTGTTGAATCTATCCTCATCATCATATTGGTCGCTATCCACTACGTCCACCTTTTGTGCGTCCGACTGTATGTGATCAGGTTCCATTCTTGGAAAGTAAGCCTTTGCTATCTAATTCATTTGCCACTTATAAATAGTGTGTATTCACACTGTGATCAACAATCCCACTACTATCCTAGACTCCAGACACACTGTCATTAGAGCTAAAAGCACTCAATTTCGCTGCCCGACTATCCCCAGGCTGCTTAAAGATTGCCATGGAGACTAGGCCGAGAAGCCTACATCCATTCCTGATTCCATACCCGCCGAACCCACAAAAAGCATCCCCAGCTTCCTGTGCTATTTAGGAAATAGTTTTATTTATTTGTTTTCCGGAATCCCAAGGGTGCTAGAAACCTGAAACAGAGACTGAGCCTGAAAACCTCTGCAACCTACTTCCACTGGAAAACACCATGCCTTCCAACCGTTCCCCTTGCAATTGTCAATGAGGGCTTGATAAAGTCAGTTTTCTTTCAAAACCCTCCCCCATTCTTTCTTCCCATGATACTGTAAGTTCCACTTGTACAACTTGCTTGAAGACCACACTACGGTTATATATTAAAGAAAGTATCCGACAGTTTGCCTTAATGAAATACATATAACAACATATTACCCGTGTTCTGGAGGTACTTTGTGTATTTGTGCAGAATTGCAAGACAAATAATTATATACACATATACTTTCGTTTAAAGGTGGTATCCGACAGTTTGGACCAACAATTTTTATCAAATAACCAACTAAGTCATTGTTACATGAACACCTCCTGTAAAATGATGTTTATTGAAGCCCTAGATTTGTGTGAAAAGTGAAGCATTACACACAAATCGTCATTACAATCAGGTATATCTTATCCGAGCCACGCTGCAGAGATAGCTTTTTTTAACTAAGAAAACCACGCGTACACTTTCTGTTAGGCTCACATCATATTGTCGTGCGGGTAATCCACTCTGACGTCGATATCTACTTTTTATAGAGGGATTTGCCGGCATTTTTGCGACATTTCTATCATTATAGCACATGGGCATTTATGAGGTGCCCAGGGACTGAACCCGGCCGGTCCATTATACTGACACCGATGAGTCAGGCGTAATGCTGTCCCCTTAGCCCCGACGTTAGGAGGGAAGCCACAACTCGCGACCTCCCGATCCGCAAGCCGACGCTCTACCACATGAGCTATTGCGGCCGGTCGTGTGTGCGTTCGAATCTCAGTCGTGGCGAAACCTTGCGAGGAAGTCATCGAGCAGTCAAGCAACGCGTCGGTAGTGCTACCACATACTTGCATGAGGTCGCGGGTTCAAATACTTGGAAAGAATGAACGTTTAGAGCACTTTTTTCTTCATTGTTACTGTCTTACAATATAGATACAGCTATCGACGTCAGAGCTGATTACCAGGATAATGTAACGTGATCTTAGTAAGTTATCACGTGGTTTTCTTTTTTTTTTTTAAATAGCTAACTATGCAGCTTTGCTCAGATAGAACATGCCTGTTTTTTAATGATAAGTGGGGTGTTAGACTGTACTTTTTACACGCATGCACGACACCAAGAAACAGCAGTTAGCTGGATAATTACAGGTAATACAAATTTATATGTTTGCATTAGAAAAAACATGTGGTCCAAACTGTGGGATACCACCTTTAAGCAAAAATCAAATATCACAGGAAGTTGAAAACTGTTACTTTTTTTTCTTTTTTTCAAATTTGACCCAAAATATATTTCAGATTTGTATACAAAACTTTCAAGTTAATAGCCCTGTTTTGCTGGCAATTGCAAATCGCAACTCAATAATTATGTACAACAAAGCACAGTATTGTTGGCATTGTCATATTTACAAACGTATTTTATTCCCCGCCAATTTTTCAAAAGAACTGTAAACTTCGATTATTACAAAGTTGTTTACATTGAATACGGTTTTAGTTAACAACGTATGTCGATATTCCTGATTCAGCGAAAACGCTGGGCGGCTTGTTACTCTTTTTTTTTTTTGTAGCATATTTTCATTTTTTTTTGTAGCATATTTTCGATCTGTGTTGTTACGTTGGTATGCATTGTTACTAAATGAAATAAAACAGCATGAGACAAAAAAGAATTTTGCCGTTTTGTTTTGAGTTAGCAAGTTTCTTTACATATTCCCCTACCATGTGGTTTAGAGACGTAAGGTTCGACATAACAATGGGCGGTGAGCGTTGTACATAATTATATTGAACGACTCGTAATTCTTACTAAATACCATTACCAAACTTAGAGGGCTTACTTTTCTCTTTTTGTGTGTCATAATCAATATACAATATAAATAAACCTGATTATGCGTACATTGCATATTATTATATTATGATATTTATTAAGTCTACCTTTACCACTCTAGACACAGACGTATTTTAGCCAACCAACGACCACTCCAATTCGCAATATATCGGCACTGTCCTACTCAGTCAATCGGAACACCTCGGATGATTCACGAATAATCTCTCGGATGTATATAGGTAATCGGATCACCTCGGCCATTTCCCTAAATGGGACTACTTTTGCGAAACAAGTCTAAACAAAGATGGCAGCTCGGGTGACAGCTCACTACAATATGATGCCTGTAAAACCTCAATTTGTGGCGGCTTCAAATTTAAATCATCCAATTTTATTTAGCCAGCGCAGCAGACACGCAGCTGTCAAACGATGGCATTGTCTATGTTTTGTGCGAACTACATTTTAGGCATATTCTTCTTCCGACTTCCGGCGAACAAAACGATAGAAATTTCAGTAAGTATCATTGCACCAGATACATCTGAGGGATGATTGTCCCGAGGACGGAATTACCCGAGGAGTTCCGATTGCTACTCAGTAACAGCCAGCGAAACACGCGAGAGATTGCGAATACCCACATCCCTTTCCAGCCATGCATACAAGAACATTACAGGACCACAATATGCTTTGTTATTCAGTCACCTAATACTGTAATGACCATGGTGAATGATATGGCACGATTTTCCCCTGCTGCAAATTTCTTATTATCTTTATGCAGAGAACCTAGCCTGTCTCCGAAAGGAAGTACCTGGTAATACGATATCGAGGCTTGATTAGATGAGACTTACTAATCATTACATCTGTGCAGCTGTTGCATGCTTGGCAGTTTGATTAAAAACTATTAAATGCACATTGTCCATATTTATAAATGTTTCCTGTTCACGTCATCAGCATGATCATAACCGGAAATTATCAACAAAGTAATTATCAATCAGTATTGTCGTCGTGTGCAATGTATAGCAGAAGCTGTAGACAGCAGCAGCAGCAGCAGCAGCAGCAGCAACAGCAGCAGCAGCAGACTCTGCTAGCCTAATGCCCTTTCATTGTTTGATATATGTATTGACAAAGACACCGCTAGCTTAATGACCTTTCAATATTTGATATATGTATTGCCAAGGACACCGCTAGCTTAATGACCTTTCAATATTTGATATATGTATGGACAAAGACACCGCTAGCCTAATGCTCTTTCCATGTTTGATATATGTATTGACGAAGGCTTCGCTAGCCAAATGCCCTTTTAAGGTGGTATACGACAGATTAGACCAAACACATTTTCTCAAATAGCAGCATAAGTCATTGTTACCTGAACAGGTTCCACAAAATGCTGTTTATTTGTGCCCTAGATCTGTGTGAAAATCGAAGCATAAATACTCACTTTTTAGTGCAAACGGGTATTTACCTATCCGAGCCACGCTGCACAGTTTTAATTTAAACTAGCAAAACCACGTGACCACTTACTTTAGAGAACATTTTATATGAACATCCGGGTAATCCGCTCTGACGTCGATATATGTTTTTAGCTGAAATCCCCAACGTACATATTAATAGATTTGGAAACAATGGACATTTTAAGTGATATAATTCATGGTTTGTGCTATCTAACAATTAGGGTAATATTATAAACAGCCTTTACTTAAACTAAAGTAAAAGTTTACGCGGCAATATAACAGTGTTAAGATGGTTAAGATGTTGTTACATGTATTAGATATACGCAGATTGTGTGAACCACCTTTAAATGATCAATGTTAATTGAACAATTAAATAACAATTGTAATTAAATTACAATTAAATTCATTGACGCTATGTGTCAGTTTTTTTCGAGTTCGTTTTTTAATGTTCTGGTAAAAAGGCCACGATGAAGGCGGCCCTTCTTGGAAATAAAAATTAAATAAATGTCAAAACTTGGCAATGGAGGAAAACTCCATTAGCCTGATGCCCTTTGATTGTATTAAACATTGACAGCAACTGGCAATCCTTCATTCTCCAGCATTGTTTATTAGAAAAGATCCGTCCATATTTGCAAGTTATCGGGAATCAGAAACCGCCTGGGACTTTGCGTCAATATCCGACCATGCGCCACTTTCAACCCAGTCAGTTGGAGACAAATCGTTGTGGTGTTTTATTTATCATGGTATTTGCTATCTCCCTATTCGCCTGCCGAGCTGCATCCATGATATGGCAAATCGTGAAAAATGATCTTTGTGAAATACCCTCACAATTTTTTCGGTAGCACAGAACTGATTTTACACATATCTTAATGTCAAAAGTTGTAAAAATTCATTTATTTTCAGAGCAAAATATATGAAACACAGGTTGAGATTTTAAAGGTTGTAGTTTTGAACTGTTGTTTACTGTTGTTTGTAGCCTCCAACAACAACCCGTTTCGGAATAAAGTGGCATACTAGCACACACAAAGATGGGAACCACCCCAAACTTGAAAAATGAAATGCCGATTGTGTGACGAAATGATTTAGATCACCATTTAGTTAAGGTTAATTTTAAATAAAAATATATTGTTTGGTTTGTTTGTTTCTTTGTCTTTAACTGTTTATAGACTTCATTAATATCGTTATATTTTATATATAAAAATACATACATGACAGGGTATATAAAAAAATATACGTTGTAAATACAGTAGTCAGTTGTTTAAACAATTGAATAATTAACAATTTCTAAACAAAATAAACTAATGGAATTATCCCACTGTAACATTTAAAATATCTTACAATTCAAGACAGGGCGCCGGAACGTCAGAGTCACTGCCTGGCAATTCCTCAGTCCCTCACCGTGAAGGTTCGAGTGCCGGTTGGGGGCGAGAACTTTTATGTGGGTAGGTTTTCCAGCTAACCTGCGGTGCGCCAGTGGGTCTACTTAGACGTACGCATTGGATATTCCTCTGCCAATAATTAACTGGACGTCGCCAACATGGATGTAGTCGTGTCGATGCAACAAAAATGGGGGAAAAGACAACAACATAAACGGTATACAAACAACAACAAAAATCGAGGTAATATATGCTTGAACATGGCTTCCGTTTAGTGCTTTGCTGATATGATAGCAATCTATAGATGATTGCATCTGTTTTGTGGCCCACTAAACATTATCTGGTATTCGAGACCACCAATTTATAGGACAGCCGTAAAAGGACCGGATCATTAAGTTATTGGAAAATATGATTTTCATATTGCCATGTTACGTGACTAAAGTATCTGCCAAACAAACAAGTGAAAGGACTGAGTCGTCAATTGCGTGACTCAGTATTTGCCAATAAATTTGGGCTATTTATAAACATTAAAGGATATCAGTCAGTTAATTAGCTTTTACTCTTTTGCACCATTCAATCACTTTAAGACAATGTTACAAATTTTCAAATGGTGATAGCAAGCAGTATATATTTCAAATAATGACTTTTACATTCCATGCCTAGTTAATTTCTTGTCAAACACTGTTCATGTTGCAACAGCCACGATTAAACCAGACAACCAAGACAGCCGGCTCGAAGCTAATTCTGTAAGCCAAAGCCAGTTTCTAAAGCCAAAAGTCCTCAATGGACCGTTTGAAAGCAGTAGTTTTACGCAATAAAACGCGGTAACTCAATTACTACTTTAAAAGTGCTCACAAGACAATGATAGAATATTCTAATGTAACATTTAAATTGTAGAGCAAACACGGCTCTGAATCGGCAGAAGCTTGAAGAAACAGTTCTTTACATTCATATAAAAATGTATATTTTATTGCGGTTGATAATGTAGGAAAGCTGTAATATATGTTTTATTCTGAATCCTTTTTAACCAGAACAGAACAGAACAGAACAAATCTTTATTCCTTCCTGGTATACAAAGTATACAACATGGAGAACAATATACAATAAAGAGGCAGCAAAAGTAACAAGGGGTTCCGGTGGTTGGGGTGACGTAGTACAAAATAGCGCAATTGGTGATGGGGGAGAGAGAGAGAGGGGGGGGGGGGGGAGAAAGAGAGAAAGATAGAGTCTGGAAAAAATAGGACGGGAGTGAGGGAAGAATAGTGAATACATGTATATATGATTTACCAAAACAGTCGATTTGTACTATGCGATTATCCTTTACATTGCTGTATTGAACAGTACGTCCTTTAAATATATTGCGCTATATAATCTCAACATCTTGGACACAAACAATATACGAAAAAGGCCATTAATGAAGAAGAATCCGGATGAAATCGGTGTATGCAAGCGCTTTACATTACGTATTTTTTATAATAAGATAGTACGATGCTGGCGGCTCAAATAACTGTAGCGTTAGTCAGCGTTCCAGTGTAAACAAAAAAAAGCATCTGACAGAATGACGTCAAAGGAAAACATAAATGGATATAAAATGAACATATAATCAAGTGTATAATATTAAGTCCATAGCAGAAAGAAATGGACATAGAATTAAAAAGGTCATTTTACACTGAAGTGTCCAATTCGGAAATATATTTGGATGCGTGCCCAGATTGAAAAACCATAATGTAAAATGACGTAAAATTATTTCGGAAGACAAATCTTTACATACTGGGTCCATCCGTGATGTAAACATGTAGCCTACTATTTTGTAAAATAGCTTTTAAGCACTAAGCATCAACAATTTAACAACTGTTAGACTGAATATTCCTTTACCTTTATAAGATCAATAATTGTCTTTGACAACCAGTGTTTTGAAACAACGTTGATTAAACTGTGTCAAAATATGAAATACGGCATTTTTTTAAAATTTATATGGTTAACTTAATTTTAAATTTGTCTCTCTATGTCTTGCCACCACACGAAGGACCACAATGGAAAAAAGAGTTTACTCTTTCTGTGTGTGCTGTCCTTGGTGCTGGATGCTTATATTTTAAAATATTTTAGTAATGTTTTAAAATGTTAAATTTGTATTATATTGTTAGCGACGCGCTGGAGCGCGACGCCTATGTTATGGAATGCTCACTGAAAATTGCACATGGAGGAAAGTTTGTTTTGCGGACTTTCTAAACCTGACCAATACGGGTCCTAATTCGGTAAACGGTGTTCTATTTTATGTTGTTGTTTTTTTATATTTATTTTTTGTGTCTCTAACTCTAACTTTTGACATTAAACAATAAGATACTGAAAACACATACTACGTTCGAGAACAATACTGTTTGAACAATACTTATTTGTGTAATGTGAGGCTGCTGCACATGTGCATTTTCTTCTGGTACACTTTAGTTTGATAGTAAATTAATTTTAAACCATTCTATGGTCTCAGGAATATAAGTTACATATATACAGGCTTTATATAGTATACTGAATATACTAAATAAACCGATCATACTAAATATAGTATACAGAAAACTTTCAAATAAAAACCATAACGTCTTTGTTACTTGCTCCCACATTGCTTTAAGCTCTTTTCATCTCTAACTTTTTGCGTCGCCTCGCATCAACAACAACTTTTCTTGTATATTCTTGTAATGCTTTATATTCTTCCACAACCGAATTCTATCTTTATATCGACCTTAATATGCAATGAGGTAAATGGTTTATTTTCCAAAGGTTTCTCTATTACCTAATACTTGGACATACGTTAATCGATATTACAGAATATGTTCTAATTATTTAAAGTGTAAACTTTTCTTTTATTTCATGTCTTGCGGTGTATTAACTATTGACTAGTTAAGTGTTAATTCACGTGCATGCGGAAAACCGTCTTCTTGTGCTTGTGTTATCTTCATTTGCATGCCATTGTCGTGTTGTCGATAGATTTTCCGTGACGACGGTGTTTTGTCTTCAGGAACAGGTCCCTTGTTGGCTTGTCACTGCCAGAAGTCTTTCACTGAAATACGAGACATAAATTCCCAGTCCTGGAGTTTGTCAAAGACTTTCGAAGTAAAAAGAGGCCAGTATTTAATTACCATTCCTAACACTTTATCTGCAGAGCACGGATCAGGCAAACAGTATAGAACCAGAACAGCGTAAGAGCTGTCAGATCAGGATCTGCCCTATATGCTACTGTCTCTAGTAGTATGCATTGTTGGGTTTGCCTTGTGCTATGAGCAAATAACTTGAGATTTTGTGCTTTGGGCAAATAACTTCAGATTTTGTGCTTTGAGCAAATAACATCAGATTTTGTGCTTTGAGCAAGTAACATCATATTTTGTGATTTGGGCAAATAACTTCAGATTTTGTGCTTTGAGCAAATACCATCAGATTTTGTGCTTTGGGCAAAAATAACTTCAGATTTTGTGCTTTGGGCAAATAACAACAGATTTTGTGCGTTGGGCAAATAACATTAGATTTTGTGCTTTGAGCAAATAACATCAGATTTCGTGCTTTGGGCAAATGACTTCAGATTTTGTGCTTTGAGCAAATAACTTCAGATTTTGTGCTTTAGGCAAATAACTGTAGATTTTGTGCTTTGGGCAAATAACTGTAGATTTTGTGCTTTGAGCAAATAACTTCAGATTTTGTGTTGAGTAAAATAAATGAAGCCTAACAAGGATAAGGTAAAATCAACCATATCGTAGACAGAACAAGGTGCAGTAAGTTACAGGTGCTATACATCAGTTTGTCTATATCAGATGCATTTAACGATATGTTCCCACTGTTTTGCAAAATTTAGGCATAATTTCTTAATTAACGCATACACTAGTATACGTCAGTCGTATTTTCAACACTACATCAACTGCTAGACTGTACAAATCGTGAAATAAATCTCTCCTAATATTCATTCTTGCCAAATCTATAAAGAAGACCGCTTGGGAGTTTCGCTTAAAGTAGATATCGACGTCAGAACGGATTACCCGAATAATGGTACAGCATTATCTCAAAAGAAAGTGGTCAGTTTCTGATCAAAGAGCTCCCACTCCTTATCGTGTAATATTTGTTAATACAAATAGACAATTTGATATTGGTCTAGACTGTTTGCCTTAGCACGCTATTTATAGTTTATCATCAACTCCTGCAAAGAGTTAAAGAGACAAACGTTCGCAAGGTGGCGTTCTAAGCACGGGTTCGTCGGACGTTAGTCATTGGAAACGAGTAAACTAGCAATGTAATTTTAGTAGTTATGTAATATTTTACAACACTGTTTTCATAATTTGTTTATTTTAAGAAACTACGTAATTATGAATGATATTATAACAGTCAGAAGTACATTATTATTTCTCGTTTGTGTGCGCGCGCGCGTGCATGGGTGCGTGCGTGCGCGCGCGCGCGTGTGTGTGTGTTTGTGTGTGTAAAAATATATACATGTACCCTGAATGTTTTTTTACTCGGAATAATTTTATGAAATCCTACATTAAAATGTTCTTAAATCTTTGATCCATTGGTTTTTACGTCAAATATATGCTTAATTAGGACAGTTGTATATGTTAATTGTTGGTGTCATCTTTGAAGAGTTACGTACTCAGTCTATCAGGCAAATACTTTAATAATAACCATATTAAGAACCTACTAGACTTTTACTTGTGCATTATGCATGGATGTTAATTTGTACAATATCGATTTCTTTTACGATTTTCTGTTCTCATTGTTGTTTGTTTTTATTGTAATTTAATCTTCTAAGAATGAGGGAATAAAGATAATATTATTGTATAAACCGCGTTGACTATCCCAAGTATATTATATGAATAATTTTGACACAAAAAGCTCATTTCAAAAATCGTGAAATATATGTTACAAAATTATTCATATTTCAGAAAAACAGACAGTAATTCATGTTTTGGCAACAAAAGACAGGCGCCCGTCTTCTAAAAGAATCACGTTGTTATATATATTCGTCTCCCACATGAGCCTGTTGAGACGCTGTATGATAAATGGGCTCCTATTTATCATCCTAGAAAATATATCTTGTCAAAAAGAGAGACGAAAATTCAGTTAGCTGTTCATGCTTTTGGAAGATATTGTTTATGAGTCTTTAGCTCGTCTGAGTCATGTTTTAGTTTGGCTTCCTATTACTCATTTTTCTTTTTTGCAAAAAAGGCGAACAGTCTTGTTTGTAAGTCTTCAGTCCACAAGGTGTTTGTCAATCTATCGACACTGTTCTTATATCGACACTGTTCTTATATTGACACTGTTCTTATATCGACACTGTTCTTATATCGACACTGTTCTTATATCGACACTGTTCTTATATCGACACTGTTCCTATATCGACACTGTTCTTATATCGACACTGTTCTTATATCGACACTGTTCTTATATCGACACTGTTCTTATATCGATGGGTTATGTAGTATTTAATAAAAATTACGACCACAACTCTACATACCATCATAATGATACAAAAAGGATAATTCCCTATTCGAATAATAAAACTGCACGCTATTGAAAACGTCACGATTGCATTAAAAGTTGGAAGGATAAATGATTTATCTCTAGTTTTCAAAGTTTTGAAAGCATTGTAACCGTAAGACGCATATCTAAAATAATAAAATACAATATATTATGACAAGAAAAAAACACAACGCGAAAATAACGTCCTGTCGGTTCGAGATCTTGTGGATAAAACGCAGGACTCCGGATCGGAGGGTCCTACGTTTGACCACCTCCCGTAAGCGACCACGAAATGTTGGCCCTTGGTCAAGACTATTAATTTCACATTGCTCGTGTTCGTAACTTCATGGTTACTGATCCTAAACAGAAAATGGACAGTAGAAAAGGATTAATATTTTTTACAAATATCTTGTTTCCCAAACGACTACAAAGAAAAAGTTGGTATCAGACAGTTTGCCGGTATATCAAATAAACGTTACACTTCTTTTGGGGGGATGTGGGGTTTCCGCATAAACTCGTAATAAGGGCTAAGAGGCGATTTTGAACGAAACATCTTTTATTAGACTGTTGAAATCGTGGGAAGTCGCTCTAAATATCCTGCTAAAAATACATATCGACGTCACGGCGGATTTGTCGGATGGTAATATAACGTGATCTCAAAAGAATGTGGTCAGGTGATTTTCTTAGTGAAAAAAGCCACATGTGCTGTGGGGTTTAGATTGGGAAAACGCGCGACGAATACGGAATAGGATGAGAAAAAAATGGTCCAAAAAGAATCAGAAAACACATTAAAAGTAAACACGTTGCTATTACTGCTATATGTAACCTATGTAAAAAAGACAAAGACGTTATTTACATGTATGTCGGCTTTGACATTACAAGCAAAAGTAAAAGTTGTTAATTGTTTGTTATTCAGCTTTTCACATACTAACCTTTCCAGCATTTAATTCTAGAACGACTTCTATAATTTCAAACTAAGCCCTTTGAATATATTATTGTCTGTCATTCCAGGTCGTGAGTTTATCCGACTTCTTCAATGAAGATTCGATCTTCGTGGCCTACGGACCGGAGAGGTACTACGATGATGACTTCGAGCTGAATGAAAACGGTACGTGTGTCTTTGTCCTTTGTTTAGTTCGTGTTGTTGTCGATAAGAAAGTTGAGACAATCATGAAAAGTCAGATTTAGTATTTCAAAATTTTACAGATCTTTTGAGATTTGAACAGTTAAGTTGATAAATGAAACTTAATGGTACAAACTAATCTTATACACTACACATTTCGCTTTTTTGAAGAACTTTTTTATGGCGTTTTCTTCCGGGGAATAAAACGGTAGCGATTCTGTATCGTTGCACTAGATACATCCGAGGGAAAAACCCGAGGAGTTCCGATTGTGTTGACTATAAATATCGCGTACGCTTCAGATTCTCCCAACCCAAAGACAATATGATCATTTGAAGGACACCGTCTTTTGTTCGGATATAATTCCTTCATCAAAAGAAATAGTTGAATCCTTTACATACACACACAAAATAGAAATACAATGCAAATTAAATCAATTCAGCATAAATATCCAATAGTTATTAGTTCTTTTTCTTTGGCTCTTCACTATTTAAAAAAGAGCGCTAAATTTGAGTGAGTGTAGCGAGCATCGTCGCGACTAAGAAAAATAAAAATTAGATTCTAATTATTCAAGTGTTTGCCGTCGTTCTTCAATCAATCAGATGCTTTTATATTGCCTGGAAGTATGAGATTGTATCCTTCAAAACGCTGCAGAGGATAGTAGATGTCGTGACTCATATCTTCTCAGGGTAATTTGAACATTTGTTTCTGCAAATGTTCTTCCATGCAGCAATCTATCGGCGCCCAGCTAATTGGCATATTATCCCAGAACAATCGAGTTGAGGTTTGAGCTTACTTTTTATTGATTCATGCATAAAGACAAAACTGATTTTATTGTTTTAATACCGCCTATAGCTGGATTTCTCCTATTTGTATTGACTTGATTAGTTAACCGCTAACGTAGTGCTGTTTTTGTGCGGAAAATATGACATAATTTATATTGATCTGATGCATGACCTTTACACATATGCGTATTGTACCGTGAATCATATGAGGGAATCTTAAGACATATTTGCTAAAGCATTCTTACAAGGTTTGTACAAAATGCGGTAAGTCCACAAAGCACTGTGGGATGGGATTGGATTAGCCGGCATTTCTGCGCCGATCCTGTGCAGCGACATTTCTATCATTATAGCAAGGGGGCACTTATGAGGTGCACAGGGACTCAATACGGCCAGTTCATTATACTGACACCGACGAGTCAGGCTTAATGCTGTCCCCTTAGCCCCGAGCGTTAGGAGGGAAGCCACTACTACCAACTTTAAAGTCTTTGGTTTGACCCGGCCGAGGTTTGAACCCACGACCTCCCGATCCGCAAGCCGACGCTCTACCACCTGAGCTATTGCGGCCGGTACAAAGCACTGTAATCGCTTCATAATAAACACGTTTTCATCTTAATCAAGCGAGACACTTTCTTTTTTTTTCTGTGCGTTCTTATTTTTAGTTTGAAAAATATACCCCATTTCCTCTTATCAACCAGACCGGCATTATATTGATCAGACCCCTGCCCAGAAACTAAACAGAAATGATTCATGTTTCGCAGGGCAATTTAGACATATTGCAGCAATTTTCCTAGCACGCCTGGACATGATGCACTTTTATCGGCGCCCGTCCAATGGTTTTATTATTCAAAAACGATCAAATTCTGAGCTTTCTTGCAGCACTTGACTCACTTTATACTTTAGGACAATATAGCGATATATTTTGAATAAACAGGTTAACCTGCACACCAAGACACACTACACTTTATGTGAATTATTGTTTACTCCTTTATTTTTTGGTTTGTTTAAAAAATACTTGCATGTGGAATGAAACATATACAAAATAAATAACACCTTTTCTCGCTTTTTTATTATTTTTTTTTATTATTTTATTTTATTTCTATTTTACCTTCTTTCAAGAGATAATTACAAAGGCTAGGCTGCCTTTTTAAATTCACATATTTTTTTTTTGAATTCAGTAAGGATGTTATTAAAGGGCATAAGGATATAACGTCATCCATTTACCGTTATGAATACACGAGATCATGCAAGTTCGCGCCAAATCAACACGTCACGATAGCGTAACATTAACGTCATTAAAGGCAGACCTTACACGCTAGAATTAGTATTTAGTCTGGAGTTCCTTCCCCTTTCACTACGTTATCGGGTCAGGCACAGGCTGAAAATGGCGACCGCCAATGTAAGTTTACAGACACATTTAGCGAAGCACGAATTATAATTTATCGCTGTGCCATTCGAAAGATGTTTTTATTATGATCATAACTTAGTTCATATAAGCGATTACAATAACTTATTTTAAATGGTACATTACCTGTTTCTAGAAATTTGTTAGTAGAATAGTGTCGATGTTTTTACAATAGTGTCTTTACAATACTTAATTATAGAGTCTTAACTTCTTGGCACACTTGCAAAGGTTATAACACCAAACATTACCGTGTTATTTTCCAATACAGCGGAGGCCGCCATTGTTAGCATCAGCCAGACGTAATATTGCGTAGGATAGTACGCTGGGAACCAGACTAATTAGTATTCTGACCTTTTTTTATTGGAGATCTTTCTAGAACATTCTGTCATAAACCATATTTCTAAGAAAAAATTGAACTATTTTCGGCATAGTACTAGCAAGTAAAATATTCAACCACACGTTACATTCCTAATTGTCCAACAACATTAAGTTTTTTACACTCTTTTCCTAGAGTTTTATCTCATTTTTGTATTGTATACCTTCGTGTAATTTAACACAAAATGTAATTACATTTGAAAGTAAAGTATTACATGTTCAATTTTGATGTCATTGTTCTTAAAATGACGATTTTTTTTCTTCATATTAAGACCCATTGTAATACAAAATATATCGTTTCTTCGTTCAACATGTTTATATATACGTGAACATAAACTTTTTGTGAAATAGTGCATATTATCAATATTGGGTGCATTTGTCTTAATTAATATTTAATAAATGACAGTGAGTTATCTGATCTTTCTTTCTGAAGTGTCACCCCGTTTAGTTTATATTGTTTTATAGTATTTGTATAAAGAAATGCTCATGGCAATGACATTACATAATACGGAATTATAAATTCGGTGGAGAAGCCACTGAGGCTAATATGTCGTTTTATTATTTATAAAGGGTATTAATGTCAAAACAAAAACACCCCACGATTTTAGGCATTTCCATAAAATATTTCATTTATTCCAAAAAATTTTTTTTTAATTATTGCATGTTTTTAAAGCATTTGTTTACAAAAGTGCATTTATTTTATTATACAATATGGGAATATGCCATGCCATAATTATATTTACAAGGAGTGTTATTGTCAAAAACAATAGTTGGTATTTTGCATAAATTTCTCTTCTTTTATCGAAATGCATCATTTGCTGTTTTGTTCTTTATATCATTTCTGTATAAGAGACAGATATTTTATTGAAATTAGATTATACAAAATTCATAATGGATTTGCAAGGCGGTGGCATTTAAAAAGACGATTTATTATTCAATAGGCGTGCCATCGTCAGAAAGAAATATTTAGTAATTTGCATAAAATAAATGTGTTTTTATCTTTTGCTTGAATTTGATAACAGTTATTATGTATTATTACATAATTAATGTAAATTACCTTTTCATTACTTGAATAAAACTCAGAATTGACAAGTGTTTACAAGGTGGTTGCTGCTAAAATTACGATTTATTCTTTATAAGAGGTTATATTTCGCATGTGCTTTAATAACAGAGGATTTGCCGGGTTGGGTGAGGCTTAGTGCAACCAATGCAATTATTGAACAGTGTTTAGGCTAGAGCGCGTTTTTGCGGGATTGGCCCATAATTCTTAGAGTTGGCGCACATTTTAAAACTGAATGGGTCATTTTGGCGCACGCTGATAAAAAAAAGAGTAAATTAAACGGAAAGAAATACTTCTACTTTTGAATCACTCAACCTTTATTCTAAGTATAGGATAGAGTGTATTTAGACTTTTCTATAGAAAATAGAAGCCAAAACGAGCGCAGTTTAAGGATGAGCCGATAATTTTATTTATTTCTGTGTATTAATTCTTTGTGCATTTATCAATTTAAAAAAAAACTGTATTCAACAAATATGAATTTCAATAGCTTTCCAATAGTGTATAGCTTTTAATTTTTTGACATCAAATGAAGAAATAACAAGAAAACAAAATATACGCTTCTTTACAATTCATTTGAAAATTCCTTGAAGTTGCCATCTAAGATGGCTGCCAAGATAAAGGATCTTCACTGATGTGGAAACTATCTATAGTGACAACTTTCGATGCCGTGTTATTCGCAGTATGTTTTTTTTCACTTTCGTTATTAGCATTTGTATAAAATTCATTGTGTCGTTTATCCTGTTTAATATTAATAATTAACATTATGTATATCAAATTAGTTATTTGAGACCGTCAGTTGCATCTGGTGAGGTTCTGTTTTGCAACGGCGTGTTACACCGAAATGGCGGGAGACAACGTCTGGTTGTGACATGTCAATAGAACGCCGATTATATTATCGATTATAGTATTTCTTCTCTAACATTAAATACAAACCTTAATTGATGGCGTCCGTTGTGATGTTGTATATGATTGCATTGTCACGAGAGAAAGAGAGAGAGAGAGAGAGAGAGAGAGAGAGAGAGAGAGAGAGAGAGAGAGACAGACAGACAGACAGACAGACAGAGATAGGCAGACAGACAGAGAGAGACAGAGAGAGACTGAGAGAGACAGAGAGAGACAGAGAGAGGCAGAGACAGAGAGAGAGTGCGAGATAGAGAGACAGAGACAGACAGACAGACCGAGACAGACAGACAGATAGACAGACAGACAGAGACAGAAAGAGTTAGAGAGAGACAGAAAGAGAGACAGAGAGAGGCAGAGAGAGACAGAGAAATAGGGGAGGGAGAGAAAGCACATCTTAGAATGTAGTGGAATATATATTTTCCGAGTGCAACAGAAACGTTTCTTAAATAATTCTTTATTAACAGAAGAAAGGTTTAAAATAGACAAATAATTATTAAACAGAAGGATAAAAAAGCTAACAAGCTATTCTGTTAAAATGCGTAAATGCTATCTTGATTACATATGCTCCAAACTAAGTAATGACAAAATACAAGATATTTCTAAAAAGTATTCATCACTTGACACTTGCCACAGGCCCGTTTAAAATAAATTTCAAATATCTTCGAGTATTCCATGCCGGGAGAAAGTGCAGATTAATAATTCTCAAGATTATTTTAGGAATTTTATTCCCGTGAGACATAAGACCGCAGAATAAAACATTTCTTTCAAAGAACTCCACCTGATGTGTCCCTTGCTTCTCGGATCACCATCAAATTTGACAGACAGTGGATAGTTCCCGGTGCATGTAAAAGCTGTCCAGGAAATGGCAGACATGCACTTCTACAATCAATATGTTGATCTTTGGGCGAAAAATAAAATGAATGAGAGAAGCTCAAAGAATGTGATTTATTTTGGAAATGGCTAGAATTTAGTTTTAGCCTGCTTTGCACAAATTGATAAGGCTTACGCAAAAAAGTGTAGATCCAAATGGACATTGTCTGGTCAGTATCACAATATTGTGCTTTCATGCTGCTAAGTCTGTATCAATTATTATCATTAGAATTTGCATGTAAATGAAGTATTGAGCAAACAAATCCCACAGAATTAAGCATAGTTTTTAACAAATGTGGCAAACAAAGGGATGAGTCTCCATTACATTTTACGTCTTTGTACTGCATGAAGTGAGTCGGCAAAATAAGTTCTATCTCAGAAAAATAAAAGTCAATAAGGAAATAAAACTCAATCAAACAGCTTTAATTGGAGCGCGATCTCTGAATCGTAGGTTTGGAATGGATTTTTGCGGCAACCTTAACATCATTACAGGAAGAATTACATTGACTAATACCATTTGAATAATCCAATTTAATTATAACGTTTGAAACTGGTTTTTCTTTGCCGAAAAAATCGTATATTCTGAACTTTTATTATCCCCGTCTTAGGTGGAGGCAGGTCGGGGACTCATCCTGGCATCCACCGTACAATAAATATTAGTAGTACACGTTTTTGTTAGAACATATTACAATGTAAGGTGAAATATGCAAGGATATAAAAGCTTAAAGTTGTTATTGTGTTTTTGTTTGACAATTTGACATGTTCTCAAAATACAGAGAGGCATTAATATCATATATATATATATATATATATATATATATATATATATATATATAATTTTGATGGACCCTTTTCTAAGCAGTCGAATTCGGTCAGATCACGTGACACGGCATGTCGAAAACGAGGCTTTAAGTGAAGGGTACATGTTATGCAAGAGTGATAAGATTTTCCACTGTAGGCTAAGATAATAAAAAATAAATATTTATCTATAATTTATAAAATCTAAATAATTTCATTATGTTAGATTTTTTTCCGAAGTTTATATGCATTTTTAAATGTTTTGAAATCTTACCATGGTATTTTATGAGCGCTGTGTATTGGTTTAAACGTATTTATTCGAGAAACATATAATTATGAGAAAGAAAGTATAGGCTAGATAGAGAAGAACAATGAGTTCAGTGATTGTAGATAGATAGATAGTTTATTCAGTATAATATAAATCCCACTGGCCGGTCTGTAAAGGTTATACAGTAACAAAAATACATAATTTGTTCAAATGCAAAAGTACCCATTGTATGCATATATGCTGAGAAAAAGTACAAGTTTTCATATGTTTAGTAAAAATAAGTGGAGCGTATGCAAATATATTTTAAAACTTCCGATCTTCGCTCAAAACATTTGTACGTTGTGATTTCCACTTACTAATGTTGAAGCGTTTGGAAGATTCGATAAAGCTACGAACAGCTTTAAAAATTGATTTTATAGTTGAAGTTAGGTTATAGTCGCCAAATGTCATCAGCAAGAATGACAATTTATTTTATAAGGTATGTATAGCGTTGTCGTATAGAAGATAGGCAAGAAGAAAGTGCTATATTTCAATTGAACCACAGGTTTTTATTAGACTGGTGCGCATGCGCCAGTCTTAAGTAACGATGCTGTGAACCCTGCGACGCGCGGTTTTTAACATCGGGTGTATCATTGCGACCACGAGAGCGTATTCAAGTAGTTGTGCGGCATAAGAAGTAGTGCGTTTTTAGAAAACACAAATATTACGAAGGAATGCGAACCTTTGTAAGGAAATGCGACAAATAAAAACAAGGAAACAATGTAATGTTGTTTTTCGAACAAATATGAAAGGATATTAAAAGAACGATTACAAACAAATCAGTCACGTGACAAGCGGGAGATAGCGTTGGTCGTCATTTTGGATAGATCGGAGCAATCTCCTCACAGCGATTACGTCACGCGTTGCTATAATGTACTGTCAAGGGAAGTAATCACTGCGGGGAGTTTGAGATCGGAGTGCTTTTGAACGAGTTTCTGCTCAGCTTTCAAGGACCGTAAGTAAGTTGGCAAATATTTATGTTAATGCATTGTTGCGATCGACGTAAAAATTAGGATTGTAACTGTTTCAGTCTCTTAAGTTACGTGGGCCTTGTGCATTTCATTGTTGACACTACTTCAGTTGTGGCGGAAGCTGATCATAACTGCATTAGAACTCGAAGGGTTTTTTTATCGTTAACTTCAGATAATACATTTTTCGTAACGTTTGTGGTTTGTGAAATCTAGACCTAAATACAGGAGGCTACGATTATAAACAAATCAGTCACGTGACCAAAATTGCGGGAAAATCTAGCGTGGATTGCCATTTTTGTAAGCTTCTGTGGATTGAGAGTTTCCTAAGCAATATTAAGGTGGCAGTGACATCCATTGGTGGAATGTATGTTACATATGTACATATATGTTACAATACTGATGACCGCAACCGTTCACGTAACCTTCATGCTGTGCTACTGTTGACAATCACTGTACTTCTATTGCATGAACCAATTACAACAGCCAGGTTAATGGTTATCACCACGGTACTGTATACTCAGGGATTTCAATAGCTTTCACTTATGTTGAGAATTTCTTTGACAATTTTCAAGGGGTCATGATCAGATTGACACAAGTCAAATCATGTGTTCACGAACTTAACTAACTGTAAAATTGCTTTAACTTCATTTCCATATATTTACAAGGGTCCAATTAGTATTTACTTCATTTTTTAAATACTTTACATACTACATTTATGGTTATTCTTGCAAAATTTGACCACTTATTCTGCGCTTCTGCATCAAAATGACCCCCAACCTAAGATTTAGGTGAGGTCAAAACTGGAAAACCTCAATTTTCCTTGCATCAAAATGCAAATATCTGGATCTGTTAAAATCCCTGAATATACTGAATTATTTGCTAATGTTGTTGATAGTGACTGTCACGTACAAACGAAAAGAACATACACGTAGTTTCATATGTTTCGAGTAATGATATCTGTGCAGGAAAAGTTTGATTCTTTTGTTCTTCTCCGCCTCTCTTTTGTTCATCTTCAAATGTTTTTCAAAGTTTTGTTACATTAAATTCTTATATGAAAACTACTAATTGTTATTCATTGCTCCCCTATGACAGCCAATGTAAGACCATCAACAGCAATCTTTCCAATTCCTTAATATGCATTTCGCCGTTCAAGACATCTTGATTACTCCCTTGGAACTACGCTTTCAACCGGCGCGCCAGTCTTCCAACGCTTTCAGCGCTTTGATGTTAAACGCCATAGCGCTCTTGTCATTAGTGTAATCATTGCAATCGGGTACAAAAGTTGTAATTAGTACTTAAATCGCCAGGAAATGTAGTTTGCTGTATATCAACGTAATCTCTTATCATGGCTCCGCAGGAAATGTAATTTGTTGTGTATCAACGTAATATCTTATCAAGGATCGCCAGGAAATGTAGTTTGTTGTGTATCAACGTAACCTCTTATCAAGGCTCGCCAGGAAATGTAGTTTGCTGTGTATCAACGTAACCTCTTATCAAGGCTCGCCAGGAAATGTAGTTTGTTGTGTATCAACGTAATCTCTTATCAAGGCTCGCCTGGAAATGTAGTTTGTTGTGTATCAACGTAATATCTTATCAAGGATCGCCAGGAAATGTAGTTTGTTGTGTATCAACGTAATATCTTATCAAGGCTCGCCTGGAAATGTAGTTTGTTGTGTATCAACGTAATATCTTATCAAGGCTCGCCAGGAAATGTAGTTTGTTGTGTATCAACGTAATATATTATCAAGGATCGCCAGGAAATGTAGTTTGTTGTGTATCAACGTAATCTCTTATCAAGGCTCCAAAGGATATGTAGTTTGTTGTGTATCAACGTAATATCTTATCAAGGATCGCCAGGAAATGTAGTTTGTTGTGTATCAACGTAATCTCTTATCAAGGCTCCAAAGGATATGTAGTTTGTTGTGTATCAACGTAATATCTTATCAAGGCTCGCCTGGAAATGTAGTTTGTTGTGTATCAACGTAATATCTTATCAAGGATCGCCTGGAAATGTAGTTTGTTGTGTATCAACGTAATATCTTATCAAGGATCGCCAGGAAATGTAGTTTGTTGTGTATCAACGTAATATCTTATCAAGGATCGCCAGGAAATGTAGTTTGTTGTGTATCAACGTAATCTCTTATCAAGGCTCGCCTGGAAATGTAGTTTGTTGTGTATCAACGTAATCTCTTATCAAGGCTCGCCTGGAAATGTAGTTTGTTGTGTATCAACGTAATATCTTATCAAGGATCGCCTGGAAATGTAGTTTGTTGTGTATCAACGTAATCTCTTATCAAGGCTCGCCTGGAAATGTAGTTTGTTGTGTATCAACGTAATCTCTTATCAAGGCTCGCCTGGAAATGTAGTTTGTTGTGTATCAACGTAATATCTTATCAAGGATCGCCAGGAAATACAGTTTGCTGTGTATCAACGTTATATCTTATCAAGGCTCCAAAGGATATGCAGTTTGCTGTGTATCAGTGTAACCTCTTATCAAGGTTCGCCAGGAAATACAGTTTGCTGTGTATCAGTATAATCTCTTATCAAGGATCGCCAGAAAATACAGTTTGTTGTGTATCCGTGTAACCTGTTAACAAGGCTCGCCATGAAATACATTTTGCTGTGTATCAACGTAACCTGTTATCAAGGCTCCGATGTTTGCAGATGCTCTTAGGGTTCGAGCCCGATCGGCGCACAACATTTATATTCGAAGATCTTCCAGCTGACCTGTAGTGGCTCTACTCAGAAAACTTTCCGGAGTCCCCCTCCACTGATTATAGTTCAACGTCCATGTAATATCCTTAAATGTATTGTTGCGGTGTATTTTAACATACACGCACATAAAAGCGATACATTGATGAATGTCTGGTATCAAAATGTTATAGTACTAAAATATAATTGCTGCAAATAATACTTCATTCAGTTCTTTGGTACTGTCCGAACGAGCGTCCGCCTGGCTTTGTTATTTTTAAAGTCATTTAACTCTAAATTTGTTCAGAATAAAAAAACACGAATAAAAATTGTGTTTGGTTTTATCATCGTCATGATTAATCTAGATTCAGGCACGGAGCATATTTTCATCTATTTTGTCTACTCATTTGGGCAAAGCAAACAAATGCGTATTTTTACCGGAAACAACATTTCAATAAAATCTCCGCCAATCATTTATAAACTGTCTGCTATTGACCGACTACTGGCTCCAAGTTAACTTGGGCCATTTACAACACAACTCATATTTCTGGGGCCTCTCGAATATCGTATCTGTCCACAATTCTAACATATTGATTATGGAAGTGCATGTCTGCAATTATCTGGACAACTTCCACATTCACCGGAATACAGCCGGGAAAATAAAACCGGGAACTGTCCAATGGCTCGCAAACAAACAAAAGAAAAGGATTCCGAGCAGAAGGAGACAGTGGAAAACAGTCAGCTGGAATTCTTTGCAGAACTTTTCTGTTTATCTTCCCTTTTTATACCTTGAATACCTGAAAAATATCCGATATTGGATTTTTTTTTTCGCAACTAAGACGACATGGTATTGTATTTATCATATAAAGTATATCAAAATCATGTTATAAGAGGACAAAGGTCATCAGGAAAAGACTGAATTAATTTCTGATGTCATTAAAATTCTAAAAGGACGACAGATAGATTTTATACTGTATGTCAATAATTAATTTCTTCCTAATGTAACATCAAAAATATAAGTATTTAAAGCTGACATAACAACTTATCAAAGTTGACCATTTAGACTGCTCACTGATTAAAAAAGCAACACATATAAATTTATCAGAAACCAACTGTAAAATAAATTTCTCCCAATTATCTAAAAACTTTATGCTGTTGATCAACCTTCGGCTGCGGCTTTAATCGCGTCGCTTCCGGAATAACTCGCATTTCTTGAGTCTCACAAATTCCAAATTCCATTTTTGTGTGCAACATCAACATATTGATTGTAGATGTGCATGCCTTTCTTTCTCTGGAAAGAGCAGTCTTCTACATGTCGTGATACTCCCGGGATACAACATGGAATATCAAACCGGGAACCATCCACTGCCTGTCAAATGTCCCCATGAGGTTGATCCGAGAAGAAAGGGAACCAATAGCAGGGATTTCTCGCTAGAATATTTTTATCTTGCGGTTTATATTTGAAATATGTCGCAAGATGCTAATCTATCAAATTTTCTTTGACAATGATTAATGTGTAATTTAATTTTTCATTTCGCGGCATAGAAGGCATTATCCTTCACAGTAAATAAAACAATGTCAAAACAGAATGTAAGTCTTCTATTAACAGTTGGTTAATGGTATTATTAACTGTAAAAGGAAATATGTTTCCTACTTCAATTTCCCTTTAATTTAAGAACAAGACATATTTTAAATAAAGATAATAATATATTTAACATGTCCATTTAGATTGTTAAACAATTTTCCAAATTAAACATCTAGTATTTTATCTTGGGCAAATTTTACATCGCACTTGTGTACTCAAGTCGACAATTCATATAAATAATAATAATAATAATAATAATAATAATAATAATAATATATTTCACATGTTACATCTAAAATCTTATCTTGGGCCATTGGGCCAATTTTACATCGCATTTGTGTACTCATGTGGCCAAAACATAATAATAATAATAATAATAATAATAATAATAATAATAATAATAATAATTATAATAATAATAATAATAATATTAATAATAATAATAATAATAATAATAATAATAATAATAATAATAATAATAATCATAATAATAATAATAAATAATAATAATAATAATAATAATAATAATAATAATAATAATAATAATAATAATAAATAATAATAATAATATATTAAGAACTTGAATCAAAATTAAAATATTTTGTCTCAAATCAACCAGAAATGGTTTCATATTGGTCGGCCATTAACTCCGATATCTCGTCATTTCGAAAATTATTTATATTCTTGCGCCCCTCCAATTCCATGTTTCTCCCAAGAATGAATATTGATTGTAGGTTTGCATGACTGTCATTTCATGGAAAGTTTTCAAAGCAGTCAGGATTAAGTCGGGATACAGCCGGAAAGATTAAACCGGGAACCATCCCGTGTCTAAAAACGTCTTTTCTGTATTTTAAAATAAGTGTCGATACTTTGGAAGGAAGCACGGCGAGGCGTTTGAACATTATAACCTTGTATAGATGAGAACAAAGCTATATGTAGTTATTCTCTTATTTAGAAAGAACAAAATAGTAGATGTGTTACAGAGTTCTGTTGAACTGAAAACACACAGTGCAAAATTGTCGCACAGTAATTTACAAGTTTCCCTAAAATAAGCACTTCTGATAAAACGTGGGCCAGTCGTGAAAAAGAATTTTTGTTATTCTTCATGGTTTTGTCTTTCTTTTGGCCCAAACAGATATATATATATAACTTTCAAAACATGCATTCGGATGATAAAACATTGCAAAAGATTGTATATAAGAAATATTCAACGTCACGAGTTCTACTTCTGGACGATATTTAAACAATTCTCGAGATTCCTATTTGTCAAATAGCCTTTAATTATGATTCATGTTCACTTTCTCTTTTCTCTATATGCATCACACGCTCGTTTATAGGCTGTAAATATTATAAGTACATAAAATGTTTATTCTTCAGATTTAAAATTGAATCCGTTGTATATATCTTATTTAATTTATAATCTGTGCAGTATATACAAAACCATATTATTTATTTAGCAAACATGTTTCCAACTCGGGACACTTGGTCTTTTTATCTTTTAAACAAGTTCTTTTATTTACCGGAAATTAAATCGAATATGACATTGCTATGGAAACCCATGCTTGATGTTTGTTTTTAATTCAAGTTCACTTGAACTTGTTCACGTTCTTGGAGCTTTTTACAGCCATATGTCGATTGTCTCACTCTCCGGTCATATCGGAATGATGTGGAACTGTTTGATCAGGTTTTTAATTTCTGGAAGGGACGGCGTTAATTAAAGTCTCAAGGATTGATTGTCTTGCAATAAGAGACATTTCATGAAAAATACGCCATTCGTCATGCGGCCTTCCGACTTCACATAAGACGTTCAATAATAATTGATTTCTTCCACTCGCATCATGCTTAAGCGTGGATATTCACATTGGGTCCATTTTCTATAGCAAGTACATTGTTAACAACTTTAGATACAGGGACAACTAAACGTATTTATATTTGTTAACAACTATAGATACAAGAACAACTAAACGTATCGATATTTGTTAACAACAATTGATACAGGGACATCTAAACGTATCGATATTTGTTAACAACTATAGATCTAGGGACATCTAAACGTATTGATATTTGTTAACAACTATAGATCTAGGGACATCTAAACGTATTGATATTTGTTAACAACTATAGATACAGGGACATCTAAACGTATCGATATTTGTTAACAACTATAGATACAGGGACATCTAAACGTATTGATATTTGTTAACAACTATAGATACAGGGACATCTAAACGTACTGATATTTGTTAACAACTATAGATACAGAGACATCTAAACGTATTGATATTTGTTAACAATTATAGATACAGGGACATCTTAACGTACTGATACTTGTTAACAGCTATAGATACAGGAACATTTAAACGTATTGATAT
This sequence comes from Sinonovacula constricta, assembly GCA_007844125.1. NCBI lineage: Eukaryota > Metazoa > Mollusca > Bivalvia > Cardiida > Solecurtidae > Sinonovacula > Sinonovacula constricta. The sequence goes on from CM017558.1 coordinate 34,536,478, forward strand.
TTGTTAACAATTATAGATACAGGAACATCTAAACGTATCGATATTTGTTAACAGCTATAGATACAGGAACATCTAAACGTATCGATATTTGTTAACAACTATAGATACAGAGACATCTAAACGTATTGCTATTTGTTAACAACTATAGATACAGGGACATCTAAACGTATTGATATTTGTTAACAACTATAGATACAGGGACATCTAAACGTATCGATATTTGTTAACAACTATAGATACAGGGACATCTAAACGTATTGATATTTGTTAACAACTATAGATACAGAGACATCTAAACGTATTGATATTTGTTAACAACTATAGATATAGGGACATCTAAACGTATCGATATTTGTTAACAACTATAGATACAGAGACATTTAAACGTATTGATATTTGTTAACAACTATAGATACAGGGACATCTAAACGTATTGATATTTGTTAACAACTATAGATACAGAGACATCTAAACGTATTGATATTTGTTAACAACTATAGATACAGGGACATCTAAACGTATTGATATTTGTTAACAACTATAGATACAGGGACATCTAAACGTATCGATATTTGTTAACAACTATAGATACAGAGACATCTAAACGTATTGATATTTGTTAACAACTATAGATACAGGGACATCTAAACGTATCGATATTTGTTAACAACTATAGATACAGGGACATCTAAACGTATTGATATTTGTTAACAACTATAGATACAGGGACATCTAAACGTATTGATATTTGTTAACAACTATAGATACAGGGACAACTAAACGTATTGATATTTGTTAACAACTATAGATACAGAGACATCTAAACGTATTGATATTTGTTAACAACTATAGATACAGGAACATCTAAACGTATTGATATTTGTTAGCATCTCTAGATACAGGGACATCTAGACGTACTGATATTTGTTAACAACTATAGATACAGGGACATCTAGACGTATTGATATTTGTTAACAACTATAGATACAGGGACAACTAAACGTATTGATATTTGTTAACAACTATAGATACAGGGACATCTAAACGTTTTGATATCTGTTAACAACTATAGATACAGGGACATCTAAACGTATTGATATTTGTTAACAACTATAGATACAGAGACATCTAAACGTATTGATATTTGTTAACAACTATAGATACAGGGACATCTAAACGTATTGATATTTGTTAACAACTATAGATACAGAGACATCTAAACGTATTGATATTTGTTAACAACTATAGATACAGAGACATCTAAACGTATTGCTATTTGTTAACAACTATAGATACAGGGACATCTAAACGTATTGATATTTGTTAACAACTATAGATACAGGGACATCTAAACGTATCGATATTTGTTAACAACTATAAATACAGAGACATCTAAACGTATTGATATTTGTTAACAACTATAGATACAGGGACATCTAAACGTATTGATATTTGTTAACAACTATAGATACAGAGACATCTAAACGTATTGATATTTGTTAACAAATATAGATACAGGGACATCTAAACGTATTGATATTTGTTAACAACTATAGATACAGAGACATCTAAACGTATTGATATTTGTTAACAACTATAGATACAGGGACATCTAAACGTATTGATATTTGTTAACAACTATAGATACAGGGGCATCTAGACGTATTGATATTTGTTAACATCTCTAGATACAGGGACATCTAAACGTATCGATATTTGTTAACAACTATAGATACAGGGACATCTAAACGTATTTATATTTGTTAACAACTATAGATACAGGGACATCTAAACGTATCGATATTTATTAACAACTATAGATACAGGGACATCTAAACGTATCGATATTTGTTAACAACTATAGATACAGGGACATCTAAACGTATTTATATTTGTTAACAACTATAGATACAGGGACATCTAAACGTATCGATATTTATTAACAACTATAGATACAGGGACATCTAAACGTATTGATATTTGTTAACAACTATAGATACAGAGACATCTAAACGTATTGATATTTGTTAACAACTATAGATACAGAGACATCTAAACGTATTGATATTTGTTAACAACTATAGATACAGGGACATCTAAACGTATTGATATTTGTTAACAACTATAGATACAGAGACATCTAAACGTATTGATATTTGTTAACAACTATAGATACAGAGACATCTAAACATATTGATATTTGTTAACAACTATAGATACAGAGACATCTAAACGTATCGATATTTGTTAACAACTATAGATACAGGGACATCTAAACGTATTGATATTTGTTAACAACTATAGATACAGGGACATCTAAACGTATCGATATTTGTTAACAACTAAAGATACAGTGACATCTAAACGTATTGATATTTGTTAACAACTATAGATACAGGGACATCTAAACGTATTGATATTTGTTAACAACTATAGATACAGAGACATCTAAACGTATTGATATTTGTTAACAACTTTATATACGGAGACAACTAAAGTATAATTGCAAATAGTGCCGATCCAGCTCAGACGGCTCCCTGCGAGGTCTGTTGTATTTAAATCAGCACAATTAACTGTTACTTGAGCGATTCGTATTTAACAGACTCAGCGTTGTTAAGTATGATGCATTATGTTTTCAATTAATACAATATTTTTTTATTTGAATAATCTTTAGCACCCTAATCGATTTTTCAACAAAAATATTTACAATATTCCCCTCATAATTATTGGCTAAGTTAATATATACATTAATCATGATAGAACTGCCTTATTCTTATTTTTATTCCCTCATTTAACGATCGTACAAACTAATTAAGATAATAAGTCATATAATATAATATAAGATATATGAGGAATCCATGGCTTTATTATTTAAATTTCTTCGTTAATTGATTTCATTTATCGTTCATGTATTTAAATTGCATTAGATAAACAAAAATAATCAGCCCATTTTATATTGATTTCTAGTAATATTGCCATTACCTTTTGTCCTTAACAAATAAAAAAAATGCATTTTTGTGAATCCAGTGATGCAAAATATACTCGATGACTTTTAAGACATAATAATATGGCGAATTATGTTCTCAACCTATTGACAAAAACTGCAAATTCGTTTTTGCGAATTCAATAATGAAAATGTATTGTTCGTCTGTTTAGGTAAACATACTTCTCAAAAGTTTTCTTTATATTTAACAATTGGGCAGTCCGATAACTAAGTTGTCTGCGCTTGAGTACTCTCCGAGTAGTATACTTAAATGTATTTTGTGAAAACAATAATAAAAATAGAATATGATTCTTAGACTAAAGTATGATTTTAACATAAAGTAAAATATTATTCTTATTGACCTTGAAGGTGCTATCTATACAAATTGCGCAAAGATCAATCAGATTGCTAATTCTTTCCAAATCTATAAGTAAGCACATTAGTGATCTCTGCTAAAAATGTATCGACGTCATAACAGACTACCCGGATGATGATCTCAATAGCAAGTTGTCACGTGGTTTACTTAGTTTAAAAATAGCTATCTCTGCAGCGTGGCCCAGATAGGAAATACCGGCTTGTAATGACCATTGGGGATTTATGCTTCACACAGATCTAGGGTATTCATGAACAATATTTTGCAGGACATTTTCCGGTAACAATGACTTATTTGGTTATTTGCGAAAAAAATGGTCCAAACTGTCGGATGCCACCTTTAAACACAAAGTGGAATAAAGTTATTTGCGAGGATTTACAGCTTTAAAAATTCACTTTAGATTCTGTAATTAAAGTATAGTGCCTGCTTTTGCTTCTTATGTCTCAAATGAATTTCGTGTAGTCAAAATATTAGTTAACGTCTTGAATTACCGTTAAAGGGGGTACCGACAGTTTGTCTGTATCTGATATATGTAACAATACCGAACCTCTGTTTGAGGTATTTGTGCATAATGTATGCAGAAAACAACAACAACTTTATTCTACGTTTTTTTGACGATTTTCAACAGTTTCTCATTTTAGTGCAGTTAAACTCGTAAATGTTCATTCTTTTCAAGTCTATAAATGAGAACGATTGGGATTCGTGCTAAAATAGAGATAAAGACGTCACAGCGGATGTCGTGAACAAGCTAAAGAAGTAAGTGGTCACGTGGTTTTCTTAGTTTTAATATTGCTAACTGTGAAGCGTGGCTCAGATAGAAAATACATGTTTGAAATGACGATTGTGGCGTTATGGTTCGCTTTTCAGACAGGTGTAGGACATCCATAAACAGCATTTTGTGAGATCTGTTTAAGCAACAATGGTTTATTATGATGCTTAATGAAAATATTTTTGGTCCAAATTGTCGGATACCACCTTTAATATTTGAAATCGCATTCAGAAAAAAGTGGTATCCGCCAGTTTGCCAATATAAAAGACATGAAACAATGTCTTTCCCCTGTATGGGGTATTTGTGATGATTTCTAGAGAAACTTATACTTTAGTCTAAAAGTTACAAAAACAAAAACAATTTTGAACATTCCTCGATATTTAGACAGTTAAGCTCGTTAAAATCGCTCGAAATGTTCATAATTTCCAAAACTTGAAGCACAATTTTGGGATATCTGCTAAAAAAGACATCGACGTCAGAGCGGACTACCCGGATGATATATATTAATCTGAATAGCCAGTGGTCATGTGTTGTTTTTTATTTCAATAAAAAGCTCTGCGCATTGAGACTCAGATAGGATATACTCGTACTTGCTTGAAGAATGGGGTGTTATGCTATACTTATCACACAGATGTAGACATCAGTGAACAGCCTTACTGCGGGATCTGTTCAGGTACATGTAACAAGACTATGATTGGTAGTTTGAGAAAAAAGTGTCCGATACCACCTTTAAAACGTGCTCCAAAATTTACTAAACATAAACGTTACCAACCAGCATTTGTATAATATGGTTTGCTTTAATCTCAAAATGCACTGCAACTATAATACAGATTGATTCTGTATTGACAAGCCGCTTTAAAACTTCACTGTAAAGCAGCTCTGCATGCTGTTCGTTAATTGCCTCAGTTATTCTTTATGGATTATGTTTGCCTAACAACGGAAGTCAACATGCACCGTGAATAATTGGCGAATGTCGATTTTGGTGTTAAGTTGCCGAGCTTGATCACGTTGTCAGAAAGATTAATGCCTGTTCATTAAAACGTACGCACTTAACGAAATATAATGACAGTTTAGTTCTCTGATTTCTTTTTATTATTTTACTATTTGCAGTGTTTTGATAAAGTATTAGCTTAATACATGAAAATGACAAATGGGTTATGGCCTGTGCGTCAGAGCTTGGCAAAAATCTGTTTGGCTTAACTTAATCAATCCTTCCAGTTTTGTTACTATAGTATTGCAGTTCAGTGAAATGAGTTTTATAAACGCAATGAAACATGGGCAATATATAATATATATGCAAAGATAGTTTATATAAATGTTTAAACCAATAGTTTTATGTACGCTTAAAGTAAAAGTTCATTTATTTTTACCTTTTCACTTGCATACACCGTAAACCTTGGACGTAGGATTTCTTTGCATATTGAGCTTACAACATATTTTCTTTCAAGATTTCAATAAAAAAATTTAATACAAAAGATTGTACATAAAATTGAACGTCGTACTCTATAAAAAGGAGACATTATGGTTATTAACACATTTTAAAATGGATGAGAAAATGCATGTATGTTCCTAACAGTATTATAAGAAACTTAAAAAATTGCACTTGACAAAAGTATACACATGTCACTTGAGTATAAACATGACAAAACAATGAAACGAGACATTTGAGACACAAAAACGAACACCCTACAGCTACAGCCTTGAAACGGTCAGTCGGCTGTAAGACCAACCGGGCGCTTAAACCGGTTAAACAGAGCTCGAACATTGCACTTCCTTAGGGGTTTGTAAAAGACAAACTGGCTTCAGAAAAAAAAATCTTTTTAGTTACAAACCATTTATTTGCGCCCGTTTCGTTCCTACATCTCACTGAATATTTAACAAGTTCTGGCCCATATTTCCAGAAACGTTGTCTTTTTTTTACTGTACAAAAATGTGCCTATTGACCATAGCTGTCTGCAAGTAAACACCGTGTCTGTAACGATGGTAACGTTATCGCCATCTGTTAATGTGTTCTGTTTCTGCAACTGATAATTTATTTCGTGCCAGATCTCCCAACAGCTCGTAAAACGTCATACTTAACACACGTTTGGGTTTAGTAAATACATTAACATCCTGACATCCAAGCACTTATCAAATAGGACTACTTTTTCATATGTTTCTGAACCAGATGCCTTATCATCTTTTCGTGTCAATACATTCCCATTTCGTCGTATTTTATGTTTCGCATAATGTTTTCGTTTGATTTCATGACACCTTTTAAAAAAGAGTGACTGGAACTCTAAAAGCAGAATGTGATGTTTTATAATAGGGCCTGAGTGGACTTATTATTTAAGAAGTTTTAAAATGTATGCATTATGTCATTTTCGGTTCACAAGAAAGAGTGCGATCGGTCAACTTTTTTTATCACGTAACTGTCATTGATGTTGTAACAGTATCTGTATAGTACTTATCTTACTTAAGTTTAAATGTGTTAATTTTTTTCAACGACAGCATACACTTCTATGTCTCTGTTTAGTATTTCCTACTTAGTATACTGCTATTAGTTCCCGTTTGATTGTTGTTGTCTATCAGACATTGTTGATAACCAGATTCCAGCATTTACAACCGTCTGTTAAATTCCTCTCGCAATTTATAGATAAGGATGACGTTCGATTTTATCAGAACTATAGCGAGGACCACGCTTTGTTGCATTGCCTGTCTAAAAGCGGAAATATATTTGTTACCATAGCAACGTTACTGATGATGCATTGTTGGTTGCAGATTCGTGTTTGTACTTTGAATGTACCGCAAATAGTATCGATTTTTATGGACCTTGATGTTTTACAAACTTTTGCATTGACACTTTTCTACAAGGTCAATTTCCTTTATCAGTAATTGCAATGATTTTCTCCGTTGAATAAAGGTAATTTGTTAAAATATATATATAAAAAAAACAACTCAATTTTATAACAAAATCGAAACGTTGTTTTCTGTCTGTAGACCATCCACTACAATTTATATTGTTCTGCAATATACTTAATTTTTACAAATCAATAAAAATATTTCTTTACCATAATAAAAGTTTTCAATAACATGTGGATATTGTATCGCCGATTATTAAGAAAAACTTAAAGATTGGATTCATTATAAACACATTTCATATGTTATCAAACAAAAGGGTCTTTATTTACGTTGATCTTAACTCCATTTGCTGAATCCATTTATTATACATGCCAATGTTAATTGGTAAACTATAACCCACTGATGCAATACCGTTAATATTAAATATTGTTTGATAAAAATCCATGTTATCCAAGTGCACAAAGTACATTTATTTGCAAAACAACTGTCAACTATTTATGCCGTTGTTGGTAGGAAGATAATAAATCACGTGCAAATGTTTCGTCGGTATATCGATTTCAGTCGTCTCGCATGTCAAGTCCCTTCCACCCCACCCCATGCCACATAGACCAACCCCCATCTCACCCCACTCCCACCCCTCCCCCAGGTTAATCGTTTTCCAATGACGCCGCCGGAAGTTTAAAGAATCAAAATAACCCTTCGATATTTCTTTGTCGGCAAAATATTACTTGTTTATTTTATAGTTTATACGTTATGTGTGGTTGAGATACAACAGGAGAAATCTTTAGGTAGATTTTGATATTTATATGCTTTAAGTTTGTAAATTTATAGTAGAGCATTTGAAAAAAAAAGCAGAGGGTACAGAACGTTTTCACTAGGATCTTACCGGGAATACATTTTTTTTAATTACCGAAAGTAGGCTCGGGAAGTGGGTTCGCCGGAATTTAAGAAGGGGTGAGCACAATTCCAAATCGATACTTGCATGTGTATGTTTATCTTAAAAAAAAGTCGTAAACTGCGTGCACTATGTAGGCTACATGCTCAGCGTCGATCGATACAAGAGGAAAACACTTTATTTAACTAAAACAACATTTTGTTGGCTTCTGTACAAATTACACCGTCGGCCTCATGTATCTTATTGCATTTAGAGTGTTTCCTGAGGGTAACAAAATGATGGCTATCCGGACATTAATGTGGCAATAGTTGTCGTTAACAGTGAATAAAACGTTACCGTTCAGGTCAAAAGCAACCGACTTAACAGAGTTCACCTGTTCGAGGAGCCACAAGAAATAGTTCAACGTATATTCTTTAGAGGGTGTTAGGATCACATTGTTGAAATCCCGCAGCAGTACAAAATCATCAAGTGTTCACAAAAATTTAGTTTGTCTAGCCTGGTAACATATGGCCTTTACTATTTTTCTCTGTCTGATTCTGTCTTAGACGACGTGCTTTTCCGCACTCAGACGGATCGGCTTGAGTTCGGCTTTTTCTTCGGCCTTGTCAGTTCCAGTCCAGTTCATGCCTTGTAATATATGTTAGATCTTGTCGGAGAATGCCAGGCTGTTAAAGAAAAATAAATTGTGACGATATTTGCATTAAACAGAATCTTGACCTCGTAAAAATAATCATTTTGTGAAATGTGGAACATTTTATGTATCTAGCACAAGGCGTTAAAGATCACTTCTCCTGGTCTTGGTCCTTGACCCATAACCTTCTGGTTATCATACGTCCACTACATTGAACGCCGAGTTGTATAGTTGACGAGGGGATGACTTTTGTCATACCAAAAAGTGTGCCCGGCAGTTAATCTTAACTTTATTGTTGTCTTAAAATCTTTTTAAAAGGCAGTGAATGCCACAGTGCTTGCAGGGCTTTGATAATTTAGTGTGTTCATTAGTTGTAACTGTCAACTCATTGGTCACTGTCGCCGCGCATTGCTATAGAAAATATAAATCTACATCGTCGGAACCCACGTCCTCTCATACCGCTCTGGTTAATGGTGGCCGTGGGATATATTTTATCACTAATTGTGTCATTCTAAACCTTATGCTCGCTAAGAAATAGGCAATAGTGACTTACATCCAATAATTCTTTATTTAATAACGGTTGCCATGGAAACGTTTGAATATTATGGTAAGGATTTTTTTAAAAAGCAGCTTACCCTACGGATCAATTTGGTATATGTGAAAAAGTCAGGAGAGGGTGCATGGTAGCCACTTCTAGTACCCTGCCCAAAATAAGGCTGGTATAAGTTCGTTTGCATTAATAATCATAGTAACCAGGGGTCCAACGAAAATGCGCGTTATTTCGACGCTCATCTTCAATTGCAGGTGAAAACTATTTGTCATTGTCAAGATGGCCGCACGTACCTGCAGGGCCTGTTGTTTACAAATTATGATGATTTCTTTGGCTGAAATTCCGTGCTGTTTTGGACACGGAGCCAATCAATTGCTTCATGCATGTATTCATGAGAACGAAGTTGTGTTTTTTTGTTGTTGTTGTTTTTTTTGTGGGGGGGGGGGGGTGCCAGGTAACCTACGGTACATGTTTGTAGTGATAACAGAATATTTACAATTGGGTTCCAACAAAAAGAAATCTACGGACGATCCGGCATATTTTGTTTCTGTCTGTGCTCAAGAATAAGTACTATGCTACAGTAATTTCAGCGGATATTCATTGCAGACTAATTTGAGAACAGGTTTTGGTTTCTACCCCGTATATATATTAAAACGAAATTGGAGAAACGTTCTTCAATTTAGAAAAGAAAGAAGAAAATATGTTTTTATTATTAATTTATTCCATATGATCTAACTAGCAGTATTACTTTTGCGAATTCTTGTCAATCACAGTTTAGTTTGGAGACTCTACAATCAGTATCATAATCAGAGAAAATACGATGAGATAACAATTGAAACGACCATGTTACAAGTGTTTTGGGGGTTGTTTTGCGTCTGTTTTCGTGCATTTAGAAATTTTGGATGGCTTTCAGACCGCTGCGTATCGATTTGAGAAACACAATAATGGCACGGAGCGCATTTTGTGATAATAAATCGTTATACAAGGTATTATGCAACTCCAGATCGACAGATGCAAAACAACATTGACAGAAGAGCCACTGACAGCCGTCTCAACATACCGCCATAACGCTACCCGGTAATGACAAATACGCACTAGTTTGTTCTTTCCGTTCACCGGTGGAACTCACTTTCAGTGGTAGAGACGCCCACCTGTAACTTCTCAGACTACGTCGCCTCCCACCGCGTGGGTTCGAGTCCCGTTCGTTGCGAAGGACGTACGTGGGGAGGTCTTCCAGCTGACCAGCGATGCGCCCGTGGTTCTACTCATACATGTTGACTGTTCCTCCACCAAAATAGCTATAAAATCGTTCATATTTGGTCGCTGCGATGTATTTCTAAAAGAAAAAAAAAAAGAACTCATTTTCGAAAAAAAGCCTATAACCCTGTGTGCATCTGTTTATACGATCGTATCGTGTTTATGGGATACGATATTGTAAATTTATGGGTTTGTTAATTTGCACTAGAAAACATCGTGGAATGGATCAGCAGTATTGCTTTGGCAGGTTGCAAATTAATCAAATGCTTCAGAAGGCTCCGAAACCTCTCACGTAAAGAACCCATCGTGCCTAGTCATGATAACCTGGCCATTGGTTCGTTTTACTCTTTCTACAATGATTAAGAACATTTCAAAATATAAAAAAAAATACAAATGACTTAAAACCTTACGCAGTTGGGCAAGTCTGTCCATCATGTGTTTAATAAACATATGTCATAATTCACATACTGTATTAAACGCCGACCAGTCTTTAGAGAACAGTTTGGTCCCGTCCCGAGGGTAGGCTTTTAATACAGGTTTGCTTGTCCACTCTGTGTAACAATGGTTTTAAAAACTAGTGTGGTTGTGTATGTTTATACATATTTTCAAATTAGTAAAATATATTAGGATTTTTTCATTATTTATCTGTTACAGAGGTGAAGTACGTGACCCCGTACAAGCCTCGCGCCACTGACCGGGTTACCCTGAGATCTGCCAAGCAAGGTCGACGGTCGGCGTCAAGCAAGACTCTTAATGAAGGTATATCATCATCATCATAATCATCGTCATCGTCATCATCATCATCATCATCATTATTATCATCATCATCATCATCATCATCATCATCATCATCATCATCATCATCATCATCATCATCATCATCACTATCCTCACCATCTTTATCATCACCATCATCATCATCATCGTCATTATTATCGTCATTCTCATCTTTATCATCCCCATCATCATTTTTATCATCATCGTTTTTATCATCATCATCTTTATCATCTTCATCTTCATCATCATCATCATCATCATCATCATCATCATCATCACTATCATCATCATCTTTATTATAACTATCATCATTTTTATCATCCTCATCCTCATCCTCATCCTCATCTTCATCATAATCACCACATCATCATCGTTATTGTCGTCGTCAGAAGCAGCCGCTACAGTGCTGGCTGCAAAATTATCATCTTGCCGTACCAGGAGTGTAGTGACATTCTGTTATTCTGCAGATACGCTTACTTATTATATATTCCTGTATCCTATACTCAGTTATGTGTAATTAGTCTATTACTCATGGAATATATACATTTTAATTAAAGGACACAATTTGTGGTTGTAGGGAAAATGAAACATTTGCAATGTCGTTTACTTAGTTAGGTCATATTAATTTCATTTTGTTTTTGTTTGTTGTTGTTGTTGTTTGTTTGTTCCACCGCACCGACACAATTATGGTCATATTGACGACGTCCAGCTTATTATTGGCGGAGTAAGACCTAAGACTTACATCTGGGTAGAAGAAAAAACGGTGCGCTGCAGGTATGCTGGAAAACCTATTCACGTGAAACTCATGAGATTAGGACTCGAACCTTCATTTACACCGATTCATTTACTATTAAGATGATTAGATTATTAAACGCAATTAAAGTAGCCTTTCACCTCGTTGTATACACTGTTATTTAATACAATGTATCTGTATTATAAAAGTGTAGGACATGTCTCTAACATATATCTCATATGATTCGGCTAGACAACTTATCATACTGTTATTCGACCTGATGCACAATGTCATATGTTTAAAACGAAATAGGCTCACCTAATTATATTAGCTTTTGTCTCCATATTGCCGTACAATTGTTTTTGACAGATGCCGGCTACATCAGTCCCAAGGGATCTCCGCAGACCACTCGGAAACTCCGGGCTGTCTCAGCGGTAAGTCTTTGATTACTCTCATGCACGCTTTTTGGTTCTCAAAGAGGAATACGTCTCCATATTTCGTTTACATAGCAAGATTTAACAAGGTGACGGACACTCATAACAGTCTATGGTTACTAATTACATGCATACTTTTTGTTTCTCAAAGAAAAACAAGTCTCCGTGTTTCGTTTACATGTAGCATCAGACAACATGGTGACGGACACTCACAGCAGTATATGGTTACTAATAACATGCATACTTTTTGGTTCTCAAAAAGACATAAGTCTTTCATGTTCCAGTAACATGTAACCTGACTCAACAAGTCGACGGGCACTAATACGAGTCTGTGGTTACGAATTACATAAACAGAACAGAACTGAAGAAATAGCATACGCGCGAGCATCAAGGTAGCAAATGGAAATTGATATTCATATTTCATAAAGCATGGCTACGATGCAATCGGAACACCTCGGGTAATTCCGTCCTCGGGACAATCAGCCATCATCTGGTGCAATGATACTTACAGAAATCACGATCGTTTTGTTCGCCGGAAGTCGGAAGAAGAATATGCCTAAAATGTACTTCGCACAAAACATGAACAATCGCATCGTTTGACAGCTGCATAAATGCTGGGTAAATTAAAGTTGGATGATTTAAAATTGAAGCCACTACAAATTGAAGTTTTACAGGCTTCATACAGTAGTGAGCTGTCATCCGAGCTGCGATCTTTGTTTTGACGTCGGTCACAAAAGCAGCCCCATTTAGGGAAATGGCAGAGGTGATTCTACTACCTACATACATCCAAGAGATGATTCGTGGATTATCCGAGGTGTTCCGATTGATTACCATCATAGCCCAATGGCAGCTCGGTTGACAGCTCACTACAGTACGATGCCTGTAAAACTTCAATTTTTAGAAAATTCAAATTTAGAAAAAAATCAATTTTAATTTACCTAGCGCAACAGACACACAGCTGTCAAACGATGGCATTGTTTATGTTTTGTGCGAACTACATTTTAGGGTAATTCTTCCGACTTCCGGCGAACAAAATAATCGTGATTTGAGCAAGTATCATTGCACCAGATACATCCGAGGGATAATTGTCCCGAGGATGGAATTACCCGAGGAGTTCCAATTGCGATGGTAACTAACATTCGGAACATTTTGAACACTTAGCCGAATGCTGCCGAGAAATTATTTAAATTTAAGATGAATAATCAATTTGTGCTTGAAATGCATGTACTACCTACTGAAGATTGTTTAAATCGAAATTTAAAAAACGGATGTAAGAGATGTTCCACTCCTCCACTGAAAAAAGAGCCAAATTCTACATTAAATAACTTGTTTTCCTAACGTGCCTTCTTCAGGACCTAGTTGCACAATCGGTTAAGCGTCCGCTCTAGGTACGGGAGGCCCCATGTTTGATCCCGGGCCGCGACATACAAAAGAGTAAATATTGTAGTGGTTTAGCTCCCTTGCTAACGCTCCAGCAAACATAAGGGTAGTTCCACGACTGGTTGGCGCGGTGTCAGGATAATTTGACTGGGTGTGGTATCATGCCAGGTGTTCGCGGCATGCTATACACATTGAAGGCAGCACTATATCTGCTTCAAGTGTACACCGTCTCCACGCGGCATGCTATACACATTGAAGGCAGCACTATATCTGTTTCAAGTGGACACCGTCTCCACGCGGCATGCTATACACATTGAAGGCAGCACTATATCTGTTTCAAGTGTACACCGTCTCCACGCGGCATGCTATACACATTGAAGGCAGCACTATATCTGTTTCAAGTGGACACCGTCTCCACGTGGCATGCTATACACATTGAAGGCAGCACTATATCTGCTTCAAGTGGACACCGTCTCCAGATAACTGACATGTTGTTGGTGGGACGATAAACCCAATGAACAAACACCTTTTTCTGTTTACAGCCCAAGTACAGAACTCTCACAGGACCGGACGGAGGTATGTAAATTCGAACTAAATAATTAGAATAGTAAAAACTAAAAAATGAACACACTGCATTTAACATTAATGTCAATTCATATATGATATTTGCGTATTCAAGTCAAATTCAGTACTGTTGGCCTAATTTTTAATTCACACCCCTTTACTGGGTAACACTATTGAGGGGATGTGTTGTGAATTTATTTAGTATTTTATTCATAATTATTTTGTTTTATGTTTTATATACACTGCGGAGTATATTGATTTTACTTATTTAGTATATTAAAGCATATATAAGTGTAATTAATACTATTTTGATAGCATTAACTTATGGCACCCTCTTTATGTAATTGTAATTTTGTACATACAATTTGGTTATATTTAGACTGAATATAGAATGTCCAAATTTGTATTTCAAAAGATATAAGGGGCGATGTCATACAACATGGTACAAGTTTCGCTTACTTATATGATTTGTGTATTTGCATTTTTTAAACTTTTAGACACAATTGTACATCGTTGTATTACAGAGGACATACACCCCGGTCCTCCTACTGTGGCACAATCATATGAGATCGGCAAGAAAATTGGGGAGGGAAACTTCGCCATTGTCAAAGAATGCATTGACAAGTACGGGTTTACCAAGTAATCAGTCTTTACACAATCATTAAATTCCAAAATCAGAAGAAATGGGCATATAAAATAAATGCACAGACAAGTACGTTTTTCTATGTTTCACTATCATTTTTTTTTTGCATTTTTTCTGCATTTTTTTTCTGGCATTTATCTAATAAAATATTAACAAAAGAATTCTGCCAAAGACATCACCCAAAGTAAAATGTATCCGGTATCCGTGTTTGGAATTCTTTCACTTTCCAAATATCGTCAATTTAAAGTGTATTACTGGTAAAAGTAACAATAAACCTAACCATAAAGCATAACATTCTAATAATATGTGCTCTTATTATTATCTCGACCAGTCTGGTAGTCTTTTTTTAAGTATATCGCATCGACCAATTATGATCATTATAACGACGTCCAGCTATTTTGGTGGCGGAAGGCCCCAAACATATGTCTTGATAGAACCACCGGCGCACCACAAGTCAACTGGAAGATTTCCCACATTAATCCCTCCGCCCTGAACGGGTCTCGAACCCACGCGATGAGGGGCTAAGCAGTCAGAGGAGTCACAAGTCGACGACTCTACCACTACGCCACGGGCGCCTCCTCTGGTACAGTCATGATTAGCATTGTTTTTATTACGGCTTCATTTTTCTTACCTGCGGAAGAACCACAATTCTTAAATTGGTTTAATATCCCAAGCATGTATATAAAACTGCATATTTTACTTACCTTTTTCTTGTTTCAGACGCACCAACAAACGCTATGCTTTGAAGATCATTGAGAAAGAAAAATGTCGCGGAAAGGTGTGTATAAATTATTTTTATGATATATTTTATGATTAATATGTACAAACGCGTTGACAATAATTTAAATATGCATTGTGCGGATCATGTGGTTCTATGTGATATGCACCTACACAATATTGTGACCAAGTCAATTTGTAATTTTAATTTGTGCTTAGTCCGTAATTATACATGTTATGTCTTGTTATCAACGAAAACTAGCTGTTATGTACGTTTTACATAGACTAGATTTTTAAATACGGACATAAACACCATATAGGATAAAATATAATAATGATAAAATATAATAGTGTTTCTCTTTGAAACACATACTAATTGAGCTATGCACATGTATTTCTGTGACCATGGAAGCAGCTTGGACCCGCAGTAGGAAAGTTCCAACAATATACAGACAATTGGCACTTATTTACTGGCTATAATTGTTGTTAACAGCATGGATATAAATATTTTGTAACTTCAGTTGCAAGTTACAGTTTTTGTATACTGATTTTACATAGTCAACTTATTTCATATTAAACATCTTATGCCCCCGAAGACGGGCATATAGTAGTCAAACTATATGTATTAATGTCGGCTCAATAACTCCGTCATTCCTGCATGGATTAAAAAAATACTAGAAATGTCAAGAAATGAGAAAACTCATAAAGGCGAAGTGTCAAGAACAAGACTCAGATCGGTTACTCGAAGGTCAAGGTCACACTCAAAGGTCAAAGTCATCAACCCTGGAAGTGCACTGGTGCACTCGTGTCCGCTCAGTAACTCTGTCATGTCTGGAGGGATTTTGCAATAACCTGGCAGAAATGTCAAACACATGAAGACGGCGTGTCGCGCATAAGACCCAGGACGGTTACCCGAAGGTCAGGGTCACACTTACAGGTCACAGTCATAATCTCTAGAAGTGCACTGGTGGTCGTGTTGGCTCCTCCCCCGGGGTCCAATGTTTCAACAAAGAGATATGAAGGAAAATCTTCAAACAACATCTCCTCCTAAACCGCTTGATGGAGTTTGACCAGACTTT
Source organism: Sinonovacula constricta (assembly GCA_007844125.1). Taxonomy (NCBI): domain Eukaryota; kingdom Metazoa; phylum Mollusca; class Bivalvia; order Cardiida; family Solecurtidae; genus Sinonovacula; species Sinonovacula constricta. The sequence continues at coordinate 34,553,104 of CM017558.1, forward strand.
ACACGAATGATCATTGTGTGATTCTCTTTAAAAATTGTTCAAACGGTACCAGTCCATTGCATAATTTCATCACAGGACCTGAAAATAGATTTTCAAAAATGAAAACTTTAAAAATCTTCTTGTCTGAAACCACAATGTTTACAGTTTTGATAGTTGGCCTTTAGCATTAACTAGTGGTTTCTTACAATTCATACTGCCCTAAAGGTCAAAATCTAGTCCATAGTACGGGTGTACTAAAGGCTCAGGTGAGCAACCCAGGACCCTCATGGTCCTCTTGTTACATTAATATATATCTTTGGTGATAATACAAATGGTATTTGTTGATGATAATCTATTACAGTGCGGTAACTAACGATGCAATATCTACTGATCTACTGTCTAATGTTTATCATACAATATTTCTAATCCTTGACCAGTATTCTATTAATACAAAATATACTAACAAAATAAAAGTATTACAGCAGCTCATGCAGAAAGTAACACATTCTAAAGTCTTGATTGAAAAACAGGAACATGTTTACACAAAACTCGTTTGTATATGCTAGGCCCATTGCCCTTGAGTAATTTATAATCACACACTTAAACCTGTCTTAAACGACCTCTCTTGGGGGTAACATTTTGTCGTCAATATCAACAGGTAGTCTCAAATTTGACTTGTACACAAAAAGTCAGAAAATAAAATTTCTTGTGTGATTAACCACATACACTTAGGTTTATAAAACAATTAACTATTGCAGGCTGTCACCTAATTTTGGTTGTAAGGACAACCTTTATTTTATTTTATTTTTATCTGATGTATTTTTGCCTATTGAAAACAAATGATCGGAGGTAAAAAATCACTATAGTTATAAACATAAATCTAATCCTATTGTTTTTTTTGATAACTCAATGACAATTACAAAATTTGCTTTACTAGGCATGACTTCGGGGGCATATGTCTGTTTACAACGACATTTCTTGGTCATATTAACGTTAAACAGTGTCTAGTCAGTCCTTTCTTCACACCCTAATGTAGAAATAGGTTTATATCTTTAATGAATAAATTCTTTAAAACATTTTTTTTTTCTGTATTTTTGTCTTTTCATACCAGGAACATATGATCAAGAATGAAGTGGAGATTCTGAAAAAGGTGAAACACCCTAACATCATTGAGCTTATTGAAGAGTTCGACTACAACACGGAGCTTTATCTTGTTATGGAGCTCGTAAAGGTACCGTATATCATGTATTATGTACACCCATTGCATTAAGCGCGCTCGTCTTGATACATATTGTATATATCAAGGCAAAATTTGGAATGTGCTCACTCCAACTCTTAAATTAACCAGGTAAAAACAAAAACAAAATTCCATATCGCATTCAAAATGTCAAAATAAAACTAACCTTGTTAAGAGCAATAAAAATATCTGTAGAATATTCCTCTCTTGATACCTTTTTGTACTGCCTTAACTTCAACCGACAAAAGATTGGTTTGCCATCACGGGCATGTAACAATATTTGCAAACACGCTCGTGTCTGAGGAAGCATTGAGTGTTTACTTTACTCCAGGGCGGTGATCTGTTTGACTCGATCTCCATGGCAACCAAGTACTCGGAGAAGGACGCCAGCACTATGGTGAATAACCTGGCCAGTGCCCTCAACTATCTGCACAACCTTGAGATAGTGCACAGAGATGTGAAGCCGGAAAACCTTCTGGCAAGTAACATGCGTTATTCGTTGCAGGCTTTACTTTGTTTGCAAACTTGATTACTGATGTTGTGTAATAGGTGTATGCTGATGTTGTGTAATAGGTGTAATACCAGCGAGTATACAATACATTCCGGGATTCTTTTTACTATCTTGTATAATTTGTCAAGCATATTCTACAGTAATGATCTTGATGTTTTTCAAACGAGTTTAACAAGATTTTCGTCAATTTTCCCCATTCAGTTAAAGTATGTCATAAATGGAATTAGAATTTTCTAAGTAAGTATTAGCTAACATGTTTACCGCATGGCCGAACTGCACTTAACCTCTGCGAAAGTTAAAAGCTAAATTATTTCGAAGACATAATTATATTTTATGAGAAAAACAAATGCAACGTCGTTCCCAGTTTTTTTACCGTAGATTCTTCACAATTACAGAGCATGAAATCAATAAGCTAAGGACATATTAGAACGCAGTGATGAAGCCAAAGAAATGTCTAAAAGAACTGTATCGTATATTGACTTTCAACTTGTTGTTACGACCGCGATTACTGATCTCAGAACATTGGGGACGTATAGAAATCTGAAGATTGGTTTCAAATGAACCAAAATTCTGCGAAATTGTTTAAATCTACAGGACTTTTCCAATTAGCCATGATAACCAGTTAAGTGTTTATCTCTAGGTGTGTGACCACGGCGACGGAAACAAATCCTTGAAACTGGGGGACTTCGGTCTAGCAACGTTTGCCACGGAACCTCTGTTTACCGTATGTGGGACACCAACGTACGTGGCACCGGAAATATTGGCGGAGACAGGGTATGTAGTAATAGGGACCTTATACTTTCAGGGGACATCAGACATATCGCTTGGAATAACCTTCCAGGTCAATGTCGTCCATTTCTAAGGCTGAAAGATTTTATCATGCATGGTGCTGAGCCTTTTATTATAGTTTTCAACGAGCGAATTACGAAGATTGTATGTAAAAATGCAACATACGCCCCTCAAAATGGTCCATGCAATTTTAATGACCAGATACAAGTATGGATGAGTTAGTCACTCGTAGGGTGAGCAATAATACTTCTCTTGGATGATTTACTTTTGTAAAACCGCTCAATTCTTCTCAATTACTTGCCACCTAGAAGATTCAAAACGGTCCGATAACTGAGACACATTTTAAATCTTAAATGAAGAAAATATTAAAAACTAAGTTTTGCCCTTTTACCATCCCACTATAGGTACGGGACGGCGGTGGACGTTTGGGCAGCTGGGGTCATTTTGTACATCCTGCTGTGTGGATTCCCGCCCTTTTCAAGGTAAACATATATGATTTAAATCTAAATCGGTCCAAAGGTTTGCGAATGGTGACAGTCATTTTTAATGAAACACATACGTTCGTGTTTAGGAAATGTCCTATTGTACAATAAAACGGTCTATGATATGAATTTGAAACATATGGAAAGTCAACGGAATGGTGGGTAGTATTGTAATTATCACCGAGGTGCTTAATGTGTAATTGATATTATAAAAAGCTAAACATGTCATCTTATATTTGATGGTTTCCTAGATATTCTATATTAAAACTTAAACGTTTTCTATTGTATATTTTTGTTACAGCGCCTCCAACAACCAAGAAGAGTTGTTTGACGCCATTTTGTCTGACGATGTAGAATTTATGTCTCCTTATTGGGACGACATTTCCGAAGACGCCAAAGATCTTTTACGACATATGTTGACGAAGGACGCACATGATCGGTTTACGGCAGGACAGGTCACTGCGCATGCGTGGTTCAAAGCGGATGTGGCACCAGACCATGACATTCATGTCGCGGTTGCGAATGAAATTAAATCTCACTTCAGTAGGGATCCCAAACCATCTATGTCGTCTGCGGGAATTCGTCTAGTTGTATCAACAGCTCTTGATAAAGGTTCGCGGTATTTTGAAGGAAGAAAACTACAACCGCTGACATTGCCTACTAATCCAGAAAGCGTCCATTCAGAAAATGCAGACGACGATGACGATGAGCTATTTTAATGAACCAGATTTTTTTTATTAATATATTAAATTTTACGATAGTTTTGTTGCATTAGCGAGTAAAATATAATAGGTCGTGTATAAAACAAAGAAACGATGAACAAATGCAACAATGTAGGTTATAAATCAGGAATTGATTCATTTCATGATCCTCCAAGCACAATTTTGAATGGACATACACATCTGGTAAAGAAAGTGGGTAAGCAATCATCTACAATATGCGTTTTATAAACTATGGAACGATTGCTAAAAGCATCAGCACGTGTCAATGGTTGCTATTAATGATTGTTTTAAAATAACTCCCAACTAAGTTGAAATATGCATTTTGTATGTGGGGGTTAAATGACAACATCTCATTACAATCGAATTGGATTGGGTAAAAAAAGTGTACCCATAAAAAGCGAATGTATCAGAGAAATCTTGCCATTATCCTGTCACCGTGTAAGCCAGTCGTGAAACTGCTCTTATATTTCCTTGAGAATTGAAGCTGACATTACGAAATGACGAAAACAACAAGAATAACAAAACAAACAAAAACAAACAATACACGCAGTGTCTAATTAAGTAGCAAGCTAAGGAAAATAAAAATGTCTTATTTGTGAACATTTTTTCGGCAATGTATATGCTTTCCATGTAAAAAAAATAATTATCGCAAATTCCAGACCAGAATGTTTGAATGCAATTCATAAAGCCCTTGCATGTTACACTGACAATCATTGATGGTCATTATCAGGTATCATCAAAACTTTAGAAAAGCCAATCATAAAATGCACATTTCCATGTTCAGGCATTAAATGAAAGAGTTGATATATTTGATTATATTCTCTTGCACGTTGATTGGTTATATACACAGGGGTATATTTTATATAGATCTACCAAAATGTTATCTGACTAGCTGCATTTGTAAAGAGAATAATGTTCTTAAAGTTCTTTTATTTGAAATAATATACAGTAAAAAAGCTTAAAACGTCTTGGTCACAGTTTTGCATAGATTCAGGACAAATAAAAACACATGATCGCATCTCATATATTTACTTCAAGTATATAAAATACTGCATCATTATCTGACCAATCAGCGGATTGTTTAAGACTGACGTAAACACATGACGTATTTATCGCATGCGCAGTTGGATGCTAAGTTCTTGAACTAAAGACGTCTACAACCCCTCTTTTGCACATCGGTTTCCATTCCATTCACCTCTGTGATTGGCTTAGAAAAAAGTAGTCCCATTTAGGGAAATGGCCGAAGTGATCCAACTACCTTCATACATCCGAGAGATGATTCGTAAATTATCTGAGGGTTCCGATTGGTGGTTTCAGTTTATGCTGTTTTCAATCTCCAAGCAGTTTTGTCGTTAGTACCTCTGCTTGGAGATTGTCTTTACATCTGCGGGATTCTCCCATCTGCGTAATAAGGCATGAAAATATTTCCACTAATAATAATTACATTAATGTATACATACATTATGGTTATAGTTCTTCAAATCAAACTCATTCTGGGTTAAATATCGTTTGTCCGTTTTGGCGTGATTCTTGTCATAGAGCCCAGGGCAGAGGTTCTGTGTTATAGTGTGGTACGAACGACAACTCTGCCTGGAAATTTGGCTACAACATGGATTTGAAAAAGTTGCTATGCGTTTTATTCTCAAAAAAAAAAAAGGCAGCACAAAATATTGAAGGACATCAAGTTGGGATATGTTCTAGTTGATCAGAAATAATAATTGACTAGTATTTATTGCCTTTAAAGAAAGTTTTGCTTTTTTTTTAAAAAAAAATGACCAGCAGTGACTGAAGAATTTAACATTTATTGATTTTCATTATCTAGACATTAAAAATGTAAAACATCCGATTTGTTTTTTCCCGCAGTTGATGTAAACTGGTCCAGTTCACGTAAACTGTTCCACAGTCCATGTAAACTGATCCGCAGTCCATGTAAACTGATCCAGTTCACGTATACTGGTCCGCAGTTCAGGCAAGCTGGTCCGCAATTCATGTAAAATGTTCCACAGTTCATGCAAGCTGGTCCGCAGTTCATGTAAACTGATCCGCAGTTGATGTAAACTGTTCCACAGTTCATGCAAGCTGATCCGAAGTTCATGTAAACTGATCCAGTTCACGTATATTGGTCCGAAGTTCATGTAAACTGATCCAGTTCACGTAAACTGGTCCACAATTCATGCAAGCTGGTCCGCAGTTCATGTAAACTAATGCAGTTCACGTATACTGGTCCAAAGTTCATGTAAACTGATCCAGTTCACGTAAACTGGTCCGCAGTTCATGCAAGCTGGTCCGCAGTTCATGTAAATTGTTACCTTATATTCGATTATACGCGTAAATCATTATACTCCAGCTTACACTATATTGATATTGTTAGATTTTTGCATATAATCACACGTGTATTATTGATGTTGTGACTGTACGTCGATGGTACATTTGCATCCATCCCTTGAAAACTTGATGCATGTGAATACCTTATAAGTATACATATTGAAACCAAATAACATGACGTGGAATAAACATTTATAAAAAATAGCATTTCCTTAAAAAACATTGATTATATGTGCCGAGTTAAGTAAATAATGTTTAAGAACAAATGTTTAAGAAATTAAATACATTAATATGCATTGACGTTTACTGTCCTTTCCTTTAAATGAACACGAAATCAACTTACTCTTCTTTCTGTTTACAGTTTAAGATGAATTCTACGTCATCAATTCTACTCGCTGCCAAGATGTTGACGTACGACACACTATTTATATATTCAACGTTTTTTTGTTTTTTTTTAATTTTGTCCTCGTTTCAAGTTTGCATCAAGTTATCAAGGGTCGTGATCTGGTGTCCAGTTTATGGGAAGCAGGCCAGTGTGACCCGATGTGCCTTGGCAACCTGTCACGTGACCAGTTCGTTCGTGCTTGATCATCTGTTGGCTTAATGCGTTGTTTGTTAACAGAAGTATTTTATATATTTAAACAAGTGAGTGTTGATACAAAACATCAAAGGTCGCCGCTGACGCCCTGTCAACAATTGAAAATTTTTGCCTAACAAACCATCAAGAAACTGCAAAACCTTGTTATTTAAATTTACAATGCAGACGAATGTAATTTTAAAATGCATATTAAATTTAAAAAAGTCAGGCCGACACATAAGGACCAATAACAATTTCAAGTGACAGGAAACGATGTCGCAACATTTTAAACGACAATCTAATTTACTTCTGATTTTCACCAAAGTTGAATACTAACCTAAATTCAATGCATGAAAGCGCTGCACTTCATTAGTTTATAGAATATGGTGCCATCCATTGGACTTTACAGTTACATATAGACGCCGCGCGACAATGACAGTAGTATTGGTACCAGTGCCCGGAAATGTGATTGTCTATTTATACATGTTGCTGTATAGCATCTCAAAATAAACCGGAAAAGGCGGGTACAGTTGGTTTTTACCTGAAGAAAATCATTCAGACACTATTGATAGGGGTAACTTTGACAAATACTTCGGAGAACTGCGCTTATGTGTCGCGTTGTAAAATGTTGAATCATCTGGTTATTATTGATCTGACATTGTATAATTAACGTATTTATTATGAAGGATGTGTTCCGCAGGTTAGAATTTTTATCAGGCTAATGAGTGAATAGATGTTAGTTTATTATTTTAATTATTAATAAGTATTTCTACAGCGTACGTTCGTTTTTTCACCCTTAAGATAATATACGATATTATATTTAAATTATTTGCTTAATTCATCTTAAGCTGTTAGCCACTGTAAACAAAGCTATGGTTATGAAGCCATTTCACACAAATAAAAACCACCAAGTCAATGCACTCAAAACGAATTACAAAGTACCTACAACAGTAATATGATAAGATACAATGCATTTCAAACACCGATTTATAAAATAAATATGCCTTTGAATGTGTGTTACTGTTTTATATGATGTTTGTTTATTGGGTTTATAGATCCACCAACAGTATTTCAGTTATCTGGAGACGGTGAACACATGAAGCAGAGATAGTGCTGCCTTCACCGAATATAGTATAAACACGGCATGATACCACACCCAGTCATCGTATCCCGATACCGGGTCAACCAGTCGTGGAACTACCTTTATATAGCAAAGGAGCTATACCACTTCCATTTCTTTCGACTTTGGAATGTCGTGGCTAGGGTTCGAACCCCGTGACCAAATGCGCTACCAGGACCGGTTTAATATGGTATATGTATACAAGTAGATGATGGACATAGGTTGTGCACGATTTGATAAATCGTGCTTATTTGTACCTTGTATCACTATTATTTTATTATAGTCATGCTTAATTTATTTGCAATATCTGTTAAAAAAAATAAAATCATCTCGTCTCTTTTGTTATTCTTCTTTCCTCATTAATCTCATATTAATGAATATTCCATAGAACATACAATAGCATTTAGTTTCAATTAGGCCATGTCATTAAGAAATGTCATCTTTGGGCATTTGAGTGAAAAGTATTTCTAAGCAGACGTTTTGTAATTTTGGTAATGTTTTTATAAAACCCAACTAACTATACGAAATAATGGTATGCGTTAAGGTGATATTGTATATAATATTAAAAACGACAAAAATGTACTGGTATAATTAAGAAGGTATGTAAATAAGTATGACATAAACCACGTGGTTACACGAAAAATATTATCTGTAATACAACTGCAGAAACATACACTTCTCTCAGAAAAAACAACAACAGACCAATCTTGAAAATATATCTTTAATGAACAAGAAACTCATTACATTCAATAAAACCATAGTTTGTGGAAGAATAAACAAAAGTTATCTGCACATAATTGTGAACAACAACAAGAACAGAACCTGAAAAAAATTGAGATCAAGAAGAAAACACTAAGCTTCAAACATGATGGTATATCATTAACTAAATCACTGGTAAAATTATGACAGGCCCTAGTTCCATCCATTATGTTACAATTTATTTCAACATCCAAATTCTGTCAACTGTTGTAGAAAAATATTAACGTTACACTTCTAAACCCTTATCTAACACTAGGTCTAAAGAATGTAGAGGTGAATGCAAACACACTAGTCTACGTTCAATGATAGCACCTTATCTATGGCAACAGGTATATCTGAACTAACTGAAACATATGTACAGAAATACTCTAAAAAAAGAACTTTTTTATAAGAAAACTATGCAAACATACAACTGAAAGGTAAATGACAACTGTTCCAAATGGGCTACACATTTATGGCAACTGGTTATTTTCTTTCAAACAAACCGAAATTATGTTATTTATTTGGTTTATCATCCCACCAACTGTATTTCAGGTGTATCTAGAGACAGTGTTCACTTGAAGCAGATATAGTGCTGCCTCCACAGTGTATAGCATGCTATGAACACCTGGCATGATGCCAATCCCAGTCATATTATCCTGACACCAGGCCAACCAGTAATGGAATTACCCTTATATTTGCTTGAGCGTTAGCAAAGTAGCTATATTACCATTTTTAATGACTTTGGTATGTGGAGGCCCAGGATCAAACCCTGGGCTTCCCGTACCTGGAGCCGACTCTACACCTATTGTACTACCAGGTCTATATATATGTTAATCTATTCTGTAAGAAATTACAAAACCAATTAAAGGTTAATAAAACAATTCTATATTGGCACCTTATTTACAAAAACAAAGCAAAATACAGACTAAATCTTTTATCCTACAAAAAAATACAAAACTAATCAAAATACAAGTTATATACCTATACTCTCTCAGCAATTAAGATCTACACAACCTTTATCAATAAAGAAGAAATTGTATGGTATTGAGATTCTTAGTCCATTAGCACTGTTCTTCCCCTCTGTACCAAGGCTATAAACTTTCTAGTGTGAAAATACTGAGTCTGGGCCAGGGGCTACTTTTATAAAACTTGCAGCTTGAGCCTGCAAACCACCAGCATCTCCTTGTTCAAAATTTGAATTACTTTAAAAAAAAAAATGACCTACATATGCTTGAGAATCTGTGGAATCTGGTTGCATTTTTGAAATCTTTAAATTTGACTAATGGTATCCATGTGAACAATCTGTAGTTGAAAGTATGATAACAATGGATCCAGATATGAATGGCATTTATTCAGATATATTCTGGCCAATGACCTGTGAAAATGATCTTGGATTCTGAATAAAATTTTGTAATCTCAGACTCAGGAAAGTTTTTACAATCCTGGTTTGTGGGAATAGAGTGACCCTCTTTCATCTCACTGGTCCAGTCGCGCCTTTTTGTCTGCCTCCTTCAGGCCTATCCATGTGTTGAGCTGGGAAGATCTTAACTTGCTCCAGACCACATGATCATTCAGGGCCAGAATTTGGGCTGCAGCAAGACCAGCTGCTTCAGGGGAGGTTACTGTGGTGCATCCTAGTCCTGGAAGAGTTAACAAAGGGAGATAAAATAGGAAGAGTTAACAAAGGGAGATAAAATATAAATGTTTACATCAGGTGGTACTGCGCTTGGTAGCTATGCATAAGGTGTGAAGTAAATCAGATTTTAGACAATGTGCAAACTAGCATTTGACAATGATTACATTAAATCACAGAATACAACTTCAGCTTTGTAAACATTGAATTATGGTATCTACATACTAATAAACAAAACATTCTCGTTTGTAAAAGACATTCTAATACAAATAACAAAACATACTCCAAAAACCAAATTTCAAAAAAAAAAAAAAAAAGAATTTGCACCATGACATTTATAAAAAAAAACAACCCAACTATTTTAATTAGTTTTACAACATGTCCACTATTCTAAATATTTTTTTCATGTTAAAACTTCAATGAGGACGAAGTATTTATCATCTATTCCTTTAATTTTCAGTCTTTATGTTGCAGATACATTTGGTCTGTCCAATTGTTGCAAAAGTCATATGTTGTAATATTAATCACCTTTCAAATGGACAAACCCTATATAGAACATTGTTAGAAATATAGGATATACCCGTTACACCCTGTTTACCAAGTTATTTCCCTTATGAGGAGCTTTTGTTTAAAGGCAAGTACTCACCAGAGGGCAGTCTCAGGGAGGACCAGATGTCTTCTGCTCCCCAGTCTGGACTGATGGGTGGACAGTTGATGACAGGCCAGGTGGCATTACCAGATAACACAGGACCCAAACCATTACTCCTTCCAGCAACTGCGATGAAGACTGTAGGTACTCCCTCACCTTCATCAGAATCATAAAGGGATTGAAATAGTCCATTCAGTTGGTAAATCCACATCAATTGTTACAAGTATTACCTTAACGTAATTGAAGTTGTTTTTTTTTTAGTTTCGACCAATTTTGGAGTCACCTTAAGAGTGAATGATTATTAGTTTCCACTCTTTGTAACTTTTCTTTTTAATGGTAAAAGTTCTTGATAAAAACCTAAGGGAGATGTAGGGCACTCCTGAGTAGAACCTGGCTAGAAAGCTTTATCATTTATAAATTATTAGCCAAATTAAGACCCACATCAAATGGGTATCTAAGTGAAAAGTTCAAGGTAGAAATTCTTGTTTCCTGAGATATTGAAAAATAGCAACAAAAGGAGAGAAAATTAACATATGAAATGAACTGAAATATGATCTTGACCAGTACCTTGATCTTGATGGTTGCACTGTAATTGGCCTCAAATGAATGCAAGTTTGTTTTTTGTTACATCGCACTGACACAATTATGGTCATATTGGTGACATTCAGCTAATTATTGGTGGAGGAAGACACCAGACTTTAGCCTGGGTAGAACCAACGGTGCAGTGCAGGTTAGCTGGAAAACCTCTCCATATGGAAGATCTCAACCCACGCGGAGAGGGGCTGTGGAGTTACAAGTCAGAGACTCTAACAGCGAGAGCCCCCTAAATGAATGTAAGATGTTAGTCTTATTAAAGTACTGCTCAAAATATTGATGTAATGGTTGAGACACAAAAATGGTACAACCGTTGTTACTCACCTACAGATGTATTGACGGATGGAATGTTTCTTTATTGTGTTTATCATTCCACCAATAGTTTTCAGTTATCTAGAGATGGATAGCTTGAAGCAGTTATACTGCTGCCTTCACCGTGAATAGCATGCCGTCAAAATCTGGCATGATACCACACCCAGTCACATTATCCTGACACAGGGCCAACCAGTTGTGGAACTATCCTTATATTTGCTTGCACTTTAGTAAGGGAGCTATACCATTTCCATTTTTAATGACCGATATGTTGCAGACTGGGATCGAATCCGGGGGCCTACAGTACCTATAGCCGACGCGCTACCAGGTTCGGTCTTGATGGATGGCGTGAATGCTACAAGCCATAGTCATAAAAACATCTTTTAACAAGTTTTGTCAAACAAAGACGATAACGTTTTGGTATTAAGTATTATAAGAGCAGGTTATTTATCTGTTCATTTTCATATACTTTAGTTATCATACCTACAAGTACAATATATTTCACAATATGTACACACCCTCATACTGTGCCAGTATGTTCATGGTTTCGGATGTCCCTTTGTGGGCTGATGACACTCTCAGTTCACAGGGTACACCATAACGCTCACAGGCAGTCTTGATATTCTTGCAATGCTTCATGTCTGTTGCTGACCCCATGAACACAGCAACACGACATGTTGGCTTCGGGCAAAGTTTCTGAAAAGTGTTTTTGCTTTTTATGGTATACCAATGACAACTTTTGATAAATGATTTTATTATAACATATAAATTTTTTTGTTTGGGTTAATCATCCCATCAACAGTACTTCAGTTATCTGGGGGACGGTGTGCACTTGAAGCAGTTTTAGTGCTGCCTTCACTGTGTATACCATGCAATGAACACATGGCATGATACTCAGTCAGATTATCCAGACACTGGGCCAACCAGCTGTGAAACTACCTTTATACTTGATTGAGTGTTAGCAAGGGAGCTATACCACTACTCTTTTTTTTACAACTTTGGTATGTCGCGGCCAGGTTCAAACCCCGGGCCTCCTGTACCTGAAGCCAACGTTCTAACTGCGGTAAACAATTTCACATTTCTACGCTTCTTAGTTAACTATTAATTGATAGCTACAGCTAAACATTAGCTTACCACTACACGTTCTGCCACCCATTCAAAGTTGCGTTTCACAGTGTCCAAGGCTTCCGATGTCACTTCCTGAAGCTCTCTGTACACCTGCTTGTCCTTCATCAGTCGTCGGTCCCCGGCCGGCCACAGACGCCAAGAGTCACTGTCAATCACATCAGCAAGCAGGATTTCACCTACAATTTTCAACATTAACTTAGTCCTTGTATAGATTTACAGTAATGGTTCATGACTATTTAAAGAGTACACTTAAAATTATCATTTAAATAATACATAATAATCTAACCTACTTACAAAATGCAAATATCTAGGAACAACAACCACCATACAGCAGTTCAGCTAGATGTGGAAGATCTAAGACCTGACTTAAGATTTTGCTCAAACATGGACTTGATCCCATGCAGTATCACCCCAGTGGATGTAAGTCGCAACTCTTATCATGCAGTAGCGGATTGCCTCAACAGAAAAGAAAAGTAATGAAATTTGTACTACATGTACACTATTCAGAAAGACGCCCACCTGTGAGGGGGTTGACGCCAAACTCTATCTTCATGTCGATAAGAGAGCAGTCCAGTGATGCCCAGGCCTTCTCTAGGATCTCAAACACAACAACAGTGGTGCGAGACATTATATCCACCTCATCCTGGCCAATACTCCTCCCTCCTACAGTCAGTCCTGCGGCTACACATTGCTCATAGGACCATTGAGGATCATGATTGGCATCATCCTGTGGATAAAATGTTGTGGGAAGATATTGGTTAGTGGGTCGCACAGTGGATAACGTTAGGCTAGGAGATGAAAGTATAAATAGGACTGTTATTTTCTCCGTAACTTCATAGCTTATTTAGTGAAATTTGTAAGGATGTTTATCAATTAAGTTATACTAGTTTATATAAGATATCTGGAATTCGAAACAAGCGTATGTGTAGCAGGAATAGTTGTTTTATTTGTATTGGCTCACATTTTGTTTACTATGATTTACTGACATAGGTGTAAACAGATAAAAACCAGTCAGCTTCACAGACTCTTAATAAACCAGTATTAAGTTACTTAATTTGTAGTTACAAAGAATGCAATATAGAATTCGATATATGTCAATTTCAATACACAGAATCAATAATGACCACCATTTTAATAGATATTTTGCATAATGTAGACAAGTTTATAGTCTAACTTTGAATGAATGAATAAATTGGGTTCAAAATCCAGGGGCCGAAAAATGTACACCAAATTATTTTATTTCTCCATATAAATAAAATGATTTAACCTTGTAGAATGTTTCCTGTTTTGGTGGGGAAAACCTATAGCCTTCCTTGACCCCTGGGTTCCTCTTCAGAAAAGATCCGGTGGCCACACGTCTTGTCACCCATTCTATTGGAATCATGTCACATAGGTGACAGATCAAAGACTTCTTACCATGCGCCTTCAGGAAGTGAGTCTTTATACCTGGGTAAGAAAGGCATTCAAGTGTTTACTCGTTTTTCTTAAAAAGAGAGCATTTTCTGACAAAATGAGTATCAAACCTATGCAACCATAACAATGAAAGAATTTAGGCAAGCATCTGGTACTTGTGTATGTTCTTGAGAGAAATGTGGCAAACATTGGATATTTGTGCATGTTTTTAGTAGAATTTTTACTAACATCTGGCACTTGTGCATGTCCCCGAGAGAATTTTCTCTATAATGGTACTTGAGCAGTTTCTTTAGGAAAAAATGATGAGTCAATGTTCCCAACAAAGATACTAAAAGTTATTTTTAAGGTGATTTTATAACTTATGAAGTAATTCATTTTAGTCACTAAAAGATATACAGTTCACCATCACTATCTCCGCAATTTTTCAATAAAACAAATTATTGATCGACAAACCTGCATCATTAAGAAGTTGAAATATTGCTGAAGTTGTGGCCGTTGAAATTTCTGCCTTTCCCTCCATAACGTGTGACCGTTCCCCATCTCCTGCAGTTATTCGATCCTTCGACTCGACCAGGCAATGTCCAGGCTGGTCAGAAAGTTTGTACACCCGCTTTGTCTTCCCTTCAGTGACCAAATCACCAACTTTCACACCTGAAACAATTTTTTTTGAAAATTAATAAAAATTACACTTAGCAAACCTGCATTCTGATTATTTTGCTGCTTTTTATACAACTACTTTAGTACTTATATTGTACAATTACAGGGCTTTTTCAGCCTGTCTCACAGGGCCGATATTCGGCCCTGTTCCCAATGCCAAATAGCAACCATTTTTCCCAATTTCAAGAAAAAAAATTCCCAATCTCATAAATTAATTCCCATTTGAACCAAAATGCCTTTGACCTTTAAAAATAAATAACCAAGAAACCATTAAATCAAGAGACTTTTCCAATTAAGCGAATCGTTTGTTTACTTTTGATTGGTGATCTGTGAAAACTACTTTCCGTGAATTTATGTATGAATGTAACCGGTGAACACATAGACTCTTACCCAGCCGTATACCGTAACGCAAATTGAAGATGCGTCACGGAGCCATTCCAGATAAGATTGTAAATAATATATGGTTTGAAAATTAACAGGAATTATTTTTTATTTCATAAACAAAAGCATTTTCGCCATAACTGTTTGACTGCGTATAAAACTGAAAGGAGTAATGAAGCAAAAACAGTACATGCAGTACCGGCTTTTATACTGACTCGCGAAATATAGTGACGAAAAATTCGTACAATATTAAATACTACGCGATCAAGAATCTACCAACTTCTGTAGATGATGACCATAATACCATCCAGCACAGAAGCTGTGGAGATAGGGTTTAGCATCTTGAACCTACTATGCACTTCTTTGAGAAGCTCCCTTGGCCAGGAAAAACTCTCCAATTTAATGAGAATCTGTATTGAAGGCCCTGCAGAGCTTTCTGAACAAACTCTGGAAGAGCTCTGTAACACTTTCAGGGACACAAAAGCAAGGCAGATTAAGCTTTAATTCAGAAAAATAAATGTTGAAATTTCCCAATTGGTTTGATTTGTCGATTTTTCCCAAATTTGACTATTTACCGTGTCAAAAATTCCCAATTTGGGCTGGGGCCTTTCCCCCAAAAAACCCTGAAAAAGCCCTGAATTAAAGCAGTGGATGGTGAATCATGGTAAGTAGGTAATGACTGGGTTATTCTCATATTGGTGATGGCCAGCTTGTTGTTGTTTGAAGGATATATTTCTGGGTAAAACCACACATCTGTTGGAAGTCTTTCCCCTATTTCTGTGGTGTTATTCACAATGTTATCACCTTTGAAAAAAGAAAGGTTGTGATGTCTTTCAAAAACTGCATCATTTAAGGTCTTTTCTTTAGAGTAAACTTGGACATTAAGTACACTATATTATCTTTATAGTGTTATACTTCTGGTAACACTTACTAACAATATAACTTTTATTCAGAGAGCTCTAAATTGAGTCTATCAGCAGCAAATTATCTGTTACAATACACTGCACTTGCAAGTCTTGTCAAAAATTAAACTTTATTTAGTTTTAATCATCAATGTTAAAAGTCCTCTAGTTCTACTAGGTTCTAGTCTAGATTTAAAACAGAACATTGAAATGTTTAATTAAAACATTGTTAAATATTATATTTTCCACGCACATTTCTGCCATTATGCACTTTACGCACATGCATAACCTCCGTTCGAAAAATCACAACATCTAAAAGTACCAAAACTACAAAGAAAGTCGATGCCTAACCCGGGTTAAGAATGATAAATTTTATTTCCGTAGTTTATATGTTATAAAATCTTATTACCACACCAATCAAGTTGATAAGGTTTAAATGATCAAACTTTCACAAGTCAGGATTATAGTCGCTCACAATTTGTGTTAAGTTCCTCGTATGTCTGCATTTTTCCTGTTATTCATTAGAGTAGAACTAAATATATTCAAAAGCATTATTTCAAAAATTACTTCCCTTGTAATTGTGAGTAACTTCAAAAACGGCATCAGATACGTGCCTGGTATTTTCAAAAGTTTTTCGAAATTTTTTAAGTCCTTATTTTATAGTTGGCTGATAAGCCAAGTTCGGTCTGTTCAGTGCTCATTTGTTAGAGCGCACGACACTTAGCTGCCGAAGGCAGAATAAGCAGTTGTATACAAATTGTCACCAAAGAATGAAACCATAAAAAAAATTAAACTTGCAATAAAGATCTTACTTCAGTAATGGTAAGGCGTACATTTATTACAATCAATTAATTTACAATTATCCCAAATTTACACAATGAAAAAAAAAATGCAAGAAGTATTGAACAATCAGCTTTTATCCCTGTAAGGCTGTATGTTCTATAATTATTGTCAGTCTTTTTTCTTCTGTTTACATATGGTCAGCTTAGCGTGTTGTAAACCGACCTGCCATCATGTACAATCTAAAAACACAACATTTTCCTAGACCCACCCCACGGTCATGGGTTCAAATTATGCCTAGCTACACACGTGGGCGTGGCTAATGGAAAAATGAGCCTCCACTGGAATTTCAGCCAGAGCACCTCACCCCACAATACAAGCAGGAAGCTCTACCAAATGAGCTGTAGCGGCCCTGTGAACGATTTGTAGGACTTCCAGTGAAACTGCTACATGTGTTGTTTCAACACAGAACAAACCAAGAAAACGTGGTCTCTCGTGGTCTCTATTTCTAAAAAGAAGATATGCATGCTAAAACCGCGAAAACTACTTAATTTATTGAAGGTAACGTGATTTTCACATTATTATATTTTGTCACCTAATGGCATGTTAATATTATAAATAAATTAGAGAATACCTTCAACTTCCATCCTAGCTTGTGGTTGCTGCCTCTTTCTTTGTGAGGACACTTCAGAATGAATTCATGTGAAAAGTGAACATGAGTGCAACACGTGTTTGTTTTGTGCTTGACCTTTCAACTTTAAACTTTCCTTAATTTGTTAAAATAGCAATTAATGTTAATGAGAAATGATGAAATTGTTATCGAAGGTGTTTATTATAAAACAATAAAGCCGGAAATAACCGTATGTAGTATGCATGGGCCTAAATTTACAATTTTAAAAATATAAAGTTCTTGCGGAATGATACGTGTCATTTTGAACAGCATGGCGGGAAACTGGTACAGGGTGTGCACTAAAGTAGTTTGCTTGAATGAAACGGCAATGTGGGACGGTGTAGTTTGATATGTCTCTAGAAACAGTTAATATTGCAGTGCTCAGATCTATATTTAAGACTTCAAAGTGGCAAAATAAAAAAGATCTACATATGTTTAAATAATCAATTCAGCTCGAGATTATAGTAGATGCGTAAGGTAATATTGGTTTGAAGATTATTTAGATTCAGATAGATCTATATAAATACTATTTTTTATATAACTCAATATAGAACTACTAAATCTATACAAAAAGTAATATATCTATATTTCTTCATATAAGACTCCATAAGCAAGATGATCTAGATGATCGGGAGGCTAAGAATAAAACACGCCCCATAAAAATGAAACAAACCATGTGAAGGTCGGATGTCATCATGAAAATAGTCCCCGGGTAAACAAACCAGTGGTTAGATTTGAGCTGCCAGACGAATTGTTATAATGCCAATTCTGGTAAGATTTTTGTCAGAAATTCGCCAGAAATGTTATGCTTCGATCAATTGTATCCTTATTTATATATGTTTTGATGTTTAGTTAAATACAGGCTCATATGATGTGGAAAACTGTTAACTTCATTAGCTGCACTGCTGCCAAACCAAACGAGATACAGGGTGTTTCATAAGTCTGAAGCTGTCTAATTTTAAGAAAAGATTACTAGGGTATTCCAATCCATATCTTAACATATTATAAACCACTGATTATTATTATAAAGAATGATATTAATAAAGAACAATAAATGTAAATCTCAGTCTGCATGCATGTGTTGAAATGTTTTACTAGAATACTAGAAAATGATATTACCCAGACCTGTCTGCCCAGTCTCCAGAGCAGCTGACCCCGAAATCTTGGCGTGTTTGATTACTACCTTCGGTAAAATGATGTTTCTAATAAATGTCCCTTTATTTCTAATTTTCAACTTACAAGGATAGCTCTACCTATGTATTTTTCTACCCTTAAAGGGTGGAATATAGCATTGTGTCTTTGCGTGTCTATTCCATTTTCTATTCTATGTCGCAGCTATAACTTCCATATTATTTACAAGTGCAAACAATGAGGTCAAGGTCATAATTAAGGCCATTCCTTATAAAATGCTACACATTGTATGTATCATGTATGACAATAAGTGTCTCGGTCATTTAAGGTAATTGCCCTGGGGTGGGGGAGGGGGTGTCATTGAGACAACTTTAAGATTGGTAAGAGTTACTCCCCATTATTAAAATAATGTCATGCATTGTGATGGATGATAGGAAGGCTATTCTAACTCAGTTTTTCACAATTTACAGAAGAAGAGGTGGGGTTGACAACATGCTGATTGTTTTTTTATGTTTCTATATTAAAAAAATATGAAATAGATAATTTTCAATAAAAATAACTTCAGTTACAAAATATACAAAAAAAGACAGTTTGTTTAATAATTAGTTAAAACAGAATATTTTTTTTATGCTCTCCGAATTTCATTCGAGAAAGCATATAGTCTCCACGTTGTCTGTCTGTCCGTCCTCCATATTTGAAGTCATATTGTAAAATTATTCGACAGAAATGGTCGTCATATCGTGACGACGTGTCATGCAAAAGATTTTGGTTGCAACCTTGAAGGTCACAGTCACAGCATGACCCTGAAGCAAAATCATGTCCAGACGATAACTTTGTTATTTAAAGTTGGATTTTAAAATTATTTCACAGAAATGATCACCATATCGAGAAGACGTGTCACACGCAAAATTAGGCTTGCTACCTTGAAGGTCAAGGTCACAGCTTAAAGAAAAATCATGTCCCGCCCATAATTTTGTTATTTGCATTCACATTTTAAAATTATTTCACAGAAATGATCGTGATATCAAGACAAATTGTCACTCTCAAAATTTGGGTAGCTACCTTAAAGGTCAAGGTCAAAGTGTGACCTTGAAGCAAAAGTGTTTCCAATCAATTGATTTTTTAGTCTATCCGTCTACCTTATTAAATACAATACACAATGAATTGTATTTCTTGAATTCTTTGCCATTGCTAGAATGACCATTTTTATTGTTCCCAAAGTTAACTCAGTGGTTCAAATAGCCATTCCCTTCAACCTTCATAGGTACAGGTTTGATTATTTCTGATATTATAGCACTTTGCCATTTACAAAATTCACCTTCATAGTTATACTACAAACTATTTTTGTGACAAAATACCCATTAGGGGAGCATCACCCGTCTTCGAGGGTCTCTTGTTAAAATATGGATTAGGACCTTAAATGTTATTGTGTCTCATTTTGAACAAAATTGTGTAAAAATGAGAAGAGTAAAAATCTCTGCCATGAGATGCAATGAATACAAAGCATGGTTCGGTGCAGTAATAACAGGTAGTTTATCGTTATTTGCTTTCTGGATTATTCAGTAACCCCTTAAAGGTGGTATCCAACAGTTTGGACCAAAATATTTTTTTCTCAACTAGCAAAATAATTTATTGTTAATTGAACAGATCTTGCAAACTGCAGCTCATTGATGCCGTAGATCAGTGTGAGCATTAAGACACAAATCCCCATTCCTCATTGCAAACAGGAATTTCCTGTCTGAGCCTTGCTGCAGAGATATCTTTTTTTAACTAGGAAAACCATGTGACATATCCCTTTTGAAATTACATTATATCGTCATCCGGGAAATCAGCTCTGACGTCGGTATCGATTTTTAGCAGAGGTCAATACCATACTTATTTATAGATTTGGAATTAATGAACTTTTAGAGTGTATTTTGGGGATTTGAACTGTCTAACAATGTAGGCAGTGTTCAATACTGTCTTTACTTATACTCAAGTATGAGTTTATGCGGAAATTATTACTTAATTCCCTCCAAAGCAGTGGTAAGGTGTTATATGATATAGGCAATCTGTTAGATGCCACCTTTAATGCTTTTTGCTGACATAAAACATCAAACCTGTGACTTGTTTGTAATATTTTGTTGGTATTTTTTATTACAAAATGCTAAGCAGCCCAATTTGTACCCACTGGATGATCATAGATGCCATAAAATTTAGAAAAAGCATGACCCCCACAGAGGGCAATTGATTTGAAAGTTGCTGATAAATCCACTTGGACATAGTTGGTCAAATGTGTCCATTTTATTAAAGCCACTTGGTCACAGTTTGATATGGGACTTGGATACATGGCACATAGAACCACATGATCCTCACTTAATGTGTATTTTGCATCACTAACAAGCCAATCAGCAAATTGTTCGTGATTGATGTATATCCATGGCAAGTATAACATTATTGATGTATATCCATGACAAGTATAACATGATTGATGTCTATCCATGACAAGTATAACTCCAAGCTCAGTTGGAAAATTTACTAGCTTGTAAAGATAAAATGATTAAAAAATCATTAAATTAAAAAAATAAAAAATCCCAAAATATTTCTTAATGAAAACATGGATTACCTGCATGCTTTAAAGTATTTGTTTTCATTTAAGTTTGAAATGTTAAAACATTTTTCTGCTTTTCCATCCTTCATGTATACATTTATCAGGTCATGATCTTCTTGCTGTAGAATAAAAATATTTAAATCCACAACTTGCAAACTGTGAAATTGAGTGACCAAGAATCACCTTTGATGGCATCTCTGGTCACAAAACTATTATTGATAGGCTGGCATGTTTGTGAGGGGTGTTAATATTTTGTTGATTGATTACTGCTGTGAGACATATTTATGCATGAACTAGAACTGGGATTATAGTGGAAATGTCATGAGATTTTGTGCCTTAAATACTGAGAGATGTGCTTGTGCAGTCATTTTATTACTGAGATTTGAAGTAGAAGAGTTGCAGTGTTGTCCATAGAATTCAATTGGGATTATTACAAGGCATAGTATATATTCAATACAACATGTTGAAAACATTTGTTTAAATGATTTTTAGTAGATGTATAATTTTGCTATAGTTTTTTTTCTGGCAGAGGTAAGCTGTGCATCATAGATTAAAAAATATTATAATGCCAGGCAGTGGATGGATATTTGTAGTTTCTTGTAAATAACAAAACAAAAACAAAATGTAGTATTTTTTTTTAATTTATTGTGCTACACATTTTTAACATTGAAATGTATTTTAGTTGTCTTTTGTTATAAAAAAATCTTTGAACAGGTATCTTAGCATGAGTAAAATAGAATTGTGCAAGAACTATCTATCTATAAATATTTTTAAATTACCGTATTGATATCTGTTTGTTTAAAAACCTGTCTGAACCAAATTGAAAAGGTGGATTAACTTCAAATTTGAAGAACTAAGTGATTTGTGAGCTGGTAGTAGAAGTGTAGTCTGCAAGTTATTCCTACATACATGGGAACTCTCTGCTTTTGGAGGGAGAATCCAACTTCTAGGTTAACACATTATTTGAAAAAATGAGGGGTGTTTTGCCCATTTTCAGAAATCTCGCTTCTTAGAAACAGATAACTTCCTTCTTTGTTTATATGAAAATAACATATCTCCCACTTTGCAAGTGTAAATCTCACACTTTGGCCTCAGAAATTTTTTATTTTTATGAAAAGAAATAGTTGTTATTGATGTCGTTGTATTATTCAAGCACTAATGGCAATGATTGAATTCAAATTTTACATTTTCTCCAAGGGAATGTATTTTATCATGAACATTGCAAATACTGTAAAACTGTTAAATATTATACACTTTTTTTGCAGCCTGTGTGCTAGAAAGATCAAGAACATCTACAATCTACTGGGTACCAGCTGTCTTTGTGCAGCCAACATTACAATGAATGAGTCTGTAGTTATCCATGATACACAGCGTAACAAGACCACAGGAGCCAGTGAGGATGCTGGAATGCGAGAGGCCTGTGGTGTGTTTGGATGCGTGGCAGCAGGCAAATGGCCAACACTGCTAGATGTGCCTCACATTATCTGCTTTGGACTTGTCGGTCTTCAGCACAGGTATATCTTTGTGTTTTTTGTAAGGCTAATTAAAAAATATTATAGAACTTAAAATTTTCTTTTGGCTTAAATGCAAAATAGTGATAAAATAGTATGTTAAAAAGACAATGACAAGTGCCTTCCATCTAGAACTTGTACAGATTACTTATATAATTGCAGATAATTTTAAAAAAGCTGTTTTAAATATTTGTCTAATTAAGGATTGAATCACATTTTGCTAAAGTAAATGTAAAAATATTTTTTTCTATACATCAGATTATGAAAAAATAAGTGAAGTTTGTATAATTACCTCATTTTGACATCATGCATTAACACACATGACCCATTTCAAGGGTCATGCAGGGTATATAATATGAATGTCAACTTTTGTAATAGACCATAATATAAGAATGTACATATTAATATTACATAGTATTAGGCATTCTGATACTGATGATTTCGATGCACAATAACATACTTCCATTTTCATTTCCTAATAATTAAAACTACAATATTTATAAAGTTTGTTTATTTTTATTTTATAAATCATGTTTTAATATACTTGGCTATTTCTTTCAAACTGATAATATTTTGTTAGGCCATTTAATTATGTATTGTTCTACAGTAAATGATACAGACTAAGACTCGAATATATCAAGTCTGGACATTTTAACTCTTTGACTTGAGGCAGGCTCATGATGCTGAAACTCAGTTATATTTGCAACAATATTGTTTTAAAACTCTTCAAATATTTATGCACAGAAAGCCTTTTTTTTCTATCCCAGAGGTCAGGAGAGTGCAGGTATAGTCACAGGGCATGGTACCTCAGAAAGCAGGTTTGCAGTCAAAAAAGGCTCCGGATATGTCAGCTCCATATTTCACGAAGATGATCTGGCCAAGTTAAAAGGAAATCTAGGCATTGGTAAGCTTGCAGTTTTTTTTTTTTTTTTGTAGTATTGTTCATTTAATCCTTTTTCCAGAATTTCGATAGAATATAGAAAACATTGGGAACGTGAATGGACTAAATTTGTTGAGGCCATTTCTTTACTAGATGTCCATACAGATTGATGATAATTGCAACTTTCAACAATATATTTATTTAAATTTTTGTATTCTTTTCTAGCATTTAACTGAATCTAGCTTTAGTTTTATATTTTTATCATGACTTTTAACCCACGATGCAGGTTCAAGTTCTACAAGTTCAAGTTGGACACAAAGTTTGGCAGTTGTCCAACAGACATTTGATGTTGGTTAGTCAGTCTGTCCAAGGAATTGCTTAGAGACAACAATGTTTCAATGAAGACAACGTTATAATCAATACAAATAATAAAAACATTTACCGACAGTAAAATAGATTAAGTGGTAGAGTGTCTGCTCAAACTTGCAGGCACAAGGTTTAAATTTGGGCAACAGCATACCAAAGTCATTGCTCCCTTGCTCAAGCATGAATGAGAGCTGTTCTACAACTGGTTGACCTGGTGTCAGGATAATGTGATGCAATGCTTTACTCAGTGAAGGCATCACTTTATCAGCTTCAAGTGGACTTTCTCTGGATAACTTGAATTCTTAATGGAACGATAAATCCAATGATCAAAACAAATTGGTACCTGTATATTTTTTTTAAGATAGAAAATAATACTAGTAATAAAAATTATTTTTTGAACTTTTGGTTTCTAATGTTCCATTACTTTCAGGACATACAAGATATTCTACGTTTGGGGGCTCAGACACATCCAACATTCAACCATTTGTGGTTGAAACTTTACATGGCCTTATTTCTGTGGCTCACAATGGAGAGCTGATCAATTCTGCCAAGGTCAAACAGAAGGTCAGTTGTGGTTGTCATTTGGCTCATAGACCACTTCACCTTCTATAATTTTAAGCTACCATTCATTTAAATGTTTAAGTGTCACAAATGTAATTAACCCAACCTAAATTCTTACTTATTTTTAATCAACTGTATGAATGGGTTACAAAGAAGTATTGATACTGACTGGGCAGCAAATAGTACATATGCGGGTCAGATAGCTCCCACTTGACTGGTGTTGGGGTGGGAATGTGTCAGTGGTGTAGTGATAGAGTTGCCGATTTGTAACTCATGGCCACTTAGCCTCCCACAACATGAATTCAAGTTCTGCTCAAGGCAATAAGCGTAATGTTGGAAGATCTTCCTTTGTTGTTTGGGGTCTTCCTTCACCAAAACAGCTGGACGTTGCTATGATCATTATAACTGGTTGCTGCAACTTATCTCAAAAGAAAAAAAAAAAAACAGAAAAAAAAATGGTTGGATCTTTGATAGTTTCTATGGCTGATGAGTTGGTGATAAATAAGCTAGGAAATACTACAATGCAATTGTACATTGTATAAATTTTAACTTAGAATAATTCAACATTATTTATACTGTTCTGGTTATAGGCATGTACTTGCATACATAATAAATTTTAGCTATGCTGTGAATACAAAAAGTAGCATCAGTAGACCAATTAATGTACATTTCAAAACCAATTTATATTTTCAATCTGTGTTATGACCTAAAATAAAGTACAATAAAAGCCCTCCATTAAGACCAACTTCTGTTCGGACTTTAAAGTGGTCACAATAGTGAGTTTTGATGAGGGCATAAAACCAACATTGTTTATATATCAAAGTGTTCACCCCATACATCTCTAACCATTGTAAAGGGGTGTAAAAAAACAAGAACAAACTACCACACTTCATTTCAAAATGTTTTAACAAAATTATGCTATGTTATATGTTATCATTTTTTTAACTCATGTAAATCATTGATGCAGTGATAATCACTATGTATTGAATAAACTATTTAAATGTACAAGCCATACATACGGTGAAATATATAATTTTAGCGAAGATTAAAATGTATGATAACACTTTAGGTGTCTTATCTTGCCGACAAGTTAATTGTTTTTCACATAATTTTCTTATGATCCAAAAAGCTCTTGAATGTTTCTGTATACCAACCATGACCTCGTGTGACACGGTGTCCTAGATTGTAAATTGAAAACATGCTGAAGGCTTTACTTTGCCGATTAGCGTCTGCAAATCACACCATGGTTGACTTGTTCCAGTCAAGGTTGTCACACTTGTGGTCAGTGTTTACATAAGAAATACACAATATGTTCTAGTAGAACTGGTCATTATGCTGGATTAGCGATGTGCCCATTATTTTGGTCAGGTTTCACATTGAATAAAGAAGCCAAATATTTTGTGCTTATGAAATTTGATCGCTTTAGGTTTTTACCTTAGTTCATTTTATTAATATACTGTGTTTCAGATTTTGCCTTACAGTCTTCTTGTGTCAACTGTATAGAATGCTAAAAAAATAATCAGTGAAACACTGTCTTGATTGGATACATATGTTCAAAGCAAACATCACAATTGCTGTCATTCATTTTTTTAAATGAAAATGTGTGCTGCATTCCATCTTCTGTGTCACTTGGTTGGTCATTCTACTGGCATTCATAGCAAGTGATATGTGTGTTAACTGGTGACAAATATTAAGAACAACAGACTGATTTTTTATGGTGCATTTTTTAAATTGAACATTAATATGCTTCAGCTTTTGCGTCATGGTGTTGGTCTGTCAACAGGCAGTGATAGTGAACTGATCACACAACTGTTGACCCATACCCCACAGTGTGGGGAGCCACATGGACCTAACTGGGTTGGCAGGTAATTTTTGTATTTATTATACCTTACTCAAACATTAATTAAAAGCTTAATTAAGGTAGTGGACCTTAGAATTTAGCACAATTGATGGATGAGAGAAGAAAAATTCTTGATATTTTGTCGAAGATTCACTATAAACTTGTAACATTTGTAGGTTTAAATAATAAACTGACTGACAACTGTGCCTGACAAAAACTATTTTATGGGACCTGGCCATTCAGAGAGAGCATATCATTTGTAACCCGTCATTTCACATGAACTGAAGGTAATTGTTCTTGAGAAGTGTATCCTCATGATGTTTATTTATCCTTGCATTTATTTATTCTCACAAGGTGTATTTATCCTCTCAAAGTGTATTTATCCTTGCATAGTTTATTTATCCTTGCAACATGTATTTATCCTTGCACAGTTTATTTATCCTTGCAACGTGTATTTATCCTCGCAAAGTGTATTTATCCTTGCCAACAGTTAATGAATCCTTTGATAAATAGTTAAGTCCGCAGATCCTGAATATGGCTTTTCTGTGGATCATGATGATAGTTATGAAAAGTCCATCAAGTTTAAGAAACAAGCACTTCCAAATTTGTTTTATTATCTAAGCACTTTATGTCACATTTTATTATTGCTGCATTGACCCTGCATTACATTACACTGGATCATGAATGTTTAACCTGGTTCTGTTGGGCTCTATTGATCAATCAATTAGATGAGGAAAAACTCAGAAGAAATAAATGTTTTAATTGTAAATTGACATTAATCTGGTTTTTGCATTATCATATTGTTTTTCTAGGATTCAGGCTATGATGATTCAGATCCCCTCCTCCTATTCCCTGGTGATCATGCACAATGACAAGATCTACGCTGTCAGGGATCCCTACGGCAATCGTCCACTGTGTATAGGCAAGCTCCTGCCAGCTGCTTGTTTAGTAGGTAAGTCCAGAATGTCTTTATAATAAAAGAGGTGTCATTTTATTTGTGGAGAATTTTTTTATCGATTTCTTTTGTCTAATAAGTTTTTTGTCTGGATAATCTTTTCTAAAAAATCACTATATACAAGCTTTCATAACTGAATCAGTAAATAATAGTGTCCCCCAAAACAAATGTGTTTATATAATTTTATTTTAAAGAATAGCTGCAGACGACGTGTCACAACGATAATATATTACATATGTACCCTCTGAATGATGAAAAGAAAAACATTGATCACATGCATAACTATGTTTAGTATAAGTTGTTTCAACATTGAAAAATGTAATTCAGTTTTTCATAAAAAAGTATTTGATAATGTCATGGTTCTAGACAAATGTTGAATTTATTCAATATGCCAATATAACATTGGATACATACCTTTTTATGTGACTGTTGACCTTTATATCATGTCCTGTGTTCATATCCCAGGCCGCAGTGTGTCAGAAGCTGTTGACTGCGAGGGTTGGGTTGTCGCATCTGAATCCTGTTCATTTAGTGGTATAGGTGCTCAGTATTACAGGGAGGTTCTGCCAGGTATGTTTTACCTTTATAATTTGTAAAAATTTGCTTTGGTAGTACAGAACTTTTTAACCCAGAGTCAGGAAAGAGTGATGGGGAATTTTAAAGCTACAGGTAATATCAGCTTTCCATCTGGGTGAAGGCAACATACAGTAATGTCAGAATAATCCAACTTTCTACCAGAATGGCCAAACTTTTTAGTTTGTTTTCAAATTAGAGTATTTGTAAAATCATAACTAACAGGACATGCAATGTCAACTACATGTCTGCTGTGCTGTAAATGATTATTTCATTGTATTGATGTCTATCTAGAACAATGCTATTCTTCTTCCAGAATGCAATAAAAGGCAACACATCATATGTTTAATAAAATTATTATTTTTGCTTAAGTTTATATTATTTAAGAGATTTGTAAACAGATTTGTTGTCTGTGTTGCGAATCTTCCAATATTATACTACCAGGCATGTGATTTTTCTGATTTTTGGGGGATTTCCATTTTTTTTCCTGTCCAGAGGGGTCCTGAGATTCAGAGAGCTCTTTCTTCAAAATGGTGGCCTCCAGCTTTGCAAAGCATGGAAAAGATGACTTGAAAACAATTGATTTGGATGTAAAGAATGCTTTTAAATAGAACTGAATGGAGTTTGATGTGGATAGACAGTTGCTTGGGCAGATCATTAGGAAGTTGTTTTCTGTGAGAAAGCCCACTGCACTCCCTTTCAGAAATATATAAATTACGCATCGCGGGGACAAAAGTCATTGGAGAGCCACTGTCAGAAAAAAATATATATGGATAAAACAACACCTTCTGGAAGAGGACCCCCAGACCCCCCCCCCCCCCCCTTTCAATTTTCAGATTTTTTTGCTTCTGGTGCCAGTCTCATGCCTGTACTACTGTCTATTGAATATACTCAATATCAAGACAATACCAAGCATTGACCACATATTTGTAATAGCCTGCAGGCCCTGTACATTTGTTTAATTGTGATACAATGTATTGCACGGGGACTGAAGCTGCTTCAGTTTAACACCATCATTTCATGGAAATGATGGTCAAACATTCAACAATTAATAATTAATAAATAAGCTGCAACTTTAATGCAAATGTATATATTAAAGTAGAAGATGTCAAACTTTGGAACATTTATTGTCTTTCATCTTGCCTTAGGGTACTGCTTAACTTCTAAAGATCAGATTTTGTTTTTTGTTTTATCTAGGTGAGATTGTAGAGTTAAGTCGTTCAGGTGTAACCTCCCACTGTATCATCACACCTGAAGATAACAAGCTGCCGGCCTTCTGTATCTTCGAGTATGTCTATTTTGCTAGGCCAGATAGTGTGTTTGAAGGTGAGTGTGAATATTTCCTTTGATTTCTTTGGGTTTAAGCTGTTTGTTAGCTTTTTAATATCATTTATCCTTCAACTCTATCTATAAAGATAAATTACATGTGTAAATATGACATTATAAGTTTTAATGTGATCACATAATCTATTGGGGCGTCCGAGGCCTAGTTGCAGGGTCACCGATTTCTATCTCCTGATTGCTTAGCATCTCACCACGTGGTTTTGAGTCCCAGTCAGGGCGAAAGGCTTAATGTGGGAAGGTCTTCCAGCAGACTTGCGGTGTGACGGTGGTTTCTTCAGACATTTTTCTCTGATTTTTCCCCACCAAACAGCTGGACGTCACTATAATGATGATAACTGGTCGCTGCAATGTATTTTTAAAAAAACAAAAACATAATCTAAGCATGAATTCTTAGTAAATTTTTAAACTGCTCTTCCCCTCTCACTTTAATGGCTCCTAATTGTAGTACTTATTACCAAAATGTCCAACTAACCTATAAATAAACTGTACATTTTTAATTTTTTTTCCTCATATTCAAACTTCTCAAGCACAGTGAGATATAGCCAGGGATTATTCTCAGAGATTTGTCAGATTTTAAATTTCATTAAAATGCTACCAGTTAGGTACCTGAGAATTGCCTTAGGCCCTAGCTTAATGTTTTATTACCAGGAACTGTGGTAATCCAGTGAGACATGCAAAATTTCAGGTCAAATGGTGTACCAGGTTAGACAGAGATGTGGGCGCCAGTTAGCCCTGGAGGCGCCTGCTGAGGCTGACCTGGTCAGTACCGTACCAGAGTCAGCTACGCCTGCAGCCATTGCCTACGCTGAGGCTGTGAGTATCTGTACATATAGTTTAGTCATTGTTCCAAGTCCGTCAGAATTATCAATACGATACTGGAACGATACAAAAATTTCTATATTTGATGATATATTAAATCTTACATGAAAGTGCTTATAACTGTATCTTGTTGTGTATTCAGATTAATAAAATATTGCAAATACATAAATATGGACATTCCTTTTACTATACCATGGCATTGGCAAAATATACACCAAGGATGGTGTTTCTTAAACATGAAAAGAAAATTATGATATTTAGATTATTTTAGATATGTAAAGAAAATAGGAAATCTAAATCAACTGAAATAAAAATAAGCATTGTTTGGTTTGATTTATGTCTATTTAAGTTTTACATTAAAATATTCCTATAAGCAAAAATATTTAGTAAGTGGGCTTGCATCCCATACCTATTGTATACATGTATGTGTAACATCTTTAATGTCTGCTGTCTATTTCAGCTTGGTATTCCTTATGGTGAAGTGCTGTGTAAGAATAGATACGTGGGACGAACTTTCATACAACCCAGCACTCGACTCAGAAAACTTGGAGTGGCCAAGAAATTTGGTTTGTTGACAGAAAACTTTCGAGGCAAAAGGGTGGTGCTCATTGATGATTCCATTGTTCGAGGCAACACCATGACACCAGTTATACAACTTCTGAAGAATGCAGGAGCCAAGGAGGTAGGACATTTTTGGGGTCGTTTTTATTTTTTTATCTAAGTAAAAATTATCTACAAAAAACGGCCACAATAGCTCAAGTGGTAGAGAGTCGGCTTGTGGATCGGGAGGTCATGGGTTCAAACCCCTGCCGGTTCAAACCAAAGACATTAAAATTGGTAGTAGTGGCTTCCCTCCTAATACTCGGGGCTAAGGGGACATCATTATGTCTGTCTCGTCGGTGTCAGTAAAATGGACCGACCGGGTTCAGTCCCTGGACACCTCATAAGTGCCCCCGTGCTTTAATGATAGAAATGTCGCTGCACATTATTGGCAAAAATGCTGGCAAATCACATCCCACAAAAAATGGAACATGTACAGAAAAATTTACTGACCACTGAATTAGTTTACAGAAACCAGTAAGTCAAGTTAATTAAACTGTTAATCATATGGTGAGCAGTTGACCTGCTTAACACAAACCTTTCAGTTTATGGTGCACCAATGTGCATTTATCTGAATATTATTGGAAACTTCCAACATAACTACTGGGTTAGAAGTTGCAGAATTGTCTATTGCAATCCAGAATGGTTCCAGAAAAAACACACTGGCTTCACTTATATGCATCTCTTCTTATACAGCAGTCTTAGTCAAATAAAATGTTACCAATCAATAATTGTAATTTTCTACATTGGCAAAGTTGACATCAAGTTCTTTGAAGTGAATTACAAAGTATGTGTATTTCATTTTTACAAGATGTATATAATTTACAGTTGTATAAATTATTGAAAAAGGTAGACGAATAGAAAAGTCTAGCCCAGATTGTAATACATGCAGGGTTGTCACTAAAAAATATTTTGAGCAGGCTCAATTAACTTTTGAGGAGGCTAGGCTATGCGAGCGCCGAAGGTGCGAAGCGTTGCTAGGGGGTCCGGGGCCATGCTCTTGACTGATTTTCTTTTTTTTTTTCAAATTTGAGGCGGCCCGATTTTCATTTGAGGCGGTCAAATTGGCCGCCAGCCGCCTCCTAATGACAACCCTGACATGTATACAGTGTACAATGTTTTGTCTTAAAGTCAAAGGGGGATCAAGAGTGTATTTTTTTGTGAAGTAAGTTTTATATGTTTTCTGTCTTCCCAGGTTCATGTTAGAGTGGCCTCACCACCAGTCAAGCATCCATGTTTTATGGGAATCAACATCCCGACCAAGGAGGAGCTGGTGGCCAACATTGTTTCCATGGACAATATAGCCAGTCATTTTGGTATGTTAGGCATTACTATTGGTTTAACAAGCATTACTATTGGTGTACGAGCATTACTATTGGTGTAACGAGCATAACTATTGGTGTATTTAGCATTACTATTGGTGTAACGAGCATTACTATTGACGTAACTTGTCAAAATGGGCATTACTATTGACATAACCTGACATAATGGGCATTACTATTGACATAACTTGTCATAATGGGCATTACTATGGACATAATCTGACATAATGGGCATTACTATGGACATAACCTGACATGGGCATTACTATTTACGTATTCGGCATTACTATTGACTTAATGGGCATAACTATTGACTTAATGGGCATTACTATTGACTTAATGGGCATTACTATTGATGTAACTTTACATAATGGGCATTTCTATGGACATAATGGGCATTACTGTTGACGCAAACGGCATTACTATTGATGTAACTTTACATAATGGGCATTACTATCGATGTAACGGGTATTACGATTGATGTAACCGACATTACTATTAATATAACGGGCATTACTATTGATGTAAAGGGCATTACTATTGATGTAACTGCATTACTATTGATGTAACAGACATCACTATTGATGTAACTGCATTACTATTGATGTAAAGGGCATTACTATTGATGTAACTGCATTACTATTGATGTAACAGACATTACTATTGATATAACGGACATTACTATTGATATAACGGGCATTACTATTGATGTAACAGACATTACTATTGATATAACAGGCATTACTATTGATGTAACAGGCATTACTATTGATATAACGGGCATTACTATTGATATAACGGGCATTACTATTGATATAACGGGCATTACTATTGATATAATGGGCATTTCTATTGATGTAACAGACATTACTATTGATATAACAGGCATTACTATTGATGTAACAGGCATTACTATTGATATAACGGGCATTACTATTGATATAACGGGCATTACTATTGATATAACGGGCATTACTATTGATATAACGGACATTACTATTGATGTAACTGCATTACTATTGATGTAACAGGCATTACTATTGATATAACGGGCATTACTATTGATATAACGGGCATTACTATTGATATAACGGGCATTACTATTGATATAACGGGCATTACTATTGATATAATGGGCATTACTATTGATGTAACAGGCATTACTATTGATATAACAGGCATTACTATTGATATAACGGGCATTACTATTGATATAACGGACATTACTATTGATATAACGGGCATTACTATTGATATAACGGGCATTACTATTGATATAACGGGCATTACTATTGATATAACAGGCATTACTATTGATATAACGGGCATTACTATTGATATAACGGGCATTTCTATTGATGTAACAGGCATTACTATTGATATAACGGGCATTACTATTGATATAACGGACATTACTATTGATGTAACAGACATTACTATTGATATAACAGGCATTACTATTGATGTAACAGGCATTACTATTGATATAACGGGCATTACTATTGATATAACGGGCATTACTATTGATATAACAGGCATTACTATTGATATAACGGGCATTACTATTGATATAACGGGCATTACTATTGATGTAACAGGCATTACTATTGATATAACGGGCATTACTATTGATGTAACAGACATTACTATTGATGTAACAGGCATTACTATTGATGTAACAGGCATTACTATTGATATAACGGGCATTACTATTGATATAACGGGCATTACTATTGATATAACAGGCATTACTATTGATATAATGGGCATTACTATTGATATAACGGGCATTACTATTGATGTAACAGGCATTACTATTGATGTAACAGGCATTACTATTGATATAACGGGCATTACTATTGATATAACGGGCATTACTATTGATATAACGGGCATTACTATTGATATAACAGGCATTACTATTGATGTAACAGGCATTACTATTGATATAACGGGCATTACTATTGATGTAACGGGCATTACTATTGATATAACGGGCATTACTATTGATATAACGGGCATTACTATTGATGTAACAGACATTACTATTGATATAACAGGCATTACTATTGATATAACAGACATTACTATTGATGTAACAGACATTACTATTGATATAACGGGCATTACTATTGATGTAACTGCATTACTATTGATATAACGGGCATTACTATTGATGTAACAGGCATTTCTATTGATGTAACAGACATTACTATTGATATAACGGGCATTACTATTGATGTAACAGGCATTACTATTGATATAACGGACATTACTATTGATGTAACGGACATTACTATTGATGTAACTGCATTACTATTGATGTAACAGACATTACTATTGATATAACAGGCATTACTATTGATATAACAGGCATTACTATTGATATAACGGGCATTACTATTGATGTAACAGTCATTACTATTGATGTAACGGACATTACTATTGATGTAACTGCATTACTATTGATGTAACAGACATTACTATTGATATAACGGGCATTACTATTGATGTAACGGACATTACTATTGATGTAACTGCATTACTATTGATGTAACAGACATTACTATTAATATAACAGGCATTACTATTGATATAACAGGCATTACTATTGATATAACGGGCATTACTATTGATGTAACAGTCATTACTATTGATGTAACGGACATTACTATTGATGTAACTGCATTACTATTGATGTAACAGACATTACTATTGATATAACGGGCATTACTATTGAAATAACAGGCATTTCTATTGATGTAACAGGCATTTCTATTGATGTAACGGGCATTACTATTGATGTAACGGGCATTACTATTGACATAACCTGACATAATGGGCATTACTATTGATGTAACGGACATTACTATTGATGTAACAGGCATTTCTATTGATGTAACAGGCATTACTATTGATGTAACGAGCATTACTATTGATGTAACGGGCATTTCTATTGATGTAACAGGCATTTCTATTGATGTAACGAGCATTACTATTGATGTAACGGGCATTTCTATTGATGTAACAGGCATTACTATTGATGTAAAGGGCATTACTATTGATGTAAAGGGCATTTCTATTGATGTAACAGGCATTTCTATTGATGTAACAGGCATTTCTATTGATGTAACGGGCATTACTATTGACATAACCTGACATAATGGGCATTACTATTGATGTAACGGACATTACTATTGATGTAACAGGCATTTCTATTGATGTAACAGGCATTTCTATTGATGTAACGGGCATTACTATTGACATAACCTGGCATAACGGGCATTACTATTGATGTAACGGACATTACTATTGATGTAACAGGCATTTCTATTGATGTAACAGTCATTACTATTGATGTAAAGGGCATTACTATTGATGTAACGGACATTACTATTGATGTAACAGGCATTTCTATTGATGTAACAGTCATTACTATTGATGTAAAGGGCATTACTATTGATGTAACTGCATTACTATTGATGTAACGGGCATTATTATTGATGTAACAGGCATTACTATTGATGTAACAGACATTACTATTGATGTAACAGTCATTACTATTGATGTAACGGACATTACTATTGATGTAACTGCATTACTATTGATGTAACAGACATTACTATTGATGTAACAGTCATTACTATTGATGTAACTGCATTACTATTGATGTAACAGACATTACTATTGATATAACGGGCATTACTATTGAAATAACAGGCATTTCTATTGATGTAACAGGCATTTCTATTGATGTAACGGGCATTACTATTGATGTAACGGGCATTACTATTGACATAACCTGACATAATGGGCATTACTATTGACATAACCTGACATAATGGGCATTACTATTGATGTTACCTGACATACTGGGTATTACTATTGACGTAACCTGACATACTGGGCATTACTATTGACATAAACTGACATACTGGGCATTACTATTGACATAACCTGACATACTGGGCATTACTATTGATGTTACCTGACATAATGGGCATTACTATTGACATAATCTGACATACTGGGCATTACTATTGATGTTACCTGACATACTGGGCATTACTATTGACAAAACCTGACATACTGGGCATTACTATTGATGTTACCTGACATACTCTGCATTACTATTGACATAACCTGACATAATGGGCATTACTATTGACATAACCTGACATACTGGGCATTACTATTGATGTTACCTGACATACTGGGCATTACTATTGATGTTACCTGACATACTGGGCATTACTATTGACATAATGGGCATTACTTTTATCCTTGTAATGATAATATGATTGTAATTGTTGTTTATTTTGA
Source organism: Sinonovacula constricta (assembly GCA_007844125.1). Lineage (NCBI taxonomy): Eukaryota > Metazoa > Mollusca > Bivalvia > Cardiida > Solecurtidae > Sinonovacula > Sinonovacula constricta. The sequence continues at coordinate 34,589,521 of CM017558.1, forward strand.
ATTTATGTTAACAATAAATTTATAACCTGTAAATCTTTAATCTTGTTGGCTTATTGAAGTCCTTTCAAGTAATGTTTGTTGGTTGGCTTAACATTCAACAATCATGTTTTCAGTTATCAGGAGACAGTTTTTGCTTGAAGTATGTAAAGTGCAACCTTCACTGCATTAGCATTCACCTGACAGGATACTCCACCCAAACCCATTTCCTTCACAACTCACCAGCTTGTTGTGGAACTACAATTACTATACCACCATCATTTTGTAGACTTTTACTATAATGATACCTGTGTTTGAACCTTGAGCCATAAGTTTTTCCAGTAGTGTTACTGGTATTTTATAAAAATATAATAAACTGCTTAATTTGTAACATGTTCTGGTGAAACAAAAAAAAATCTTTTCAAATAATAACTGCAATGTTTGATCATTTCAGGTGCTGACAGTCTGAAGTATCTATCAGTAGATGGCCTTATTAAAGCTACACAGAAAGGGGTAGACACAAGTCAGGGTCAAGCAGTGGGACATTGTGTGGCTTGTCTCACAGGCACCTATCCTGTCAAATTGGACTGGTAGCTCTAGCCAGTCTGGACTGGTGGTTTAAATTATGCGAACTATAAGCTGAGCTTGTAAAGAATGATGCAAGAGAAAGTTTGCAAATAATTGAAAAAGATATTATGCTCAGCCTGCTAGAGTATATGGTGCTTCAAGCCACCAGGAAATCCTGTTTGTTTGTTGATGAAAAATCATTCCTAACAAACTAAACCTTTACAAAAGTTAAAGATTTCGGGACAATATCTCCAAGGTATTGAAAGGTAAATTTCTGAAATGTTGCCCAATGCTTTCAAAAAAACTTCTTAACAGTTCTTAGAAGCTCAAACAGCTTTGATTTGATTAGCTTGGAAAAGATTACTTGAGTTTTTGGTGTTAAGAATGTTGATGAACATAAGCCTAAGATTGCCCTGCACAATATTGTTTTATTGGGGTCCATACCATGTATTTTTTGTCTCTTTTCTTTACAACTGTAACTTCATCAGACTTTTTACCATGTTTTGTGATTTAATTTCAAATGATCTGCCACAACTGAGATTCTTTGCTTATTATTAATGTCCTTTTATTGTCATAATAGAAAGCTATTTACATTTAACATGATTATCTCGTGGTTGTAAACCACAATATTTTGTCTATTCATGAAATTGCCTGTTATACATTTCTAGATTCAGATCAAAGTTGATCTCAGTATATGATATTATTCAATCAAAGTTTCCATATTCATCAAGTACATGTGCTTTTTACAAATCATGTTTATATCAGCTAAAACTTTGTTTCTGTCATTTTTACATGTTTTCACATAAAACATTTTTTGTCTTCTTATTTTTCATAATAAAACCCAGACGAAATCATTAATTGCAAATATTGTTGCTTTTCATCATTTCAGTTAAAATGCTTATATTTTTGTACTTTAATGGCAAAGAACTACAAATGCTTAGATGGTTAAAAACAGTATTTTAGTTAATAATGAAACAGTTGGTTAAAGCAGTTCAGTTGACACAGAAAGTTGTTTTATGTGCATGTGTTAGTGATTGTTTTATTGTGTTTACATTTTTCTTAATTATTTAGTCAGGCTTTGTCATTTTATCAAGTTATATTCGAAACAAGAGTGATATGATCAAAATGTTGTATACATGTAGAAAACTTCATTTTTTGTTACTTTCAATCACTGACCGTATCCACTTATATAATGTATACACTAATGTATTGTGTGGCAGAAACAGACACAGACAAGATTAAGTCAACAATGAGAAAATTTGTTTAAAAGTCTTGAGTGATGATTCAAGACTTTGCAATTGACCCCTCCTCAGATGGGCTGTAGCCACGCCTACCATAGCAGCAGGCCCTCGCTTTTACTGGGTTAGAGAAACACTGGCTAAAATGGCGGCATTGGTATTGAGACTTATGTATGTGTATTTTGCAATTGGTTTTTCAGCTACTGGAATATCATTGATAAAAGCTTCAAATTGTTTTGTAACATTCATAATGTGTTACAAAATATCCAAACGCCTTTGCAACAAGTGTCTAAGCTTGGGCTGGCCATCCCGACCACATAGGGAAATCCCATTACCTGATTGGCTTAATGGATCCTGTCAGTCTTAACCTGAGGAAGGGTCTATTGAGAATTACAGTAACTTTTGAATAGTATAGTATGGCCTTTTTCAACACTATGCAATAATTATTTCTTTAATAAAGTTTAAATATTAGGCAATAAACTTTTTCTTTAAATTAGGTTGAAAAAGGTTTGACCAATTGTTTTCATCATGTGTAATAGTTCAGTTGAAAAGTTTTCTAAACATTTGTTACACTAAAGTTTTGTTTTACAAATGCAGTTGTTGTTTATTATGCCCCTTGTACGGATTATTTCTGTTAAGTATACATAAGATAACTATATTATTTTAAACTGAGCAAATATTAACATTTACATTAAAAATCATGGTGAAAATAAATTTAACTTTACCAGAAGAAGGAAGTTTAGTTTTTTTAATATTTTTCCAACCGCAATTAACAGCACATTAAAGGTGGTATCCCACAGTTTGCCTACATCAAATGCATGTAACAATTTTTTCCCACTGTTTTGGGGAATTTAGGTATAATTTCTGCATAAACTCACCTTTAGTCTAAATAAATACGATTTTGAAAATTACCTACATTGTAAGCACCAAAAACTACTCTTAATATTAATTCTTTCCAAATCTTTAAATAAGCCTGATAGTGATCTGCTAAACATAGATACCAACGTCGGAGCAAACTGTACGGATGACTTTATAATTCGTTCTCAAAAGTAAATCGTCACATGGTTTTCTTAGTTTAAAAATAACTATCTCTGCAGCGTGGCTCAGGTAGTAAATACCTGTTTGCAGTGTAGATTTATGCTTCGCTATTCACAAAGATCTAGGGCATCAGAGAACAGCATTTTGCGAGACCTTTTCAGGTAACAATGACTGATTAGGTTCTTTGGAAAAAAATCTTTAGTCCAAACTGTCCATAAAATTATACAATTAAAATTGTAAATATAGCTGCCATAAAATAATTTCTGTAATGAAATATTATTTCTAACAAGTCGGCTGTAAAAGCTCATAAGAGCTTACGTTACTTGTTGAAATCTTGTCGACTCAAAATAAATGTTATCTTAACAACAATTACTTAAGATTTTTGACTTCCACAATAACAATGTAATACCAGTAATCTTCAATTACCCTGTCTACACCATCCAGAAACTGCAATAAAAACATTGGCAATGAAATGACAAACCAACAGTTTGTAAGGGAAATACAAAATTTATGTGTCTTTAACATTTTATCACAGATTTTACAGCACAATACTGATCAGGTTATCTCTGGGCTAAGATTTTCTCAATGTCATCAGGATGTTTAGGACAAGCCTCTGTAAGGTTAACTGGACCGTCTTCTGTCACCAAAATATCATCCTCTATCCGGATTCCTATACCACGATACTTCTCTGGGACATCGGTTCTATTTTCATTGATGTAGATACCTGTCAAAACACAGAGATGCCTTAACAAATACAGACAATTTTCGTTATACAGTAAATTAACTAAGACTATTTATTAACAAACACACATGAAACATATACAGTCAGGGTAATAAACAGAAATACAGTCCAGAAAATACACAACTGGCTCAACCGAAAGCTTGGCATTGGTTACTATGATAAGTAATCTATCTTTGTAAAAATCACTGAAATAAGCACAGCATTTCATGAATTTATTTCATGACCTCAAAATAGGGGGTCACATGCATAAGCAACCTCACTAAAGTCAGACCTTACAAAATGTAAGATCTGATGACGGCCTGCAAATACCGTCTATAAACAAAAATGGGTTTGTATTTGGCGCCGTATGACCTGTTAAGTGTCGAGGTGCCGTAAAACCCCAAATAATAATGATAACAAGAAAGGGTTTCCACGATTAATATTTTCACAACAGCCAATCAGAGAGCGTAATGCATAACACTTTCAGTAAGAGTCGCAAAATGGCCGCTATCGATGATGCAGTAGAAAAGTCACCCAGTTTGTTCTGCAACTGCTTATTAGTTAACTTCAGACCTGAAGATGTTACTGATGCTGAAACAATTGGGATACCGCATACTGTCTTCAGTGACATAAGTCTTGCGTGTGGATTGTCTATGTTTACATTTCTTTGTATATGGGCGCAGCCATTAAAATGATATGTTCGAAATGTTTTGGATCATCATTTTCTTTTGCATCAACATGTTGCATAAATTTTTTTATTTTAATTCTAGATAATTAATAATTACCTTGTAGTGAAAGCTGTACATCATCGGTGTCACTCCAGGTGGCTAATATTTTGACACCAACACAATTATGGTCGTATTAACAATGTAACAGGGTAGGAAGACACAAGAACAATCTTGCTAGAATCACCAATGCACTGAAGGTCAACCAGAACATAGTCAAGATCAGAAGCTCTCGCCCTGAATAAGCTTTCCGGATCAGACCTGGTAGTCACTCGGTAGAGCATCAGCTCCAGGTATGGGAGCTCCCGGCTGTGATCCCGGGCCGTGACATACCAAAGTTGTTAAAAATGGTAGTGGTATACAATGTAGCTCCCTTGCTAATGCTGAAGAAAATGTAAGGGTAGTTCCACAACTGGTTGGCCCATTGTCAGGATAATGTGACTGGGTTTGGTATCATGCGAGGTGTCAATACACACATGCTATATACAGTAAAGGCAACACTATATCTGCTCAAGTGGACACCGTCTCCAGATAACTGAAATACTGTTGGTGGGACGATAAACCCAACAAACAAACAAGCTTTCTGGGTCAGAAAATTTACAAGCCAGCAAAATACAGCTCAGCCATGGCTGAAGTTGTAGTAAAAAGGTTTATCAAGTGTAGATGTTACCTGGTTCGACAGTAATGACCATTCCTGGCTGCAGTTTGATGTTCTTGCTGACCTGAGCAGTGTCGTGGACATCCATTCCCAGGTAGTGACCAACGTGATGAGGACAAAGGTCATGGGCAAGCTAAAATAACAACAGAAGAGAGTTTTGAGGTATAAATACCAACCTCTACTTTTAGAAAAAATTTAAGGGGAAATAACAATCCCCATCTTTACAGAGTTTTGCAGTGGAAAAAACAACCTCTATCTTTAGAAAGTTTCAAAGCTGAAATAATCTCTTACCGGGTATCTTTATAGAGTTTCAAGCTGAAATAACAGCTTTTATCTTAAAGAGATTTTTGTGGCTGAAATAAGCTCTATCTTTATAGAGTTTTGAAATAGAATTTTACATAAGAGTGGCATTTGCATGAGGAAGTCCAAATTTCAGCCTAAAATTCCATCAATATTAAGTCATTTTATAAAATAGATGTTAAATAGTTCACCAAGATATTTGAATGTAATCTCTTGATGAGAAAGAATGATGAAAAAGAACCCAGACATGATACCTCACCTTACCATCCAACTACACAACAAATAATAAAGATGAGACCAGACATGACACCTTACCTTACCACCCAACTACACAACAAATAGTAAAGATGAGACCAGAGATGCTGCCTTGCCCTACCACCCAACTACACAACAAATAATAAAGATGAGACCAGAGATGCTGCCTTGCCCTACCACCCAACTACACAACAAATAGTAAAGATGAGACCAGAGATGCTGCCTTGCCCTACCACCCAACTACACAACAAATAATAAAGATGAGACCAGTTATGATCTCTCACCTTGGCTGCTCTGAACTCATCATCGGCAGGTACGATGTTGAGAGAGATCAGCTGATTGGCCAGGAGTCTGACCATCTCCTGATAGATGTCCTGAATGCTGTTGTCAGGGGTGCAGAGTTCAATACATGCTTTCTGGATGTTTAGGACTGCAAGGTACAGTTCCCGCTGGGGCTCAGTGAACCGCCCTGCATCAGAAGAGGGTACCATGGTTACTATGGTTACTACTAGATTAATGTCACATTACAAATGTGTATAATATAAAGCCACAATAACAACTTAACACCATAAAATCGCATTATATACCTCAATACAGAATGCTCTCAAAACACATATCCCTTTGTACATATTGTGGATTCAAATTTCTGATTGCCCATTTCTTTTTTTAAATACGATGGGATTTTAAAAATTAAAGAAAACCATGATTTCTTCCCAGCATTAGATGTAGATGAATATTTTCCTGACATTTTTATATATAATTATTTAAAATCCAGAATCTAAAAAATTATATAAGTATTGTTTATATCTAAGTCAACACACAAGCTTTAATATGCATAGTTTCTGTGCAGCAGTGTATAAACTCAGAACCTTTCAACTGCATTACTCTTTAGCTAATTTGTTACAATATTGGCTTTTTTTATCTGTTTACCAGTGTTTGATACCTCTTATCAGGGCTGAATCCAGGATTTTACATTTACTTAAACAATTATATTTTTTTAACAACCTCATTATATGTACATTGCATTTTCAGACCTCATTTTAAGAGAATATATGAAAGACATGAAATAAGCCCCAAACACAACAAATGATGGAGAGCAAGGTGACTTTGGCTGACTTGTACATGTTAACACCCTTGTTTTTTTAACAGATCAAAATTCTTTAGACAACATTTTGCTCCCCTTGCTTGCTTAAGCTTCTGTGAAGTTTTGGTTAAATTTGTCCAGGAGCTTCAGCGGAGATGTCATTTAAAGAATGTTGACATGTGCTGAATGCTGGAAGATCACAAAAGCTCACCATGAGCATAAGCTTACCCTAAGACAAAGCTCAGGCGACCTAAGAAAACATCAATCTGATGATTAACTACCGGCAATCATATATTTACTCACCAGAGACTGGCCAGGTCCGTGTGATATCACTTGTGTAACCATGGTATTCACATCCCGCATCCATCAATACAAGATCTCCTGCCATCACCAGCTGATTGTTGTTGATGTAGTGGATAATGTTGGCGCGGTTACCACCTGCGGAAAAGTTCAAGGCTATATTTCTTTTGAAGGTACTATCAGCTGATTTGGTAAACAAAATTTTTACATACCGCATGGGCAGTCATTGTCTTTGAGTATTTGGGTATTTTAAAATGATAAATGACCCTAGAGAAGGGTTTGCATTGTATAAAGATGATTCACATATTAAATATTAAGATAATGCAATCTATACTTTATTTTCAGCGTTTCTAATTTCTTTTAGACAAATGAGGAATACAAAAAAAGCATTCATATGTGACAAAAAACATGTTTTCTCTAACAAAATATTGCAAAAGCATTGGTGCTATTTAACAACATATGGTAATAGAAGAACTTGATAATATTGTTAATTCATTCATGTTTGCGGCCAGTTTCTTTCTCACACCGGCAGCTCAAAGGTTATAAAACTTTTAGCTTGAGTCTGAAATCTGACTGATTCTTAAAGTAGCTAACTATGCTGCGTACACTGAGACAGGACTCACCCAACTAAAATCATGTTTGTAACATTATGAGCAATTCTCACAACTCCTTCCATGAATTTTGCCACACCACAATATTTAGTTTTTAAATCAACATTTTCTGTTTTGCATAGTAATCTCATAAATGGGAACATAATCACACCAGTTTACATTTATTTGCAAGTCCAAGTGGGATAGAAATTTTGTCTATACCCTTGACAAATGCATGCAATCTTTACACTTACCAGCAACTACAGGGGGGTAGGCCAGCATTTCAGCACCATTGACTCTGCACTCAAAGTCCATCTTTGCATATAAATGAGCTTCACTAATCTGAAACACACAAAATTTGATGTAAAAATCATAAGTTTAGCTGTGAGTTTTGTTACATTGCACTGACACAATTATGGTTATATTAGCAACGTCCTGCTAATTATTGGTGGTGGATGACCCTAGAGAAACGTCTTTGTGGGAACAACTGGCAAACAGCAAGTCAGAGGAAGGACTTCCCCACATGAATTTTTTTCCCTGACCGGGAATTAAACCCACATGGTAAGGGGCTTATATGTAACAAGTCAAAAGATGTCCCTACATGTTTTGTGTGTGTGTTATAGAAACATATCTATCCAGCCTTATGGCATGAGATAGAGTCTTTCAAGTGTCAGCTCAAGCTCTCAAGCATACCAAGGAAATCCTTATGCATATTTATAACAAGAGGGCCATGATTGCCCTTAATCGCTCACCTGATGACACAGGCTTTCAGTAGGCTCAAATCTGACATCAAGTAATTAAGAGTTATTTACTTTAGAAATCTTTGGTGAAGATTGGCCAATTAGTGTGGCCACTGGGTTGATAACATTTTCTAGAATTTACCAAGTAACCTACTGAATCCCATGACCCACTTCAAAACATATATAAGATTTCATACTGGCAAACATGCTGGCCAAGTTTGGTGAAGACTGGACCATCAATGTGGCCTCTTAAGTGTTTTCACAAGTTTTTTCTCAAATGTGATCTACTTTTTGACCCCACGTGACCAAATAATATACTCATCCAAGATTTGATGCAGACAAACAATCTGATCAAGTTTGGTAAAGACTGGGCTATGAATGTGGCCTCCAGTGTATTCACATGCTTTTTCTAAGATTTGACTTAGTGACCTACTTTTTGACCCAACTTGACCCAGTTACAAACACATCCAAGATTTCATGCAGACAAACATTCTGAACGAGTTTGATGAAAATTGGATAAAAACTGTGGCCTGTATTGTGTTTACAAGTTAAAATGTTGAAGCTGGATGCCAGACGAAGCGGTATCATAAAAGCTCCCCTTGAGCACGTTGTGCCCATGTGAGCTAAAAAACTACATATTGAAACTTTGGGTATGCATGTATTATAAACATTGTATGGTAAGTTTTTCACTGTTTGGTCCTAACTTTAGATGATGTAGCCCTTTTCAAAAGGCTTTGTTTATCTCTGTGTCTATTTAACTTATGCAGTTTATATAGCACTCTGTGTTTCTGTATGCAAAAGGTTAATTGCTTTTAATAATAATAAATAGAGTACGCTCATTGTCATTGGGAAGTCTAGAGGTGTCAGGGTAATCCCCACACCCCACTAGCCAATGTGATAAACTATGAAAACACAGTCCCTAGGTGCCACACGCCAACCTAACGCTTTAATGCCCCTCCTTCTGAATGGCTTTTTTGTCACTGTTGCTTGTGAGCAAATGGCAAAAATTTGATCTAGTAGCATATAAGAATTTGGTGAAGACAGAAATAAGTGAGTAATAATTTCTATCTGAGCCACAAGAATTTGATTGGTTGAATTTTAACAAAATTTGAAATCTGGTCCATCAGATTTTTGAGGATGATCTCAAGACTCCTTTATAAACTAATGCTCTTAAGGTATGTGAAGCCCTTTACACTTACCCCGAGATATAAATTTTCTTCACTTGCCCATACTTTGGAATATTTCTCACTTACTCTTGGAATGAATATTTCTCGCCACTGGATACGAATACTTCACACTCAACCCTGGAATGAATATTTCTCACTTACCACAATATATGACAATTTCACACTTATCCCTAGACATGAATATTTCTCACTTACCCCTGGATATGAATATTTCATGACTTCAACAAAGGCAGCAGAGGCAACAGCTGTTGATTTCTTTATGAGCTGAATTTCTGCTGCAGATTTCACAACCCTCTGATGATGCATCAAGGACACTGGACTTTCCAGTCCTTTGTGTCTCTGTTCTGCGAGAAATTGAGAAAACACTCTCTCATGAAACTCTCTATGTACAGGCTGTAAGTGGTTGTACCACACCAGAAAGTTAGAGAATGATTTACAGTAATCGAACAGATATTTTTCAATATCTTTTGAATTACTGGCAGTGGCGATACCAGTCAATTCCGCAGCCCCTTCCCGACCTGATCTAGGTCCGTCCCATAATTCCTTGTCTGGATTCCTTTCAGGCACAAACAGCATGGTCTTGTAACCAGAAGAAGTTGTATGTAACACCAGCACACTGTCAGGTTCTTGGAAACCACAGAGGTACAAAAAATCTGTATTCTGTCGAAATGGATAAGGTATGTCATGAGTCATATAGGTTTTGCTACTTGAGGGAAAAATGAAAATATGTTCTTTTATAGAGCTAGACTTGAGTAAATGAGCAGCATGGCTGACAAGGGTCATTCTACGCTGGACGTATTCTTCTTTGGTGATGCCTGGAGTGACCTCTCCTTCTTTCACAAGATGTGGGTGAGTCAGAAAAGCAGGCTGCCCAAAAAAGCGCTGCTGCATTTTGCTACCGCCACATCTCACATTGGCATCTGCAAGATATTAAGATAATGTTGTATTTTTTTTAGACATTAATTGCTATAAATCATCATGGTCACAGTTGGTCAAATTTTCAATTTTTAGATGGTTGAAACATGATGGTATTAAAGTTTTAAATATTGCCTAAAATCACAGTTCTTTAAAAGATTATGATGAGTAGGTTGAAACAATTTTCGCTTCGTCATTTAAATTAACTTTAACTGCAACCTAGTACATTCCCAAACTTCAGAGGCAAAAATATGTCATGTGTATAAAACAGTCAAAAACATTACACAGATTGTCTCGATAGTGATGCAGTAATTTAATTCCCACAATAATTATTCAAACTTTTTTCTGTGTGTAGTATAAATGCAAATGGCGCATTAGAACACCCGTTGTATAACCACTGCAGCATAACTAGGTTAAATACTAGATATTGTTTGCAGGCGGTACTTCTTGGAGTAGAGAGAGCTAGAGCTGTTTGGAGATAGTATGCAGAACAGCTTGCTGGTATGTGTACAAAGTCATTTAAAATCATGTACATGATAATAAGTTGGACTTTAATGTGAAACCAATCCAGAGACTCCCATTCAAGGTGGCCAAACAAAGAGGATATACTGCTTGTGTTTAAGCAGCCCTTCAAGAAGTGACGAATATGCATTTCTTTTTCAAATTTCATATTTATTTATTTTATTTTAACATTTTGTATATTTCTTGACATTTACCACATATTTTAACTAAAAATAAATGCATTGGGAATTTGTTACTCACTGCATTAGACAAAAAAGGTTTTCAAATCATAAACCGTGTTGTTGTTTTTATTACAAAGTTTAACAAAATATACAATTTATGACTTCAATAGCTGCAATAGCACATTAAATCCACTATCCCTAAATCCTCATTTAAACTGGCTTCCATTGCTGTTTATACGAATGCTTAGTAAAGTGAGACCTGCATCCCAATTACAACTTTTAAACAAAAACAGTCCTTTACTGGGGTCCGGACAATTCTCAGTCCGGACATTTCTCAGTTAGTGAAATTTGCAGGATCGGACAATTCTCAGTTGGTTGATTTGCAGGGCCGGACATTTCTCAGTTACTTGTTTTGCAGGGTCGGACAATTCTCAGTCTGGACATTTGTCCGTTGGTTGATTTGTAGGGCGGGACAATTGTTATGGATCCATTTTTGACGTTGCTAAACCAAAGAGTAATAAAACAACACTGTAATTAAATACTGAAAGACAATCATCAAAAACAAGATAATTTCCTTTGCTGTCAATCATAAATAAACCTGTGAACCAAACAAACTATTTATTCTTACAAATTGCATCAATAATTATTTCTATACCCCTTGATTTTCATAACAAACGCTTTGACCAAAACCCCGAAAATTCTTTAATTGGCCAACCCACTTAAGTGTTATAAAAAAACACTGTAATTAAATACTGAAAGACAATCATCAAAAACCAGATAATTTTCTTTGCCTGTGAACCAAACAAACTATTTATCCTTTCAAATTGCATCAATAATTATTTCTATATCCCTTGATTTTCATAACAAACGATTTGACCAAAGCCGCGAAAATCATTTAATTGGCAAACCCACTGTTCTTTAATAATGACATGCTTTACTCTAATTTCAAACTGAGATGCTTGTTAGAATATAAGTCTCAGCGCAGCCTACGATAATTATTCCAAAAATGGAAATTCTAACAAGTAAGACAGGTTCAAGAAAATTCTCCATGAGGGGTACGTCTACGTAAAGAACCGGCAAACAAAACAACCATCAGATGGATGTGCTCTAAAAGAGCCTCAAAATCCTGCAACGGCGCCCTCGTCACCGATATAGATGTACGTTTTAATTAAGAAAATAAAAGCCAATGGCAAATATACCCAAACCAAAACACAAAAATATAAAAAGCTGTTAATCTTAATAATCAATCATTTTCATATCGATTATGATCACAATTCTTACAAACTTTCTTAAACCTTTAGATACCTTTATATAGATTTTTTTATAGAACTTTTATATAGATATATAAACTTACTATTGTTCTTCAATAACGCAAAGAGCGATTGATACGTTTACATCAAATACAATGCGTTCATATCAAATACAATATCTGCATCATTTGTTAATTATTTCAATATAACGTCAAAATGGATTTAAACAACAATTTTATCACAAATTTTGCTATACTTTGAAATATATTAACGGAGAAATGTCCGGACTGAGAATTGTCCGACCCTGCAAAACAAGAAACTGAGAAATGTCCGGCCATGCAAATCAACCAACTGAGAATTGTCCGACCCTGCAAATTTCACTAACTGAATAATGTCCGGACTGAGAATTGTCCGGCATTCTCCTTTACTATATGATATTCATCCAATATATTTTTCTCTCTCAGTTAATGACTCCATCATATCTTAAATAACCACTGTGATTGACAAAGTGTAATTAACGTTTTCAACTTATCTAAAGTTTAATTTTGATTAAAAATCACAACATAAAATATGTCTCATAGTTTCACATTAAGACTTTATAGATAGTTTGGAGTTGTTGAAATCACAATTGCCTCCAATCTAATTATACAAAAGTACTGGATTAGAGTTTTGGAAGTAGTTTGTTAAGTCTTTGGTAGATCTTCTCTATTTTTCTACTCTGATCCTTTGCATGTGGATTCCATATTAAATATTCCGTTGTTGATTGTACTAGTGTCATTAATGCAGTACTTTTGACTGTTAACTGTGTTGCCGAGAATAGTGACCCTTATATTTTTAGCATACTTTCCCACTTATAAGTCTATTCGCTTCACCTGTGAAGTTGCTGGTTTCTGCTTCAGACCGCTTATAAGACGAGGCGAAAAAATGAACAGGAGCGTTGACCAGTCGTGCTGTCTCAACAAAAGGGTAATTGGTTAACAGTGACTCACAATTTTAACACTTTACAGAATGTATCTTACAGGTGTTAACCTGTCAGCTGCAAGAGCATCCTGTAGCGGCTGCACATGGTGGCATGACATTAATTTCTTCGATCTATGTCACCAGGTCTGGCATGACAGTACACAATATATTGGGGAAGAGGATTGACATATGACCCATGACTAGGTGAACATTTTGCGGCGGATTAGACTTGGGCTACTTAAAAAGATGTTTTTGTTAAACTATGCATTATATAATTATTTCTATTATTTTTCTTCTTCAGGATCAAAAAGAGAAAGACTAGAAATGAGTCTTGTTCTTTTTATAATAATTATAATATCATAAAAAACATCAGAGCACACTTAGGCAAAAGCATCATATCATACACATATTATGCACACTTAGGCAAAAGCATCATATCATATCATACACATATTATGCAAAACTACATAAATCACATCAACTTTGGTAGATCTTCTCTATTTTTCTACTCTTATCCTTTGCATGTGGATTCCATATTAAATATTCAGTTGTTGATTGTACATCAACTTTTGAACAGGCCCCAATAGATCAGGTGGAAGAGCGTTGGCTTCAGATCGGGAGGTCATGGATTCAAACCCCGGTCGGGTCACACCAAAGACTTTAAAGTTGGTAGTAGTGGCTTCCCTCCTAATGCTCGGGGCTAAGGCGACATTGTACTGACACCGACGAGTCAGGCGTAATGCTGTCCCCATAGCCCTGAGCATTAGGAGGGAAGCCACTACAACCAACTTTAAGGTCTTTGGTTTGACCCGGCTGGGGTTTTAACCCGCAACCTCAAAATCCGCAAGCCGATGCTCTACCACCTGAGCTATTGCGGCTGGTATATGATAATTGGTTTTGAAAATGTCTATGGGGTGATGTCACAGCTTTGAGAAACTATGCTATCTTTTTAAACAGTTATATTTATGCTACTTATGCAGTAAAATGACCATATTGTTATCTATCTATTATGGCGCTTGTTTTTGTGGGTTTTTTTGTTTCTAAAATAGAAGCCACAAACAGGCGGTTTAAGCAGGTAAATATTGTCCAATGTTCAATTTTATTATAAATAAATAATCTTGATTATCCTTAAAAAAATCTTATTATGTTGAAAATGTTTTTTTGATGCAGACAGTAGTGCTAAATCCATAACTTGATCCACACCTAACGTTGTAAATAGTCGTAGCTAATTTATTGCAGTATCATGATTTCCAACGGCAACACCTGCCATCCAATCAAAAGTCACGAATTTATGAGAAAGCGTCTGCTCGATTTAGAAGACCGGTGTCTACTCAGAAAAGTAAGATAAGCAATGCATAAAACTTTTTTTTTCATGTTTTTTTCTATTGTTCATTTTTTAGCATGGTTTCTTGTGATGATAACTATTGAGAAACGATAAATAGAATAAAAATTTAGGTCGGCACAGTTAAATTTATGTGATAGATCCCCCGAAAATATGAACAAATAGCATATATGGCGCTTTCTCATATTTTCGGGTTTTCTCATAAATTCGTGACGTCATAAAATATACGGAATGCGCGCTCGTGCGATCTGTAAGATTGTCCGAAATACTACTCAACTTTGACAAGAACACTAATACTACTTATTCAACCAAAAACATGCGGTCTAAGCAGGTAAATATTGTCCAATGTTCAATTTTATTATAAATAATCTTGATTATCATTAAAAAAATCTTATTAATTTGAAAATGCTCTTTTGATCCAGACAATAGTGCTAAATTCATAACCTGATTCACACCTAACGTTGTAAATAGTCGTAGCTAATTTATTGCAGTATGGAAAAATAAGTCACGTGATTTCCAACGGCAACACCTGCCATCCAATCAAAAGTCACGAATTTATGAGAAAGCGTCTGCTCGATTTAGAAGACCGGTGTCTACTCAGAAAAGTAAGATAAGCAATGCATAAAACTTTTTTTTCATGTTTTTTTTCTATTGTACATTTTTCAGCATGGTTTCTTGTGATGATAACTATTGACAAACGATAAATATAATACACATTTATGTCGGCACTGTTAAATTTATGTGGTAAACCCCCCGAAAATATGAACGAATAGCATATACTAAACTGATATAAATAAAATTGTAAAGAGTTGTAACATACATTGTCAAGACTCATATATGCAATTGCATTGTAATAACCCTTTCTTTTGTTGAATGCTCTATTTACAACATTCTATTTTTACATTATTTTCCGGTGACTTTAATGCTCTGCATCAACTATTTCTTCAAATTCTTGACTGGTTGTTGAAATTGCTTTAGCCCTGGTGTGACTGACAAGTTAATAAAGTTATTTGCGAAATGCTCTACTTTTGTAAGGATACAGCTTAGTTTTGCTTACGTTTAACCGTGAGTAGAACTTACATTTTGTTAAAAGGTGGGATACTGCACATGCATAACCCCAACGACAACCATAAGCAGTTAAATTTTTCATGGAGGCTGCCATATTGTTGGGTAATCGCTAAACCCACACCATTTAACTCTGCACACCGTTTAAGTCTACTAGTGTAGGCGGAGTCATGGTGCTATGTGGGCGGAGTTAAACGTGTATCCAAATACCAACATGGACCGAAAAGTGCAGAAAAGGACAAATGCCGGGTGTAACAGAATGATAGCATCAATCCGGTAAGACACACACAAGAATTGAAACAGTCACAAGCAAAACTACATATATAAAATAAAATGTGGAAATTTTGTAAGTATATTCAACGGTATTTTGTGGTTGCAAACTGTTGCACATAGTTTACAATATTACATTAAAAAGTCGCACAACAATTCGATCTGTTGAGTAAAAGGTGTCCATATATGAATACAAATGTCACACACCATTTAAGTCCGTTGAATAAAACGTGTGCAAAATGCCAAATAGTACTTTTTAAGCAACACGCCATTTCATAATGCCCCATGTTACTTTAAAAGCCGCACACCATTTAAGTCTGTTCGGTAGAAGGTATACATAGTGCCCTAAATTACTTTTAAAGCCGCACACCATTTAAGTATGTTGGCTAAAAGGTGTACATAGTGCCCCATACTGCTTTAAAAGTCACACACCATTTAAGTCTGTTTGGAAAAAGGTGTACATAGTGCCCTATATTACTTTAAAAGCCGCACACCATTTAAGTCTGTTCGGTAAAAGGTGTACATAGTGCCCTATATTACTTTAAAAGCCGCACACCATTTAAGTCTGTTTGGAAAAAGGTGTACAAAGTGCCCCATATTATTGTAAAAGCCGTACACCATTTAAGTCTGTTGGCTAAAAGGTGTACATAGTGCCCTTTAATGATTTAAAAGCCGCACACCATTTAAGTCTGTTGGGTTAAAGGTGTCCATAGTGCCCCATA
Source organism: Sinonovacula constricta (assembly GCA_007844125.1). Taxonomy (NCBI): domain Eukaryota; kingdom Metazoa; phylum Mollusca; class Bivalvia; order Cardiida; family Solecurtidae; genus Sinonovacula; species Sinonovacula constricta. The sequence continues at coordinate 34,606,107 of CM017558.1, forward strand.
TTACTTTATAGGCGCACACCATTTAAGTCCGTTTGGTAAAAGGTGTACATAGTGCCCCATACTACATTAAAAGCCGCACACCATTTAAATCTGTTGGCTAAAAGGTGTACAAAGTGCCCCATATTACTTTGAAAGCCGCACACCATTTAAGTCCGTTTGGTAAAAGGTGTACATAGTGCCCCATACTACATTAAAAGCCGCACACCATTTAAATCTGTTGGCTAAAAGGTGTACAAAGTGCCCCATATTACTTTGAAAGCCGCACACCATTTAAGTCCGTTTGGTAAAAGGTGTACAAAGTGCCCCATATTACTTTGAAAGCCGCACACCATTTAAGTCCGTTTGGTAAAAGGTGTACATAGTGCCCCATACTACATTAAAAGCCGCACACCATTTAAATCTGTTGGCTAAAAGGTGTACAAAGTGCCCCATATTACTTTAAAAGCCACACACCATTTAAGTCTGTTGGCTAAAAGGTGTACATAGTGCCCCATATTACTTTAAAAGCCGCACACCATTTAAGTCTGTTGTCTAAAAGGTGTACATAGTGCCCCACATTACTTTAAAAGCCGCCCACCATTTAAGTCTGTTGGCTAAAAGGTGTACAAAGTGCCCCATATTACTTTGAAAGCCACACACCATTTAAGTCTGTTGGCTAAAAGGTGTACAAAGTGCCCCATATTACTTTGAAAGCCACACACCATTTAAGTCTGTTGGCTAAAAGGTGTACAAAGTGCCCCATATTACTTTGAAAGCCACACACCATTTAAGTCTGTTGGCTAAAAGGTGTACAAAGTGCCCCATATTACTTTAAAAGCCGCACACCATTTAAGTCTGTTGGCTAAAAGGTGTACAAAGTGCCCCATATTACTTTGAAAGCCACACACCATAAAACATAAACTAACAATGTCACATGAAAAATCGATATATTTCTTCTGTTTATGATGTATATGTTATACGTTATAATCTTAATTGACATAATCGCAACACAGTGACAATTAATAATACAATAGCTGCAATACACACGTAGAACACAATGGCTAACAAATGACAGAACGAGCGTGTACAAGGTAATACTATGACCTATTTGCAAAAGTAATAGCAAAATGTACGTAAAGAAACCTGAAAACAAGATAGGTTATACTGTGCTTCTAACCGTATTTTCAAAGTGCCGTTTTCATATAGCATATTTGGCTTGTTGTCCATCCATCCATCCATCCACCCATCCATCCATCTATCCTTCCATCCATCCATCCATTTATCTATAATATCTGACACGCGCAATAGATACGTTATTCAAGAGGCTTGCTAGAAACACTTAACTTTGATTTTGTAATGTCGTAGATACTGTATAAACATTGGGGTATATACATTTGGTAAACAGATGCACTACTTGCAATTTATATTTTAAGAGCACATCGTGTTAGGACCAGTCTTTGTAATGTTTAAGAGCGACGTACACATGCAAATATTTTTCGCGCAAGCCTAGTTGATGGATTTGAATTTGTCCAACATAAGAAGTCTGTATTATTATGTATTATTATGCTTTGTTTTGGAGGGCATTTGCTTGGATATCTTATCAATGGGTACATATAAGGGATGTAAGCGAACTTTCGGATTAATAACGTTCGAATGTATTTTAAGCATATATGAAATTGCAAGGAAGGCTTAAGGTAGAGAAAATGTAATACTGTCTATAATTGAGGAATATCAAAATTAATGATTTTCAAAATCTGTATATTGTCTGTTGCACTTTATTTACCTTAAAATGTGTGCGGATTATAATGGAAATACGAGGACCGATATACACCTATTCCACCTTACTTAAATGATGTTCGGATTATAATGGCTATACATGGACATACATGGACCAATAAACACCTATTTCCACCTGACTTAAATGGTGTGTGGATTATAATGGCTATACATGGACCAATAAACACCTATTTCCACCTGACTTAAATGGTGTGTGGATTATAATGACTATACATGGACCAATAAACACCTATTTCCACCTGACTTAAATGGTGTGTGGATTATAATGGCTATACATGGACCAATATACACTTATTTCCACCTGACTTAAATGTTGTGTGGATTATAATGACTATACATGGACCAATAAACACCTATATCCACCTGACTTAAATGGTGTGTGGATTATAATGGCCATATGAGACCAGGTGTACACATATATCCACCTGACTTAAATGGTGTGCGGCTTTTAATGGCCATATGAGACCAGGTGTACACATATATCCACCTGACTTAAATGGTGTGCGGCTTTTAATGGCCATACGAGACCATGTGTATACATATATCCATCTGACTTAAATGGTGTGCGGCTTATAACGGCCATACGGGACCCTGTGTATACATATATCCATCTGACTTAAATGGTGTGCGGCTTATAATGGCCATACGGGACCATGTGTATACATATATCCATCTGACTTATATGTTGTGCGGCTTATAATGGCCATACGAGACCATGTGTATACATATATCCATCTGACTTAAATGGTGTGCGGCTTATAACGGCCATACGGGACCCTGTGTACAGATATATCCACTTGACTAATATGGTGTGCGGCTTATAATAGCCATACGAGACCCTGTGTATACATATATCCATCTGACTTAAATGGTGTGCGGCTTATAACGGCCATACGAGACCCTGTGTATACATATATCCACCTGACTTAAATGGTGTGCGGCTTATAATGGCCATACGAGACCCTGTGTATACATATATCCATCTGACTTAAATGGTGTGCGGCTTATAACGGCCATACGAGACCCTGTGTATACATATATCCACCTGACTTATATGTTGTGCGGCTTATAATGGCCATACGAGACCCTGTGTATACATATATCCATTTGACTTAAATGTTGTGCGGCTTATAATGGCCATACGAGACCCTGTGTATACATATATCCATCTGACTTAAATGGTGTGCGGCTTATAATGGCCATACGGGACCCTGTGTACACATATATCCATTTGACTTAAATGTTGTGCGGCTTATAATGGCCATACGAGACCCTGTGTACAGATATATCCACCTGACTTATATGTTGTGCGGCTTATAATGGCCATACGAGACCCTGTGTATACATATATCCATCTGACTTAAATGGTGTGCGGCTTATAACGGCCATACGAGACCCTGTGTATACATATATCCATCTGACTTATATGTTGTGCGGCTTATAACGGCCATACGAGACCCTGTGTATACATATATCCATCTGACTTAAATGGTGTGCGGCTTATAATGGCCTTACGAGACCATGTGTATACATATATCCATCTGACGTATATGTTGTGCGGCTTATAACGGCCATACGAGACCCTGTGTATACATATATCCATCTGACTTATATGTTGTGCGGCTTATAACGGCCATACGAGACCCTGTGTATACATATATCCATCTGACTTATATGTTGTGCGGCTTATAACGGCCATACGAGACCCTGTGTATACATATATCCATCTTACTTAAATGGTGTGCGGCTTATAACGGCCATACGGGACCCTGTGTATACATATATCCATCTGACTTATATGTTGTGCGGCTTATAATGGCCATATGAGACCATGTGTATACATATATCCATCTGACTTATATGTTGTGCGGCTTATAACGGCCATACGAGACCCTGTGTATACATATATCCATCTGACTTAAATGGTGTGCGGCTTATAATGGCCATACGAGACCCTGTGTATACATATATCCATCTGACTTATATGTTGTGCGGCTTATAACGGCCATACGAGACCCTATGTATACATATATCCATCTGACTTATATGTTGTGCGGCTTATAACGGCCATACGAGACCCTGTGTATACATATATCCATCTGACTTAAATGGTGTGCGGCTTATAATGGCCATACGAGACCCTGTGTATACATATATCCATCTGACTTATATGTTGTGCGGCTTATAACGGCCATACGAGACCCTGTGTATACATATATCCATCTGACTTAAATGGTGTGCGGCTTAGAATGGCCATATGAGACCATGTGTAAACATATATCCATCTGATTTAAATGGTGTGCGGCTTATAATGGCCATGTGAGACCATGTGTATACATATATCCACCTGATTTAAATGGTGTGCGGCTTATAATGGCCATATGAGACCATGTGTACACGTATATCCACCTGACTTAAATGGTGTGCGGCTTATAATGGCCATACGAGACCCTGTGAATACATATATCCACATGACTTAAATGGTGTGCGGCTTATAATGGCCCTATGAGACCACGTGTAGACATATTGCCACCTGACTTAAATGGTCTGCGGCTTATAATGGTCACGCGGGATCATGTGTAAATATATATCCGTCTCACTTAAATGGTGTGCGGCTTATTTCGGCCATGAGGAGCACTATGTACGCCATTTTCCCAATAGACCTGAATGGTGTGCGGCTTATGACGGCCGAAGGTGTCATAGGTGCCTTTTGTACACATCATTCTCATTGGACATGATAGAATGTTGCTTATAACGGTCAAAATGTGTCCTTTGTACGATTTTTCCTTAAAGGACCTGAATAATGTGTGGCTTTTAACGGTCATATGGTGCCCTGTGTACACCTCTAACCCACCTAACTTAAACGGTGTGCGGCTTGTAACGGCCAAGTCTGCGTCTACCTTTAATCCACAAGACTCAAATGGTGTGCGGCTTATAATGGCCATACAGTGTTATGAGCATCTTTTATCATATTGTTCTTTGTCAACACATTCATTTCCATAATAATACTTGCTAGCATTTCAACTGTGAATTTCATTCATTGACAAATACTCTGTGAGTAACTTGTATTTTACCGTTTTATTACTGTTTACCATGAGAATAATAAGTCGAAAATATAGTGTACTTACTTTCTGAACTAAATAAAGGTATTATCAGTAAATAGTTTTCACTATTATGTTTATAAATATTATCTTGGCAACCGACGTCTAGTGTTGGTTCTTTTCGACGAATACTGTGCCTGCATAGAGAAGGCGTGGCTAACTGTGAGTGACACTAAACTTAAACGGTGTGTAGACGTCAACGGTGTGGATCTAATGATTTCCCATATTTGTTGGGCCGCTCTGTAACGAGGGGCAGGTAACTGTTATATTTGTGTCTTTGTAAGATGATATTTTTGCATTATGGCATACCTGACCCCAAATTTCAGACTAAATATTCGAAGGCTCTTTAGTTCTGATTAATTATTCTAATTATTAATATAAGCTCAAATGCTATCACTATGTTAGGTTCGATACTTCCGGAGACGAAAAAGACGCGGAGGAGGCTATTTCTACTGGATACGGGTGGCTTAGGTTCCTTCGTCTCAAGGAACATTTGCATAATCCCGCCCAAGTACAACTTGTTAATTTTATGACTGACAAGAGCTTCGAAAATAGAAAATAACTTTTATATAAAGCATGATATGCAAAGAGCGCGCTTTAATTCATGTAACTTCACGTGTACAAGCCCAAGAGCTCACCTAGTATATGAATGTTACATAAACAAGCCACATAGTCATAATTATTTATTAAAAGCAAGCATTGAATTGTAGAGCGCATGCATGAAGAAGTTAACATTTCTATTATCAATCCCATAATTTCTTATGTTTCTGAAATGACACATTATCATACTCAAGCCAGTCCCCTGAACATGTTTTTAAATTGTTTTATAATGTGGTTACCATTTAGCCAAATCTGAGACCGGTGCAGGCATATATATATAATATATATATATATATATATATATATATATATATATATATATATATATATATATATATATATATATATATATATATATATATATATATATATATATATATATAAAATTATAAGCAGGCCCTCATCCAGTTTTGCTTGTTTGTTTGTTTTTGTTTTGTTCTTGTTCTGATTGTGTGTGCGTGTGTGGGGTGGGGGCACAACATGGACGGGGCGGACAAAATCCTTTACGGACAAAATCCCTTCCGGTCAATTTAACAAAGGCGGACAAGACCTCTTCCATAAATTTTCATAGGCACTCACTCACACACACACACACACACACACACACACACAAACACACACACAAACTGAATAAGAACAAAACAAAAACAAACAAAGATTGGATACAGGCCTGTTCATAATGATATATATATATTGGTCTGTACCGGTCGGATTTGGCTAAATGGTAACCATATTTGCCTGCACCAGTCGAGGTTCTCCTGTATACATCTATATGTGCCTGTACCCGGTGGGATTCTCCTGTTTAAGATTATATGTGCCCCTACCGGTGAGGTTTAGCTGTGCATGAATATATGTGCCTGTAACGGTGAGATTTAGCTGTGTCTGGATACAGGCGCGTTTCTGCCATTACGCACTTTACGCACGTGCGTAACCTCCGTTCGAAAATTCCGAAATCTAAAAGTACCAAAAACACTGAGAAAGTCGATGCATAACCCGGGTTAGGAATGATATATTTTATTTCCGTAGTTTTTTGTGATATAAAATCTTTTTAACACCAATAATCAAGTTCAAAAGGTTTAAAATGATTAAACTTATACCCGTCAGGAATTTAGTCGTTCATATTTTGCGTTAAGTTCCTCGCATTTCCGCATTTTACATGTTATTCATTAGAAAAGAACCGAATGTATTCACAAGTATTACTACAAAAGTGTTTTCCCTTGTAATTGTGCGTAACTTCAAAAACGGCCCAGATACGCGCCTGTCTGGATATATGTGCCTGTACCGGTGAGGTTTAGCTATGTCTGGATATATGTGCCTGTACCGGTGGGATTCTCCTGTATAAGATTATATGTGCCCCTACCGGTGAGGTTTAGCTGTGTATGGATATGTGTGCCTGTAACGGTGAGATTTAGCTGTGTCTGGATATATGTGCCTGTACCCGTGAAATTTAGCTGTATCTGGATATATGTGCCTGTACCGGTGGGATTCTTCTGTATAAGATTATATGTGCCCCTACCGGTGAGGTTTAACTGTGTATGGATATATGTGCCTGTACCGGTAAGATTTAGCTTTGTCTGGATATATGCGCCTGTACCTGGTGAGGTTCCCCTGTACGAGACTATATGTGCCTGTACCGGTGAGGTTTGGCCGTATCTGGATATATGTTCCTGTACCAGGTGAGGTTCTCCTGTATAAGACTATATGTGCCTGCACCGGTGAGATTTAGCCGTATCTGGATAAATGTTCCTGCACCCGGTGAGGTTCTCCTGTATAAAACTATATGTGCCTGTACCGGCGAGGTTTAGCCGTATCTAGATAAATGTTCCTGCACCCGGTGATGTTCTTCTGTATAAGACTATATGTGCCTGTACCGGCGAGGTTTAGCTATGTATATATGTGCCTGTACCCGGCGAGGTTCTCCTGTAAAAGACTATATGTTCCTGTACCGGCGAGGTTTAGCTATGTATGGATATATGTTCCTGTACCAGGTGAGATTCTCCAGTATAAGACTGTATGTGCCTGTACCCGGTGAGGTTCTCCTCTATAAGACTATATGTGCCTGTACCCGGTGAGGTTCTCCTCTATAAGACTATATGTGCCTGTACCCGGTGAGGTTCTCCTCTATAAGACTATAGATAGTTTCCGCATCAGTGACAATCCCTTATCTTGGCAGCCATCTTTGATAATAACTTCAAGGGATTTTCATATGAATTGTATAGAAGGGTAAATTTTATTTTCTTGTAAGTTCTTCATTTGTAGTCCGAAAATTAAAAGCTATACACCATTGGAAAGCTCTTGAAATTCATATTTTCAAAATACAATATTTTTACAATGGATAAATGCACACAGAATTTATACACATAAATAAATAAAACTATTGGCTCATACTTAAAACAAAATGAACAGTGTATCATTTTCGGTTGTATTTCTTTAACCTTTAAAACTATCAAAATATAGTTTTGATTTTTAAAATTCTTCATAAAAGCTGTTAAATTTGATATAAAATTCAGTAAAATAGACTGAAAAATAAAAACACAGTAGTGAGGTTAACACAGCACATATTTCCCAATTTCGGTCTGCAATAGCTTCTGCCCACAAAGATGGCTGCCTTAAACTCTCTTATGAGTGTCGATGAGGTTTAGCTTTGTATGGTTATTTGATCGGTCACCCTTTTTGTAGACAGGTGCCACATTGGCATCCTTCAAGACAGATGGTAACACTCCAGAATCTGGAATAGTTGTTGGAGAATGGGAGATAATGCTGATGCAAGATTTTTAGAAGTATGGGTTTTTTTCCGATCAGGACCTGCTGCTTTGTGTGGATTTAGGTTAGAGAGAAGTTTTTTTTATGCCTCTGGTGTTTACTTTAAAGTCTGCCATTGTATTTGTGAGTTCATTCACACTGTCTATGTTTTCATATATTTTCATATGACAGAGGGACCTTAGGCTATTCGGAGACTTTGGGCTATAAACCGACTGAAATTGCTCATTAAGAATGTTAACTTTTGCAGTGTCAGATTGGTGAATAGAGTCAGATTTACGAAGCTGGGCAACAGTGCCCGAGTCGTGTTGTCGTTATAGGTTATAATATTTATATTTAAAATAGGTTAATATATTCGAAAATAAAATAATATAAAATGCAATAAAGTTGTTACGAATATGGTAAGTCCGAAGTAAGAGAACATCTGCCCCCCCCCCCCCCTTTCACAGCCCCTTGTGAATATGTATGAACCGGTGAGATCCGTAACACGCGAGAAATAGTTCGATAAGACCATCGATTTAGGTCGCTTTTTTAATTTACATTTAAACAAGTTTACATATTTTTTATGCAAGTTGACATTCCACCGCCACTTGAAAAAAATACATTTGTCAAATTCATGCTCTTTTTGCACGTTGTCAATGCTTGATTTGTTTTGTTTTTTATTAATGATATAAGCAACTGCAATCCAGAAAATTCCGAGAGCGTGCTGCAAAAATGTATATATTTGCAACTTTTTCTACAATTATACAAGAACGCAATTATAACAATTAATATACGCTTAATTACTGCAGTTTAAACTGCATTGTTCTCAACTCTTAATAGTTTTGCTGTATGTTACACTATTTTGTACGGTGCTTTCACATTAGCTTGTGTCCTGGCAGACGCAGTTCAACCAGTTGTCGGTTGTTATTACCAGTACATCAAGATTCCAGCCTGTGGTAACATTGTCATTTATCAGTTTCATAAAATTGTGAATGTGGAAAGCATCTTTAATGTACTTTATTGTCATATGGTATAAAATATTGATTTTTTAGCTTGTATAAATCCATTGTTAGGGGATGCATGTTAGATTTGTAAGTTATAATTCCTCTTACTGCTCAGCCTTTCATTGCTTGGGCTGGAGTTCCAGATGATGGCGAAGGATTAATGTGGGAAGATCTTCAAGCTAACCTGCTTTGCTTTGATGGTTCTTTCTAGACATTTGTCAAACATCTTTGTCTACTGTATTAGCTGTCTTTATAATGCACAGTATTGTGTTGCTGCAAGATATTTTGAAATAAACAAAACGTAAACAAAATGTATTTTATATTTTCAGTTCCCTACTAGAATCCCTTGACCATCGGTCATAATGAGTGGCCTTCCAGCCAAACAGCTCGAAGAGCTGAAGGTTTTTGTTGAGATCTGCAAGAGTAATCCAGACATGTTGCATCACACTGAACTGTCTTTCTTCAAACGGTGGCTTGAAAGGTAAAATAAGCATAATGTGTAGAGTGGCTAAATGATAAATGCAGAAAAAAATACCTTCTGAGATAAGGCAGAGCGTATTGCCATGCATTGATATAATGCCCTTCCGGTTATAGCTCCCTTCCACATTTAAAAGTCCATTTTTGTATCTAGATTATAAATTGGCAAAGCAGGTGAGAAGAATAGCTGGACATGGCTGGTTGATAATTGATGTGTTGTTGCACACTATTATATGTGATTAAGGTCAGATAACTCAAATTGCATTATAATTTCATGAATTATTATCCTTTGTTATGTTTTGTTGCAAATTCTTGTATGAGCATGTATTTGAATTGTTCTTTTAATATTAATTGGCTTGGAACTTTTCATAAAAAAACAAGTGGGATATGTTGGATCTGTTGGCTCCTTAATGGAATGATCTTATAACCAATATTTATATCATATCAGACAAGCTCTTCAAGCTTTTGGCCAGGTTTTTGTAGCCCCCTTCCCTATGGAAGGAGTGGTCATATAAGTCATTGTATCTTTGGTCAGTCCCAGATTTTTTGTGGGGCTTCATCTTAACAAAAAATCAATGGATTTTTTTAATAACTTGGAAAGAACCAGATTCTAGCTCAAAGGTCAGCTTAAAAGCAGGGTTGTCATTAGGAGGCGGCTGGCGGCCGATTTGACCGCCTCAAATGAAAATCGGGCCTCAAATTTGAAAAAAAAAATGAAAATCAGTCTAGAGCACCTTCGGCGCTCGCATAGCCTAGCCTCCTCAAAAGTTAATTGAGCCTGCAAAAATATTTCTTGTGACAACCCTGTTAAAAGTAAAAATGGACTGAAAATTTGTTCATTTGGTGTTTGTTTTTTTACAAGGATTGATGGAAATTCAAATAACTTTCACAAGTGATTTTCTGTTAAGATTTTTTTTAATTAATGCTGAAGAAATGTTTGCTTATTTAAAATGTCACAAAAAGCCACTTGTAAGAACCTTAGGATTTTAAAATTATCGAGTACCCATTAATAGAAACTTACTTAAGATTCTATTTAAACACACACAAAAGTAAAATAAAACATGCATGCATGCAAGCACAAAAATTAAGAAATTATACTGCATAAATAATTAATGGGTTTCCTGTCGATTTCTTGTTGATACTGAGCTGTAATACTGGTACACAGCTTTTTCTCAATCTTCTAAGTAGCTGAATAAAGATGTAGACATCAGTAACCTTGGATTTTATCATATGATCATTTAATGGTATAATGAAGAAGACTGGTTATGAGTTTTGCATGGTTTTATATGCATTTTCTGAAGTAAATTCATTGAAAATTGCTGCTACTAAGAAAACTTTTTTTTTAATCTTTGGCAATTTAGATTGTTAAATTATGGCCCTTATAATGAAGTGCTTTCACAATTTAAAATACTTTTAAATTTTGGTTACAGTTTATTTTCAATACAATTTTTTTTTGCCTTGACATGTTTCAAGTGTACTCTTAAAGTTTTCATTTCAATTTCATTATGTTTGTTCAAAAATACTTAATCTCATCACTACTTTATAATAAAAAATATTGGTGATATTTGATAACAAGGTTCACAATATAATCCTGATGGATGTGCAGATCCTTAAATTAACCTGTTGTCAGACCAGACTTGATAACAAGAATGATCCATTCCTGATTTGCTCAAAATTGCAAAAAACTAATTATCTTTTATTTCCTTGAAAATACTTTGTCAAATTCCTAATTCATGAAAAAAAATCTCCATAGCGCTGCATTATTTACTTTGTAACTTGGATATTTTTTGTCTATTTTAGCATGGGAGCCAAGGTACCTCCAAAAACCGAAAAAACTGCACCCAAACATGAGGTAAGATTGAGATGGTAAATTATATTGTTTAAAAGCTGACAGTCTGTAACTTTAAATTGTATATGTATTCCTTGCTAATAGTAGCATGATAAAGAGGCAATAAACCCCTTTTTGTATGTCTGGACAGAATTCTAACCTGGCTTTTTCTCCTGAAATTTTACTTCAGTTTTGATACAAAATTATTTTATCATGGGAACCTGTGCACATGCTACTTTTGTTGCAATCAGATGAAAATTGTGAGAGTTATTGCCCCTTTTTAAACTATTTGAGACAGTGATATATGACAGAGATTTACAAACAGGGAACCGGGAAGGTGATATTCATTAGACCATGGCATGCAGTTTTAGTATTTCTTCAATCGACAAAGTCTTAACAATTTGTATGCATATTTGTAGGCTAAGAAGGAGCCTGAATCCGCCCCAGAACCCGAGCCTGAACCAGAGAGTGAGGAAAGTGATTTGGGTAAGTCCCTCTTTAACTATTGAACTCCTTATATAGTGTCTTCATATATGCGATACAAATTGACTTCCCTCCTGTGTTGTCTACCCTGAAATGATAGGTAGGAAGGTGTAGTTTTGCCTGAGTTGTAAGTAGCTGACCTGTAACTTCGTAAACCCTTACCACGTGGGTTTTAGTCTCAATCAATGTTAATGATTTTTTAAGTATAGTATAGGGATGAGTGGTATTACTGATACGTCACTTATTCAGATCCAGCTGGATATGTATTGGTATTTTAGTTGTTGATTTATATAACCATATCTGTTTTCAGAAACAGCATTTCTCTACTGTTAAAATGTCAGATTATATTTTTTATTCAAAGTCAACTTGGAATTCATCAGTCTAATGAATCTATCATCTTCCATTTTCCCATTTTTCGGCTTGTAACACAGTTTAAATCTGGAAGAACTTTTATGTATTAATTAATGTCCATTTTAACCATGAGTTTAGATCATATACTATACACAGCGTTTACATAAATAATGATTTTTGTGTACAATTAATATCTAGATATATTGTCATTGAGTTTTTACTCAATTACAAAGCATACATTAGCCAGTCAATAGTCATCTATGTAGGACAGCTTTGTCAGAGGAAGCTGAAATGGTTATTTTTAAAATAAGAGTTGTTGTCTTTATGAATAATAACTTTTAGCTCTCTTTTATTTTAGTTTCATATCAAAACTTGTAAAAGTAGGCCATAAACTCATAGAGCTACTCCTTGTTCATTTTCAACCATGTTAGTGTAAAATCTTGCACTTGTTCAACCCTTTTTTTTTATATATATAATTTGCATGAAATAGTGCTTTACATATTGCAAAGCACTCCCTGATTAACACAACATTACAATCCAAAACATCTTGCCACTCCCGTCCCAAGTATCTGGTGTGCCAATGGTTCTACCGATACATTAATGTGGGTTCTATAGCGGGGTGCCTCAACTTTGCATATAATTGTATCACTGCATTGATTTGACACAAACTAACACCTGGTGGTACATTGTATGACTGGATTTGATTTCAGAGCTAGACACTGAGGGTGTGATAGATGATGCTGATGACTTTATGCCAGAGTATCCTGACATGGATGTTGAGATTACGGAGGAGATGGAGGACCAGGCTAACAGCAAGAAAGTTGAGGCCATCACTGCACTTAATGATGGTACTATTTCATTCCCAAATTTTTAGCTCACCTGAGCACAACGTGCTCAAGGGGAGCTTTTGTGATACCGCTTCGTCCGTCGTCCGGCGTCCGTCGTTCGTCGTTCGTCGTCCGTCGTCCGTCGTTCGTCGTCAACATTTACCTTGTGAACACACTAGAGGCCACAATTTTTATCCAATCTTCATCAAACTTGGTCAGAATGTTTGTCTGCATGAAATCTTGGATGAGTTCATTATTGGGTGACCTGGGGTCAAAAAGTAGGTCACGAGGTCAAATCTTAGAAAAAGCTTGTGAACACACTAGAGGCCACATTTATAGCCCAATCTTCACCAAACTTGGTCAAAATGTTTGTCTGCATGAAATCTTGGATGAGTTCGTAACTGGGTCACGTGGGGTCAAAAAGTAGGTCACTAGGTCAAATCTTAGAAAAAGCTTGTGAACACACTAGAGGCCACATTTATAGCCCAATCTTCACCAAACTTGGTCAAAATGTTTGTCTGCATGAAATCTTGGATGAGTTCGTAACTGGGTCACGTGGGGTCAAAAAGTAGGTCACTAGGTCAAATCTTAGAAAAAGCTTGTGAACACACTAGAGGCCACATTTATAGCCCAATCTTCACCAAACTTGGTCAAAATGTTTGTCTGCATGAAATCTTGGATGAGTTCGTAACTGGGTCACGTGGGGTCAAAAAGTAGGTCACTAGGTCAAATCTTAGAAAAAGCTTGTGAACACACTAGAGGCCACATTTATAGCCCAATCTTCACCAAACTTGGTCAGAATGTTTTTCTGCATGAAATCTCGGATGAGTTCGTAACTGGGTCACGTGGGGTCAAAAAGTAGGTCACTAGGTCAAATCTTAGAAAAAGCTTGTGAACACACTAGAGGCCACATTTATAGCCCAATCTTCACCAAACTTGGTCACAATGTTTGTCTGCATGAAATCTTGGATGAGTTCGTAACTGGGTCACGTGGGGTCAAAAAGTAGGTCACAAGGTCAAATCTTAAAAAAAGGTTGTGAACAAAATAGAGGTCCTATTTATAGGCCAATCTTCATCAAACTTGGTCAGAATGTTTGTCTGCATGAAATCTTGGATGAGTTCGTAACTGGGTCACGTGGGGTCAAAAAGTAGGTCACTAGGTCAAATCTTAGAAAAAGCTTGTGAACACACTAGAGGCCACATTTATAGCCCAATCTTCACCAAACTTGGTCAGAATGTTTGTCTGCATGAAATTTCGGATGAGTTCATAACTGGGTCACGTGGGGTCAAAAAGTAGGTCACAAGGTCAAATCTTAGAAAAAGCTTGTGAACACACTAGAGGCCCTATTTATAGGCCAATCTTCATCAAACTTGGTCAGAATGTTTGTCTACATAATATCTTGGATGAGTTCGTTATTGGGTCTCTTGGGGTCATAAAGTAGGTCACTAGGTCAAATTTTAGAAAAAGCTTGTGAAAACACTTAAGAGGCTACATTGATGGCCCAGTCTTTACCAAACTTGACCATCATGTTTGCCAGTATGAAATCTTACATATGTTTTGAAGTGAGTCATGTGGATTCAGTAGGTTACTTGGTAAAATTCTAGAAAATGTTATCAACCCAGTGGCCACACTAATGGTCCAATCTTCACCAAAGATTTCTAAAGTAAATGACTCTCAATTACTTAATGCCAGATTTGAGCCTACGTAAAGCCTGTGTCATCAGGTGAGCGATTAAGGGCCATCATGGCCCTCTTGTTCTATGAAAGCTGGTGTTCGGTATTTTGAACCAAAATATTTTTTTTCTCAAATAACTAAATAAGGCATTGTTACCTGAAAAGATCTTGCAAAATGCTTCTCTTTGATGCCCTAAATCATTGTGAACAGTGAAACATAAATCCCCATTCCTCATTTCGTATAGGCATTTTCTTTTTGAGCCACGCTGCAGATATATCTTTAACTATGAAAACCATGTAAAACTCCCTTTTGAGATTATGTTATACCGCTCTGATGTCGGTATCTAGTTTAAGCAGAGATCACTTTGGTGCTTATTTATAATTTTGAATGATTGAACTTTTAGAGTGTTTTTATTGCAATTTGTACTGTCTAACAATATATATACAGTGTTCAAAATCATCTTTACTGATACTAAAGTATGAGTTTATGCAAAAATTATGCTCCTATCCCCCAAAGAAGTAAGGTATGGTATTGTTACATGAATTTTATAAAGGCAAACTGTCGGATACCACCTTTAATAGTAAGCTAATGCTCAGTATATGATACTGATATGGAAAACAACAAATTATTGCTAAATTCAGATCTTTTTTTTTTAACCATAGCAAGAGAACATTATGAGTTGTGAGTTGGCCCTGTGCACTATTCTATTTGGTAATTAATCTTTTTCTCTATGTAAATCTAGCCCGCTAAACAGTGTGTGAACTTTAAATAGTTGTGCATGTGGATAAATGATCTTGAAATTTAGTTGAAACAAAACCTAGGAAGATTTTGGAAGTTTGAAGAAGGTAAGAAAAAAATGTTTCAAAGTTTCCTTGCAGGGGTTAAACTTGCAGTGAAACCTTGTTACCTTATTATCTTCAGACCAGTATGAGTTCATCAAAATGAATTGAGTAAAAGTAGATGTTAACTTCTTGTGCTGATGTCAGCATTAATTTTATAATTGATGGGAGGTAATTTAATTTGATTATATACTTTTTGGCTGAAAAATATGATAGTGTAATGAAGACAAATTGAGTTAATGACACCACCATATCCATTACATGAAATATATAGAGAGAAATAGTTTGACCATTAACTATGCATCCTCAAATTCTGTCATATTAATTTATCCGTGATCTTAGTAACAGAAAAAATGTTCTCTTTTTTTAGGTGAGCTGAACACAGCCGTAGATCTGTTTACAGAAGCCATTAAACTGAACCCCCGACAAGCAGCTTTCTATGCTAAAAGAGCACAGTGAGTTGAGCATTTATAATCATGGTCTCTTTGTAGCTCCACTGTTTGAAGAAAATTAAGTAGTGCTTATAACCCTTGTATCGTCATCATCATTGTTGTTGTTATCATCTTCATCATGTAGCTCAAATTGTTGTAAGAAACTACAAGATCTAGAGCCTTGATTTTGGTATATATATTTTTTCTTGAGTGACCCTCTGTCAAGTGTGGTCAAAGAATTTTGATTGCCAAAAAAACATGACTGCCAGGGGTGCAGCCATTTTCCATATAGGGTAATGTTGTAAAAAAAAATTGAACTGATTGTTCAGATGTTGCTTGTGTTATAATTATTCTGATCCGTTTAAAATTACTGACATTCTTTATAAATGTCTACATCACTTAGGTGAGCGATATTGGGCCATCATGGCTCTCTCTTTTTTTTAAATTCCCCCCCTGAACAAACTTGGCCCTTTGTAAGGACTACGTTTAAAATTTCCCCTAACATGATCATATGCAACTGTTTATTCTTTGATGTTATTTTGCTCAATTACCTGTCTTTAAATTATTATGCTCTTCAGTACTGGAGGAATTAAGGTATGAATCTACCTATTTTTAATACAGAATGCCCCAACCTAAATTCCCTGCCTCTCTTTCCCACAATCCTCAAAAAGGGCCTTCTTTGATGTTTTTTTGTAAGATGGTTTCTTTTTTATATTAATTTTTTGAAGAAAACTATTGGAGCTTCTGTCATGTCATGTTATGTTGGCGTTGGCTTTCTTAGTTCATGTCGATTTCTCGACAACTTCCAAAGATATTCACTTTAAACTTGGAGTGCTTAATCACAATCAAATGAACCACCATTTTTTAAAAGGTCAGGTTATCCTAAATTAGTTTTGGCAAAGTTATGCCTCTTTCTTAATTTGACTTTCCATGTTTTTGGTAATAATAGCTAACATTAAACTATCTTCCACGAAGAACAGCAGAGCATTCTATCAAAGGATAGCTCTTGCTTTTATCTCCAAGGGCCTACATTTGATGGTTATGGTTGATGGTATCTATTTCATCATCCAGGGCCTTCATTTAAAAATTATGGTAGACGGTATCTGTTTTATTTTCCAGGGCCTACATTTAAAAATTATGGTAGACGGTATATGTTTTATTTTCGAGGGCCTACATTTAAAAATTATGGTAGATGGTATCTGTTTTATTTTCCAGGGCCTTCATTTAAAAATTATGGTAGACAAAATCTGTTTTATTTTCCAGGGCCTACATTAGCATGAAGAAACTGAAGGCAGCCATCCACGACTGTGACAAGGCAACTGATCTAAATCCCAACTCTGCACTTGGATTCAAACTCAGAGGAAAAGCAAGAAAGTGAGTATGTTATAAAATAATTATATGATAATAAGCATTTAGTTGTACCTTGCAAGAAAGGTTAAAATGCTACTTGGTATTTGTCCAGTTTTGTGACATTTGAATGTTTATATCTTTTTGTTTCCTATTGGAAATTTGTCAGTGTGTGAATTGCATCACTATTTGGCAGTGGCATATACATATAAGTAAAAGCATAATAATAACACTGTCTTAACTAATTTTTACATTTTTGGATTTGATAGGAATAATTTAAAACCTTTCATGACCAGGCATTGCTAAAAGATTTTGTTGTTGACTCAATTGAAAAAATATTAACTATTGGAACTATTGTATTTGACCGGACCTAGTAGCGCAATCGGTAGAGCGTCGGCTCCAGGTACGGGAGGCCCCGGGTTCGATCCCGGGCCGCGACATACCAGTCGTTAAAAATGGTAGTGGTATAGCTCCCTTGCTAACGCTCAAGCAAATATAAGGGTAGTTCTGCGACTGGTTGGCCAGGTGTCAGGATAATGTGAATGGGTGTGGTATCATGCCAGGTGTTCTTGGCATGCTATACACAGTGAAGGCAGCACTATATATGCTTCAAGTGGACACTGTCTCCAGATAACTGAAATACTGTTGGTGGGACGATAAACCCAATAAACAAACAAACTATTGTATTTGCCATAAAATATATATAAATATATATTTTCAGCATTAATTTTAATTATGAAAATCCAACCCATACAAAGTTTTAAAATCCATGGCAGAATGAGTTGTATATAGCACATTATTATAAGTTCCACATTTTGGGAAAGGGAAAAAAAATGACCTTGTGTGAATTTAGAGAGTGGTGTTGTCTGCATGTTTGTTTCCAATCTTTAATAGGGTTACAAATGTTAATGTTGCAGAATGCTTGGTTAGTGTGAACATTGGTTGGTTAAAGATGTTAACATTGCAGGATGCTTGGTTAGTGTGGCAATGGTTCCTTACAGATGTTAACATTACAGAGTCCTTGATCAGTGGGATCATTGATTGTTTACAAATGTTAAAATTACAGAATGCTTGGTCAGTGGGAACATTGGTTGGTTAAAGATGTTAACATTGCAGAATGCTTGGTTAGTGTGGCAATGGTTCGTTACGGATGTTAACATTGAGAATCCTTGATCAGTGGGATCATTGATTGTTTACAAATGTTAACATTACAGAATGCTTGGTCAGTGGGACACTGGTTGGTAACAAATGTTAACATTATAGAATGCTTGGTCAGTGGGACACTGGTTGGTAACAAATGTTAACATTACAGAATGCTTGGTCAGTGGGATCAATGGTTGGTAACAAATGTTAACATTACAGAATGCTTGGTCAGTGGGATCATTGGTTGGTTACAAATGTTAACATTACAGAATGCTTGGTCAGTGGGAAGATTGATTGGTTACAAATGTTAACATTACAGAATGCTTGGTCAGTGGGAAGATTGGTTGGTTACAAATGTTAACATTACAGAATGCTTGGTCAGTGGGAAAATTGGTTGGTTACAAATGTTAACATTACAGAATGCTTGGTCAGTGAGAAGATTGGTTGGTTACAAATGTTACCATTACAGAATGCTTGGTCAGTGGGATGATTGGTTGTTTACAAATGTTAACATTACAGAATGCTTGGTCAGTGGGAAGATTGGTTGGTTACAAATGTTAACATTACAGAATGCTTGGTCAGTGAGATCATTGGTTGGTAACAAATGTTAACATTACAGAATGCTTGGTCAGTGGGAAGATTGGTTGGTTACAAATGTTAACATTACAGAATGCTTGGTCAGTGGGAAGATTGGTTGGTTACAAAGGTTAACATTACAGAATGCTTGGTCAGTGAGATCTTTGGTTGGTAACAAATGTTAACATTACAGAATGCTTGGTCAGTGGGAAGATTGGTTGGTTACAAATGTTAACATTACAGAATGCTTGGTCAGTGAGATCATTGGTTGGTAACAAATGTTAACATTACAGAATGCTTGGTCAGTGGGAAGATTGGTTGGTTACAAATGTTAACATTACAGAATGCTTGGTCAGTGGGAAGATTGGTTGGTTACAAATGTTAACATTACAGAATGCTTGGTCAGTGGGATGATTGGTTGGTTACAAATGTTAACATTACAGAATGCTTGGTCAGTGGGAAGATTGATTGGTTACAAATGTTAACATTACAGAATGCTTGGTCAGTGGGAAGATTGGTTGGTTACAAATGTTAACATTACAGAATGCTTGGTCAGTGGGAAGATTGGTTGGTTACAAATGTTAACATTACAGAATGCTTGGTCAGTGAGATCATTGGTTGGTTACAAATGTTAACATTACAGAATGCTTGGTCAGTGAGATCATTGGTTGGTAACAAATGTTAACATTACAGAATGCTTGGTCAGTGGGAAGATTGGTTGGTTACAAATGTTTACACTAGAGAATGCTTGGTCAGTGGAAAGATTTGTTGGTTATAAATGTTTACATTACAGAATGCTTGGTCAGTGGGATCATTGGTTGGTTACAGATGTTAACATTGTAGAATGCTTGGTCAGTGGGATCAATGGTTGGTAACAAATGTTATCATTGCAGAATGCTTGGTCCGTGGGATCAATGGTTGGTAACAAATGTTATCATTGCAGAATGCTTGGTCAGTGGGATCATTGATTGGTTACAAATGTTATCATTACAGAATGCTTGGTCAGTGGGATCATTGGCTGGTTACAAATGTTATCATTGCAGAATGCTTGATCAGTGGGATCAATGGTTGGTAACAAATGTTATCATTGCAGAATGCTTGGTCAGTGGGATCATTGGTTGGTTACAAATGTTATCATTACAGAATGCTTGGTCAGTGGGGTCAATGGTTGGTAACAAATGTTATCATTGCAGAATGCTTGGTCAGTGGGAAGAGTCATACAAAGACCTGGGCAAAGCCTGCCAAATAGACTTCGATGATGATGCCAATGAGATGATGAAGCAAGTGAAACCAAATGTGAGATGATTTCATTTGTGTTGTTTTCACATAGCACTCTTTCACATAGCACTCTTTAGTTAATTACATTACTTCCTATGTAATGGATTTGTTGGACCTTAAAGGACGCCCATGGCATGGTTGAGTTGTTGACTTGTAACTCCTCTGACCGCTTAGTTTCTATTGCATGGGTTCAAGTCCCATCCTGGGCAAAGGACTTCATATGGGGAGGTCTTTTAGTTAACATGTGGTGTGCCAGTGGTACTACCCGGACATTTGTTTAAAATCACTGTACGTCATTAAAATGATCATAAATGGTAACTGCATGTATTTACTTTTAAAAAAAACAACAACTTGACATTCACATATTGCAATGTATTTCAAACAATGAAAACCAAACAAATACATTGCTTCATTGTTTCTACCTGTACATAAATTAAGCATGTCACAGCCAATATTTAGCTAAAAAACAACAATACAATCTGAATAAACTTGAATAAACTCCTGTTTCCTGTTTAGTTTCAAAACAAACTATTTATTCCTGTATGAAAGAAAACTTAAATTAATTCCTCCTGTTTAGAATAAACAACAACTAACTACCACTCATTCAGTGATACCCCACCTTTTCTTCTGGCAGGCTCTGAAAATCCAGGAGCATAACAGGAAGTATCAGCGTAAGCGTGAGGAGAAGGAACTCAGAGATCGTAAGGAACGAGTCCGCAAGGCCAAGGAGGCACAAGAGAAGGCTCGTCAGGTTTGCTCACAAAATGCACACTCATCTCTGACACAAGTTTTTGGCTGTTAATATTCAGTTATTTATTATATTTGTATGTTACTTGTACTACCTTGATCAAAGCCTTTAAACACTTTTTTTTAAAAACTTTCCAAAACCTTTTTATTAAAAAATGATAAAAACTTTCATGTTTTACTTTTCAAAGTTTGTAGTTTTTACTTTTCTGCTGGATAAAGAACAAGGGTCATTTTTTTGTAAAGTCAGGATTTACTCATATTATTTACAGTTGCAGTACTTGTAGTCTTTTTTTTTTTTTACTTTCATGTAAATGTTTAATATAAACATTGATGTGTTAACGGGTTCCATATACATAGCTGTTTTGATATATTTTTACTTTGAAAATATGTCTGAAAACAGATTGTTGGCATTTAATAAAAAAAAAGAAGGCAAATTTTGCTAAAATTCCTTTATTCAACTCCGGCCGCAAGAGCTCAAGTGGTAGAGTGCCAGCTTGTGGATCGGGAGGTCGCGGGTTCAAACCCTGGTCGGATCAAAATAATACTTTAAAGTTGGTAGTATTGGCTTCCTTTAGCTCGGGCTAAGGGGACAGTTTTACACCGGACTCGTCAGTGTCTGTATAATGGATTGGCAGGGTTCAGTCTTTAGGCACCTCATAAGTGCCCCTGTGTTATAATGATAGAATTATGCTGCACAGTATCGGTGAAAATGCCGACAAATCCTGTCCCATCCCTTTATTCTATGAGCTTGAGTGTTTAGATCATAATTATTTTTACCAGGGTCTGCTAGGAAGCTTTAATGTTGCCACCATAATTATTCTTTTAAAAAAGAAAAGCAAGTCTTCCACTTGACCTTTGGCATGCAGGTGGATCTACTCAGGCATATTTGGGTATTTCTCCACCAATGTGAGTTTTACTTTTCCACCAATATGGGTCTTATCATTGCTCCACTAATGTGGGTCTTATTCCTCCACCAATGGGGGTCTGATTCCTCCACCAATGTGGGTCCTATTCCTCCACCAATGTTGGTCTTTTTCCTCTATAAATGTGGGTCTTATTTCTCCACCAATGGGGGTCTTATTCCTCCACCAATGTGGATCTTATTCTTCCATCAAGGTGGGTCCTATTTCTCGACCAATGTGGGTCTTATTCCTCCACCAATGTGGGTCTTATTCCTCCACTAATGTGGGTCTTATTCCTCCACCAATGTGGGTCTTATTCTTCCACCAATGAGGGTTCTATTTCTTGATTAATGTGGGTCTTATTTCTCCACCAATGTGGGTCTTATTCCTCCACCAGTGTGGGTCTTATTCATCCATCAATGTTGCTCTTATTCCTCCACCAATGGGGGTCTTTTTCCTCTATAAATGTGGGTCTTATTCCTCCACCAATGGGGGTCTTATTCCTCCACCAATGTGGGTCTTATTCTTCCACCAAGGTGGGTCCTATTTCTCGACCAATTTGGGTCTTATTCTTCCACCAATGAGGGTTCTATTTCTTGATCAATGTGGGTCTTATTCCTCCATCAATGTGGGTCTTATTCCTCCACCAATGTGGGTCTTATTACCCCACCAATGTGGGTCTTATTCCTCCACCAGTGTGGGTCTTATTCATCCATCAATGTGGGTCTTCTTCATCCATCAATGTGGGTCTTATTCCTTAACCAATGTGGGTCTTATTCCTCCACCAATATGAGACCTGCATCTGATGCCAAAAAGTTAAAGCATTGTCCTTATGAAATGATTGTTGCCACACTATTTGTCAGGACACTGTTTTACATAAAGAAGTCTCTGGTCTAAGTCCAGGCTGTAGTGGGTGATGTATCTTGCTTGATTTTCAATGACCTTCAGAATGTGTTTGCTAGTTGTTCATATTTATCAGAATATGTTCCTTAAGAAGACCAGCATTTAAACAAAGAGTATTTGTTATGTATTTAATTACAACAATTGCAGATCCTTATAAGGCAGATATCACTGTAATGTGGCTAATATGGAACTATACTATTGGTATTTGCCAGGTGCTTAAACATTTACGGTTGTGGGCTAAGAGGAGAATTTAATTAAAAATCTATGCTTTGAGTTGTGGATTATAACCCTTTTCTAAGGCAAGTTTTGTATGCAAATTTTAAAAATTTGTTTGTTTTTTATACTTCAAAGAATTTGTAGACATTACTTTATAGTATTACAAAAATGTATATATTTAATTAATTTCATGTAACTTACTTGTTTTATACCTATTTCAGGAAAGTGCAAGTTCAGGTGAGGGCCCAGGGGGGTTTCCTGGTGGAATGCCAGGGGGATTTCCCGGTGGAATGCCAGGGGGATTTGCTGGGGGATTCCCAGGTTGCCCGGGAGGTTAGTTGGCCAAGAAATTCTCTGCTAAATTTTTTCAAACCTTGATTTGTGCTTAAACAAATTACTTGATCCTCATTTTATTAACCTTCATCTTGCATCTGCATAAACCTATGTAACAGTATTTCTTATATTATTTCTTTGACATCAGATTTATTTCAAGTAAGTGATCAATAAATTATAAGAAAAACAAAGGCAGGTATTCAGATTCAAATATTGTATATTCATTATTCCCTGTTGAGTGATCATTTATTCACATAAATTCACCAAGGAGGATCAGGTAAATTTGTTAAGTACTTATTTGGACAAGAAAAAACAAAAACAAACAAAAAATATTTGTTTGATTAAGTTGTCTTTCCGATGCATAATATTACTTCTGAAAAAAAAAATTAGCAGGAACAGAAGTTGGCGTCTGGCATTACTCAGATGAGTTCACTGCACGGCACTAGCACTCTGGTACTTCCCAACACCCCTAGAGGTAGCATGTCGCTATTGTCAGCTGGCAAACATAACCTTCACTGTGATGCTTGCCCCTTTGGTGAGAGGTCAAAGGTTAGAACAAAAACGTACATACCCCAGCATTATAACACAACACAACAAATACACATGCCTAGCTTAGCTATTCTTTTAAAGATAAGATATTGCACTCACCCAAGCATTGGCATCTAAGTTGTCGGGGTCACCTTTATGCTCAGGACGAAGATATTGTGTGCAAGTTTTATCAAATTTGTTTCTCAATAACCTGCATTGTTTTTGCTACCTTTGTGAAGGTTTTGCAACTTTGATTTACAAGTGTCCCTCCAATTAAGGGACAAAACAATACCTAAGGGATAAAACAAGACCTTATGTCTTGTGGTTCTTCAGTTTTTGGATCAAACATGGATTAAACACGAATGATTGATACGTTGAGGCCCTTTAATTTTAGGATGACCCCTTGCTTAAGTGTTACAGTGTGGCCCTTTAATTTAAGGATGATCCCAACTTTTTACATGTAAGTGTATAACATTGCAGCCTTTCAAATTTTAAATGAAACAAGACTAACATATGATGGATGAACATAAACCCAATACAGCAGAGAGATACATCGCGTATTCTGCAGTTTGACCACTGCCACCATTGGGCATTATACAATGTTCTGTTGGCATGGCTCTTAGCTAGCTCTACTGCTTCAAAGTTGTCTTTTACTTTCAACTCTGTTTACTAATTTATAACAATTATGTTTGACTAAATGACTGACCATTTTCTATGGTTTCAGTTTGAAGTGTGTTGGTTTTGTATCTGCAGCTTCTACTTATGTTTTTAATTCTCATTTTACATTTATGGGTTTATAATATTCTCTGATTATAAAATGTAGTGGCTGTTTGTGTTAGAATTCAATTGTATTTCATTGACTGTATATAACATATATGTAAACATTTGTAAATCTTTTTTTTCATAATGTCTGAACTGAAATATTGTAATCTGTGCTTTATCTTAGGGTTTTTTTTTAGTATGAATGTTGAAGTCATACCTGACTTGAAGAAACATTTCTAGTTGAGAGTTTGCTCAAGCTCAAATTTTGACTCAAAAAATACCTCTTAGTGGGTTATAATTCTTCAGTTGCAAGGTTAAAGTATTGCTATATTACATGTATTAAAATAATTATATGAGTAAATACTTGGAAATGAAATTTTGAGTGTAAGCAAAATCTCTACTAAGAACAGATTTTGCCAATGGGGCCAGGCGACTGTTTTCCATTTTTTTACTTAATGTTTTTTTTTTTTTGTGTTACTTTGAACCTATAGGAAGAAAAAGAACAGCTTTTAAATTCTTCAGTAGGAACTGGATATTTCCCTAAATATCTTGTTAGTATCAAATCTTAGACCTTAGCTTAAACTTGTTCTGACTTTTGTGGATGATAGTAGTAAACTATATTAAGATGGAGTAAGTTTGATTTTTTGCAGTCTAGCAATTCATGTCTTTTTTGTCTAGATCAAACTACTTTCCAGATCTTTTGAAAAAAAAATGCAAAAAGTAAAAATAACCCTTAAAAATAAATGAAGTTAAAAAAATATTTCATGTTTTCATTGAAATATATTACATGCGCTTTTTGTATGATTGAAACTATTTATAATATGCAGATATATATTACGAAAATAAAGACCACACTTTCTATCTTACCTAACTAAACATGTTTTGTACCTTAAGTCATGGGTAGCGAATTATGACAATATCTTACTTGTCCATGGTATACCAAACCTAAATATCTACTCGTCCTTACCCAAACTTCACATGTCCGTATAATTTTGACATATATGCAATGATGGAATATTCTGGTTATCCAGGGACAAGTAAAACTTACAGTCATCCACTTTGCCAAATGAACGACCTGGTTGAGTAGGCAGTTGATTTTGCCACCCCAGTAAATGGGTATTTCAAATTGAATTTTTTTTGCTAGGTACAACTTTCAACTTGTGTTAAGCGTACCATATATCTGCAGACTTATTATCAGCCAGAAGTGTAAATCATGATCATACAGTTTTTGCTCTTAGCTCAGTGATTTTGACCAACACTATTGGCACTTGGCTGGGTTTTTTTTACCTTAGTGTTCAAGATACAAAGATGTGAAAGTGTTGTCTAGTTTTAAAGATGTTCAACTCTAGAAGGGAGAGTCCCTGGTTCAAACCACAATCACTACAAATTAATTCTTGGGCAAGACTATAACTGCAAGTTGCACAAGGAAGCTTGTACCTGACTACTGGTTCTACCCAGGAAGTGGACATCGGTGATAGATTAATAATAGTGGAAATATCTCGTTTCTCAATGAACAATGTAACGGATATATTAAAATCAATATATAGAAATAATCATTTCATTAACAATATTATTATCTTTGCTGTTTTGTCAATGAATATTGTATAACTACAGGTGGCAGTGGAGGTGGGGCAGGGATGCCAGACCTTACACAGCTTCTGTCAGACCCAGACATTCTGCAAGCATTTCAGGTACAGTGAAAATACTAATTAACGAATTATTGTGATATATACATGTAGCTCTATAGCACACGGGGCAGAACCAAGGTAATTCAGCTTGTGTAGATGAAGTGTAACATTTTCTTCCATAGCATACTAATGAACCCTTCACTAGACTATTGTACCATATCGATCTGTAGTGCACATGGTAGGAACAAGATCATACAGCTCTTGTAGATGGATTTCAGCATTATCTTCAATACACGTTTTGTGGTTACTTGTTTGCATAATTATTGAATTTTTTATTTACCGGTATTTTAAGTTTGAGTAAATAATGTCATTGTGCTTGTGTATTTTATGTTTGAGTTTGACAGTTCAACCATTTGCTCCCTGCATATGCTGGATTTATATTTTAACTTTTGTCATTGCATTTTCAGAACTTTTGTTTGAATTTTTCTTTTGATTCAGAGTCCCAAAGAGTAAATTTGTATACACTAATATCTGAACATGGGAAAAGATATTACAGAAAATATGTGGTTCATTTGCAACATTTCATTCATTTAAATGGTTGTAAATATGAATGTGATCTTGATTTTTAAATGCATTTATGATAAAATAGTTTTGGATCTATAAGCAGTATACCATAGGATTCTGTTTTTGTATTTACTAGGACCCGGAGATAGCTGCTGCTTTCTCGGACGTCAGCCATAATCCAGCCAACATTTCCAAGTATCAGGATAATCCTAGGGTCCAGAAAGTAATTGAGAAGATCACCAAGAAGTTTGGGTTTGCAGCGTCAGGAGGCGAGTCTAGTGGATCACCAGGGGAGGGGCCAGGAGGAATGGGAGGGGCAGGTGGAGCCCCGCCCAGACAACCAAGTAACATGGATGTGGACTAAAACACTATCAGGTTAGTCATACAGGGTTCTTAATGAGATCCTTGTAAATATTTGTGCCATTGGAGTGCTTGGCAAAGGTAATTTGCTTTCATAACTTAAGAATGGATCATTTCCCGTTCAAAATTTGATCTTTTAAACTATGTCTTTACATTAAATGTCAAAATACAAAACTGTCATTCTGAAACTTAAAGAAGTTCCTTATGTATTTTGCTGTTTTATCAAAAACAATCTACTTTACACAACATTTGCCCATAAAAACCAAGGTGTTTTTTTGTTTTGTTTTTTAAGAAACTTTGTTGTTTTTACTTTCAGATCAAACATGTTTTTACAACCCAGGCTGTGTATCATGAGGGGACACGGTTGTACAATAATGGATTAGTCTATTAAGTCGAGGGCCATTTAGGTTATTTACATAGGTTTGACATGTCTGAAGTGGAATATTGCTGTTAGTGACATTCTCTTGGAAGTACAACCCTTATTTGTTGTTAAATTGATATGAATATTGAAGTTTTTACTAACTAAAATTAAAGATGTTGCATGTTGTGCATAAATTGTAATACATATATAAATATGTGTATTATAAGTTGATTGTATTGTCTTAAAAAAATGAAAGATTTCATCATCTCCATAAAACTGAAAAATTAATGGTGAAATGTTAAACTAAACATTTTCTCTTATATAATGAAATGAAGCAGTAAATTAAAAAAAAAACACACTGAAATTTTATGAAATGCTGCATATTGTTTGATTGGTTTTTTATGAAAGTATTTTGTGAATGGAAACAGTTTTTATGGTCCAGAAAGTATATCAAGAATAGAACTTACATAGACATCCTGTTTTATAAATGTTTCATGTATTCATAGGTGTATGTTGAATGTTTTTGTGAAGATATTATCATTAGGTTCATTATAAGTATATTAATATATAAAGCATGTATGCAAGGGGGAAAAAATAGAATTTGTCATTTAAATAAACAATAGGTTCAACTACTCTGTCAGAATGTTTTGTCATCAGTATTTAGATTTCATGGTACACATACATGTACCTGTGTATCATTGACCATATTTTTATATCCACCCTACTTTGGATTTAATTATTAATCTTTATCATATGTTCTTTTATTTCATGTTTAAGATTTTGTTAATGGCGTTTGACTAAGGTTTTGTTTGCTCGTTTAAGTCTTCTGTTTCATTACTAATGAAGTTTGATTACTTTTCAATGTTTTTTTGTGTCTGTGAATGTACCAGTTTATTTAAGCAGTAGTTATACGCAAAACCCTTTGTTAATAATGAATGTATAAGTTTTTTTCCCTTACTTATCTTCCAAGCCTTTTTTTTTCTAATTATTTTTACATATATTCTCATAGTTATATAATTCAGAAGGAATTTGATGCTAGCTTTGACTGGCTGTAATTTCATTTGGTGTTGTTACTATCACAAACAGGTGTTCATGTTGACCAGTTGTAAAATTCTTTTATAGTAAACAATTCAAATTTATATTAATTTTTTGTATTAACATTTTTTTTATTAATCCAGCTTATACATGGAACACATCTCTTCACTTGTTGCTGCAGTTTGTCATTAAAATCTGTATTCCATGAGCAAAAACATGAGAAATATTCAGCATGTGTTAATAAGTTAAAGTGAAAATTAAAAAGTGAATTACTCAGACCAATGCATGAACATACCCTTTGACTTTGACATATTTGATAGTTTCCAGTTGAATTGTTTATTTGTCGGTCCTGATTGTATTGTCGGACATTATTTTAAAATATTTGATGTAAGATGCTGTCATTTGTTCAAGATGTGACTCACAATTAAACATCTGCCAAGCACTCGTAATTGTTCTACTCTTTTATTTACACCCACTGTGATTATCACTTGATAAATTCAGGATATCTTGAATAATGAAATCACTTAATTTAATCTGCAACTCCTCTGACTGCTTAAGCTCTTATTGCATTGGTTCGAGTCGAAGTTTGGGGCGTAGGACTTAATGTGGGAAATTTTCCAAGCTGAGCTGTTGGTTCTACCCAGACATTTGTCTTGGGTCTTTCTATACAAAAAATATCTGGACATTGCTATAATGACCCTACTTAATTGCTGTGATGTATTACAAAAAACAGGCTAGCTATTGCTTTTGGTGAAAGTAGCTAGACAAATGTATTAAAAAAACACACTTTAGGTCAGCTGGATGGCCCATGGGCAAGTGAGAGACTAGAGATGTTGCAAAGGTGTCCCTGCACTGTATTTAAACAGCCTTCTGAAATGGTCTCTCGGCCCCTTATCAAAAAGGTTCGACTCCTGATCAGGACAAGAATTTTCATGTGGGGAGGTTCATCAACTAACCTGTGGTGTGTGGGTGGTTATACCCAGGCAGATGCCTGGGGTATTCATGCACCAATAATTAGCTGGAAGTCAGCAACATGACAATTTTTGCTTTAGTGCCATGTTACCCCCACCCCACCAAAAAAAAAAATTAAATAAAATGTAATAGTCAAGTATGAATTTGATAAGCCCAGGAGCTTCAGATATTTACATAACTTTGAGGTTGTTTAGATTCTCATAATTAAGCGAATGATGAGGCAATGCCTAAAAATAAATGGTACTTCCTATTGAGGGTCAATATAAAGTATAACTGGCCTTTAATAAGTGAAGGGGGCACCTGTGGCTTAGTGGTAGCGTCGTCGATTTGTAATTCCTCTGACTGCTTAGCCCCTCACTGTGTGGGTTCAAGTCCCATTTCGGGCAAAGGACTTATGTGGGATGGTATTCCAGTTGACTTGCTGTGCGCCGGTGGTTCTACCCAGACATTAGTCTAGGGTCATCCTCCACCTAAAAGCTGGATGTTGCTATAATTATCATAATTGGGTGCTGCAATGTATTTCAAAAACAAAAAACAACATTGTGATGAGCGAAATAAATTATACTTTTATAGTTAAGATAAATGTTATGAAGATTTCTTTAGAAAATTGTTTGCTTTTTTTGAAAATAATACTTAATATAGTCAGGTATTATAACTTTGTTATATGCAGCTTACTACAACTGTATTAATGCATACAATATATATATAATATTGTGCCTGAGCCTAGCCTTTATTTACCATGTACGTATAAAGAAATCTTGTTCTGTATAAATTTGAGTTAAACAAGATTTTTTTTAAAAGAAGACATCTCTATGATGGTTACAGACTTACTTAAGTGGTTCCTATTGATATGTTTATGAAAACTGATCCTTAAGTTAGTAAAATGGGGGCTGTTGTTTGGCATGTGGATGTGCAGTTATTGTGTTGACTAAATAATCATAGCCAGAAGTGACATACCATTATATTTGGTCTGTAGAGAACACATCAAAAGACTATTTTTTGTTTATAATACCTCACTGTGGAATAATCAGGGTCACCATAGATACATCCAGCTTTTTTTCTGGAAAATTTTCTAGAACTCTGTCAAGTCAGCTGGAAGACCTTCCCATATAAATTCTTGCCCAAACCAGGAGCCAATCTGATTGTGGTTAAGGTGTTATGAACCAGAGAATTTTATCCCCTGGACCACAATCATCCCTCGTTAGTTTGAGACGGCAGATGTCATGCAGATGGGTGGTACAATTATTTCGGCAAAATAATTTGTATCCCAAGTGAGATATGATCAAATGTTTAGAGAGCACATAACAAGACAAAGCTTTGGACATATTCATAACGATAACTTTCAATAAAATTTTCATTGTGTTTTTATTACGAAAAAAAAAAGAATAAACTAAATCACAACTACCAGTGAAGTATCACAACGTTAGCACAATAATGTACATGTACTAACATAATTACATGCATTATGGATTTGATATGAACACAAAGTTGAGCATCATTGAATGGCAAACAAAAAGGTGGAAAATAAAAGAATTGAAAGAAAAACAAAATTATGTTAATTAGAACAACACACAGTTGTGACCCGATTATGCTACATAAAAAAATCTGCAAGTACCTATATACACAACTAACACAATCCAATTTTGTAAGAGAACAAACATAACTTTATGTACCATGTACATAGTATTTCTAGCTAAATAAAACTTACTTGGCAACCTGTTACAATAAATCTCAATGCAAATGACATTGTAATGTACACACATTCAATAATTGAGGCATTTAACATGGTTTAAACACAGTTTAGCATTTGTACATATTGCATAGATTTATGATCCCCACTTTCATATTAATTTGAATATTTGGTCACTGAATGTTCCTTAATTAGCTCAGCTAACAACTCGACCTCATAACTGGACAGTTTCTAGTCCTCCCTGGGTCATGTGCTTACAAAGAAGTATCACACACAAAAGCACATGTTGTTTTTCTCAACTTTTCACAAGTGCCATACAAAGATTAAATAAACCTGGTTAACACATGACACATTGTTAAATAACCATCAATTTGGCCAATTGTACTGTCAATCACTATCATAGCATATGATGAAAGTAATAAAGTGATATTTGTGCAAATATTTATTGCATTCTGTTGGGTTTTTTTATATAGAAACAAATTTAAATGTCTCTTTCTCTGTTAAATGTCCAATTTTAGGTAAAAACATAGCAAGTTTTCCCTTAAAATAGCACAATACAGTTGTCTATGGGCGATATTCTCTGCGATCGGATTAGTCTTAGGGTCAATTTTGGTCTGGGGAAAAAAGGGGGAAACTTTATTTAGAATGGATAAGATGCACCCCCCCCCACACACACACACACACTTTTATCATAATTTGGGGCAAAAAAACATGTCTTATCTATAAAACTTTACGGTAACAATGATGTGGGTAGAAATCATGTGACTAAGTTCCTTAAATGGTGAAATCTGACAGTATGTCAATATCTTACCTTTGCTCTGGGGGAATTTGTCCATACTTGCTCTATAAACTTACACTTAAGTTAATACTATTAACATCAATTGTTAGACAGTACAAATCATAAAATATCTCACTTAAAATGTCCATTGTTTCAACAAGTGATATAACATGTGATAAGTAAGTTATCATATTTATTTCTTAATTTAAAGTAGCTAATAATTTAAAATAGCTAACTAGCTTGGATAGTAACTACATTTTTGTAATGACAAGTGGAGTGTTAACATTACTTTTCTTATGAATCCAGGGCACCAATTAACAGCATTTTGCCGGCGGATCTTTTCAGGTAAACAATAAGTGTTTTGGTTGCTTGGGAGAAAAAAATTTGTCATCACTATCGGATACCGTCTTTTAAACATGTAAAATTTCTGAATGAAAAAAACTTCAGTCACAAGATTGCCAATTTTTTTTTTCCTTTTTCAAAAACATCAATTTACAGTTTCTTTCATCAGAGTATATGCTAAACTTAACAAGTTTATTGTGTGTGGTTAATTTATCAAATATAGGTATCTGACAGGTGAGAACAAAAATCTACCGAAATTGAATAAATCATTGCAAAATAAATGACAAAAATGTCACTTGATTATGTTATAGTTTCAACAAAATGGGCATGAAATGAAGGCATTTATTGCTTTCTTGTTGGACACCATGATCTCATCTTCTGGTTGTTCAATAGAATATAAACATTTAATGATATTGCACATAAAAACATTTCAAACAGAGTAGCAGAATGTGATCATACATCACATGTTTTTCTTTTTCTTAAAACAGAAGCCCCTACATAATGTCTAAAGCAAAAGTGGTTAGCCCAAATACCAGATGGAAATGAGTTATGATTCTTGTTCAGTATTTCAGCTCATCACTTGATAGTTGCTGTAATGATATTTTCTTAGTATTAGGTGAACTAGCTGCATAATGACAGAAGTGTGCCAGTTTCCTAATGATAGAAAGGAATCGGTCTTTTCGGAAAAAGCTATTACCAATTAAAATTTGTGCAAAAACAAGAGTTCCGTTACCATAAAAAATGGGCAATTAAAAAGAGAGAGGAAAGTTAAGAGCAAGTGTATAATACTGGTATATTTGTAATTTAAGAGCAAGTATATAATACTGGTATATTTGTAATAACTAAACAACTGGTAATTGTGCTCTTGCTTCTAGATGTTCTAAGCTGAACACATATGCAAAAAATAAAATTATTGCTTTGAGTATGGGAATGGACAAAAAAAAAAAAGACTAACAATTCTAAAGTCAACATATGTCTACATAATTAAATAGCTACATTTTGTTTCTTATTAACAATGTTTGTTTATTAAATACAAAGCTTGCAGTGCAAATGAAAGAAAAAGGCATCACAGAATCATAGTATGAGGCAAGTATTGAATTAACTGGTTAAGACCAAGCTGTTGCAATCTAGATTTC
This sequence comes from Sinonovacula constricta, assembly GCA_007844125.1. NCBI lineage: Eukaryota > Metazoa > Mollusca > Bivalvia > Cardiida > Solecurtidae > Sinonovacula > Sinonovacula constricta. The sequence goes on from CM017558.1 coordinate 34,639,842, forward strand.
CTGGTGAAGAACTCTCATCTAAAACTGATGCTCGCACAGTGTTTTCTGCCCTTGATTGTGGTAACACTGAAAAAAAACAACATACACACAAAATTTTTCATTAATATGAAGGTCATGGGGATGGAACAGTAATGTGATGAAAAAGGTAAAATGTTGAGAAAAAAAAATGGTTAAATTAAATATTTGAATGGATTGTTTTAATTTCTTTTAGTGTTTTTTTTAAGGTGACCTGAATGCAAATGCAAATGTATTTGGGGCATACTAGCAACATCAGCTTTATAATAGAAGAGAAGATGTTGACCTTAATTGAATACTGTCTGGGGAGAATTACAGACACACCACAGATAGTCTTACTTAGATTACTTTTTACCCTATTCTATCTGCTCAACCCATGTAGTAATGGGCCATTATTCTATGACTCTTTACTTATCAATTAATATCTTTCTAAAGGAAATTATACACATAAAAAATGAAGACGATGGAACTGAGCTTTTTACTAAATCATGAAAAAGTCTGCACTTTGAAGTAAATAATTGTATTTTTTCATACATCATAGTGACAATTATGGTCATCATTCTAAAGTCCAGCTTTTATTGTTGGAGGGTGTCTGGGAAGTTTCTTTGTTTATTGGTTTTATCGTCCTACCAAGTGTATTTCAGTTATCTGGAGGCAGTGTCCCCTTGAAGCAGATACAGTGTTGCCTTCACTGTGTATAGCATGCTGTAAACATCAGGCATGCTAACACATCCAGTCACATTATTCTGACACCAGGTCAACCAGCTGTGGAGCTACTCTTTTATTTGCTTGAGCGTTAGCAAGGGAGCTATACCACTACATTTTTAATGACTTTACAACAATAGAATGGTACAGGTTTGGACCTGGGGTCTTGTGTACCTGGATCTGACGCTTCAACATTTGCACTAACTTTTGTCGCAGTCCGGGACCGAACCCGGAGCCTCTCATACCTGGTGCCTACGCTATACCGATTACGCTACCAGGTCCAGATGTGTCTGGGTAGAACCAACGACCCACTGCAGGACAGCTGGAAGTACTCTCCATATTAAGTTATTCCATAGACTCAACTTCAGGTGGTGAACTGTAGAGGGGTTGCAAGTCTGTGACTCTTTTAGGCTAACAGGGCCCCAGCATTTAATACTGTACAGCATGTCAACAATATTCAAAACATGTATTTAGTTAATCTGTTAAATAATATAAATGTATCAAGAATAATAATAGGAGTCCATCAGAATATTTCATAAATGTATGACTTTTTAGTAATGGAGGAATTTTGCCGGTGGTTCTACCCAGACATCTGTCTGGGGTCTTCCTCTACCAAGCAGCTGAATGTCACTATAACCATAACTGTCGCGGAAATGTATTTCAGACAATCCTCTTGGACGATTGAAAGTTATATTTTTTCTAAAAGGTAACAGTATTTTAAATATAAATTCAATTATAAAATTATTTAATTATAAGTTATAAAACTATATTTATCAGACATACTTTGCATGTAAAAAGCCTAATTATTAAATTATTAATTATTAAAAAAAAAGATGCCTTATATTTATTTATCCTAGAACTACACAGATCATAAGTAGAGAGTCCACTTGCAGATCAGTAGTCACAAGGCAACACTTGAGTCTTTTTAAATTGATAGTAATGTCTCCTTGACACTAGAGATTTAGTGTAAGCATTACTGTATGTCAGTGTCTGGACAATGTGACTGGCCAGGTTCAGTCTCTGTTGAACTGCATAAGTGCCCCTGCCTGTAATTAGAGAAATGGGCAGTAAAGGAAGACAGGTAGGAAATTTACACATCAAATACCTTAAATCAAAGCTAAATCTTTTTTTGTCACGTAGGAGTGGTCTTTCTGCAGGGTTACAAGGCTTCCAAATATTTCTGACATCTCTTCATCATCATCGTTGAATGATTCAGTTCCTGAATCCGAAAGCCCTGTCAAATCTTCTTCGCTGGATCTTTTGCTCGGACTTGTCTGAACGTAGCTGTGATCTGTGACTAAATCCAACATGGATGGTGGAGGCATTGATGACATTGAATTACTCCTTAATCGACACTCATCAGGACTTGAAGAATCACCTATCTGTCCATATGTATGGTCCAAACTTTGGTGGAAGAACGGTTGTGGTTCATCACGCATTCGAACATACACTTTGTCACTGCTGGCTAAAGATTTTTTACCGGTCACCTGACGCTTTGCAAAACATCTCAGCTCAACTGACTGGTATGAATGGTCAAGAAATGGAGATTTAGTAAAATCTGAGCTTTTTAAGTTCATTTGACTGAAGTTGAAATTTATCACTTCACTACTTCTGCCACGTTTAATACCGACATTGCATGGTAGGCTTTTCCGCTTGGGATTTGTGTCATACGAGTGATCAAAGAGAGGGGATTTGTTCTGAATATTTTGTTCACGAAAGTGAGTATCACATTTGTTCAATATTTCAGTAGAGTTTAAATTCCAATCACGCAACAATTTCGTTGAGTATGTATGGTCTATGGATAAAGTTTGCTCCTTCTTGGGAGGGCTGTTTGGTAGCGATGATGATTTGCTGAAAGATGATTGACTTCTTAAAGTCATTTTGGAAATATCCGGATCTGACATCCCAGGTAAAATGCACTTATCAGTGAATACATCAACAGTTTTGAGGTGAATATTTTCATACGATAAACATTTTTCGGAAATCGTGTCAAAGCCTGTTACATCCAAGGCACTGTCTTTTGACTGATACTGTGGTAGCAGATCAGTTTGATGTTTTGGAAGTGCCACCTCTAATGTAGATTGGTAAATATTTTCATCTGACAAACTTGCAACTTTTCTGTGGGCCATCTTACTGTTGGTGGAATAGCAATGATCTTTCTTACTGCCGTCAAACGCAATCTTTTTATCACTGAATGCATACGAATGTTCGTCCCTTGGATCCCCTTCTTGCAGAGCAAGAGCAGTTCTGACAAGCATGTCGAATGACGTGGGCTCAACTTCCTCAACCACGTTCCTTCGACTCATGTTTTCGGTGCCAGTTCGAACCAATACTTCTGCACATTCGTCCGTAACAAAGTCGTTGCATTCATCCATTTGAAACATTGTCGTGTGTTAAAGAGGAAATGCGTTTCACAGAATCAACTTTCTAGATCCACAGGTTTTCTATTAATAAATACGTCAAATCGACGCTGTAATCACCATTCATTATTAGAGCTATTCCATAAAAAAGGTCATAGGGCAAATGATAAAGGTTACTTCCGGTGAGCCAGATTTAACACGGGAAAGAATTCGTAGCAAACTACAACTTCTAATGGAGTTATCTCCCTTGCGTAGACATTACTTTTGAGCAGTCACATTGCATCCCCGTGTTCATCAAAATATAATGTTTTCACGATACTTCTCCTCTTAAATGAGATTATATATTAAGATATATTCGCTTATTTCCAGTTGAAGCTATTATAGTGTTGCCTTCATGTGGATAGCTTGTGGATAGCATGTGGCAGACACGTTTTCCTGACACCAGACTGACAGACCTGTCCATCACGTGCTGAGCGTTAGCAAGAGAACCTATAAAAGTTCCGCTTGTAATGTCTCACTTCGAACCGCTGGCATAGGGCCTTGAATATTTTAACTTATGAATTCAGCGATTCGCGAATTGTTATCCAAAAGAGGAAACTGAAATGGAAGTGTGTGAATATATATGTGGTTATATAGGTCTACAGTTAAGTCTCGTAAATAAATTGATAATAGCATCGGATTTTTTCCGTATAAAATTCCAACTTGAAGATATATTTTACAGTAATTAATTTACGGGAGTGATTTTGTCTTTTGTTTGGTTTTTGTTTTGTATTGTGCTAAATTTTAGATTTTGTCCGCCTATGCTAAAATAAACGGAAGGGATTTTGTCCGGGGGGTATTTTGTCCTACAAATTGTAGAACTATTGTCACTGTTGGTGTTTTTATTTTGCTTGGATATAACAAATACCCCAAACAGAGATTATTATTACATATATTAGATATAGGACACCACCTTTAACAATTCGCGAAGTTTTCGATGGCTAAAAGATGTTGCTGTTTCAAACATTTAAACACATCTATGATTAATAGGCTTTGGCAATTGTAATAAGGATTTGTTATTGTTTTGTCAAATCCAAATGAACAGTGTACTGGAACACGGCGGTAGTATGACGATGTGTGCATACTCTTATATTTTGGTCCAAGTTTTAATAAACGCTTTGCTTTGATATGCCGAAATTCCAAATTTCTTTGTTATTTTGTTTATTATACAATAATTACTGGTAGTTGTATTTTGTTCAACATCTTATAATGCACTGTTGTGTTTTGCACACCATTTATTGGAGGTTCCATCGGAAATTGTGGAGTTTTTTTATGAGACGATTTTTACTTATAACTTCAATAAATATTGTACATCGAAATTATGCACAACACGCTCTCGAACACCCAACAGAAATCTAAATTCAGACAATATTAATACATATCTGTTAAGCATAATATCCGCCAAGGTTGCAAAGGGTTTTCGCTAAAGAAAATGCGCTAAGAAAGCAAGATTAAAAATAAATAAATATTTTCTTCCCATTATATGCAAACGACGATTGATGGGAAAACTGAGCTACAAATGTAATCGTCCTGCATTTTATGTTCCAACTCAAAGGGAAGTATGTTGTGTGCCTAATTCGGCATATTCTTTGGAAGAATTCGAACCAGTTTTCAACAAAAAAGTTATGTTGCTAAAGGTTTATGTCTTCGCATTTTCAGACTTTCAGAAGCAGTTTAATAAAACCATTAAAACTATTAATCTTTTGTCCAGATACACTTCAGAACGCATGTCCGACATTTAGAAACATTTTTTCCAGGCACCCCTAGCCCATTCATTAGAATATTTGTCATATATGTCATATTCGGTTTTCGGCTTCGCCCCCCCACACTCGTATGTGTATATGTATATGTATATATATGTATATATATATATATATATATATACAGATAGAGAGAGAGAAAGAGAGAGAGAGAAAGAGAGAGAGGGAGAGGGAGGGAGGAGAGAAGGGAGAGACAGAGGAGAAAGAGAGAGAGAGAGAAAGAGAGAGAGAGAGAGAAAGAGAGAGAGGGAGAGAGAGAGAGGGAGAGAGAGAGAAGCTGGTCACTTGATTTGTTTATTATGCACGGAGGTGTCATGGGGGAAGAGTAAATGGTGGCGAAGTAATTGTTGCATTAACGTCTAATATTTGTTTTTATTATATTAAAGAGGCATCGTATTAAAATATTTGTTCGGGGTACCATATCCACATTACGAGGTATTTACTGGCAAAATATATTTTTCATATCGCGTCTTGCGACACACATACACGTGAACTATATCGAAACAGCAAAGACATTTGTCATCACTATTTACATACAAAGCGTGGGTTTACAAACAAAATTGGCATTTTAGTAATTGTTTGTGCTTACAAGTTTACCTTGTAGCAGGTCAGGTATCTTCGCAAAAACAACAATAACAACAACAAACCCCACCTCAAAACAACAAACAACATCAACAAAACACCATCATCAACAAACACGACCATTCCGTCAGATTTAATTCATTTGGAAACTTTTTAAATTCATGTTTCTCCATACTCTCACGTTTACATACATTTTATTGTAAATGAGTACTTGACTTAACATTACTACTAATATATATTTACTATATTTGTAAAATATACAAGAACATCTTTTTTATATCCCAAGAAAATATCTGAACAAATCATAATCAGTCAGTATTACCACCACCACCACAGCATTACCCGCACACCTCCACCACCATCATTTTTAGACTGGTGCGCATGCGCCAGTCTTAAGTAACGATGCTGTGAACTCAGCGACGCGCGGTTTTTAACATCGGGTGTATCATTGCGACCACGAGAGCGTATTCAAGTAGTTGTGCGGCATATGAAGTAGTGCGTTTTTAGAAAACACAAATATTACGAAGGAATGCGAACCTTTGTAAGGAAATGCGACAAATAAAAACAAGGAAACAATGTAATGTTGTTTTTCGAACAAATATGAAAGGATATTAAAAGAACGATTACTAACAAATCAGTCACGTGACAAGCGGGAGATAGCGTTGGTCGTCATTTTGGATAGATCGGAGTGCTTTTGAACGAGTTTCTGCTCAGCTTTCAAGGTCCGTAAATAAGTTGGCAAATATTTATGTTAATGCATTGTTGCGATCGACGTAAAAATTAGGATTGTAACTGTTTCAGTCTCTTAAGTTACGTGGGCCTTGTGCATTTCATTGTTGACACTACTTCAGTTGTGGCGGAAGCTGATCATAACTGCATTAGAACTAGAAGGTTTTTTATCGTTAACTTCAGATAATGCATTTTTCGTAACGTTTGTGGTGTGTTGTTAGTTTAATAAGCTAACTGACTTCGGTATTTTTTGTCTTGAAATCTAGACCTAAATACAGGAGGCTACGATTATAAACAAATCAGTCACGTGACCAAAATTGCGGGAAAATCTAGTGTGGGTTGCCATTTTTGTAAGCTTTTGTGGATTGAGAGTTTCCTAAGCAATATTAAGGTAGCAGTGACATCCATTGGTGGAATGTATGTTGCATATGTACATATATGTTACAATACTGATGACCGCAACCGTTCACGTAACCTTCATGCTGTGCTACTGTTGACAATCACTGTACTTCTATTGCATGAACCAATTACAACAGCCAGGTTAATGGTTATCACCACGGTACTGTATACTCAGGGATTTCAATAGCTTTCACTTTTGTTGAGAATTTCTTTGACAATTTTCAAGGGGTCATGATCAGATTGACACAAGTCAAATCATGTGTTCACAAACTTAACTAATTGTAAAATTGCTTTAACTTCATTTCCATATATTTACAAGGGTCCAATTAGTATTTACTTCATTTTTTAAATACTTTACATACTACATTTATGGTTATTCTTGCAAAATTTGACCACTTATTCTGCGCTTCTGCATCAAAATGACCCCCAACCTAAGATTTAGGTGAGGTCAAAACTGGAAAACCTCAATTTTCCTTGCATCAAAATGCAAATATCTGGATCTGTTAAAATCCCTGAATATACTGAATTATTTGCTAATGTTGTTGATAGTGACTGTCACGTACAAACGAAAAGAACATACATGTAGTTTCATATGTTTCGAGTAATGATATCTGTGCAGGAAAAGTTTGATTCTTTTGTTCTTCTCCACCTCTCTTTTGTTCATCTTCAAATGTTTTTCAAAGTTTTGTTACATTAAATTCTTATATGAAAACTACTAATTGTTGTTCATTGCTCCCCTATGAAAGCCAATGTAAGACCATCAACAGCAATCTTTCCAATTCCTTAATGTGCATTTCGCCGTTCAAGACATCTTGATTACTCCCTTGGAACTACGCTTTCAACCGGCGCCAGTCTTCCAACGCTTTCAGCGCTTTGATTATTGATTGACGCCACACAATTCAGCAACCACTTTACTAAGAGGTAGATTGTTACATTTTGTCAACCGTACAGACCTTATAAACTTATAAACTAAGGAAAAGACCTACTTGCATTGAGGGATTATTCAGGGGAGACTATTCATTAATCTCTCTCAGCTTATTACAGGATGATCATGTTATGTGATTTTAAAAGTAACTGGTCTCGTGGTTTTCTTCGGTTAAAAATACCGTGCAGCTTGGCTCGGATAGGAAATACACTGTCGTAATAACAAATTAGGGTATGTATAAACTATTCACATGGATGCAGGACACCAATAAACAGGGGCGGATCCAGAAAAGTTTCGTGGAGGGGGTGGGTGGGGGTGGGGGTAGAAAATCAAGATCCATTCAACTTTATTGCAGTAAATACTAGACATAAATTCACAGTAAGGGACCTAACTTCGGCCTAAGCAGTCAACAGACAAAATTGCTTTAATTAAAAGCTTGGTAAGCTTAAATGTATGTATTTTCACAACTCTACTTTTTTACCTGGTTTGAAGGGATATGGGGTTGTGTGATCTCCCGCCATCCCCCATCCATCTCTTCATGTTACAATAATTTATATGGTTGCACTAGAGAAAACTGGTCCAATGTGGCGTGTTAGATTCTTTTGTAAAATGGCAGTTTCCATGGTAACCATATATCTCAAAACTGTCGAAATAGCTACACTTTCTTAAAGATGAGAAAAGGATACCAGGGAGCTTAATATACACAACAAACAAGATTTTACACACACATTACTTTATCCTTTGATGCTGTATGAAGCAAACAATAATCTGACCATTTTCTGTACAAAATTATTTTTTTCATATTTATTCATATGTTCAGCAGATAAATAAAGGTATTGAACAATTTCTTTAATATTTTCTCTCTTTTTTTTTTGCGGTGAATTAAAAAAGAAGAAGAAGAAGAAAATAAAAAGAAGTTATTTGTGTGTGTGTGTGTGTGTGTGTGTGTGTGTGTGTGTGTGTGTGTGTGTGTGTGTGTGTGTGTGTGTGTGTGTGTGTGTGTGTGTGTGTAAAATTGCAGTTTCTAGGGTAACCATTTATGTCAAAAACTGTCAAAAATGACTAAAATTTCGTTACACGTAACAAACTGTACCCAAAGCACTGTAATAGACACAACAAACACGAATTTACAGATAAACTGTTTCTCTTAATAGTGCTTAAAACAAAAATTAATCTGAACATTTTTTTTAAAAATAGTGTGTGTTTTTTTTCATATTTATTTCTTCACTTGACAAAAATGCACAAAATAAGCATTTATTCTGCAAGTACATAAAGATATTGAATTCCTTACAATGATTTTTTTTCTTTTTAAAATAATACATTTAAGTGTTTAGGTTGACATTCTACATTTTCCAGTAATCCATGATTACCATTGTAACCAATTCACTAAAAATACAAAAAAGAAGTGAAATGCATAAACAAATGAAACGTTTTCAAACATACAGCCTAAAATAACCATGTTTAGCTCAGTACATATTACCAGACAGTTTGTACAGTCTATTTGTGTTTAAAATCACCTCTACTAAAAATGTGTGAAATAATTGTTTTGCATGACGTAAAACAGTATATCAGCATTGTGGTGTCACAAAGTATATAAATAATGCCGGGAAAACCAAATCCAATTGTAAACAAAGTTATTTTCCATGCAATTTGGCAAAAATGCATCAACATACACATGTTATCGATGTTTGCAATGTACACAAAGACCGGAGTTGGTTACAGTCTCGCATCAAAGGAATTAAATTGAATACACTTTCTATTATTCTGTTTGCTGAAGTAACCCTCACATTTTTAGAAAACAATTAAATAAACCGCTACGACCTCCGCTATCAACTGCAAGTCTCAGATGTGCCAATGAAAGACCGCCTCTGGCTATTTTCAATGCCACTTGTTTACTGATGGCTTTTTTCCTGTTGCATATTACTAAGAGTAATCAAGTTTACACCCGCTTTCTTTTCATACATGTATGTGTCTATTGCTGTATCGACTGTAATACTATGACTACACATTTTGTCAAACGCAACTTTGGTACATGTGACAAGTTTCTGCAAACTACAAACATCTTCAAGGTCGTTATGAGCAGAATAATGAGAATTCATTCCAGTTTTTACTAGATATTCATTACTGTATTTATCCAATCCGAGCACCTCGGATAATTCACGAATCATCTCTCGGATGTATGTAGGTAGTCGGATCACCTCGGCCATATCTCTAAATGGAACTTCTTTTGTGACAGACGTCAAAACAAAGATGACAGCTCGGATGACATCTCACTACAGTACGATGCCAGTAAAATTTCAATTTGTGGCTGCTTCAAATTTAAATAATCCAAGTTTAATTTACCCGGCACAGCAAAGACACAGCTGTCAAACGTCGGCATTGTTTGCGTTTTGTGCGAACTACATTTTAAGCATATTCCTACGACTTGTTAATTTTTTTCAAGTTTCTTCTTTTTAAAAGTATTTTTTCTAATTCTAATTGCCTTTTTCGTTTTTTTATTTTTACGTTCAGCATGGTTTGAATTTAAATTTCCAAGTGATCTACCAACTGATTTGTTCTCTTGTGTAACATATGCTGAGCCTATAATTTTTCTGCCACAACACAATTATTTCTGTTATATAAGCTACTTGTTGCAGAATAATGACAACGTTTTGGTGCTTTAGACGCAATCTTATTATTGAAAGACTCAACACTTTTTGTCGATGCTGCTGTTGACATTTTATCAACGTTTTTTTATGAAACCTTCAAAAACTGAACATAGATCTGCATGAAGCGCCTCACAAATGAAGACCCGACCGTAGGGCAATAAACTATGTTTGTATTTCTCTCGATTTATGAGGTAAGACGCACAAACAATCATTACAATTTTCATGAGCTCCAAAAGCATGTGGAACGATTTGGTTCAAAGCTTTTGCAAGCCCTTTAGGATAATTTTGTTCTGGGCTACTGCATAACTAAAACACTTCTGAATATACTTAATAACTTTTAATGTAAGACACTTATATTGTTGTTGTTGTTGTTATTGCAGGGCATATAGGTTATTACCAACTTGAAGATGCTTTCTTGTGTGATTAATGTCACTCCACTACACAAATGTTTCTCGAAGCTGACTGGCTTTTGTTGTGTCATTATCCATTATCAATACACCCACTTGAACATTTTCATTTTGTTTAATGTTTTGTTACACATTGGGCGGCAACTTCGGGTTCCATTAATTTCAATGAGCCATCCCATTTTTTGCTACACTTGTGGTCAGGTAAAACCTGTTTTTTGTTTATATCATAACTACATTTTCTACAGTCTTTGGATCGAGCACCAAACCCACAAACAGTCAAATTGCCGATCATCGTCCCAACACCAGATTTACTATAATATACACAACCGGCTCCGCGTTACTGCAACCAAATATCATATTTAAATTGAAAACTACATGCGGCGTTTGTGACCTGAAAAGATCAAATGCTGCTCTTTGATGCCGTAGATCATAAATCATAATCATGATCATAGAAAACATAAATCCACATTCCTTATTACAAACATATATTTCCTATCTGAGCCACGCGACAGAGACAGCTATTTTTAACTATGAAAACCACGTGACAACTCACTTTTGAGATTACGTTACATCGCCTTCCGGGTAATCTGCTCTGACGTCGGTATCTACTTTTAGGAGAGATCACTATCGTGCTTATTTATAGATTTGGAATGGTTGAACTGTAGAGTGTTTTTATCGCGATACTGTACTGTTTTACAATGCAGGCAATGTTCAAACCCGTTTTTACTTATACTAGAGTGTGAGTTTATTCAGAACTTATGCTCTAATTCCCCAAAGCAGTGACAATGTACATGTATGAATTTCGATATAGGCAAACTGTTGGATACCACCTTTAATTAACACAATTTATTGCCTTTTGTTTAGAAGTGAGCTTTTAAGAGCCGATACACGAAAATATTATGCATTTGTTACGCCAGTCGCTTGCTCCATTTGCGCCACTTTATTAAAGCTTGTCTCTTCATTAACCCTAACAGGATCGATTAATGTTTTCTTCATTATGCAGTACTGTATGCAGTACTGTTTGATGGTAATTTTGGATTTTTTTATGACTTAAATAACCACTTTTTAAAAAAAAATGTAAGGTTTAATAGGGAACAATACGATGCATGGTACAACTAAGTTCTACCAATGCGAGTCGCTCTGATATTCATTAAGATATTCATTTAGTTTAAATATATATTTTATTCAATATCAATATATGTCATACAATGCAAATGATAAAAATAGTATTGGAACGAAATATATAGGCCTAATCTAATCGTGTTCCTTTCCGATATTCATTTGGACTGACCTTACGCCAGCATTTGCTAAGAAGGTTAAAAGTGGGGTTTGACAGATACGCCGATGTGAATTAAAATCCATGACTTAAGCGATTTAAGAATAATTGGTGAATACGGGCCTAGATGTTTGGGGTAGTCCTGATGTTTCATAGTGATCAACAAAATAAAGATATTTTTTAAGATGACTAAGGAAGAAATGTCCAGTCTTAACTGTCATATTCTCTACATACTGAAAATATATGTCTTCCTCCAATTAAACATGTACTTGAACAATTATCCTTTAATGTCTGCTTACTTGGATGCGTACTTACGTCGATGCGTACTTACTTGGATGCGTACTGTTTTGGATGCGTACTTACTTGGAGTACTTACTTGGATGCGTACTTATTTGGATGCGTACCTTTTTGGATGCGTACTTGCTTGGCGTACTTACTTGGATGCGTACTTACTTGGATTACTTACTTGGATGCGTACTTACTTGGAGTACTTACTTGGATGCGTAATTACTTGGAGTACTTACTTGTAGTACAAACTTGGATGCGTACTTACTTGGAGTACTTTTTTATGCGTACTTACTTTGAGTACTTATTTGGATGCGTACTTACATGGATGAGTACTTACTTGGATGCGTTAACCGAAAATAGTCATGTGAAAATATTTCAGGCCACATGTCAGTATCTATACTGCTGATAATATTTTTAATCATCTCATTATGCCCCTATCACTGTTTACAAGTACATGGAGCGATAATCTAGTCAGTGTTTATAGAGTGAAAACGAGTGAACAACTTTCGGCTTTTGTGTTTGCGTTGCATTATCAACCTTAGTACAGTATTTAATCGAAAGGATCACTGTTTATTATAACATTTAGAATGTTCACAAAATATGATTTGTGAGGTAAACGTCCAGTCAAGCAGGAATATTTAAATAGGCGGATTCTTTCATTTGTAAGTATATTTATTTAAGTTTATTAATTGTCATGATATAGATGTCTTATGGTATATTTTTCAGGTTATTTAAAAAAAAATCTGTTTCCAAATAGCGTTTTGCATGTTGTAATGAGGGTGCCTACCAATTGTAAGCATGCATATCACTTAAACTGCTAGAAAAAAGACACAATCTATAAATCCTAACTGTCAGTTCTAACGAGTTCAGTGCGACAATCACCATTTTAGTTTGAGAATCAGATTTTTATTCATGCTTTCTATATGAGAACCACACTTTATGTGTAAGGATAACGCTTTCCACCTGAGCATCACGCTTTTTGTGTGAGGATCACGCTTTCCACGTGAGTTTCACGCTTTCTGTGTGAGGATCACGCTTTCCACGTGAGAATCACGCTTTCTGTGTGAGAATCACACTTTCAGAAGTCAAACTGAGCTCTTACGCAAAAAAAAAAAAGAATAAGATCACGCTAATAACATAAAAAGAGAAAACAACAACCTTAAAATGGACGTTAACAGACTGATGCTTTTATTAGTTTTTTACCTGACATGGTAACGCAATCAGTAGATGCCTCTGGAACCGGAGGCTGCGGGTTCAAACCAAGACTGCGATATACCAGAATCGTTGAAATGGATGTGTTGTAGCTTATTTGTTTTATGATCAGTTAAATATTTACATTGGGCAGTTTCGCGACTGTTCGATCCGCGCTCAGAATAATCGGAATAGACGTGGTATCATGTCAGGCGTACACAGCATGCTATCGACGGTATAGGCAAAACTATATTTGCTTCAAGAGGACGCTGTCTCCAGATAACCGAAATACTGTTGGTCTGAAGATAAACCAACCAACCACCCACTCACCCAACTAACCAACCAACCAACCAACCAACCAAGAAACAACAAACAAACAAACTAACTTAACAAACTAACAAATATTTATTTTATGGAGGATTTAACGTATGAAGTCTTTGAGGTGCACATACATGATGCAAATATATTGCTATTTTTGTATATCATTATGGATTATGGCGCCAGGCAGATTCTGCGTCTGGTCGGATGTCGGTCGGGTTGGGGTTGGAGCCGGGATGTCCTTTCAAACCTTATATTACACCCACTCACATATAAAATTATTGACAGCCATATTACGCGTGTGTAAAATATTAAACCACAACAGTGTAATTAATATATCTATGGAGTTTAAAACTGCGTCTTTTCTTGTTACCGTAAGATTTTTTTTTACGATACAAGCTGACTCAAGCTATGTGGCTCACAAAAGTTTGTTAACATTCCCCGTTAGTTTCCCAGGTTAAAGTCAAAGGGGGTATCAAGCACTTTGCCTATATTAAATACACGTACCAATATCTAACCTGCGCTTTGGGAAATTTGGTCATACTTTTTGCATAAAGCCAAACTTTGTTGTTATAAAGACGATTTTAAACACTAACTTTATTGTTAGACTGCACTAATCGCAAAAGATATTTTTCTAAACGTTCAGTCTTTCCAACTCCATAAGAAGCGCGATAGTGGTCTCTGGTAAAAATAAATATCGACGTCATAGCGGATTAGCCGGATGACTATATAAAAGTAAGTGGTCACGTGATTTACTAAGTTTAAAAATAGCTATCTATGCATCGTGGCTCGGATTGGAAACGCCTGTTTGCAATGTCGATTAGGAATTTATCCTGGACTGTTAACACAGATCTTTGGCATCAGTGAACAACACTTTGCAAAACCTTTTCAGGTACTAATGACCTACTTGTTTATTTGAGAAATAACTTTTTGGACCAAAAAGTCGGAGACCACCTTTAATATGTTGCCTTAGTTTACTGCCTAACAACATGTGGTCCAAGGTAACTTAATCCACCGCTATGGCTTTAACTTCCTTTTTTTAATTTATGTATGCTTGTCTATTGAAAAATAACACCTCACGTTATTCAAAGATTTTCAGCTCAGAAGTTTGTTAGTTATGTGGAATTATCTAACAACCTAAGTATAAACATATTGTATGTCAAACTTGTACAAGTTGTCAGCCCATATGAACTTACAAATTACAAAGCAGCAACAGCATACACCACACAAAACAACAAAAAGAAACAAACATGTAAAGGAAAAAGAACCCGAAATAAGTAAACATGTACAATATAGAGGGGTCGTATATGTGTGTCAATGTTTGTTTGTTTGTTTTTGTTTTGTTTTTGGGTTGGGTGTTTGGCTGTTTCGAAAGATTTTGAGTTCGGGAATGTCACAAATGCGTTTTGAATTACACGCATCCGGGAAAAAAATCTATGCCATTTTGTTTCATATTAAATAGATAAAAAGCACCCCGCGATACTTCTTGATAATACAGATATGGAATTTCGGTTTCATTTGATTTTATTACATTAACGTTTTTTCGCTGTTGTTATTTATTATTAATACTATTTTTGTTGCTGCTGTTGTTGTTCTTCTTCTCCTTCTTCTGATTGTTATTGTTAGCGTATTCTTCGTATTATAATTCAGAAACATAAAAAAGGTAGAAGACACAGGCCGAAGGGCCGAAAATTCGCGAAAGAGTGACAGTTTATTTTAATATATTATTTTATTACTGTATTATCTGAGATAACTATAATTATTTATTTATCTGTTGGGACTGGGAGGGGTGGGGTGGGGGTGGGGGGTGGGGGTGGTGGGTGGTGGTCGCCCTTTTAAATCAGCCAATGATAAAATAAAACCTCCAGCTAATGAATCCAGTCAGCCAGATGTTTCATATGGTAAAACCAAAACCAAATTACATTGAAATAAAAACTTGTACAGCGGTTAAGTTCATTTAGACTTCACCCCTGCTGGATTTTATAACTTTGTAAAGATTGGTCTTCACGTAGTTTGTATGTCTTTTTCACGATAAAATCTACAACGTCAGTAACGCAGTAATGCTGAAATAGTATCTTCTAAGGCAGCTATTCAATGTGGTTTTTCAATCGAATTTAGTCGAACAGGTACCGGTATATCCATGAGTGGCGGTTGGGTAGTCTATTGGTTATAGGTTGAATACACTCGGACCGCCTCGCATAATTCACGAATTATCTCTCGGATGTATGACGTGGAAAAAAAACAGCGAAAAAACAACAACAACGCGTCGGTGCCTATGACGTCATCAAAACAACAATGATAAATGTTTTGTTATCTGTATTGAAAATGCAGTAACAGTTCTATATCTAACCAGATGTGAAAGTTAACTTGATAAATGAATGTTTATAGGATGAAACAATCCTATACACTACACCTGTCGTCTTTTTAAAGAACTTTTTAAGGCCTATTCTTTAACCAGCGAAAAAACAACAACAACAACAACAACAACAAAAAAAAAATAAAAAAAAAAAAAAAAAAAAAAAATGCGATCGTGATTCTGTAAGTATCAATGCACCAGATATATCCGAGGGATTATGCTCCGAGGACGGAAGTACCCAAGGAGTTCCGATTGGGCTAAACTGCCGTATCATTCGGATTACCTCAGTTATTTAACTTCAAAACGAAAAGAGCCGAAGATGATTCGAATGATACCATGCCAAGGCCAAGTTTCGCACCCTGTCTGTCTCCCTTTTGTCCTTTAAATGATATATTTGGGGTAAAATAATAATTTTGTCATATAGATTTTCTTTCATTTATTTAACAAAACCATACATTGTTCTTTGTTATATATATATATATATATATATATATATATATATATATATATATATATATATATATATATATATATATATATATATATATATATATATATATATATATATATATTGAACTTTTAAAAATGTCGCCAAACGGACGAACAGGGCCTTTCATTAAGTTCATGTGTTACCTATTATGGATTAAAATCTCGACTTGCAGCTATTGGTATTTATCATAAAATCACACCACGAGAACAAAGCGGAAGTTTAGCCATTTAGAGTGCTATTGACAGACATAACGACATGCAGGAAACAGTTACATGGTAATGTATTGGGGAAGTTAAAAATCACCAGTGAGGCAGAACACTTAAAATTTGTCACTATAAAATTAGTCACACGCAACAGCACTTATCACAATGACTATCACCACCACTACCACCACCACAACTACCACCACCACGATCACAACTACCATCACTACCACCACCACCACCACAACTTCCACCACTACCATCAGCACAATCACCTCTACCAACACCACAACTACCACCACTACCATCACCACAACTACCACCACCCCACTAACACCAACACACAAAACACCAACAACACCACGACCACACTAGGGCCGCACCAGTAACGATCATCACCACAACACCACAGCACCACCACACACCACCACGGCACGACAACCACACCACAACTCCACACCACACACCCACACTACCACCACTAGACACACAAACACACCACTACCACCAACGACCACACAACCACCACCACCACACACATCACAGACTACGACACCACACCACCACCACAACCAAAACCACAACATCACGACTACACACCACCACCACACACCACACACACACACTACCACCACCACTACCATCATCACTACTACCACCACCACCACCACTACCATCATCACTACTACTACCACCACCACCACCACTACCACCACCACCACTACCATCATCACTACTACCACCACCACCACCACCACCACCACTACCACCACTACCACTACCACCACCACTACCATCATCACTACTACTACCACCACCACCACCACTACCATCATCACTACTACTACCACCACCACCACCACTACCACCACCACCACTACCATCATCACTACTACCACCACCACCACTACCACCACCACTACCACCACCACCACCACTTCCATCATCACTACTTCTACCACCACCACTACCATCACCACTACCACCACAATTACTACCACCTCTACCGCCACCACAACCGCCACTGCCACAATAACCACCACCACCACAATAGTAGTTCCATTATGGACAATATTTTTGGATCTGTCTCAAGCTTCGACAAAACAACATTTTATTATGAGTATAACGTTATGGGAAGCCATGGCTGTCGGATATAGTCAAATTGCATCATCTTGTGCATAAGACAAGCTATCTTGTCTAATGATTATGTTATCAAGCCAAAGCATAATGCTATCCTGCCGATTCAGTTCACTGCCCTGTCCAATCATTGCGTGATCTTGTCAAAACGACATGCTGATTTGTAAAAATCGGCATGCTAACTTGTCAAAATGACGTTCTGGTATGTCAAAACGACATGCTGATTTGTAAAAATCGGCATGCTAACTTGTCAAAATGACGTTCTGGTATGTCAAAACGACATGCTGATTTGTCAAAACGGCATGCCAACTTGTCAAAACGACGTTCTGGTATGTCAAAACGACATGCTGATTTGTCAAAACGGCATGCCAACTTGTCAAAACGACGTTCTGGTATGTCAAAACGACATGCTGATTTGTCAAAACGACATGCCAACTTGTCAAAACGACGTTCTGGTATGTCAAAACGACATGCTGATTTGTCAAAACGGCATGCCAACTTGTCAAAACGACGTTCTGGTATGTCAAAACGACATGCTGATTTGTCAAAACGACATGCCAACTTGTCAAAACGACGTTCTGGTATGTCAAAACGACATGCTGATTTGTAAAAACGGCATGCCAACTTGTCAAAACGACGTTTTGGTATGTCAAAACGACATGCTGATTTGTCAAAACGGCATGTCAAATTGTCAAAACGACGTTCTGGTATGTCAAAACGACATGCTGTCTCGGCAAATCGCTATACTGACGTTTCAAAACGACATGTTGGCCTGTCAAAATGACATGCTGTCTTGTCAAAACAACATGTTGACTTGTCAAAACGGCATGCTGACTTATCAAACGACATGCTATCTTGTCAAACCGAAGTATAAACGCGACAAGATGACTTTTCAAAACGGCCTGCTCTCATGATCGGTTGACAATACAACATGTCGTTTTGAGAGGACAATATGTCATGAGCTGTTGACAAAAGAACATGTCTTTTGTCAAGATATGACGCCGTGTTGACAAGACTGCATGCTGTTTTAATAACAAGTCAGCATGTCGTTTTGATAAGACAGTATGTAACATTAGAGTCGGTATAATATCATGATTCATTGACATGAGATCACGTTCTCGGAAGAGGAAGTGTTGTGCTAGGTACATGATAAAATAGTATTTTGACAATAACACATAAGTATTTAACAAGATAATATAACGGGCTGACAGGTTACGATAAAGATTCTACAGAACAGCAAGCTAATTCAGTATAAATATAATATGCTTTGACAAGATAATACAGTCACTAGACCAGATTGCATATACTGTGCACAAGACAGCATAAGATATTGAGGATAACATGCGATTCGATTACAAAGACAGTCACGGCGTTCCATGCTTGACGATTATTGGTTTGACTGTTTATAAGGGATATTTGTCCGTTTGAATTATAGTTTAATAAAAGAACGGAAAAGCAAGCTAAAAATCAGTTATCATGTATTGTGTAAAAGTGCTTAATTTTCCTGTTTGATACATTGTATAATATCAAACAATCTATAATAAACTTTAGTGACCACATTTTACCTCGCTACGAAATATACTCTATGATTTCTATTTATCTCATAATTTTCATCATCAGCAGCAGCAACAGCAGATGCACAATATTTAATTATATTATCCTCACAGCCGATCATTTCATCCTCTTCCTCCTCCTCCTCCTCCTCATCATCATTATAGTCATCAACAACAACACCAACAACAACGATGCTCTATAAAAACAGATCTACTATGAAAATAATCGTTCGTGTTCGAGGTTTTACAAGTACAAGTTCTCTCTCGAGTCCGAGTACAATCGCAAGCATCTCATTAGCTTAATATTTTGTACAAGTTTAAAATCAATATTGGTTGCATATCGCTCTATTTTAAATCTGACAAACAGAATCCCTGAATGTAACCTCAAGCTCAAAGCTTGGTAACACCACGCCCTGATATTTGCTGGCATGTACGCCGAAAACTCCCTTACCGGACCTCCGTTTGTACTACTTTTAATTTCCATTTTGTAGAAGAATCCGGATAGAAAAAGAATGTTGGTTTCTATATATTTTGTTTTATAAAAATATTGTTCGTTTTATCTCTATTTAGATGCATTTAATAGCACTTAGTATATGCTATTTACAGAATATAACATTTAAGTCTTCTTAAATAATATCCCCTGTATTTGACTGTCCACTAAATTAACAATGCCTTTACTTCTGGTTAGTTTCCTTATGATAACAAGTAAAAACCAACCGTTATTTTAGTACTAGTTTCCACCAACATTCGCAGCATCTTCGGTCCTTTGCTTACGTGTTCGGTAATGTAGTATAAATATACCGGTATTCTTAGTACGTGCATCGGTCTTCCTACATCGTTAAATGTATAGCTTCTGTTCGTTTGAAGACAAATAGCTTGCTAATTAAAATAACGAAATCAAATAATGAAAATAACTTTGAATATCAACTTCAGACTTAACATGTCAGTTATTAAATTAAAATATCCGCTCAAATCAGTCTACAACACCCGAATCGGTACTGTAAGGTCCGCGCGGTTTCTAAAAATAGCGTTTACGTATTCGTATCAAAGACCTCCACACGCATGTACATGTCTTACTTGTATCATATAAAATGCGTTTATTAAGTCAGTTTTAACCTTACGTATATACAAGAATAGACGTACATTTTAAATAATTGTTGCATAATTATATAGTTAGATCAAGTGATTGTTGTACATAGATCTCAGCGAAGAAATAAAATAGGTAAAGGAAGAGCTATTCCTCTCTTTTTCAGTGTTTCTTTGTATGTATGTGCCATTTAACAACGTGTTTGGTCTAGACTGTACATCAAGGTCTTTGGTGTTGATTTTAGTTTTTGGAGCACAAATGAAGAAATTACAATAAAATAAAATTTATTCTTCTATACAATTCATGAAAATCCCTCGAAGTTGCCATCAAAGATGGCTGCCAAGATAAGGGACATTTTTCTTTTTTTTTTCTTTTTTTTTTTTTATGTGTGTTATGTCTCGTCTCTTTTTTTGTCACATTTGCATTTACCTTGTTTGCCTTTGTCTATTGGTAGATAAAATTTAAATATCTGTGAAAATTTTGATAGGACCTTTTCTTATTTACCTATTCACTGATGTTGGAAACTATCTGTCATTGTCCATAGTATGAGTTACCTCCCATGTAAAAAAAAAGACACATGGCGGGAAATATTTGTTCAGAAAAGGCACGACCTTCTTAAATAACTTCAACAGCAGCATACTATGGATGACTAACAAGAAAAGGCAGTATTCTCTTTTTTTCCCAGGCAAAGCGATGCTGAACAGACGTAGAGTGAGTACCCCCGATGTGCAAATACACGTGAACCCAAATCGTCCGAAGACGCCGAACCCAATTCGTCCTAAAAAGGAAAAGAGGGATCCTTCTCCCAGCGTTCAAGCAGTACGTGTGTTGATTTTCTTATCGTTTACTAAATTAAAAATGGGATATTTTATAAAATAACTACTTTTGATATTGAAAAATGCTGAGAAATTCACGGATGCACATTGGCAATTAATTGACCTGTCTATCGATATTTTGTCCTTACAAAATATCTGGTTCAGTACAACTGACATAACGTGAGAAATTTCCCAACCTCAGAATTGACAATTGCATTCGCAAAAGTTGCACTTCATAGTTATCGCATATCAGTCATTCTGCTTGAATGAGTTCTTAATAAAGACAATTGAAAGTTGTGAAAAAGGTACAAAATTTAAATATTAGACAAATTTGTTACCATCTTTTCATTCACGTTTCCACTGTAAATTAATAAAATTAATACAATGGAGGTGGCCTTCATCCCAAGAAGTTTAAGATTTTTAATACTACCTTTTACTTTGCATGTGAGTGCAATTTAACTGAAGGCAAGACAAACACTTACTTGACAAATTTCAGCAATGTTAGTGTATCAAAGAAGTAGGTGTGATATGTCATGGTTGCATGTATTGATTTGGTTTCCATTTTGTCCATTTTAACAATGTTAGTACAAAATGAGCTAGGCAAATAGTGCCAGTCCAAATCATCCACTTCTTCCTGGTTGATGCCCACTTTAGTACAAACTGAGCTAGGCAAATAGTGCCAGTCCAAATCAGCCACTTCTTCCTGGTTGATGCCCACTTTAGTACAAATTGAGCTAGGCAAATAGTGCCAGTCCAAATCAGCCACTTCTTCCTGGTTGATGCCCACTTTAGTACAAACTGAGCTAGGCAAATAGTGCCAGTCCAAGTCATCCACTTCTTCCTGGTTGATGCCCGCTTTACTACAAACTGAGCTAGGCAAATAGTGCCAGTCCAAATCAGCCACTTTTTCCTGGTTGAGGCCTTCTTTAGTACAAATTGAGCTAGGCAAATAGTGCCAGTCCAAATCAGCCACTTCTTCCTGGTTGATGCCCACTTTAGTACAAATTAAGCTAGGCAAATTGTGCCAGTCCAAATCATCCACTTCTTCCTGGTTGATGCCCACTTTAGTACAAACTGAGCTAGGCAAATAGTGCCAGTCCAAATCATCCACTTCTTCCTGGTTGATGCCCACTTTAGTACAAATTGAGCTAGGCAAATAGTGCCAGTCCAAATCAGCCACTTCTTCCTGGTGGATGTCCGTTTTAGTACAAACTGAGCGAGGCAAATAGTGCCAGTCCAAATCATCCACTTCTTCCTGGTTGATGCCCACTTTAGTACAAATTGATCTAGGCAAATAGTGCTAGTCCAAATCAGCCACTTTTTCCTGGTTGATGCCCACTTTAGTACAAACTGAGCTAGGCAAATAGTGCCAGTCCAAATCAGCCACTTCTTCCTGGTTGATGCCCACCTTAGTACAAACTGAGCTAGGCAAATAGTGCCAGTCCAAATCATCCACTTCTTCCTGGTTGATGCCCACCTTAGTACAAACTGAGCTAGGCAAATAGTGCCAGTCCAAATCAGCCACTTCTTCCTGGTTGATGCCCACTTTAGTACAAACTGAGCTAGGCAAATAGTGCCAGTCCAAATCATCCACTTCTTCCTGGTTGATGCCCACCTTAGTACAAACTGAGCTAGGCAAATAGTGCCAGTCCAAATCAGCCACTTCTTCCTGGTTGATGCCCACTTTAGTACAAACTGAGCTAGGCAAATAGTGCCAGTCCAAATCATCCACTTCTTCCTGGTTGATGCCCGCTTGAGTCTGCACTACCTGTTTTTGTTTATATCTAATAATATGTACCTGTGCAAGTCCTGGTCAGCAAAAACCTTATCTTAAAATCAATTTCATAGCTTTATTATTTTTTATTATTATTTATTATTTAAACATTTTCTTTGTGCCTACAAATTGTTTTTTGTAGGAGGATGATGAGTATGAAATTATGACAGATGGGATCACTGCAGAATCAAAGATCTTCAACCCCAGATCTGAAACACCTGCAGTACCCAGTTATGGTTCAATGGGAGTAGTGAGTGACACAACACCACTACTAAATGGAGATGGGTAAAGTGTGCTTGTTTTGCTAAATTATTTTATTGCTACAACTTGATAAAGATGATAATGATTAAGATGATGATGATGATGATGATGGTGATAATGATGATGATAGTGATGATGAGGTCATGTATCTTTCCGATCAAAGTCACCTCTGCCACCTTGAAGAAAAAAGGACATTCTCAATGAAGATTTGAACGAGATTAAAATATATTTTTGGTTCAGTTTTTAAATGTAAATACTGTAATAGTTTTATTCGAATTATTTTTGCAGA
Organism: Sinonovacula constricta; assembly: GCA_007844125.1. Classification (NCBI taxonomy): domain Eukaryota; kingdom Metazoa; phylum Mollusca; class Bivalvia; order Cardiida; family Solecurtidae; genus Sinonovacula; species Sinonovacula constricta. Next base: position 34,663,449 of record CM017558.1, read on the forward strand.
ATGTTGGAATTTAAAAATGAATTGTTTTGATTTGATAATATGTAACTTGTGTGTGTGGTTACTGTAGCACAGGAAAATGTACTTGGTATGAAAAGAGAGAGAAATATGCTTCTACTGATTAATTCACTCAAACAATACAGTATCTGTCTTTCTTCACAGGGTTGCTGGGATAGAGGGAGAATCCGATGTTGACGAGGATTCTATAACAAACCTGCCATTTTTCAGCAAGCAGAACTTTAAGAGAAACAAGCACCTCTATATGAAACAAATGAAAATAACACTGCTTATACTTGGCGCTTTGATTAGTTCTGTAAGTAATCTCCAATTTCGGCATAGCTGTGTAACTTCACTTCTGACTTACTTAACAAATGCTGAGGTAAAAGGCAAAGGTAAGCCTGAATGAATATCAGAACAACTTGCATTCATTATAGTTCCAGGTAACATCATATACGAGCAGACTTGCAACATCTCAGCCCCTCACCACATGGATTCGACTCCAGGTTGGAGCGAGAACTTTCATGTAAGGAGGTTTTCCAGCTAACCTGTGGTGTGCCAGTGGTTCTATCCAGGCATGCATCTGGGGTCTTCCTCCACCAATAATTAGTTGGATGTCGCCAATATGACCATAACTGAGTCGGAGCAATGTTAGAAAAAAACAGCATATACCGTATTGTTCCTTATTAATGTACTGGGGCGTGCACAACATTTTTTTGAAATTGATGTTTTCTAATCTTAAAATTAATCCAGAATTGATTCCCTGCAGTATAACAGTGCCTAAAGCATAGCACCATTATAAAAGTAAATGTAAGAAGTACATAGCTTGATTTCAGAAGTATATAGCATAATATGAGAATTAAAAAATATAACAAACAGGACACGAACCCAAATGGTGAGAGGGAAAGCAGACAGAGGAGTTACAAGTCTGTAACTACCGGTAGATCCTGGTTAGTTTCAATTTGGTAAGACTCTTTTGCAAATGGAGTAAGCAGCTGTTGTAACATATGTATAATCTTTTGTTTGATACCTTGGTTTTATACAAGCTGATTTTTTGATAAAATTATGTTTAAATTAAGCTCTCACTAATACCTCATACCTTTTTTAAAAAGATATTTCTTGTTATTTTTTCAAAATTAAATAATCAGCCAGTATTCCTACCATATGAAATAGCTTCAGCAATTAAAATATATTCTTTAAAGTTAAGAATATATTTACAGAACCAACAGCAAAGTTTGTAAAAAACGTAGTTAATGAACAGCAAGTCCACACGATCACATTTCAAAATAACTTAACAATATTACCAAATTAATGCAGATATACATTAATAACAGAATATTTTTGTTTTCAAATATTCGTCCTAGACTTTTTAAATAAAGTGTTATTTTTTTCCAAGACTCTAAATGGTCTTCCATGCTAGAGAACTTGATATTCTTTAAAAAAAATTTATTTGAAGCATTGTTTTGTGTCAGATCAAATTAACAATTGGCAAAATTTTTTTTCAAATTATAAGATCAGGTCACGACACTGTAAATATACAATTGCACATTTCAAATTGCCTTAATTGTTGGTTATTTTCACCTTAAAGGGGTCAAAACTGCCGTCATGAAAATTGTAACTATTGCATTTTTTAAATATTTTGAAATATAACCAGTTTTGAAATCAGGTATCATTGTAGTTTTAGAAAATTTATAAGACCCAATTTTGTCCATGTACCTCATTTGCACCCATAATCACAGATTGCATCACATTTGATCCCGTTAACATACATGTAAAACATACCCCACCCATATTGTGCTACCAGCAGATAAAGGGTTGACCACATTGGGAGAAAGATGAAAAGACTTTATTGAGTCCCCACTACTCATCCATGATGTTTTATGAAAGTTATTTTTAATTATTTGAAATTTATAATAATTGTTAAACACATTATTTCTTTTCCACTTTTTCAAGGTGAATAAAGCATAATACCATTTATTTTCAGATATTCATTGTGATCAATGAGGAACATGAAGAGGTTTGGAACCAGATTTCTCTGACACAGAATGCTACAGAAACATTTGTTATCAGTGGTGAGACAATACTTGAAAACACAATTACAGTCTTGCAATTACAGCTTTGCAATTACAATCTTGCAATTACAGTTTGTAATAAGAGTCTCCCAAGTATAGTCATTTATTACAGTTTTTTACTTAGAGTTGCAACTACATTCTGCAGACACAATCTTTCAAAATCAACATAATCATGTCATTAAACATTGAAGTATATAAGTTTTTGAAAACAATTATGTTGTACAGCAAAGCGCTAATTTACAAAGCTTCATCATGCCATGCCAGTAATGAGAAGAGTTGGTAGGGCAAGGAGTAAAATGACTGTCTAAGGCCAAATATTGTCATCATTTAATAAAAGAACATTAATAATTATTAACTGCAAGATTATAAAAACATAACTTATTTTAATTACACATCTACACCAAGTTTTTGAACAGCTGTTTTAATTGGTTGATGCATGAATGCAGGAAATGGAACACATGGTTTCACCATCACGGTATTGTTGTATCAGCCATTGAAAATACTTAATTTTTATATTGGTCTGATTGAAGAAACATTTCTTTCCTCAAATTTCCTATTTTTCTTATATTGGCCTAGTTTAATCAAAGTATCGTCTCTGCAAACCTGAGTCATGCACACCATTGCAGCCTCCACAATGTAATACACACAAGAAAATAGTTAATTATAAATGGTGAATCTATAGCGTTTTTCTTCACAAGACTTGAAAAATGACCCATAACTGTGACATTGGGATTTTTGGCAAAAAAACCTTTCCGATTTTAGAAGTTGTTATAAAATTTTCTGACCTAAAGAATCCAAAATAGATTATAGTTGATTTTTTCAATATGTATACGAAATGGCTGAACAACAATTTGTTCAGACCTTGTGTTTCAGTTTTTACAAAAATTGTGTTTTGGAGGTAGATTGTCATTTTGATTATGCTCAAGCAATTGTAAGGGAAGTTCGACAACTAGTCTGCCTGGTGTGGGAATAATTTGACAGGGTGGTGTTTCATATCAAGTACTCATAGCATGTTAATTGTAGCACAGTGAGAGACACACTAACTTCAATTCAACCCCTTCTCAGAATAATTAAAATAATGATGTATATGGGATAAAAACAACAACAATAAACATATTGTGAGAACACTTCACATTTTATTAATGCCCATAGAGTCATATATTATGGTATGGCCTGCTTTGTCCATCTGTCTGTTAGCAGGATCTTGTGTGGATATTCCTCCTTTATTACTCTTTGTAATTTCTAAATATTTCAATGGATGATTATTATTGATTCATATTTGTACACGAAGACTAGATAACTCAGATAGCTATGTTTTTTCTGATGTAAATACCATTTATTTTTTGCAAATTCTTTATTAATTCCCTGATTTTTTAAAAGCTTTTCACAGATGGTTGAACCTAATGTGCATTATATTATATTATTATTTATAATTTTTTATTATATTTACTAATCCAATTGATTAGTTTTGTAGCAGCACATGTAGTACTGTTATCATAGATTTTCTGTAATTTACCTCAGGTTAGCGATGAGCAGATTTTTTTTTTAAAGAAATATTTGATACCAGAAGGGTAAATTCCCTTTTTTTTCTTGATTTTCTTAATTTTGTTAAAGAATAATCAGCAGAAAACCCCATTTGTAACCCACTCTCATTGTTGTTATTTTTAATTGTTCTCAAGAGGAAATGCAAATGGCAGGAATAAACTAGTTTTTTAAATTTGTTGTTTGTTGTTATATAAATTGTATTATATTTTCTAAGTCTTCTCAAAGTTAAAGCAACAGTGTTGGACTGGAATGACAAACCTTCCACAGAGCATGATGTATTTCATGATTGTAAGCAAATAAGGAAGGGAAATGAATACAAGTTACATATAACAGTATCCTGATACAAAGTTTTATTTCCCTCTCTTTCACCTATTTACCTGATTTCATCTAAATTTTAGCATATACATGTACACTTGCAAGTGATTAATATGGGACTTGTTTTTTTTTTCCACCTTAGTTGTCTAACCCCACATTTGTATGCTGACAGAAAAACAGACCAGAATTTTTTATTGATAGAAATTGTGTGGAAAACAGACAGATGTACCAATACTATATTACATTAAATAGTGTAGAATTAAAGACACATATACTTTTTTTTCCCATTGTTAACACAAAAGGATATTATGCTAAACAATATAATGTCAATAGATATAATTTCTTCTCCATACTTTGTGTACTAACTGATATTTTCTATATTGAGCAATTGTTAAATTTCACTTTGGATTAATCCCAATTGTCACCACAAACTTGTTCTTTATGCTTGTTTAACCCTGCTCACCAAAAATGGTAAGTTGTTTTTCTCTATTTTGTCAGACCATCCAGAAGGCCAGAATTTTAAGAAAATGCATCTTGTTTTACGAGGACCATTTCAGGAAATGAATGGAATTGACTCGGAGATCTGGCTCACTGTCAAAATTGCCTCAAAGGTAATTTTATATTCACACAATATTCATTTGCAAGTACTGCTATTTTAAACTTTCATATAATAAAATATGTTAATAACTTGTTTTGACCCCCACTATGCATCATTTTTGTTAATTACACATCCCTTAATTATTCCTAGTCATCAATGTACATCTACAAGCAACAAGGCCAAGATAAGATGTTAGAGAAACAGCAGAAAGCAGTTCTTGATCACACAGCCTTGTAGGATGACAATAAATACAGGACAGAACAGAAGTTTATTTTGTATGGCACCAGCCCAGAATACAACGCGGTGATAAAAAGATACAAATAAAGAGTTGCGAATCAAAAGATTACAGAAAATATGGAAAGCATGTGATTTTCAATACTTATACATAATATTGTATGCAAAAAGGATAATCCTATCTTTGATGGACAAAAATCTAACATAACTGTCAAAATCACTACATCCACATTACCATCTACATAAAAGATAATGTCCAAGATTGTTATATTATTGACATAAAAAAAAAGTATGTGAAACTCATTTTCAAGTACATGACTGCTGGGATCACTTAAGAGGTGAGAATCTTCATCTTCAGTTCTGAAACACCCACGGGAGATTGTTGATCTGGATCTACAGATACTATTTGTCTTTATCAATCCATGCTTCAGGAGCGGATCCAGGATTTGTTCAGTGGGGGTTCTTATTGAGCGAGCACCAAAGGTTATTAAAAAAACAACAACAGTACATATTAAACATGAAAGGATGTTTTTTCTTTAAACCAATCTGTGTATGTTTCAGCCCCAATTAAATCTGTCAATTATACCGGGCATGATGAAAAACTGGACATTTGAAAGTGTAATTGCTGATATTATTCTTGACAATAACAACAGGTAAAACTACAATGGGTGATTTTCTACCTTTACTTACATTACTTTCCAACTGTAAATTAAATTTTAGAACAAAACATGTAACTCTCTCTGTCTCTGTCTGTCTGTCTGTCTGTCTGTCTGTCTCTGTCTGTCTGTCAGTCTCTCTGTCTCTGTGTCTGTGTCTCTATCTCTCTCTGTCTCTGTCTGTCTGTCTGTCTGTCTCCCTCCCTCTATCTCTCTCCCTCTCTCTGTCTCTCTGTTTGTCTCTGTATCTGTGTGTGTGTCTCTCTCATTCTCTGTGTCTCTCTCTGTCGCCGTTTCCTGAAATCATGATACTCAGTTAAAATGAACATATGAAAACTGTAAATGTGCACATGTCTGTGATGTCTAAGATATGCTTTGTAACAACTTATTATTAAATGTAACTGTTATTAAAGTATTGTGCTATTACAAAAACTACATTTTACATGCTATTACAGTGATGGCAGCAACCTGAATATTACTCTGGAGCCTCATAACTTCAGCCACTGTGTACCTATAGACTTCAGTTATTACTTCACAACTCTCCCAAGAAACTCTGAAATCAGCGCTGCAATCGTCCTTGTTCTAGTATATGGACTTATTATATTAGAGGTACAGTAGTATTTTGTTGATATATGTTTGTTTTGTCAGTGATGCAATAGTCTAAGAACTACATTACTGTAAACACCACCAATATCTAAACAATTTAATAAGGGGCTTGCATAATAGAAGAAAAAATAATTTTTACACAATTTTTCGACAGAATTACAATAAAAGTGCGCGCAGTAGTTAAGTGATTATGGTATCTGTCATGCATTTCTGAACAATCCATGACACAAACTATAAACAATTGAATATGAAATTACTATCAAAATATATATTTTATTAAATGAAAGAATGTAAAACAAAAGTTGCAAATAATACAGTTTAGCTTCTGTTTTTGTTTTTTGATGAAAGGTTGTAAGAGCATTTATTTGATAATGATTTATTTTTTTTGTAATTTTCATATTTGCAGCTTGTTCATCGAACACTGGCAGCAATTTTAGGTTCCTTGGCTGCAATAGCAGTTATGTCTGCATATGCAATGGTTAGTATGGTTTATTTCCTGTATGATTCTAATAACAACATCATCTTAATTAAATCACTCATCATCCTTGGAGCCCAAAGCTACTGAAATACATTTCACTCCATTCATACACTGAGGGATTTTTATCTTGATTGATTGATATTGCTGTTTTGAGAGTTAAATTTGAATAGATATCAGCCAATCAAAACAATGCTCGCATTTCCGCTACTCATACATGTAGAGGTAGCTAAGTATCTGGAAACTTGAATTCTCATTGCATTGATGATGTCATTTTGGAAGGAAAGCTGAAAGCTGCATAGTACTAGCCATCCGATTGGATAATAGGTGCAGACCAATTTTGTCCTTCAGCCAATGATTTCACTGCTTTGGCTTTTGGTTAAAATGGTGAAAAGACAAATAATTATCCCACGGTGTATGAATCAACTGAAACGTATTCAGTAACTGGGCCGCTTAACGATGATCACCTGTTTATAGTCTTTGCTTCTTCTTAATGGACAGAACTTCCTATTGCTGCTCTTCAGACTTTTTATTCATAGGATTAGCTATATTGAGGTTAAAGGTGGTATCTAAAACCATTTTTTTCTACCATGCCACCAAATTAATTTTATTGTTACTTGAAAAGATATCGCAAAAATGATATTTGTTGGTGTTCTATATCCATGTAAATGTAAAGCAAAACACCCCAGTTGTCAAAAAAAAATAATTTCATACTGAGCCACGCTGCATAGTTAGGTATTTTAATACTAAGAAAATCACATAACCACTTACTTTTAAGATACATTACTTGATCATCCAGGTAAACAGCTCTGACATGGATATTTTTTTTAAGCAAATATTCCCATCGTGCTTATTTATAGATTTGGACATAATGAGCATTTATTGAAATAAATTTCACAATTTTTATTGTCTAACAGTTGAGTTGATGTTATTCCAAGCTTTTTACTTAAACTAAAGTATAAACATATGCAGCGATTTTGAACCTTTTTTTTCAAAACATGGGTAAAATTTTGTAAATTTATTAGATAAAGGCATACTGCGATGCCACATTGAAGACTGGCTAAATCTTTTACAGTTTGATACCATAACATCTTTGGTCTTTCATTTGGATTAAGCCCTGGCACAGATCTGCAGAAGCTTCTTAATCAAGTGCTCTTCCTCTTTCTGATCATGTGACCAAACTAACTAAAACATTTCCTCCTTATCACGTCAGTTAGATTCACAATGCCTGACAGAGTAATTGGCGATATGCTGGAGTGCGACGCCTAAAGATGGAATGCTCACTGAAATTTGCACATGGGGAAAGTCTGTTTTGCAGACTTTCTTAACCCTGTAAAATTTGAGTCATAATTCGGTACATGAAGTTGAACTTTTTATTTTATTTTATTATTTATTTAATGTATTTGAATAAAGAAAACTACCTAATACCATCTGTGATTGAGTTTTTAAATGTATGTCACAATTTCTTTTAATTTTGTTTTAATCGTTTGCGTTGCGTTTAATGCTTTACATCAATGGTTTTCTTGTCAGTTCTTAATGTGTTTTCTAGTCACTGAGACAGGCACCCACTACCTGTTTGCAGAGCTTGGTAATTTAAAAAAAAAATTGAAAACAGATGTACTACTTCATATAGTACAAGTAAATTATACCAATATTTGACAGCAAATTCAATATAATAGTTAACTGATAAAATATAAATAAATATTAGATCTCCATATTATACAGTAACCTTGAGCCTGAAAGAATAAAATTATGTTCTGTTCTGTTTAAAAAAGTGATTTTTATAATTATTGATAAATTTGTCAAATCACCTTTTGTTGTCGTTAGAAGGAAAAACGTTCTGTCCATTTAAAACAGTAACACTTTTTTGCAACACCCTGTCAGTAAAAAACATAAATAGCAACAAACAGAGTAACAATCTATATAAAGACATAGGATCTTTCAATGTGAACAACATCTATATTATTCAAATGTTTTATTGCTACATTTTAAACAGATATAACTTGCTCATTTAAAAGTTTAAGGTAAATTAAATTAGTTACAAGCACCATTTGTATATTTAAAACCCCCACATTTTTAAGGTCATATATCTATTTTTCATATTAAAGTTGGCACAGAAATAAATTATTTTTGAAAATTTTGAAAATACCTTTGTTATGAAAATAATAATAATGCCATTTGCCACTTCTGACTAAGTGGAATAGTTGGTTTTGCTGGCTATGAAAATATGAACATAATTGACATTGAAGAATTCCATCAACAACAGATTAGCTACCCATGAAGTACAAGTTGATAATTGTATATTTGATGAAAATAAGCTCAAAAGCATTTAAATACGTTTAGCATGTTAAAAATGTCCATCAAGTGAGGGCTGGACAATGTCCCCCCAGACAAAATCTCTTCCAGCCGCTTTAGCATAAGTGGACAGAATCCCCCCCAGACAAAATCTCTTCCAGTCACTTTCACTTTACCATAACTTGTCAATATCCCCCCCAGACAAAATCTCTTCCAGTCACTTTAGCGTAAGTGGACAATATCCCCACAGACAAAATCTCTTCCAGTCACTTTAGCATCAGTGGTCAATATCCCCACAGACAAAATCTCTTCCAGTCACTTTATCATAAGTGGACAATATCCCCCCAGACAAAATCTCTTCCAGTCACTTTTGCATAAGTGGACAGAATCCCTCCAGACAAAATCCCTTTCAGTCACTTTAGCATAAGTGGACAATATCCCCCCAGACAAAATCCCTTCCAATCACTTTAGCATAAATGGACAGAATGCCCCAAAACAAAATCCCTTCCAATCACTTTAGCATAGGTGGACAGAATCCCCCCAGACAAAATCTCTTCCAATCACTTTAGCATAAGTGGACAGAATCCCCCCAGACAAAATCTCTTCCAGTCACTTTAGCAAAAGTGGACAGAATCCCCCCAAACAAAATCTCTTCCAATCACTTTAGCATAAGTGGACAGAATCCCCCCAGACAAAATCTCTTCCAGTCACTTAAGCATAAGTGGACAATATCCCCCCAGACAAAATCCCTTCCAGTCACTTCAGCATAAGTGGACAATATCTCCCCAGACAAAATCTCTTCAAGTCACTTTAGCATAAGTGGGCGGAATCCCTCCAGACAAAATCCCTTTCAGTCACTTTAGCATAAGTGGACAATATCCCCCCCCCCCCCCAAAATCTCTTCCAGTCACTTTAGCATAAGTGGACTATCACTTTAGCATAAGTGGACTATATCTCCCCAGACAAAATCTCTTCAAGTCACTTTAGCATAAGTGGACGGAATCCTCCCCACAAAATCTCTTCCAGTCACTTTAGCATAAGTGGACAGAATCCCCCCAAACAAAATCTCTTCCAGTCACTTTAGCGGTAACTTTTGGTTTTGCTTTTTTTGTGTAATGTCTCATCTCTGTGTTTTTTTCACTTTTACATTTACTCTGTTTGCCTTTATCGGCTGATAGTTCAGATTTTAAAGTTTGTGGTAATTCAAATAGAGCCTTTTCTTATTTTTATATTAGCATTTGAACTTGGCATCACTATGGGGCCAGCCATTGTTCTGTCTATGACTGATGTACACACATGACATCTATGTCTATATGATTCCTGATGTTGTTTTTTTAGCGTCCCACCTTAGAGAAGATAATGACATGGCTAGACATTGAAACCCTGGCTTTGTTGTTTGGGATGATGATCATTGTAGCGATTTTTTCGGAAACAGGCTTCTTTGATTACTGTGCGCTACAGGTAACTATATCTTCTGAAAATACCAAAGATTTGAGTCAATACATGCACTCCTTAGTCCATTACATTTTGTAGTGCTACGGTAACTCTTGCACATGACCATTGTGGAGATTATGCTTGTATAAAATTTTTTTTTATAATTTAAATATAGGTAAATATCAAAATTAGGTTTTAAATTGAAAACTTTTTTTTTTACCTTATCATTAGAATGAAACTATAATTATTCTTTCAGAAACTTTTGATGATTTTCCTTTATGAGGTTACTGTGACCTGAAATGCATGTGACATTGTACAGTGACTTAATGAAATTCTCATTAATCTGACAGCAGCATGCAGGATCTAAAATATATACAGACTATGGTGTGATGTCAATAAGTATTACATACTGCTTCATAAAGTTATGTTGTATTTTTGAGATTAGTAAATATGAGATGCATTTGAATTTATTAAACATCCTATGTTATTGAAAGATACATTGTATAAAAAGGTTTATTGGATTAAATTTACATTAGATATACACAAAAATAATCTTTAATACAACAGTAATTAATCAACATTGGGGATTGCTCTTGGCTTAGAGTGGTTGCAACTTGTAACTCATCAGTCCCCCCACCATGTGGGTTTGAGTCCTTGTAGGAAAGAAGCAGCAGGTCTTTCAGTTGACATATATAGTGTTCTTGTGGTTCTATCCAGATGCTTTTAGGGGTTAATAGGAACGCCTCGGATAAGTCATGAATCATCTCTCAGATGGGAAAACTCCACGAAAAAAAACATGTCAGCACCTACGAGGTCATCAAAATAACAAAGATAAATGTTTTGTTGTCACTACTAATAATGCAGTAACAACTGTATGTTTAACGAGATGTGAACAGTTAAATTATTAAATGAAAGTTGACAGGAGCAAATAATCCTATATACTACATCTATCGTTTTTTTGAAGAGTTTTTTATGGTGTATTCTTCTTCCGCCTAACAAAACCATCATGAGTCTGTAAGCATCATTTGCACCAGATATATCTGATGCAGGCTGTCCAGCGACCCTAAAATTCCTAAAAAATCATAATTTTTTTCAATTTGGCTAAAATTCCTAAAAAAATGAAAAATCCTAAGGGATTTCCTAAAAAAGCCCTTATTTTTTTACTTCAATTCCTATTTTTTTTTTTTAGATTTCTTCCAATTGTCTAAAGATGTTTTAATTAAATCCATACTTAATGTGTGTTTACATGTAGTCTGTAGTTGTAATTCAGCATATACAGTTAAGGCAGTTGACCAGTGGATCTCAGTACCCAGTTTGTTATTGGTTGTAACCTGGAGTGACAACAGATGTACATGTAATTCTAAAGGTATGTTTTTTAGAAGCAATACTTCTGAGCCATTTTCCAAATAAAGATTATCTTGTTGAAGAAAGAAGATACACAAGGATATCTCAATGGACAGTGGTGCAAAGCAGATGAGTGTGAAACAAAGGGCTTCTGTACTTTATGTAAAAAATCATTCAGTGTGGACAACTCAGGGTTTAAGCAAGTTCTTGCTCATTCTGGAGGAGCGAAGCACCAATCATTAGTAAAAGCCAGATTTTCATCTACTCAACTTCATTTCAAAGTATCTCAGACAGCTACTGCTACTGCTTCTAGCAGTGCTACTGCCTCCTGCAGCTCTCTGGAGGACTTTCCTGGTCCATCCACAACGAAACCAAAGTCGAGTACAGCAACAGTAGCCTGTCATGATAAATGTACCAAAAATCTTGTCACCCAGTCTGAACTGTTATGGGGAATGAAAGTGTCCCATAGCAATTACTCATACAGGTCATGTGATGATTTACCTTCTTTGTAAAATAAGATGTACCCTGGTAATGTGCAAAACTTCACCATGAGTAAAAGTAAAGTTTCTTACCTCATATCAGATGGATTGGGGCCATATTTTAGAAGTGACCTCTGTAGTAAAGTCTCGGCCTTTCCAGGATATGTCATTCAATATGATGAAACAGCCAACTCTCAAATAAGGAAACAGTGTGATATTCTTGTGAGGTACAGGTCCGAAGAAAAAGGACAGGTTGTTGTACATTTCTTGAAAGCAGCTATGTTTGGACATGCAACAGGGGAGGATGTTGCAAATAGTATTTTAGAAACATTGCAGAAAACAGGATATCAGTTGCCTCTGGATAAACTGTTAAATTTAGGCTCTGATGGTCAAAATGTGAACAAGACCATATGGAATAAAGTGAATGAACATGTGCAGTCGAAGGGGTTGCCTGGACTGTTTCCATTAATTCCTTGCAACATGCATGTTGTTCACAACTCCTTCAGAGAAGGCCTGAAAGTGTATGGACAGGAAGCAGAAGAACTGGCCATTGATATCTTCTACTTCTTCAAGCATTCCGCATGCAAGAGAGAAGATTTTTTGGAGGTGGAAGCATCCTTTGACTTTGACGAGGAACTGTTCATTCGGCACGTTGAATCAAGGTGGCTGTCACTGCTTCCTGCATTGGAACGTATTGTAAAGAACTGGGAGCCTCTTGTGCAATACTTCCTTACCACACTGCCAAAGACTGCTGCAGCTTCTAGAACTTTGAAGATGCTAGAAAGTAACATAAGGTACAACAGGATCTGTCGTATGCTCAAGTCTCCTACCACTCTGATTCAGATCAACTTCTTGCTGAGTCTGTCTACTCTGTATGGTAGGTTTCTTAGGTTGTTCCAGAGAGAGGATCCATTAGTTCACATCCTTCACTCAGAAATGATGAATCTTCAAAGATCTTTCATGCTCAGATTCTTGAAGGGAACACTAGTTGATGAACTGAAGACTGGGAAAAAGTTGAAGGAATTTAATATTGAGTCATCTGAAAGTCAGAGAAGTGACTTGGAAAAGCAAAGAAAGAACACTACTTTCTGATTCCTCTATTAATGGCCTTAGAATGGTAAAGGATGCTGTCAAATTTAGCCCAGAAGGTGTTGCAGATATGAACATTACAAATGGATTGCTTGAAGCTGGAAGAAAGGCACACACCTTGTACAAAAGGAGAATTGAAGAAGAGGAGATTGAGAGGCAACAGGCAAAGAAGGCTAGACTTGAGTCAGAAGCAGAACAAAAAAGGTTAGAAGAATCTAGGAAAGAATTAAAAGGTAGGAAATTGTCCTTAAAGGAAAAAGAAAAAGCCATGATTGAGCTAGACAAGCAGCTAGGACAAGATTTACAATCTGCAGAAAAACTGTTTGGTGAAGCCAATGAAAGACTGAAAAAGGCTATCAAGAAAAAAGACTTTGATGAAGCTGGAATTGCACAAGGTCTTATTGATGTGGCTAGTAAGAAAATGAAGGAGACAAGAGAGCAAATGAAGAAAAACAGAAAGAGCAAAGAGGAGCTTGCTGCAAAGCAGAAGAAACTTATTGAAGACTTGTCTAAAGGGATAAGTGCTCCAGCTAAATCTGATAAGAAGAAATGAACATGAACCATGTATAGGTACACTTTACGATGCAACATCACACTGCAATTTAAGAATGAACACTATGTGTTTTTATTTCCTGGCCAGCTTGGAAGACATGTATAATATTGCTCATGATTCAAGATTTCAAAGTGATATATTTGATGATCTATCAGTTGATTGGTTCTTAAAGCTTACTATTGATTACAAGAGATCAGTAAGGTAATTTCTGTATGCTTCTAATTGACTTCTAGGAAAATTTAGTGATTGTTATGTTTCATGAGAAATGTTGTTTTTTTAATATGACCACACTAAGTTAATGACTTAATACCAATAGGTTATGATTTTTGAGACTATATAGTGATTGTATAAAAGTTTCTTGTGGTTACTTGCTATACACTTGTGTATTTGCAGATGTGTACCTTCTACAGCAGTTTTTTTCTGCAATGTAAATTGTAAAATTAATAATATTTGAAATAAATCAAGAAAAAATATGTTAAGGTGAGGAAATGTGATGGCTAGAAAGGGGAGATGAGGAGGCCATAAATATTGTCCCGGACATTCATTGACTCTGACAAGTGTATAGCTAGTACCCAAATCCACACATTGTTATTAATGTGTTCTTTTCAGTTAAGTATTATTATACCATCAGTATATTCATTTGGTCACAGCCAACAGCTGCTGGGACACTAAAGCCCTGGAAGACATTTTTCATGTTAGTAAAATACTGTATGTTAGTTTCTGATTTGCCAAATGAGCAAAGTAAGTCCATTTAATACCTTTATATTCCCTATTTCTGTTACTAAGTTCATAACTTTAGCCCTAAATTTTCCCTATTTTTTTTTATATTTTAGCCCTAAAATTAACCCTAATTTTTTGTCAAGAAGTGCTGGACAGCCTGCTGATGGTTGATTGTCCCGAGGATGAAATTAGCCAAGGAGTTCTGATTGTGTCGTGGATGTTTCCTCTACCAATGATGTCTGGACATAGCCAATATAACCAGAGCCCCAAATACGCTGGGTACAGCTTCTGCTAACTCCTTTATTTCTCTTCTCTTCGTACCTGGCACCTAATTGTATGATTTGATAAAGAAATATGGGCTATATGGCAGAACAGTATCAATTGTACTCATCTTATCTTGAGCTCTGTTATAATAGCCATATAAGCACACAAAGTTCCAGCTGTTCTAGCTGGGTTTTTTTAAATTTCTGTAAATGAGTTTGTATTTAGATATATTTGTTTGTATGTCAAGATGGGAACCTATATTATTATAAGTTGCAGTAGATTGTGGAAAAAACATTCACAAACAGGAAAAAAGAAATCACTCTTTTCTTCCCAGGTCAGTGGTGCTATGTTGAATTATGATGAACTTGTTTTGAAGATTTATGATATTAGGGAAAATAATGTACATCAAAGGTTGAAAATTTCACCTTTTCTCAATTTAGTGTTTGCTCTTTGAACCCCCACTCCCATTTAGCCAAAACATGATTTATTTCATTCAGAACCAAATAACTCAGTAATGTTCATGGCTTAAGATGAAAACAAGTAGAAAAAATTGTAAATAGGGGAAATGATGCACTTTGAATGCATTAATGGATTTTGAAACAGCATTTATTGCCATCATGCAACCTGTAAAAAAGAGAAGGCATATTGTTTTGCAGATTGGTAGACCAAGCTGGCAGACCACTTCATTTCCAATATTATGAGAATGCATGGGCCCACAATCCTTAAAAGTAGTAGGGACGTTTGTCATGATTAGTAACTTCTAGTGTTGTGGTCATTTGTGCAAAGGTCAAGGTCACAGTGAAAATGATTGTGGTTTCCAATTATAATCTAGAAAATGCATAAACTTACCAACAAACTTTAAAATTGGTAGGGACATTGGACATGAGGAGTTGATAGGTGATAGGTGGCGCTGGGAAGTCATATTACCGACACGAATAACCCTCAGAGGTACCCATTTATACACCTGGGTGGAGTGGAACAATTCTAGGTAAATTTCTTGCTCAAGGAAATTAGCGGGGACCTGATCAGGGTTTGAATCACGGACCCTGTGATCCGGAGTCATGTGTCCTACCACTTGACTATTCTGCTCATCAAAAGATGACCCTAATTGGGTTTAGGGACAATTGCACCAAGGACAAGGTCACAACCATTAAGGCCCTTATTCACCAAACTTGACTTGGTCTTAAGAACAAGAATTTGCTTGAATCCCAAGACTAGATTTTCGTTGGTGAATATGACTTGGACTTGGGGACCTATTTTCAAGTAAAATTCTTTATTTCAAGTCAAAGAATCAAAGTTAAGTTTGGTGAATATGGGCCTTAAAATTATTATTTTAGACTTTAATTGATATCTTGTATATCTTGTGTATCAAAATACCACAACTAAATCAACCCAAATGTGCACCAGTTCTCATTGGTTCCAGGCCTATAAACTTGCCAAGGGAAAGGTGTGGCCACTGATCACACTGCTGTGTGTCTTCAGTGCAGTTGTTTCCGCATTCCTCGACAACGTGACGACCATTCTCTTGCTTACACCGGTCACAATCAGGTCAGTGGTAAGACCATGACCTTGATCTAGGTCAAGGTTGTAGGTGGTATAAATAAATTGTTTAGTACTGTACTCATTTTATTTTCTTGTCCCTCTTTTCCATTTTACAATTATGTCACAAATCTATAGTACATTAACAATCAATACATCAACACGCAGATTTTAGCAAAACCTTTTTAAGGTAACTTTGCATTGTTTTAATTTTTTTGACATTATTTCTGGCTCAAAGTGTCACATACCACATTTAAAAATTTATTTGTTTATTTCACCTACAGACTGTGTGAGGTCCTTAACCTTGACCCTCGGAAGATCCTGATAGCGGAGGTGTTGTTCTCTAACATTGGAGGTACAGCTACTGCCATTGGTGACCCTCCAAATGTCATCATTGTCTCCGATAAAACTATCCAGGCAAATGTAAGTAGTGATTTGCATAAATAATATAATGTTATAAGTCTGGTTATTTCATATTGGTCGTGTTTTTTTGGCTAAAGGATCATGTATTTAAATGAGCCTGTAGATCAAGAGGTCAAATAACAGGGTCACTGTTAATTGAGTCATTTAACTACATATTTACAAACTAATTACAATACTTTCATAGATTTAAGAATTTATTCAACATCTACATATATTTTAACAACAAACTAGTGATACAAGAACTTGTATGCTTACATTTGATAATTTTATCCGTCTTTTCATAGATGATCTTTGTTATATACATGTATATGCTGGATCTTTTTACTTTTTACCTTTTTTCATTTAAAGTATCCATTTTGTGAATACTTTTTATCAAAGGGTCATATTATAGTTTGCAGGGCATTATCCGTTTGTTGGTCCATTAATAGTTTCTTTTGCAGATAATTCATCTTTATGATTTAGCTGAATTTCTTCAAATTTGCTTGGATGAATTATATTGATTGTGCATAAAGATAAGATAACTCCAGTTGCATTCTTCATTACACAGCTATTGCCACTTGTGTTGATAACTCAGCAAATTATTGTGCAGATAACTCTTTCATTTCTCAACCATATTTCTTCAAACTTTTACATCTTAATTTATATTGAAGTGTAGTTGTTAATAAAGGTGAGATAACTCTGATTGAATTGTTTATTCCAGATTTCTTAGTCCTTTGTATGTCTTTTATTTAGCAGATTCTTGTACTGATAACTCATTCAGCTCCAGGATAATATCTTAAAACTTGCATTGAGAATTGATATTTATGTGCATTTGTGTTAACTTTTCCTTAATTTATCAGTGGATTTTTTACACAGATGATTCACATTTGTGTTCATAGTTGTGCCTTGACCTTCAAGTGTATAGATAGTTTCCATGTGATGTCAAAGGCACTGATGAGACAGTTCAAGGCAGCCATCTTTGAAGGCAGAAGCTAATGCAGGCTGAAATCTGGAAAAACGTGCTGTATTTAACTCCCCACGGTGTTTTTTTTTCCAGTCTTTTTTACTGAATTTTATATCAAATTTAACAGCTTTTATTTTAAATATCAAAACTATATTTTGAGAATTTAAAAGGTAAAGAAAATACAACCAAAATGGATACACTATTTATTCTTTTAAGGATGGGTCAATAATTTTATATATTTTTGTCTATAAATTCTTTGTGCATTTATCAATTTAAAAATTAAATGTATTTAAAAAATATGAATTTCAAGAGCTTTCCAATGGTGTATAGCTTTTAATTTTTGGGCCACAAATGAATAAAAATAACAAGAAAATAAAATTTACGCTTCTATAAAATTCATCTGAAAATCCCTTAAAGTTGCCATCAAAGATGGCTGCCAAGATAAGGGATCTTCATTGATGTGGAAATAATGTATAGTGTATCATATGTATCACCTTGCAGTGCTTAACTTGTTATGTGTATATGGTAGATTCCTCTAAATCAGTTGAGGAAAAGATTTTGATATATTTAATGTGAGATTCTTCAGAAAAATTGTATAAATGACCAATGATAGATCCTAAGGTCAATTATTATTTCAGTAAAGTTTGCTTTGCATCTTTAATTAGTTCACCAACGCATATTTGTGTGAAACCACACAAACTAAAAAATCAGTAAAAAGGCAGAAACTTCAATATGAATTAATATTAAAAATAACTAAAATACCCTGTTTGCAAGCCACTTCATGATAACACATATTATAATTAAAATAATGCCTGGATTGATGTTTAAAATGGAGACAGTTTTATAGGGGTGTAACGATATAACAGTAAACTGCGGTTTTCAATTCACTGTTCGGTTTACTTCTCAAGAATTACAGTATGAACTGTGTGAGATTCGTAGGTAAAATCCTACATTGTGCCTTTATTGTTGATCAGTAGTTGATTATTATTTTACACTGGGTTAACAACAAAGTGGATCAAGATTTTGCATTGTTATGACAATGTTTGCAACACTGAAATTTATCATTTTCTCATAATTTATAATCGGCCTTACATCTTCCAGAATTTCCTTTGGTTGCCGCTTTACGTTATCTGTAGCTTTACAGTTGTGTATAATTTTGATCCTTTGAGTGCGAGAATAATTATCCACTATTGCACTGCCACACAATATAAAAATTAAGATCACATCTGCAGAATCTTATGTCGAAGGTTTGGACACATTTTGGGTTTCAAACAAAATAGAAGATCTAGATTTTATCTAACATTTCAGATGTAACAAACTGCTGCCATTGTTTCTCAGATGTTTCATACAAAGCACTACTTATTAGCTGAATGTGTTGACTCTTCATATTGTTTTTGAATATTATCTTGTTTTCTTTGTACCAAACTTTTACATTTTTATTTGAGATAGACATTCAGAAATTACAATAAAGATAACAAAATATTTGAAGAAATATAATATTACAGTACAAGTCAAGGTGTAATAGTGTACCTATGTTATAAGCAAAAAAGTATCCTCTGTACCAAAATAATGTATTGTATCGTGTGGTGTATATCGTGATATGTATAGTATCGTGAGGGTATTGTATTGTGACACCCCTACTGTTTTATTTAGAACTCCTTGACGTTTCAGTAATCAAGAGCATTTTAATGAAAGTGATTTAAGCAAGATGGACTAGGAGGAAAAAGGCTGGAAAATTAGGATACCTTTTCAACAACAACTGAAAAACAGAACTGGAAGTTATTTCATGCACTTGATTTGTAAAGGAAAAAGTGTCCATTTAAAAGCTACTCAACTGAGGTTTAAAAACCCAATAGTCATAAAAGGGAGTAAAATACCCAAATCCATTCAGTTTAGTGTTGCATCTTCATTTCTTTATTTTTAACCAATTAAAAAAGTTAGCTTTACATATTAAGAGAATTTCCAATCATATAAAATGTTGCATTGTGTGTTTTTGTATGTTGGCTCTTGAAATACATTGCAGCAATACAGTTATGTTTGATTTGATATTGTCCAGCTACTTTCAGTGGAGGAAGACCCCAGACAAATAAATGTCAGCTGGAAAAACATCCCCCAAATGAATATTATCTCCCTTACTGGATCTCCAGCCTAGGTGCTGAGGAATCTGGCAATGCACATAATTTTGGTTTAAATCTATGAATAAAAAAATGGATATTCAAATTTAATTTTAATGTTGGTTTTTTAAAATATATCAGAATACACAAATACCTAATCAGTGTATGATGTTTTATTCTGTAGGGGATTGACTTTGCCAGATTTTCGGGCCACATGTCTTTAGGTATTTTGTTCATTGGATTGGCTGGATATGGGCTATTGCGACTAACCTACAGGAAGATGTCTGACCTAGAAAACAAAGATCCTCAGGAGATTATGGGTAAGAAGGCTGTAAGACAGATAATGGATGTGCGACATTCAAGGCACTGCAGAGAGCATGCACTTTAAATAAGAGTATGATGTGGAATAGGCACCCGCTTACACTGTCAGTTCATTATATAAATTGGGAGAGTAATGAATGATAACTCTGCTCAAAGGATAGGAACTTTATGGAAACTAGACTTTCTGCTTATTTAGCTTTCTTCCATGTGGTCTTCTACATCTTTTTGTTATTAAAAACTGAATTGTTAACATTGGCATGCATAGTTTTGTTAAACACAATCTGGTAAAAAGCTATTTCCTTGATTGCCTGGTATGCTTTTTTATAATTGCTAACTATACTTTTAACTGCAGTATACTCAGTTTCTATCTATGAAAAAGTTCTTACTGAACAGCTGTGACTTCCTGTAATTGACTGCTGCTCAATTTTCCCCATAAAAAATTGTATTCCATAAGAGGTAACCCTCTCCAGGATATTGCGAATAAGGTCCTATCCATTAGATTTTATTTCAATTTACAAATTAACTTATCTTTTGATTTTCAACAGGTTTTAATTTGCGCCTGTTGGTTCATTTGGATTAAATGTGGGCCTAAAATGGGGTCAACCTCTGCACTTTTTTGTCAGTCTTCTGTGCCATAAACTTCTTGTTTTGAACTGCATTGTACCAAAAACATTGTTTCTTACAGAGATAGCATGGCTTTTAATGCCACGTCTATTTTATGCAAATACAACAAACATTTACAAACAGAAATACTGCACAATGTTTTTTAAGCTAATCTCATGCAGCATATGCAAGATAAAAGCTGATGTAAAATCCAAAAGAAATTTATCAACCATTGAACTATTGTGTTCTGTTATGCTATTTTTTTCTACATAATGCCAAAGTTCACAAACTGAGAAGATAATCAGATTATCTAACAGCACATAAGGTAAATTATAACTTCATTAAATACTAATAAATATGACAAAATTTACATTTTGTGCAAAAGTATAAACAAACGAAGTACTAACTGTGTTTAAGAAGCATTGACTCTACTGTAGGGGAACCAAATTCTTGCATGAATATAAGAGGATCAATTTTCTCATTTAATTATAAGGAGTAACAAGTTTGTTGGAAATATATTTATGTAATAAATGTCACAGAAGATAGGCCTACATCCGTTCTAAAAGAAGTAAATAAAAAAGCTTTGTATAAATTGCCAGCCATTTTATCCTTCGACAGATAAAAGTGAAATTAATTAATTTGCATACACCACACTTATGATGGTGGTAGAAATCTTAGTTGAAGAGGGGCAATAAGTTTTGAGCTTATGGATATTTAACAATGTTTAATCAATTGATTGTTACCAGCATGTAAAACAAAATTTGGTTTAATTTCAATTTCTCATGTATATCTTGCAACAACATTATCATAGGGTCATACTTGTGACTTCTGACTATTATTGTTAGAGAAAAACCTCAGACAAACTTCTTAGTTGGACCACTATAATATGTAATTTTAATGGATTCCAGCAAGTAAATGGTTAAAAGTTGTTTCTATTCAGAGTTGCGGCATGAGATTGAGATGTGGAAAAGAGCTGCGATGAGAATGATAGCTGTGTCGCGGGAAGAGAACATCATGAAGGCCATCTTCTCTCAGAAAGTTGCCGAACTGGAAAACAAACTAGCCAAGAAAATCTACAAAATGAAGTAACTAATAATAGTTATTGTTTATTTATAAGGTATTTTTTTAAGGTTCTGGGCAAGGGGCGTGGGGAGGTAATATCCCACTAGCAATCATTTAGCCATCTAGAGACAATGTCTACTTAAAACATATATGGTGTTGCCTTCACTTTTGTAGCATGTTGTGTGGGGATCACATTGCTACCAACAATGTTTCGATCATCCTGAGCTAAATGATAATTTAGATAAAGTGTTTGCTTTCATTGTGAAAGCATGTTGTGTGGGGATAATTTCCCTACCAACAATCTTATATATTTGGAGCCAGTATTTTCATCAGACAAACTGCTTACACTGCGATAGCATGCTATGAATACGTAGTCATACTGATTCCACATCCAGTCACATTATCCTGACAGTATACATGTACATACACTTATCAACAGCATCAATTTAAGCAGGATAGCTATGCTAATTATACAAATGTGCTCAACATGTGCCATAAGGTAAAAATAAATAAATAAAATATTCATAATACAAATGTAGTTCAAAAGTCTTATATTTTTTATAGCCAAAGTTTAAACTCTTTTGTCATTGCTATATTGACTATGACTTTTTGTTTGTGGTGTCTTTAATCGGTTTCTTGCAATACATTTTAAATGTTTCATCTTGCAGGCGTAGAAATCAGAAAAACTTCAGAGAAATGCTAGCAGAACTTGAGACGAAGGTAAATATTAACAAGAAAATGTATTAAGACATACATACAATAATGGAATAAACAACCAGTATCAATTATGTTAATCAAACGTTAATAAATCTACTACTTTCAACCATACATGGGTCTTCATCAGAATAATAACTATTTTTTCTGAAATACATGTTTTCTGGAGTTAAAATCAAGTAATATATAGTTTCTATAGCTTATTTGAGTATGCTAAAATATATCAACAAAAGGGCAAATGATTATTTATAGTAACAATTTAGACATAAATAAACCGAAATACATAAAGTTACTGAAAAGATCTAGATATCGACTTAATTGGTACATTCATGTCAGTAATAAAGTCATTTTTGTCCACTACAATTTAGTGTGTATGTTCACTATGCAGGGTGCCTGTGGCTGAGTGGTTAGAGTTGTCAACATGTAACTATTCAGCCCCTCAACACGTGAGTCCAGGTTGGGGTGAGAACTTTCATGTGGGGATGTTTTCCAGCTAACCTGTGGTGCGCCGGTGGTTCTACCAAGACAGTCTGGGGTCTTCCTCCACCAATAATTAGTCAGACATTGTAATATGACCATAATTGTGTCGATGCTATATAACAAAAAAAAAGAACAAAAAAACTCCACAAACAAACAAACATCACTATCAGATGGTGCGTTAGTCAAGTTCATTGCTAATCTTCTTTACGTTGGTGTGGAAGTTGTGAATATGAGTTTGGATGGACATCTTGTTGAATATATCATTTATTTCTCTGCATACCAACCATCTTGTTTTTTCCCCAGGAGTGACAGTGAATTTCGGTCTTTCTTCCAATGATGGCATCACTTTTTTGTTGTTGATTGGGTTACTCAGATTTTCCTACTATTTGTTATGCTTTTAAAACATATATGGCGGAGAATAGTTTTTACCTTCTCTACATGTATTTATGCAAAATGTCTTACCAAGTTGTTTGAAATCCTTTTTAAAAAATAGATTGTCATATAAGAAAATATTGATGTCATTTCCATCAGCCATTTAACATTTTTTATTTTTTGAAGAACAAATGCATAGGCTAAATTGGCAAGTAAGTTTTTTTCTATCCTTTTTAATTTTTGATGGATAACTGTAAGTTGTTTTTATTTCCATAAACTATATATAACTTGTTGTTTAGGTTAGGCTTTGTTATACATGTGATAACGTATGTTATAATCCTTACCAAGGATGTTTATGGGATTTTTGCTCATAGGTATGTGAGAAAAGGCATCAATCAAAGGATTGGGTGTGAGATTGGGAAATCCCAACCCTTGGGTGACCTATTTTAATTAAATGTTGCCAAGGTTCGTTTCCATCAAAAGAGTTCAACCTAGGCTTGGCATCTCTCGATCTTGTAATGTAGATTCTACGAGCTTCCTATAAAACTGGATTTGGTAAAGAATAAATCAGTCATAATGTCACTTTTATCAAGTTTTTAAATCCTTATTATGTTTTCTGTCTATATAATCTAGTACAAGATTACGAACAAGGCATTACTGATCAAAAGTGGTTTGGTCCTGGCTGGGGTAATACTACTGTTCTTTCTCCACTCATTCATCACCACAATGCATGTTGGACTTGGTGAGTTATCTACCCCTTAGACCGGTTGCCAGCTTCTTGTATTAAAAACCCATAATACTAAGTTATACACTTACAACTTCATGCATATGCTACAACATAATTATATTTCTAGACAAAGCATCTAATAATGTTGATTCTGATCAGATAGTTTCTGGTGTAAGCAGCCTGATCTGGATTTTATGCTATTTTCCTAACCCTGTTCAAGCCATACTTACCATGCTTAGAGTGCAAACTGCAGTAACATGTGAATTGTCTCCCTTTTACCGTTTTGCTACTAGGAGTGTATTTTCTCTCACACATACAGAATTTGACATCTGTTTTGCTTGCAAGTACTTTGCATACAAACAACAGACTGGTGTTTTGTAACACTGTTTGAGTGGTAGTTGACTTTTAATGTACAAAATTTACCCATTTGTAAGTGCACAAGACTTTATTTTTGTCTATTTTTGCCATATGCATTAATGACTGCCTTCATGCTGAAAAGTTTGGTCTATAGGGCAATTTTTTTTTTTTAATATTTATATATCATAATTTATTTAACTGACATTGTGCGTAAATTGATAAAACGGTAAACACCAAGTCACATTATCCTGACACTGGACCAGCCAGTCATGGAACTACCCTTATATTTGCTTGAGTGTTAGCAATGGAGCTATAGCACTACCATTTTTAACGACTTTGGAATGTTGAGACCCCAGATCAAACCCAGGGCCTCCCGTGCATGGAGCCAACACTCTACCGATTGCACTGCCAGGTCCGGTCCACTTTGTAGCCTTTACATAAAAAATGGGTGTTCTGAATAGCAAGAACTGTGCACACCTGTGAAGTTCTGTTACTCTTTATGATATTTTGCATTGCAAACATTTAAAATGTTGCAATGCTCTCTCATACACTGGGAAAAAAAAATCAACTATCTGTGGGAGGATCAAGCATTTAACAGACAGACAAGCATGTATAATAGATGATGAGCATCCTAGATAGCCATCCATTATAACGTCAACAACGGTGACGTAAGTAATTTTATTAAAAAAAAAAGCTTTGTCGCATTGTGCGTAATTTTTTAGAAGCCACAGAAATCTCAAATTGGACTGTATTAAACATAATGAACAACCATGTGTAAAATACTTTTTTTGACATAAATCTTAACAGTGAATTTGGATTTTGTTTATTGTAATATAAGTTTAAAAAAAATAATTTATGATCTGATATCTAGCAGATAGTTAAACCAAGTGTGATATGCCTTGCATGTATGGATAATTAGGCAATGCAGTTACATGAAAATAGAAAACAACTTTTATTAGCAATTTATTAGCAATTTATTAGACATCTGTTTGGCTTGCCATGATATTCAGGAATTTCGACAAGTTGCACAAAAGAACATCGCAGGGTATGACAAGTCGTGGTTCTCGACAGTGTTCTGTATCTAAATAATTTGGCTCCAGCTTGACTTCAGGTTAACTGAAACTTTCCTTTTTTAAGTTACACATATTGAGCAAGAAAGCCAATTGTGATATTGTGATTGTGATCAGGACTTTATATGACACCAAAACATCATGATGTCATTCAACAGTTGTTATGGCATGCTGTAGAGTTTACATGTAATGGCTTTTGTATGTCATTCATAGCTCCTTCATTTTTAGAGTTATTTGTTACCGGTAGATATAAGAAGAACCCTATTTGTACTATATATGAAAGTTGGGGATTCATTTTATTATTTATTTTATAAATGTGTTCTACATACATTATCTGATCACCACTCATAATTTCTCCAGGCTTTATTGCTATTTTGTATGTTATTCTATGTGTAAGTGTATGCCTGTTGTCTCTAGGCTGGATTGCAATTATGGGGGCAATTTGGCTGATGGTGCTGGCAGATATGCAAGAACTGGAGGTAGTACTTCACAGGGTAGAATGGTCTACCCTCATCTTCTTTGCTGCTCTGTTCACACTCATGGAGGTATGTTCAACCATTTGTTTCCTTCCACATCCTACCACAACTGACAACATGCTATGTGACCCACTCTTTTTTACATCACGGTAAGCAATCTTAACTAAGACGATCAGACCAATCAGAGCAATTCCTAGCAAACACAGAAAATTGGCCCAATGTTAGATTTCCTTCAAAGTAATACTGGGTATGACAAAATGAGTTTTTAGACATAATTTTTTTTGGACGTATCAACATTTTTTTTGACGTATCAATTTTTTTTGGACAAAAACTTCTCCAGGTCCGAACCATTATCCAAACATTTTCAGCCAAAATTATGCTTTAAGTTGACCAATTAACAACCAAACCTTAAACAATTCTGTTTTTAAATTTGTGTCATACTTCAGATACATCTAAGGTGCATAATTAAGTATATCTTAATAAATTAACTTTGGTGAATCATTTTTGTGAATTTGACAATGACCATATATTATCAACAATGAAGGTAATAATCTTTCGGCCATTTAAGCAAAACAAACAAAACATAAACATCTGGACAATGTTGATTTTTTTGTATCTCTCACAATCAAATCGTGAAAAGATTTAATCATGCTTGAAAAGTAACATAATCCAAAAGTGTGACCCATGTTCTAAGTTTAAGTTTGTTCTGAAATATATATGTGCTTTTTAAATCCAATCTTTCAGTTTTAAAGTAACCATTGTAAAATTTGTTAAACTTTTTCACTACCTAGAGCAACGGAAATTTCCGTCAAATATAGCCTTCCCATATACCATATAAGACATCGTTTTCCATCGCTGCAGCTATATAGAAATAAAGAATGCTGGCATACTGCAAGGCTATTTGATCAGTAAATGATATGTTTTTTCATTACCTATCAACAATGAGGAGCATAGAATGTCATATTTACGTCATCCAAACGGTGTTTAGTAAATTATTGCCCTTAAAATTTGTAACAAAATGGCATCATCACGTCCAAGGTGTGCTGCAAGTTTGATGCATCAAGATGTTTTGCGTGCAATATAAGCCTCAGGCCCAGTGTAGGGTGTGTTCTAGGCGTGGGATATGGCGGTCCATCAAGACAATCTGCCTTATGTGTGATGACAAACGTGGACTTTGCATTGGCTGCTTTGAACAATACCACACTGTGTTGAACTATAATTGGAGATGACATGGGTAGCAAACCATGTTGTCTAAGTAGTATATGTGGTATATACCAATAAAAGTTTTGATGAGTTACATGTGAGCTATGCCAATTTTCTCTTATTTTCCCTTATTTACCCTTGGTATATACTGCATAGAGCTTGGAAGTGAAAAGGTTAAATTCAATTTGTTTAAATCAAATTATTTTTTAATAATATTCTGATTTTTTAATGCCAGTATACCAGTAGTTTAATGATCTTTTGAAAAGATGAAAGTACTGAAACTTAAGTTTATGTGAGTTAAACACATAAAAAATTAGATTGTGCTTACTGGTACTTAAAAATATAAAACATTATGTACTGATTTTAATTGCTTCACTGTTGCAGGCATTGAAAGAACTGGGTCTGATTGACTTAATTGGAAACCAGGTGAAGACAGTCATAAAATCAGTTGACTGTGATTACCAGCTACTGGTTGCTATGGTGATCATCCTCTGGGTATCTGCCCTGGCATCCAGTTTCATTGACAACATCCCCTTCACCACAGCAATGGTATGAGTCCAAGGGACTATTCCACCAATGTTTCCTTAGTTTTATATGAGTGCTGCAAGCAGGGGCAGATCCAGAAAATTGTGGTGGGGGTATGAATCAAGATCCATTCAACTTTATTGTAGTAAATACTAGATATTTATATACACAGTAAGGGACCCTAACTTTGACCTAAGCAGTCACCGGACAAAATTTACCTTAAAAGCTTAGTATTTTTAAGCTTACATGTATGTGTTTTCAATTCTACTCTTTACCTGGTTGGTGGGGGGAAGGGATGCATCCTCATGTCTCCCCCTGCCCTGGATCCATTCCTGGCTGCAAGCAATGTGGTATTTCTGCTTTAGAAAAGTAATCCTATTAAAAGACAACTAGAAATGGTATAGATAAAATGCCATATATGTTTTTGGTAAGATTATTAAATGTTCCTGTCTAAAACAGAACACAACTCTGCCTTTAATGTTGTAGACATAAGTTGAGAGTTAAGTGTCAGGTCATAATGAACAGCAAAACATAACCAGTGTGAGGAGTGTGGTGAGAGAGGTGGTCACTGATTATATCACACGGACCACGTACTGGATGTTTTTATTTTTATGGCCCTAGAGAGTAGTTTATTTAGCGATTCTTATTATTTAGTGCTACTTTTCATAATTACTTTTAGTTTAAACCGGCTGGGCAAACTTATGTGAATATTTGATGTTTCTGCTACAGGAGTTAATCTGTGTGACTTTGTTTCATATCCTATCATGGAAATAAAGGAGAACTACTTTCTTTGCATAAGGAATAGTTGAGCTATTAGGTCAGCTGCATTAGTAGGAAGCAGTAACACTAAATTCACTGCTGAAGAAGTGAGTACAAAAAAGGAGAAGAAAAGTAATAAAAATGCTATTCTTAGAAGCTGTCAGATCTACACTATTCACTGCTTAGAGCAGTATATCTTGTTACCAAACTTAGAGCAGTATATCTTGTTACCAAGCTTAGAGTAGTATATCTTGTTACCAAGCTTAGAGCAGTATATCTTGTTACCGTAGCATAAAGATGTAAATGACAAGCATATTTAGTAATATTTACGATAAAGGGTTAACAACAACAATAAGATTTGGCATGGGTATTCCCACATTGCCTACTCTGCATGTTTTGATGTTGGCATTGTAAGTTTTAGTACAGTTGCTATGGTGACAGTTTGGTGACAGTTTGTTTCTATTGCTATTTCCAGGTTCCCATCATTCTTATTTTACACGAAGATGCACATGTACCTCTGCTGCCAATGGTGCTGGCTCTGGCATTTGGTGCCTGTTTAGGAGGTAATGTTTTAGTTAAAAAATCTTATTGGTTGGCACCCTGCCAGGATTAGCATACAGCGTCCCTTTTTTAAATAGAAACATCTTATTGCTTGTCATCCTGACAGCATTGGCATACAGCATCCCATTTTGAAATAGAAACATCTAATCGGTTGGCACTCGGCCAGCATTAGCATACAGCATCCCATTTTGAAATAGAAACATCTTATTGGTTGGCATCCTGACAGCATTGGCATACAGTATCCCATTTTGAAATAGAAACATCTTATTGGTTGGCACCCTGACAGCATTGGCATACAGCGTCCCATTTTGAAATAGAAACATCTTATTGGTTGGCACCCTGACAGCATTGGCATACAGCATCCCTTTTTGAAATAGAAACATCTTATTGGTTGGCATCCTGACAGCATTGGCATACAGCATCCCATTTTTGAACTAGAAACATCTTATTGGTTGGCACCCTGACAGCATTGGCATACAGCATCCCATTTTGAAATAGAAACATCTTATTGGTTGGCATCCTGACAGCATTGGCATACAGCATCCCATTTTGAAATAGAAACATCTTATTGGTTGGCACCCTGACAGCATTGGCATACAGCGTCCCATTTTGAAATAGAAACATCTTATTGGTTGGCATCCTGACAGCATTGGCATACAGCATCCCATTTTGAAATAGAAACATCTTATTGCTTGGCATCCTGACAGCATTGGCATACAGCATCCCATTTTGAAATAGAAACATCTTATTGGTTGGCATCCTGACAGCATTGGCATACAGCGTCCTATTTTGAAATAGAAACATCTTATTGGTTGGCACCCTGACAGCATTGGCATACAGCATCCCATTTTGATATTGAAACATCTAATTGGTTGGCACCCTGCCAGCATTAGCATACAGCATCCCATTTTGATATTGAAACATCTTATTGCTTGGCATCCTGACAGCATTGGCATACAGCATCCCATTTTGAAATAGAAACATCTAATCGGTTGGCACTCGGCCAGCATTAGCATACAGCGTCCCTTTTTGAAATAGAAACATCTTATTGGTTGGCATCCTGACAGCATTGGCATACAGCATCCCATTTTTGAACTAGAAACATCTTATTGGTTGGCACCCTGCCAACATTAGCATACAGCGTCCCTTTTTATAATAGAAACGTCTTATTGGTTGGCACCCTGCCAGCATTAGCATACAGCGTCTCTTTTTTAAATAAAAACATCTTATTGCTTGGCATCCTGACAGCATTGGCATACAGCATCCCATTTTGAAATAGAAACATCTTATTGCTTGGCATCCTGCCAGCATTAGCATACAGCATCCCATTTTGATATTGAAACATCTTATTGCTTGGCATCCTGACAGCATTGGCATACAGCATCCCATTTTGAAATAGAAACATCTAATTGGTTGGCAACCGGCCAGCATTAGCATACAGCATCTCTTTTTTAAATAGAAACATCTAATTGGTTGGCACCCTGCCAGCATTAGCATACAGCGTCCCTTTTTATAATAGAAATGTCTTATTGGTTTGCACCCTGCCAACATTAGCATACAGCGTCCCTTTTTATAATAGAAACGTCTTATTGGTTGGCACCCTGCCAGCATTAGCATACAGTATCCCTTTTTAAAATAGAAACATCTAATTGGTTGGCACCCTGCCAGCATTAGCATACAGCGTCCCTTTTTATAATAGAAATGTCTTATTGGTTGGCACCCTGCCAACATTAGCAACATTGCCCCCCCCCCCCCCCATAGATGCGCAGCTGGATGTGTACTTATACTTACGATTATCCGAACCTATACATAAATATCTTTCATGAGATGTAAGATGTAAAAGGCCATAAGTGACCTATTCTCCCATGGTAAAGTAAGGCAACCAGTCTTGGTTGTCGACCTATAATCTTCTGCTTATGTCCACTATAGTTGTATAGTCTGAAAAGGGATTAATCATCTAACACAACAGTTATGTACGGCACTTTATATCCTCATGCCGTTTATCTCAAAATGAGACAACTTTTCCAAGCAGTGAATACTGCAGGGCTTTTATTTGATAATAGTGATAGTAGTGGCTGTGATTATGATGTTAATGGACATTATAATAACTTAAAAGATATAATTAATTTACCTATTTACCTAACTTTGAAGTGCTGTTTATAACTTTTAACACTTTTTATTCTATCAGGTAATGGTACACTGATTGGAGCATCTGCCAATGTTGTGGCAGCTGGTATAGCAGAACAACATGGCTATGGATTTAGTTTTACTGACTTCTTCAAGTAAGTTTAAGGGTGGTATCCGACAGTTTGCTTATATCACATGCAGCAATATCTTACCTCTGTTTGGTGAAATATGGATACAATTGTTGCATAGTTTAAGTAAGGACAGTCTTGAACACTTCCTATATTGCTACACAGCAAAAATTGCGAAAATAAACATGCTAAAAGTTCATTGTTTATAAATCTATAAATAAACATGATAGTGAGCTCTGCTAAAAATAGATATCAATGTCAGAGCTGATAAACCGGATGCTTATGTAACATGATGTAGGAAGTAAGATGTCATGTGGTTTTCTTACTTTAAAAATAGCTATCTCTGCAGCATGGCTCAGATAGGAAATACCTATTTGCAATGACAAGTGGGGATTTATGATTCACTGTTCACACAGATCTAATGTATCTATCAGCAGCATTTTGCAAGACCTTTAAAAGTAATAATGATTTTTTGGTTATTTGAGAAACAAGAATTTGGTCCAAATTGTCGGATACCACCTTTAAGTCACAAGTAAACACAAAATGTTGAATATTTTCTAAATTTGGTAAGCAGTTAGAATGATAATTGTTACCTTTATTTCTCTGACTATTCTATTTATCTGCATTTTTTTTCCTATGTCCTTTACCTGCATTTCTAGTAATTTTACCCATTATCTGCATGTTTTTGACTATGTCATTTACCTGTATTTCTTGTAACTATACCATTTATCTGAATTTCTTTGAATATGTCATTTACCTTTTTTTCTTGTAACTGTACCCTTTATCTTCATTTCTTTGACTATGTCATTTATGTGTATTTCTTGTAATTTTACCCATTATCTCCATGTCTTTGACTATGTCATTTACCTGTATTTCTTGTAACTGTACCCTTTATCTGCATTTCTTTGAATGTCATTTACCTGTATTTCTTGTAACTATACCCTTTATCTGCATGTCTTTGAATATGTCATTTATGTGTATTTCTTGTAATTTTACCCATTATCTGCATGTCTTTGACTATGTCATTTACCTGTATTTCTTGTAACTATACCCTTTATCTGTATTTCTTTGACTTTGTGATTTACCTGTTTTCTTGTTACTATAACCTTTATTTGCGTTTCTTTGACTATGTCATTTAGCTGTATTTCTTGTAACTATACCCGTCTTCTGCATTGCTTTGACAATGTCATTTACCTGTATTTCTTGTAACCATACCCTTTATCTGCATGTCTTTGACTATGTCATTTACCTGTATTTCTTGTAACTATACCCTTTATCTGCATTACTTTGAATATGTCATTTACCTGTTTTTCATGTAACTATACCCCTTATCTGCATTTCTTCGACTATGTCATTTACCTGTATTTCTTGTAACTATACCCTTCATCTGCATTTCTTGCTTTCTCTGAAATCAACCATTTAACCATAGCCGACCTGCCACACCCTTTATTGTCTTCTGTAGGGTATCTTACTGAAGTCACTGAAAAATAAGTGTCCTTAATGTAATTTTTGGTTATATTGAAACTCTGTAACATGATCATGTTTAAAGATTTACTTGGTGTCATGTCTAATATTGCACAACATTTAATGGCTGCCCTTAACTCTACATTGCTTGTTGATGTAATGAATTCAGGAAATGATGGAAATGACACGATAAACTGTATTAGACAGCAGGTTATTTTTGGGAGTCCACATTCAGATAGATGTGGAATTAATCAATTAAAGTAAATGGAAGTATGGTAGTATGAAAAACTGTATAGTTTTTTTAACGAGTTCCAAGTCGACCAATAACTGTTGCTATAGAGACTGATGATTCCTTAAATAATATGAGATATGAAATGCATTTGAAGTTCAATAATGATTTGACAAATAATATGGACAATATAGAAACAATCTATGAACTTCAAAATCTCTCCTCATATGTCTTGGACTTGGCCAAACTTTGACTATGTTATTTACCTGCATATCTTTAACTATGTTTAGTCTTACCTTTACAGGGTGGTGGGGCACCTGTGCCCGAGGGGTTAGGGTCACTAACTTGTAACTCCTCAGCCACTCACTGCTTTGGTTCTTGTCCCTGTCAGGGAGGGAACTTTCACTTGGGGAGGTTTTCCAGCTAACCTGCCAAGCGCCGGTGGTTCTACCCATGCATAAGTCTGGGATTTTCCTCCACCAATAATTAGCTGAACGTTGCCAATATGACCGTGAATGTACAATACATATCTTTACAGGGTAGGTTTCCCAATGATGTTGGTGACCACCCTTGTTGCCAATATCTACCTGATTCTCTGCCATTATGCTGTGAACTGGGACCATGCCAAAATGGATTGTTGACCTACACACACATCAACTGGAAATTAGACACTATATTTGGGAGAGTTAAAAATGAGCATACGAAAGTTTGTAATCAACAGAAATGAAACCATGTCTTTATTATCTTTAAATAAATGTTGGCAATGTTTAGAATCATCTGATTTAAAGTATATCTTTATTTCCTTAGTAAGTGGGCAAATGAATATTTAGAATCAACTGAAATTACATTATCTTTATTATCTTTAAATAAATGTGGGCAAAGGAACGCTTAGAATTAACTGAAGAGAAATGCAACACAAGGAGAAAAATGTGCAGCCTGTCCAGAACTCGAATTGGGACCCTTTGCTAACAAGGCAAACACTCTACTGAATGAGCTAACCAGACTGCTTACACATGTCTCCCAATCACCTGGATTCAGAAACTATATGTCTTTAGTATATTTTTGTATCCTTAAATATATTTGTCATGCAGCAACATTAAGTCCCTGACCTCATTATATGTGCAATAATGCAACTAAAATGAATGAGATCCATGTCAACCCTGACCTCATTATATGCATTTTATTATCAATAATGCAACTAAAATGAATGAGATCAATGTCAACCCTAACCACGTTATTATGCCTTTAACTATCTATAATGCAACTAAAATGAATGAGATCCATGTCAACCCTGACCTCATTATATGCATATTACTATCAATAATGCAACTAAAATGATCCATTTGGATTCACTTTCTTTCTTCCTGCCAACATTACCCATTGTACAAAGAAGTGAAATATGTTTTTCTGCATAACAGTTAGGGATCAAGATAATGTGAGTTAATAATATCGATTCTCTTTTTAATCTTATCGTGATCGTTTTAATACAGATAAAAACATTGGTTTGTTTGTGCATTCAACCTTTGACCTTTTTGCATTTTTAATAAATATTAATCTTGATCCAGTTTTGTATTTATACAATTTCAGTAAAGTGAAAGTGTAAGAATGGAAACACATTTTTGGTTTTGCCTGACTATGTTGCATTATAATGGCCAGTGTTTTGCTCTGACGCATTGTAAACAACCACTTAGATATACAGCCTGCGAGATTAGATTACTGCCTATCTGAACACAAGGGATACTATTCTATGATTTATTACACAGAATCAAAATCTCCTAAATACACACTGGCATAGGAATGTTTAGGAAAAAAACTGATCTTTACCATTTTTATAAACTCTTAAATACAGTTCATTAGTTTCATATACAAATATTCATTTAAAAATGTATTGTATTCCAAACTTTGCTAAATTAATGTGTCCCTGTGTAAACAGTATTCCAAAACAAGGTGTCTATTTCATTTCATCATTTATTCTGCGATAATTGTGCTATTTTTTCATTTCATGATTTTGGTTTACATTAAAATAAATAATAAGTTATGTTGCTGTTAAGTCGATTGTTTACTATGATAAAGTGAAGTTTTTTGGGGAGATGTTTGTTCCTTATTGCAAAAAGTATTCACCCTGCTCACATTGCCATACCTTTTGTTGGTTGGTGTTTCCATCTGCACATAAGATTTGCCTGTGCCATTTCTCGGTTATTGTTGGCCAAATTTTTATGAAACTTTACAGGGTGTTAAGTACAAACACCTTTTGTGCATATTGTTGGCACATCCTGTTTTAACATAGTTATGGCCCTTACTTTTATAAAATTTATTTTATCTGCGCTTTTTCTCATCTACCAATATACTGTAGCTAGAAGTCATTATAAGAATGCTACTTCCCACTTGTGTCTGTACAAAAACATGAGCATGATAAAAAAATAACTAAACTTTGTTGTATAAATTGTAATTTGTTGTACTAAGATTGTGTACAATATAACTCATTTTTTCTTTGTTTCTTTATGGGTATTTATTAACTTTCATTATTACATGCAGTTGAAAATTGTCATAATGACGATAGTTATATCCATGCAAGCCTTTATTGTTATGGGCATCACTCAGTGTGCATAGCCTTCCATGCCGCTGTCTATTTTTCCAATACCTAACAACTGTGTTAATGAGATGACACTTAAGCTCGGCGGTTACGAAATCCATCAGTGAAGATTCGAGTCCTAATTGGTGCCGAGGTTCTTTTCAAGTTCTTGCTTGATACTGCTGTAATTTATAGATGTTGGCTCGTCGGGGATCTACCTTCAGTGTCACAAATGGAGTTTGATATGCTGCAATGGCTTCACGTCATCAAAACGCGAAGAAAGGGTGTGGTACAGACATCACACATCCCCTATTATGCATAACTTTTCTGTGATTCTGTATATGTTATCGATAACAAAAACTGCATAAGGGAGTTAACTCTTAGAGTATGTATGTGCATGGTTAACAGTACTGTGTTGTGAGCAATTTTATGTGCAATATTAGTAATTTTCTTTGCCACTTTAAGACCATTTATTGAAAGTAAAGACTAGAGAAGGGATTTAATTTGGACATAATTTTATACCGAAGGTCAGTTACTTAAAGTGACACTTTCACAGTGGGTCTAATCTGCATTTGTTAACTTTTGTCAAAAAAGCAATATTTTGTTGAACCATGTTTAATAATGGAAAAAGTTAAACTCTTAATACTTCATTAAATGTGCAAATACTCTCTTAAAAATATGTTTTTGTTAGGTTGGGACAATCAAAAGTGTTTTAACAGTTTTAATCTTTTTTAACCATAGTGGCACAATAATTTAAGGTCTGATTTGGTTTAGCTGTTTCATAATTTGCAGCTATATCTAATTTTGTAAATTGAAGTTGTCATGATTATGTGTTGTCTGCTGCTATATATTTACCCTCCCCCCATTCTTCTGGAGTCGCTGTATTAGAGGAAAGTAGCGCAAAATTTGTCCTCTTTATTGGCTCCTGTTTTCATTTTGTCATGTGCAATAGTTCAATGATTTTGGTCTTATTCTTATAATTATGATGGTAAAGTTTGTAATTGTACTGACATTATCAATGCAAATAAATAGACCTCTTAACTTCAGGGGTCTTTGTATTCATAATGTTGGTTTATTAAATGATTCATTTTTTTTTTGGTTAAAATTTCAGATGACAAGAAATGTAACTGTTTAAAAGTAGTATCCAACAGTTTGGACCAGAAATTATTTTCTCAAATAACCATATAAGTCTTTGTTTTCTGAAAAGTTCTGCAAAATGCTGTTCATTGATGTCCTAGATCTTTGTGAACAGTCAAGCATAAATCAGCACCCATCATTGCAAACAGGTATTTCCTTTCTGCTGTAGAGATAGTTATATTTAAACCAGGTGACCACTTACTTTTGCAATCTTTTTATCTAGTCATCCGGGTAATCCACTCTGTCGTCTATTTTTAGCAGAGATCACTACCGGGCTTTTTATACAGCTGGAAAGAATACATAATGTTTTTGTTTTTTTCGCAATTAGTTCTGTCGAGCACTTCAGTTAGTGTTCAAAATCGTATTTATTAAGATTAAAGCATAAATTTATACAAAAGTTTTGCCCAAATTCCAAAAGCAGTGGTTCGATATTGTCATATGTATTTTATAAAGGCAAACTGTTGGATACTAACTTTAAGACAATTTTATGACAGATGTGTTAAGTTTTTGCTTTTATAAACCTAAAGGATGCTTCCATTACAAAAACTTACACATTTTTTTTATTAAATTTAACATTTACGTTGTGTGTTACCTTTAAGCGAGGGCGAGTCCTGTGTGAGAAAACATCTCTACCCATTTACGCATTCTCCAGAAAGTGTTAAAAGTTTGGCTGACCTTTTATTTGAACATCTTTCAAGAAGACAACAAAAGTCACTTGACTGATTGATTATAAAGTTAACAAAAATTATAAACATAAACAAATATTGTCCATGTTTATAAAATGTTATTTTAATGAAATCACAGTTACATAAACTGACAGAAATCACAGAGGATGCCAGCAGCCAAATATGCAATATTAATCAAGTACATTATGTAACATTCTGGTCTTTTTTCACCCAGATAGCAAGGGTATATGGGACCCATATGGGCTCTATCTAGGATTACCTATATGGTTTCAACAATGTGGGTCCCATATACCCTTGCTATCTGGGTGAAAGACCGGAATGTTACAAGATTTACAACAAGTACTTGATTAATATTCCATATTTGGCTGCTGGCATCCTCTGTGATTTCTGTCAGTTTATGTAACTGTGATTTCATTAAAATAACATTTTATAAACATGGACAATATTTGTTTATGTTTATAATTTTTGTTAACTTTATAATCAATCAGTCAAGTGACTTTTGTTGTCTTCTTGAAAGATGTT
This sequence comes from Sinonovacula constricta, assembly GCA_007844125.1. NCBI lineage: Eukaryota > Metazoa > Mollusca > Bivalvia > Cardiida > Solecurtidae > Sinonovacula > Sinonovacula constricta. The sequence goes on from CM017558.1 coordinate 34,701,236, forward strand.
CAAATAAAAGGTCAGCCAAACTTTTAACACTTTCTGGAGAATGCGTAAAAGCAAACCAAGTTTTTAATACCGGCAACTCCATTTTTCTTAGTGGGTAATTTTACTAACTCTGTTACAGACCTGATACATATCTGCAGTTTGTAGGATTTTTGTTTTTATAAATCTGTAACTCTTTTTGAGTAAAACAAAAAAACTCTTTTTACCGTAGTTGTTAACTAGATTTGATCTGGAATATTAACCATTCCCTCAAAAAATATAGGATGTTAAAAAACAACATATTTTACTGTAGAAGACCTTTAAAAAATCATTTCAGATATAATTTCAGATCATTCTTATACATATCAAAAGATCGCAAGACTAACATTTAAGTTCCATTGATAAATATCATTTGATTATACAATTTTTGGGCTCATTAATATGTTATGTTTATATTTATATATTCATGTTCTTGTTTTTTTAGAATTTCTGTTTTAAGCATTTTAAATATTGAATGACCAAAATTTCCAGTTACTTTATTATAACAATTTTACCTGTTTATGAAAATCTACAATGCATTATTATTTTATGATTGATTGTTCAACTATTGAAATGACCTGATGCTATTGATGCTATAAAATAAGCTTTAATAGATATTTTGTAAAAAAATTGTTTTGTTTTGTTTTTGAAATATAGTGTAGCGACCATTTATTATCATTAAAGCAACAACCAGCTTTTTGGTGGAGAAAGACCCCAGACACTTGTCTGGGTAGAGCCACCTCACATTAGACCCTTTGCTGCGAACGGGACTCGAACCCACACAGTGAGAGGCTAAGCAGTCAGAGGAGTTAGTCACAAATCGGCGACTCTACCACTACCCCTACGGGAGCCCCCCCACCACCCCATTGTACTTAAAAAAAAGGAAAATACAAAGTACATATACATTGTATTCTAAAGGGATAGAAACGTTGGTGGAATAGTGATATTAAAGAAAAACAATTTTAAACAAGATTTACATGTTTACAAAAGAAGACTGACCAAGCAAAGGCCTATAACTTTTTAGGTCTATTCTTAAAGCCATTATACTACCGGCAAAAATCTTGTTTTACCATACCCAAAACAGTTTTAAATCATGTATGGTTTTAAAATGAAACTTAAAACTAGTTTTAAATATGAAAAAAGAGGACAAAGACAAGTATGTAAAATATTTTGTTTAGATGCATCCATAAATGCAGAATATATTATCTTACTTGAGAATGTTTTATATATTTTACTGTCTTCATCAGCTTGTTGATGTTGATGTGACACAAGGAGTGACACACTGGAGGTCAATCTAGTCCTTTTAATGTAAAAAATGCTATTTAATTAGTTTTTGTAGGAATCGAACCCTGGACCCTGTTTTAATGGTAGTCCAGTGCTCTACTGATTGGGAGACTGAATCTTGGTACACTTTTTATTATACATTGTGACCAGAACAATGTTTACATTGAAACTGCACCTTAATCTATCTTATGAGTTTTGCCATTATACACATGCGCTTATTAGTTCATTTGCATTACAGATAGGGCCCAATAAGGAAACTATTGCTATTGTTTTACTCAACCTGCTGTACCATATACTTCCTGTTTTATACCAGTTGCATTGTGTTGTCGGAGGATATTATAGCTTCCATAAAAGAATGATAAGCACAGGTTAAACACCATCCATAACAACCAACGTAACTGGTTTTGGTAAACATTTTTTTGATCTCTGGGCACAAGAATTAACAAGGCTAAACATAGTGACACATGTTTGAAGCAAAATGGGGATATGACTTTTCTATCTTTATTTTGTTTGTTTATTTATAAAAAAAAACTAATTCTTTGTAAGTTAAAGTTAAACCTGAATCGAAAATTTATGTGTATTCCTCATGATTTATTCGACATACTTTACAGTTATTTCTTTAAATAAAAGCAAGCAAAGACAATGAGATCTGTTTTAACCTTATTTTCTAAATTCTCTGCTGTATGTCAATTTGTGAGAGAAAGCATGCTCTGTAACTAATGTTTCTGGGTTCCTAAACTTTCGTCAATCTTCTAGCATTTGACAAAATGCTTTTAAAATGGGAATTTTGCATATGCACCAATGACTATTTAAATTGTCCTAAAGTCTAACATATGGTAAATTACTGTTTTAGCATGTAGTATTACGGCTTTAACAGTTTCATTTTTATATGGCTTTTTATTTCTTCCAAATTAAATCTAGACCACCTTAAGATCATCTATGGTCAAGTGATCCGGGGTCCTATGATTGATCCCCAAACTTTGTACAAGATTTATTTCTTTTTTGGGCAAAACCACTAAATCTACATTAACAATTGCAATAGACTTCGCTGAAAGAAGTGTTCCTATCAACTTTAAGCTGTTTCAATATTATGTCTCAATGGTATCAAATAATGAAGACACAAGATAGAGAGTAAGTTTTAATGATATATAAAGGAGAATACAATACATTATAATAATAGGGACAAATGGAAATATTATACCTCTGATATTAATTCCAATATTATTTAAATTTTAAATTATATAGCTTATTTGCATCAACATGGAAAATTATTTATATTCATTATCAACTGTGCTCACTTTTAAACATACAGTAAAGAATAATGAACATCATATAACTTGTCACTAGCAGTTTTTGTTAACAGGATGCTTCTGGAACCTAACAGTACATATTTTGTTGGGTTTATCGTCCCACCAACAATCTTTCTGTTACTTTAAGATTGTCTACATTACATGATGGTTTATTGTGGGTTTATCGTCCCACCAACAATCTTTCTGTTACTTGAAGACTGTCTACATCACATGGTGGTTTATTGAGGGTTTATTGTCCCACCAACAATCTTTCTGTTACTTGAAGACAGTCTACATTACATGATGGTTTATTGTGGGTTTATCGTCCCACCAACAATCTTTCTGTTACTTGAAGACAGTCTACATTACATGATGGTTTATTGTGGGTTTATCGTCCCACCAACAATCTTTCTGTTACTTGAAGACAGTCTACATTACATGATGGTTTATTGTGGGTTTATCGTCCCACCAACAATCTTTCTGTTACTTGAAGACAGTCTACATTACATGATGGTTTATTGTGGGTTTATCGTCCCACCAACAATCTTTCTGTTACTTGAAGACAGTCTACATTACATGATGGTTTATTGTGGGTTTATCGTCCCACCAACAATCTTTCTGTTACTTGAAGACAGTCTACATTACATGATGGTTTATTGTGGGTTTATCGTCCCACCAACAATCTTTCTGTTACTTGAAGACAGTCTACATTACATGATGGTTTATTGTGGGTTTATCGTCCCACCAACAATCTTTCTGTACTTGAAGACAGTCTACATTACATGATGGTTTATTGTGGGTTTATCGTCCCACCAACAATCTTTCTGTTACTTGAAGACAGTCTACATTACATGATGGTTTATTGTGGGTTTATCGTCCCACCAACAATCTTTCTGTTTACTTGAAGACAGTCTACATTACATGATGGTTTATTGTGGGTTTATCGTCCCACCAACAATCTTTCTGTTACTTGAAGGCTGTCTACATTACATGATGGTTTATTGTGGGTTTATTGTCCCACCAACAATCTTTCTGTTACTTAAAGACTGTCTACATTACATGATGGTTTATTGTGGGTTTATTGTCCCACCAACAATCTTTCTGTTACTTGAAGACTCAACATCACATGATGGTTTATTGAGGGTTTATTGTCCCACCAACAATCTTTCTGTTACTTGAAGACTCAACATTACATGAGGGTTTATTGAGGGTTTATTGTCCCACCAACAATCTTTCTGTTACTTGAAGACAGTCTACATTACATGATGGTTTATTGAGGGTGTATTGTCCCACCAACAATCTTTCTGTTTCTTGAAGACTGTCAACATTACATGATGGTTTATTGAGGGTTTATTGTCCCACCAACAATCTTTCTGTAACTTGAAGACAGTCAACATTACATGATGGTTTATTGAGGGTTTATTGTCCCACCAACAATCTTTCTGTTACTTAAAGACTGTCTACATTACATGATGGTTTATTGTGGGTTTATCGTCCCACCAACAATCTTTCTGTTACTTAAAGACTGTCTACATTACATGATGGTTTATTGAGGGTTTATTGTCCCACCAACAATCTTTCTGTTACTTGAAGGCTGTCTACATTACATGATGGTTTATTGTGGGTTTATTGTCCAACCAACAATCTTTCTGTTACTTGAAGACAGTCTACATTACATGATGGTTTATTGAGGGTTTATTGTCCCACCAACCATCTTTCTGTTACTTGAAGACAGTCTACATTACATGATGGTTTATTGAGGGTTTATTGTCCCACCAACAATCTTTCTGTTACTTGAAGACTGTCTACATTACATGATGGTTTATTGTGGGTTTATTGTCCCATCAACAATCTTTCTTTAACTTGAAGACTGTCAACATAAAATGATGGTCTATTGAGGGTTTATTGTCCAACCAACAATCTTTCTGTTACTTGAAGACTGTCTACATCACATGATGGTTTATTGAGGGTTTATCATCCCACCAACAATCTTTCTGTTACTTGAAGACTGTCTACATTACATGATGGTTTATTGAGGGTTTATTGTCCCACCACCAATCTTTCTGTTACTTTAAGACTGTCTACATTACATGATGGTTTATTGTGGGTTTATTGTCCCATCAACAATCTTTCTTTAACTTGAAGACTGTCAACATAAAATGATGGTCTATTGAGGGTTTATTGTCCCACCAACAATCTTTCTGTTACTTGAAGACTGTCTACATTACATGATGGTTTATTGTGGGTTTATCGTCCCACCAACAATCTTTCTGTTACTTGAAGACTGTCTACATTACATGATGGTTTATTGTGGGTTTATCGTCCCACCAACAATCTTTCTGTTACTTAAAGACTGTCAACATTACATGATGGTTTATTGTGGGTTTATCGTCCCACCAACAATCTTTCTGTTACTTAAAGACTGTCAACATTACATGATGGTTTATTGAGGGTTTATTGTCCCACCAACAATCTTTCTGTTACTTGAAGACTGTCAACATTACATGATGGTTTATTGTGGGTTTATCGTCCCACCAAAAATCTTTCTGTTACTTAAAGACTGTCTACATTACATAGTGGTTTATTGTGGGTTTATCGTCCAACCAACAATCTTTCAGTTATTAACAGTTATTGTGAAGTACATCCATAGCACTTCCAAGGCAAGCTTATGTGTATTTTAAGATACAAACAACATACACATTCATTTGACCAAACTAGAAAAATGTGTACCTTTTCAAGTTTGTAAAATGGATTAAAAACTGATATTGATATCATTCAAAATTAATCTCTCTTTTCCCCTCTCTTACATGTAATGTAAACAGACTTGGCCAAAGGTTTTGGAACCGTCCATCATCTTATATAATTGGCCAATCATTCCTCTACCTCCAATAACTTGTATTAAGAATGGTGCTTGTTCAGCAGGGTGCTAGCCATGTGATAGGGAGAGAATGTGTAAGCTGTTCGGTTAGCTCAGTCAGTCAAGCAATTGCCCTGTAAGTGAAGGGTCAAAAGTTCCAAAGCTGGATTGGCTACACATTTTTCTCATTATTTTACCATGCAGTCCTAAAATTCTGAACTATAAACACATTATAATAACTTTCCTAATAAGTGCAAGTATAAAATACCACACTACTGCATTTGTATAATCACAAGACGAATATTGTCTTTAGGGTTATCATCCCACAAACAATTATGTCCCACCTTACAATTCTCAGAATACAGAGTTACCTTAAAACAAATTTAATGCTGCTTCCAATGTGAAAAGTATGCTGTAAACACCTGGCATGATACAACTCTCATTTTTCTGACACTGCGTAATTAAAAATAAACACACCTGATACCACTATCATCATATTATCCTTAAACTGTTATAAACAAAGACACATACTGAAAAGAACACAAACTATATAAAAATACATAAAAAAAGAACCAAGAGAAGATAAGCATGACATATTCTAAGCTTAGGTCCAGACGACAAAATGACTTGGTATACAATGTGGCCTCAAACTCTTAACCCAGCCACATGAATAGTCGAGCAGGACTTCAGTTGCATGCGTGTAAAACCCTTAGCCACAAACACAGCAAAAGCAAAAAAATCATAGCTTGAATCTAACGTGTTTAAATGTTAACAATTAAAAGCAAAGCAATGTATTTAACACTATCATACACTCATCTAACAGGCATTGGGTTATATTTCTTTTGTTACAAGGGTATATTCACCTTTCTTATTACCAGGTTTCAAACAAAAAATACATAAATGAAATTACATTTTGTAACTATATGTATATATACAATTATTAACATTCCCTCATTTCTATTATAAACATGTACAAGTATGACTTGTGTATATTAAAGTCTCCCAAAAAACTTTTAATTTTGTTAATCATAATGTGAACATATACATTAATTGGACATTTATTTTATAAAGCCAGTTACAACTTAGCAATGTACAGAACAGGATATGTTAATGTGATTTCTTCTTGAATATAATGTAACTACTGTCAACACATAGCTGCATGGCTTGATGACATGGAAAAAAACAAAGATCAAATATACATAAAAAAACATGAAAACAATACATCATTTGTTTTTTTGTGTTTTTTTTTAAATGGTAGCAACAGCGTATTGATGACCATTAATATTTTTTTTTTTTTTTTGTGGGAGTGGTTAGTGGGTGGGGCATATGAAATGGGGCATGAAACACCACAGATTAATCAGGGTTGAACATTGACACAATGAAGGTCCGCTTAAAGATCCTTCATTTATTATTTGTTGCCAAACAACGCCCTGTGGGACTTGAGCGCATAAGGGGCCAGGGTTAAATGGTAAAAGGGGCTGGGTTTATTGGTAAGGACATTCACGACGTGGTCAGAGGCACTATTTATTTGTCTATTCTATTTGAATTCTAAAAATATGGCCAAAAAGGAATAAGCAAAAAAAAATTACACAGATGTAAGAATGCATCTCTTTGTAGAGTATATAATTAAGTGGTTAAATCACGGGATGGTTTTAGGTTTGGGTTTCTGAGCAACTGCAAGATGTAAGTCATTAGGCAGAACTATATATTATATATTGCCCCAGAAAAAAATAATAATATAAAGAAATCATTTTCTGAAAGACTATTAATAATAAGTTTTTAAATAAATTAAGAACCAACTTTTAATTAAATACCTTCGATATGTCTGCGTAACTCTTTTATATATTTTATTAAAAATAAACTGTAAAAACCTTTGAAAGGATGAATGACTTAAGCACACAAAGTGACCCTACTAGCCGGGAATGATTCTGCTGCTACTTAAATGGTGTATTCTACTCAAAGAATAGAGTAATTGATTCTTATAAATATGACTAATGCAATAAAACATGAATTAAGTAATATTTAATGGAATAGCAGAACATGTCATCAACAAACTGAAATATAAAGAAAAATATCATTAAAGATGAATAAAAATAGTATATTAACAAAATACACTCATGTACATCAACTAGGTATATGCACAATCAGCATATAAAAACAAAATGTACAAATGTAACATTTTTTTGGGGGGTGGGGGTGGGATCTTTAACATAAATGTCCTTGTCTAACATTCTTCCAGCAATGTTTCAGTCCTCTGGAAACAGTGTTTTCTCTAAAGGTGCATATGATGCTATTTTCACTTTGATAACATGCTGTGAAAGCCTAACAGGATCCCAAAGTTGGAATGCTTCTAAAGCTGGGCTAACTTTTAAATGCAAGACATCTACAACGAAAAAAAACCCCTCACAATCTGAAGTCTAAGGGTCACATATGTAAAATTTTCTTCAGCATTTTAATTGTTTCTGCTTATTTTCTTGCCTAGCTTGTACAATAATACTTGCTTTGCTAATTCTTTAGTATTGCTTGAAGAATGGTTGCAAAAGTGATAAAATTATAAGTTAAGGCATAGGGTATGCATGTGTTCTAGTTGCAAATGTTCAGTTTATTTGCCAGTCTCTTCTTGAGCTCAAAGGTATTTGTTTATAAAATTAGTCCATGACCATTTTTAAACAAATAATTGGCCAGATTCAGTTTTAAATGTTAAACTCACAAATCAGATGTTTGCGGATGGTATCAGATTTAAGCTTCATGTTGGATTATCTGACGCTCAAGTCTTAGTCTATATAAAAAGTCCTATATAAAACTTTCATGTTACATGTAACATCTGAGAAAAATAAAAATGAGAAAAATAAAAATCAGTTCCACAACTGATTATCTGACCCAAATGTTTAGTGTTACATAAAACCTTGTGTCAACATTTGAGACACATAAAAAAAACTGATCAGTCAAAACTGAATATATGACATTCCAACAAAAGAGCCAATATATACAGTCTCAGATTCAAGCTTAAAGTATTATTATCAAGGCTTGATGTTACATACCTTTAAGCTTGAGTCGAAACATCCTCTGGGATTAGTCTGATGTTTCTTTCTAATAATAACCAATGAACAGCTTCAGACTAAATACTGTAAGCTGAAAGTTTTATTGACTGAGGCCCTGGACCAAGTTTATAAGACTTCAAGTCAAATTTGAATAATATTTGAACCAACCAATAAGACCCCAGTGATTGGTATTAGAATCCAGCTTAAATTTTTGTTGAAACCGTTTTAAAGGCTTATTTGTCTCTGATACATTAAAAAAACCCATCTGATCTATGAAATTGAAATATTTTTTTGGAAATTCAGCAAACACTATGCATATGCTCAGACAAGAGCTTACAGTTTTATAAAAACTGGAATTTTAACGTTTAAAATGCTAAGATTGAGAATAACTTCACTCTCAAAGGTAGTTATGGTCAGATGTTCACTTCTATCTAAATAAAATATAAAACCAATTAAATACTGCAGACTGGTCTAAGACTCAAGCTCAAAGTTTTACCATCTTGGGCCAAAAAGACTTTAACTATGTTAAACATGCAGAGTTTATTTGCCCTTTCCTTTGCCTTGCTCTTTCCTTGGTTGGGCTGTTCCCTTCGCAAGGAGACCGCCATTTTTCCCGTTGAACAGAGGTGGCCATACAAGGTATTCAATCACACTGCCGGAGTTTTGGTAGGATGCATAGACATTGGTATCCATTCTTGTGTCGGGCTTGATGTCAACTCCCATGTGAAGTTGGGGATCATGCAGAACCATCAACCAGCAGATTTCCAAGCATTTCCCAATATAAGGAAGGGATAAATCCATTGCCTTCTTATCTGCTGTTTCTTTTTTAAACTTTACTAGAAATTGCTGAAAAATATATCACATATTAGCATTTATTTATTATATGCAGTACATTTAACCAAAAGGGCCATTGCCTATATTTGAAGTGTAAAAATACTGTATAAAAAGTGTAAACAAGTTATAAAAAATAAAAAACAGGAATTGTAACTTCCTGATGAGTATACATCAACTACAAATGTAAGAATATGTTAGCATCTAGCCAGAAAATTTGGTCAATGAATTATCTTTAATCAATAATGTCAAATTTATTCATATTTGGCACTCCTGTTTTCGATGTGTACGCATATGAAGCTGTGGCATTGCCATGATATGTTTTGTTTGTGTATTCTGTTTGTGTTACTTCTGGTAAGAAAAAGACTGTGATTTTAACATAAGAAAGTTTGGGCCTACTTTTATGCAAATTTCGATATAAATCCAACAAATATATACTTATAAATTTAAGGTTAAAACGACAATAATTATGTAAATCTTGTTTTTTTCTAGCAGTGCTGTTAATCTCATCTTTGATTTACTTTCACATAATAAGTTTTTAGAATGGGGTCAGCTATTGCTAAATAACATCTTTATCCAAAGATAATTTATCTATTTCGACTATGTGTATGATATCACACGTTAAAACTGTGTTCCATAAAGAACTTTGAATAGTAGAACTTTATGCTAACACTTTTGACGGCTAAATGGTTTATGATTAGTAATTTGTCTTAATCATATTTTGGCACCAAAAGGTGCTAAGAACCTTGTGCCTGTTTTATGAACAGTCAGATGAAGTTTAAATACTAGACAGTTGCTCAATCACTACGGATACATTATTTAGCATTTCATGATGCTTGTGTATCTTAAAATATCCTTTATCCCTGCTATATACCGGTTTCAAATATAAGGCAGCTAGAAGGTACAATATTCGATTAATTGTCCAGAAATTGTTGACCACAATCTTATAAAAAGTAAAGAATCTTACATTATAACACATTATGTTAAAATAAAAACGTAACCAGTTTAATTAAAAAAAAAAAAAAGGGGAAAAGTAAACATAATATAACAGTAACCATCAGTAAAGAAAAACACTATCTACTAATGAATATACAAATTATCTTTACATTACTTAGTTCGGACATAACACACACTCACCTCCTTCACTTCAGAGACCATGTTTGATGCAATCTTCCTCCTAAGGTCCTTTAATGTTTTGTCCTCAGCAGACTTGATTCTGGGTTTATCCAACAAGCCACCTTGTGCTCCCTTTAACAAATTGAAAATTTCATTACATAAAAATACCATACCACGCAGTCTTCAATGCTTTATTTCTGTTTAAAAAGTACCCTACAGTGAAATATTTGTTCTGCTTTAAAATATTGGCAATTGTTTATTTAATAGCTACAGAAAAAAATCCATTTAGCTCATTTAAATGATTTCAGATCAATAGAAGTGACATTTATCTACGAGTCTGGCTGGCTTTTGTAAAATGTCATGTTTATGACATCACTGCAACTTAGATTTACATGTATATAAATCACAAATGAAATGGGGACTGAATTTAGCAATCTTATGTAGTCTAAGATGTACCGTAACAACACTATCCGCTCAGGTTTTGCATTTGCTAATAGGCAGCATGTAACAAACAAAGTTCACATTGTTGTATATGTTTCTGACATTCATAAAAGTCTGACAAAGAACTTAAGCTGCAAAAAATAAGTACACAATTATGTAGTATAAATGGCAACGAAAGAAATAAGAAATTTATCAATGTTCCGGATAGAACTTAATAAGGATCTATATTCTCAAAAAGATACACTATTATCAATTTATTAACCTTAACTGATAACAAACCCATTCTTTTTTTAGAAAGAAAAACACATATGACATTATCTGAATAATACTTATGTTGATACATGTATTATAGAGTTGTGCCCTTCTACGATACATTCATGCCAATTTTATTTTCACAAGCAAAAACAATTTCTAATTATGGATATTGGTTAGATATTCATTCATGCCTTTCTAACACTGCACCAAAAAAATAAGAGGGCCATGATGGCCCTTAATCGCTCACCTGAGGACACAGGCTTTTAGTAGGCTCATATCTGGTGTCAAGTAATTAAAAGTTATTTACTTTAGAAATCTTTGGTGAAGATTGGACCATAAGTGTTGCCACTAGGCTGATAACACTTTCTACAATTTTACCTAGCGACCTACTGAATCTGTGTGGCCTCTAGTGAGTTCACAAGCTTTTTCTAAGATTTAACCAAGTGACCTACCTTTTGATTCCATGTGACCCAGTTATGAACTCATCCAAGATTTTATGTAAACAAACAATCTGACCAGGGTTAGTGAAGATTGGGCTATAAATGAGGCCTCTAAAGTGTTCACAACTAAGCTTTTAATTGACCAAGTTTAGTGAAGACTGGACGTTGTGGTCAGGTGAGCTAAAAACCACTAAAGATTGGCCAAACAAGATATTCAAGGTGTATTTAAAAATCTCTCCCCAAATGGCATATGTATGAAATGTAAGAGAGCTTGGCTTTCATTTAGTGTTTTGAATATACTGGCTAGTAGATTTTTCAACTTTGAAAAAATTAATTTTAATCTCTGTGGTGACACCAATAAAGACTTACAACGTTAAGTTTACATTATGTTAATGTGCCAACACCTTGGAATGCTTTTTCAAAAGTGTGTAATAACAAACTATAATTGTGAAACATAATTTAAAACTAGAACTCATCACTGAAAGTGAATAATAAACCCATTTTTATATTTAGCACTGATTAACCACACATTGTGATGGGTGTATAAATAAAATCCTATATAGTCCCCTCTATACATAGTAGGAATATAACAAGAAGATAAAACATGTATTTACAAAGCATTTCCTGCATTTCCTGTATACTCACCATAGCATTTCTTTCAAGTGATGCATCTTGACAAGGATGTAGAAAAACATTGTGCAAAGCTCCCATTTGGATGGTTGCAGTCTTCTCACAGAATTGATAGGATGCCTTTAATCCAACACATAGAAGTGTTACATTTTGACAAATGTACAAATACATTTATAACATAATCCTATTTCTTTATCTTTAAAAAGGAATACTTTTCCATCCAAGTTCATATATCTTATGCAGTTAGTGCCTTTAACAGAAAGCTAAAAAAACAGATACTATGAACAAGTAATCTAATTCAGAGTAAAAATATCAAACATTACCTTTTTTAGGATGGGCTTTTATCTGATAATTAACAAATGGCAGGAGACACATAGAATCATTGATTCATAATCCGACATAGTATTTGGCAGCATTAAACTGGCATTCACATTTATTTGAATATTTCCGTACAGGATTTCTGTGTGTTTATAAAAGGATGTTAAATCTCAGAGGTTTTTTGTTTATTGTTTATTGGGTTTATCGTCCCACCAACAGTATTTCAGTTATCTGGAGACAGTGTTCACTTGAAGCAGAAGCAGATATTGTGCTGCCTTCACTGGGTATAGCATGCCGTGAAGACCTGGCATGATAGAGCACCCAATCACATTATTCTTACACCGGGCCAACCAGTCGTGGAACTACCCTTATATTTGCTTAAGCGTTAGCAAGGGAGCTATACCACTACCATTTTTAACAACTTCGGTATGTCGCCACCTGGGATTGAACCAGGGGTCTCCCGTACCTGGAGCCGACGCTCTACCGATTGCGCTACCAGGTCTGGTTTTCAGAGGTTTAACAATAATTACTAATATATTCTGTTGAAAGTTCATGCAGGTAGAATTTCATGTTATGTTGAATCTGATAACACTGTCAAAGAAAGAAAGCTGGATTAAAAATGTTTGTACCAAATATCTAAATCACACTCATCAAGGAACTATACTCAGATATTTGAAGACTGGCCTTAAAACACAAAAAACATGGCAGTCATTATGTAAAACAGGTGTTGAAAGCAGCATCCGTGATCAGTCTGAAGCAATTGGCTTGAGTCTTTGCTGCGACATGTGGGTATGTTCAAATAAAATAAGTGAAAATTGTTCATCTGCTTTTTTGAATTTCTGATCTTTGTAATAAGTCTTTGCCTTATAGTATAATATGACTGACAAAAATACACAACATGCAACTTCCAAATTTAGAAGTGTCAACTGAATATTTTATTAGAGAGTACAAATTTGGCTACTTAACAGTGAGAAACCCAATAGTAACAATGAAAGATATCAGCCAAATGAAAAAGTCAAAACTTTGGATGTTCCTGCTGCTGAAAGATATTGCAGTTACATGATTTAAAAGGGGACCAGAAAATAAAGGTTTATAATTATAAAAACTAATTGCAGAAGATGCTAGGGTTTACATCTTTTGTAGTAAATAATGTTACCACCTTCATATTTTTAACTTAAAAGATGGTAATATAGGAAGTAACTCTTACTGGCCCTTCATGTTGTTTATTGCTCACGTTTAGCTGGAAACTCATAATTAGCTGGAAAAATTAAAGATGTCTAAACACTTTAAATATGAAACAATTTTTTCTTTTGATTGTTTAAAACCTGCTGGTTAAAAACTAACTATTTACCTTAAGGACCTCAAGCAGGTATTTGACAATGTCTTCTGTCTTCCTTTTCATTTTCTCCTGCTGTTCTTGGAAAGCATCTGTCCACTCGTCGTCATATATGGCTGAATACCGTTCAGCCAGTTTCATGGCTCTGTCAGGGTCACTAAGGTCGGCTATGTCGGGATTGTTCTCATTTAACTTCTGACCAGCGACTTTGCTAAATCTGAAAGAAAACATAACAATATCAGAAAACACAAAAATACAAAAATTTTGTAGGTATTTTAGGTCAATGTACTCGTTCCAACAATGTGGTGCAGGACTACAGTTTCTACTGTGCACAACAGGTGATCCAACAACAAGATGGTCCATTATATTGTAAATCCTTGTGACTGATTTGGACTTTGCATTGAGGAAACAGGCAAGGGTTTACTATGCATTACCCAAACTACTTTCTGATCAATAACCAATAATATTTGACACTTTTCAAAACTCAATACTGTTAAATCTAGATTATTTTTTGAACAGGTATGGTTTATGGTCCAACATTAATGGGTTGCATTAGCAGATAGAATTCCCAATCATGGAAGCCGGACATACCAAGTGCAGTCCAGATTGGTACCTTGGATTGTGAAAGGTAACATATATTACTAGGATACATTTTAACCAGTTTTTTAAGTTTTGCAAAATAACGCATTCTCTTAACATTAGTAGTCGGAAGAGTTACAGGTCAGCCACTGTACCACTGGGCTAAAATCCAGTTATTATGTTGTTTTTTGTGTTGATTTTAATATATCAACAGTAAGACATCAATACACTTATGAAGGCAGTATATTTCAAAATCAAATTATTTCAGTTCAAATGGCAAGTCAGTAAAGTCAATTCCCTGTCAGAAGTTGCTGATTCTGTGGTCAGGACATCCAAGAGAGGATGCAACATCCTACAGCACTTATGTAATGATATTACATCTTTGTGTGGTTGTCTAGCATGCTGACCACACCATTTAGTACCTAAATCATGGGAACAAATCAGTACTATTTTGAAATGATGTATATATTTGCAGAAGCATTCAGTAACTGAGCTATTTAAAAAAGAGACAGCCGAAAATAAATAGATTTCAGTCAGAACTTCATATTTATTGCTGCTTTCATAAGTACAAGGTTAACAAATAACACAATTGTTAATTTAAACAACTGAAATTTTGTGTGTGGTAGTGTTTAGTACACTTTGGGAATGAGATAAAGACTTGAGTGAAGGTGCTCAATTTTTACAAAATATTCATACACTCAGGACAATACAGAACTTTTTTAACTATTGTAGTCTGTTTACTATGCATGTGAATTACTAATTTTTTTGTGTTCTAGTATGCACCTTTCTATATAAAATAACTTGTTCTAGGATGTTTTACATTAGAATTGCCAATGAATACATTTTTTATAAATATTTTGTATGTATGAACAGCTTGACTTAAATGACATTAATTGTGGTACTTTGATAAACAGTCAAACTTCTGTATTTCGAAGTCGTTTGGACCGCCGATTTACTTTGGACAACGCATGGGTTGGAAAAATCCAAATTGCCGTCACTTACAAAATTTTCTAACTAGCAGTCCGCCATTTGGAATTTGGTTATTCTGTGTGGTAATCTGCATGGAGCAATGTTTATACCATAATACTTTTAACAGTGAAACATAAGTTTATTTGTTTAAAAAGAAATGAATAATAAAATAAGCGTCACGTTTTTGATTATTAGGCATGTATGTATAAAACATTGTCGAATTTACGCGAACATTTTATCAACAACAATAAACTTATTAATCACATAGAATTACATCGTAGCTGATCTGGGTGTCCCACCAATTGATGAACCCTTCTCCAGATTGACCAGCTAAAATTTCACCCACTATGCTTACCATTTCTTAATTGAGATGATGATGATATTGGTCAGCATTTATACCTACCCACCCTAACAGTTTGCAATAGCGCTATGAGACAAAGTAAATACAAGTAAATCTTAAATTGGATTGTCACTCAGCTTAACTGATTAAACATCGTAACTGATTGTCAATCTATTGACATATCACATGCCGTTGACAACTTCAACCAACATATTAACGAATAAGGGATGGGGTTTGTCGGCATTTCTGCCGATACTGTGCAGCAACATTCCTATTATTTTAGCACAGGGGCACTTATGAGGTACCTAGGGACTGAACCCGGCCGGTCCATTATACTGACACTGATGACTCAGGCGTAATGCTGTCCCCTTAGCCCCGAGTGTAAGGAGGGAAGCCACTACTACCAACTTTAAAGTCTTTGGTTTGACCCGGCCAGGGTTCTAGTAAGCTATAACTTAGTTATATGTTTTCAAAAAACTTTAGGTGAGTAGGTTGCACTAATATTGAACTTAGAGTAGCCTTTACCTCTGTAAATAAATCATGCTGTATTTTAGACAGAACAAGATGTCAGAATTATGAAGGGAACTTTGGATAATGTACATCACAATAAACTAAATCAATATATCATTAATTACATGGCAAAAAGCATCTTTGTGACTATAAAATACCCATGGTCATGGTTGCCATGGCAACCATGTAATACTAAAACATATTTTTGGTTTTGAAATTGTAATACTTGTCATTGTCAAAGAACACATATTTACTGTGTATTTCATTCAATGATATACTTTTAAAGTAAACATACAATTGCAAAGCTTAAATCGTGATTGTTGTTGGTTATTTTCTCCTAAAAGGGGTCAATATTGCCGTCATGAAAATTGTTGGCATTTTTTTTCAAATATTTTGAAAATATAACCAGTTTTGAAACCAAGAACAACTGTAGTTTTAGAAAATATTATAAAATCCAGTTGTGTCCAGGTACCTCACTGGACCCAAAAATCACAGACAGTGTCATCTATTATGTTTTACAATTTAGAACAAAACATGCTATAAACAGTTTTTCTTATGTGATAGCACATACATTCAATAGCTTATTTTATTAAGTGAACAGCATGTGCCAAATTGTAATTTACTGAAAGAACTGGTTAATCGTTTTCTGTCTGGTTGTGGTATAGATTTTTACTGCCTGCTACTGAAAGTCTTCCTCAATGCTGAGATAAGATCAAGTCATTTTACCCAAATCCTTATGTATGATCAACATATGTAACTTATGATCAGGCATTGGTTTGTAAACATAAAAAATTGCAACCATAATTGACATCTTTACAATTACTGTAAGTGAATCCAGAATGTTGTAATCTCCAAGTTGTAAAGTATGCAAACAATCTTGTTCACTTGAGCGTGTTTGCAGGCATGATCAGCTGATTAATGACACTTGTATCACTGGACCACCTGGTGCCTGCCTGAGTAGCGGGAATTAAGGACGGTATGAATTTGTTAAATGGTTCTGAAAAAACTGCCCCAGGTCCTGTGTAGAAGGGTGCCCTGCTTACCATGATTATAGGACTTTAATACAAAGAAAGAACAAAATGATTCCGGAAAAAATTGCCCCATGTACACATGTAGTATGTTGCCTTGCTCAGGGGAGTGGTTTTTAGTGAGATTTTACTGTAGTTTTTACAAAAGGTCTTATTAAGTGTTACTTTGCATACTGGCTTGATATTTTGAAAGTTTATATCTCAATTAAAAATACCTGTCTCTAAGATCATCCCTTGACTTTGTCAGGCTCTCAATCTCCTGCTGCAGTTTCCGGACTTCCTGTTCATGTTCTTTTTGTGCTTGTTGAAATGACATCTTCCAACCTTTACACTTGTTATCTAAATTGTAGCAAATGTTTTCCAACTCAGTAATTTTATTCCTTGATTTGTTATTCTCTTCACTTTCATGATGTAAATCTTGACGTAGCTTTGCTATCTCCTCATGAAGGAGTTGTTTCTCTGTTGTATCCTCATTCACCTGAAACTCAAACCTATTTATCATCTCACATTTTGCCTCTAACTCCTCTTCTAGTTTTTCTTTTGTTTGCTGCAGATCTGTTTTTACTGTAATCAATTTCTCCAATTGTTGTTTCCTGCAAGAGAATGATCAATCCAAATGGAGAGGAGTATCATCAATATCAGCTTTATCAATATAAGCATCATCAACTTCTAAATCATCAAAATCAGCATCATCAACAACACCATCATCAATATCTGCATCATCAACAACACTATCATCAATATCTGCATCATCAACAACACCATCATCAACATCTGCATAATCAACATAACAACATCAGCATTATCAGTATCAGCATCATCAAAATCAGCATCATCAATATCAGCAGCATCAACATAAGCATCATCAACATCAGTATCATCAATATCAGCATCAATGACAGCAACGACATTATTACCCAATATTAACAAATTTCCACATGGCAATCTATTACAAATTTGGAACAACTCATTTCTGTTCCGATGTCTATAACAAACATACAGGAAAATAACCCATTAAAAATGATATGCGGAGAAATATAATTGTGCCCTTGTATTGCATTGATCTATCCTTAGTAAAGTATGACCCTAATTATAAGTAAGTTAATTGTAATCTAAATTATCAAAGTATTTGATCTTTCAATATTGTTTTTAGTCTGGATTACTTGTAAATCTGAGGCACTAGATTGATCTTCATGGTGTAAAGACTCTTACAGCTGTTAAGATGACTACGGAAATGCAGGAAAAATGACAAAAGATGTTAGCCAAGACAACAAGATTTACGTGCCGTATAATTTTATAAGCCATGGCAAAAGAATTTGGTTTTATGTAATAATATGTGATGTCAGCAAAAGTATCTCCAGATAAGTAATGCGTGTTTCAATGCCAAAAATTTATAAACACTTACAGGTAAGGATTGGAATTGGCAGATTATTTTTTAAGACCTGTTTTACTGTCTGGATTATTTATTGTATACTGAATTAAGTTTTATGTCAAAAAAGAGAGAATCAAAGTCTCTGGATATTAACCCATCATACAAGAACAAAGCATTCCAGAATCCTCAATTACCACAATCACTATATTAAAGTGTGCAATTTCTTATTTTATTATTGCCAAACTTGCGATGCACACATTAAATAATATTTCAAAATCTATCTGACCTATACCATGTACCCAGTGTGCCATTTCGTCATTTTTTGTATCCATATAGATTGACGTTTAAATAGTTTTAATAATATGCTACAATCTCTATATGTGTGGCATGACATATCCAGAATTCGTAGTAAAATGTGATAATAAAGTTGTTGTTAGTATTAATACGAGCATGGGCTAATTAAACCAAAGAATGACCAGTTTGTGCTTTAATTAATTGTGTGTAAAAACAAGAAATGCCACTGGCATTGACATATGCATCTACAGACTGCAGTAGCCCTATATATATGATCTTGATCATACAGATGTATGCAGGATACAAATTAAAATATGACAGTAAGATGATGAAGTTGGTTTTAACACCTGTAAAAATGACAATTATATATCTATATATCTTAATAAGCCATTTATAAGGGAATGACCTTAAATATGATCTTGAGTATGAACTTGTATGTGTAATGTGATACACAACTTTTAGTGAAGGTATGTTGTACAGATCAATTATAAGTAATATGGAAATAATGGCAATATGGCAATGGGGTAGATAAATGTACAGATAGATGGAAAGACAATGTGGCTGGTTCATGCATTGGACATGGTGATTCATTGAAAGAAAATATGTAATTCTTGTAAGAAATACATCTTTATCTTTGTATCTTTATTGCTTGAATATTTTTGTTATCAACCCCCCTACACACCCCCCCCCCCCCCCAAAAAAAAAAACTTTCCTGGGTTTACCTTCAAACATACAAATCATGTATCATTTTATCCACATTTCCTTCAGAGAATTATCTGTAAATAGTGTATCATAATGACCTCTCAGTAAAATATCACTTTCTGATTTTCTTGCTAAGGACAATATTAAAATTAGAAATAAAACTCAAAGTAAACACCATTTCAAAGTAAATATATTGCTGAGAAAATATTTGAGAATCAGCTAACTTTATACAAGCTAGTAAAAAAACCTGTTTATTTCTATGATTTCCCTGTTTGTTTTTACAAGACTGTAAAATCCTGAGATTTGACACTGGAAACTAATGAGTGCTATTTCATTGTCGCCATGCTATGCACAGATGTATATAAAAGTTTTATTATTTTCAATAGACATACACATGTATTAAACATAAGGTAACATGAAACAGCACAGCAGCAAGACACACATGAGCAGTTGTAGGCTTGTAATATCTGCCCATAAATCAACATGTTGCATAACAACATATGATGTCATGAATGGTGCTAACAAAGGAGGAGGTTTCTTGGGCCACTGTATGAAGTTCTTTCAACTTGTATTAATTTTCCTTAGATGTCCACTTTCTGGCTAGAGCCTGCAAACGTGTAGACACTTCCTGTGGCTTTGTGAAGAAAAATGGCACTAATACTATCATCTGGCGGTTAAACTCATAAACAAAATTCTGATCTGCTCTGACTTAACATCATGCCAAGATTGAGGTGCTAACTTACATTAAGTACCTTTACTGGGATAGCACTTAGTGATACAAATACCCATAATCCTACAAGAAACCTTACAAGCTGACAATAAATGAAGGGAGATTCACCAATACCTTTAGCTGGTTTCTTGGCCCTTAATTGCTTGCCTGAGGACACAGGCTTTTAGTAGGATCAAACCTAACGTTGAGTAATTAAGAGTTATTTACTTTAGAAATCTTTGGTGAAGAGTGGACTATAAGTGTGGCCACTGGGCTGATAACATTTTCAAGACTTTTACCTAGTGACCTACTAAATCCACATGACCCACTTCAAAACATATCTAAGATTTCATACTTGCAAACATTTTGGCCAAGTTTGGTGAAGATTGGACCCTAAATGTGGTCTCTAGTATGTTCACAAGCTTTTTCTAAGATTTGACCTTGTGACCTACTTTTTGAACCCATATGACATAGTTAACGAACTCATCTAAGTTTTCAAGCAGACAATCATTCTGACTAAGTTTAGTGAACATTGGGATATAAATGTGGCCCCTATTGTGTTCACAAGCTTTTTCTAAGATTTGACCTAATGACCTACTTGACCCGTCACCAAGGTATTAACACATGCAAGATCTCATGCAGGCAATGTGATCAAGTATGGTGATGATTGGTCCATAAATGGGACCTCTAGTGTATTCACAAGCTTTTTCAAAGAGTTGACCAAGTGACATACTTTTTGACCCCACGCGGTTTAGTTATGAAATTGTCAAAGATTTCATGCAGACAAACATTCTGACTAAGTTTTAAGACTGAGCTATAAATGTGGCCTCTAGTGTGTTCACAACCTTTTTCTAAGATCTGATCTAGTGACCTACTTTTTGACCCCACGTGACCCAGTTATCAACTCTTCCAAGATTTCATGTAGACAAACATTCTGATCAATTCTGGTGAAGATTGGCAAAAATAAGGCCTCTAGTGTGTTCACAAGCTTTTTCTGAGATTTGACCTAGTGACCCAGTGACCCAGTTACGAACTCACTCAAGATTTTAGTTACGAACTCATTCAAGATTTCATGCAAACATTCTGACCATGTTTGGTGAAGATTGGCCTTTAAATTTGATCTCTAGTGTGTTCACAAGTTTTTCCTAAAATTTGACCTTCTGTCCGATTTTTTGACCCTAGGTGACCCAATAATGAACTCATCCAAGATTTCATGCAGACAAATATTCCAACCAAGTTTAATGAAGATTGGATAAAAACTGTGGCCTCTAGCGTGTTCACAAGCTAAATTGTTGATGCCAGACGCTGGAAGAAGTGGTATCAGAAAAGCTCACCTTAAGCACAACGTGCTTTGGTGGGCTAAAGAGGCCAATTTGTGCTTAAACTTTAGCTAATTGAGACTAAAATTGTATGTAAAAATGAGACATATCAGTGGAGTTGAAATAGGCTCCTAAAGATGCAATAGCCTTCTATATGTGACCTTGACCTTGCAAGTGTATGAAGGAAACAACTTCACGTATTTAGTAGGATAGTGAAGTTTGAATACCTGTAAAATGGCAATTTTACGGCTGAGACAGTAATATACAGCATACATGGCTATATACGGGTAAGGAATGTTTTTTATGCTACATAACATTTAGTGAAGGTAGGTTGTATTATATAACTTAATTTAATTATTGTAAATAATATGAAAATATTGGCAACATGGCAGTGGGACAGAAGGATGTTAAGATATAGAGAAAGATGTGTTACTACTTTATGCATTGAGTCTAGTTATTCAATCATTAAATTAATAAATCATAATAAAACTTCAGTAAAATATCATTTTCTATTTTCTTCCAAAAGACAATATTTATTAAAGTTAAAAAAAACAAACTCTAAGTAAACGCCACTTCAAAGTAAATGTATTGCTAAGATAATATTTGAGAACTTAAAGTTAATCTTACTGCTTTTGGATTTCTTCGTCCTTTTCTTCAAGTTCTTTTGCACGATCGTTAGCCAACTTTTCCATGTCAGCAATCTGCTTAAGACTGTAAAGAGATATAAAACAAGGTATCTTTGGCAGTCTGACCCTTGCTTGGGATGGGATGGGATTTGCCGGCATTTTTTCCGATACTGTCAGCGACATTTCTATCATTATAGCAAAGGGGAACTTATGAGGTGCCCAGGGACTGAACCCGGCCAGTCCATTATACTGACTGACGAGTCAGGCGTAATGCTGTCCCTATAGTCCCAAGCGTTAGGAGGGAACCCACTACTATTAACTTAAAATCTTTAATTTGACCCAGCTGGGGTTTGAAACCGTCACCTCCCGATCCGCAAGCAGACACTCTACCAATTGAGCTATAGTGGCCGGTGACCCTTGCTTGAAATAGTCCTAATAATCCATTATCCTACAAGAAACCTTACAAGCTGACCATAAATGAAGGGAGATTCATCAATACATTTAGCTGGCTTCCTATATGATGTAAATCTGAAGATTGAGAATCTTTATTTTTTTATATAAAGACCAGTTTTACTGTCTAGATATTAAATTGCAAACTGAATGAAGTTTAAGATCTAAAATAAGAGTGGATCAAAGTCCTTTGATATTAACCTATCACGTAGGAACAAAGCATTCCAGAATCCACAATTAAGCCTGGCATGACATATCAATAATTGGTAGTAAAATGTGATAATAAAGTTGTTAGTATAAGTAAACATGGGCTATAAAAACCAAAGAATGGTCAATTTGTGCTTAAACTTTACCTAAATGAAACTAAAATTGTTAGTAAAAATGGGACATGTCATTGAAATTGAAACAGGCTCCTACAGATGCAATGGCCTTCTATATGGGATCTTGACCGCCAGTCGGTCCTTTCTGCAGACACACCATTCCAAGGTGGTATTTGCTGGGTTTGCTCTCTTTGTTAAATGACACATCACAGGTCTGTTCTTGCTTTTACATTTGGCTTGACTTTGAATACCTTTGCCCTGTGCCTTTACTGGGTTTGGTATATGTTGCGATGCTCAAAGGACTTTGTCATATATTCTTATTCATGATCACAACAATGTTACCTGTGCAAAGTGGCACATAAAAAATCTCTCCGTATGTGTAATTTCTTTTCTTGAGTCAAAATAATTTATTTCACTTAACAATCAACCATTTTGTGAAGTTCTTCAAATAGAAATAATACTTTCTCTTCTAAATTCTATGTGGGTATTATTTTTCAATGAAGTCACTACTTTCGTCATAACAAGAAAGAAAAATGTCAGTGCTTGGATTTTTTTAAATTCAAATATATCAGTTTTCATTTCATTGCTTGCATTTGAGAAACCCCTCAGGAAGTGCGAAGTTCGAGCTCTATAAAACCAGTTTAAGCACCCCAGTCAGTCCTTTGTGCCTACTGACCGTTCCAAGGTGGTAACTGTTGGGTTTGCTCTTTTTGTTAAATGACACATCACAGATTTGATCTTGCTTTCACATTTGGCTTGCATATATGAATACCTTTGTGCTGTGCCTTTTCAGGGTTTGGTATATGTTGCAATGCTCATAGGACTTTGTCATATATTCTTTTGCAAGTGTATGCAGGATACAATATCAAGTATGTCAGTAGGACAGTGAAGTTTGAATACCTGTAAAATGACAATGTTATGGCTGAGACAGTAATATATAGCATAAATTCCATATGTGGGTAAGGAATGACCTTAACTATGACCTTTAATACAAACTTTTATATGTGTTTATGCTACACAACTTTTAGTAAAGGTATGTTGTATAATAAAACTTAATTAAATTATTGTACATATTATGGAAATCTTGGCCACATGGCAGTGGGACAGAAGGATGTATATATACATAGAAAGACAGTTGGAATGCTTTATGCATGGAGCATAGTTGTTAAGTAAAAGAAAATATGAAATTCTTGTAAGAAATACATCTTTATCTTTATTGTTTGAATGTTTTTGTTATAAATCAGACCTATCCCAGGATAATTGTCCTCAAACATACAAATCATGCCCCATTTTATCCATACTTCATCAAAGAATTATTTATAAATATTAAATCATAATAATGTCTCAGTAAAATATCAGTTTCTATTTTCTTGCTTAGGACAATACATATTAAAGTTAGAAATAAAACCCTAAGTAAATGCCACTTCAAAGTAAATGTATTGCTAAGATATTATTTGAGAACTTAAAGTTAATCTTACAGATTTTTGATATAATTCTCCTTTTCTTTAAGCTGTTTTGCTTGAACCTCAGCCAATTGTTTCCACTTGTCCAGCTCTCCCTCGCCAGCATTCTGCTCAGGACTGCAACGAGATACAAAACAAGGTATCTGTGGCAGTCTGACCTTTGCTTGAAATGACAAAATATGATGCCCAACAAAAAAGAAATGTTTAAAGGTGACATCCCCCAATAGATATGTACTTTAATAAAAGATGCATTATAATAGAGAAGGTTTGTAAATGAAAACATTTATACCACAGAGGGTTTCCCCCAGGATTATCAGAACTAGTTCCAAAATTGGGGTTGTTGTAGGAGGAGTATCCTTGATGCCTGAAAAAAAACAAACTAGTTTTAAAACGTGCAATTTTGCTGTTTTCTTACTTTTGATCATCAGTATGATGTAGACTAGTACTGTAAATGTATTAATTTGAAAGTTGCTGGAAGGTGGCCTAGTGAGTACTTTTTTGTGGAAATGAGCAATGTATTTTGCTGAAACTCTGTTGGAGGGTTAGTATTGACAAGCAACAACATTCGATATCAGTGCTATAACATTAGTATCAATGCTGCAAGCAACATGATAAACTGGCACTTAATCACATGCATCCACAAAACAACCAATGAGATGTTACCTCAATCTAATAAGAAGGTTGTGACTGCGAAAAATATGAAATTCACAGACTTACTTTGATAGATTAGACATATAAAAAACAACTTTGATAGATTTGACAAATAAAAAAACAATACGTTTCTTTCTAACCATAAACACCTGGCATAATGTCGAACATACTACAAATTCAGACACAGTTTAAAAAAAGAAAATTCATACAAGGGTGCTTTAATGCTATGACATCACAAATGTAATTAGCACATGATTGGTCTTTTTATATGGAACATAGCAATAGGTTAGTTAATTATTCTATTATGTTAGTTGCCAGTGTTTCAAGTGAATTGTCTCCATTTTCCTACATATTCACATGATTTTATTTACATACTGTGTTTAGAGAACCCAATTTAATGGATAACCAGGTGCAATTTTGCAGTCACTTATGAGGTTTGCCAAGCACAAGAATAATGCTAGAGATAAGTGCCTCAAAGACCTAATTGAAAAATATAAATTTACGTAGCTCTGTCTTGCTATTTTGCTTGTGTTTGCTTCAATAGTCCTTCAAACACACTAGAAACGAGGAAGTGTACATGGTAACTTTTGAATCTCTTTGTAAAATAATTCATCTGTGCATGCTTTAAGCATTGTTTCCATAGCAAACGACAGCCACTATAATGATGCTGTGGATAAAATATACGACACAGGATGAGCATGATCCCCTCCTTCATTAAATAGGTTGTTGTTAAGTAGAAAACTGTCAATTTGTGATGGATGCCTCATATTCATGGAGACAGAGCAAATTATTAGCGTCTTGACCGATTGTTGTTGGCACCTTAGTATTAACTTAGTTGACATGCTTGACATGCCTGCCTGGTCAAAAACATTTGCGTTGGAGACGCGATCCTGCCATGTGATGACCAGGAGTCGCATGTGGAAGGCATTCAGTCTTCGTTCTTGGTGTGTGTACAGGGTCCAAGCCTAACTGCCATACAAAGGGGTGCTTAGCATGCACGCTTGGTACTCCTTCATCTTTGTGTTGAGCATCAGCATAGGATTGTCCCACATATGCTTCACTAGGCAGGCCATGGCTTTGTCTATCTTCGCGTTGAGCTTGGCAGCCAGCGAAAGGTAGCTGGAGATTGTAGAGCCAAGGTATGTGAACTTGCCGATCTTAATTGTGGGAGTTGTACTGACATCCTTTCCCATGATGCTGGTCTTCTTGAGGCTGATGGTGAAGCCAAACTCTGTGCATACCTCGGCAAAGAGAGTGATGAGTCGCTGAAGGGCTGCTTCCGTGTGAGCAGTGAGGACGGCATTATCTGCAAAGAGCATCTCCCAGATGAGGACCTTGTGCACCTTGGTCTTTGCTCTAAAGCGGGTTAGGTTAAATAGGTTCCCGTTGATCCATGTGTGGAGACAGATGGCATTTTTGGACTTGCAGGAGCTGGGAAAAGAATATGCCATGTCCATGGTTGATTGCTTGGCCTGGAACCCACACTGTGACTTGGGATACACGCAGTCAGCAAGTACCTGCAGGCAGTTGAGGACTACTCTGGCGAAGGCTTTTCTGATGATCCCAGGCTAGTTGTTGCGGCATTCCCAACCTCTGGTGAGATTTCATCACTGCCTTGTGCTTTCCCGCAGGACAGCGACTCAATTGCCTTTTTGAGCTCTTCAATGATGGGTGGCGAGTCGAGTTCTTCCATGGTCTGACTGTCACTGCAAAGCTTCAGCCAGTAGTCATTGGTGCACCTACGAGCGACCCTCTGGGCGTTGTTGTGGGTTTCTCTGTAGGCAGCCAGTTTTCTCAGTCTTTCTCTTGTACTTGAGAAGCGCAGCACCCTTGGCAGCTAAAACAGGCTCCATCACTTGGATCCCAGCCTTGAACTAGTCCTTGTTCATCCTGGTACTCTTTTCGAAGGTGTCTGAGGCAGCCTCGTATTTGGCATCACGGATACAGTCACAGCATGCAGGGTCTTGTCAATGGCCTCAGCAAAGCATTCGCACAGCTCAGACGTTGAGGTTCTGGCCGTGTTGATGCAAGGCTGGCTCTTCTGCTTACAGCAATGGATCACTTAAGAGTTGCATCATGCTGCTGACCATGGAGTGATTGGTGTCGCAGTCGGCACTATGGTAAATGCGCAAAAGGAGCACGTGGTTCAGCATGAGTCTTCTAGTCATGACAAGGTCCAGCTGGAGCCAGTGCTTTGACCTGGGATGTCGCCAGGACACTCTGTGGTAAGGCTTGGTGGAGTAGAAGGTGTTTGTGATGGCAAGGTCATGGAAGGAGCAGAGCTCAATTAGCCACTGTATGTTCTCGTTGAGCTTGACAATGCCAAAGTGTCTAATGCTATGAAGCCAGGAGGTGTTGGCTGCGCCTACCGTTGAAGTCTCCGATAGAACAAGTTTCCTTTACTGGGATCTCTCTTATCCTTGTCTCGAGCTCCTCATAGAATGCATCTTTAGCCTCGTCTGTGGAACAGAGTGTGGGGGCATAGACACTAAATATGTGTGTTCCAGGTTGTCAGTGGCAGGGCTGGCAGTTTCATTTCCTTTTTCTTTCGGTGTTTGCTTGGTGCACAATTTTACAACAAGTTTGTCGATTTTGTCTAAGCTTCACACACCTGATGAAGAAAGAAAGTTGTGGTGAGGTAGTACCTTACAGGATAAGGCAGGAGGTAACTTCCAAATGGAGTCAGAGGACTCTGTCCATTGTTGAAAGCAACCCCTATTGCCCGGCTCTACGCCAAACGAGTCTGGGCTTATCACTGGTGTCTGCTGCTCCCTGGCCTATGCTGAGACAGGGAAGCTGGAGTGACCTCTCCAGGTGCAGGCTTGGGCAGGTGGTATGGAGATCCTAGAGTGCCCAGTGCCAGGATCGCCTTCTTTTCGTTGCTGGCAGAGTCCGGCGGAAAGGCAAACAGATATGGCCGGTGACAGCACAGCTGCAGGAGGTGCCAGAAGGCTTCGCGAAGCTCAGCCATCTACACTTGTGTCTCGGTACCAGACTTTCTATCTGGGTTTACTCCCATAGCCTTTGACCAGCCATGGCTGACCTGCAAGGTGGCAGGAAACTTGTCATGGGAAGGGTCGTTCATTTCCTATGCAGATGCGAATATCTGCCTACTGCCAACTTGACCTATGAATACTTGGTATGTGTAAAGATCAACAGTGATTTGTTGCGACTAGTAGAAGCATTTATTAAGATTATAATGGAGAAGTTTTTCCTCCAAATGTCGTATGCATTTTTACAACAGACATTCTATGAGTATATATTTGCAACGAAATCAAAGCCTATAAAAGCTTCTAGCATACAAAAATAAAACATGCAGATTAAAGAGCCCTGATGACGTACAAGTTTCTGTAATCAGATAACGGTTTACAAACTAGTCAAACAACTTTTTATTTCCACAACTTCTGGGAATGCTGATACATATGGTAAAATTCTGAGATTTGAGATAGAACACTAATGAGTGCCAGTTCATTGTTGCCATGCTATACACACATTTAGGTAAAGGTGGCATTATTTTCAAGAGATGTTAACATGCATTAAACTCAAGGTGACATAAAAGGGCGCAGCAACAAGACACACATGAGCAGTTGCATACTCATTATATTATTACAAATCACCATGCTGCATTATAACTTCTGACCTTATGGTTGATTCTAACAAACAGAGGTGGTTTCTTGAGAAATCATCGACTGTATGCAAGGCATGTCACTCCAGGAATTGACACATGTTGGTAAAATTAAGAGGTGCCACAAATTTGTTATCCTGGAGCTAAGATATGTTGGCACCAACACGCAAAAATGGCTTAGGGATTAACCGAATTCTGCTCAGCTGTTAACTGGGTAGAACCAGTGAACAAGCAGTTACTTCCTGTGGCTGCGTAGAGAATAAAGGCCCAAGATTTATCGTCTGGTGGTTGAAATAGGGATCGAACCTGGGATCCTCTAACTTTGTTTTTCTTCATAAGCTCATACTTTAGTCACAGGAAGGACAATTTAAACACCGCTTATATTGTTAGACCATAGACATATAGTAAAGGGATCACATACTTGTGACGTCACGCTATATACTCTACATAATTAGGCTGAATCCATGGCAATGCCTTAGTCAGAGAAAACTTCCGGTGTAAAATGAAACAATAAGTGGAAAGCTGAAAGCTATTTAACATAAATAATAAAAAGTGAAAATCTCGTGTTAATATGGGTACTAGGATATAAAATTGTCAATTCAAAAGGGTTTTACCAAAAAAAGAGTGGTGGGGACACAATTTTTTGTTGATAATCATTCAGGTTTGAGTGTAAACACAGACACGACATACACCTGCTTCGCCCATGAAAATCAACACTGACAGTTGTAAGAAAACCTTGTTTTACTTTTGGTTTTCATTTTGTGATAAATAGTAACACTTCATTCTGACATTTTCACTTCTGAGACCGGTATTGTGTAACTTTCAGTTTGAGTGTTGTCAAAAGATTGAACTACCATATTTAGTAGTACTGTTTAATGTAACATCTTAGGATCAAGCTTTTAAATTTGGGCACTCTGTTTTGTTGAGATGCCACAAATAAAGCAATTTAACATCCTTGACTCAATCACCCAAACTTTTAGTTTGAGGGTTTCATAGAAGTATATGTACCTCATGTATGTGATTTTTGGACATATTATGCCTTTTTATTTACAGTTCCTACAAAATTTCTTCCATACATGAACACATGGCAAGAAGGTGTCAAGCAACTCAAGGCATTTAAAACTGAAACCGGCCAGGGGAGATAATCTTGTCCACTCAGACCAATGAAGGAATGTGAAGTCAGGTAATTTTGACAAATCTGCCCTCTGTATGTTTAATTTTTATTATTTGTTGTTTATTACATGACACAATTATTGTCCTATTGGCGACATTAAACTAATTATTGATGGAGGAAGACCCCAGATTTATGTCTGGACAGAACCACCATCGCACCGCAGGTTAGCTGTAACATCTTCCCACTTTGAAAGTTCTTTTTCCCAACCAGGATTAGAACCCATGTTTTGAAAGGCTAATTAGTTAGTTATTTTGATGTCATGTGATGTTTCTATATCTCTTTTGTCATATTTATATCCAACACTAAATATAATTACTATAAATAAAGCTAGGCATGTAATAAAAAGAAACTACGAAAGGAATAATGTGTAAAATAATGTTATCAATGCATATCTGTCCTTTTTATTAAAGTAGTAACCTTCACAGTAAAAAATTAAAGATTGAACCCAACAGTTTGCCTATGTTAAATAGGTAAATAAGAAAAGGTCCTATCAAAATTTTCACAGATATTTAAATTTTATCTACCAAAAGACAAAGGCAAACAAGGTAAATGCAAATGTGACAAAACAAAGAGACAAGACATAACACACATAAAGAAAAACCATCAGTTACCGCCTTGTTACATGTAACAATATCTCACCCCTGTTTTGAGAAATTTTGGCATCATTTATTGTACTAGCTAACTCTATAATCCAAGTAAGGACAATTTTGAAAACTACATTAATTATTAGTAAATGCAGTTCCTCAGATAGGAAATTCATCTTCGTAATGATGAGTGGGGCATTCTAAACTTTCAGATGACAAATTTTATTGTATTGTCAAAAAAATGTTTTAATAATGATAAACCATGATGAGTAAGTATAGGTAGGATTTGCCCTAGAAAGTGTTGTCTTTTTCTGTGTGTGACAACTCTCACACAAATCAAGGACAAAACGAAATTTTAATATATTTGTACTAATTTTGTATGTTATGCTTTATATTATTTTTTGTGAAGGAAGGCACCTGATAATGGGTGTATTTGTCCAGACTAAGACTGGAACCAAATAAGTAAGGCAGGTTACTGCAACTTTTCATATAAAGCCAAAACCCATGAAGCATACTTTTCTTTTTTTGTTCAGTTACTATGACAAAAACTATATCTTCAGAGACAGTTAACTGTTATATTCAATGCAATGGGGTAGCCAACAGAAGCACAACAGTCCAGAAAGCAGAAAGGAAATATTGCAGTCCTTTGAAAAAGATTAAATATTCTTAAAAGATTTAAAATCTTCAGTCTTGTTCAGTATTGCTTTCTTAGTGCCACTGTGGTATACCATTTCTTAACTTTTACTTTTCCATAAAACTGTTTTAACACATCACAAGACAGGATTATGTTGAATATTGTTTATTTCTCCATATAACATATAACGATTACTTGAGTACATGACCGGAAGATTATACTCGAGTATGAATATCACTATTTGAGTACTTGGTATAATGAGGAAGATTTAATTTGACAAAAAAATCTGAAAAGAAATAACAAACAATTAAAACTAAAACAATTAAAGCTGTGATCTCGGTAAATTGGACCCACCCTAACCGTCCCCACATCCCTCCCAAGTCTGTGACATGTTAATTACATGTTGTTTGGCCTATTTCAGCACCACCCAAAAATTGCTCTGATTGGCTTGTTAATAGCTAATCAACTATTGACTGGGCGTTACCCTGAGCTCTTATCGTACAGGATATGCATTCTGCAACTCTTGCTTGGCATGTAACGTAAGGTGGAAATCGGGAGTAAATAAAAACAATCGATAGATCAGCAACTGTTATTCCATTGTTGTCCTACATTTACATCATGTAATGGTGGTGCCACACTATTCCGATCTGTCTAATCCATGAAAACCCTGCCGCCAATTCAATCAATCTCATAGAAGCATTTCTAATTTTTTTGCAACTTGTTGTTTTTCTTCGACTCCTTTCTTTTATTTCTTTTATCACCTGACTACTATTTTGATTACTTGAACTTGAACCATTTTCACTCAGTTTCTGAATTTGTATGACTAAATAAAAGGCAGCAATCACAAGTGAATGTCTGTTGATCTTAAAAAAGAACAGACATAAAATGGGTGGAAAAACCAGCACACTTTTTCTTCATGGCGGCAAAAGTTAAACAAAATGATAATGATATAGTTAGTATATGCGAATGTTTAAATGTTTATCATAAATACATATGTTTTTGCTTTTGGATAATGTATCACATTATACCAATTTGATTTTTATATTATCATCTTCCGATCATGGCATGCGCAATGCTATTTACATGGCTATGTCACCAGACTCCAATGTTGTATGTGTATAGTTCTCAAACTATTAATAGGTAAATAAGAAAATGTCCTATCAAAATTTTCACAGATATTTAATTATTATTTTTTGCATCTACCTGTAGACGAAGGCAAACAAGGTAAATGTAAATGTGACAAAAAAAACACAGAGAAAAGACATAACACACAAAAAGAAAAACCATCAGTTACCGCCTTGGAACGGTCAGTCGGCAAAGGGCCAACTGGGGTGCTTAAACCTGGTTTGTGGCGCGCTCCAACCTCGCACTTTCTGAAGGTTTTTCTATCAAACAAACAGTGTAAATAAAAATATCCCTTCAAAGTGACACAACTAACAGTAAGCACCTGCATCAGGAGTTAAAACAGATATAATGAACATATGTACATACAAAATAACTAGTAATAAAACAACATATGTACAGTATGTACAGTAGATAAAAGCCTCGGCAACCAAAAAATTCCAAATGAGAGAGTAGTTTAAAATAAAATAAAGCAGTACATGCGCTGATATATTATAAGAACCATATAATGACGTCATAAATGCCATGACATCATATGCCAAAAGTGTCAAAAGTGAAATGTAAATAATACGGAAGAAATAATAGAATTTTAGAAAATCAACAAAATAAAACGTAGTATTGTTTAGAGTTAATACGTTTAAAAAACATATCATAAAAGCCGATGATTTATCTGCAGATGACATATTATATATGATAAAGGTACAAAAAATCCCGATGTTATACCTACTGTACAATCTCACGTAAAGGGTATGGAGACTGCTCAAGTTGTCCCACCTATATAGGGCACGACTGGAGAGATGAAGAGACAAGAAATCCAACAGTGACTGTCCAATTATGGCTTTAAGTCACTGTTTTCATATAGTCTCAACATCCTGTCCGGTCATGGTGTAATTTAAAAGCAATGCAAGTTCTTGACTGTAAAAGGGTCAATTGCAAGCAATGCAGTACATCGAAGGATTCCCGGGTTGTAACCGTCTGCAATACATTTTCTGATAAGTTTTGTAAAGTGGTCAGAAAAGTTATTGAGACCCTTGATCTTCTTAAACTTGTATAAAACATTTCCATAAAATGCAGGATGGCTTATGCCTTTCTGCATAAGAGTTTTCATACTGCTATTATACTTAGAAGCTATAAAACCATTGCGATGAAAGAATTTTGAAAACGCCTTTCTTAATTTATGAAAACTAAAGCCTTGCTGTAACAGTTTAGAAGAAATGAACAGGTTTCTAGCATTGAAATCTTCTACTTTAGTACAAACTCGTGCAAACCTTGTAAGTTGTGATATGTAAATACCATAGGAGGTAGCACGAGGTGAATCACCATCAAGGTATGGATAATTCACAATACTAAAATTTGTCATAGATTTTAGTAGAGACGCTGTCATTGGAAATATTGATCTCAATGTCTAGAAATGCTGCATTTAAATGTCAGTTATTTGCTTTATTAAGGGTAAGTTCTGGAGGGTAAATCAGATGGATCATTTGAGAAAAGAAAGGATTATCTATAGTTAGAATATTGTCAAGATAGCGTGACGTTAAATTAAAAGCCTCTATAATGTGGCTTTGACAACATGTTTTTCATTACAAATTCCAGCAGCAAAAGAGGAATCTTATAAACTGACAATAAAAAAAATATATGAAAACTACACTTTTATTAAAAAAATCAAGAACTCGATTGGAAAAATGACTGAGTACTTGAGTACTGATTTTAGTACTCAGTGACATTCCTAGTTATTTCAGCTAATAGTTTATTGTTTTAATAGTGCACGCCTAATCAGACAAAGCTCATTGATAGTCAATACAAATATATATACAACTAAAACTATTTGGGCTGAGAACTGGTTCTCATATCGATACAAATGCTGGTATGCAGTCTTCAGTTAAAGAAACGTATCGGTCGCTGTAGTATATTGAACAAGTATAGAAAATACAATTTCTCATTCATATTTCATCGAAATAGTTAAATATTCTGTCTGTTTTGTTTTACAATATACCGTAAGTTAAACTGATTAGCAATCACAATATCTGTGTTTGCCCAAATGCTAAATTAACTGATTGTTCCAAAAGTGGATTAACATTCTGTGCGCTTTAGTTTTCAATGTCAGCAAATTGTCTGCAACATGCCACCACTGAAAAGCAAGTGCGGCAGTATTTTATAAAGAAACAAGAGGAAACGTCGCCACGTGACGAAGCCAGGTTATAAAGTATTAATAGAAATCCTAGTACTCTTGTAATAAAAATATCTGGTTAAATACTGTGGAAACTGACACTTGAAATGTCTATTTTTAGTAACAGTTTACATAAAAAATATACTTGTATTGGGTAGAGTAAAGGTGGGTTACAATGATCAACCCAGCAGACCCACCCCATCCTTGAAGAAATGTTTGTCAGTTTGAGAGAAGAAAGAAAAAAATAAAAATGCATTGGTTTGAGTTTAGGAATCAAAGAAATAACAAGAGGGCCATGATGGCGCTTAATTGCTCATACAGTTCTGGAACCGTAACAGTTGTCACACGATACGATGTATGTACGGTATGATTACGTTCGATGTACGAACCATGTGCGGTTTTTACACGATACCATACACGTTACGGTTCGATACCATACACAATATGCATTACGATAAAAAAATCTACACGTTACGATACGATACGGTGTACGCTTCGATACAACATACTGTACTGTTTCCGTTTACGTCACGTTACACGAAATACCACGGCAAATGCGGCATGTTGTTAAAGTAAAGGTTCAATCAGCCTATTTATACTGTACCAATTCGGTTTAGTCCAAATCGTTCTGCTCCAATCGGCCCACTTCCAGCGCATATAGGCGGTAATGTTTTCACACCTTTCAAATGAGACAATACAACTATTTCCATCTAAATGGTAAAATGTGTAGGCAAATGATAAGTAAGTGACGCCAATATGATAGCCTGCTTAAACATTGAACAAGTGTGTAAAAATGTACCATGTTAAGACAAATTAATTTAAATCTGTAATTTCCTAACATTCTTACACCACTCTTCTATACACGTATATTTCAATTTTCTGCCCCTATTCCACGCATCCATATCTGCGTTTTACTGAAGTGAAATTTCACAGCCAGATTATGTGTGCTGGGATCTTCATACATGTATGACATGTCTTCAGACCGGATGCAGGTGTTGTACACTACAGCTAAATGACCACTGCCCATCTAATTTGAATAGAAACGTTGTGTCAAAAAAGTGGCAATCTGTGTGGGGGCCTATAATCGCTTGCGTGATTTGTAGGTACATGTACCGAATAATCTACATAAACGGACTAGCTGCTAAAAAAAAATAACATTAGAAACATACAATTGTCTCATACTCAACTTTTTTACAAGTACTATTTAAATAAAAATTCGGTAAGGTATAGTAGAATATGGGTCAATCAGGAAAAAAACCTACCAAACTAAAAAGATAGAAACAGAGCTATTAAATAATAATTATATTATAATGAGACAAAATTGGACTAACAACTGACAAATTAACACCTCCACTTAATCCTCTCCATGTAGGGATCAAATCCATTAACATTAAAACAAATTTAGAAGACGTAATTGACGTAATTGATAAGATTATTCCCTTAGTTAAACTCAACTCAAATACTGAGTACTGAGATATTGCTACCCACTTCCACATCTACACGGATGGTAGCAAGGATACAAACAAAAATGCTATAGGAGCATGAGTTATTATGATTGAAAATCAACAGAATAAATAAACAAGGCTAAAATAAAACTAAACACTAGACATTCTATATTTAGATGCAAACTGTTAATTATAACCCATAAAATGTGTTTAAATAGAACAAAATTACAAAATGTAAATATTTACCCTGGCTCTCTTAGTTATTTACAAGCATTTCAGACAATTTACGGAAAGAATAGACAAGAACTAGTCAAAGAAATATATAGATTTAAATACCAAAATACAAATGTTAAGCAAAATCTCTAATATGAATTTGGAGATTGGAACTCACCATCATAATATAGCCTATGATTAAATATTACTAGACTCAGACTCGGATCCAGCTACCTAGGTGAAGAAAATAAATCCCCCCCAGCCCCCTCACCCCCGCCCCCGACAAAGCAGAACTAATAATACGCGCTCTTAATCTTTTTTAGAATAAATGCATTTCATTAAATATTTAATTAATAATATAGGATAACACCTACATAAACTGAATTAATACAATGTCCAACCGATATCATATCCAAATCAAACAATAACTAAAGTTTCAAAACCCACAAGACACGTGATGGGGTGAAATCTTTTTAAAATCTAAACATTCCTAATAATCGTATTCTCTGATTGGCTGGACCCCTATTTTGCGGAAGATTATGACTGCTCTTTGTTTAAAGGCATTACACCTCTAAGAAACTGTTTCTTAAAATGTTCACCATTGAAATGTTTTCTACTCCTTATTAGAGCTGGCACTTTTTGAACTAAAAGTGAACATGAAATGGGATGATTATGAACAAATAACACATTTAGTTACACACTAGTTACTAGGATGTTTTGAAGTGAAAAAAGTACGGGAAAAGTGTGTGAGTAGTTAAGCTTGGGTTGGTAATTCAGTTAGTTTAGTATATCGTATATAATATATATTTTAGTAGAGAATTAAATGTATTTAATATCTTCTAGATATTAAAGTGTTGCATTTTTATTAAATCTGCCTTTTTTCCACTGGTACAAAAAGCAAAGACACGTGTGAATAATATAGGTCTTTGTAGCTAATCACGTGCTATTGTGTGCTGCCTTAACCAAAACAGCACGGGGTTAAAGTATTTCTCCATGTCACAGTAAGGACAGTTCCTATTGGTGAACTTGGGGATACGGACAAAAGCCCCTGAGGACAGAAGCCCCTGGATCTAAAAATGTTAAGGTGGACAATAGCCCCTGGGTAAACTTTACAGCATTCTTTACCAGGGTAGCTTGATCCTAGTTTTAATTAAAAAACTATTCTAAACTAACGATTTTGTGGCAGTAAATATTGAACTTACCAACATATCCGAATATCTGAATTTGTGCGTAATTTATTAAATTTATTTTATTAATAATAGCTCTTTCTCCATGGCTTGATACCCACCCTAGTTTTATAAAGGCATTGAGTTTTTTTTGACAGAGGACTGTAAAGACTATATATGTCTGCTGACTTGCTTGATTTTTCAATGATTAGATATTATATCATTTTCTATTGTTACCTCAAAGGTATTCTTTTCAGTATCCATACTGACGTCAAGGTACATGCCGATGTGCGCTAGTTATTTTAGGAGAGTATGTAAATGGCTTCATCATCCTTAAAAGACTTACAAAGGACCATTTTGTTATAAGAGGAAATATATTTAAGAACAGACCAATTAACACCCCCGGTCAGCATGTTAAGGATAAAACCAATCAATATAACGAACGGCTAAAAATCCTACTTCCTTTAAGATTAGTGGTGTCATAAAAGTGTCACCAATTAATTGGAATTTACACACGTGCACGTGATTGGCAGGGCGGGAAATGTACGGAAATTAGGAAGGCATGATGACAGATGTTTACTGTTATTTATGATACTAGCACATTGTTTTGACAAACACATTCACAACTTAAACGTTTGATCCCATCACTGGCAGAAGAATAGTTACATTAATTTGTTTGCTACACTTGCGAACGTACTTTTTATTGAATTTGCGTCGAGCACTGAATTGCTTTTATTTATTTATTTAAATTCGCATAAATGTGTATAAAATTTACCCGTTTAAAATAATTGGCGAAGAGACTATATCAGTGTTGATTGTGCCCAGCGATGACATAGGTAAGCTACCTTTACAATTAACTTACTTGTCGGAATATCAGAGATGATTCCACACGGTCCAATTATTTATTAACAATGTTCATTGTATATGAGCCATATCATTTGAATTCCATATTTGAGACAAACCTCTTTTCCATAACCTGACATAGAGCTAGATTGTGTTATAGCTAGTTTTTTTCCAGCTGTATGTTAATTCCAATTTTCCATAAAAACGTGGGCAAATAACCAGAATCCTAGTTTTCACGAATATTTTCCTAAACGTCCATTCATATTCAATCTATGCATATTGCCATTCAAGTTATAAGTTCGAAGGTGTGCAATATTAATTTGCTCATCGATGGTATGCATGTACCGGAAATGTAATATATAGTTTAGTTTCTGTTTAGAACCATAAACTTCTTTTTGTATTTGTGAAGCATTTATTATGACATTTAAATTTCCTGTGAACTTTTGTATAAGCATGATAATGTCATTAGAAAAATGTCACAATATATGTATCTTTGTATCAAAGAATTATGAGAAGGCACAGTGCAACTCTCCTTGTGTTACGTTACCATACTATACGTTCCGTTACGATACCACGGTCTTGTCATAAGCGTTATGTTCCAATACGATATGATGTACCATTTACGATATGACTCGTTACGTTACTTCACGATAGGCCTATTACGTTGCACGAAACGTTACGTTACCATACGATACGTTTACGCTAGAAATACGCATGATATACAATGTTTTGGACAACTGGTACGGCGCCAGGACTGTATCTGGCGCCAAGTAATTAAAGAGTTATTTACTTTAGAAATCTTTGGTGAAGAATGGACCATTAGTGTGGCCACTGGGATGATAACATTTTCTATAATTTTACCTAGTGACCTGAATCCATGTGACTTACTTCAAAACATATTTATAATTTCATACTAGCAAACATTCAGTTTGGTGAATATTGTGCCATCAATGTGGTCTCTAAGCGTTTTCGCATGGTATTTCTAAATTTTTACCTTATGACCTAGTTTTTATTACACCATGTGACCTTGTTAGAAACTCACCCAAGATTTCTTGCAGGCAAACATTCATAAGGGTGGTCTCTAGTGTATTCACAAGGCTTTTCTAAGGTTTTACCTAGTGACCTACTTTTTAACCTATCGTGACCAATAATGAACTCACCTAAAAAATTTTGCAGACAAACCTTATGATCAAGTTTGGTGAAGATTGGGCTATAAATGCATCCTCTAGTGTATTCAAAAGCTTTTTCTAAGATTTGACCTAGTGACCTACATTTTGATTCCACGTGAAGTCATCCAAGCTTTCAGGTAGGCAAACATTCTGATCAAGTTTGGTGAAGACTGGAGCATAAATGGGGTCTCTAGTGTGTTCACAAGCTTTTTTTAAGATTCAACCTAGTGACCTTCTTTTTGACAACACGTGACCCAATAAGGAACTTATCCAAGATTTCATGCAGACAAACATTCTGACCAAGGTTGGCGAAGATTGGGCAATGTGGCCTCAAGTGTGTTCACAAGTGTTTTCTAAGATTTGACCTAATGACCTACTTTTTGACCCCACACGACCCAATAACGAACTTATCCAAGATTTCATGCAGAAAAGAATTCTGACCAAGTTTGATGATGATTGGACTATAAATGTGGTCTCTAATCTGTTCACAATTTTTCCCTAAAATCTGACCTTTTGGCCTAGTTTTTGACCCCAGGTGACCTAATAATGAACTCATCCAAGAATTCATGCAGATGAACATTCTGACCAAGTCTGATAAATATTGGATAAAAATTGTGGCCTCTAGCGTGTTCACATGCTAAAATGTTGATGTCGGATGAAAGACGATGCAGTATCAGAAATGTAATAATTTTTTCATTTCATTAGGATTGGGGCTACTACCATCCACTCTGACCCACCCCACCCCTGAAGACATTTTTGTTGGGGCACGGTTTTTACACTTGTTAATCCTGTTATGTTTAGATTAACAACTCTGTGTAATGTGGATGAAATCCCTTCATAAGTTGCGAAGTTATGCTCCATAAACTATAAATTTGCACAAATTTTTAACCTTTTAACTGTGATCTTGACAGAGGTAGGGCCATGGTTCTAGGATGCAAAACTCTGTTTTATTGAGGGAAACATTCTTTTATGCATCAAAGCTGAACTAAACTCCGGAAGCTACATTTTGGCATTCTTTGATACTTTATACCCTTGATGTGAGCTTGACCTTTTACGTAGGGCCACGGTTCTTAGACAAGACACTCTGTCATATAAAATGAACACTTGTGTGAAGATATGTTAAGTTTCACAGATCTTCCATGAATGGTTACTCAGAAATAGACAACTGAAAAAAAAAAAAAAAAAAAAAAAAAACTTAATGAAAATGCCAAGTGGAAAAGGGGCATAACTATGTCAAAATACAGTTAAGAGTTTTAACACTGTATAACATTATAGGATATATAACACTGTAGGATATATAACACTATAGGATATATAACACTGGGATATATAACACTATAGGATATATAACACTATAGAAAATATAACACTATAGGATATATAACACTGTATGATATATAACACTATAGGATATATAACACTATAGGATATATAACACTATAGGATATATAACACTTTAGGATATATAACAAAATAAAACAAACATCAAAAGGACAACACCTTCAATGTTCGTAGTTGTTTTATATGATCTATTTCTCTAAATATTCTGTTATAACGAAAAATTCTTTTTTTTTTTTCGCATCATCTAACAACTTTTAAGTTATGGTAATTTTTTAAATTGTTGGGAAGAATGGTGGCTCCAAGTTGTGTTGAAGGTTCTCTGTACAAGTTGAACGTCTCAAAGCAACTTTCACAGGCACAGGCCAGGCAGAGACGTCTTTGGGTCAGAGGATTCATCACCATCTTATTCCTAAATTCAGTATAAAAAGACAATTAAGTGCATCTTTTAAAGGAAACTGAATACATGTAATTTAATAATTAATGTGCAAATATTTATAGTTGAATGTTATTCATTTTTCTGCCCAAATTGATCTTCATTATATTTTAAATCTTCTCCACTATCAGTATATGCTCCCTATTCCTACTGTGTCTCCAGGCATCCACTTATTTTAATTCAATTCAATATTATGTCATTCTTATGCAAGAATAAACCATAATAAATATCACCAATCACACATTATTAGCAATGAAGTATTTATGGAAAAAAGGCCATCCACAATAAGGCCTAATAAGGACTTTTGTATCAATTCTTTTAGAATTTAGATTCATTGTATACGCTTTTATGAATATTTACTGCTGATTTATGTAAAACTGAAAGTAGGCAATGAATACAAATAAACAGATGATACTTACTGTCAATCATTTTCAAGTAACTTCATTTTCCATGGCCGTGTTTTCTTCATATATCTGTTAAAGCTGCCAGATTTACATTATTGTTTGCTAGCGAAGCCCCGACAGGAAGTATTTCTATATCCTTCTATGACTTCCTGTTTGGGCACTGTGAAATTGGAAGATATTCGCGCACCTTGCAGAGTCAGCGGTCCTGATACTATATGTCTATGGTTAGACAGTACAAACTGTGAAAAAGGTCATTCTAAGTGTTCTTTCTTTCTAAATCTATAAATAAGGACAATTAGTGACCTTTGCTAAAAATAGGTATCGATGTCAGGACACAATCAAAAGTAAGTTGTCACATGATAAAAATAGCCATCTCTGACTAAGATAGGAAACACCTGTTTGCAATAATAAGTGGAGATTTATGCTTCACTGTTCATATAGATCTAGGGCATCAATGGGCAGTATTTTGCAAGATCTTTTTGGGTAAGAAAAAAAAAATGTTGGTCCAAACTGTTGGATACCACTTTTAAGACAATTGTTATGAAGGACAATGAACATAAACAGGTGGTTAAAGAGGATATCTTATATATTTTTTAATTTGTGGATTTACCAATTTTTTTATATAGTCTGCAAAAGAAACTACAACTTCCAGCTAAACCCATTGCACCCATGGATCTTCATTAACAGCCCTTCCATGAATGGGTTATATATGCCAACACTAAGCACAATGATAGAAATAACATTTTAAGCAGGAGCCAGAGACCATCCAACAGGACCCTGTTGTCCGGCTTTTAAATACTATTTTAATATATAAAGCTAATGTGGTAAGACCAATAACCCCTATTCTCTGTCCAGTTTGTACATGTATCAGACTTAAGTTAAATATAATAACCTTATTCCAAATATATGTTATAAAATATTCATATCTCAGACTTGGGTTAAGTCTAAAAACCTCAATTCTAGTATGTTCATGTATCAGACTTGGGTTTGACTTCTTGAGACATTGACTCAATAGCTATATATTTATGTTTTCTTTTTCAACATGCAAGCATTAAAGCATTATACCTTTCATATGATTTGGCAGTGAATGTCTTGCTCATATTTGTAAGTACATCTTTCTTTGTAAACATCTTGTCCATCTCTGGCATTGACATATGCTCTAGAGGATTTACATCAATTTTTACTCCATGTGGTCCTCTTCTGCAAGAAAACAATGTTTCTACACTCTTTTAAAACTAAATTTTTCCAATTCCTGTAAATGCTAAAATTAAAACATTTTTTTTACAACACTCATGTAGCAATATTTAATCTTACATCCACAGGGGACCATCCCACAATTTAACCAACTGTACAAATAGGCGCTTGTACATTAGTCTTAGATTCAAGTGGTACATACACCATGTTTGATCACATTTGTAAATAACATTAACATTTAACAAAGTTTGATACAAATTAGATTTGTTTTTGTTTGTTTAGAAGTATGACCTGGACTAAGACTAGATGCGAAAATGTGTGAAAGATGTCAGAGAGATGTGATAGAGATGTGTGAAAGATGTCAGAGAGATGTGACAGAGATTTGTGAAATATGTCAGAGAGATGTGATAGAGATGTGTGAAAGATGTCAGAGATGTGACAGAGATGTGTGGAAGCTGTCAGAGAGATGTGACAGAGATGTGTGAAAAATGTCAGAGAGATGTGACAGAGATTTGTGAAATATGTCAGAGAGATGTGACAGAGATGTGTGAAAAATGTCAGAGAGATGTGACAGAGATTTGTGAAATATGTCAGAGAGATGTGATAGAGATGTGTGGAAGATGTCAGAGAGATGTGACAGAGATGTGTGGAAGCTGTCAGAGAGATGTGATAGAGATGTGTGAAAGATGTCAGAGATGTGACAGAGATGTGTGAAAAATGTCAGAGAGATGTGACAGAGATGTGTGAAAGATGTCAGAGAGATGTGACAGAGATGTGTGGAAGCTGTCAGAGAGATGTGATAGAGATTTGTGAAATATGTCAGAGAGATGTGATAGAGATGTGTGAAAGATGTCAGAGATGTGACAGAGATGTGTGAAAAATGTCAGAGAGATGTGACAGAGATTTGTGAAATATGTCAGAG
The DNA here is from genome assembly GCA_007844125.1 of Sinonovacula constricta. Lineage (NCBI taxonomy): Eukaryota > Metazoa > Mollusca > Bivalvia > Cardiida > Solecurtidae > Sinonovacula > Sinonovacula constricta. The sequence goes on from CM017558.1 coordinate 34,744,857, forward strand.
AGATGTGATAGAGATGTGTGAAAAATGTCAGAGAGATGTGACAGAGATTTGTGAAATATGTCAGAGAGATGTGATAGAGATGTGTGGAAGATGTCAGAGAGATGTGACAGAGATGTGTGGAAGCTGTCAGAGAGATGTGATAGAGATGTGTGAAAGATGTCAGAGATGTGACAGAGATGTGTGAAAAATGTCAGAGAGATGTGACAGAGATTTGTGAAAGATGTCAGAGATGTGACAGGGATGTGTGAATGATGTCAGAGAGATGTGACAGAGATGTGTGAAAGATGTCAGAGAGATGTGATAGAGATGTGTGAAAGATGTCCAACAGATGTGATAGATATGTGTGAAATATGTCAGAGAGATGTGATAAAGATGTGTGGAAGATGTCAGAGAGATGTGATAGAGATGTGTGGAAGATGTCCAACAGATGTGATAGATATGTGTGAAATATGTCAGAGAGATGTGATAAAGATGTGTGGAAGATGTCAGAGAGATGTGATAGAGATGTGTGAAAGATGTCAGAGAGATGTGATAGAGATGTGTGAAAGATGTCCAACAGATGTGATAGATATGTGTGAAATATGTCAGAGAGATGTGATAAAGATGTGTGGAAGATGTCAGAGAGATGTGATAGAGATGTCTGAAAGATGTCAGAGAGATGTGACAGAGATTTGTGAAAAATGTCAGAGAGATGTGACAGAGATTTGTGAATGATGTCAGACAGATGTGATAGAGATTTGTGAAAAATGTCAGAGAGATGTGATAAAGATGTGATAAAGATGTGATAAAGATGTCAGAGAGATGTGATAGAGATGTTTGAAAGATGTCAGAGAGATGTGAAAGAGATGTGTGAAAGATGTCAGAGAGATGTGACAGAGATGTGTAAAAGATGTCAGAGAGATGTTATAGAGATGTCTGAAAGATGTCAGACAGATGTGACAGAGATGTGTGAATGATGTCAGAGAGATGTGAAAGAGATGTGTGAATGATGTCAGAGAGATGTGACAGAGATGTGTGAATGATGTCAGAGAGATGTGACAGAGATGTGTGAATGATGTCAGAGAGATGTGAAAGAGATGTGTGAATGATGTCAGAGAGATGTGATAGAGATGTGTAAAAGATGTCAGACAGATGTGACAGAAATGTGTGAAGATGTCAGAGAGATGTGACAGAGATGTGTGGAAGATGACAGAGATGTGATAGAGATGTCTGAAAGATGTCAGACAGATGTGACAGAGATGTGTGAAGATGTCAGAGAGATGTGACAGAGATGTGTGGAAGATGACAGAGATGTGATAGAGATGTGTGAAAGATGTCGGAGAGATGTGACAGAGATGTCTGAAAGATGTCAGACAGATGTGACAGAGATGTGTGAAAGATGTCAGAGAGATGTGATAGAGATATGTAAAAGATGTCAGAGAGATGTGACAGAGATGTGTGAAATATGTCAGAGAGATGTGACAGAGATGTGTGAAATATGTCAGAGAGATGTGTAAAAGATGTCAGAGAGATGTGTAGAGATGTGTGAAAGATGTCAGAGAGATGTGACAGAGATGTGTGAAAGATATCAGAGATGTGTGAAAGCTGTCAGAGAGATGTGACAGAGATGTGTGAAAGATGTCAGAGATGTGACAGAGATGTGTGAAAGCTGTCAGAGATGTGTGAAAGCTGTCAGAGATGTGTGAAAGATGTCAGAGATGTGTGAAAGATGTCATAGATGTGTAAAAGATGTCAGAGAGATGTGACAGAGATGTGTGAAAGATGTCAGAGATGTGTGAAAGATGTCAGAGATGTGTGATAGAGATGTGTGAAAGATGTCAGAGAGATGTGACAGAGATGTGTGAAAGATGTCAGAGAGATGTGACAGAGATGTGTGAAAGATGTCAGAGAGATGTGACAGAGATGTGTGAAAGATGTCAGAGAGATGTGACAGAGATGTGTGAAAGATGTCAGAGATGTGTGAAAGATGTCAGAGATGTGTAAAAGATGTCAGAGATGTGTGAAAGATGTCAGAGATGTGTGAACGATGTCAGAGATGTGTGAAAGATGTCAGAGATGTGTGAAAGATGTCAGAGAGATGTGACAGAGATGTGTGAAAGATGTCAGAGAGATGTGACAGAGATGTGTGAAAGATGTCTCAGAGATGTGACAGAGATGTGTGAAAGATGTCAGAGATGTGTGAAAGATGTCAGAGAGATGTGATAGAGATGTTGAAAAGATGTCAGAGAGATGTGACAGAGATGTGTGAAAGATGTCAGAGATGTGTAAAAGATGTCAAACAGATGTGACAGAGATGTGTGAAAGATGTCAGAGAGATGTGACAAGAGATGTGTGGAAGATGTCAGAGAGATGTGATAGAGATGTGTGGAAGATGTCAGAGATGTGATAGAGATATCTGAAAGATGTAAGACAGATGTGACAGAGATGTGTGAAAGATGTCAGAGAGATGTCAGAGAGATATGTAAAAGATGTCAGAGAGATGTAACAGAGATGTGTGAAATATCTTAAAGAGATGTGATAGAGATATGTAAAAGATGTCAGAGAGATGTGACAGAGATGTGTGAAATATGTCAGAGAGATGTGACAGAGATGTGTAAAAGATGTCAGAGAGATGTGATAGAGATGTGTGAAAGATGTCAGAGAGATGTGATAGAGATATGTAAAAGATGTCAAAGAGATGTGACAGAGATGTGTGAAATATGTCAGAGAGATGTGACAGAGATGTGTAAAAGATGTCAGAGAGATGTGATAGAGATGTGTGAAAGATGTCAGAGCGATGTGACAGAGATGTGTGAAAGCTGTCAGAGAGATGTGTGAAAGATGTCAGAGAGATGTGACAGAGATGTGTGAAAGATGTCAGAGATGTGTGAAAGATGTCAGAGAGATGTGATAGAGATGTGTGAAAGATGTCAGAGAGGTGTGACAGAGATGTGTGAATGATGTCAGAGAGATCTGACGGAGATATGTGAAAGATGTCAGAGATGTGTGAAAGCTGTCAGAGAGATGTGACAGAGATGTGTGAAAGATGTCAGAGAGATGTGACAGAGATGTGTGAAAGATGTCAGAGATGTGTGAAAGATGTCAGAGATGTGTAAAAGATGTCAGAGATGTGTGAAAGATGTCAGAGATGTGTGAAAGATATCAGAGATGTGTAAAAGATGTCAGAGAGATGTGACAGAGATGTGTGAAAGATGTCAGAGATGTGTCACAGATGTCAGAGAGATGTGATAGAGATGTGATAGAGATGTGTGAAAGATGTCAGAGAGATGTGACATAGATGTGTAAATGATGTCAGAGATGTGTGAAAGATGTCAGAGAGATGTGACAGAGATGTGTGAAAGATGTCAGAGAGATGTGACAGAGATGTGTGAAAGATGTCAGAGATGTGTGAAAGCTGTCAGAGAGATGTGATAGAGATGTGTGAAAGATGTCAGAGAGATGTGACAGAGATGTGTGAAAGATGTCAGAGATGTGTGAAAGATGTCAGAGATGTGTAAAAGATGTCAGAGATGTGTGAAAGATGTCAGAGATGTGTAAAAAGATGTCAGAGATGTGTGAAAGATATCAGAGATGTGTGAAAGATGTCAGAGAGATGTGACAGAGATGTGTGAAAGATGTCAGAGATGTGTGACAGATGTCAGAGAGATGTGATAGAGATGTGTGAAAGATGTCAGAGAGATGTTACAGAGATGTGTGAAAGATGTCAGAGATGTGTAAAAGATGTCAGAGAGATGTGACAGAGATGTGTGAAAGATGTCTGAGAGATGTGACAGAGATGTGTAAAAGATGTCAGAGATGTGTGAAAGATGTCAGAGATGTGTAAAAAGATGTCAGAGATGTGTGAAAGATATCAGAGATGTGTGAAAGATGTCAGAGAGATGTGACAGAGATGTGTGAAAGATGTCAGAGATGTGTGACAGATGTCAGAGATGTGTGAGAGATGTGTGAAAGATGTCAGAGAGATGTGACAGAGATTATGAAAGATGTCAGAGATGTGTGAAAGCTGTCAGAGAGATGTGATAGAGATGTGTGAAAGATGTCTGAGAGATGTGTGAAAGATGTCAGAGAGATGTGACAGAGATGTGTGAAAGATGTCAGAGATGTGTGAAAGCTGTCAGAGAGATGTGATAGAGATGGTTAAAAGATGTCAGAGAGATGTGACAGAGATGTGTGAAAGATGTCAGAGATGTGTAAAAGATGTCAGAGATGTGTGAAAGATGTCAGAGATGTGTGAAAGATGTCAGAGAGATGTGACATAGATGTGTGAAAGATGTCAGAGATGTGTGAAAGATGTCAGAGATGTGTGAAAGATGTCAGAGAGCTGTGATAGAGATGTGTGAAAGATGTCAGAGAGATGTGACATAGATGTGTAAATGATGTCAGAGAGATGTGTGAAAGATGTCAGAGAGATGTGACAGAGATGTGTGAAAGATGTCAGAGAGATGTGACAGAGATGTGTGAAAGATGTCAGAGATGTGTGAAAGCTGTCAGAGAGATGTGATAGAGATGTGTGAAAGATGTCAGAGAGATGTGACAGAGATGTGTGAAAGATGTCAGAGATGTGTGAAAGATGTCAGAGATGTGTAAAAGATGTCAGAGATGTGTGAAAGATGTCAGAGATGTGTAAAAAGATGTCAGAGATGTGTGAAAGATATCAGAGATGTGTGAAAGATGTCAGAGAGATGTGACAGAGATGTGTGAAAGATGTCAGAGATGTGTGACAGATGTCAGAGAGATGTGATAGAGATGTGTGAAAGATGTCAGAGAGATGTTACAGAGATGTGTGAAAGATGTCAGAGATGTGTAAAAGATGTCAGAGAGATGTGACAGAGATGTGTGAAAGATGTCAGAGAGATGTGACAGAGATGTGTGAAAGATGTCTGAGAGATGTGACAGAGATGTGTGAAAGATGTCAGAGAGATGTGATAGAGATGTGTGAAAGATGTCAGAGAGATGTGACAGAGATGTGTGAAAGATGTCAGAGATGTGTGAAAGCTGTCAGAGAGATGTGATAGAGATGTGTGAAAGATGTCTGAGAGATGTGTGAAAGATGTCAGAGAGATGTGACAGAGATGTGTGAAAGATGTCAGAGATGTGTGAAAGCTGTCAGAGAGATGTGATAGAGATGGTTGAAAGATGTCAGAGAGATGTGACAGAGATGTGTGAAAGATGTCAGAGATGTGTAAAAGATGTCAGAGATATGTAAAAGATGTCAGAGATGTGTGAAAGATGTCAGAGATGTGTGAAAGATGTCAGAGAGATGTGACATAGATGTGTGAAAGATGTCAGAGATGTGTGAAAGATGTCAGAGATGTGTGAAAGATGTCAGAGAGATGTGAAAGAGATGTGTGAAAGATGTCAGAGATATGTGACAGAGATGTGTGAAAGATGTCAGAGATGTGTAAAAGATGTCAGAGAGATGTGACAGAGATGTGTGAAAGATGTCTGAGAGATGTGACAGAGATGTGTGAAAGATGTCAGAGATGTGTGAAAGATGTCAGAGAGATGTGTGAAAGATGTCAGAGAGATGTGACAGGGATGTGTGAAAGATGTCAGAGAGATGTGTGAAAGATGTCAGAGAGATGTGACAGAGATGTGTGAAAGATGTCGGAGAGATGTGACAGAGATGTGTGAAAGATGTCAGAGATGTGTGAAAACTGTCAGAGAGATGTGATAGAGATGTTAGAAAAATGTCAGAGAGATGTGACAGAGATGTGTGAAAGATGTCAGAGATGTGTAAAAGATGTCATAGAGATGTGATAGAGATGTGTGAAAGATGTCAGAGAGGTGTGACAGAGATGTGTGAAAGATGTCAGAGAGGTGTGACAGAGATGTGTGAATGATGTCAGAGAGATGTGATAGAGATGTGTGAAAGATGTCAGAGAGATGTGTGAAAGTTGTCAGAGAGATCAGAGAGAGATGTGTGGAAGACATTTGTAACTGTTGTCCCTAGACAGAGAGTAAAAAAATATTAACACTATACAGTCTTGCAGTTCAGACTGACATTAAATTAAGACTTATGTCAATTTTAAAAATAGAAAACCTGGTGTAGTTAATGCTAATTAAAAAAATGAAGAAAATGGATTGGGTGTAGAAATTGACATTAACATTATTTAATGAGGTTTAAAATTCGAACTCTGAAAGACACCGAGTTCAAATCTTTGTTAAATCTCTTTTAGAGTGAAACATAACAGAAGCTATATATATGTTCTAATGATGCAAGTGTGACAGGAAAATACTAAAACAATAGATTTTCTATGGACAGGGCTGACTTTATCAGTATTGATGTACTGGCAATACAAAAATTATTGTATCCCTTGACTGGAAGTATTTTTTCTGTATTGCTATGTACAGTAGTACACCAGCGTTTAAGGTTACGCTAGTCAGGTTAAGGGTTGTTTACTGTTGTAGCATTAATGACGTAGCATTCGCGTAACTGCTAGAATGAAAAGGATCATGCTAGAAAATTCATTTGTTTACTTTGAACTGGGTTTCGAGAATGTTCTGGGTTTCGTGAATGTTCTAGAGACTTCTTGGTTATAGGAATTGGGTCTATATAAGGGGTTGTTAGCTGATTTATGTTGGAAGTTCGGACATAAAGTTTGGACAGATAGTTTGGAAATACTTGTAGCTTCTATATTAAACCTTTTTGTGTTGGAACTTACGTGGACTTATTATTTTCTACAATGATATAAATATTAAAGTGTTGGATTTGGAATTATATTAACTATATTCGTGTATTGTTCTACCTTTGGATTTTTTCAACTGTGCAAATCTACGAGGACATTCTACCGTAAACTCTTCAGGATTATTCGACGTAAGATTATTAATTGGACTATTAAAGGGACACCTCCTAAAGGGACAAACTGCAAGATAACATTTATTTTATATTCTCAAATTTTGTCTGATATATTTGTTATTATTTTGTTACGCCATAGTTTTAACTGTTTATTAAAATAAAACGTTATTGTATTAGTTTGTTGCTGGCTTGTTCTTTCTGTTACACCATTTCGTCGTTAGGTAAACGTGCCATTTTATAAATAAATCTTAAATAGTGACACCAGTCATAACAGTATTTAAAAGCAAAGGCTACTTTTAATAACAGCATATAGAGGTTATATAGAGGTCTGTAGGTTCATAATATGTTGCCATTCTGATACATTATTCTTAGTTCCCCAAACTAGATATGCCTTAAATATTCATTGCCCTCAAATAAGATATGTATGCCTTACATATTCACTGCATGTTTTTATAATAATAATCTAATATTATAATAGCTAACTTACATTGCTAATAAGCACTGTCATCAAATCGACCAACTGTGATGTAAGATCGACATTTTTCTATGAATCATCAATACTAATTTTAAATATCAAAAATTAAAAAAAAAGCCTACAAATACCTATACAACCGCTGACCAGTAAGTGTCTGTCGGCAACTAAATGAATATTATTAAATATTATTATATCTGTAAGATATGTAAGAAATAAAACAGCAATGTAAGCTATAGTTGTTGTGATCAAAGAGCTTAATAAAGTTAACTCATAATTTCTACTTTAATATCAATATATCGCAAATACCGGTACTTGTACCTCAATATGTATCAATTTCATCAATATGAAGAAGGAGAATCAATAACGGCTTTAATAGTAACAGACATTATAAAATACTGTGATACCTATCCTCCATGGTTTTGATATGGTTGAAAATCACATCCCATTACCCCACTTTCTACAAAAACTAAGATTTGAGATTATAAAAATTCACAAATGTTAATCCATCCTTTGCTTGAGGAGCCTCGTTCAAACAGTCATTATCCTACACAAAACCTTACAAGCTGACCATAAGTGGAGATTTGTATTTGGGTTTTACGGCACACCGACACTTAACAGGTCATACGGTGCCGAAATGTGGAGATTCACCAATACCTTTACCTGGTTTCTATTATTAGGTGAATCCTAAGGTTCAGAATCCAAAAATATGATACAGACTCAAGAAAGAGAATACAAAACAAACAAGACTGTTATTACATGTTTGCCTACAAAAATATAACCAATATGCAATCAAAAGAACAGTTAAAAATGCAGTATTGCATTAAAGATTACTCAGAATGGCTAATCAGTAAATGTCTGTCAGCAACTAAATGATAATTATTATTTTTTATTACATCTGTATGAAATGAATACATTAAAACAGCATTGTAAATTAGCTGTACCTGTATTGATTAAAAAGCTTAATACTGTGCCATTGTTTTTATAAAGTAGAAAAGCAACACCCATCTTCCTGTAAATACCAAGAATTAAGATAATAAACATTCACAAAATGCTTACCCATCTTTTGCTCCTTTTCCATTTTTCCATTCATTTCTGTTTTGTTGACCAGGTTCTGCATTAGTTTGCCTTTCCGTTTGCATGTAAAGCTCTCTATCTTGATTCGTGGGCTTTCCCATTTGCCTGTCATTCTTTTCTTGATCAACATGTGCCATACTTTTACCAAAATCCTGTTTTTTGTCAAAACCCCTGCCTGGTACTTTATCTGACATTCTTTCCTCACTGAAAGTAAGAGGGAAGACACAGAAGCTATATCTTACCCATATCATGCAATATTTTGTTATTAATTCTTAGCTATCTTCTTAAATATTCATGATAAGGTGTTAAATAATGAATATTTAATGAAGAGAGTGTTAAATAATGAATATTTACTTAAGAGAGTGTTAAATAATGAATATTTACTGAAGAGAGTGTTAAATAACGAATTTTAACTGAAGAGTGCATTAAAATTATTTTGCCAAAGTGAGCAGCATGTAATAAGCTTTTGATAAAGATAGTAATACATGTAAACTTAATAGTAAACTCTTGGTAAAAATGCTCAAAAATACTCCTAATGAAAAACAGTTAAGTTACATGCAGATGGAAAGAAGTGCAATATTAACATCTTTACCTGGTAGAACCCGGACCTTGCTCCTCTTTCCCCTGTAAAAATTAGCAAATCAGAATCAGTATTACTAAAACAATAAAACCTAGTGGAACAGATACACAATAATACATTGGTATTTTTTTACACCTAGTGGAACAGATACACAATAATACATTGGTATTTTTTTACACCTAGTGGAATAGATACACAATAATACATTGGTATTTTTTTACACCTAGTGGAACAGATACACAATAATACATTGGTATTTTTTTTACACCTAGTGGAACAGATACACAATAATACATTGGTATTTTTTTACATCAAAGATTCAATGCAAACAGTCTTAAAAAGTTTGGTGAAGATAAGGTCATAAATGTGGCCTAATGGTGTTGGCAATGTTTTTTCTAAAATTTGACCTAGTGACTTTTTTTTAATCAAGTTAAGACCATATCAAAGATTTCAAGCTGACAAACATAATGTTAAGTGAAGATTGGATCAAAACTGTAGTGTGTTCATAAACAAATTGTTTATGCCACATGACGGATGAAGAGGTATAAGAAAAGCTCACCTAGGGTGAGAAAACAGTCATATCAATAATCAATCGGATCTCCTCGGGTAATTCTGTCCTCGGGACAATCATCAATCGAATGTATCTGGTGCAATAATACAAAATGAAATCACGATCGTTTTGTTCACCAGAAGTCGGAAGAAGAATATACCTAAGTAGTTCGCACAGAACATAAACACTGCCATCGCTTGACAGCTGTGTGTCTGCTGTGCTGGGTAAATTATAAACGGATGATTTAAATTTGATTTCGCAATTATAACTGGACAATTTAAATTTGATTCCGCCATAAATTGAAGTTTCACTTGCATTTTGCTGTAGTGAGCTGTCACCCAATATGCCATCTTTGTTTTGACGTCTGTCTCAAAAGAAGTCCCATTTAGATAAATGGCCGAGGTGATCCAACTACCTACATACATCCGAGAGATGATTCGTGAATTATCTGAGGTGTTCCGATTAATCAATTACCTCGCAATTGCGAACCTAATATGTTCTCACTTGATGACTATTTTGCTTGTGGTTCTTACCTTATCTGGATCTAGACCACACAAAGAAGCAAGAGTTTGGAAAATGTTCTCAGGCAGTTTTTTCAACTTATCTTGGTTGTCTTTTAGGCACTTGTGTATCTCGTCAGCTGAAGACTCAATCTGAAAAGAAAAGATCGATTTGTCAATGACTGCAATTTTAAAATAAATAATTATCTGTGTTATAAAAAGGGTCCACTTTCTTCTTTCTTTATACTTGAACCACACAAAATTTGGTATAATAGTCTAAACCTTTTCTTTAAAAATAGTTTTAACCCTTAGCTTGCAACAATTGTATATAACCCCTACTAATTCTTAGTCATCTTCTACCAGTGACATGCCAAGGTCCCTAAAAACGTCGTTAGAACTTCAACAGCAGATAATACAAAGGTGCCTAAAAACGTTGTTAAAACCTCAGCAGCAAATAATACAAAGGTGCCTAAAAACGTCATTAGAACCTCAGCAGCAAATAATACAAAGGTGCCTAAAAATGTCGTTAGAACCTTAACAGCAAATAATACAAAGGTGCCTAAAAACGTCGTTAGAACCTTAACAGCAAATAATACAAAGGTGCCGAAAATGTCGTTAGAACCTCAGCAGCAAATAATACAAAGGTGCCTAAAAACGTCGTTAGAACCTTAACAGCAAATAATACAAAGGTGCCGAAAATGTCGTTAGAACCTCAGCAGCAAATAATACAGATCCTGGTCAGATAACTCTCAACAGGGAGATAGCTGATGTGGATCTTTATTTTCCATACCTGCAAGCTAAGGGTATAGAGACTTGAACAAAAAATAATATACAATATGATTACTCTGAAAATGTCATTGCCCTTTACTCAATTCATTAGCATGATTAAAATCATTATTAAAACCTTCTGCACAATATGTTTTATCTTATATACCTGTTATATTTATATTTCTTCAAACTGGTGTCCTAATTTCTCTGCATTACTTTTTGTACATTGCTTATTCTCTACAATTTGTCATCAGATGTTTCCAGAGATTACAAGGCAGATAACTTGAATTATCACTAGGCAGATGGCTTAAGTGGTCACTAGGCAGACCACATGAGTGATCACTAGGCAGATCACATGAGTGATCACTAGGCAGACCACATGAGTGATCACTAGGCAGACCACATGAGTGATCACTAGGCAGACCACATAAGTGATCACTAGGCAAATCACTTAAATGATCACTAGGCAGACCACATGAGTGATCACTAGGCAGACCACATAAGTGATCACTAGGCAGATCACATGAGCGATCACTAGGCAGACCACGTGAGTGATCACTAGGCAGACCACATAAGTGATCACTAGGCAGATCACATGAGCGATCACTTGGCAGACCACATGAGTGATCACTAGGCAGACCACGTGAGTGATCACTAGGCAGACCACATAAGTGATCACTAGGCAGATCACATGAGCGATCACTTGGCAGACCACATGAGTGATCACTAGGCAGACCACGTGAGTGATCACTAGGCAGACCACGTGAGTGATCACTAGGCAGACCACATGAGTGATCACTAGGCAGACCACATAAGTGATCACTAGGCAGATGTCTTAGGTGATCACTTGGCAGATCGCTTGAATGATCATTAATTCTGTCTTGTGATCATTCAAGCCATCTGCCTAGTGATCACTTAATTCATCTGCCTAGTGATCACTCATGTGGTCTGCCAAGTGATCACTCATGTGGTCTGCCAAGTGATCACTCATGTGGTCTGCCTAGTGATCACTCATGTGGTCTGCCAAGTGATCACTCATGTGGTCTGCCTAGTGGTCATTCAGGTGATATGCCTAATGATTAACGACTTAAGAGTCGTATCTATCTCAAGCGATCTGCCTAGTGAGTACTTAAGTGACAGCCTAGTGATCACTCATGTGTTCGGCCTAGTGAACACTTGAGTCATCTGAATGTGATCATTCAAGTGATCTACCTAGTGATCATTCAAATCATCTGCCTAGTGATAACTTAAATCATCTGCAGATCTTAATTTAAAAATGACTTGTTTGATGATATACGGTAACTTACTTTTAAATTCTTATTTTTGGTAACGCACTAGTTAGTTATCAATCGCAAACATTTGTTGATGTTATGTCATTTCTAGCTACGACGATGCTTCCTTTATAGAAATTCCTGCATCGCAAATTTCAATTTATGCCTGTATTTTACAAAAACAGCTGATTTATTAGTAGAGCGTTAAATAGAATCCAACATTTGTGTTTATTTAATACTTCAATACTGAACATATTGAACAAGTTGGATGAAATGATACAAATCTCAGCACAGCCTTATTTCTTAGTGTTTCATCCAACTTGCTTAGTATTTTCAGTATTAAATAAACACACATGGCAGATCCCCTATTTTGGATATACCTGCTTAAGTGCCCTTGATATATCTTGAAAAAGTGGGTGATCCTCATCTTCACCTTTATTTAAACTTTTTAATTGTACTCTGAGGCTTCTCAGGGTTTCACAAATTGTAGAAAGATTTTCAGGCATGCTGCTATCAAATAGAAAAATGATAATGTAATACATTTTTTGGCAATGATCTATACAATAGATATTTGGAAATTCTATAAATTAATACTTGCACACACTTGAATCTGATGACACATTTTAGTGTCATCCGCAACCTGTTTGATACTTAATCAAAAATCAGAGCTGAAAAAAGAGAAAAGAAAAAAGAACTGCTGACAACAGGGAAGTAGCCAAAGTTACTAAAAAGAGCTATCACAGAACAGCACCATCGCCTATCCACTGGTTAATGGGAGGATGTTGTGCTTTAAAGGCCATGTCTGCCAGTTGGTTCAAATGATGACCAAAAAAAAAAAAAAAGTTTCATTGTAATTGCTGCAATTAGTTTAGTAAGACTTTATGCTTTAAGCACATTTTACTTCCACAGTTTTTATTACTTTTTTTACAATAAAATGTATTGCATTAGTAACATAGGAAAGTTAGAAACATAACTTCTTGCACAGTTCTTTAAAAAAAAAAGTGGTAATGTAAAATTAAATAAACACCATTTATAAATGGTGAAAATGAAGCATCTACCCCATTAGTCTAATGGTTAAGTACAAGCCCCTCAGATTCAAGGCTCCAGTTTGAAATATTAAAAAGTATGGTGAAGTTTCACTTAACTCAGTCCATTAATTGTAACAGGTACAAGCCTTCTTATCAACTTTCTTTAATAAGATTAAGAACAAATTAACTTACAGTCAAACAGGACCTTTTTAACAGAAAAAACTAACCCTTGGAAGATTCATTGGGAATGATAAATAATAAAATACACATGTAAAGTTTCATTAATCTTTATTTACCAATAACAAAAATAGTCTTGAAAACAAATGTTCTTTCAGTATAGCCAGCTCAGAGCTTTGCAATGCTTTATTCTTTTAATGTTTTAGAAATGTATATTAATATCCAATGAAAGACTTATAATTACAAACTATGTTTTAATACTATTGATACTTTAGAGTTAAGGCTTAAAGTAAAGTTATGAAAACACAAGTGAAAAGAAAATATGTTGACAAATTGTCCCTTGTGATGATTTAAGGAACTTTTGTTTTAGAGAACTTCAGATAAAAAAAAAAAATTATAACTGACAGGTAAACTGGAAGACCAAATGAATTTTCTAATCCATCTTGGGACTTGAATCCAAGTGATGAATGGATAAGAAGTAGCAACTTGGTGACTTTTAACTTCTTGGCCAAGGGCACCTCCTTAATGTTATGGAATTAACAATAGATGTATGCACTCGTGGTTGCAAATAAAAAATCATGAAAATGTGTTGACTACATAATGCTGGACACAACTGAAATTTTTTTAAAAGCAAATTGCAATAAATAAATTTCTATACAGAACATAAGCTAGTTTATTGTGTTTCCTTGTCAAACTACAAAAGAACAAATGCTGAAAAACAGTGTAGCAAGTCATACTGATCAGTGATTGCAAGTTTAACACAAAGGATATAAAAATAAACATGTTGGACCCATATCACTCACCTGAGTGTGGTAGACATTTAGATATTCTGAGCAAAGAATATCAGCAATATTGAAAAGGTGGACATTTGGCCATAAATGTGGCCTCTAAGTTGTTCACAGTTTATCACAAATTTGAACTGGTAACCTACTTTTTGACCCCTTGTGACCTAGTTATGAACTCCAAGATTTCATGCAGAAAAAAATTCTGACCAAGTTTAGTGAAGACTGGGTCATAATTATGGCCTCTAGGTTGTTCACAAGTCGTTTATAAATTTATCCAAGTGTTGAACTTTTTGAACCCAGGTAACCCGTTACAAACCCATGAAGATTTCATGCAGACAAACATTCTGACCAAGCTTGGTAAAGATTAGAAAGAACTGCAGCTTTACTTTAATTTTATTTGGAATCTATGGCCAATACACTTCTGTGCCGGTGCAATATTAATTATCATGCAACAAGTAAATGGATATAAATAAATACATCTTTAATGTGCAATAGTATATAAAAACATGTATATATAAACACACACACACAATTTTCTTTAAACTTTACACTGTTTCGTTCAATTCAGTATTTGATTAATTTTATGAATAACCAGCATATACTGCTAATATGTGTTCATATGACAGTCATTGATTGGCACCAATAATAAATGTTCACTTTGTAGTTACAGGAGGAAGTATTATTGTTGTAAACAGAAAAGTTACCCGAGCTACTAGACTGTTGAGATACACCATAGGGTCACTGGTTTTGAAAAAAAATTAAAAGCAGCTTAAAAATAAATCACTTGTTGACGACCTTGGATGACCTACTTGCGAAATGTATATATTGATAAATTTTGTTTCTTTTTAAAGCATAAATTGCATTTATTTCCTTAAATAAGTAGTTTTTCGAACGACAAGTGTTGTAAGGCATATAAAAGATATGAACTTATGTCCAGGATTTTTATTTCCACCGAGAAGATTCGTGTCCAAAACTGGGAAATGAATCTGGTAAAGTCACAAGAAGACAAAAACTAAAACAAATTGGCATGTTATACTAAGAAAACATAATTTCGTTATCGGTACTGAGACTAGTGTAATTATTGAGTTTGAAACTAATTTTCGACCAGGGCAAGTCCAGAGTAAATTATGAAATATGAGGACAAAAAATAAAAAAAATATGAAATGAAAAAACAAATGCATGTGCGGCGTCATTTACTGGTGGCCTAAACTTACCGTGGGCGTTAAGATTTACGTTGATAGGTCTACCACAGGACGGTGATTTCAGCCCGATAAACTCTGTTGATATATTTGTTCAAACAATAGGCAGCAAGAAAGAAAATCGATATATGGCATAAAATTGTATATTTTGAAAAGATAACATGCCATACTTACGTTAAATTGTATTAAATTGAGGCAGAAGACGTGAAAATTGTTGCTTTGAAAACGAAAGTACTTGGACACCCTGGAACTTCCTTGATTAGACGAAGTTATCTCCCTTATATAAAAAAAATCACCCTCCACTACACCAAATATTTTTTCAAAATTAATTTTGTTTGAAAAAAACAAAACAATATAGATTTAAAAACTGTAATGATTGTATTTTAGTATAAATAAGTGACGTTTCAGAGTCAGAGTGATTCGTCAACAAAGAATTTTAGTAGAAAACAGTAGTGAAAATACAACTTTGGCAAGTGGACAAAAACATTTAGTGGTTTCATACCAAACTGGCCCAGGGTGAAGCTTTTTACCATCCGGATAGAAACCGAGGTTGAAAAGGAATCCATAACATTTTCCTAGAACAAGTAACTGAATTAATGTTAGGACTTTTCAAGAAATCAGAATTCCATATCCATTTAAACCTTTCAATGTATCAAGGGTGTCATTTGATGAAAAGTCTCTTTGTGAAAAAAAGAATTTATTTTTTTTACTTTCGGTTTCAATTGAAGTTTAATTCACTCCCACCACATGTTTAAACGGGAAGTAAGCATAAATAAACAATTCCGTTTCAAACTACTCAAAGTCACATCTAGATATTAACAAATCTGTAATTAAAGTAAAGTTAACAAAGCTGGAAAATCCCATTACCTAGACAGGGATTGAACCAACGACCTCATCACTGAGGTCTACTGAGGCTGGGCTGAACTATCAGGGCAGAAAGCTGGGGGGCAGAACATTTTGACTACATAAGCAGTTATGTTCCCTAAGCCAACATACCTTACTGCCATTTAATAGATGATTCCCATGGTTTTCTCAAGAATGATTGCTGTCACCATTTAAGCATCATGAGGGTAAATGTGTGGTTTTTAATTGACTTGAAACCCGAGATCTCTTTCTTACTGCTCTGTAAACTCATTTATCCAAACCACCCAAGTACCCTCCTTCCATTACAGTTTCAAAAATTTCTAATGAGTACCAACACGCAAGGGCAGACTAGATTGAAGAATATTTCATGAATATTGCATTTTCAAATATACCTTGTATCTATATATACAATATATCAATTGTGTGTCCATGACAAAAATGTCTAGTCCTAATTGTTCCCTTTCTGTTTTAATTACAGATGATGATTGACAGTTCAGCTCAATAATGCATCAATTACTACACAGAAGTAAAAGTATTTACCATTTATACAGAGCAATACAAAGCTAATAACAGTTTAACATTACAAAATGTCTTTGCCAAAGAAGGAAAAGCCAATGGTGGCGGCCATTGACTTTGGAACTACTTTCAGTGGCTATGCCTACAGTTTTAAGACTGATTATGAAAAAGACCCTTGCAATATTCTAATGTGCCAGAGCTGGGCATCTGGGACAGGGTCTTTAATCTCACTCAAGGCCCCCACGTGTGTGCTGCTAGACAAGAATGATGAATTTTACAAATTTGGATATGATGCTGAGGAAGTTTATATGCAACTTGCCCAGGAAAATAACCATGATGAGTACACCCTTTTCAGGAGGTTCAAGATGGGCCTTCATAGAGAAGAGGTAATTGTGTGAGAGAGTTGAGAGCTGCAGAATGGTATCATGAAAGAAATTAAAAAAAAACACACTGGCCCTTTGGTCCACCAGGCTAACAATATCTACTGGACCGGACAAAGTTTTACTGGACCATTTTGATTTTGGCATTTTTCACTAAAGGTTGGTTAGCTAACCGAGTTGTTATGAGAGTTTGGACCCAGTAAAAGGCTGTATTGTTTACTCTTTAACAAAAGTTTAGCTTAATTTTGCCAAATTTTCAACATGCAGACAGGACCAATTCTGTCTTGGTCACTTTAATATACAAATAAAGACTTGAGTATAGGTCAATATATAGTTTTAAGGACCAAATCCAAGGGTCAATATCACATTAACCTGGTCTGCAAAACTATATATTGACTGAAACATAAGTTTTTACTTCAGGGGTGGAAATTTTTTGAAAAAGTTACTCGTCCTATATTGAAGTTTAATTTTTTTACCAAAAAGCATTTGTAATATGTAAAATTTGCACAGGCTTTGTATCAACTCTCTGTAATAAAGTTGGTCTACAATACAAACAAAGATCAAATGACTAGCAAGGAGCTGAAGTAAAGAGGCTATTAACAATTTAACATAGTTTAGTTTGTATCACTATCTCATGTAGTGGCCGTGTTCTTGGTTCTGTGTCCCGAAGCACTGTAAGCTTGTGGTGATGAAGGTCATTGGATTGATTCCTCCAAAATGCCAAGGCACCTTCATGACCACAAGCTTACAGTGCCTTGGCATTTTGGAGGAATCAATCCAATGACCGGACCTGATAGTGCAATCGGTAGAGTGTCGGCTCCAGGTATGGGAGGCCCTGTGTTCAAACCCAGGGCCGCTACAAACCAAAGTTGTAAAAAATGGTAGTGGTTTAGCTCCCTTGCTAATGCTCAAGCAAACATAAGGGTAGTTCCACTGGTTAGCCTGGTGTCAGGATAATGTGACTGGTTGTGGTATCATGCCAGGTGTTCACGGCATGCTATTCACAGTGAAGACATTACTATATCTGCTTCAAGTGGCCACTGACTCTAGATTACTGAAATACTTTTGGTGGGCTATAAACCCAACAAACAAACAAACAATCCAATGAGTGACACTGCTGGTGGGGGAAAAATTCTTCAGTTAAGGCCCATCTGATTATTTTTTACTTGTCAGACAAGCAGTTTGAATGTTGAACTTGTCCTGCAGCAGGTTTGACTCATCATGATGAGCGGACGAGTGGAATTTTCCAACCCTGATTACTTGTTATATCACATACCCTATTAATTAACGTTTTTATTATTTTTTGTACAGCAAGCCATCTACACTTCTCATTTAACATAAAACATTCAAAGATGCCAATTCAATACCCCAATGCGCTTTCCCCACATTTTCCCTTGACATATAATCACAAAAGGCCTTCACTGCGACCGAGGTTGCATTTTTGTTCTTTTCTTGATACATTTTCCCTTAATGTCACCAAATCATCATCAGACACACGGACAAACTGTTGATTTCTTTTACCAGATGCTCATGTGAAAACATTTTCGAGTCAATATCACTTTATATTGACTCACACATGACAGTGTTCAACCAATCAAAACACTTTAAATTCAAAATGTAGGTGATATTAACTGTCACAAGTCCAGCCAAAGATGGTGTCAAGCAATTGTTTAAGGAGACAACAGGTCAATATTAATAAACAGGGATCGAGAAAGCAATGAGTTAGCAGGCTCATTCATTTTAATTTATCTGGGTTGTTTAAACAATTTATATTTTTATTAAAAAAAAGGATGGCAGTAAATTATATTCTTTGCTGTAAATGTGTTTCCTCAAGTAACATTTTAACATTAAAGCAACCATGATATGAGTCTTAAGCTGTTAGAAAAAATGTAAATTATTGAAATATGGTAATGATAAATTGTGATGGTGTAAATACACTGTGAGATATTCTATATTACAACTCTTACTTTCCAAAACCTTGCATTTAGAAGCAAGCCCTAAAACCTTACCATATTGTTAATATAAATATTAAAATATATTTAGCATACTAGAATAATTCCATGTCTTAAACTTATACAATTGTACCTGTTTTGTACAGGTATATGTGTATAATATACTATATCCATGTGTTGCCTGAATTAGATGTTTTAAGCGTGTGTGTTATTGGCATTTCTGAAAAAAACAAAAAAAACAATAACAACTGTAATCATCAGCTACTTCAGTAACAACTAATGGGTTTTAACAATTGAACAGAAAATATCTTTAAACTTTTGAAATATGAAGTTAGAGGTTTAAAAATACACCCCCGCCGAATTTGGGAGAACATCAAATTTTGTTAACTTGACGATTCATACTTCGGTCAGTATTTCACAGTTAACGTTCCACCTTTTGATATGTTTTTTTTTTTTTCCAGAAAATAACTTTAGACCTTGAAATATTGGATGAAAGTGGCAAGAAACCTATGAAAGCTCTGTATATATTTTCTTGTGTGATCCGCTACCTGAAAGATTGTCTTCTGAAACAACTTGCCGATCGAGGCACTTTGGTTAAAAATGAGGATATTCATTGGGTTCTAACAGTACCTGCAATTTGGTCAGATGGTTCGAAACAGTTCATGAGAACAGCAGCTAAACAGGTGAGAATGATGTTTATAGTGATTGTTATGCTACTACTGCTGCTAATGATAATACAGAAATGATGATGGTGACAGTGATTTTTAAAATTTTGATTCAGCTGCTGCTACTGCTGCTAAATGTGATGATGATGATGAGGGTTATAATAATGATGAAGATGATGATGGAAATGTTTGTTGATGATGGAAATGTTGATGATGAACAGAATTCTGGAATGATGACATTGATGATCAGTTATCATTGAGATGATTATGATACCATAATAAAGTTCACTTTTAAGACTTGTATTTAAAATGGTGGTGTGATGTTAGATGTGTCTGTTGCCTATTTTTTGCTTGCAATATGTAATTGTCAAGTTTGCTTTGCAACATGCTGTGGTGATGTCATTGCTTTTTTGTTCCTATAGGCCATATTGGGTTGGTATTAATTGTTTGAATCCCATATGTTGTTTTTGTTCCATTTTCAGGTTGGTAAATATTGTTTCTTTCCTTTTTCAGGCTGACATAAATGACTCCCAGTTGACTATAGCCCTGGAACCGGAGGTTGCTTCCCTGTATTGCCAGCTGATTCCTAGAGATCAGCTCAAAGGCTCTTTTGGCTCCAGTTTTTCTATTTTCAGTCCTGGGACAAAGTACCTGATCATCGATCTTGGGGGTAATATACAGTTTCCTGTTCTTACTTAGTGTCGCTAATTCCCCTAGTGTTGCTAATTCCCTTGGTGCTGCTAAAAACCTTAATGTTGCTCATAACCTGCATTTTGCTAAGTGCTGCTTATGGCCTTAAAGTTGCTTATGGCCTTAATGTTGCTTATGGTCTTAATGTTGCTTATGGCCTTAGTGTTGAGTATGGTCTTAATGTTGCTTATGGTCTTAATGTTGCATATGGTCTTAATGTTGCTTATGGCCTTACTGTTGTGTATGGTCCTTATGTTGCTTATGGTCTTAATGTTGCTTATGGCCTTAATGTTGCAAATGGTCTTAATGTTGCTTATGGCCTTAATGTCACAAATGGTCTTAATGTTGCTTATGGCCTTTATGTTGCTTATGGTCTTAATGTTGCTTATGGTCTTAATGTTGCTTATGGCCTTAGTGTTGCATATGGTCTTAATGTTGCTTATGGCCTTAGTGTTGCTTATGGTCTTCATGTTGCTTATGGTCTTAGTGTTGCATATGATCTTAATGTTGCTTATGGTCTTAATGTTGCTTATGGCCTTAATATTGCTTATGGTCTTCATGTTGCTTATGGCCTTAGTGTTGCTTATGGTCTTAATGTTGCTTATGGCCTTAGTGTTGCATATGGTCTTAATGTTGCTTATGGCCTTAGTGTTGCTTATGGTCTTAATGTTGCTTATGGCCTTAATGTTGCTTATGGTCTTAATGTTGCTTATGGCCTTAATGTTGCTTATGATCTTAATGTTGCTTATGGTCTTAATGTTGCTTATGGCCTTAATGTTGCTTATGGTCTTCATGTTGCTTATGGCCTTAATGTTGCTTATGGCCTTAGTGTTGCTTATGGCCTTAGTGTTGCTTATGGTCTTAATGTTGCTTATGGCCTTAATGTTGCTTATGGTCTTAATGTTGCTTATGGCCTTAATGTTGCTTATGGTTTTAATGTTGCTTATGGCCTTAGTGTTACTTATGGCCATAGTGTTGTTTATGGTCTTAATGTTGCTTATGATTTTAATGTTGCATATGGCCTTAGTGTTGCTTATGGTCTTATTGTTGCTTATGGCCTTAATGTTGCTTATGGTCTTAATGTTGCTTATGGCCTTAATGTTGCTTATGGTTTTAATGTTGCTTATGGTCTTAATGTTGCTTATGGCCTTAATGTTGCTTATGGTTTTAATGTTGCTTATGGCCTTAATGTTGCTTATGGCCTTAATGTTGCTTATGGCCTTAATGTTGCTTATGGTCCTTATATTGCTTATGGCCTTAGTGTTGCTTATGGTCTTAATTTTGCTTATTGCCTTACTGTTGCTTATGGGCTTAATGTTGCTTATGGCCTAAGTGTTGCTTATGGCCGTAGTGTTGGTTATGGTCCTAATGTTGCTTATGATTTTAATGTTGCTTATGGCCTTAGTGTAGCTGATGGCCTAAGTGCTGCTTGTGGTCTTAATGTTGCTTATGGCCTTAATGTTGCTTATGGTCTTAATGTTGCTTATGGCCTTAATGTTGCTTATGGTCTTAATGTTGCTTATGTCCTTAGTGTTGTGTATGGTCTTAATGTTGCTTATGGTCTTAATGTTGCATATGGTCTTAATGTTGCTTATGGCCTTACTGTTGTGTATGGTCCTTATGTTGCTTATGGTCTTAATGTTGCTTATGGCCTTAATGTCACAAATGGTCTTAATGTTGCTTATTGCCTTAATGTTGCTTATGGTCTTAATGTTGCTTATGGTCTTAATGTTGCATATGGTCTTAATGTTGCTTATGGCCTTAGTTTTGCTTATGGTCTTCATGTTGCTTATGGCCTTAGTGTTGCTTATGATCTTAATGTTGCTTATGGTCTTAATGTTGCTTATGGCCTTAATGTTGCTTATGGCCTTAGTGTTGCTTATGGCCTTAGTGTTGCTTATGGCCTTAGTGTTGCTTATGGTCTTCATGTTGCTTATGGTCTTCATGTTGCTTATGGTCTTCATGTTGATTATGGCCTTAGTGTTGCTTATGGTCTTCATGTTGCTTATGGTCTTCATGTTGCTTATGGTCTTCATGTTGCTTATGGTCTTCATGTTGCTTATGGTCTTCATGTTGCTTATGGTCTTAATGTTGCATATGATCTTAATGTTGCTTATGGTCTTAATGTTGCATATGATCTTAATGTTGCTTATGGTCTTAATATTGCTTATGGCCTTAGTGTTGCTTATGGTCTTCATGTTGCTTATGGTCTTAGTGTTGCATATGATCTTAATGTTGCTTATGGTCTTAATGTTGCTTATGGCCTTAATGTTGCTTATGGTCTTCATGTTGCTTATGGCCTTAATGTTGCTTATGGTCTTAATGTTGCATATGGTCTTCATGTTGCTTATGTCCTTAGTGTTGCTTATGGTCTTAATGTTGCATATGGTCTTAATGTTGCTTATGGCCTTAATGTTGCAAATGGTCTTAATGTTGCTTATGGTCTTAATGTTGCATATGGTCTTCATGTTGCTTATGTCCTTAGTGTTGCTTATGGTCTTAATATTGCTTATGGCCTTAGTGTTGCTTATGGTCTTAATGTTGCATATGGTCTTAATGTTGCTTATGGTCTTAATGTTGCTTATGGTCTTCATGTTGCTCATGGCCTTAGTGTTGCTTAGTGTCTTAATATTGCTTATGGCCTTAGTGTTGCTTATGGTCTTAATGTTGCTTATGGCCTTAATGTTGCTTATGGTCTTAATGTTGCTTATGGCCTTAGTGTTGCTTATGGTTTTAATGTTGCTTATGGCCTTAGTGTTACTTATGGCCATAGTGTTGTTTATGGTCTTAATGTTGCTTATGATTTTAATGTTGCATATGGCCTTAGTGTTGCTTATGGTCTTATTGTTGCTTATGGCCTTAATGTTGCTTATGGTCTTAATGTTGCTTATGGCCTTAATGTTGCTCATTGTTTTAATGTTGCTTATGGCCTTAATGTTGCTTATGGTCTTAATGTTGCTTATGTCCTTAATGTTGCTTATGGTTTAAATGTTGCTTATGGCCTTAGTGTTGCTTATGGTCTTAATGTTGCATATGGTCTTAATGTTGCTTATGGCCTTAATGTCGCAAATGGTCTTAATGTTGCTTATGGCCTTAATGTTGCATATGACCTTAATGTTGCTCATGGTCTTAATGTTGCTTATGGTCTTAATGTTGCTTATGGTCTTCATGTTGCTCATGGCCTTAGTGTTGCATATGATCTTAATGTTGCTTATGGTCTTAATGTTGCTTATGGTCTTAATGTTGCTTATGATCTTAATGTTGCTTATGGCTTTAATGTTGCATATGACCTTAATGTTGCTTATGGCCTTAATGTCGCAAATGGTCTTAATGTTGCTTATGGTCTTAATGTTGCTTATTGCCTTAATGTTGCTTATGGCCTTAATGTTGCTTATGGTCTTCATGTTGCTTATGGTCTTCATGTTGCTTATGGTCTTAATGTTGCTTATGGTCTTAATGTTGCTTATGGTCTTCATGTTGCTTATGGTCTTCATGTTGCTTATGGTCTTAATGTTGCTTATGGTCTTCATGTTGCTCATGGCCTTAGTGTTGCTTAGTGTCTTAATATTGCTTATGGCCTTATTGTTGCATATGACCTTAATGTTGCTCATGGTCTTAATGTTGCTTATGGTCTTAGTGTTGCTTATGGTCTTAATGTTGCTTATTGCCTTAATGTTGCTTATGGCCTTAATGTTGCTTATGGTCTTCATGTTGCTTATGGTCTTCATGTTGCTTATGGTCTTAATGTTGCTTATGGTCTTAATGTTGCTTATGGTCTTCATGTTGCTTATGGTCTTCATGTTGCTTATGGTCTTAATGTTGCTTATGGTCTTCATGTTGCTTATGGTCTTAATGTTGCTTATGGTCTTAATGTTGCTTATGGTCTTAATGTTGCTTATGGTCTTCATGTTGCTTATGGTCTTAATGTTGCTTATGGTCTTCATGTTGCTTATGGTCTTCATGTTGCTTCATGGTCTTAATGTTGCTTATGGTCTTAGTGTTGCTTATGGTCTTCATGTTGCTTATGGTCTTAGTGTTGCTTATGGTCTTAATGTTGCTTATGGTCTTAATGTTGCTTATGGTCTTAATGTTGCTTATGGTCTTCATGTTGCTTATGGTCTTCATGTTGCTTCATGGTCTTAATGTTGCTTATGGTCTTAGTGTTGCTTATGGTCTTCATGTTGCTTATGGTCTTAATGTTGCTTATGGTCTTCATGTTGCTTATGGTCTTCATGTTGCTTATGGTCTTAATGTTGCTTATGGTCTTAATGTTGCTTATGGTCTTAGTGTTGCTTATGGTCTTAATGTTGCTTATGGTCTTCATGTTGCTTATGGCCTTAATGTTGCTTATGGTTTTAATGTTGCTTATGGCCTTAATGTTGCTTATGGTCTTAATGTTGCTTATGGTCTTCATGTTGCTCATGGCCTTAGTGTTGCTTAGTGTCTTAATATTGCTTATGGCCTTAGTGTTGCTTATGGTCTTAATGTTGCTTATGGCCTTAATGTTGCTTATGGTCTTAATGTTGCTTATGGCCTTAGTGTTGCTTATGGTTTTAATGTTGCTTATGGCCTTAGTGTTGCTTATGGTCTTAATGTTGCTTATGGTCTTCATGTTGCTTATGGCCTTAGTGTTGCTTATGGTCTTAATGTTGCTTATGGTCTTCATGTTGCTTATGGCCTTAGTGTTGCTTATGGTCTTAATGTTGCTTATGGTCTTCATGTTGCTCATGACCTTAATGTTGCTTATGGTCTTAATGTTGCTTATGGCCTTAGTGTTGCTTATGGTTTTAATGTTGCTTATGGCCTTAGTGTTACTAATGGCCATAGTGTTGTTTATGGTCTTAATGTTGCTTATGATTTTAATGTTGCATATGGCCTTAGTGTTGCTTATGGTCTTATTGTTGCTTATGGCCTTAATGTTGCTTATGGTCTTAATGTTGCTTATGGCCTTAATGTTGCTCATTGTTTTAATGTTGCTTATGGCCTTAATGTTGCTTATGGTCTTAATGTTGTTTATGTCCTTAATGTTGCTTATGGTTTTAATGTTGCTTATGGCCTTAGTGTTGCTTATGGTCCTTATATTGCTTATGGCCTTAGTGTTACTTATGGCCATAGTGTTGTTTATGGTCTTAATGTTGCTTATGATTTTAATGTTGCATATGGCCTTAGTGTTGCTTATGGTCTTATTGTTGCTTATGGCCTTAATGTTGCTTATGGTTTTAATGTTGCTTATGGCCTTAATGTTGCTCATGGTTTTAATGTTGCTTATGGCCTTAATGTTGCTTATGGTCTTAATGTTGCTTATGGCCTAAATGTTGCTTATGGTTTTAATGTTGCTTATGGCCTTAGTGTTACTTATGGCCATAGTATTGTTTATGGTCTTAATGTTGCTTATGATTTTAATGCTGCATATGGCCTTAGTGTTGCTTATGGTCTTATTGCTGCCTATGGCCTTAGTGTTGCTTATGGTCTTAATGTTGCTTATGGCCTCAATATTGCTTATTACCTTAGTGTTGCTTATGGTCTACATGTTGCTTATGGTTTTAATGTTGCTTATGGCCTTAGTGTTGCTTATAGTCTTCATGTTGCTCATGCCCTAAGTGTTGCTTATAGTCCTAATGTTTCTTATGGCCTTAGTGTTGCTTATGGTCCTTATATTGCTTATGGCCTTAGTGTTGCTTATGGTCTTAATTTTGCTTATTGCCTTACTGTTGCTTATGGGCTTAATGTTGCTTATGGCCTAAGTGTTGCTTATGGCCGTAGTGTTGGTTATGGTCCTAATGTTGCTTATGATTTTAATGTTGCTTATGGCCTTAGTGTAGCTGATGGCCTAAGTGCTGCTTGTGGTCTTAGTGTTGCTTATGGCCTTAGTGTAGCAAAGGCCCTTAGTGTCGCTTATTGGCTTACTGTTGCTCATGGCCTTAGTATTGCTCATGGCCTCAGTTTAGCTCATGGCCTTACTGTGGCTCATGGTCTTACTGTTGTTCATGGCCTTAGTGTAGCTCATGGCTTTACTGTTGCTCATGGCCTTACTATTGCTCAGGGCCTTACTGTACTTACTTGTGACCTCCGTTTTCCTCATGCCGTTAGTGTTGCTCATAGCCATACTATTGCTCATGACCTTAGTGTAGCTTATGCCCTTAGTGTTGCTTCTGACCTTAGTGTTGCTCATGCCCTTAGTGTTGCTTTTTCCCTTAGTGTTATTTATGGCCTTAGTGTTGCTTTTGCTCTTAGTGTAGCATATGACCTAAGTGTTGCTCATGCCCTAAGTGTTGCTCATTCCCTGAGTGTTGCTGATGACCTCAGTGTAGCTCATGATCTTGCTGTTACTCATGGCCTTACTGTTGCTCCTGACCTTAGTGTAGCTCATGGCCTTAGTGTTGCTCATGGCCTTACTGTTGCTCATGGCCTCAGTGTAGTTCATGGCCTCAGTGTAGCTCATGACCTTACTGTTGCTCATGGCCTTACTGTTGCTCCTGACCTTAGTGTAGCTCATGGCCTTAGTGTAGCTTATGGCCTTAGTGTTGCTCATGGCCTTACTGTAGCTCATGGCCTCAGTGTAGCTCATGGCCTCAGTGTAGCTCATGACCTTACTGTTGCTCATGGTCTCAGTGTAGCTCATGGCCTTACTGTTGCTCATGGTCTCAGTGTAGCTCTTGGCCTTACTGTTGCTCATGGCTTTAGTGTAGCTCATGGCCTTACTGTTGCTCATGGCCTCAGTGTAGCTCATGGCCTTACTGTTGCTCATGGTCTCAGTGTAGCTCATGGCCTTACTGCTGCTCATGGCTTTAGTGTAGCTCATGGCCTTACTGTTGCTCATGGCCTCAGTGTTGCTCATGGCCTTACTGTTGCTCATGGTCTCAGTGTAGCTCTTGGCCTTACTGTTGCTCATGGCTTTAGTGTAGCTCATGGCCTTACTGTTGCTCATGGTCTCAGTGTAGCTCATGGCCTTACTGTTGCTCATGGTCTCAGTGTAGCTCATGGCCTTACTGCTGCTCATGGCTTTAGTGTAGCTCATGGCCTTACTGTTGCTCATGGCCTCAGTGTTGCTCATGGCCTTACTGTTGCTCCTGACCTTAGTGTAGCTTATGGCCTTAGTGTAGCTTATGGCCTTAGTGTTGCCCATGGCCTTACTGTTGCTCATGGTCTCAGGGTAGCTCATGACCTTACTGTTGCTCATGGCCTTACTGTTGCTCATAGCCTTACTGTTGCTCTTGACCTTAGTGTAGCTTATGGCCTTAGTGTTGCTCATGGCCTCAGTGTAGCTCATGGCTTTACTGTTGCTCATGACCTCAGTGTTGCTCATGCCCTTAGTGTTGCTCATGGCCTCGGTGTAGCTCATGGCCTTACTGTTGGTCATAGCCATGCTGTTGCTCATGGCCTTACTGTTGCTCATAGCCATACTGCTGCTTATGGCTTCGGTGTAGCAAATGCCCTAAGTGTCGCTCATTTCCTAACTGTAGCTCATGGCCTTAGTATTGCTCATGGCCTCAGTTTAGCTCATGGCCTTACTGTCGCTCATGGCCTTACTGTTGCTCATGGCCTAAGCGTAGCTCATGGCCTTTTTGTAGCTCATGGCTTTAGTGTAGCTCATGGCCTTAGTGTAGCTCATGGACTTGCTGTTGCTCATGGCCTTATTGTTGCTTATGCCCTTAGTGTAGCATATGACCTTAGTGTTGCTCATGCCCTAAGTGTTGCTCATTCCCTTAGTGTTGCTCATGACCTCAGTGTAGCTCATGGCCTTAGTGTTGCTCATGGCCTTACTGTAGCTCATGGTCTTAGTGTTGCTCATGGCCTTAGTGTTGCTCATGGTCTTAGTGTTGCTCATGCCTTTATTGTAGCTAATGGTCTTACTCTTGCTCATGGCCTTACTTTGCTCATGGCCTTAGTGTTGCTCATGGCCTCAGTGTAGCTCATGGCCTCAGTGTAGCTCATGGCCTTAGTGTTGCTCATGGCCTTACTGTTGTTCATGGTCTTACTGTAGCTCATTGCCTCAGTGTAGCTCATGGCCTTAGTGTTGCTCATGGCCTTACTGTAGCTCATGGCCTTAGTGTTGCTCATGGTCTTACTGTAGCTCATGGCCTTAGTGTTGCTCATGGTCTTACTGTAGCTCATGGCCTTAGTGTTGCTCATGGCCTTACTGTAGCTCATGGCTTCAGTGTAGCTCATGGCCTTACTGTTGCTCATGGCCTTACTGTAGCTCTTGGCCTTACTGTTACTCATGGTCTTACTGTTGCTCATGGTCTTACTGTTGCTCATGGCCTTACTGTTGCTCATGGCCTTACTGTTGCTGATGGTCTTACTGTTGCTCATGGTCTTACTGTTGCTCATGGCCTCACTGTCGCTCATGGCCTTACTGTTGCTCATGGTCTTACTGTTGCTCATGGCCTTACTGTTGCTCATGGCCTCAGTATAGCTCATGGCCTCAGTGTAGTTCATGGCCTTACTGTTGCACATGGCCTTACTGTTGCTCATGGTCTTACTGTTGCTCATGGCCTTACTGTTGCTCATGGCCTTACTGTAGCTCATGGCCTTACTGTTGCTCATGGCCTTAGTGTTGCTCATGACCTCATTGTAGCTCATGGCCTTACTGTTGCTTATGGCCTTAGTGTTGCTTATGGCCTTAGTGTAGCTTATGGCCTTAGTGTAGCTCATGGCCTTACTGTTGCTCATGGCCTTAGTATTGCTCATGACCTCATTGTAGCTCATGGCCTTACTCTTGCTTATGGCCTTAGTGTAGCTCATGGCTTTACTGTTGCTTATGGCCTTAGTGTAGCTCATGGCCATAGTGTAGCTCATGGCCTTACTGTTGCTCATGGCCTTAGTGTAGCTCATGGCCTTACTGTTGCTCATGGTCTTACTGTTGCTCATGGTCTTACTGTTGCTAATGGCCTTACTGTTCTTCATGGCCTCAGTTGAGCTGCTGGTCTTACTGTTGCTCATGGCCTTACTGTTGTTCATGACCTCAGTGTAGCTCATGGTCTTACTGTTGCTCATGGCCTAACTGTTGTTCATGGCCTCAGTGGAACTCATGGTCTTACTGTTGCTCATGGCCTAACTGTTGTTCATGGCCTTAGTGTAGCTCATGGCCTTACTGTTGCTCATGGCCTTAGTGTAGCTCATGGCCTTACTGTTGCTCATGGTCTTACTGTTGCTCATGGCCTTACTGTTGTTCATGGCCTCAGTGTAGCTCATGGTCTTACTGTTCCTCATGGCCTTACTGTTGTTCATGGCCTCAGTGTAGCTCATGGTCTTACTGTTGCTCATGGCCTTACTGTTGTTCATGGCCTCATTGTAGCTCATGGTCTTACTGTTGCTCATGGCCTTACTGTTGTTCATGGCCTCAGTGGAGCTCATGGTCTTACTGTTGTTCATGGCCTTAGTGTAGCTCATGGTTTTACTGTTGCTCATGGCCTTACTGTTGTTCATGGCCTCAGAGAAGCTCATGGTCTTACTGTTGTTCATGACCTTAGTGTAGCTTATGGTCTTACTGTTGCTCATGGCCTTACTGTTGTTCATGGCCTCAGTAGAGCTCATGGTCTTACTGTTGCTCATGACCTTAGTGTAGCTCATGGTCTTACTGTTGTTTATGGCCTCAATTTAGCTAATGATCTTACTGTTGCTACTGTTGCTAATGGCCTCAGTGGAGCTCATGGTCTTACTGTTGCTCATGACCTCAGTGTAGCTCATGGTCTTACTGTTGCTAATGGCCTCAGTGGAGCTCATGGTCTTACTGTTGCTCATGGCCTCAGTGGAGCTGCTGGTCTTACTGTTGTTCATGGCCTCAGTGTAGCTCATGGCCTTACTGTTGCCCATGCCTTTATTGTATCTACTGGTCTTACTGTTGCTCATGGTCTTACTGTTGCTCATGGCGTTGCTCATGGCCTTACTGTCGCTCATGGCCTCAGTATAGCTCATGGCCTCAGTGTAGCTCCTGGCCTTAGTGTTGCTCATGGCCTTACTCATGCTAATGGTCTTACTGTTGATCATGGCCTTACTGTTGCTCATGGCCTTAGTGTAGCTCATGGCCTTACTGTTGCTCATGGCCTTACTGTTGCTCATTGCCTTAGTGTTGCTCATGACCTCATTATAGCTCATGGCCTTACTGTTGCTTATGGCCTTAGTGTAGCTCATGGCCTTACTGTTGCTCATGGCCTTAGTGTAGCTCATGGCCTTACTGTTGCTCATGGTCTTACTGTTGCTCATGGTCTTACTGTTGCTAATGGCCTTACTGTTGTTCATGGCCTCAGTGGAGCTCATGGTCTTACTGTTGCTCATGGTCTTACTATTGTTCATGGCCTCAGTGTAGCTCATGGTCTTACTGTTGCTCATGGTCTTAATGTTGCTCATGACCTTAGTGTAGCTCATGGTCTTACTGTTGTTTATGGCCTCAATGTAGCTAATGGTCTTACTGTTGCTACTGTTGCTAATGGCCTCAGTGGAGCTCATGGTCTTATTGTTGCTCATGACCTCAGTGTAGCTCATGGTCTTACTGTTGCTAATGGCCTCAGTGGAGCTCCTGGTCTTACTGTTGCTCATGACCACAGTGTAGCTCATGGTCTTACTGTTGCTCATGGCCTTAGTGAAGATCATGGCCTTACTGTAGCTCATGGCCTTAGTGTTGCTTATGGCCTTAGTGTTGCTCATGGCCTTACTGTTGTTCATGGCCTCAGTGGAGCTGCTGGTCTTACTGTTGTTCATGGCCTCAGTGTAGCTCATGGCCTTACTGTTGCCCATGCCTTTATTGTAGCTACTGGTCTTACTCTTGCTCATGGTCTTACTGTTGCTCATGGCCTTACTGTTGCTCATGGCCTCAGTATAGCTCATGGCCTCAGTGTAGCTCCTGGCCTTAGTGTTGCTCATGGCCTTACTGTTGCTCATGGTCTTACTGTTGATCATGGCCTTACTGTTGCTCATGGCCTTAGTGTAGCTCATGTCCTTACTGTTGCTTATGGCCTTACTGTTGCTCATGGCCTTAGTGTTGCTCATGACCTCATTGTAGCTCATGGCCTTACTGTTGCTTATGGCCTTAGTGTAGCTCATGGCCTTACTGTTGCTCATGGCCTTAGTGTAGCTCATGGCCTTACTGTTGCTCATGGTCTTACTGTTGCTCATGGTCTTACTGTTGCTAATGGCCTTACTATTGTTCATGGCCTCAGTGGAGCTCATGATCTTACTGTTGCTCATGGTCTTACTATTGTTCATGGCCTCAGTGTAGCTCATGGTCTTACTGTTGCTCATGGTCTTACTGTTGTTCATGGCCTTAGTGTAGCTCATGGTCTTACTGTTGCTCATGGCCTTACTGTTGTTCATGGCCTCAGTGGAGCTCATGGTCTTACTGTTGCTCATGACCTTAGTGTAGCTCATGGTCTTACTGTTGTTTATGGCCTCAATGTAGCTAATGGTCTTACTGTTGCTAATGGCCTCAGTGGAGCTCATGGTCTTACTGTTGCTCATGACCTCAGTGTAGCTTATGGTCTTACTGTTGCTAATGGCCTCAGTGGAGCTCATGGTCTTAGTGTTGCTCATGGCCTCAGTGTAGATCATGGCCTTAGTGTAGCTCATGGCCTTAGTGTTGCTCATGGCCTGACTGTTGCTCATGGCCTTAGTGTAGCTCATGGCCTTAGTGTTGCTCATGGCCTTAGTGTTGCTCATGGCCTTACTGCTGTTCATGGCCTCAGTGGAGCTCATGGCCTTACTGTTGTTCATTGCCTTAGTGTAGCTCATGGCCTTACTGTTGCCCATGCCTTTATTGTAGCTAATGGTCTTACTCTTGCTCATGGTCTTACTGTTGCTCATGGCCTTACTGTTGCTCATGACCTTAGTGTAGCTCATGTTCTTACTGTTGCTCATGGTCTTGCTGTTGCTCATGGCCTCAGTGTAGCTCATGGTCTTACTGTTGCTCATGGCCTCAGTGTAGCTCATGGTCTTACTATTGTTCATGGCCTCAGTGTAGCTCATGGTCTTACTGTTGCTCATGGCCTCAGTGTAGCTCATGGTCTTACTGCTGCTCATTGTCTTACTGTTGCTAATGGCCTTACTGTTGCTCATAGCTGTACTGTTGCTGATGGTCTTGCTGTCGCTCATTTTCTCAGTGTATCTCATGGTGTTACTGTTGCTCATGGCTGTACTGTTGCTCCTGGTCTTACAATTGCTCATGGCCTCAGTGTAGCTCATGGTCTGACTGTTGCTCATGGCCTTAGTTAAGCTTATGGGCTTTGTGTTGCTCATGTCCTTGGTGTTTATCATGCCCTCAGTGTTGCTCAATAACGTAGTGTTTCTCATGCCTTTAGTGTTTCTCATGCCTTTAGTGTTTCTCATGCCCTCAGTGTTGCTCATGTCCTTAGTGTTGCTCACGTCCTTAGTGTTTCCCATGGCATTATTCATTCTTAAGACCCTAATGTTGCTCCTGTTATAAGTATTGCTTAATGTTACTCATGTCCTTAGTTGTGCTTATGCCGTTAGGTTTCCTCATGGCCTTGGTGATGCTTAAGACCTTAGTTAGTGTTGCTATATACTAGTTTTCATCAATCAATGACACAGTTATTAAAATGTTGTTTCTTTAGAAGCATTTTACCCACTCCCTAGTTCGGTCAATTCAAATAATGCATTCATTTAATTTGTTTTTATACATGCATCTGCCCATCTGAAATTTATGTCTGTATATTCTTTACACCATGTAAAACTACATGATTTTTTTTTCAATTTTTATTTAATGATTATTTAAATTATTATATTTTTTAAAATTATTATAACTTTTCACAGGGGGCACTGCTGATATAACAGTGCATATGCGACAGGTGGATGGCACCTTAGAGGAACTTCACAAAGCTAGCGGGGGTGCTTGGGGTGGCATGAAAGTTGATGAAGAGTTCACACAACTACTCATCAAGCTTGTTGGTGCTCCTGTGTTCAAAAAGTTCTGTGAGGAGAACAAAGAGGATCACTTGGACTTCCAGCGAGAACTTGAAGTTAAGAAAAGAACAATACGACCTGACACAGAAGGACGTGTGACCTTAAAAATTCCAATATCTCTGAATGAAATATTTGAACAGGAAAATCAGATGGGTGAAACACTTCAGGATGCTATTGATCAGAGTCTGTACAAAGGAAAAATAGATTGGAAGAAAGACAAGATGAGGATAAATGCTGATGTTTTCAAAGCAATGTTTAAAGTGTGTTCAGACAAGCTTGTCAGTCATATTAAAAATTTATTGTCTGACAGCAAGGTACGAGGAACCAACATTTTTTTGATGGTGGGGGGTTTCTCTGAATCTGAAATGATGCAAAATGCAGTGAAGAATGCCTTCCCGAGCAGCCGGGTGATTGTACCAGCTGAAAGCGGTTTGGTGGTACTCAAAGGAGCAGTGGTATTTGGTCATCGTCCTTCCACCATCACGTCCAGAATATCCAAGTATACATACGGTATTAACATTTCTCCTCCATTTGATGCACAGAAACATGATGAAAAATACAGAGTGACTGTGGGCGGTATGATTCGTTGCAGAGGTGTGTTTAAGAAATATATTCTGGCAGATGACTGCGTGAAAGTAGGCGAAGCTCGATCAGGCAAACATGTGACATTGAAGAAAAATCAGAAAGAGATGGTTCTGAAGATATATTCATCAGAAAAAAAGGACATTATGTATGTTGATGATAAAGGAGTAAAATGTTTAGGCAAATTGATAGTGGATCTACCAGATGTAGAGGAACTCATCAGAGTTGAAGTGCGAATGATGTTTGGCGACACGGAACTTATGGTGGAAGCTGAGGAACTGACGCAGCATAACAAATTCCGCGCATATTTCGACTTCCTGTAGAGGTGGGCATGTCTAGATATTGAATTGCGAGACTGTAGTGGCATCAAGGATTGGGGTAGGAGATGTATTCCCTATGAGGAGATCTTGAGCTAACGTTCTGTGTGTCATTGATTAGGTCTTTTATGCATAAAAGCTTGAATAAGAACTCTGAAAAAATTAATGTCCAAACAGCAAGTGTTGGCAGCTTTCAACAGTTTTCTGACGTTTCATGCTATTTTTTAGTGTTTTTTCTGTTACTTTATCATATTCTTTTAACTGTTCCTTTTCCTTTTATAATAAATCAATAAAAGGTATTAATAGATGTCCCAATTGTGTTGCAGCTAAAATTGTATATTTTAGAATTATTTTTATAATATAAGCCAATTGTTTTTATATGCAGTTCTATATTTTGAAATTACTTTTGTAATATAAGCCAGATGTTTTTTATATGCAATGATGCTGATGTCATCTTAATAGGAATCTCAAAGGTAGATACCAAAGTGCTATATGTTTAACAAATAATACATGGTCTTGAGGGCAATATGCAAGTTTACGGACTGGTTTGTCAGACCGAGGAAGGAATATGGCCCGAAGCGCAGCTGAGGGCCATATACCCTCCGAGGTCTGACCAACCAGTCCGTAAACTTGCATATTCCCCGCAAGGCCATGTTTTATTTGTTATATTATACCAAATCTTAATCCTTTTATCCCTTTGTTGCTTTTATTTTTAGTATAATTTGCTTTCAAATAATAATTGTATTTGTTCAGTGTGTGAAATATCTCAAACCCTAGTCGTTTTTTTCATTATTTTCAAGCGATGCAGCAAAAAATCATTCTCTTCTTTTAATATTCCATTTTTTGTTGATCAAACTAAATAGTAAATATTACTAGACAAAAGACCCGGACTTTAAGAATTTTGTTCGTGTAGGTTTCAAAGGAAGAATCGTGGCCTTTTTCTGCTAGATATGTTCGAAAGAGCTTCAGTTTTGTCGCGGTTTTGGTGTTTTTTTAGTCCTTAGATTCGCTGAGTTTAACTAAATCTGTCTCCGATAAAGAGGCGAATCACTAAGCCATTTTGACAATATCGTCTGTTTGTGTTGTTGTAAAATTCGCACGTTGTGAAAGTCGCGTTTAAACAGTAAAACAAACTGGATGACGTCATAAACAGTCTGTATAAGAATTATGGACCGGGTAGCCGGTCAATATGCGATTTATGGACTGGATGACGTCATATTAAATATAGAAGGGCGTATGCAAATGAGGAATAATATTAATAAATATGTGATTAGATATTGGCCCTGTTATTTGTCCAATAAATATGTGATTAGATATTGGCCCTGTTATTTGTCCGAGGGCAATCGTATTGGCCCAAGGCCGAAGCCTAGGACCATTAAGACTGACACGAGGACAAATTACAGGGCCAATATCAAATCACTTATTTATTGACAATTTTATTAAATAATGACATGTACTTATAACATTTCACATTTAATACTTAGTTTTTGCATTAATCCAAGTCAGAAAATGCTTATTTGTGTTTTTGTGAAATGTACACGTTGTAAAAAAACACACTCGGTTAAACACTACCAACTCATGCCGTGAATGTTTGAAAACTTAAAATATTTTGTTCAATAAATGTATGCAACCTGTTGGCATCCAAACATAGACCAAGTGAATACAAATTGACTGCCATTTCCTGGAGCTTCTTGCTGAAATCTATATCATTTTTTGGACCTGCCTTATTAGCCAATCAAATCACTTCAAATTTGGGCTTTATATCAATATCGCTTTTTGGCTGGCTGAAAAAGTGATATTGATATTGGCACTTTTTTAACACAGGCCGTTGTGTTATTGAATGTGGCAGGTGCTTTTTTTAAGGACTTATAATGTAAAGTTTTTTAATAACTAGGTTTAAAACATACCTTGACTTACCAAAGTTGAAAAAACAGGTTAGTGGTATTGCTTTCTCAGTAAGAGTTATAATGTTAGTAGAGCCCAGTGACAAGATAAGGTGATTGGTTGCGGCATCATGTCAGGTGTTCACAGCAACATATTACTGTGAAGGCAGCACTATATCTGCTTCAAGTATTGCCAAATGACAGGAAGATTATTATTGGGACTATGATGAATCCAACAAACAACTTCTCATTGTCCAGATTTGTGAAGTGTCCATTGTTAATATTTGTATAAAGTGTTAAACTGAAAAGCAGCCATCATCATCTTAAACAGGATATATCATAGTGTTCAACTTCCCTTGTGAGTGTATAAATTGTTTAATTATAGAATTACAGTTTATGTATACAAAAAATATAACCTGTTATTTATTTTTATGCATGAACTCTGTTTGCTATTGTGCTGTCCGGAAAAAAAATATACTTTGATTGTAAGCTATGACATAAGTAAGGACAATCATTTTGCTCAGTGTTTTGAAAGCAAACATGGTGCTTATTTTATTTTAAACTTTCTAAAATATCCTTTATAGTATTGGGGAACAAATTGATTAAATTTAGATTTATCCTTGACTTACCACTTCCTGGGTAGAACCAGTAATTAAGCAGTGCAAATATCTATTTGCTACGTGGAACAGTGTGCAATTAAATCTCCCAATTTAGTAAAAATCGGGCATTCGTGGTCTAGTGGTTAAGACTTTGGATCAGAAGGTTTCGCGTTCGAACCCCGAAACAAACCACGTGATGTTTGTCCTTTGCTTGAGTAAGACTATTTACTGGTACTACATATTGATCAAGGTACTCAGTACCCAAGTTCTTGTTCTACCAAGGAAAAGGACAGTTGAGAGGGAGCTTCGAAAGAATTCAAATCAAAATCATTTTAAATCATGTGTAATGGAAATAACGTAGTGATGACATCAACTAATTGCAGGGCAACCTGCAGCAATAACTACAGTGTAGGTCTTCTTCTGGATTGTATATTTCGTAACGTAATATCCTTTGACACAGAACATATTTTCTTACTTAGAATACTGTGACCGTTTCACACGGTCTTCATCAGCTTGTTGACAGTTGTTTACTAGGCGTCACATAAATAAAGCCACGTGACACAAAAATAGCATTGTGAAGAAGCTGTCAACACACAGAACCTGAAAACATCAAGGTTATAACAACAAAAAATAAATTATAAAAAGATGAGTAAAAGAATCAATTTCCATCAAGCAGCGACAGCCATCACTTAACAGGAGTGAGGGGCTTGATTTATCTCCAGTGTATAACGCCCTCCTTGTGTCTCAGTGACTTTGCTTATTCTAAGGCCCATATTCACCAACCATTGTTTAAACAAAGTCACAATTTACATACCAACAAAACTAAGTTTATTTATGAAGTTTCAATGTGATTTTAAATTCAAAGTAGCAAAGTTAAAGTGGCATGCAAAAATACAAACATGAATCGAAATACATACTGAAGATATTGTGGATTGAAATCCATGAAATTCTTAAGTAAGAGTTGGTGAATACTGGCCTCTGTAAGAAAACATGTTCTGTGTCAAACAATATTTCTTAACAAAATGCAACAATAAGTTTTGACTGTCATCTTGGAGGGACACCGGTCAATGTGTATGAAATAACATGACAAGCAAGAGAAATGTTAAAAATTTCAAATACATTTGTACATATCTTTTTAATGGCAGTGATTTTAATTAGATGGATGAGAGATGCTGAAATATGACCCCTGCCCATTAAAACTAACATGAAAATGAAGAGACTGCTAAAGGTAGAGCAAATGGAATGCTGCATCTCCAATTGAAGAGTATTTAAATTAGGGTTAAAAGGCTTCAAAATGAGGGTTGAGTGTTCATTTCCTGGAATGGAGCACGAATGGTCAATTTTTTTTTCATCCTACCTTTTCACTTTGACAATTTTTTTGCATCGCTCTACCAAATAAAAACAGAAACGTGTAGTTTTTAATTTTATTTTTGTAAATAAATGATTTGTGCTAAATTTAATTACAAATTCGTTGTTGGGATACAATCACTGTAAAAAAAATTTAAGCCATGTGCTGAAATAATTTTTTTATTTTGCAGCATCAACCAAAATACTTTATAAAACATTTTGGGCATTTCTAAAATAAATTGTGTGGCTATCAAGAACTTTTGCAATAAAGTACAGTTAGCAGAGAAATGGGAAAATCAGTCTTAAACGTGTTGGGGTTTGTAAACAATTAAATACATATTTGGGATAGTTTTCATCAAAACTGGATGAAGAATTTTCTTAAAATTTGGCGTACACATTTACATTAAAGTATACAACTCATCCTTTATGTTAATTTTCATATACTATATATTTTCTATTACACTTGCTTTACCTTAAGTTGAGATGTTTTATAAACAGTTGGAAAATGTTCTCCAACCAAAGAAACGCCCGACACATATTTTTCTTGATAGTAAGTATAACTCCTGAAAGGTTTTCAATGTAAAGTGTTACATTTTGTTAAGTTTTAGCTTAGGGCTTAAAGTTGTGAATTTAAAAGATTAAAACAAAACTTTATAAACATCATTGTGACATTGAAAATGTTGATGCCACATGAAATGATGACGCCATAAAGACTTTGATGAAAACTGGACCTGGTAGCACAATTGGTAGAGCGTTGGCTACAGGTATGGGAGGCCCCAGGTTCAATAACTGAAATACTGTTTGTTCTCAAGGATAACTTGATTACAAGTATGTTCTTGTTATTTTCATTCAGTGAGAAAAAGAATCGAGTTTGGTGAAAAAGCTAGAGTAATT
The DNA here is from genome assembly GCA_007844125.1 of Sinonovacula constricta. NCBI lineage: Eukaryota > Metazoa > Mollusca > Bivalvia > Cardiida > Solecurtidae > Sinonovacula > Sinonovacula constricta. The sequence continues at coordinate 34,783,667 of CM017558.1, forward strand.
GTTCATAGATAGACCTCGTGGTTGATTAGAAAATAAAAGTTATGGAAAACACAAAATAAGCATTCTTATGTTATATCCTAATGAACACTGTTGGTGGGACAATAACCCCAATAAACAAAACTGACTGCTGTCATATTTTACTGTAAATGTTTGATTGACATTTCATCGATGACCTGCTCTAATTTCTCATGGCATGTTTTCTTTATAAAAAATACAATTATGATATTGCTGTTGAAGCAGTATACAAATTTCTTAAAAAGCGTATTGTTAGTGCTTAGAAATTAAAAATTAATTTGTTCTGAACGACAATGATGAATATGGTTTAAGTACCTGGAAGGAAAACACTTCTCAAGATTCTCAAGTGCACTTGGGCATGTATGAAAATCATGTTTATGATTTCATCATGTTTAGAATTTTGCAGTTGTTGTGTTTGAAACAGTTAAACATTTTCTTTGTCTTCATGTATAGATTTCCCTTATATGTGAATGCAGCCTTTTTTATTATCTTTTGACACAATAGTATGTCTTGGATATGTTTATATGCTTTTAGTCTTGCAGACGATGTTACATTCATGTATCAAAAATGAAAGTTAATACCATGTCACCCTCCACCCCTACAGTAAGTCTTTTTATGATGTACCACCTAAATATCTCAACATGCTATGTGGTATCTGACAGTTTGATCCAAAAGAAATTTCTCAAATAACCATTTAAGTCATTGGTACCTGAAAAGGTCTTGCAAAATGTTGTTCATTGATACCAAAGATCTGTGTAAACAAGCAAGGATAAATTCAGCACTCGCCATTGCAAACAGGCGTTTCCTATTCAAGCCATGCTGCAGAGATAGCTATTTTTTAAACTTAGAAAACCATGTGACCACCTACTTTTATAAAGTCATTTGCGTAATCTGCTCTGGTGTGGACATCTATTTTTAGCAGTGTCCACTATCACGCTTTTATAGTGTTGGAAATGACTGAAGACTCAGAGCAATTTTTCACGATTAGTACAGTAACAATAAAGTTAGTGTTCAAAGTCGTCTTTATAACAAATAATGTATGGGTTTATGCAAAAAGGATGACCAAATTTCCCAAAGCAGTAGTAAGATATTTGTATGTGTGTTCAATGTCGGCAAACTGTAGGATACCACCTTGAAGACAAATATTATGAATCAAGATATGTTTATGTTTATTGGGTTTATCATCCCATTAACAGTATTTCAGTTATCTGAAGACGGTGTTCACTTGAAGCAGATAAAGTGCTGTCTTCATTGTGCATAGCATGCCATAAACACATGGCATGATACCACAGCCAGTCACATTATCCTGACACTGGGCCAACCATTCATGGAACTACCCTTATATTTGCTTGAGTGTTAGCAAGGGAGCTATTCTACTACCATTTTTAATGATGAACTCGGAGCCTTGTACCTGGAGCCGATGCTCTACAAATTGCCCTATCAGGGCCGGTATAAATAAATCAAGATAGCTATGTAGTTCATGTATATAAAATCAAGTACACAAAGGTTTGAAAAACCTAATGCTCTTTTATATAAAAGGTGTTATTGACAGTTTGCTGAAATCAAATATATCTTACCACTGTTTTGGGGAATTTCAACATAAACTCATTCTTAAGTCTAAATTAAGACAGTTTTGAACACTAGAGTTAGACAGTACAGATCATGAAAAGAATTGCCCTAAATGTCCATTCTTTGCAAATCCAGATGTTCTCTTCTAAAAGTAGATTTCTTGGCTTAGATGGTGGTATACTTGTTTGCAATGATGAGCTGTAAATGTTGACATAGATTGAGGGCATCAGTGAACAGCATTTTGCAACATCTTTTCAGGTAACAATATTTTTTTCGATTTATGGAGAAAAAAAAATCCAAACTGATGCTTGCTACCTTTACTCACTTCTGAGACCAGCTAATACAAAACTGTATCTCAACGCCCACTGAAAGTGACATGATCTGATAAAGAAAGTAGTGAAGAACCAGGTCAGCCAGCTTGTCAGAGAGATGTTTGATCAGGATCTGCATTAATTGTAAAGTCTTAGAATAAAGTTTCATTATGAATATTTGAAAGCAAATACCTAAAATAATATAAGGATTAAAGTGACCTACTCTTCATGTGGGATTTTGTCCAGGAGTGATTTTATCCTACCCTCACGTTTCCATGTTTTGTATGTATTTAACTTAACATAACAATCAGTGGTGAGCATAAGCAACATTGACACAGTGTAGTATAAGCAGCATTGACACAGTGTAGTATAAGCAGCATTGACACAGTGTAGTATAAGCAGCATTGACACAGTGTAGTATAAGCAGCCTAGACACTGATTAGCATAAGGAGCATTGACACAGTGTAGTATAAGCAGCATTGACACAGTGTAGTATAAGGAGCATTGACTCAGTGTAGTATAAGGAGCATTGGCACAGTGTAGTATAAGCAGCATTGACACAGTGTAGTATAAGCAGCCTAGACACAGAGTAGCATAAGCAGCATTGGCACAGTGTAGTATAAGCAGCATTGGCACAGTGTAGTATAAGCAGCATTGGCACAGTGTAGTATAAGCAGCATTGGCACAGTGTAGTATAAACAGCATTGACACAGTGTAGTATAAGCAGCATTGGCACAGTGTAGTATAAGGAGCATAGACTCAGTGTAGTATAAGGAGCATTGACACAGTGTAGTATAAGCAGCATTGACACAGTGTAGTATAAGCAACATTGGCACAGTGTAGTATAAGCAACATTGGCTCAGTCTAGTATAAGGAGCATAGACTCAGTGTAGTATAAGCAACATTGACACAGTGTAGTATAAGCAGCATTGACACAGTGTAGTATAAGCAGCATTGTCACAGTGTAGTATAAGCAGCATTGACACAGAGTAGCATAAGCAGCATTGGCACAGTGTAGTATAAGCAGCATTGACACAGTGTAGTATAAGCAGCAATGACACAGTGTAGTATAAGCAGCATTGGCACAGAGTAGAATAAGCAGCATTGGCACAGTGTAGTATAAGCAGCATTGACACAGTGTAGTATAAGCAGCCTGGACACTGATTAGCATAAACAGCATTGACACAGTGTAGTATAAGCAGCATTGACACAGTGTAGTATAAGCAGCATTGACACAGTGTAGTATAAGCAGCATTGACACAGTGTAGTGTAACCAGCCTGGACACTGATTAGCATAAACGGCATTGACACAGTGTAGTATAAGGAGCATTGACACAGTGTAGTATAAGCAACATTGACACAGTGTAGTATAAGCAGCATTGACAGTGTAGTATAAGCAGCATTGTCACAGTGTAGTATAAGCAGCATTGACACAGTGTAGTATAATCAGCATTGACACAGTGTAGTTTAACCAGCCTGGACACTGATTAGCATAAACGACATTGACACAGTGTAGTATAAGGAGCATTGACACAGTGTAGTATAAGCAGCATTGACACAGTGTAGTATAACCAGCCTGGACACTGATTAGCATAAACGACATTGACACAGTGTAGTATAAGCAGCATTGACACAGTGTAGTATAAGCAGCATTGACACAGTGTAGTATAAGCAGCCTGGACACTGATTAGCATAAACAGCATTGACACAGTGTAGTATAAGAAGCATTGACACAGTGTAGTATAAGCAGCATTGACACAGTGTAGTATAAGCAGCATTGACACAGAGTAGCATAAGCAGCATTGGCACAGTGTAGTATAAGCAGCATTGACACAGTGTAGTATAAGCAGCATTGACACAGTGTAGTATAAGCAGCATTGGCACAGAGTAGCATAAGCAGCATTGGCACAGTGTAGTATAAGCAGCATTGACACAGTGTAGTTTAAGCAGCCTGACACTGATTAGCATAAACAGCATTGACACAGTGTAGTATAAGCAGCATTGACACAGTGTAGTATAAGCAGCATTGACACAGTGTAGTATAAGCAGCATTGACACAGTGTAGTATAAGCAGCATTGACACAGTGTAGTATAAGCAGCATTGGCACAGAGTAGCATAAGCAGCATTGGCACAGTGTAGTATAAGCAGCATTGACACTGTGTAGTTTAAGCAGCCTGGACACTGATTAGCATAAACAGCATTGACACAGTGTAGTATAAGCAGCATTGACACAGTGTAGTATAAGCAGCATTGACACAGTGTAGTATAAGCAGCATTGACACAGTGTAGTATAACCAGCCTGGACACTGATTAGCATAAACAGCATTGACACAGTGTAGTATAAGGGGCATTGACATAGTGTAGTATAAGCAGCATTGACACAGTGTAGTATAAGCAGCATTGACACAGTGTAGTATAAGCAGCATTGTCACAGTGTAGTATAAGCAGCATTGACACAGTGTAGTATAAGCAGCATTGACACAGAGTAGTTTAACCAGCCTGGACACTGATAAGCATAAACGGCATTGACACAGTGTAGTATAAGCAGCATTGACACAGTGTAGTATAAGCAGCATTGACACAGTGTAGTATTACCAGCCTGGACACTGATTAGCATAAACAGCATTGACACAGTGTAGTATAAGCAGCATTGACACAGTGTAGTATAATCAGCATTGACACAGTGTAGTTTAACCAGCCTGGACACTGATTAGCATAAACGGCATTGACACAGTGTAGTATAAGGAGCATTGACACAGTGTAGTATAAGCAGCATTGACACAGTGTAGTATAAGCAGCATTGACACAGTGTAGTATAAGCAGCATTGACACAGTGTAGTATAAGCAGCATTGACACAGTGTAGTATAAGGAGCATTGATAGTGTAGTTTAAGCAACATTGACTCAGTGTAGTATATATCCCAAGCGACAAGTGATTCTTTAGTCCAGCAAATGTATTTGGACTGTTTTGAAGCAGTATGGTAAAAGTAAACCTGCTTACCATTAAGATTTATTTAGGCCAAGGCAACTAGATTAAAATTAACCACCTTATCAGTCTGGGAGCTATCTTATCAGGATCTAAACTGCTGCATTTTCTATTATAATATATATGATAGTTGTAGTTTAAAAGCAAAAGAATATGCATCCAGAATGTGATTTTAAACCATCGGAAGCTAGGAGTCAATTGTATTAGTAAGAATGTCTGTAAAACAAAAGGCTGATCCTCATTGTTTTATTCCAGGGGCGGATCCAGAAAATTTTGGTGGGGGGTGCTGGTGAGGTGGGGATATGAATCAAGATCCATTCAAGGTTATCACAGTAAATACTTGATATATATACACGGTAAGGGGCCCTTATTTTGACCTAAGCAGTCAACAGGCAAAATTTACTTTAAAAGCTTAGTATTTTTAAGTTTACATGAATGTGTTTTCATAACATAATCTCTTTTATCTGGTTGGTGGGGGTGGGGGATGCATCCCCTCCCCTGGATCCACCCCAGTTTTATTCCTCTACACTTAAACTATTTGGCAGGAAATAAAACCAAAGTGTTTAATTTGTAACAATACATTACATAGACTGATTTGCTATAATATAGTACATGTACAAATTCACATGACTGAGTATTGCAATTCAAGTTATGTTTCTTCTGAAAAAGAAAAACTGCTATGTTAACATTAAGTACTTACATGTCAATAAAATCAAGTGATCTGTACTATTTGCTATTAAGTATCTTTTTTTATGTTTGAAATACATTGGAGTGACTAATTATGATCATTATGGATATGTCCATATATTTTGGTTGAGGAAATTTCCTGTCAAATGTCATGGTAGAACCACTGGCGTATCGCAGATGAGCTGGACGACCTTCCCACAGTAAGTCCTTTGTCCTGAATGGAACTCGAACCCACACGGTTTATGAATGATGTTGGTTAGTTGTTACGTTGTTTAGTTTATTCAAATTATGCCAGAAGGTCTTAGACCCAAGTGGCCAATGGCAAGGTGAAAAGACAAGACAATGAAAAATTCAAATTATGGAAATACCAACATAATACATATAGGAGCAGCAAAAACAAAATAATTTAAGTATGTTTGTATAAATTATTTATACTATAAACACATACACAATTAAAAAACATGGAAATGAAAATAGACAGTTCAACAAATACAAAATGTATATTGAAGTATAACGTAATGCCAGTAAGGAATGTCAATAATGTCAATAATTCATACTGTGTATGAAACAGTAAGCAAAAACCAAGAATTGTGTGTGGGTAGATTTTGAACACTAGCTAAAGTGTCCCCCCCCCCCAAAAAAAACACATAAAAAACAAACAACAACCCCAAAGCGCTGTGTATTTTTTTCCAACTGTGAAGCGCGATAGTGACTGTTCACAAAGATCTAGGACACCAATGAACAGCATTTTGCAGGAACTTTTCAGTTAACAATGACTTATTTGGTTATAAATTTTGGTCCAAACTTTAGGATACCACCTTTAACACCGTGAGGGCAGCATTGTGCAAAGTTAACGATTCAACTAATCAGACAGCAAACACGATGACTTGACTTGTGAGGCATAATACAATAACTAAAGACAGAAGAACGAAGCATTATTCGGTACATTAGCATTATTTCTTAGTGAATTTGAAAGTACGGTCAACATGGTATACTATAAACACTTGTTATGTTATAGATATATATTTTCATAATCTGAAACAGAGTATGAAAAATATGGAAAAAAAGTGAATTGGCACATTAAAGGTGGTCGCCAAAAGTGTGCCAATCTCTAATATATCGTCCGACACCCACGACCGATCCATTCCGTTCCTTTTCATTCATTACACGTGGGATATTTAGATCACTTTTCGTCGTTTCTGATAATGATATTTCATTGGTCGCTTCATAATCTGGTGATGATTTCAGTCCAATGATAAAGCTTGTTCTTTCATTGTTTCGGCAGACTTGTCAAAATGGCGCAATCGGAACATCGAATCATCTCTCGGATGTATGTAGGTAGTCGGATCACCTCGGCCATTTGTCTAAATAGGACTTCTTTTGAGACAGACGTAAAAACAAATATGGCAGCTCGGGTGACAGCTCACTACAGTACGATGAAATAAAATGTTATTTTGAAAAAAAAAATGTTTTTTTGAAAAATTGGATTTCACGATTTTTTCTAAGTCCTCACTCTACTGGCTTGGCCGTGATGCGAAAATTTCTAAGTCCGCACTGTTCAGGCTGGCGGTAGGGCGAGAAAGTCTAAGATATTTCATATGTTTGTTTCTCCATTTCCTTTGATCGGACCACTACAACAGCGTTATATATAGTGCCAATGAGTGAATATATACGTGTTATATACTTTTTATTATATAATTTTGAATATTTGAGCAAGAAAAAACATCAACTTAGAAATTTTCGCATCACTGCCAAGCCAGTAGAGTGAGGACTTAGAAAAAAACGTGAAATCCGATTTTTCAAAAAAAAAAAATATTTTTTTTTTTCAAAATAACATTTTATTTCAGTAAAATAAGCATGCAAACATATATTTAACATGATTCTGGTTCATATATATGCTTTAAACCCATTTTTGGAGACATTGAAAAAGTTTATTACAGTTCTGGTTTGTGTTACAAAAGTGGTTAGACTAGCGCAACCAGTTTTGTAATACTTTTGTTACAATTTTATTACAATTCTGGGCGTTATTACAAAAGTGGTTGCTACAGCGCCCTCTTGTGTCCTAATGTTGAACTGGTGTTATGCAGTGTACATTTTAAATTAGAGATGTGCGCCTCTCTAACTTGTAAATTAGATACTGGAAATGTGAAATGTATTCGTGATTTCCGCTCCTCGACTTGTAACTTGTAAAGCAAGCGTATGTTGCGAGATTGAATCACACACTGATTAGTCTATTAATTGCAAGCACTTATATACAAACATCAGTTAAGATCACAGTGACTAAGTATCAATCAAGATTAGTGCGAATGCTATCATCACAATAATGACTGTAGGCAAACTTCAATTAATGATCACACACTGACCAATGTATATGAAGACGAAGAAAACAAATACAAAGTGAATGGTTATAAATAATTTAACAAATTTACTGTTGTTTGCTTGATGTATACACGTATATCTGAAGGCGACATGTTATAAAGCAAGGGCGAACTGTTGCCTATCAAGGATGAGCTGTTACCGATCAAGGGCGAAGTGTTACCAGTTAAGGGAGGGCGAAGTGTTATAATACCATACAGAACACGCTCATGTCATACTTCTCACACTGGTTACGAAATGCCAAGCAACAGTAACCACTGCTGAACCAAAAAACTTGATCATTATGTGCAGTGAAACATAATGCTTGTTTATATCGAAATCAGTGTTAATGTAAAAGGTTCTTACTATTTAAAATGTTAATTATGTAAAATAATAATTAATTTAATAACACTTAAACATTATAATTTATAAAATATCAATACCGCATCATGGTTCATTCTTGTTTGACGAAGATCCAGTGTTATTTTGGTATGCAATGGCAGAGGTTGCTCTGTTCTAAAAGGCATGTGATGGCTGCATAAAGATTGCACTAGAGTGTGATCTAGTGGACACCATTATTTAGGCATAAAGTGTATTTTATATAATGACATAGACAATGCTTACATCTTTAAAGAAACCATAGATACTGTTTGCATCTTTTATGAAACCATAGATAATGTTACATCTCTTGAGAAACCATAAACCATAGATAATGCTTACATCTCTTATGAAACCATAGATAATGTTTATATCTCTTGAGAAACAATTGATTATGTTTACATTACCCAAGAAACCATAGATAATGTTAACATCTCCTGAGAAACCATAGATAATGTTTACATCACCCAAGAAACTTTAATGTTTACATCTCCCGAGAAACCATAATGTTTACATCTCCCAAGAAACCATAGATAATTTTTACATCTCCCAAGAAACCATAGATAATGTTTACATCTCCCGAGAAACCATAATGTTTACATCTCCCGAGAAACCATAATGTTTACATCTCCAGAGAAACCATAATGTTTACATCTCCCGAGAAACCAAAGATAATGTTTACATCTCCAGAGAAACCATAATGTTTACATCTCCCGAGAAACCATAGATAATGTTTACATCTCCCGAGAAATCATAGATAATGTTTACATCTCGCAAGAAACCATAGATAATATTTACATCTCCTGAGAAACCATAGATAATGTTTACATCTCGCAAGAAACCATAATGTTAACATTTCTTATGAAACCATAGATTATGTTTACATCTCCCAAGAAACCATAGATTATGTTTACATCTCCCGAGAAATCATAGATTATGTTTACATCTCCCGAGAAACCATAGATTATGTTTACATCTCTTGAAAAAACATAGATTATGTTTACATCTCTTGAGAAACCATAGATTATGTTTACATCTCTTGAGAAACCATAGATTATGTTTACATCTCTTGAGAAACCATAGATAATGTTTACATCTCTTTAGAAACCATAGATTATGTTTACATCTCTTGAGAAACCATAGATTATGTTTACATCTCTTGAGAAACCATAGATAATGTTTACATCTCTTGAGAAACCATAGATTATGTTTACATCTCCCGAGAAACCATAGATAATGTTAACATTTCTTATGAAACCATAGATTATGTTTACATCTCTTGAGAAACCATAGATAATGTTTACATCTCTTGAGAAACCATAGATAATGTTTACATCTCTTGAGAAACCATAGATAATGTTTACATCTCTTAAGAAACCATAGATAATGTTTACATCTCTTGAGAAACCATAGATTATGTTTACATCTCTTGAGAAACCATAGATAATGTTAACATTTCTTATGAAACCATAGATTATGTTTACATCTATTGAGAAACCATAGATAATGTTTACATCTCTTAAGAAACCATAGATTATGTTTACATCTCTTGAGAAACCATAGATAATGTTTACATCTATTGAGAAACCATAGATAATGTTTACATCTCTTGAGAACCATAGATTATGTTTCCATCTCTTGAGAAACCATAGATTAATATTCCATCTCTTGAGAAACCATAGATAATGTTTACATCTATTGAGAAACCATAGATTATGTTTACATCTATTGAGAAACCATAGATTATGTCTATCTCTTAAGAAACCATAGATTTTGTTTCCATCTCTTGAGAAACCATAGATTATGTTTACATTTCTTGAGAAACCATAGATAATGTTTACATCTTTTATAAAACCATAGATAAAACACAGTGAAAACATACACACAGATTAAAAAATCTAAATGACAAATTGTTATTCTTTAATTATATTCAAATAATTTTAGTGTCCACTTGGAGCAGATATAGTGCTGCCTTCACTGTGTATGGCATGCCGTGGACCCCTGGCATGATACCACACCCAGTCACATTATCCTGGGATCGAACCCAGGGCTTCCGTACCTAGAGCTGATGCTCTATCAATTGCGCTACCAGGTCCGGTCTCATTTGCATGTATAAGTTTGGAACAGTTTGATAATGCATAGTGACATGCATGGTTTTACGTATTATGTACACCCAAAACTGTTACCATAAAACTGCTTTAAATATAGAAATGTATATTATACTATAACAATGATGCTTCCACTACTTTGTTTGATGGTGGTGATGAATTATATCATCATCTCCTGGATGGCGATAACAAGTAATATAAACCCGACATTGACAATACACGCTATCCTCATTCATTGTATGGCATTTTTTGTTATTATTCCAAACAGTTCATTACAGAACAATAAAAAGATTGCTTTTTTATTGGGTTTATCATCCCACCAACAGTATTTCAGCTATCTGGAGACGGCATCCACTTGAAGCAGATATAGTGCTGCCTTCACTGTGTATAGCATGCAGTGAACACCTGGCATGATACCACACCCAGTCACATTATCCTGACACCGGGCCAACCAGTCGTGGAACTACCCTTATATTTGCTTGAGCATAAGCAAGGGAGCTATACCACTACCATTTTTAATGACTTCGGTATGTCGCGGCCCGGTATCGAACCCAGTGCCACCCGTACCTGGAGCCTACGCTCTACGGATTGCGCTAAATCCAGTCACAATAAAAAAAGGTGTTAGCCAAGGTCGACATTGCCATATCATGGGTAAACAAAACATGCCATCACCCTTTTTGCATACAATATTTTTTGTTTTTATACCGAACAATAAATTATAAACAGTTAAAAAGGTGTAAGCTGAGGTCGAGATTGCCATATTAAAGATTAACAATATATGCTATCCCCTGCTGTGGGATGTAATATTTTTTTTATTATACAGAACAAATAACAGATTACACTCATAATGTATTTAACACTGATACCACTAATTTTGTATTAATTAAGTCCTTTGCATGATCTGGACTAGTTGAATCAGATGGATTGCCAAGCCATAAGCATGTAATCTGTCATTATAATAACATCCAATTCGGTCAATGATTGTAACACCTCTCAATTTTATAAGTGCTTATTGACTTAGGCTGTGGACAAAATCCAACTCGGCAGGTCTATTTAATGACACAGGTGGGCAAATTAATGACATCACATGGCATTTTCTTTATGTCAGACAGCAGTATTAAAATGTTAGCCCAAAGTATCTCAGGGAATGAAACATGGCAATGTCACGCACGATATAATAATGTTCACTTTAAACGTTAAACAGCCAAACTCTTACAGATTAGCTGTTACTGTAAATGTATGCTACCCCTATTCAAAACAGACAATATTAAAAAAAAATCACTAAATAAAATTAGTTTAATGCATTGACAAGTTATATCATCAACTCAGCTGCAGTACTGGTCTTACTTGTTTAGGTTTCTTAATAGATAAACAACATTTTAGAATGTGTACAGTATATACATGTATAGTTTAAACAAGAGGGTCATGATGGCCCTCAATCACTCACCTGATGACACAGGCTTTTAGTAGGCGCAAATCTGGCATTAAATAATTAAGAGTTATTTGAGAAATCTTTGGTGAAGACTGGACCATAAGTGTGGCCACTAGGTTGATAACATTTTCTAGAATTTTACCAAGTAACCTACTGAATCCACATGACTCGCTTCAAAACATATGTAAGATTTTTACTGGCAAACATGCTGGCATAGTTTGGGGAAGATTGGGCTATAAATGGGACCCCTAGTGTGTTCACAAGCTTTCTCTAAGATTTGACCTAGTGACCTACTTTTTGACCCCACGTGACCCAGTTACAAATCCATCCAAGAATTTATGCAAACAAACATTCTGACCAAGTTTGGTAAAGATTGGGCTATAAATGTGGTCTCTAGTGTGGTCACAAGCTTTTTCTAAAATTTGACCTAGTGACCTACTTTTTGACCCCACGGGACCCAATAACGAACTCATCCAAGATTTCATGTAGATATAAATATTCTGACCAAGATTGATGAAGATTGGCCTATAAATATGGCCTTTAGTGTGTTCACAAGCTTTTTCTAAGATTTGACCTAGTAACCTACTTTTTGACCCCACGTGACCCAATAATGAACTCATCCAAGATTTCATGTAGACAAACATTCTGACCAAGTTTGATGAAGTTTGGACTATAAATATGGTCTCTAGTGTGTTCACAAGCTTTTTCTAAGATTTGACCTAGTGACCTACTTTTTGACCCCACGTGGCCCAGTTACGAACTCATCCAAGATTTCATGCAGACAAACATTCTGACCAAGATTGGTGAAGATTGGGCTATGAATGTGGTCTCTAGTGTGTTCACAAGGTTTTCCTAAATTTTGACCTGGTGACCTACTTTTTGACCCCAGGTGACCCAATAATGAACTCATCCAAGATTTCATGTAGACTAAACATTATGACCAAGTTTGATGGAGATTGGATAAAAACTGTGGCCTCTAGCGTGTTCACAAGCTAAAATGTTGACGATGAACGACGGACGAATCGGTATCACAAAAGCTCCACTTGAGCACATTGTGCTCAAGTGAGCTAAAAAATCATTAAAAAAAAATAATCTTAAAACCACACACATAACACTGAACATTTTTAATATCTAAATTTCTATAATAACCTGCAACATGGTCACAGTTTAAGGTAAGTGTACAGGACACATAGAACCACATGATCTGCCCTTCTCTTTTAAGTAAATAAATGTGTCACTATTGACCTTATCCCTGTATAGTTTTCGACTGTCATATACGTGATGTTTAAAAGTGCTACAATGCTTTTGGTTTTCCCAACCTAAGGACAATACAATCTTTTAAAGGACAGTATATATATACATATATATAATGTGATCAATTACCAATATTGATTGTGGTTAAACAAAAGTTTTGCATTTTACTATAAAAATGCAAATGTTACCATCTGTGAAGAAGTTGCTTTAAATTAGCGCTTAAAATAATCCATTCAAAAACATTTTTTTCTATGCAATAAAATTTAATTTTACAGGCTATACATTTGACAAAGAACTTGCTAAAAACAATTGTATTAAAAACCTATTTGAAATACATATTTTTTTTTTTTATTAATAAGATTAATATCTTATGATCTGAATTGCTGACTGGAACTGCAAGAACTAAATAAACTAAACAATAGTAAGTAATATCCTTTTTATTTACATAAAAAGCAGCAATAGAACTAACAAGAATACATATACAATTTAGTCATATGTTATACAAAAGTTGTCAATATGGCCAGTATTCACCAACTATTCTTAACTAAGAATTGCTCAAGTCATGGATTTCTTTCCACAATATCTTAGCTTCATGTCTGCATTTTTTTCATGACACCTTAACTTTGCTTCTTTGAGCTATAAATCACTTTGAAACTTCATAAAAAAGCTCAGTTTTTTTTTTATATGAAAATTATGACTTGGGCTTAAGTCATGACTTTGTCTTAAGAATGATTGCTGAATACAAAAAATATAACTTAATGACAATACATCTAGTTCTATATTAAATTTCTAGGGAAAATGTACATAACTGTTATCTTTAAACTCAAAACATAGATATTTATCATATAAAAATATTTCAAATAACACAAGCAAATCATTTGAAATCAAAAGTCTTCAAAATTAAATACATTCACGAGTATATATTGGTTATAACTGCATTTTCACATGTGCGCCCAGAACTTTGTTGTTAACCAAAACAATAGTAATCATAAACAAGACTACCAACATGAAAAAAAATATCAAGCACTAAAAATCTGTGCCAAGTTTTTACAAATATATCAGATGATGGTTACCTGGTATATTTTATTAGCACACACACACACACCAGATCACTTATATGGTTGAGGTTTTTTACTTAAAGTGGACATAGTGCTGCCTTCTATGTGTATAGCATTCTGTTAACACATGGCAAAATATCACACCAATTCACATCATCCTGCCATCAAACCAACCAGTCAGGAACTACCTAATAATTTACTTGACCATATGCATAGGGCTACAGGTATAGCACCTACCTATTTTTTACTACCTTGGTATCTTGTGACCCAGGTTTGAATCATAACTAAAACCCACACTGCATATACTACCTCTCATATTTCTTTTGCATATTAATGATTACTTGATTATACAATGTATCGGTGATAAGAAAAATGAGATTTTTCATGTATTTGACAAACTGCATATAACTGAACTTTTGTCTCCCAAAGAGGGAGACTTTCACTAGCGAAGTGGATTTGTTATTTTCATATAAACAAAGAAGGAAGTTATTTGTTTCTAAGGGAGATTTCTGAACATGTGTATAATTCCCCTCATTTTCAAATAATTTTGACCTTTTGAGTCACCTTCTAAAAGTGGGAGAGTTCACATGCATTAAATTGACAGTTCAAATTTTGGAGAAGTATTTAATAGTAACTTTCTCAATATTTTGATCTAGCAAGATATGGTTAAACTTGTTCTATAGATCTGACAATAAAACCCGAGCCCTACAAATTGGAGGTCATGACTACGAAGAAAGAACTCATTGCTATAGCTTCATTGCTTATGTATAGTTTATAAGGTAATTTCACAACTGGCTGGTTCAGAGTCAGGAAAACTTGAGTATGTGTGGCTTCACACAACAAGTTCAGGGCAGGCAATTATACATGTAGAGAATAGAGTTCATGTCAATCAAGGAAACAAAAATCTCAACAATCAAGCATTAAAGCAGAGAACAAAAAAAGAATACATAAAAATAAACAATAATCATAATTTATTGCTTGCATTCATTTCTTTATGCACTAAGACAAGTTCTTAAGGTAGAGCAAATGTAATGCTGCACAATCAAAATAAGGGTTTAAATGCTTTAAAACTGGGGGGGTTGAGAGTTCGAATTCCGGTATGGGCACGAATGGTAAACCTTTTTTCTTTCTACTTTTCACTTTTACAAAACTTTCTGCAACCTTCTACCAGATTAAGAAGGTTACATGTATAATTTTTAATTTTATTTTTGTTAATCAATTTTTATTGTTTGATTTGTTCTAAATGTGATTACAAATTCGTTACCTCGTATATTCAATGTTTAAAAAATCAAAATCATGAGGTGAAATTATTTTTTTATTTTGCAGCATCAACCAAAATACTTTATAGAACATTTTGGGCAACTCTGAAATAAATCGTGCGGCTATCAAGAGCTCGGTGATTTTTGCAATAAAGTGCAATAAGCAGAACAATCGGGAAAATCAGTTTTTAATGTTGGGTTTGTAAAAAATAAATTACATATTTGGGATAGCTTCAGTCAAACCAATCGAGTAACATGTTTGTTTGGTTTGTCTAATGCTATATCTTGTTTCCAAATGATACTCAATAGCAAATCACTTCTCCTAAAGAGGATTTAACATAATACTTGGAGTTTGATCAATTCTAAAAAGGAGACACATTTAATACCAATTTTAGAAAACAAAAATATCCATAAATTCAAAATTGGATGAATAATTTTCTTAAAATTTGGCATACACATCTACATTAAAGTGTCAAACTTATCCATTGTGTTAATTCTCATATTCTATATATTTTCAATCAAACTTGCTTTACCTTAAAGGATGAAATAATACACATTTAATATCATGATGCCGAAAAAAGAAGACTATACTTTTCCCTAGTCCTACACCTATTATATCAACAAGAGCTCTCATTAGACACCACGCTCCACTTTTCTTAGTGCTGGAAAAGATCCATCGTCAGAATCCACGTTCACTCGTACTGCTCTAATTCATAGTGGCTGTGGGATTTTAGGCTGGTAAGAGTGCTTACATGAATATTCATAGCAACAAGTGGTCCAATGAAAATTCACGTAACATCTATGCTACTCTTCAAATGAAGTTAAATAAAAAATTGACTGTCAATGTCAAGATGACCACACTTACTTGTGAGGCCTATTTACAAATTGTAAACAAAATGTCTTATGGAAAGATAGAACATCATTTCATTGACTGAATATTCATGCCATTTTTGGACATGGAGCCAATCAAATCCTTCACGCAAATGTTCACATATTTCGGGCAAATTAACCCACAGTATAAGTATGTAGTGATAACCAAAAATTAACGTGTGTTCTGACGAGTGATGGAAAGAATCATGCAAACTCTAAAGTGAAAATGGGGTATAACTCTGCCAAAACAAATTCTAGGATGACCCTTTAATGTGCATTCTCTTTTTGATGAATATTACTGAAAAAGTTTGAAGTGAACATCTTTTGACAGTTTTCAAAAAATGGACCTTAACAAAAAAAAAGTAAACCAATGCTGACCTTGACATGAGGGTCATGACAATAGCTCCACTTTCTTGTCTTCAAAAACGTAGGCTATTAAACCATTGACTTAGCATGTTTAAAATTAAATAAAGTGCACTAAATCATTAAGTCTCAATGCTAGGACTTTTATTTTAAACTATAAGGCAGAGAACTTAAACAATCATTAAGGTTTGATAAAGGTTACAGTAAGTACTGAGGTCAGGAAAAAACAGTGGTGTACTAATTGAAAAAAAATAATGATTTATAAAGAGGCGATCAAAAGATTTCTAAAGTGTAATTAAAAGTAAGAACACACAAGACTGATGTATGTACTGTAATTACAAGCAGTGATACATCAGCCAAAAAATAATCCTTCATTTAAGGATGTACACATAATGTTTCCAAAAGTATTACATTTTTTTGCTTAATTATGGCAACTACACTGAAATAGTTACAGAAAATCAAAATAAGCAGTTGTCTTTGTGTGATTATGCAGCTCAACAGCCTCAATTGCTAGCTCAGTCTCCCCAAACATCATACTCACCTCTACTTTCACCCGATCATCAACTTTGGGCAACTTTACTACCATTTTACCTATGTGATCACATTCATCTTCATCTGTAAACTTTGGATCTCTTCTCGGCGTTGCAAATATGTTCAGAAGCATCTCCTCTTGGCCCGGTTTTAAGGAGATGTGCTTGCCAGTTACAGGGTCACCGACTTTCATTGTACTTCCCTCCTGGATGTATCGCTTAAAGACATCACGGCATCTCTCAACTTCGCCAACCTTCACTTTGTGATCATCAGGGTGGATATCTTTGTCAAACGGTGGTGAAATGTTGACTCCATAAGTGTATTTGGACACTCGAGAGGTGATTGCGACAGGTTTATGGCCGAACACAACTGCTCCCTTCAAAACGGTCAAACCTGCCTCATCTGGAATGATGACTTTACCGTTTGGAAGAGCCTTCATGATAGCATCTTGAATCATGACTGATTCAGAAAAACCTCCAACCATTAGGAAAATACTCGTCCCTGTTACTTCTGGTTCCTTTAGTAGCTTCAGTATGTGACCTGTAATGTTCTTAATGCAAGATTTGAATAATCCTTTGAAAACCTCAGCGTCTAATCTCATTTTGTCAGAGAGCCACTGGATCTTCCCCTTGTACTGGGATGAATTGACTGCCTCACTTACTTCTTCGCCAGTCTCTGTTTTGTAAAGGTTAGCTAATGCCACAGGTACTTTGAGAGTTATCTTCCCTGTCATTGTTGGTTTTATTGTCCGCTTCTTAGTTTCCAGTTCGCGCTGCAGGTCAAGTTGATCTGCCTTGTGTTTATCACAAAATTTCTTGTAGATTGGTGCTCCAATCAATTTAATGAGAAGCTGGTTAAATTCTTCATCTACCTTGGTGCCTCCCCAAGGTCCTCCTGTGGCCTTGTGAAGCTCTCGCAGGCCACCATCAGCTTGCTTCTCATGCACAGTGATGTCAGCCGTGCCACCTATTATAAACAAGCAAACAGGACACTAATAATCATTTCATTTTTAAGAAGTCTAATTTTTTGTACTACTTTTGTAACATTACTAAGTTACTGTGTACTGAGATTTGAAACATTAATTATTAATGTCCCTAAAATTTCTGACACTATACCTAAAATCAATCATACTGCCTAACAACATTTATAAAAAGACCAGACACACTTTGTTTCTGTAAGATCTACATATAGTAGTAGTTTTTCAAAAGACCAGACACACTTTGTTTCTGTAAGATCTACATACATATAGTAGTAGTTTTTCAATACAATGTACACTTAAGAAAATAAGGTGACTTTAAGGCCAAATTCAAATGCATTTTTTCTCAATGAATCAAAAATTAAATTAAACATGTGAAAAGATTTTTTACAAATTTCCCTAAATACACATTTAACTTCTGATGCTTTTTTCCTTAAGAAGAAATTAATCACAAAGGTTCTAATAGGTAGATGGAATATTTTGGAAAATGTATAGGAGTGGCAATAAATCAACAGACATGGGAAAATGAACTGAACATAATATTAGGGCTGTCATTGATTCAGTCAATATATTTTTGTGAGTCGATTATAGATCATAAATACACACTTTAAAATATTATATTTTTGAAAGGCAAATAAAATAAAAAGTCTCTCTCCAGATTATCAAATTAAATATGATAATGATAATAATAATATATATGTATGTATTCCAATGTTTTGTATCATGTTATGGTTATAGCAGTGTTATTGCATAAGCCAATAAAATCATGAGGTGTACGCTATATACTTTTATGTACTGTGTATAACTATTTATTGACTGGTGTTATTGAACTCAAAGACTCTTTTCACTTCTGGATAGGATAGAAGTATGTTGAAGAGCTGAAATGGTATGATTTGAAACTTGGTCCTTAGTGAGATCTTTTTGTTCTAAAGCCCTAGACAAAAAAGACCTTCTCAAGGTTACAAATAAACAGGGGTATTAAATATTTCCTACCATTTACTTCTTTAGAAATGAAATGAATGATATTGTCCTAAATATAAAGAATTGTAAAACAACTTCAACAAGCAGAAAGGGATCAGGAAATAGTTGGAGATACCTTGTTTAAAGAAAATAAGTATCTATGTATGTTGTTGTATTTTCCGATATTTGTCTCTTGATATATTGATGTTGTTGATATGGACAAAGTAGAATCAATGATGGCCCTAGAACATAATACACCCAAAAAACAAGGAGTGAAACTGTATTAAGGCGAGTATAGTTTGCCAATAAGCAGCCTATCAAATAGGTATTTACCCTTTTTCTTACTACAAGATCATCAATCAACAATAGAAATGCATTATTACCTCCAAGATCTATGACCATGTACTTGCTACCTGCGCTCACCAAAAACTTGGCATTTGTCGATCCCTGGAGCTGATCTGATGACAGAACCTGACAGAAGAGGGAAGCAGACTCTGGCTCCAACGATATAGAAAGTTGGGCACCATCTATACCAGCCTGAAATTGGAACCCGTCAGTTGATGATTGCTTTTATAGTTATTTATTATATAGATATATAAGCAGCAGTCATATTATTGGCAGTCTTCCTAAAAAATAGCTATATAGCCTGAAATGAGAACCAGTCATGTGATGAGTGTGTAACTCTAAAAACAAATATCTGGAGCAAGTTTCTAAGAAAATAATATCTGTGAAATAAACATTTTGTTATGACAAAATTATGTCAAAAAGGTACTCTTAATTTCAAGTTATACCATACTGGTATCATGTTTAGCAAAAACAGTCAATAATGATGACCAAAACCAAACAAAAACATATAATGGAATGTTTACTTGAGGACACTGGCTTTCATCTTTCATGCTTTAAAATTTGTGACGGGCCATATCAAAATCAGTCTAAAGTCGCAAAATTAATATTTTTAGTTTTTATATTTATTTTATAGAGCATGAATAGACCTTTAAAATGGTTCTCTGTTCTCTCTGAAATTCTGAAGATAATGTACAATATTGTTTTGGTTGTTTTAAGTATATTCCAGCAATAATATTAATGTAACAACATCCAGCCTATAGGTGGCAGAAGACTCTGGAACAATGTCAATATAGAAGCACCAGTGCACTGCAGATCAGACCTTCCCACATGACTTTTTTTTTTTAAACCTTTGTGGTGAGAGGCAGAAGAGTATATGACATAACTATATGATTTTGTACTCAGATCTTGTTCAGGGGTCTTATAACAACTCTCTCAGTGGAAAACTTTCATACGAACCTCATATGCTGCTTCTCTCATGAACTGCTTGGCAGCATCCCTCCAGATTGCAGGCACAGTTAGGATCCAGTGGATGTCTGCATTAACCACTTCTGTCCCACGTTGTTTCAGCAATTCAAGCAAGTGTCCCTTCAAATACTTTATAACCTCTGCAAACACAGTCTTTGCAAGCATTTTCTTACCCTTGTCATCTTCAATTTCTGTGTCACGATGTACCTGTTAATGTTGAAAATGTCTATTTAGATTGCTGATTCTCAAAGTGTCTGAAACTGTCTGTAAATCTTTCTCTCTTCTTATACTAGTTTGGCTGTTTAATATAAAGATACTTTGTTATACAAATAACCTGTATATTTACATATCTTATTGTCCTTATGACAATCTGTTCAAATATTTAAAGCTAACATGTAGTAATTTTGGTAGTGATATGCATAGCCATTTTCCACTGTAGCAATGGCTATGCAATGCTTTTTTTCTGTACCGCCAAAGTGTCCACTTATAAGTAACTTTGTACCAACCTACTCTTTACTCTACCATATCATGATCTGTCCAAGGGTCCTAACTTCCCACTAAACCATGACATGTTGTGGATTGCAAGTGCATCAGTATGGTTTATAATCATGAATTCATGCTATTTTAACCTATCTCATATGCTGTATAACTTGACCAAACTTGCAAGAACAGATAAATTAAAACCAATTTTATATTGGGGTGGATGCAGGTTATGTCATTTAAAATATGTTAATGTGCCATAAGGGTTATAAATTCATTAATAAATATGTGGGGTCAAGTACATATAACAGCCAAACTTTGAATGACTTTAGTTATTAGAGTTCCAGATAAGAGTGAGTAAATCTGACTCTATGCAGAAATACATCCCAAAATTCTCAAACAAACTATATATTGCTGGTACTCATTAGAATTGATATATTAGGACGTCTCTAAAGGGTCTGGAGAAGAAACTATGATGTTAGCAACAGGTGTACTCTCTTACCTGGGACTCAGCTTTACTAAGTAACACACAAGCTAGGATTGAACATTTCTATTCTGCCAATGAAGCGATCTTGTGACAGTTAAGCACAATCACACTACAGCTCATGTGCCTCTCTTATAAATGTAACCATTGCCACAATGTTAAAAAAGGACATAGGTCTGATGACCAAGGTTATAAAAATCTTTATAATATAGTGGTTTTTTTTTAATATTTATACCGTTATAAGTTTATTTAAACAATAAAATCTGGGGTTTGTTTAAATTAAAAAAATATTTAATATTTCTTTGTTTTATGACTTTAAATCTTGTGGAACATTTAAAAATAATATAAAATTTGTTGTTCAATATGGGGGTAAATTTAACAGTATACAATACTGTATTTGTAATTGTAATTATTGTGTTTTATATCTTATTTAATATATACTTTATGAGGAGTGACATGGGTCAGAGCTTTGGCACCAAATAGCACCAATTAGGCCATAAAAACACACTGGCGTTTAAAACTATACCAACACTTGTAATTCTTCCCACCTTAGGACAAGAGAATATTTTAAAGGACAACATTCTGATACAAAATCTAGTCATCAGAGATAATATTTCAATACATTATTAATTGTATTTGAAGTTAAATGAAAGTTGTTTTTTTTTTAAGAAAAAATGTTTAAGCATGCTGAAAATGTATACCTTCTTTTCATGAAGCCGCATTTTGAAACGCTTGAAGAAGTACCAGTTTTCGTGATCATCATCCAAAGCTAATTCTGAATATGCATTTTCAGCCTCATATCCAAAGCTGTGAAATTCTTTATTTTCATTGAAAAGCACACATGTAGGGGCCTTAAGGGACATGAGGGACATGGACCCAGCGACCCAACTTTGGTTTGTTGAAACTTTGGATGGGTCATTGTTATATTCATCCTTGAAGGAAAATGCATAGCCACTGTATGTAGTGCCAAAGTCAACTGCAGCGACAAGCACCTTCGATTTCTTCTCTTGTGCAAACATTGCCTCTGGTTAAGAGAGAGTTTTACCCTCCAAGATCTGCTGTAAAGTAAAAAAAACAAAACAAAAAAGTCACATAAATTCAAGGAAAAATATCACGTTTATATGGTACAAGTCCCCGACTGATTGTAACTACCATTGACTTCAAATGAACATATTAATTTCACAATTTTCATTCCCAAACTTTGCTACAGTAGTTAAATCTACTTCCTCGTTAAAGTTTCTATTATACTGCTACATTATTTTCATCCTCAATGAATGACTTCACAAACTACAAATAGACACTTGTATGTTTGCATTCTGAGCAAATGACACTTTTCATAATGCACAGAATTTTTATTGACAATGCCACTGTGAAACCAAACCCCAATCCCTACAAAGAAGTTAACAAATCAAAGTTGAAGGAATAAGCTTGGAAATGATTAAATTGAATTATGCACATATTAAATTGAATTATGCACATACATATATCAATGTCTAAACGTGCAAATATATCACTAATCAAACGAAATTAATCTTACATCATATATTTGCAAACAATCTACATTGGAAGGCGTATGTCAGACCTCTGTTCCCCAGGCCGCTTCATTCAGCAAATTTGTCAAATCGAAACTACAAACCACAAACACAGTTTCTACGATAATTCAAGACGCTTTGGTCATATAGATAGTGGAAATTAAATCGATATTTTTGTCTGACATGTAAAAATTGCTATTTTACTTTATCTGCATACATTAAAGATAAAATAGAGGCAATTTAAAATGACAAACCTAAAAAATACACCTCGCAATGGAGGGTGATCCTGTCACTTCCGGTGTGCCTCGTTTTTCCAAAGGGCGTTTGGAAATTCCCACAAACCTTCTTTCGTTTTTAATATTTAAACAGAAACAGATTTTGAGAGGCGCAAATCGTAGGTATGTAAATTGCTTTTCCTTAAAAAACAAATATGAAAGATGTTGCATAATGCAGAAAATTTCTCATATATCTACTTTCATTTTCGCCCCGCTTTAAATGGGCAAATAATAAATGGGGGGGGGGGGGGGGGGGGGGGACTAAACGTGTTATGTTCTAGTATTAAATATTACAACCACTATATGTTTTTTTTTGTAATGTGATGGGCATATATCAGCAATAAAATTTAAACAAAGATAAAAAATCGCGGCATTGTATAACCTGAATAGATCTGTGCACAAGTCGTTTGTTTCATGTTGATTCTACGTGCAAACAATTTTACTATGCTAAATGATTAAATGTTTCATTAATTTTGTTCTTGTCTTAAAGGTTCATATTGGGTTAAATCTGAACGTGTATATAAATACATGTACAAATAGCTAATAGGTACACCTCATCTACTACAGGTACATAAGCCTTATCTAGCTATTCTCATCCATTACAGGTCCATAAGACTGATATAGATAAATCTCATCAACTATAGGTGCATACGGCTTTGTTTAACGAAATCTCATCTAGTACAGGTACATTCAGCCTGATCTGGGTAAATCTCATCCAGTACAGGTCCATAGGCCTTATATAGGTAAATCTCATCCATTACAGGTACATTCAGCCTTAAATATTTAAATCTCATCGAGTACAGGTACGTACAGCCTTATTTAGCTAAATCTCATCCCTTATAGGCACATAAGCCTTATATACCTAAATCTCATCGATTACAGGTACATTCAGCATTAAATATTTAAATCTCATCGAGTACAGGTACATACAGCCTTATTTAGCTAAATCTCATCCCTTATAGGCACATAAGCCTTATATACCTAAATCTCATCGATTACAGGTACATTCAGCATTAAATATTAAAATCTCATCGAGTACAGGTACATACAGCCTAATTATCTTAGATCTCACTGAGTACATGTACATGTGGCCAAAAGAGGCCAATGTCACCAAAATGACAATCAAATGGAACAAAATAAAGAATGCTGATTCAAGGTAATAAAGTATTTTATTATAACAGATAAAGCTAGTATTACAAATATATTACAAAATAATGCTCAATACCAACACATTCACGAACACAGAAATGTTTTCTCTCTCTTGCACCCTCTTTCTATCTCTTTCTCTCTCTGTCTCTCTCTTAGAAGATAATATTATATTGACATGTCGACATTGTGAACATGTGATCTGAAAATTAAAAAAATATTATAATTACAATGAACAAAAGGCAATAATATGCAATACATGTAATTATAGATGTATGTATACATATGTGTTACTATATGTATGCCTGAAACTTAATATACATATCTGTGTCTGGGAGTGAGCGTCTCTGAAAGTGATCCAAACATGATAAATTCAAAGAATAGCTAAAACCAAAAGACAGATTAAAATCTAAAACTTAGCCAAGTACACTTAGAGATGTTTCATTTGCGGACGAGAAGATTTCAATACACTTCGTAGCTTAACAATATTTATGTAATGCCCATATAAATACACAAAATAACTTCCTGAACAATGTAATATGTAAGGCAACATGTATTTTGTCACTTTAAATATCCATAATCAATTTTTGTGTGTGCTGATCTTCACACCGTTCATGAGACACACATTTTAAAATTACAAAAATGTTAATCTTTTTTATAACAATAATGATGACAATAATGACTATAACAATTATGATTTTTAAATTGAATGACATGCACAACACAATTGAACATCTTGAACAATTGTTAAAATTGTGTATAGGCTCATAATACATTACCATCTACATATTTTATATTTGCATAACAATATACAATCCTGCCAATAATGTACATGTAGGGTGCATACAAATGCAAACAGTTGAAGTTATGATCGAACTTACAGCAAGTGGCACAAATTAAACATTTTGCAATATATATTTAAAATGCAGCATAATAAAAGTACATAAGAGATATACTGGAATATGTGATGAGTTATAGTATTGAAAGACAAATAGATTATTGACGGTATATACAGAGGTTTTAACCAATATGCAACCTTGGATATATTGCCTCAATGTTATGCAGTGAAATAGGTATATCAGAAATTTTGCGCTTTTGCAACAAACATTCAGCTGTGAAACATTAGATACAATGTTTGATTCAACATGTATAGCATCCTTTTTACCATAAAGTTGTATGTTATCAAACAAGGCAACAAAGTGTCTAAATCCTAAATTCAATTTAAATCCTTCCTATTGTGTTTCTTTGGAGCCATATTGTGAGTGGAAACATTTAAGATGTACCGGTATTCAACTTATACAGAGTACAAACTAAGCATACTTTATAGTGCAAACTATAAACAAATTTACAGTTTAATACAGAAAATCAAAGCCTTAAAAATAATGTTTCAGATTAAGAACAAAACAGCAAAACATGAACCAATCCAGGTGAATCACAATATACAGCTAATAACTATGTGAAGAAGTCTTTTTTTTAGTTAAAAACTAGCAGACCTCAATACAAAATGTAAAGTTATACAAGTCTTTAATCCAGTTTCCTGTGATTTCGACATGTATGTTAAAATTTAATACGTATAAGTACACTGCATTTACATGTTGAAATGCAGCAAGATAGTTTTCAAACTTTTTTAAAATAATTCATATTATTACCTGATACCTTATATACATTCTGTTTGGTGTTTTTAACTGTTTTCTGAAACAAGAAAAATTTCGAGTTCGCGAACTATTGACCGGTCAACAGTTTCAACTGTTGCCCTCGCGTGCTCCAGATGAGGTCATTTATATGATGCTGTCAACATGTCAACAACTGATAATGCACGATTTTGTGATGATTCTGAAAAGTCTACTTGAAATTTTGTGATATTCTAAGGACAAAAATTGTTATTAAATGTTCAGTCATGGTACTGAAGTCTTAGTGAACCGAAAAGGGCATCAACTTTCAAGATCGAACGATTTAACAACAATATGATACATAAGAACTTGTAACATGTTATCAGTGTGACATAGATTGAGACAGTTTGATTATTACATATTTGCACAACTATTTTTGTTCCTTTTTTTCTTCTGCAAGTAATTTTAAAACAGTAATTGAACAGGTAATAAATCAGTTATTTCACATGTGATTTGTGAATAGTATAAAAGTTGTCCCTCTGTGTAGGTGATAGTGTTTTGTTGCCCTCGGCAACAGTTCAACTCACTATCCCCACTATCGGGCCAACAGTTTGACTGTTCCGAAATGAGATACCAGATCACTGTATACTTTTATATCTTAACTAGAATATCGTGTTCCTCAAAACACTTGTGTCACAAAAAGTTTCATGTTAAAGACGCATGTAAAAGGGGCATAATTTAAATAGTGAAACAGGTCTTAACATTCTTGTCAAAGTGTTAATGACACGTCTGGCAAACAAAAATGTCTGGCTCCTCTTCCTCCTTTATCCCCAAACAACCCGGGTGGAACCAATCTTGGCACCTCTCACACAACCAGTAAAGTCTAGAATAGATTGGTTTGTTAAAATACACACAATGGTTAACTTTGACAACATGGATTTTATAATACTAATTGCTTACAATGCTGGAAGAAAAGCATTAAAAAGTAAGGAAAGTGATGCGTATGAAAGTATAAAAAATTAAGCATTACAAATTGAAATAAGAGGCCCAATATTGCCCTGAATTGCTGACATGAGAACACAAGGTTTAAGAAGCAAAGATTTGATCTACTTTTTGACAGCATGTGACCTTGTAACCAACTAATTCCACGCAAACTATCATTCTGACAAATTTTGGTGAATATTAAGCAATAAATGGTGCCTCTAGTGTGTTTACAAGCTTTTTTTTTCAAAGGTCAGACATAGCTACCTTCTTTTTGACCCTACATACATGACATAGTTATGAACTAATAATATTTCATGCAGACAACATTCTGAGCAAGTTTGGTGGAGATTGAGCTATAAATGTGGCCTCAAAAGTGTTCACAAGCTTATCCTCAAATTTGACCTAATGACCTTCTTTTTGACCTGATGGGACCCAGTTACAATTCATTCAAAATTTTACACAGACAAGCATACAAAGCAAGTTTGGTGAAGATTGGGTAAAAATATGGACTTAAGAGAACATTTGACAAGGCCTAAATATGCAAATCAGCAAAAATGCCACACCCTTTGGCTGCCCTATTTTTTATCCGAACAAAATTCTTTGACAACTTTGACAGACCTGCTGCCATACAATGTTTCTGTGAAAAAAATCAAAATAAGACAAGCAGTTATGAAGAAGATTTGGAGACGAGTGTTGACGTACGACAGAAGCCTGACGAAGGATATATATATATAATATAAATTAGTGACCACAGCTGGTATTTAATTTATCATGCATTATCGTTATCTTTTCATATCTTTTCATAGGTTTTAAATAATATGTACATACAACTGTTTTCAGGGTTCCTTTAAAATGTTCTGACATATTATTTTACTTACTTCCCATCATTTGGCCTTTTGCATACACAGAAAATACCCCTTTTGGTTGTAGACCTCTTCTAAAAATTGAAAGCGATACAAAATCAGGAAACACAAATTTAAATCAAGCAAACATATAGTTTAGGAAGCGTAAAAGATGTCAGAGACCAATTCATAGAACAGAGATTTGTTATCCTGCTATAAACAACCAAATTGAACATTTTATTTGTATGCCCCCACTCTGAAAGAGGGAGGCATATAGGTTTGCCTTTGCCCATCTGTCCTTCCCTCTGAAAAGTGTGTAACACAAAAGTATGAAAGCCACAGTCATGACAATTTACAGACGCAATAACCATCATGTGTAGTTGTGCATCTGGAATTTTGTTTTTTTTGTTAAGACACAAGTTATGACCTTTTTCAATAGAATGCATTAAGCATAAAATCATGTGTTGCATGTACGTTCAATAGTCACAGTCATGAGACTTTACAGGCATATTGACCGTTATGTGCTGTTTTCAACTGGGATTGTGTTTTATGCCACACCTGTTAAGACATAAATTATGATCCCTTATGCATTTCAATAGAATGCACGCTGCATGTAATTTTGTGTTGTATATACATATTTAAGTCTTGCACCCAGTCTGAAAAAGGGGGGCATATATATTTGCCATTGTCTATCTGTCCTTCCATTCTTCTTCAGTCTGTACTTTTTTCTATCCAAAATCTTTTTTACAAATTGATCTTTATCCATATACAAAATAATCAGAAGTTGAACCGATGAGAAACCTTTATTAAGCACAACAATTTGCACTTTTATTAAATTTTGTATACTGCATCTGTTTTCCGCTTATAGTCTTCACCATTACTTAAACCATGACCCAATTATTGACGTTTTGACAGTAACAACTTTCTTCAATACTAATAACATGTTTATAGGATGCTCCTCTAACAGATCCTCATAACCAGTAAACATTGATAAGTACCATTCTCTATAAAAAGACACTCAATAAATTGTGCAATTCATGTGAAAATAAATAGTTAACATAGCAAAACTTATATTCTTTTGATACAAAAATGTTTTTCAGTTATAAATTGTTTTAGAAAAATGTTTTACCCTTTTCCTGTCTTTACGCAGACTGATTCTTTTGGCAGGTTCCACAAAGATCTGAAATATGACAAATGTCTGCTAAGTCAATACAGAGTAAAAATTCGATTTTTCAATGTGGCTGGGACTTGGCAAAAAACTTTTGACTTATAATAAAAAGATTTAAATAATTTTGAGTCAATAAATTTTATGTTATTACATTTATGTGCATTATTTGTGCTTATTTGGAAAAAGTTACTTTTCATTTTGTATATTTCAAACTTTTATTTCCTAAGATGATGATACAAACAATTTGATAAATAAACAATATGGCCCTGATTGGTACAGTCTATGTTTAAACAAAAGTAAGTGTTTTCGATCAAAGAAAATATGAACTGATTTTTGGGATAGTTTTTCTGGTGTAAAGCAAGGGAAGACACTTTCTCATTCTTTATTCTTGTTGTTTGTTTGATAGAAGTATGTACTCATATATACATGAAGACGATTTTTTTAAACTGGTCAGATATCATGAAAATGGGCAATAGTTAAATACATGTATTTATATTATTATTTACCAATGACACTGTTATATTTTCCAGAGTAAGCGATAGACTGCAAAAGGTTAAAAGGTTATATACCGTACAATAATGTTTCATTAAAACTGTTTATGAATACAGTTTTCTTGGTGTTAGATTGAAAATAAATTGTTCTTTTTCTGATCCTCAGAAATGCTTTGTGGAAAGTACAATAAAAGCATAAAACTTAATAAATACACTGTTTGACAATGTTTCCATAAAAGCAGAAGATTAAATAAATTTATTTTATTATATGATATAACCTATTCTTTGTTATGGATGTTATATATTGGGTTTTCCCAAAGCACCTGATATTGTATTAGTGCATTTAAAACTCCAATAACAAATTGTATCAGTCAAGCAACAAACTGCAACATCGCCGTGTATGGTGAGTTTGGGTGTTTACAACTTGTCGACCGTAAAATATGATTATGAAAAGTATCAGCATCAGATGAGGGCGATAGAGATAAGTGACATTTCATTTTTACTATGATTTTACTTCATACATACAGCATTGTATTGCACTCTTCAATCTTACAAATTGGTAAGATGCAACAAAGAGAATTGCCAATAATATCCAATTGTGCCTATTATAATATGCAATTACACCCAAAATTACCCTTACTTTTGTAAAGATGGTTTACTGAAAAAAATGTTACAGCAAACAATGAATGGCATAAAATTGTTCAAGGACATAAGAATGTTTAAGAGTTGCCAATAATCCCTGACTAAATACAGATGATATGGCCCAGATTTGAGATCATATGGCCCAGAAATACCAATATTTTGTTTCTTGCTTTGAGAGAGTGGCAGTTTATATGCTCCCTTTTGGATGTGTTTGTGGGTCCCAAATAAAATATTGGCATATCTTGGACATATGATGACAAAGCTAGGCCATATTGCCTTCAAGTTGGGCCGTATTGTCTTAAAATGTGGGCCCTATAGTCTGCAAAAACTGGGCTGTAATGTCCGGCAATCTAGGCTGTACCATCTGGGTTATATCAGCGATGGACTGTCAGGTTATTAATCAACAATCAAATAGAACATTCAATTTTTTACTAAAACGTATGCATAACACTATTTATTAAATAGGATGTTTTCCTGTTAGAAGCTATGAGCCAGTTAACATTGACAAGGACTATTCCCTACAAAGATACATTATACAGGAATTGTGCAATAATTGTCAAAATTATCAACAGTGAAATTACTCATTACTGATACCAAAAACTTATTCAGGAATTACCAATGGAATGTTTTACCTTTTTCTGATTTCTGCGTTTACGAAGACTACTTTTGTTGGTAGGTTCCACTGAAATCTGAAAAGGGATTAATGTCTGCTAGTTAATACACAGTAAAACTTCCTTCTTTCAATGTTGCTGGGACTTGGCAAAATACTTTGACTAAAAAGAATTTGGAGTAAATAGATTTTACGTAAGTAATAAGGTGAATAGACAGTAATTAAAAAGTCTGAATTTATAACTTACGAATACCCCCACATACCCCTTGTCTTACAATTTATCAATATACAGTCTAGAGTATCTTTCTATGATACTTTGTAAGAATATAAGGGGCAAATCTGTGACCTTGCTAGTATTATTTTGCAGCATTTAACCTGTGTTACCATAAGCAATACAATTTGAAAGTTTGATGAAGAAATATTAAAAAATATCAAATATTGTTCAGTAATGCCTGTGTCACAAATCACTAAATTCGGCCGGCCGACGTTGTAAATGCCAGTTTCCACTAAATATCGGCCGATGGCAGGTCTGTGGCAATTACGATCAGCCGGCGGCTGTCGCATTTAAGGCGCCGCCAGCACGCCGCTGAGGTTGTAAGAAAAAGTTAAATTTCTGGCGACGTCCTGGCGATTTTTTGTATTTTTGCAAATCGGCAGGTGGCAGGTTATAATTTATTTATCTACCGAATACCGGCCTGCCGCCGTCGGATTATCTAGCGGGTGAAGAGCGGTGGCAGCTATACCGCTCGATCGCCGGCCGGCGGCAGTTGTAAATGGGCGGTGGCAGTTTAATTCTAGATGCCGCCGCCCTGCCACCTAACTGCCACTTGCCGGCTATTTTGGGGCGTCATTTTTCCTGCGACTCTTTGAAACCAACTGCCGGCGATCGACAGGCGGAATTGTGTTAGCAGTTATATGTGACTGCTCTCACCGATGTGCAAAAAATCGACCGGCGGCAGCCAGCTTCATGACTCTGCCGATGTCTAAAATCGGCCGGCGGCATTTAGCAATTGTGACGCTAGCATTATAGGTAATCGAGAATAAGAACACTTAGAGTTGTTAAATATATTTGTTGCAATTTATATACACATTTTATAAAAATTTTCTAGGAGTAAAGTGTCTAAAATAAAAGATGTCATTTATCACATCATGATGTCATGCAATGTAGATTTGCTCGATATGCATATACTTTATTCAAATAATAAGCATCAGTTAAATAAAACCAAAAAACACATGTCAGCTCTTGTTCTATGGCTTATTGACAGCCCTTGAAAATAAATAACACCCTTGGCTACTGCCTCAGGTCATGCATCAAAGAACACTATGAACAAAACTATCAAGCCTTTCTAAGGCACAACATGTACCCAAGTCTTTTAGGAGTATCAATATTTTTATTTTACAAAAATTTAGTTACTTCAAGTAATATGACACAAGGGTCAATCTTTAGTCATTTTCTGCCTTATTTTACTTACACATTTTACATCATCTGATGATGTATCGTCCTCCTTCCTTATAATAGTTGTTTTGTTCCCTTTCTCAGCTTCAGCAATTCCTGCAGTGACATAGTTTACTTACAATTATAGTTCAAATTATTTGTTAAAAATTCTGAATGCAAGTATCAAAAGCTTAGTTGGATTAGAAATATAATGTGCTTTGATAGGTTTGCTAAAATATGTTAATCATCATTTTAAACGTAAGCTAAAATTCTTTTAACAATTCTTTGCATTAAAGACTCCACATTGTGTCACAATCTTGTAGTCTTAAGCATTCTTGATCACAATGTTTACTACATACCATTCTCAAAGAGACGACATCCAATATTCTGTCTCTTCCGCATTATGTCCTTCTTCTGCCATCTTAGTATCAACGACTTACCAAACAGAAGGCATTCCGCAAACTACAAAGGAATAGGTTTTATTATTAAAAACGTAAATAGTATCCCGCCTTGTAAAAGAGCTGCCATAAATCCACAGCTGGCACTTGATTACAAGGTATTTAGAAACACTCCATTGACTTGCTAATGGCTATTAAATATGTTTTCCAAATAAGACGAGCTGTCAGAAAAAGCTTCAGCTTTCCATGCATTTGCTATATAGAGAGTGCAGTTAATTTTGAACATGCTTTATTCATTAAAGAAAATGTGATCTAAGCTAAAAACATTGTAAATAAAAATGCTTTATAATTACAAAAGATCTGGTACAAAAGGCATATATAAACTACTGCATATTATAAAACATCATATTGTTTAAAACTATAAACATGGATTTATAAAAAAGGCCTTTGTTTACATTTTTCGGTCATAGGTAGTCTTCTTGTGTAAAACATGATTATTACCTGTAGGCAATAGACACCACATGATGTTACATCAAACTGTTTTGAGTGGCTTGGGCTTTCTACGGTGCAGTCATTTTCTGGAATTTTGTCGTCACAGAGTTTGTTACGCCCACGAACAAATTCACTGAAAATGAAAGTACAACAAGAGATATATCCATAGGATACAGATGCCACCACTCTCAGTTGCTTTAAAAAAGATCCAAATTTGTGGTCACAGTACATACAATGATGAAAAGCTCCAGGTAAAAATAACAGTGGGGCAATACTTACATACCACACAAGATTACATGCTGAACCCCAGGTGCACAACAACACAGCTCTCATACTTTCAAAATTATGTGCAATACAAATTTCAACTAGATGTTTTTTGTGTGAAAAAACGCAGGTCTTCCCCCTGCGCCCTATTGAAGGAAGGCTAAGGAAGAGATATCACCTTTTTAAACGGAAGCCTGTGTCATTTATTATGGTATAAAGAAGATACACACACACACACACACACACACACACACACACACACACACACACACACACACACACACACACATACATAATATATGTATTGTTATGATAGTTTTCACACCTGACTCTAGGCACAGTTGATGTCATATGTCATGACAGTGGAACTGTTTGTATCAACGGCAGTGTGGAAGACAGCATATATTACATCATGGTAACTATAATGTACTGGAGTAACATCTGCTTCAATGCAGCCCAGTGACCTTGACCTTTGACCTACTGACCCAAATATCAATAGCAGTCCTCTACTCAATAAGGACATCCATCGTATTTAGTTTGAAGGCTCTGGGTGAAATAGAACTCCTGTTATTGAGCGTAAACGGTTTTTACTATTCAGGCCCCTGTGACATTGGCCTTTGACCTACTGACCAACAAATCAAAAGGGTTCTTCTACTTAATAAGGGCTATCACCCTATGAAGTTTGAATGCTTTTGGTAAAAGGGTACTTTAGTTATTGAGCGGAAATGGTTTTCACTCTTCGGGTCCCTGTGACCTTGACATTTGACCTACTGACCCCAAAACTAATAGGGTTCTTCTACTCCTTCTACTCAATAAGGGCCATCACCCTTTGAAGTTTGAATGCTGTGGGTCAAACGGTACTCCAGTTATTGAATGGAAACGAAGTGTGACAGACGGACAGAGGGCGGACAGACTGACAGACAGGGCAAAAACAATATGTCTCCCCCATAAATAGATGGACAGAATGACAGATGGACAGGCAGAAATACAGAAGGAAGGGCGGACAAGGTCAATTCTATATGCCCACTCTTTCAATGTGGGGGTCATAGAAACGTATACTCATTGATAAGGTTGCTAAATACTTTTGAAATATCCAGCTTTTAAAACTGACATTTGTATGTATCCCATATTGGACTGTTATTGTATTAAAGTGTGTTCATCGACTTTAAAAAATTAATATGTTTCAACATATGACAAAAGAGCACCATAGATGTTACAAAGAGCATGATGTGTGAGAAAACTTTGTTTAAGTACATGTGCATATGCTTGTGTGTGTATCTTTGTATGTGCATTTTGATGTTTTGTGTTTATTATGGTTGTTTTATTGTTAAAAAGCATTTAACACAAAATAAATATTATGAAAGCTGATTACATCTTAAATAAGGGAATGCTGTTAAAAATCAAAGCAGAAACTTGCAAACATCAACAGCCAAAAAACTTTAGGAAAAAAGCCTGCTTTGCAAAATTTCCATTTGAAGAGCACTCATTGGTTCTGTTATCTGCAGGCTGGATCTTTTCATTCTCATTAGCTTTTGGAACATTAGGATTTAGTTTTCCTGGGAGTCATAAATTTTTTTAGTATAAATTTTATTTAAATATCAAATGGAAACACCTTTTGCAGGTCCTGTATAATGGCAAGCACAAACTATGATAAAACAACAAGAGTAACTGCTGAAAGGAAGAAAAAAACATGCTGAACAATAACATGACTATTTCAACAATTTTTAAATGTAATAAAACTGTTTTCCAACTTTGATCTTCCTTACAGCCATGACTGAAGGTACTTAAACTTGGATTGCTTTGTTTCTCCAAGTGGGTTTAGGTACCGAAGTACCTTTGTTGTGAAATCCACCATCTATACATTTATGAAAATAGAACATATCGCCATTTACCAGAACTTATCATTTAACATGTGTCTCTACAATATTAATATAAATTCATTGTTTTTCACTGTGAAATAAATTATTTATAACATAAACAAGACAATGATAAGGCATTGACAGTACAGTGAAATATATATAAAAATATATATAAACAAGCTTTAGCTATCCAAAAAGCAAATCAATAATTAGCATATAAAGAAAAAGAATATTGCAGCCTTTTGTGTTTGCAGTTTCGTCCCTGCGAAAATTGCTCAAAAGAACAATCTGCCACAAGTAGCGTTCTATCAAGCCAGTTTGGATGGCTTCCAAACAAAGCGCCCTAGGAAAACATAAACATTATGTGCTAATCACATCAATTGCCAATTGCTAGTATACTCCATATAGAGGGATACAATTACTAGAATTGATAAATTAATGATGAACACGTGAACCAATGTACACTTAGCCTGGGTCTTGCTATACTATACTATAAGAGTAAGCAGATTAAATTGTGCAGACAATCTGCCTGTATTTATTTTTTCTGCTTAGGTGATATATAATTTATAAATATAAGGTTTAAAATGATTTTTCACAAACATGTAAGAGGGTTAAAATGTACATACAAAACATGTGTTTTCTACCAAAGCAAACACTTTTAAGAACACAAGTTTGCATTTGGCAAGATTTGACTTACTTTTTTATTCAATGTGACTCATATACAAACTCATTTAAGATTTCATTCAGACAAACACTCTATGATTGGGCAATAAATCGAGCATATAGATTGTTTGTGACCATCTTTTGGTTACTACCTGATCGAGTTTTAATCTTGTTTAAGTTTTGAAGCACAAAAACATTCTGACCTAGCTTGGTAACGATTGGGCCATACATAAGGCCTCTAGTGTGTTCACAAGCCTTTCCTAAGATTTGTCCTAGGGACCTACTTTTTATCCTACATGTCCCAGTTACAAACCCATTCAATATTTTATTTACAGAAAAACATTCTGACCAAGTTTTTGTAGATTGGTAAATATGGCTTCTAGGGTGTTCACAATATTTTTCTAAGATTTGACCTAGTTACCTACTGTTTGACCCCACATGATCCAGTTACAAACTATAATTATCACTTAAGGTGATTAAATACCCCCACATGGGTGCTTGATACTGGAACAGGAAAACTAAGAATGTATGGCCCGAACTTACAATGTGTATAAATTGAATAATTCTGAAACATGTCTATTTTTAGTAAAAGTGACCTTGACCTTGAACCCACAGCCCTCAAAGTCGAAAGTGACCTGTATCTTGTGATGTTACACCGGTGTACCAACATTTTCAAAAAAAGTTTATGCCTTTCAAGAGTTATCGTCCGGAAACCATTTTTCTATTTTTAGTAACAGTGACCTTGACACAGTGACCTTGAAAATTATTTAAATCTGTTGAGCCTTTTTATGAGTTATCATCCGGAAACGAAGAATCCGACCGACCGACCGACAGACCGACATGCTCACTCCTATACCCCCTAAAACTTCGTTTGTGAGGTATTACTAATTCAAGATTTTATGCAGAAATTCTGAGCAAGTTTTGTGAAGATTGGACTACATGTATAAATGTGGCCTCTAGCATGTTTGTAATTGTTTTGTAAGATTTGACCTAGTGACCTTGTTTTGGACTCCACATGATCAGTTATGAACGTGCTTAAAACTTTGTGCAGCGAAACATTCTCAGGTGAGCTAAAATATTTAAACTGGATTCTTCATCTAAAGGACTGTACTATGTACGTATGAATTGTAAAAGATTTAAAAGCAGCATTAAACTATCTGAAACAAAACAAGCAGAATAGTGTTGTTTGTCTCCATATGTCATTTATTAAAGCATATAATATCTGGATAAACATTTCTGACCAAAAAAAAGAGAAAAAAAAGTTCTTTTAAGGACTACTGTACTCTGTACTCGATGAGATTTAAATATCTAAGGCTGAATGTACCTGTGATGGATGAGATTTAGGTATATAAGGCTTATGTGCCTATAATGGATGAGATTTAGCTAAATACGGCTGTATGTACCTGTACTAGATGAGATTTAAATATTTAAGGCTGAATGTACCGGTAATGGATGAGATTTAGCTATATAAGGCTTATGTGCCTATAAGGGATGAGATTTAGCTAAATAAGGCTGTACGTACCTGTACTCGATGAGATTTAAATATTTAAGGCTGAATGTACCTGTGATGGATGAGATTTAGGTATATAAGGCTTATGTGCCTATAATGGATGAGATTTAGCTTAATACGGCTGTTTGTACCTGTACTCGATGAGATTTGAATATTTAATGCTGCATGTACCTGTAATCGATGAGATTTAGGTATATAAGTCTTATGTGCCTATAATGGATGAGATTTAGCTTAATACGGCTGTTTGTAGCTGTACTAGATGAGATTTAAATATTTAATGCTGCATGTACCTGTAATCGATGAGATTTAGGTATATAAGTCTTATGTGCCTATAAGGGATGAGATTTAGCTAAATAAGGCTGTATGTACCTGTACTCGATGAGATTTAAATATTTAAGGCTGAATGTACCTGTGATGGATGAGATTTAGGTATATAAGGCTTATGTGCCTATAATGGATGAGATTTAGCCAAATAAGGCTGTATGTACCTGTACTAGATGAGATTTAAATATTTAATGCTGCATGTACCTGTGATGGATGAGATTTAGGTATATAAGGCTTATGTGCCTATAATGGATGAGATTTAGCTTAATACGGCTGTTTGTACCTGTACTAGATGAGATTTAAATATTTAATGCTGCATGTACCTGTAATCGATGAGATTTAGGTATATAAGTCTTATGTGCCTATAAGGGATGAGATTTAGCTAAATAAGGCTGTATGTACCTGTACTCGATGAGATTTAAATATTTAAGGCTGAATGTACCTGTGATGGATGAGATTTAGGTATATAATTTTAATGTGTACAAAAGTTATACTTTTTTAAAAGGAGGTAAAGTAATTAAATTAATTACATTTCGTCAAAATCATCAGAAATCAAACAAACAATGCTGCAGATGACAATTTGAGGTTCCTAAACGTATCCTGTGTGTCCACGGATATGAATTCCCATATATCGGTTTTTATTACATCAATCAAAATTAATACGAGAATACCTAATGTTAATTAATTTTATTTATAGGAAATACATTATTGTTAGTAAAAAGAAATTAATATAACATAAATGGGTGTAAATAATGTGTTTTACATTCATATCCGTACCCAGGATTCATATCCGCGGATATGAATTCATATCCGGTAAATAGTAATACCCTGTTAATAGTTGTAAATTCAATCTAAACTGTCTTACCTGCTGGATCCACATTTTTCTTTGTCTTCTGCCGTACAAACTTAACCGAGTATCTTATTTCAATTAGTCGAAGACTACTTAAAAACAAGTTATGGTCCTCATGAACCTCCAAATAATCGTCAGCCATGAGCAGTTCAAGACTCTTGCCATCAGAATACTAAGAAATCGGAGGTTTGGGCGGATTTGTAAATGTTTCCTTTTCAGCGATAACCAGCGATCTAGCCTGTTTCAATATTAAATAAATTTATATTCTAATAAACATAGATCTTTATGAAATAAAAAATGTAATTTGAAAAAGTTCGACTTGAATGGCTATGAGGCTATGGGCGGGATTATGCAAATTAACATTTAGTTGGTAATTTCCAAGGAAATAAAACGTATTGCTTCTAAAATAAAATGATTTTAATGTGAAATATCCTATTTCGAATATTTTCGTTTATTTAAGGATAAAATATATAAAAATAATGAGCTATTTCTGATCTATTTTACATGATCTTTGCTATGGGGCGGGAGTATGCAAATGAGCCTATAAGGGATGAGATATAAGAGACCTGTACTCGGTAAGAAATAGCCAACACCTAACAAGTACATTGAAATTCGCTGACATCTCAATACACAAATCGTTTTAAATCGACAATTTTATATTTTGTAATATATTATATTAGCTTTTATAAAGTATTTTAAATATCAAAACTATATTCTAATAGTTTAAAGGGTTAAAGAAATACAACCGAAAATGGCATACTGTTTATTTTGTTTTAAGTATGAGGCAATAGTTTTATTTATTTCTGTGTATTAATTCTGTGTGCATTTATCAATTGTAAAAATAGGCCCTATTGAATTTTAAAAATTTGAATTTCAAGAGCTTTTCACTGGTGTATAGCTTTTTATTTTCGGACCACAAATAAAGAAATTACAAGAAAATAAAATTTACCCTTCTATACAATTCATGTGAAAATCCCTTGAAGTGGAATCAGACTACAGTTATTTGCCCTTGGTTGACCACAATAAGGAAGTGTTTACATAGTAAATAGTGCATGTGTTGAAAGTCTGATATAAATAAGTTGATGAATGAAAGAGATGGCAACATGGACATTTTTCAACAGAGTGGACCTTAATAAGCTGGTAAATGAAAGCATTGATGAAGACTTTATGTCAATTTGTCTATTTTCAGTGATTGTGTACATGGCCAAATTCACGTGGTTCCGGCGGATTACAGCCGAATGGTGCATGGTTGTACTTTGACTGGAAATTATGGGACCGGAAGCAGCTTGACCCCCAACTTTCTGCAGCTAGAATTTCTTCTCTTGGATGATACTACTGACAGCAAGTGACTCTGATTTGATTGCAGAGTTACCAACATGACCAGTGTCCACAATGTCTATATAGAACATACAGTTGTTTGGGGTGTGGCGGATCTTAGGGTATTGCGGATCAGCCAAATCGGAGCATGAAATTTTTACAACTTTTGTTGATTAAACCAAATAAAAAGTATTTCATTAGAAAAAGTGATGTCCCGTTAGGATTTCCACGGTGAAATTTTCAGCCTAGCAGTTTTCGATAACCAAAAATGATGGCGTAACCAAACCGAGGTCACCGGAAATTGACATTTCTACGGAGAAACACAAAAACGAAAGTGCAAATCAACAGCGAACTTTCCAACAATAAAGGGTAATTGATTAAACCAATGACATCAATTGATGGGGGTATATGTCCTTTATCACCATACAAAATTGTTTGTTCTTTGGACGTGTTTTATTGATGTGTGAGTTGAAAAGTGAACGCACATATTTTTGGGTATTACGGATCATTAAATTTAGGGGGCCGTCTCATTAGTGAACCTAAATACGATCTGCCAAACATATCTCAAAGTTTCATCCAAATTTATAAACCCATTCTATGTTATTCTGTTAAGTTATTTCATTGATTGCTAGCGGTGTGCACCTCTTCTTCCACTTCATCATCCTCATTATTACGTTCTCTGCAATTATGTTAGCTGTGTTCAACTCCTTCAGTAT
This sequence comes from Sinonovacula constricta, assembly GCA_007844125.1. Lineage (NCBI taxonomy): Eukaryota > Metazoa > Mollusca > Bivalvia > Cardiida > Solecurtidae > Sinonovacula > Sinonovacula constricta. The sequence continues at coordinate 34,824,182 of CM017558.1, forward strand.
AAGCTGCTAATCATGATTATCATTCTAATCATATCACCATCATATCACCATTGTAACAAATTATATAAGCATCCAACAAACAATTTTTCAGTCATATGGAAACAGTATCAACTTAAAATATCTTATAATATATATAATACCACTACCAGTCTCATTAGTAATAACATGCCATGGATATATGACATGATACTACAATCAGTCTCATTATCCTTACATTTGGTGTACCAGTCCTGGGATAACCTTTAAAATGCAGATGATATGATGTATCTATGTATGATAAATATGGAATTGATGTGGTGTAAATAACTGTTTCTGATACAGACTGTCGGGTAGTTCTGGGTCACTAACGACAAAAACTCTGTCACCGTCGTTATAATCGTTCAAATAAAACAAACCTTTACATATTTTGAAAGACAAATATCTCTGGAATGTTTTGCATTTGAACAATATGCAGCAGCATTGTGTACTCGTGCAATACTTTGAGCGTAACAACATGCACCAAGTCCGGTGGTTACGAGTCAATTCCGTGAGTTCCGGGTCACGTGATATATTTGTTCTGGGGATCGTCTCAAAATCATTATGAACTGTCAAAACTGACAGCAAACTTGTAAAACATTGGGACAACTACTTATAAGTCACAACAGTACCTTCAAGCACACGTTTGGTGTACACTGCGACATACAAGTAACAAGAAACAACTGTTAACATTTTATTTTGCAATTACCAGTACCTGCTGGCATGTAAAACACTAAAAATAACAATAAACAACTGTAAAATGTATATACACTGGTCAATACCTTTGCAATCTCATTAAAATCATATCCTAATTTCCCTCATCTACTGTCCGTGATTAGGATCTGACTACATCGCATAAGAGGTCGTGTCAAAATGACCTTTGCGTAATTGAATATGCATAGACAAGTGCCCGTATTTCGACCAATGCAATCGCTCCTTTCAAAACTACTATAGAATCCTTCCCGATACACCAGTCAACACATACCACTTTTTAAACCGCTGAATCAGCCATCCTTTCTATTGGCATGCATTAATATTTACACATTTTGTTCAATCAACAATTTATCTATCGGTATCTACCATAACATTTCATAATTCCATTTTTAAGTAGAATACGAAAGGATTTTCAACGCAACCCACTGCGAAAACGCTTTCGTTATCCGCCATGACAATTGCAGCGAGCGAGTTGTGAATGTATTTACCAGTGTTACTAAAATAAGGATTTCTAGTTCAAAACTTCTTTTTGTTGGATGGTTTATACATATTTGTAGAGGTTATATATGTCTCTTTTGAAATATGTAAAGTTAAGTTTAAGAATGTGTGTAGATTGCATGCAATCACGAGTTAAACGCGACCCTTTACCATTAAAATTTTATAGCGTGTAGAACGTTGCTCGCAGTATACCACAAGATTTTGTTGCCGAGAATTTCATTGGCTACTGAAAAGGTCAATTTGAGGTGAACCGTAATGGGAAGTCATCAGATCCTATTACGCGTAATACTGGAGCTGATTTTAATGAGATTGATACCTTTGACATGTAAAAGAAAAAAACAAACAGAGTATGGCATTATTTCACATGAGATCAAAAATTAGCTGTGCGCCAAACATTCTTATAAAATAGCAATAAAATATAAAAGTCTTAAAGTGAACCTCTGATAGGAAAAACACAGTACAATATCATGACTAGACTGATTACATAATAACATCATGACTAGACTGATAAACATAACCATATCATCACTAGACTGATAAACATAGCAATATCATAGCAATATCATGATTAGACTGATAAACATAACAATATCATGACTAGACTGATAAACATAGCAATATCATAGCAATATCATGACTAGACTGATAAACATAACAATATCATGTTTAGACTGATAAACATAGCAATATCATGACTAGACTCATAAACAAAGCAAAATCATAACAATATCATGACTTGACTGATATAAAACATAATAATATCATGACTAGACTGATAAACATAACAATATCATGATTAGACTGATACAAGTAGCAATATCATAACAATATCATGACTAGACTGATAAACATAACAGTATCATGACTAGACTGATAAACATAACAATATCATGACTAGACTGACCAATATAACAATATCATGACTTGACTGAGAAACTTTTAAAACTAGAAACACAGTCATGAAAACTTTTCCTATTCACTAACAATGGTCATAACACTCCCTGCTTTCATTTGTGAAACAATGTGCCTTAACTGACTGAGCATTTGGCCATAAGATGACGGCAACGGTCTGATAATGTAATGGCATGGTATAATGACTCCCCCGCCAACTTCCTGTTGCTCAGGCCAAGGAGAGGAGCTAGGGGCTGGTTCTCCACAAGGCTCTGCATAGACAGTCTCGCCATTATCAATTATGTCTCTAAAACAAGTGGCCAGTTCCTTTGGCACATGTCCTATGGGGAGGTCAGCAACATCAGACAATATCAGGTGGCGTTTATTGTCTGTGGTCATATTGTGCATGTTTTCATTAAAAGTTTCAAGTTTGGGAATCCAGACCAGACATGCAGACTTGTCGTGAATGTTTGTATACTCTCGATCAACAAGCAACGGAGATGGCGGATCTGTCATAGGAGGGCGAATTTGGTTGACGTGGTACCCTTTTATTACACAGTTTTGTAAACGAATTGGAGATCCACCAACTTCAGAGTGTGTAGATGTGCATACAGCAACGACAGATGTGGTCTCTTCAGTCCTTGGTGTTACCTGAAACAGACAGGAGAAAAAATGACATTAAATTGGTGTGCATAAAGCCTAAAAGTTTATTATTTTTGCAACCAGCATTCTAAGATCAGCCTTCATGCAACTGCTAAGTAAGTTTGTAACAACAAAATTTGAGTATGTCGTATTCACAAGACTTAAATAAAAAGAAATGATCAGTTTTATTCTCTGCTCTAAAATTGTATACTGATCCATTTTTTTTAATTAATGGTTTGGTTATTTTTTGAGCATTGTAAAGTGAAAACAACCAGAATTGTGTAACCAATGAGGGCCCATTTCATGGCTAAACTTACATTTAGGACAAATAAATGGCGTATCGTCATCTACAGCCATGGCTACACTGTCCGAGCAGCAGTCTCTATGGATCCAGCCATCACATTTGTCACACTGTATCCATAAACTCCCCGACTGAAGTGACTGGTCCTCCTCCAATGACATCTCACAACCCATACAAGTGATATCTTCTTTTTCACCAACTTCTTCAGATGTCTGGGGTGTCTTCTTCTGTATTCTTCTGGTGCTGGTTCTTTTTTTACTGATTAGAACAGACTGGGATTGTTTTGATTTCTTTTCCCTTGAAGCTTTCTTCGATGTTTGACTTTTACTTAGCTGCTTATTAAATTTGTTCTTCGCTTTTGTTTCTTTCTCAGCAAACTGTTTTACTTTCTTCAGTTCTGTCAGTGCCATTTTTCTAATAGATTCTGGCGAAGTCAGGTTATCTGGCATTTCTTGTATAAGACGCCTTGCTTTTCGTTTAGTAGATACAGCAGCCTTAGGGAAAACAAGTTTGGCGGCCAGTACAGGCGACAATACGCTTTCTGAAGTCTCTGTTGGGATGCTGGGAGTGACTGCTTGTGGTTGTTCTACACTTCCTGAACAAACTGTGGCCAGCAAGTCTAGCCCACTTGGTGCTTGTACCTGTACTTTATCAAGATGAGTGTCCTGCTCTGGTTGGTCACCTTCAGGTTCAGGAGAATCTGGACACCTAGAGACTGTGGCTGTGGCTGTAGAAGGATTGACTTTAGTTGACTTTGTGTGCAAACGTTTCTATACCTGGAAGCATGGTGACTGGCTTTCGATGTCATAACCCTCTTCAATACGCGTTCTGTACTTTGTTCGCACTGGGGTGTCAAGTGCACTTTCTAGGGCCTTAAGGGCACCAAGACAGTCGGTTGAACTTTGCATCTGGCTTGGTTTTTCAGTCTCCTCTTTTGAGCTTTCTACTGAACTTTCACCTGAAAAGGTCAACCCAGGCTTTAGGACTTCTGACCTTACAGCGTCGCTGTCTACTGGATAGATACCAGAGCTTCTGAAACTATTAACTACAGTTAATGGCTTATAGAAGAGGAGAAAGGCTTCTTTCAGAAGTTCTGGAAACTTCTCTTTACCCACCGGTGACCCTGGATTTTCTCTACTATGTCGACGCAAGACTTCATACCATCTTCTCTTCAGAGGACCAAATACTCCAACATCAAGGGGCTGCATAATATGTGTAGCATTTGCAATAAACCTGTAGATCTCAATACCTCTTGACATGGCAAACTGAAATACTGACATATTCACATGGCTGCTCACACTATCAATCAACAGTATTACAGGCCTTTCTTGCACACAATGTTTATCAAAATGTTCCATCCAGCTTTTGAAAGCCACTGTATCCATCCAGACCTTTGCAGTGTATGTGATTCCGCTGTTAGCAATAGCTCCAGTAAGAGGATTGTATCCTCTGGGACGTGGGGAAGGATATACAAAGTATGGTGGTATCATACTTCCATCGGCCGCTCCGCAGAACATAACAGTAAATCTTTCTTTGGTGCTGCCCCCTGACACATGCGGAACTTGTGGTACTTCATTTCTCTTTGGGCCAATCACTTTACCTGGCTTGCTTCCAAGTGAAAACCCGGATTCATCTGCATTATATATTCTGTTTGGCTTGTCTATCAAACTCAACCTAATTACAAAGTCTCTGTAAGTAGAATACCATATGTCTATGCTTTCTCTTGTGATTTTAGCTCTCCGGGACTCAAGTGCAGTTTCCTGACGTATTTCGACAATATGACCATAAATTCCTGGCCATAAATGCAGAATACCAATCATAACTTGGCCTACCATTTACAAATGGAGTTTTTCTTTTCTCTTTCACAACAACATCCTGCACAAAGTCTATTAATTCACCAGGTTTGAGTCCCAATCCCCTTTCTGACATTTCTTTCAACCATCTAGCCATTGCTTCCTCTTCAGCCTCACTAAATACAGTCTCTGGTCCATTTCTGCTGTCTATATCTATTACACCAGAAGTTCTTCTTTGCAAATAACTAAAAGAAAGACCAAATTTACTTGCCGCTTTTTTCACAGATGTTCCTTCCTTTTCAATTTCATAAAGAGCACGGCGGACACGCTCCTTCTTGGCGGGGGACTTTTTGTAGTACCTCTTAGCTATCTTTTTTGCCGCTCCTTGCGCAGGACTAGCAGGTGTACAACAAGGGAGTGTTTTTTCTTCTCCCCATTCCCAGTGTTTACAGTTATGCTGAAATACAAATACCATAAAATTATGTATAAAAATAATGGCTACAATTTTATATGAGTTGTTTAGTTGATGTCAGTAACAACGGTATTATTTCATGGATTCCTGTTAGTAAATAATTATTATTCAGTTAGCTAAAGTATTATAAATTGATGTCAAACAATGTTTATAAACAAGTTATCCATTGAAAATCAGGCAAAAATCACTATTTCGGTGGAAAAGTTGGATTTCATAATGTTTTGTGATGCCCCCTCTTTAAAATTTGTCAAGCGACTATTGACCCGGAACTCCTTAGTACACGTGCGTTTGTTTTTATACGTTTTTTTGCAACAAATAAGCAAGAATTGTGTAGCTGCGAATGCTGTAGATTGTATAGATGTGCATCATTTAATAAACACCTAGAAAGTCTGAATATACGAGAATATTACCTTGATTATGGCTGCAAATTACGGAGACGCAGATTTTAAACAACCGGTGTCAAGGTAAAATATTTCATGTGTGGTCATTTAGTAGACTGGTTCCTGGTCATTAACAAACACACGGCTTTGAAAAATCGGCCACAAACGGCAAAAGTGTTAATGTTTAAGGATTACGAGTCAAATTATCAAAATAAATAGCCTGTTTAATAATTTTTAAACACATTCCGTCGAGTGACCCGGAACTCCCAGTGATTCGGAATACCTTGAATAACTGTATGTTTACTGTTTCCACATGGGGGTGGGGGGAGGGGGTGGTGCGGTGATATGTCTGTTTGAGTTTGAACAATATGTATACACTGGCATATCCATAGTCCTCCTCATCTTTTTTTTAATATATCATCATCATCTACATCGTTCTCTTTTTTTCAAAACATAATGCTTAGACAACCAAATAAAAAGGCTGCTTCATGAAATGAGATTAAGTCTGGCTGTGAAAAATGCCAAAACCATCAAGAAGAAATACCTTTCACCTGGGAAGACAGTGCGTGTCCAGAGAGCTATTTTGCTCATAGAGAAAGACAATGTATCTATTGGAAAATCTGCAGTTCTTGGGTGGTGAAGAGAAACAAAAAAGGGCAACTCCATTTACAGATTCTCGGCGAGAATAGGAATAACTGTTTAATAAATAATTTTTTTGTTTGCTCATAGACAATCAGATTTGTGACTTGGTTCCTGTCATGTTTTATGCCAGATTCAGTGCTTTATTTATCATTAACAATCCATTGAAATGATACACCCAATATGCTGTGATAAATATTTATGATTTATTAAGTTAACTGTTTACAACTAACACTGCATAAGGTATGCAACCTCTTTTAGGTATTAAAAATAGATCTCAAAAGTACTATAATGTTTACTGTATGTTGAAATACATGGCCTTTCTTAGTGTTCAATCCTTATTATTGTATTTTTATGCAATATTTACAAATGTTAAGTAGTTAGATTGTGTTCACATATGATCTAGTCAGTGTCATTTTGTTTACATTTTATATCATTTCATAAGAAATTGTTGAGGAGAGGTTTTGGTTTCCTTTTAATGATTTGCCTTTGTCTTTACATTTTTGGTAGACTTCATTCCATATTGATTATGCTGCAATAGTGTTTAAAGCAGCCTAGACACAGATTTTCTATTTAGCATTTTTTCAACTTTGCTCATTTACTAAACCTTTGATGAACCACATTCAATCTGTACTGAAATATCATGACAGATTACTTAAAAATATATTATTATACCTTCCATTAAAAGATCTTAATGCATCATCAAACTGCGCATGCATCGTCGGTCAACAATAGTGATTAGCCCATGAGTTACACACTATTTGAAATGAAAATGCAGTATCAATCAAAACTCTAAACGTCTTGCACCGTCCCTAAAATTATTAAAATTGCGGAAATATCCCAACTCATGTCTGGTGTATGGATGTAACTGGTATTTTTTAATAGACAATGTTTCAAATTGATTTGTAAATGCTATCGATAATACGGTATATATGGCACTTAAATTATGTTTATCACAGAAAGACCCAGCTTTGTCTTGACCCCTTTAAGCATTTGGCCTTATTCGTTATTAAAAATACTTGTTATCTTTCACATACATCTCGTACTAATAAACAAATAAAGCAGCCACAGGTCAGAAAATTTCTTATTAAGATCTGTTATATTTGCTTGAATGCACGTTTGTTTGTCTTACCCGCCTTTCAAATTCCAGTAAATCCATACTAATAAAATCCAGGATTATTGTGAAAACTAATATTTGACCTGACAAAACGTACAAAATGCATGTGATTGAGTCATTGTAAGTTAAAACTTCTAATTCCAGTCACTGATTTCAATTAAAGTTTACTCAATGTTATTTGATCTTGTATTTATATCCCATCCCAATTAACTTTGTATGTGTGTGTGTGTGTGCGTGTATGTGCGTGTGTGTTCTGTGCGTGCAGTAGTTGTTTTCTTGGGTGATAAAGGTGTATTTTAAACTACCATACTTTGTGCAGATGTTGCACCGAAATAGTGAACGAGAGAGACGTAAGCCAGACAGCTGCTGGAAACAGCGGACTCAACTTGAGTGAGCAGCCATATGATATGTGTATGCTTCATTGAAAACAATTTGATAGCATTATTCATGAGAAAAAAAGCAAACATATCGTTGACATATTTAAGTTGCATTGTTGTGACAAATACGCCCGTTCTGGTGCTTTGAGACGATCCCTAGATGACGTTTATCACGTGATCCGATATACCCTAAAGTGATCCGCAACTACCCAAATTGATACATATCAAAAACTGAAGCGTTTGCAAAGAAATATACGCCCGAGATTAAAATGGTTAGCATTTTTGGAAAGAGGACATTTTTTGCAATGTAAATGCATATTCTGTATTTTGAAAACACTTGTCTCTAATGCGTATGCAGCGAAAATGTCGTTAGTGATCCGCTACACCCCAAACGACTGTATAGTAAAAATAACTGTGGTCTGAGGCCTGATTAGGAGCATCCATTGACTGGGGGTCATGGTGTTTGAATGGTAATAATTTTTTTATTTCTTGAACAATTTTGTTCAAACTTGACCCTAAGGTAGATGAAGAATGTAAAAATCAGAATTTATAATTAAATGTCAACCTTTAAGATGTTATTACATTATATTGTATAATATTATATAATAATATATACTATTTTTGAAAAAAAATGTAAACATCTACTTTCAGTATAAAATAACATCTAAAAATAGCCAAGAGGTCATTTCCTGTGTAGGTCAAAGCCTCACTGTCACTTTCAAATCATAATGGAGGCATTTTTTGAAAAATATATGACAAAGATAACTGAAAAGTCTCTGCCCAACAGTCATGGTTGTGCCATTTGGCAGGGTTGTGTTAAAAAGGGGCCAGTGGGATATGGGGTAATAAAGGCTAAATTTCCTGACTCAAAGTGGCACACCATGCATGTGCACAAACTTCTTTACCTGGTTCACCATAAAAAATTGAGTGTAGAACCAGGTCTAGAAGTTTCGCATCTGTGTCATGTGGCACTTTGTGTCCGCGCGGAACATCTCAGCCTCGAACCTCATACTGTCAACACAGATAGGCTTAAATGTACAAACCGTGGCACATGCTCAGGCCACATAGTCTATCCAGACTGTTTATTTAAGCAAGGTTAGTATTTGGTTTGTTGAAAAGACATCTCGAGATGTCACAAATGTCGACAGGTTTTTTATTATTTACTTTGTTTATTTATTAATTTAATAAGGTTCATAAAGATGTATTTGTCTTTTAATGAACAAATTGTGTGTGCTAGTTATTGTATTGTCTTTTTGTTGTTGTTTATTTTATTTTTAGTCAGTATGTTGGCACTATAATTGATTTATATTATGAACAATAGCAGTGCATTTTCAGTATGATGAGTTAGTTCACATGTGCATAACGTGAAATAATTGCTCGTCAACAGCCATAGACCATGAGAACTTGTTAAACAGTACTGAAAACGCTTTACTATTGTAAAAAAGAATAAAAACAGTGCATAAATTCATAGTAACATTTATTTAATCAAAACCAGCCACAGAAATGGTAGCAAATTAAAACAAGTTCAATTGAAGGGCATGTATGCAAATTAAAATAGTATTGAAATATATATAGAACCCACATGAAGTCACACTTAAATACATGTATATTGTCTCTCACTGCTAAGAAAACTAATTTGATAGGTATAGTTATATTATGATGTCACTGACATTTTATTTAACACATCAACACTGTTTATAATGAGAGTTAACTCAGTTGAGTTGTGAGTAAGCATGGTCACTGTTGTCTCCCTTTGATGTGCTTGGTTTAGGGTCTAGCTGGCCTCTTCTGTAATCTGATTGTACACTGTGGGTTTTCTTGAATTTTAAATGTTCCTGCAATTGTCTACCTTTCGATTGTAGCTTGCGCTTAATGGTGTCAGGTTTCTTTGAATAATGTCTCTGGTACGTCTCTTCCCGTTGCATTTGGTGTAGGGATTGTGAGGTCTTCTTGGAAAGACGTACTCCTACTCGATCCAGCTTCGCGACCAAGCTGTCCGCCAAACCGTTATTTAGCCTGTGAATTGTTGAGCTCAGCCGTCCATGAATGTTTCTAGAAAAGTCATTGTTTTTGGGCAGGGAGACACTGATGGCGCGGTTCACTGCCTCACATTTCTGTGTGCTGGTACCAGATTTAACTTCTTCTATAGCACTTACACCTATTTTCATTTTTACAATGTCATTTAACAGTTTCTTGTCATTTTTGTATAGATTGAGAGATGTGATCCTGTAACTGCCCAGGAAAACAGACCGGTTTCACCAGTTGTTTGTTACACCACCGGAACATACGTATGAGTAGCGTCTGCACTTGGAGCAGTCCCCGGCATAACAGTTCACTGTGGCATCAAGAACATGGGGTAACTGTTTTTTTATAAATGTCATGTCTCCAGCATGTCTCTTTATCATTTCCTTCAGGATACAGCTGCATCTAGCCTTAATGTCCTGGCTGAGACCCTTCTGTTGCTCCTGTCTTTGGTCTCTGGTCTTTGCCCCTGGGAACATACCGTTACTAAAGTTAGCATTGTAACAGTACCGGAACTGAGCCTGACCGAGATGAATTGGGTCTGCCTGGCGTTCTACTTTCCACATAGGGTCGAGTAATCGCATGGCCTCAGTCACACCGGCAGCTGATCTGGAGTCGCCATCTGTTGTCACATACTGAACAAAAGCACTTTCAGCTGCTAGTGTCTGGCCAATAGATTTTCCGAGCTCATATTCTGAGAGTGGTGCCTGTCGATAGGTATTTGCTGTACAGCCTGCATGACCGCCGGGGCATTCCACATGGTATCCTTTTCCCCGCAGCCAGGCACCTGTCCAGCAAAGCTTATTTTGCACTGCTGCAGCCAAGATGTACTGCCTTTCTGTCTTTGTCTCACAGGCTACTGCGATAGACTGTGATGCATTCTGGCCTGACTTCTTCCGGCTCGAGATAACACTCGAATTGTATCGCCTGTCCACAGCAATATTAATAGAGTTCCCAGGATTTCCTCGTTTTCTGCTGATATCCTTCACCAGGCAAATCTTCTTTGACATGTCTCGATCGTTCAGCTCTTTGATTGCACTGCCCACAGTGTTGGATGTTTTCTGCATGCTACTTTTAGCTGGCGGTGGAATGTCCATACTTGCTAGTATGTACCGGAATTTTGAGTTCCCCATAGGTGCATCTTGTAGTCCTACAGCAAGACTCAGATTTGTTGTTGCTGGCTTTGGTCCCCTCTTAGATGACTCTGCCTCCTTGTATAGCTTCAATAATGGTGTAATAAAGCTGCAGTTGTTGCACTTGAATGACATCTTCCAGCACAGTCCCATCTTTCTTTCATCGGCCACAATCAGATTAGGCTGATGGCATTCAGTCGATTTCTGCCGATGACTTTCAAGTGCCACATTTATTGAACTCGCCATCTCTTGCTTGTCAACAAGTCTCATGCCATGACAGTTACTGTTTTCTTCTTGTTTTGCTCCAGGTTGACTTCTTGATGTTCTTGGCCGCAGCAGCATGACATCTCCGCAGAGCTCGCTTCCATCTGCAGTAGGTCTGGTAGACACTGGAAATTCATCTTCCGTCAGCCTGATGACAGATCTCTTAGGTTCAGCATCAACATGGAAATGACTGTCAGACTTCAAGTCTTTATTCCAAGGTGAGCATCCCTTCTTGAAACCGAACGCCTTCTTCTTTCGATCGCCCCTCATACTTGGACAGCAGTTGTTAATAGCATGAAGGTGATTAATCTTCTTGTGATGAAATCAGGAACTGGCGCCCCCTTTTATATTGAAAATTTTCAGTTTGGGAATCCAGATATCTGTTTGAAGTCTTTTAAACTGAAAAAACAGACCTCCCATATGCTGGCATATGTTTTTGATGCAGAAGCATGTGCAGTGAACCTGCACTAAGCACCCCACCCCCGACTGTGCAGCCAGGCGGCCAGCCAGCCACCTGTGTTCCTGGACAGTGGCAGTCCTGTCTGGTGGCCATATCTTTTAAACCATATGACTTAAGATAAAATGCAACCCATCATTTTAAAGGTTAAATGTATGCCTTTTATAAAGTAATGAATTTGACAAAACTGAAATCTTTAAAAATTATATAATTCAGTTACAATGTTATGTAATATGACTAATTTTTATGATATTTAGTCCACTTTTTTTTTAAATTCAACTTGGTCATCTATGTGATAATTACATTTTGTTTCAAGTAAATATTGAACAGAGCAGCAAAAATTTTTTATTTGATTAAAAAATCTTTACTTTTAAGAAAGTTACAGCATTTTTAGTTTTGGAGCATTTCTACTTCAATGAGCCGACACATGGCGACAAAGGTAAATAGACCTATGGTACATAATATTCTGTCAAGTCATCAGTTTATGTATGCAAAGTTTTACCAAATTTAAATGAAAAATACTGGCTAAATAGGAATCAGACTACAGTTATTTGCCCTTGGTTGACCACAATAAGGAAGTGTTTACATAGTAAATAGTGCATGTGTTGAAAGTCTGATATAAATAAGTTGATGAATGAAAGAGATGGCAACATGGACATTTTTCAACAGAGTGGACCTTAATAAGCTGGTAAATGAAAGCATTGATGAAGACTTTATGTCAATTTGTCTATTTTCAGTGATTGTGTACATGGCCAAATTCACGTGGTTCCGGCGGATTACAGCCGAATGGTGCATGGTTGTACTTTGACTGGAAATTATGGGACCGGAAGCAGCTTGACCCCCAACTTTCTGCAGCTAGAATTTCTTCTCTTGGATGATACTACTGACAGCAAGTGACTCTGATTTGATTGCAGAGTTACCAACATGACCAGTGTCCACAATGTCTATATAGAACATATAGTAAAAATAACTGTGGTCTGAGGCCAAGTTACCATCAAAGATGGCTGCCAAGATAAGGGATTTTCACTGATGTGGAAACTATGTATTCTAATGCTCACATTTATAAATTAATTGTACTATACTTGGATAAATATGCATCATCATTTAAAAAGCAATCAAAGCAATAAAAGGAATGTTACTTTATGCTGAGATCTGCAAAGATACACATGTATATGCGTTCACTTTCGTCACGCAAAGCAATTTAGCGATTTAGGCTAAAAATGGAGTTTCGTTTAGCAGGTCCCGCCGCATCCACCTTTTTTCAGGTCACGTTAGATCTTGTTTACCCTATTTTTTAAAAATGAATGCAAAAACAATAAAATAGTTAATATTTACTACTACTACTACAACAACAACAACAACTACTACTACTACTACTACAACTACGACTTCTACTACTTCTACTACTACTGCTACTACCACTACTACTACTGAAATACTATTACTACTGAAACTCCTCCTACTACTACTGCTACTTCTTCTACTACTGCTGCTGCTACTACTACTACTACTACTACTACTACTACTACTACTTCTATTACTACTACTACTGATACTACTTCTGCTACTACTAGTACTGTTGCTACTACCACTACTACTACTACTACCACTAATAATGAAACTGTTACTACTGCTGCTGCTGCTGCTACTACTACCACTACTACTTCTACTACTACTACTGAAACTCCCCCTCCTCCTCTTACTTCTACTACTACTGCTGCTACTTCCACTCCTACTACTGCTACTAATGAAACTATTACTACTGCTGCTACTACTACTGCTACTAATGAAACTATTGTTACTGCTGCTGCTACTGCTACTACTACTACTGCTGCTACTACTACTACTACCACTACAAATGAAACTTTTACTACTGCTGCTGCTACTACTACTACGATTACTACTACTACTACTACCACTACTACTTCTGCTACTACTTCTGCTGCTACTACTACTACTACGACTACTTACTACTACTACCAATACTACTTCTGCTACTACTTCTACTGCTACTACTACGATTACTACTACTACTACCACTACTACTTCTGCTAGTACTACTTCTGCTACTACTACTACTTCTACTTATTATTATTGCTATAATAATAATAATAATAAATAATAATAATAATGATGATGATGATGATAATAATAAATATATAATAATAATAATGATGATGATAATAATAATAATTATTTTTATTATTATCATTATATAAACTGCCTCATTACCGCATCTTTATATTTAAAGGGCATGATAAGCAAGCTTTTATTTTCTAGCCTTAATACAATAGAAGTTGAACTGAATGTGAAATGTTGCATACAAATTCAATTACAAGTACATTTAATTAGTAGACTTTCCGAACACAAATATACACAAATGTTACCCGAATACCTTAAATTATCATACATGTTGTTTTTTTATGGATTTAAATCGAAAGAAGTTGTTTATTTATTTATCTAAATAGGTTTATTTTGTATTTTTTCGTATGGAAATGGAAGAAAACAAGAATATTCTCCAACAATCATCTATCTCTGACATAAATCTCAGTCCGTAGGTCCTCAATCCTATGTCCCGATTAATTTTCTGCATTGAATTTTTTTGACTCATGGCCAAGTTTCAGCCAAAACAACAATGTAACTGCCTAAGAAGGACTAGATATATCTGGCCCAAGTCTGCCAACATGAACTTATAATGATAACAAAATGTAATGTTTCAGTTAAAGCAGAAAACGTTTCAATCTGTCTTATTTTTTCCCTTTAAAGGTGATTTAAATATATTAAATGAAACTCGAAGTTTTGGTATGTTTAAAATGTTTAAAAACAACAATAAAAAACAAAACAACTACAACAACAACAACAAACAACCCACAATTACAACATGATTGATGTTAAGCAAATGTAACTATGCATCACTATAATTAAAAAGTATCTAAAATATGGTACAATTACTGTCGGTTGCTTAAAAATAGGTTGTGGGTTCGAATTAGGGTAGCGTAAACGTTTTATTTTCTTTCTTTCTCGCGCTGACCATTATTTAAATTATATGAATAAGATTAATCGTGCTAAATTTGAAAACAAATTCCGCACGCTGAATGTAAATTCAAAGCCTTAAATATCAAAACAACAGCGATATAGTTCTATTCCAATGTTGCACGTGCCTGTTGCACCTGCTCTACCCAATTGGAACTCCTCGGGTAATTCCGTCCTCGGGACAATCATCCCTAGGATGTATCTGGTGCAATAATACTTAATGAAATCACGATCGTTTTGTTCGCCGGAAGTCGGAAGAAGAATATGCCTAAGTAGTACGAACAAAACAAACATTGCCATCGTTTGTCAGCTCTGTGTCTGCTGCGCGGGGTAAATTAAATTCGGATGATTCAAATTTGAAGCCGCCACAAATTTAAGTTTTTCTGGCATCGTACTCTAGTGAGCTGTCACCCGAGTAGTCTGGATTACCTGCCCTTTGTCTAAACAAAGGGTCAGGCACAAACAAAATAATGGCGGCGGCGATGGAAACGGTAAGTTTACGAGCTAATAGCAAAAGGTGGTTCATTGTGATAGTATTGATTTTCTGGTCAATATCAATGTTGTAGTTTTCATTTGTGTAAAGCGTTGTTAAGGAGCTATTACTTATGATGAGATTTTACATTCCTGACAAGTTGAATATTTTTCGGACAAATTTACACATAGTGTAATTTCGGACAATATTTATTTAATTGATAAATATTAAGTTAAAAAATAACTTAAGTGAAAATTTCAGTCCCCATATTTCCTTCATTAGGTAATTTATATTGAAAATCATTACATCTTTGTGAAATGCATTCATAAAACATTTCTTTTATGCAAAAATAAGTCATTTTAAAACAAAAGTATAAATGTAATGACGTTAAGAAAATTTTTAATAATTTTAAGTTTTGACTTAAGATGCTTTGTGAATACGGCCCCTAGGAGTGGCATGTTAAATTTGGTAAGGAGATCTTATTATTACTTTATTATCGCCATTTTCACTATATTTGTCCATTTTTAAACTTGATCATGTT
The DNA here is from genome assembly GCA_007844125.1 of Sinonovacula constricta. NCBI lineage: Eukaryota > Metazoa > Mollusca > Bivalvia > Cardiida > Solecurtidae > Sinonovacula > Sinonovacula constricta. The sequence goes on from CM017558.1 coordinate 34,839,943, forward strand.
ATACAGTTCTATAGAAGTTATAAGTAATTGGTTTGCAGCAAAAAATATTTTTTATGCAGCTAGGATGTTGTTTTAGCTGAAAAATGGTATGCAACATGACAATATGCACTGTGTGGTGTATAGTATTAATTTGAAGAGCTAAAAATGAAGTTTTTCAGAATTATGTTGTATCATTTAAAAATTACTAATTTTGCATCGCAAAATATTATATTTTGCATAAACAATTTATACTCATTGGTTAAATTTCATTATAAACATTTCTTTCTAGTTTTATAAGCTTTTTGTTTCATCAATTTTTAAGAAAAAATAAGAGGGGTTTGTATGCAAGTAGAGTTTGTTATACATTTTGACAATTTCTTTCAAACTGAAATTAAGAAGCCAATGAATTGAAAAAGAAATTATAATATTAAAATGATTTGCAGTTTATTTTTCAAGATTTATATGTATTTAACACAAAAATACCTAACTTTGATCTAGCTTTTGTGTGCAATGTTTTTAATTATGTTATTCCTACACACCTGCAAAGGGAAATATTTTGTAGTGTCCGCAACAGAGCTTCACACATTACAAAAACAGGAGATACAAAGTTTACTTTGCTGTTATATAAATTGCCTTGGGCACATGTTTCTACAATCCAAGCGCTTTCACCAAATGCCTTAAGGTTTTTTCGCATTTAAAGAAAAGCTTTGTCTGCAACGGTATAGTGTCCGCAACACACATATTAATATGCTTCTAAATAAGGCATTTTTCATGTTCTCAAAGTTGTTTTAGCTAATAAATGTTTGGTTTGATTGCAGTTATATAAAAAAGTGAAATAAATATTATTGTCTAGTCTGATTTTCTGCCAAACAGGACATAACAGTGAAATTAATGTACTTCTAACATGGGCCAATCAGGATATTCAATGTATTTTAACATATATAATGTATATACCAATTGAATGATGAAAGACAGTCCAGGTAACTTAGAAGAAATAAAAAAGATGTGACTTATTTGAGACCAGAAAAAGGGTTAACACATTTAATTTTTTTAATTATGTGTTGCGGACACTACAAGATGTCTTTCATCCTTCATGTACCAATAATAGGTCTAATTGTTGAAGAACTGATGAAATTATACTTCTATTTTAAAAAGCTTCATCTCAAAAAGCTTAATTGATACCAATTGGAGTCAGGATCAAACACCATTTTTTGCATTTATCATCTTAATCACATCAATATAAGTTGGTCATTCAAAGGGAGTACTGTTGTAAGAATTCTTAAAAAATCTGGGCTTACCAGTATCTTGATTTCTCTTTTGTTTTGCCAGACAAAAGAACTATTTAGGTATGCAAATTAATAAATCGATAGACTATTTACATGAAACATGCATGTAATGATATTACATTATCTAATGAAAAATAAGAAGTTAAAATTGAGCCCAAATGCCAGTTAATATGTAACATAATACTAATATAGCAACTTATATTAACACGAAGTCTGGTCAGTATAATTATTATTTATGTACAGTGAGTTAGTTCTTCTATGCACTGGGAACTGAAGCAAACATTTATGCATGATAATTCTAAATGAAACTACTGTATATAATTATCTAAAACATAAGCAAGTTAACTGCCATCCCTTGTCATCACCAGCAATGTCATTTGAAATGTTTTAAAATATTACTGTGTGCATGTATACTCAACTCACAGAAAAATTCTTTTAATGTCTTTTTTTGTTATTTCTTTTGGATCTGATTAATGGAATTTGTTAAAAATGATTTGAGTGTTTATCATTATTTTGATTTTTTTGTTTTGTTTAATAACAATGTCAGGTATACAGAAAGGTATTATTGCCACTAATTTGGTTTTCATTCAATTTGAATTTTTAATAACAATATTAAATAATGATTTAAGAGAATAGAGTGTGTCATTTACACAACTAGTGTGACATTTGCCAAATGTTTCCTTTGAAGGTGACAAAAATTTACAAGAAATGCTATTATAAAATGAAATACTGGTAATGTTTCTGTAGGAAAAGTCCTCAGGAAGCATGAAGTCCAAACAAATGAGTGCAAAACACTTACTTAATTTGACTTAGCATTTGCATATTCATTGTTATTATTTGCTATCAATTTTTAAGTGTTTTTTTTTATATAAATTAACAACATTAAAACACACAATTTTATGTTCAGTACTTTAGGAAAACTATTTTTTAAAGTTTGCATTGATTTAAGACAACAAATCTGAAGTTTCTACAACATTTAAAACTTCTTATTTTTATGTTCACTTATTTGTTAGTTTGTATGTTCTACTCTTAAGTGTTTGCATTTTGGCATTGTAAAGATTCTATTAAAATTATTCTATCAACACAAAAAGGAGGTGCATGTGTCTAGGTGGATCAAACAGTAAGAATAACAGTACATATTGTGCAAATCTTACAATGCCCTAATTTTGAAATAGTGCTATTTCATACACATGGTAAATGATGAACTATTCAAGTAAGTTAATAACATGACATAACAAGCATCCCACAATAACTGTATAAGCACAATATCTTAGATTTTATTGTAACATTTACATTTAAGATAATATATGTAGTGTCCGCATGGCAATGTAATTCTTTCTCAATAAACATAACCAAAACACATTCGTATTGATCACAATGCAAAACAAAATCATTTTACAAAAGAACTTATGATCACATATCCGAAATATCACAATCTTCGTATTTGTCTGGAAAGTACTCAACTTATTGAAATTAAAAAAAATAACATACGGAAATGCTCCACAAAAAGAAACCTTATCTTTAAGAACTTTATATATACATATCGATTGAAAATTGAACAATATCCCGATGAACCACTTTTTGAAGTTTTTTGGTAAACTTACATCTATCATCGCGTCGGCCATTGTTTCGTCAATGCCAGACTTCTATAATGTTTACAATAGAAGCTGGGAACCAGACTATCACCCGAGCTGCCATCTTTGTTTTGACGTCTGTCTCAAAAGAAGTTAATAGAAGTGATTATCTTTTGACAGTTTTCAAGAAATGGACGTTAACAAAAAAAGTTAACCAATGCTGACCTTGACACGAGGGTCATGACAATAGCTCCATTTTCTTGTCTTCAAAAACGTAGGCTATTAAACCACTGACTTAGCATGTTTAAAATTAAATAAAGTACACTAAATCATTAAGTCTCAATGCTAGGACTTTTATTTTAAACTATAAGGCAGAGAACTTAAACAATCATTAAGGTTTGATAAAGGTTACAGTAAATACTGAGGTCAGGAAAAACAGTGGTGTACTAATTGGAAAAAAATAATGATTTATAAAGTGGTGATCAAAAGATTTCTAAAGTGTAATTAAAAGTAAGAACACACAAGAATGATGTATGTACTGTAATTACAAGCAGTGATACATCAGCCAAAAAATAATCCTTCATTTAAGGATGTACACATAATGTTTCCAAAAGTATTACATGTTTTTGCTTAATAATAGCAACTACACTGAAATAGTTACAGAAAATCAAAATAAGCAGTTGTCTTTGTGTGTTTATGCAGCTCAACAGCCTCAATTGCTAGCTCAGTCTCCCCAAACATCATACTCACCTCTACTTTCACCCGATCATCAACTTTGGGCAACTTTACTACCATTTTACCTATGTGTTCACATTCACTTTCATCTGTAAACTTTGGATCTCTTCTCGGCGTTGCAAATATGTTCAGAAGCATCTCCTCTTGGCCTGGTTTCAAGGAGATGTGCTTGCCAGTTACAGGGTCACCGACTTTCATTGTACTTCCCTCCTGGATGTATCGCTTAAAGACATCACGGCATCTCTCAACTTCGCCAACCTTTACTTTGTGATCATCAGGGTGGATATCTTTGTCAAATGGAGGTGAAATGTTGACTCCATAAGTGTATTTGGACACTCGAGAGGTGATTGCGACAGGTTTATGGCCGAACACAACTGCTCCCTTTAAAACGGTCAAACCTGCATCCTCTGGAATGATGACTTTACCGTTTGGAAGAGCCTTCATGATAGCATCTTGAATCATGGCCGATTCAGAAAAACCTCCAACCATTAGGAAAATATTCGTCCCTGTTACATCTGGTTCCTTTAGTAGCTTCAGTATGTGAGTTGTAATGTTATCAATGCAAGATTTGAATAGTCCTTTGAAAACATCAGCATCTATTCTCATTTTGTCAGAGAGCCACAGGATCTTCCCCTTGTACTTGGATGAATTGACTGCCTCTCTTACTTCTTCGCCAGTCTCTTCCTTGTAAAGGTTAGCTAATGCCACAGGTACTTTGAGAGTTATCTTCCCTGTCAGTGATGGTTTTATTGTCCGTTTCTTGGTTTCCAGTTCGCGCTGCAGGTCAAGTTGATCTGCTTTGTGTTTGTCACCGAACTTCTTGTAGATTGGTGCTCCAATCAATTTAATGAGAAGCTGGTTAAATTCTTCATCTACCTTGGTGCCTCCCCAAGGTCCTCCTGTGGCCTTGTGAAGCTCTCGCAGGCCACCATCAGCTTGCTTCTCATGCACAGTGATGTCAGCCGTGCCACCTATTATAAACAAGCAAAAAGGACACTAATAACCATTTTATTTTTAAGAAGTCTAATTTTTTGTACTACTTTTGTAACATTACTAAGTTACTGTGTACTGAGTTTGAAACATTAATTATTAATGTCCCTAAAATTTCTGACACTATACCTAAAATCAATCATACTGCCTAACAACATTTATAAAAAGACCAGCTACCTTTGTTTCTATAGGATCTACATATAGTAGTAGTTTTTCAATACAATGTACACTTAAGAAAATAAAGTAACTTTAAGGCCAAATTAAAATGCATTTTTCTCAATGAATCAAAAATTAAATTAACATGTGAAAAGATTTTTTTACGAATTTCCCTATATACACATTTAACTTCTGATTCTTTTTTCCTTAAGAAGAAATTAATCACAAAGATTTTAATAGGTAGATGGAATATTTTTGAGAATGTATAGGAGTAGCAATTTATCAATAGACATGGGAAAAGAATTGAACATAATATTAGGGCTGTCACTGATTCAATCAATATATTTTTGTGAGTCGATTATAGATACACATTTTAAAATATCATATTTTTGAAAGGCAAATACAATAAAAAGTATCTTTCCAGATTATTAAATTAAATATGATAATGATAATAATAATATATATGTATTTCAATGTTTTGTGTCATGTTATGGTTATAGCAGACAGTGTTATTGCATTGGCCAATAAAACCATGAGGTGTACACTATATACTTTTATGTACTGTGTATGGCTATTAATTGACTGGTGTAATTGAACTCAAAGACTCTTTTCACTTCTGGATAGGATAGAAGTTTATTGAAGAGCTGAAATGGTATGATTTGAAATTTGGTCCTTATTGAGATCTTTTTGTTCTAAAGCCCTAGATAAAAAAAAGACCTTCTCAAGGTTACAAATAAACAGGGGTATTAAATATTTCCTACCATTTACTTCTTTAGAAGTGGAATGAATGATATTGTCCTAAATATAAAGAATTGTAAAACAACTTCAACAAGCAGAAAAGGGATCAGGAAATAGTTGGAGATACCTTAGAAAATAAGTATCTATATATGTTGTATTTTCTGATATTTGTCTCTTGATATATTGATGTTGTTGATATGGAAAAAGAAGAATCAATGATGGCCCTAGAACATTATACACCCAAAAAACAAGGAGTTAAACTGTATTAAGGTGGGTATAGTTTGCCAATAAGCAGCCTATCAAACAGGTATTTACCCTTCTTCTTACTACAAGACCATCAATCAACAATAGAAATGCATTATTACCTCCAAGATCTATGACCATGTACTTGCTACCTGCGCCCACCAAAAACTTGGCATTTCCTGTCGCCTTGAGCTGTTCTGATGACAGAACCTGACAGAAGAGGGAAGCAGACTCTGGCTCCAACGATATAGAAAGTTGGGCACCATCTATACCAGCCTGAAATTGGAACCCGTCAGTTGATGATTGCTTTTATAGTTATTTATTATATAGACAGCAGTCATATTATTGGAAGTCTTCCTAAAAAATAGCTATATAGCCTGAAATGAGAACCAGTCAGTTGATGAGTATGTAACTCTAAAAACAAATATCTGCAGCAAGTTTCTAAGAAAATAATATCTGTGAAATAAACATTTTATATTAAATATTTAAATTATGTCAAAAAGGTACTCTTAATTTCAAGTCATACCATACTGGTATCATGTTTAGCAAAAACAGTCAATAATGATGACCAAAACCAAACAAAAACATATAATGGAATGTTTACTTGAGGACACTGGCTTTCATCTTTCATGCTTTAAAATTAATTTTAAGCAGCACAAGACTAAATGTACACATCAGTGAAGGGGGGGGGGGGGGGTTGTTTTGGTTGTTTTAAGTATATTCCAGCATTAATGTTAATGTAACAACATCCAGCCTATAGGTGGCAGAAGACTCCGGAACAATGTCAATATAGAAGCACTAGTGCACTGCAGGTCAGACCTTCCCACATGACTTTTTTTTTTTCCAAACCTTTGTGGTGAGAGGCAGAGGAGTATATGACATAACTATATGATATTGTACTGAGATCTTGTGCAGGGGTCTTATAACAACTCTCTCAGTGGAAAACTTTCATACGAACCTCATATGCTGCTTCTCTCATGAACTGCTTGGCAGCATCCCTCCAGATTGCAGGCACAGTTAGGATCCAGTGGATGTCTGCGTTAACCACTTCTGTGCCACGTTGTTTCAGCAAATCAAGCAAGTGTCCCTTCAAATACTTTATAACCTCGCCAAACACAGTCTTTGCAAGCATTTTCTTACCCTTGTCATCTTCAATTTCTGTGTCACGATGTACCTGTTAATGTTAAAAATGTCTATTTAGATTGCTGATTCTCAAAGTGTCTGAAACTGTCTGTAAATCTTTCTCTCTTTTTATACTAGTTTGACTGTTTAGTATAAAGATACTTTGTTATACAAATAACCTGTATATTTACATATTTTATTGTCCTTATGACAATCTGTTCAAACATTTAAAGCTAACATGTAGTAATTTTGGTAGTGATATGCATAGTTATTTTCCACTGTAGCAATGGCTATGCAATGCCTTTTTCTGTACCGCCAAAGTGCCCACTTATTAGTAACTTTGTACCAACCTACTCTTTACTCTACCTTATTATGATCTGTCCAAGGGTCCTAACTTCCCACTAAACCATGACATGTTGTGGATCGCAAGTGCATCAGTATGGTTTATAATTATGAATTCATGCTAGCTTAACCTATCATATATGCTGTATAACTTGACCAAACTTGCAAGAACAGATCAATTAAAAGCAATTTTATATTGGCCTGGATGCAGGTTATATAAAATCAAACTTTGAATGACTTTAGTTATTAGAGTTCCAGATAAGAGTGAGTAAATCTGACTCTATGCAGAAATACATCCCAAAATTCTCAAACAAACTATATATTGCTGGTACTCATTAGAATTGATATATTAGGACGACTCTAAAGGTTCTGGAGAAGAAATTATGATGTTAGCAACAGGTGTACTCCTTTTACCTGGGACTCTGCTGAACTAAGTAACACACAAGCTAGGATTGAACATTCCTATTCTGCCAGTGAAGCGATCTTGTGACAGTTAAGCGCAATCACACTACAGGTCATGTGCCTCTCTTATTAATGTAACCACTGCCACAATGTAAAAAAGGGCATATGTATGATGACTAAGATTCAACCAAGGTTATAAAAATCTTTATAATATAGTGTTTTTTTTAAATATTTATACCATTATAAGTTTATTTTAACAAGAAGTCTAGGGTTTGGTTAAATTTAAAAAATATTTAATATTTCTTTGTTTTATTACTTTAAATCTTGTGAAACATTTAAAAATAATATAAATTGTGTTAATCGTATGGGGGTAAATTTAACAGCATACAATACTGTATTTGTAATTGTAATTATTGTGTTTTATATCTCATTTAATATATACTTTATGAGGAGTGACATGGGTCAGAGCTTTGGCACCAAATAACACCAACTAGGCCATAAAAACACACTGGCGTTTAAAACTATACCAACACTTGTAATTCTTCCCACCTTAGGACAAGAGAATATTTTAAAAGACAACATTCTGACACAAAATCTAGTCATCAGAGATAATATTTCAATACATTATCAATTGAATTTGAAGTTAAATGAAAGTTGTTTTTTTTTAAGAAAAAATGTTTTAGCATGCTGAAAATGTATACCTTCTTTTCATGAAGCCGCATTTTGAAACGTCTGAAGAAGTACCAGCTTTCGTGATCTTCATCCAAAGCTAATTCTGTATATGCATTCTCAGCCTCATATCCAAAGCTGTGAAATTCTTTATTTTCATTGAAAAGCACACATGTAGGGGCCTTAAGGGAGATGAGGGACATGGACCCAGCGACCCAAGTATGGTTTGTTGAAACTTTGGATGGGTCATTGTTATATTCATCCTTGAAGGAAAATGCATAGCCACTGTATGTAGTGCCAAAGTCAATTGCAGCGACAAGCAGCTTCGACTTCTTCTCTTGTGCACTAGTAGACATTGCCTCTGGTTAAGAGAGAGTTTTACCCTCTGAGATCTGCTGTAAAGTAAAAAAAACAAAACAAAAAAGTCACATAAATTCAAAGAAAAATTCACTTTTATATGGTACAAGTCCCCCACTGATTGTAACTACCATTGACTTCAAATGAACATATTAATTTCACAATTTTCATTCCCAAACTTTGCTACAGTAGTTAAATCTACTTCCTTGTTAAAGTTTCTATTATACTGCTGACTTATTTTCATCAACATTGAATGACTTCACAAACTACAAATAGACACTTGTATGTTTGCATTTTGAGCAAATGACACTTTTCATAATGCACAGAACTTTTATTGACAATGCCACTGTGAAACCAAACCCCAATCCCTACACATAAGTTAACAAATCAAGGTTGAAGGAATAAGCTTGGAAATGATTAAATTGAATTATGCACATACATATATCAATGTCTAAACGTGCAAATATATCACTAACGAAAACAATCTTACATCATATATTTGCAAACAATCTACATTGGAAGGCATATGTCAGACTTCTGTTCCCCAGGCCGCCTTCATTCAGCAAATTTGTCAAATCGAAACTACAAACCACAAACACAGTTTCTAAGATAATTCAAGACGCTTTGGTCAAATAGATAGTGGAAATTAAATCGATATTTTTGTCTGACATGTAAAAATTGCTATTTTACTTTATCTGCATACATTAAAAGATGAAATAGAGGCAATTTAAAAAGACAAACCTAAAAAATACACCTCGCAATGGAGGGTGATCCTGTCACTTCCGGTGTGCCTCGTTTTTCCAAAGGGCGTTTGGAAATTCCCCCAAACCTTCTTTCGTTTTTAATATTGCAACAGAAACAGATTTTGAGAGAAGCAAATCGTAGGTATGTAAATTGCTTTTCCTTAAAAAACAAATATGAAAGATGTAACATAATGCAGAAAATTTGTCATATATCTACTTTCATTTTCGCCCCGCTTTAAATGGGCAAATAATAAAGTAGAACAGATAGTGAGCGGTCTCACACTGTAACAAGTAGGCCTACATTTAAATTCGCTGACATCTCAATACACAAATCGTTTTAAATCGACAATTTTAAATTTTGTAATATATTATAAATTCAAATTGGCTGTGTTTATCATTTAACACTAATATGTTCTGGCAATAAATAATACAGCATTGATGTTAAACAGCAAATTGAAGATAACAGAAAGTCTTCCCTAACCCATCTAGTAAAAAATATAAGAAAGAGTATTAAAGAAAATGATATCTTCGACGATCAATAAGATCCATTAGCCTTGTTCATACTTGTTTCAATATGTGCTTCGATAACATGCATGCATTAAGTTTTGACTCGTAGCCAAGTAAAAATAAACCCCTATATATACTGCTGCCAAAATATTTTGAGTGTTTAAAGCCATTATTGGGAATGGTCTTTGAAATCCTTTGAGTGTTCTCACACTCTAAAAAAAGGTGTTGACACAATGCCGCGGAACAAAGCTTGAACACTTAATTTGTGAGTTGTACTCCGCGAGCTCGTCAAACAATTAGTCACACTAGTCGCACATAGGGTTATTGCACTGCCACGTGCTCACATTTGTAAATTAATTGTACTATACTTGGGTAAATATGCATCGTCATTTAAAAAACAAACAAAGCAATAAAAGGAATGTTACTTTATGCTGAGATCTGCAAAGATACACATGTATATGCGTTCACTTTCGTCACGCAAAGCAATTTAGCGTTGTAGGCTAAAAATGGAGTTTCGTTTAGCAGGTCCCGCCGCATCCACCTTTTTCTGGTCACGTTATATCTTGTTTACCCTATTTTTTAAAAATGAATGCAAAACAATAAAGTAGTTAATATTTAAACGTTGTGGTGCATATACTTATAAAAGGATACTTATAACAGAATTAAATGCAATACTATTGCTGCTACTACTACTACTACAACAACAACTACTACTACTACTACTAGTACTACTACTACTACTACTACTACTACTACTACTACTACTACTACTACTACTACTACTGAATGCTGAGGTCGCGGTGAGGGTTCTTTACTGTGTATATATATCTAGTATTTGCTGAGATAAAGTTGACTGGATTTGATCAGTAAACCAAGACCTGTTAAGAAAACTTATCGGCCTTCGTTATTCGTAAAAAGCCCGCCAACATTTTAGGCGCGCAAAGACATGAAAACCAGGAAGTAAATTTATTTGTCCAACACGGGAATAACCTGCGTAATCTACGTTCAAATACCTGAGAAGTGGTCTGATCAACGGTTAACTGAATGTTTAAAGAATGTAGGATACTTTGCAAAGTTTCGGCTCATGGACGTTTAAATTATCATACACTTAGAGGTAAGATTTAATATATATCACTGTTATAGAAGACTAATATATTAACTTTGTTTAGAAGGATATTTTCAATCAACATTTTGTAGTAAACGAAACTGGAGCATTTTAGCAACGATTAACGAAAAGTTCTGAAGACCATCCCCCACCTCCACACACAGATTTTGGTTGTCCGTCTCCAGAGGCGGATCCAGAAAATCTTGGTAGGGTGGGTGTGGGGTGGGTGAGTTTGTTGGGCTGTGAATCAAGATCCATTCAACTTTATCGCAGTAAATTCTATATATATATATACTCACTTAGAGACCCTTTATCCCTTAAATTCGACCTAAGCAGTCAACAGACAAAATTTACTTTTAAAAGCTTAATATCTTTTAAGCTTACATGTAAGTGTTTTCACAACTTTACTTATTTACCTGGTTGGTGGGTGGGATTCCATCTACCCATCCCCCACCCTCTTGGATCCATCCCTGTCCGTCTTAATAATGTTTTGATACAAAGCATTTTAGACCGGCCGCAATAGCTCAATTGGTAGAGCGTCGGCTTGCGGATCGGTAGGTGGCGGGCTCGAGCCCCGGCCGGGTCAAACCAAAGACATTAAAGTTGGTAGTAGTGACTTCCCTCCTAACGCTCGGGGCTAAGGGGACAGCATTACACCTGACTCGTCGGTGTCAGTATAATGGACCGGCCGGGTTCAGTCCCTGGGCACCTCATAAGTGCCCCTGTGCTATAATGATAGAAATGTCGCTGCACAGTATCGGCAAAAATGCCGGCAAATCCCATCCCAAAGCATTTTAGAAGTGGTCCGTCTGTGAAGGTGAAATAAAAATCATGTTTGTTCAATTATTTTAACACATCTATGCATGACTCCTTCTCACATTGATTAGGTTTTGCTATGCTACAATTACCACTGCCGTCTTGAAAAGCAGGTGACCACAGAGGAGCTCATGCATTACTCATGGTATACTATTTAAACAAAAGCAAGAAAAGAATGTTATAATCTCGTTCAAACCTCATTCTTCAAACCCATTGACAATTTTCCTTTTTGGTGGCAGAAGTTACTGTGATCTGAACATATGCCCGTGGCGTAGTGGTTGAGTCGTCGATTTGTAACTCCTCTGACTGTTTAGCCTCTCACCGCGTGGGTTCGAGTAAGGCGCGTTTCTGCCATTACGCACTTTACGCACGTGCGTAACCTCCGTTCGAAAAATTTAAAATCTAAAAGTACTAGATACGCGCCTGGTTCGAGTCCCGTTCGGGGCGAAGGACTTTATGTGGGAAGGCCATCCAGCTGACTTGCGGTGTGCCGGTGGTTCTAACCAGACATTTGTCTGGGGTCTTCTTCCACCAAAAAGCTGGACGTTGCTATAATATCATAATTGGTCGCAGCAAGGTATTTCAAAAACAAAAAACAAAAACGAACATATGCCCTATGACTCTCTCTCTCTCTCTCTCTCTCTCTCTCTCTCTCTCTCTCTCTCTCTCTCTCTCTCTCTCCATCTCTCTCTCTCTCTCTCTCTCTCTCTCTCTCTCTCTCTCCATCTCTCTCTCTCTCTTTCGCTCTCACACACTTTCTATTAAAGCCGTACTATCTCTGGAAAGGCAGTGTAATTTGTACAAAACAATTCAAAGTTAGAAGTTTATGGCTCAGAAGATTGCCCAAAAACAGTAGGGATTGATCGCTCATTAAGCACGGCTTTAATTTAATTAACTGATAAACGCCAGCTGAAACCTATTTATAGCATAACGCAGCTTACGTAAGCATTCAGATGTAAACATTGTGACGGTCATATAAAGTGTAATTAAACTATACAAGCAAAACTAAACATGACCCAGTGGCACACTCAGTAGAGCCGTCTTTCTGTTTGTCACTCAGAAGGCTCCGGGTTCGAATTCCTTAAAAGCCAAGCAGTTTGATACTTTTTCCTTTATGACAGCTTTGACTTTTTCTTCATTTTCAAATTTATTGCTACCGAATTTTATCGGCGAACTAGTTTTAAGCCTTAAATTTAAGGTATAGCAAGTGTATTAGAAAATATTTAGAATTTGAAAATGAATTGAATACTTTAATGTAGACGTATATGACAAATCTTTAGAAAATTCTCCATCAAATTTGGAATTTTTGGATATTTTTTTTTTAAATCGGTATTAAATGTGTCTACTTTTTAGAAAAAAGGCAAACTCCAAATATTATGTGATATCCTCTTTAAGAAGAGAGGTGTATTGCTATTGCGTATCTTTTGGAAACAAGATATATAGTAGCATTAGACAAACCAACCAAACATGTTACTTGATTGGATTGACTGAAGCTATCCCAAATATGTAATTTATTGTTTACAAACCCAACTCTTTTAAGACTGATTTTCCCAATTCTTCTGCTTATTGCACTTTATTGCAACAATCACCAAGCTTTTAATAGCCATTTATTTCAGGGTTGCCCAAAATGTTCTCTAAAGAGTTTAGGTTGATGCTGCAAAATAAGAAAAAATAATTTCACCACATGGTTTTGATTTTGTAGATATTGGACATACCAGGTAACGGATTTGTTATCAAATTTAGCACAAATCAAACAATTAAAATTCATTTACAAAAATAAAATTAAAAATTATATATGTTTCCTTCTTAATCTGGTAGAGTGATGCAGAAAATATTGTAAGAGTGAACAAGAAGCTTTATATGAAGTTGGAGTAAAACACCTTATTTCTTTGGTTCCAGTTCTAGTCTGGACACATACATTTATTATCACCCGGAGTCTTCATTTACGAATAAAACAAACATACAAAATTATTAAAAAACATTAAAATCTCGTTATATCCTAGATTTATGTGACAACTGTCAACAAAAAATCTTTCTAAGGTAAATCCTACCTCTACTTATCACCATGCTTTTTTGTTATTTAAACCTTTTTGACAATACAATTAATGGTTATATCCAAAAGTTTAGACAATTTTTTTCCTGAAACAACAACATAAATTATTGTAACCTGAAAGGATCCAGCAAATGCTCGTTACTGAAATCCTCTAGCCAAGTGAAAAGTAAAGCACAACACCCCACTTGTTATTACAAACATGCATTTCCTCATGAGAGACTGCATTTACTAATAATTAAGGTAGTTTCAAAATTTGTCCTTACTTGGACTTAAGAATGAGTTTATGCATAAAGTTATGCCAAAATTCACCCTAACAGGGGTGAGATATTATTAATTGTATTTGATTTAGACAAGTCGGATACCACCTTTAATGTATAAACATCTGATATTTATATTAAGTAGAAATCTCAAAAGTCCATTTTGAAGAAAAAGTTATTCTACATAGATTTGTCTGAATTACCTTGCATCACATTCCTTCATTGGTCTGAGTGGACAAGAATATCTCTCCTAGCCTGTTTCAGTTGTTCTAAACGCATTTAGTTGCTTCACACCATCTAACCATGTTTTTCAGTGTGGAAGATATTCATGTTGCAGGAACTGTAAATAACATTGGATATCATGTCAAAAATCACATAAATAAAACATATATACTACTATGACAACCTGAAATTTAATGTTTTTGTAAGTCAAAGAAAGTATCCACCCCAGAAAGAGAGCGCTCAAAGTTAAAAGCTTGATCCTAAGACCACCGTAAACAGTGGTACATACATTGGTAGTTCAACTTCTTGACCACACTCAAACTGAAGGTTATACAATACTGGTCCCAGAATAAAATAAATGGGTTTAATTGATATGTCTGGTTTTCGTGGCATGAAATCACAGAAAAGGCATATTGGTTTCAAATTATTTATTGATAACAAAAGTAACAGAAGTGGTGGGTTTAATTCTATAAATGGTCTCTTTTCCATAAATTATAAAAACGAATATATTAGACCCCACCCCCTTCTGCCCACTGCAGGCTGCAAAGTAAAAGAAAATAAAGCAGACATAATTTGTCGTTTAGGATAATCTTATCTTTGGAAGTTATAATTTCACATCCTACTGCCCCCATTAAATCGAGATTAACGCGTTTTCATTATTGTTAACACAACTTTCAGCTTTCCATATATTATTTTAGTTTACACCGAAAGTTTTCTATGACCGGCGATGGCGCTGCGACGGATTCTACCTATTTATAGAGAGTATATAGCATGACGTCACGAGTCAGCGGTCCCGTTATTATATGTCTATGTTTTAATCCTAATTTTGATAATCTTTATTTGGAGGTGCAGCTTTACATTTGCTCTACATATTCGTAGCGCGATCCAGTCACTACACACTACGTACGTACAAACCGAACGTAGACATAAGTACGCTCAATTGCCGACGCCACTTCAGACAACCAGATATAAGAGCCAGAGCTACCGTACTTGACCCAAACAACGTTCGTGAACAACAAGTTTAATTCAGAAATTAATGATAATCTGTGAGGCAATAATTATTTCCCCTTTTCACTTTTTTAGGTTATAACAATATTCAACAGCTGTACTTGACCCACACAACGTTCGTTAACTAAAACTTATTTCACTTGTTAAGGTTTTAAAAATATTTAACAGCGTTCTTAGTTATACATTTTGATATCGCAAGAAACTTTACAAGAGAGATTTAATTATCCCGTATCCCCACTTTCTCTCTCTTTATAAGTATAATTACACTTGGCAGCATCCTCGATTATATGTCTATCGATCTTTTAACAGTATTGAACTAATATTTGTTTTATTTGTTTATTAATCAGTTATATATCAGTACTCACTCAGAAGTAGTGTTTATTTGAAGATGCCCTCAAACGGGATATATTTTAAGAGGTCAGTCTTTATTCAATTTACAGTCTCGTTATCCTTTTACTTCAAGATGCCTACATAAGGGATATACATTAAGAGGCTAATCTAATTCTAGTGTTGGAAAATAGAATGAAAAGTAAAACAAAAGTAGTACCAATAATAACAAAAGAACATAAATGAAACGAACGTTTTTTTTTTTTTTTTTAATATGATCCATGTTTGTTCAATCGACAATAGATAACATTTTATACGCGCAATTAAATATATTGAATGAGGATATAAAATAATACTATTTGTAGAAATAATGTAATGTGAATTACATGTATTAAACAACAAGGCAGGTACAATTTTCTGTTTTATTTACTTCGCTCAGATACAATACAGCGTGCCGGGGATTAGGGCGGCCGAACGCGCTTTACAGTAATCACAATTCAATCAAAATTGACATGCACTCATCGCGCAGTTGTCGTCTTTTCTTGATACTAGTAACTTACACCGAGTATGAAAACACGTGAAATAATCAGAGTCCTGGGTAAAGATGGTTGCCGGAAACAGTTGAGGCTTGTAGGTTCCTCCGCAATATCTAGCTACTTTAAACTTACCGATAGGTCCTAAAGCATGAAAAAAGCGGATATCATCACGATTTTTGACAATATAACAGTCCATTCCAATTGATCGTTGACTGATTCCGAATGATTCTGGCATAACATCTAAGTCTCGTTTTTGCCTCTTGAGTGGAACTCATACTCCCGTTTACCATCAGCTTTCCGGGAGAAAATACCATTCAATGTCCGCCGATCCTTGGGAGGTTCCTTTAGGATATGTAGATGGGCCGTAATTATTCATCATATTATTGTCCAATCGCTTTAAGTCAATCTGGCAACGTTGGTAGTCATTATCAGTTAGTTAACTCGTTACACTCTGAGCATATCAACATACCTGATTTTGTTTGTCTATTGAAACATAAACGGTATGTTGCTCTTGAGTTCTGCGGTCATAAAGACAGTCCTTTTTTTTGCACGGCGTCACTTCCTGTTGAGTTTTCCACGCAAGAGTTGCTTGGATTGACCTTACAGTACACGTTTCTTCCCAGATGACTTTGTTACGATGTTTCGCTTTTCAATGACACGTTCATGTACTCCAGACAGGACACCAAATGTGTCTAATGCATTAAAGTTAGACTTATTCCCTTTTTCGTTGGCTTGTCGTTCTGCCACTGTCTGAGATCTCCTCTCGTTTCGCTATTTCACTCGCTATCCCTCGCGTAACGATAATTTTCCAAAGCGAAGCTAACATTGTTCTCCATACTGATGTGGATGTCGAACTGATGAATTGATGCGGAGTTAGTCGGTCCCCTTTTTATACAACGTGTGATCCGGAATGGGTTTGGGTTACTATTTGCTTAAATTTAAAAATAACCGTCATTTCTTACCCGAGGAGGACTCTTATTGACTGGATTTAAACCAACCGTCTGTCGAGAGTGGCATTGGTATTTAACGCTAAAGTGCGTGATCTCGTGACGTGATTAACATCAAAGTCCACTTCAGAACCACTTGACACGCGTGTCATGGTCGCGTGACCCCGATGACGTCACTACCACTTGCGATGACGTCACTTACCACATGAAAACCTCTGAACACATTTCCAGTTTTGATTCCAAACCGTCACCAATGTAGATACGTCCATTTAGAACTTTCTGACGATGCCCTAAATTCAATTAGGATCAATAGCGTAACAGAGGGTAAAAGCCAGCAACAAGTTTAACACATATTTAATTAAACAAACACGTTACACTCTATTACAATATATAGTTATTCTACAATAAATCATTAATCTCAAATAATGTAATGAGCTGATCGAAGTCCAAAATAATCCACAGTAATGTCCAAAGCTGGCGATATTACAATAAAAATTCAAAAATACACTAGCTGTAAGCCAAAGGTATATCTCACCACTGCTGTTACCTAAACAGGTCCTACGTAAAATAAGAAAACAACCACATTTATAATAGATAAAAATGTACCATTTTTATCATTACAGCATTATAGAATTCAATCAGAGATTCTAAAAATTAATACCTTGTGATGGAGATCATTCTATTAATTAGCGTCGTTGCAGTGCAGTGACGTAAACAGTGTCCTTAAATTCATCTGCCACGAGGTAAAATATATCACGATGTCAGACTGTTATATAACACTGTATATGTATGTCAGTGACTTCAAAAAATGGTTGCATTTGACAATGCCTATCCTTTATCTGTATTTAAATCCTATATAGTTGTGGGATAATTTAAATCAGAGTAATTTGACCGATAATAATCTTGCGATGGTTTGAACTACCAAAAACCGAGTAGTTCCTTTCTTCATTTTGAACAACTCTGTAGGACCCTTTATCTGGCTAACCTGCTGTAAAGGACAAACTATTTAGGCAACAATGACATATTTATATTTTCTTACCAACAGCATTATGGCTTACCAAGGGCCTGCGGCCAACGGTCTTGGGTGGACCAAACAAAACCACAGAGGTGTCGGTTCAAATTCGGCGCTGGAGGATAGCCCAAACAGGGACCAGTCCTCAGACAGTTGGCAAGCTAAGTCAACAAACATGCAAAAGCAAGTCAAAGCTTTTGCTAAACAAGCACAGGACTTAGCAACCATGATAGAAAAGTTTATCCAGGTGACATTTTACGATAAAGTCTGATTATTATTAGTTGTTGGTATTTATTATTTAAACGGATATTCCATGTTTTAAAATTCTATAAAATTTATAATTCAAAATTAAGTAAGTATAATATGCTTAGCATACACACTACTACATGTCTTCCGAAAAGAGCGCGACGCGTGTATCTTAAATGCGATCCATATGTTTATTTGTAATGTTTATTTGCCATTATAATACAATTTGGATAAGCGAATCTTTAAATTATCAAGTAACAGTCCCATTTCACATACGAAATGTAGCGAATTAAATCACAAACTAATGTTTTATTACTTGTGATAATACGAATGTTTAATGTTAACATATTTTTCTGGTAGGATATTACTACACACATAGACGAATTAGAACACGATACTCGTCAAAACAGGACAAACAAAGAAGCCAGTCGAGAGACAGAAAGGAGACTAAAAGAACTGAAAGAAAAGTACGCCGATGAAATATTCATAATGCAACAGAAACTGACGGAAGTGGAAAAAGAAAATGCCAAACTCAAGGAAGAAGCCCAAACTCCTCGAAGCCACCATAAAGATGAAATGAAAACAAAAGAGCTCAAGGAAAAGTTAGATCGTCGAGAGAAGCAGCTACAGAAGCTAAGAGTCGAATGCGATGAGCTAAAAACTAGGTAATAGTAGATGCTCTACCTCCATTTGGTCTACTTCCTAATTAGTCTACTACCATTCCGTCCAGTTAGATTTTGAGCATTCGCCCTTTGCTATAAACATATATTATCAATATCAATCAACATTGTGTATTTAATATAACAGTGTTTTAAGAAACAGTCGATACTACACTTTTAAATATCTTAACTTAAACTTATTATAATGAACTAATTATTTGAATAACATTCCATTTCATGCTCGGCTTAAACATTACCATTATTACTTGAACAGCAGTCTCAGTAATATGTTAACAGTTTTATCTTCTGTATGGTTTTAATGTAAGATGATACTTTTATGCGTCGAGTTAATAAAAGTATACGGAAAAATGATAAATATGATAAAATCGTCTTTACTTAAAACAAAGTCGTACTTATGTTCTGTTATTATTCCCAGATAAATAAAGGCAATGGTTTGCTATCGTTACATATTAACATGATATCTTTAATATAGGCGGAAACTATAAAAGGCATGTATTGCATTATGACTACTTTCGCATTGTATTCATGAAAGGGGACGGAATGCTTTAGCGGAGCCACGGAGACACAGGTCAGCTCACAAATGTTTGCCTCCATTTAGAGTCGAACCAATGTAAAGAGAGACTATAGTTATTAACAGGTCGTCGTTCCTTTACCTGTGAACTTTTTCTTCAATTGTGAACAGGCTCAGCAAAATAATAAGCCAGCGTATAAATGACGGAAACCCTGACGTCACAGATCTGAGTGACGAAAACAGAGCCACAAAACTGGCCGAGAGGTATAGTGAACTGTACGACAACCAATGGACGGACGCCTTTGAGGAAATACAATCGCATCTAGCGCCGCACCGGTACGACAAGGAGATAGTTGAAAAAAAGGCGATTTCGATTTTGCTGCAGGCACTAAAGGTATGGAAAATAATATTGAACGTGCTACAGTGTCAGTACTCCTCCCCCGTTAAGTTATCATTATTTTATTAACTAAATTGCTAAGTGTTGCTTAAAATGTTTGTCTCAAGTAAGCCAATATCGTTGTTATGTCAAATGACTGTTATACTGCAACTTTACATTGAATTTAATTTTTGTAATGAAATTTATTCACCATCCCATATATTGTAGGATATGTTTCACTACTTTTAGTCAATGGTATCAATCTGCATATAAGGATATCGTATGATATTACACTGTATGTTCATCTTCCAAAGAACTTCTTTCACTGGAATGTCAAACACCTAAGATAAAACAGAACCTTATTTAAGAAGCTTTTATTTTTAAAAATTTAATGTAATGATATTCGCATATTCCAAAAAAATTAAAGAGTAACCTAAATGTTTAGAGTTATAATAAAATTATTAGAATAATCTTATTCAAATAATTCAGGAAGCTATGCAGTTTTGCGAATGTGAAATCAAAGAGCAAGACATCCACATTAAAGAGGCTCTCCTACGGGGTTCTAAGGTAAGGTCAAACTCCAGCAATGCGGACTGACTTTGCAGCAATCACTGCCAAAACTATTTCGCATTTTTTCTTTCTCTTAATTTAACTCTGTCAACATATACAGTAAACAACTAAATATATGTATCGTAACAGCGACAATAATTGATTAACTGCAAACCTATGCCCAATAGCAAACTGATCCATTTGGATCCATTGATGTTTTGACCGGAACTGATTATTCCACCGAAAATGTGCGGTAAACAATGCAGCCATTACGCAGAAGGCTTTTAACTGACGATCACTAATTTTTGTTATTTTATTTTATTCTAATTGGAAAATGCATTTGTCTCTATAACATAAGGGTATTGTGTCCTTAAACAAACGATTCATTGTTAAATTGCTTCCTAAGTTGTGAAATTTACTACAGAGGAAAGAACAAGCTTATTTTGTGTTGTGTAATTTTTAAGGTTTTAAATGCACTACGAAAATACTTGTCATGAATAATTTTGCTTCCGAACGAATATCTGTCCTGTGTCTTATCATCGTTAAACAATAACTTGATCATACATAAGCACAATACCTGATTTTACGGCATAAGGCAATAGAGTAAAATTGTCAAAAGTATATATTTTCGCTGCTGTTGACAATAGGTTAAATTTCAAGTTGCATAGATCAAGAATAGCCTTACTGAACGAACAGTTGTATGGCCTTAAAGTCCGGTTAGGCCAACGGTTTAACCATGTTGCACCAGTTGAAACAAAATAAAAGCAGCATCCAGAATCCTAAATCGTTTTTGCGTGTCGTGAAATCAGAAATACAGTTATTAATATGTGCTGCATGCCCGAAAAACACATACATAATCAGATGAATTTACACGTACATGTATTCTCATTATTATTGCAACTGCTTTACTGGCGGTCGTTTCTTGCCAAGCGGTCTCTATTATCATATGCACAAGTGACATCCTAGTTTTTGCCTCACTAGTCAATACATCATCATGCTCCCCTTTCAACAGATCTATAAAGTGGCTAAAGTATTACTGACACAGGCATGGTTACAATGATGATGCCCATCTATTATAATTAGAGGAAGACCGGAAAAATAGTTAAACTCCGGACGGTCAGTAGGAAGAAGTACTCACTTTGGGCGGTGTCGCTTTATGAGATTATGAGAAAGATGAATTTCGGAGACACGAATGATTGAACCCGCATGGCCTTGACTACCCGCGGTCAATAAACGCCTGAGAAAAGTAGTACGTGTACAGAAACAAATAGTTTTGTCGAAGGGGACTAGACGCGTCTGTTAAAGCATGGTTCAGGTGTTCGGGAGCACGAAAATGCTTCAGTTTTGAAAACAAGTATTTTAACTTGTTTTAACTAGAGGCAGATTTACGAATTAATATCACGGCACAGGAACATCATTTAGTTACTTAATCTAAGGGACATAGGAAGCAGAACAATGTTATAAGAATAAAAACGAGTGCTCCACTTGCTATGCATTTTATACTAGACATAAGAGATAATTGCTTCACTGCCTTCTGCGGCTGTATACAGGGCTGCATTGGGAATAAATGAATAAATAAATTCAGATCACAGTTATGTAGGGTAGAACTAAATCAAAAGCGAGTGTCGCGTAGTAGTTCATCAAAAATAGTCTACCGAACACTTTAACACTGAGTGTTCATTTTGAACTATTTTTTGTTATAATAGTTTCTTTTATCTTATGTTACTGCTGCAGCGTTTTTTTTCCAAAGAACAGCCTATATGAAGAAGAGAGAGTTTATAGCACTGAATACTTGTCTGTTTTTCAGTTTGTGATCATTTGATTTACCTAGAAAAAATGAAAGTGGTCATTATTTGCATACATTTAATCAATCACAGGGTTAACCTACCACCGCCCAAACAGCTTTTTTTAGCGCTTTGATTCAAAACAAGTTTAAGTCACGCGGCGAGTGGTTTCAATTACTACCAAGAACCTCCCATTAATTGTTTGGTTAATAAAATGTGTAAAATAAACAGGTCTTTCAGAATATATAACCGCTAATGTCCATAGATTTAAGAAGGGCATATTATTTCTGAAATTAGACATGCAGTTACGTAACGACATGCTGTTAAATTACGTTTGTTTTGTAGTGTACATGTAATCGGTCAAACCCGATATAGTTAAAACCAATAAATCGACCATGCATGTAAATGTCAATGTCTTTTAGAAAAAAATGGAGCTGCCAGAAGCATTCGTGTACCAATTAAAACAGACCAAGAAGTTTCTTGCTGACAAAACTGTGGACGTCGTTTGTCAGGTAAGTACGGATACCATTGGATGTACTCAAATGAAACGAATATTGAGAGCAATTAAATAATATTGACGATAACAAGAGCAATAAGAATAGTGTCGCTAGTCGTGCTTGTTGAATAGAGGCACATTAGCGAAGAGACAGACATACTACTACATGAGAACAACAATTTTAACACAAGATATGTTTTCAATACCATTTCAAATAAAAATGACACACACACACACGTGTTTACGTTTACAGCCGACAACTTTTTTTCCGAAGTAATTTGTTGTGTATCAAATGGTTCCGACGTACACAAGGTATGGTTACGGTATGTACGTCGAGCAACTGTGTAAATGTAGCACGATTATTTAAAATACAATAGTTAATATGGACTTCAAAGGTGCCATTTTATTTTTTTTATAACATCATATCTCATAATTGCTTTTGATTTCTTCAGAACTTTCTCGCCCGGAAGTCATCGATCGAGAATTTCCCGACTTATAAAATTGAGACATTTGTGACTGAATGTGTTAAAATCAGCTGGTTGATGGTGAATCATGATCCCCCAATCGTCTTCGATGTAACAGCCAAACCTGGAGACAGTTTTGACTCAAAGAAGTACAAAGAGTACACTAAAAGAGGTCCCAAGATAGATTTTCTTGTTTGGCCGCCTATGCAGATCGAAGGGCATTCACTATTAATGAAAGGCATTGCTCAGGGCAAGCCTGAATTCGTCGAAGAAACTGAAATCTATCCCACGAAGGCGACTGTTGCCAGCAGGCTTAATTTTCAGACTGGAACAAGAAAAAACGATGCAGATGACCAAGTGAACACCGTTGCAGAGACGACCAAATTTCGCACTGACCAAAGAGGAAGAAAGCAAGCTTGGACTGAATCGGTACAGGAATACGAAACGGGGTTTCCACTTACTACCGGGATAAGGTCTGTAGGTCACAATAAAAGCGAACAGGATAGGAATCATGATGTACATACAACAGCTTCAAAGAAAAGAGTTGTATTTCCTTACAGTGAAATTCCCCAATCCAACGATTCTGATTGGAAAAGAGATAACAAGAATTACAGTGGTGGAAAAACACACACCGATTCTTCCGGCGTAGCGGCATTTATGCACACGGAGAATTACGATATGTCTTCTAGTAGACAAAATCGCTCAGTGTATACTGGTGGGGATCAAAGATACGACGGATCTGGTAGTACTACGCAAGGATACACAGCCCATTACCGCAACACATCACCTAGTAAGGACGAATATGGATACCAAAGCCAGAAGTATACCAAAGTTAACGATGTAGCACCCCAAACGTTAGGAATACAAGGCTGGGAGCACGAAGCAGCATACACGCAGAGTGTTACTAGGCCAATATACCAGACATCCGATAAGACATATGGCATGAGTCCTACGTATTCCATATACGATACACCAAATGGAACAGAATGGGAGCGTTACCTTGATTACAAGAAGAAAAGTCGGAGTCGTGAATATATTAAAAACAATCTCGGGTTACCTTCCTTCTACCGGTGCGAGAACTATCACTGGTATACAAAAAAGATTCGCCAATAAAATACTACTTTCTTTTTGTCTGTCTGAAATGTATTTTCGTGTACTTCTTGATTCAATATAGAAAATCAAAAAGTTTTAGAAACATTGAACATCTTTACATTGCAACTTAATGCGCGCTCAGTTCAAAGCGACATCACCGAAACACATTATCACTCGCACAGTAAAAGAGTGAAAATATAGATTACAAATACTTGTAGTTCCATTTTTAGATGTTTGGTAAGAAAACGAGGTTTAGACTCGAAGCGGCAGATGAAGAATGTTATCAAATTTTCAAAACAAACTCTCTACAGATTATTCTACTGAACACTGTGGGGCGTATGTTTATATGAAATATGTATGCTAAACTAATAGCCTTATCTCATCAGTTATAATACTTATAGAATAGTATCACCGAATGTCGATTAGTTTACTTTTGACACGTGACGTGTTAGGTACATATCTATGAACAGTATCGAATACAGATAAAAGTTTTATTTAAACAGAGCGAATAACATGTAAAAGGACAAATTCAAATAACAATTAAATATGCATGTACTAACGAGCATCTACACTAAGTCCTCGCATACAATTGTTCAAAGAGTGATACGTCGGATACTTATAAATATACGGGAAATGCTCATAGACATGGTTTTCTTTACATCTGGAACATTTACTGATTTCATTAATTACTCATTTGTATTTCATTGCAACGCACCTGTGAAACAAAGTAATCGGGTTTTGTTTTTCTCTCATGTTTGGTTAAAACGTGGCAACACTAAACTCATGCCCATATGACTCTGTAAATATTTTATTGAAAGTCTAAGGTCTCTGTCTTTTTAGTTCCATTAAAATTAGATCCATTTATATCAGAGACTAGTGTTTTGCATTTGTTTTAAGATTTCATTTTATTTTTCT
This sequence comes from Sinonovacula constricta, assembly GCA_007844125.1. Classification (NCBI taxonomy): domain Eukaryota; kingdom Metazoa; phylum Mollusca; class Bivalvia; order Cardiida; family Solecurtidae; genus Sinonovacula; species Sinonovacula constricta. The sequence continues at coordinate 34,865,182 of CM017558.1, forward strand.
CTTTATCGGGAACACATGATGAGTTTTGGGAACGGCTTTCAATGCAACAAATTTTGTTAAGGTGTATTATTTTTACTTTTTAGTTTTGTTATTGCTTTTAGCTGTTAGCACACGTCATTGGGCCTCTGACTATCGCAACATTTTAATCTGTGTCACTTGTTTTTCTTTTTGCTAATGAGTTGGTCTTTGCGACAGTCTATATGCCATAAAACATTGTTAGTCTTACTAATTTTATGTATACTTTGCCTCAGTTTTGATGGTATTTCACTGACGAAAAGCACACTGGTAACTTCACTCCATCTGTTTAAACTGCACTTACCGCCAACTGTTCCAATCGACTGATATAATTTCCTTTGCTTTTGTGTATGCCAATCTAATTTTTTGTACGGTTGAAACTTCATATAAAACTCTTGAACTCGACGCGCATAACCTAATATGTTTAATATTTCTTGATTTGTGCTTTCTATTTAAAGCCCCTTATCCGCTTTGTCAAGTTCGTGTACAGTTGTGACAACATAATTCACAAACCCAAAGTTCACACGTCCTTCGTTTCTGACTTTGCCTGTGAGTCCATTATAACTACGAACAGAAATGGCGTGGTGTAAATCCTTGTTGACTTCTTATCGATACTTCAAAGCTTTCACTATATATATATATATATATATATATATATATATATATATATATATATATATATATATATACATATCATTGTGCATATATACAGCAATAAAATTGTCATGGAGATAGCACATGTTTAACTACATCGTGACATAATATAAATCGCATAAACATAAGATTGTCAAAAAATTGTAAAAAGTGTGTTTTCATTGTATGTATTGAGAGAGATTAGAATAAAGGTTGTGTATATATGCATATGTATGGTTACCGTAATAAAATAACACATCGAGATTTATGCTATTATACCAGTGTTTTGGTAAATCCACTTCCAGTTTTAATTTTTGTGTGTGTGAATTTCATGAATGGTTGTACTGTAAAGTTCTACGTATTTGATTAGTGAAATATTTGCTTTGAAAATTAAATGTCACATCTATTGTATAAGGTATATATTTTTCCATCCTAAATGGTTAACTTGTAAACTATTTGTATTAAATGTGGTATCCGAAAGTTTGAGCAACATAGTTTTGTGAAATAACCAAAAAAGCCATTATTTACTGAGAAAATGATCGCGCAAAGTGCAGTCCAATTGAGCCATTGATCTGTGTGAACAGCGAAACATAAATCCGCAGTAGTCATTGCAAACAGGTATTTCCAATCTAAGCCACGCTGCAGAGATAGATATTTTTTAAACTAAGAAAACCACGGGACAACTTATTTATGAGATCACGGTATATATTTATCCGAGTAGTCAGCTATGACGTCGATATCTATTTTAAGCAGAGATCACCATCGGTCTTACTTAAAGACTTAGAAATAGTGAACATTTACACCGAGTTATTTCATAATTTGTACTGTCTAACAATTGAGTGAATGTTCAAAATCAGTTTTACTTAGACTTAACTACGAGAAAGGTTTCTTCAAAATCTCAATAACAGGGGTAAGATATTGTTACATGTATTTTACTTTTTGTTCGAGACGTCAAACCACCGAAACTGTGCAAATCAATTTTAATAGAACAACATTGAATAAAAGCACATCTAACCTAATGCTTACCTCCATAACATCGTGTTTTTTAATTGGGATACTTTAACCAATAGAGCAACCTTCTTACTTAAGTAGATATAGAAACGAATTATATCAGGACATAGGCGGTCACTGTGGCTCCTTTTGTTAAATGACTCATCACAGATTTGTTCTTACTTTTATTTTTGGTTTTCATGTGAATACCTTTGTCCTGTGCCTTTTCAAATTTCGCGAAGTTTTTACATGTATTTTATACATCTTCATTAGCAATAGGAATAACACTTACGATATTACATGTTATAAAATGTTAGGGGTGTAACGATATACCGTACGACGGTATACCGCGGTTCTATAGTCACGGTTCGGTTCACGGTTCACTTCTCAAGAATTACGGTACGAACCGTGCAAAACAGTTAAGTAAAAATCTTACATTGTGCTCTCGAGTTAATGTCGAATCGTTGTTGAGTCAGTAGTGGACTACTTTTTTACACCGGGAAAACGACAAATTGGATCAAGATATAGCACTTTTATGACAATGTTTGCCAAGATGTAAGCATTCTTCTTTTCAAGAGTAGCTGATCATTCAGAACAGTATGTTGTCATTCTTAATCCTAGTTTATACCATGAAAAATACATTAGTAAGCTATGTAGTATATCTTGTATCGGTAAAGCTAATTAGTATTCAAAATGGCGGCTGTCGAAAACTTGTAATCTCTGTCTGAGAAATCACTGATGGAGTCGGACAAGCTATATTGCTAAAAAGGTAATCCATTGCTGATTTTGACATGATTGATACAATGTAACATCTTTGGCTCTTGAGACTTCGGCTAATCGTCTGTATTGCCGTCATTATGAAATTATGAAACGATGACGAGAAAACGCCAAAATTAGCGTTAAGTCATATAATTTGTTTTTTTCCCCGAAAGAATACTGAAATACACTTCTCATTTCTATCTTTGTTTAGTTATATATCTAAGAAGATGTTTCAGAAGAAACTATCTTCCGGTATTTGTTTTGACTTTTTTTTGCCCCACAAATTATCACACCTAATTACTGTCCCGATCTCCCAATTAAAATAGATCCCTAGAGATCACCAACCTGATAGTCAGAGAAAAATAAGTGCCTCAGCCAATACATCTCCAGCATATATAGTAGTGAATGAAACTGGTAGCAGAAGCGTTTATTCATGAGCGGGTTAATTTGACACCACCAAATTTACCTGACTACATGTACACAAAATTTGTGCACTTTTGGTTTTTGTTGATACAAACCTTGTTTAAATGATGTTTTAAATAATTTACTTCGACTAATAACACACCGCTTGTTTGCTAAAGAATAGTTAAACACACGCACCATCCGGAACATGACCGACCGAATATATGTACACTTTTCGGTAATTTGTCGAACTACAATTTGACAAATATGTTGGTACACTTAGTATAAATTTAATGTGACTAATTTAAAATGGTATGCTTTGTACCTTTATCACAAGACTACTAATAATGGAGCAAAGTTTCTTTGATTTAGAGAATTTAAAGAATCTTTTGATTGTTATTCTTTTTAAAATACACTCTAATGGAGATTAACCTTAGTGTATAAACTAATAAAAATGAATTATATTTTAAGTCCCGTACGACAAATTGTAACTGACATATTGGAAAAAGAAGGAATAGCGGAACTTCAAAAGAAAAGAGACATTGTATGCTCTGGAATTGTTTTAAGAATGAAAACCACTATCTTTTACAATAACATCACTTGCAAGATACCTTATATTAATCAATTTGCCAGTACATAAACCCATAATTAACTTTTACCGACACGGACGTTTTGATATATTCCATTGAAATCCGAATTATCGATTTAATTGACTGTATTTTTTCATTGTTTTTATTATCGCGAAACGAAACAAACCGGAATATGTAAGGCAAGCAAGCTACTTTATGTAAGTTATGTCTTTAAACGATATGAAGGAATGTTTATTATCAACAATGCTCCAATAAAGCTGAAAAAACATGTCGGTGTAGATGTATTTATATACATTGTATTCACATGCTTATCTAATGCGTTTATGTTTCTTGATTAATTGCTTATTGTTGTTTATTGGTATGATATACATCTTCTCATATCTCTTCGTCTATCTTTTCTATTTTAATTTATAAATATAAAATTTACTTGTGAAATCAGTAAGCTTAGTTATATATTCTATTACTATTTTACTATTATACCTCATGCTTTCGATGCTAAAGCAACCGTTCGTTATAACAATGCATGAGTCTAAATCTTGTAGTAAAAGGCATCCTGCTAAATTCTTATTTCTTTAATATGTTTTACGTCAAAACAGGTCGATTTTTGTACTGTCTAATACTAACGCACTCACATCGTCTATCTATTAAATGTAGTTAATTTTGTTAATATGACTTAATGAATAAATGAATAGAATTAGACAATGGTATATAATTCTTTGCAAAGAATTGTTTGCAATCGTGGGAGCTAAACTTCGAATGGCTGAGGTTGTTTGCACGACACCTGTCTTTTAACTGGATTATTGAAAAACACCAGATAATGGCAGTATCTTATCTGAGAGAATGTTTGCTAAAATACTGTTCTGTAAAGCGCGATGACCAGAAGATTTAATGCTCTCTTCCTCAGACAGGCCTGTAACACTAACGTCCTTTGTCGTTTCATCAGCAATGTCATCGAAGACAATAACATTCGGTCTAGGCTCCAGAAATTCATTTCAAATCATTTTTATAGATTCCATTGGTAGCCTTGAACAAAAGTCTCTAAATAAGGTTCTCAAATCTCCCCATTTTATTAACGATTTACTTACGGAAATTCATTATACAGTTTTGAGAAAACATTTGGCAAGAATATTAACTTATTCAATGTCTGTGTAAAACTTTGTGCATAAATTATGACGCCATATAATAATCACACATCATGGGAACTTATAAGTGAGGAAAGCTTTCTCAAGCCTAATGTAATGTTAAAATTAAAGTTTTATGAAAATTATGACAAATTAAGATAGCTGTTTGTCAGTGAGTGACACCTTAAACTTAAAGTTGTGTAGATTTTTACGGCGTCGATCTAGCGATTTCCTGTTGTTCACTGTAAGGGGACGTAACTGGTATGTTTTGATTTGAAGAGTTTGTAATGTTGATCAAGGGAGACCACTTACAACACACTGGGGAATTCCAGTTTAACTTCCGACTTTCGTTTTCAAAATGTAAGTATTAAAGCTATTGCTATAATTGTTTAAATCTGATGCTTAACAAACACGTTTTTATTGTACATGTATTACAATCTATACCACTCTCCCCTTATTGGATTTAAGATGTAGTTATTTGCTGATTTACTTCTCAGCATGCAGACGTTACAAGACGCGTATACATAACGTCTAACCTATTCCATTTTCCGACGTGACGTCATGAGGCAAAATGGTTGATAGCAACGGTAAAACAACCGCATAGCAACGCTTCAGTACATTGCGATAAACTCATTAAACATCCAGTTAAAAAGTTTGTTATGATTAACTCAATTGTTTTTGAATGGTTTATTTATAAAGACTGTAAGTCCTATTAGTAATAGAGCCATTATATATTTTAACTTGCAGACATTGGCAAATCAATCTTCTCTTTTTTAGTCATTTATTTACAGTGAAGAGTTATACATGATAATAAAATGCAAGGAAGAATAACATGAAAAACCTGCGTGAGGCCTTCTTCCAACTTCGTGCTTCATTGTGTGAACAACACTATAAAAAGGTCAGAATCACCAACACATAAGTCTTCTTGTTTTATCAAAAATGTTATGTTAGAAGTGACGAAGTTGTTGAATTTCCCCTAGTATTTTTCTCTCCAGGTACATCTATTTCCCCTGTTAAGCTTATCTGAGAACAAAGTGCCTTAGGTTGACAAACTATTAAAAGGAAAAATTTCCACTTTGACAAAATTGTAAAATGAGAGTATTCTAGTTGAAAAAAATTACTGGTGACATGTCTTCATATGTCCTGGTTGACAAAAACAATTAAAAGGGAAATTTTCAGGTTGACAAACAGTAAAACGGAAATTTCCTGGTTAACAAAATGTAAAAGGAAAATGTCCTGGTTGACAAACTGTAAAACGGAAATGTCCTGGTTGACAAACTGTAAAACAGAAATGTCCTGGTTGACAAATTGTAAAAGGGCAATGTCTCGATTCTGAAAATTGCAAAAATGGAAATGTACACGTTCATTGATTGTGAAAGGAGAAATATCCAGATTAAAAAAACTTTAAAACTTTTCAGATTTAAAAATACCATGTAAAGTAGTAATAAATGAAGCGTTTGGGTTGAAAAAGGTGTATTAGGGGAAAAGTTACGGTTGACAAAACTGCAAAAGACAACATACTTGGGTGACAAAACTGTAAAAGAGGAAATATCCAGGTTGAGAAAACTATACAATTGGAAATGCTCTGGTTGAAAGGAATCAAGGTGAAAATCTAAGCTAACGAAATTGCAAAAGGGGAAATGTCTGAGTTGACAACATTTTAAAATTAGCAATATCCAGGTTAATAAAAGTGCAGAAAGGGAAATTTCTGGATTGACAAAACGTCGAAGCGAAAATAGCCATGTTGTTAATATTGCAAGAGTGGAAATATATAGGTTGATAAAACGTCAAAAGGGGAAATAGACATGTTATAAGTTCTGCAAAAGAGGAAATATATATGTTGATAAAACGTCAAAAGGGGAAATAGACAGGTCATTTATACTGCAAAAGGAGAAATATATGGGTTGATAAAACGTCAAAAGGGGAAATAGACATGTTATAAGTACTACAAAAGAGGCCATATATATGTTGATAAAACGTCAAAAGGGGAAATAGACAGGTCATTAATACTACAATCAAAAGCTTATCAGTTGTTTCTCTCGTAAGCAAGAGCTAATTTTTATTGCTCCTTTAAGCAAGAGCTTTTTATATGTATCTCTCTTAAGCAAAATATAATTACTTGTCTCACCCTTAAGCAATAGTTCATTTTTTAATTGTCCCTTAAGCCCAATCTTATTACTTGTTTCACTCTTAAGCAGGCGCTAATCATCGTTTCCTTAAGCAAGAGTTAATTATTTGTAGTTGCTTTAAGCAAGACCTCAGTTTTTTGTCTCATATTGTTCTTCAGTAAAAGCTCATTATTTATTTCGGTATTAAGCAAGAGCCTTTTTCTCTATGGCAAAAGCTATTATTGACTGTTACCTAAAGACGAAAAAGTTCATTTTTTCCCTACAAGTGAACGCTTAAATTAAACCTCATTATAAGGTTTTTTCCTGAAACTAGATCTCAAGATGTGTGGCTACCTTAAACAATATTTCACCATTAGTTTTTCCATGAAAAAGAGCTCATTTTATGGTCCCTGAAGTAATAACCCATTTTCTCTCTCTTTTGCAAGCGCTCAGCCTTTGTTCCTGTCTATATTAATAGCTTATCTGTTTCTGTCTTCCACAAGAGCTTATAATTTTGTTTCTCCCTTAAGTAAAAGCTCATATTCTTTCTTTGAAGCAGGAGCTTATTACCCTTTGTCACCCTGAAGCAAGTGCTCATTACTTTATTCACCCTGAAGCAAAAGTTCCTGTTTGTTTTTCCCCGAAACGAGAGCTGTTCTTATGTATCTCCTTTAATTAGAGCTTGTTAGGTTTTCGATATTTCTTTTCTTCCTGAAGCAACAGTCCATTGTTTTGTCACTCTAAAGCAAGAGTTAATTATTTGTTTCTCTCTTAAGCAAGGGCCTATTATATGTTGCTCCCTTAATCAATAGCCTGTTATTTATTTCTAATTGTAGTAAGATTAAAAAGGCATTACTTCTCTCCAAAATAAGAGCTATTTTCTTGCTCTATGAAGCATGAGCCCTTTTTTGTTTACTCCCATTAGCAAGAGCACATTAGTTGGTATTGTCCTAAGCAAGATCTCATTGTTTATGCTCCTTGACGTAAGAACTCATTGTTTCTCTTTTGGACAAGAGTTATTTATTTTGTCTTTGACATGAGCCGTTTTATTTATTTCCTGAAGTAAAGCTATTTTTTCATCTAAAGCAAGCATCGTTTCTTCTCTCTGAAGCAAGCGCTCATTACTTTTTTCTACTTGAGAATTTTTTAAAATATTTTCTCCTTGAGGCAAGAGCTTATTTTTTGTATCTCTCCGAAGAAAGAGCTTATTAGTTTCTTTTCTTAAAATGAGCCCATTATTTTTCCTCCCAGAAGCACAAGCGCATTTTTATATACCTGAACCAAGAGCGCATTATTTGTTTCTCTGTCCAGCTAGAGAATATTATATATTTCTTCCTCTAGGCTGGAGCTCATTTATTTGTTACTTTCTGAAGCAAGTGTTTTTTTTCTCTTTACTTAGCAAGACCTCATAGTGTTTTAAGCCAGACCTCATCATTTGTTGCTTTCTTAAGGAATAGCTATTTTCGTGCTACCCTTACATAAAAGCTCATTTTGTTCTATCTTGAGCAAGCTCATTGTTTATTGTCCGTGACGTAAGACTCATTTTCTCTAAGTTGTAAGACTTATTTTCTCTCTTTTGGATAAGAGCTCATTTTTTGTGATTTTCTTTGACAAAAGTCGTTTTTTACCGAAGTAAGAGCTCTTTTCTCTCTCTCTCTTGTTTTTCTGTCCAGCTAGAGCGTATTATTTGTTTCTCCCGTCAGACAGGAGCTCATTAGTTGTTACTCATTGATGGAAGGGCTTATTGTTTTTGTTTTCTTAATTAAGCAAAACCTCATGATTTATTATACCTTTAAGTCAGATCTCATTATCTGTTGCTCCCTTAAGCAAGAGCTTAGATTATGTTTTGTCCCCTTAGCAAGACCGCATTAGGTGTTATTCCCTTAAGTCAGACCTCACTTTTTGTAGCTCCATTAAGCAGGAGCTCATTATTTGTTTCTTTCTGAAGGAAGAGCTCATTTTATAAGCTTCCTGACGTAAAAGCTCATCTTTCTCTCTTGAGCAAGTGTTTATTTTTTGTTTCAGTCTTTAGCAAGAACTCTATTTTTGTTTCTCTCTAAAGCAAGAGTTCACTTTTTTTTTGCTTCCTTAAGCAGGGGCTCATTATTAGATACCCCCTGAAACAAGAGGTTTGTAGGTGTTTTCTCTATTAAGCTAAAGCTCATTACATGTTTTTGTCCTAAAGAAAGATATCAATTTGTGTGGCTATCTTAAGCATTAGCTCATTATTTGTTTATCACTGAAACAAAAGCTCATCATTTGTTTATCTCTGAAACAAGAGCTCATTATTTGTTTATCTCTGAAAAAGAGCTAATTATTTGTCTCTAAAGCAAGAACTCTTAATTAGTTTATCTCTGAAGATAAAGCTTATATTTTTTTTTCTGAAGCAAGAGGTCATTATTTGTTTATCTTTTAAGCAAGAGCTCATTTTGCTCCAGAAGTAAAAACTTATTAGGGTTTCTTTCTGAAGCATGAGCCCAATATTTCTATCCTCCCTGATCGGGAGCTCATTATTTTAGCTTCCCGAGGCAAGAGCTTGTTTTTGTTTCTCCCTTACAGAAGATCTCATTATTTGTTTATCTGTCAGGCAACAGCTTATGATTTCTATTTCCCCTAAGCATGAGATTGTTTTTAAGCAAAAACCTATTATTCGTTTCTCTTTTATGAAAAATCTTATTATTTATTTCTTCTTTAAGGAAAAGCTCAATATTTATTTCTCACTGAAGTATGTGGTTATAAATTTTTCTCTAATGCAAGCACTCCTTATTTTTTTCTCCTAGTAGCCTGAGCTCATTATTTGTTTCTCTTAAAAATAAGAGCTTACTAGGAATTTTCTCTTAAGCGAAAGCTACCTTATACCTCTATTTTATCCTCCAGAAAAGATGAGCCCATTACTGCTCCAAGATTTCGGCAAGTATTATGAATTTTTCTTCTGAGAGAAGAATGGCAGATACTGGTGGAGGACAAACTTATAATGAGATAAATGAAAGTCAAAAGGGAAAGAAAGAAAAACAAGGAAGGAATTCTGGAGAGGGAACTGGACAACAAAGTAAAGAAGAAAAGAAAAAGGGGAAAGGAATGATGAATACTGATAGAGGAAAACAGTCTGACAGTAATCAAGCTCTCTGGGCAAAAGATAGGTTAGCATTTTGTGATTTCTTATAATCTCGAATCTTTGTATTCACAGGAACGGTTTAAGGGGCTATGTCTTTTCAACCTTATGAAAACCATGGTGCTAGAGGAAAGGTATCACAACATTCCACATTGTCTGTTACTATTCAGGCAATGATTCTCCACTCTTCATATTGAAGATATTGATTCATATAGAAAAAGATGTACGAGCGATATATGAATAATCACGTAGAAATTATGAATTAACCATATTAAGCTATTTTTTCCCTACACGTGTAGCTAATTTACACAGCTGTTTTATTTCACACTTTTCCTACAGAGATAATAATATTTTATAATTATCAATTATTTGGCGACACACATTTGCCGAACAGCCGTCATGGGTAGTCTTTTATACTGTACTTCAATTATTTTACGGTTCTTACGATTGCAGTTTGGTTTTATTTTTGTAGGCAAATAAGTAATAACAGTCAAGTTCTTTTTGCATTCCCTTTTCTATTTTGATTTTGATTGTTTAAAATTCGTTTTGATGAGCAATAGAAAATATTGAGGATACATCACAACTGTTCAATGTATTAATAGCCTTTGTAAGAATGACACAATATTGTTTATAAATATGTGCAATGCATTGAATATTCAAGGTATACCTAGTTTTACAGACAACTAATACTGTTTTGTTTGGCGTTTCTTATGGTATCATAATATGAACCTGCAGATTTCAATATAAATTCTATATACCAAGATTAATGTATTAACTATTACATTTATATTACTAACAGTGAAGGGAAAATATTTTTTGTCTATGTTACCAGTACATAATTACTGCTGTGAAGACAGCATTGTTCATAGAAGACCTTTTCGTTTTGGAGTATTTTCATATCAAACTTGCATCATTAGAACACACACACAAACACGCAGAGACACATACACACACACGCACGCAATCACGCACACACACAAATGCTTTCTGATAATGTTAAGTCAGAGACATAAATGTATGTGACGAGATATGGATTTGAGGTTGCAAAAACTATAACGCAAGTCTCGAACAAGATTTTTTTCTAATATTACAAAATCAGATTCAAATAAATAAATAAATAAATAAATAAATAAATAAATAAATATATACCCACTTCATTATAATTACATTGAAGTAATGTAAAATTACATATTCAACACATCAATCAGTATCTTGGTTTCTTATAGCTCTGGGAAGAATGTGAACGAGGAAGAGATTGAAATGTCGAAACGTTTAGACCAGTGCCGTCGAGTGGAGCTGGAACGTTTGTAAGTCTGCCTACACAGCTTTAATCTATGTATCTATCTATGTATCTATCTATCTATCTACCTACCTACCTACCTACCTACCTACCTACCTACCTACCTACCTACCTACCTACCTACCTACCTACCTACCTACCTACCTACCTACCTACCTACCTACCTACCTTCCTACCTTCCTTCCTACCCACCCACCTACCTACCTATCTTCCTACCTACCTACCTACCTACCTACCTACCTACCTACCTACCTACCTACCAACCTACCTACCTACCTACCTACCTATCTATCTTCAGTGCATCTTATTTAAAATCTCTGTTTGATGACTTTCGCCAATAACGTAGACAGACCTTTAAATAACGGCTGATTTCGTTGAAAATAATGATTATAAATAATACTTATATCTTGAAATATTGATTGTACCGTGAGGCCAATGAATAAAATAAGCACACAAACATATAAACTGTATACACATTGTCACGTAAATTTGGGACAACCCTCGTATAAAAAATAAATAATGAATAAATAAATAATGAATAAATAAATAAATACAAAAAACAAAACAAATAAAGAATAAAAAATGGACAAATAAGTAAATAAATAAAATTACGTTTAAATGGAACGTAACATAAACTAATACTCGTTTAGAATATCACATATGATAATTATACTAATTTAAATTTTGTATTTTTGTTGCAATTAAAATTATTTATATCTATTTTAATATTAAATAGAGCCACAACTTTTATCTCTGCATGCATATCACATTAGGGCATTCGATGTCTGTTGAAACAGATCAGAAATGGGAAAAAATGAGTTAATGCAAATGACTTGTTTTGATGATTACCAGTTAAGTTGCTGATGCTGGTAATGTCAATATCAATTTGGATTGATTATTATTTTGCAGGAATCAATATATGGAGCAAGTTAAAATAGAACTGATGCAAACAAATGAAATTCTAAAAGAGGAGGCAGGTGTAAAAGAAGAGAGAATAGTTATGTTTGAGAAACACCTTAATGAAGCCGCGTCTGAGAAAATACGCCTTGAAGAGCAAATAGAACAACTCCATCAAGCGTTACACAATGAAAGAGAAGATAATAAAAACTTGAGGGATAAAATAAATGAACTGGAAAACATTTGCGAGTGTAGACGTAGGGAAATATCAGTTCAACAAGCACAGCCAGAGCATGAAGAGGTCATTAAAATACTGCAACAGGAGATTAAGAACCTGACAAAGTCGAGGGATGATCTCAGAGACAGGTAATTATAAATGAGATTTTAGAGTAAATACGTAGTTGTGAAAAAACACCAATTAACACATGCTGATATAATTACATTGTAATTAAATGTTTATACACTAACACATCCTAATATCGAGCCTTGATGTCTTCGAAAACGTAACGTTACACAATATTGAGGAACTTATCTATTATTATCCTTTCCACGTACATCAAATATAAGCCGATGGAATAATTAAATTAACCTATATAATTTGTTCTAAATAAAGGTTAAATCATACAAATGTTGATCTAGGTATAGTAAGGCTATTGAGGCTATTACATGAAATGGTTTTGTGATTCTTAAAGGAAATGAACTTGCCTATGGCTTTCTTTTATCTAACATAATCTGTTGATCTTACTTCATCTGATCGCAAAGAAGCGCGAGGCCTTTCTTTCCATTTCGCACCACGAGTATTTCGTACCAGTTTTTGGAACTTAGTACCACTTGGGTACAATAGGTGTATTCCCAAATGGTATCTTACAAACGTTTTGATAAATATCATATCGTGACTCTGTAATTGTTTACTGTGAATTCTAATTAAATGGTTTCGTTCGTAACTACTATATTTTATCAATGTCACTAAATGTTAGTTGTGATAACAAAAAAACAACAACAAGAAACAAACAAGACTGTCAGTACTTATTTACTTACAGTAGTTTTATCTTTGCTCTATTAATTTATTTTTTAATGGAAAAATAATGATGTTTTAATTGACGATAATGTAAATGACCATCAAGTTGTATCGTGTTGTTTTCATCTAAGACGTAACTGTGTGTCAGGAATCATAACACTTACTACCCTTTGGCCATGTTTTGTAAATCTACGAAACATGTTTTTTTTTTTCTAGGGCAGAAGGGGAGAAAGACTCAATGGCAGATTTTTCAGATGCTGTCAGTGGACGCATGCCTGACTCCAGCAGAACAAACTTAAAAAATAAGTAAGCACGATATAAAATGTTTAAATGAATAAACACAATATTAATTGATATCAATATGTTTTAGAAATATATTATAATGACACAATTGTGTTTGTTATAGCGGTCCAGCTAGGTTTGGCGGCGGAACTTGAACATATCAAGCAAATATCTGGGTATACCCACCGCATGTCAGCTGGAAGACCTTTACATTTTAAGTTCTTTGCCCCAGCCTGGATACAAACCCACGCGGTGGGAGTCGCGATGTCCGCAACGCTACTACTCTGTCATAGTCGCCCTAGATAGCAAGACATAAATAGGCGTTTATTGCTAACGAAGATTGTTTCTAGGAGATCTAGTCATTCTCTGTGATTCTTGTAAAAACATCAAAGAGTGACGATGATCATGAAGCATAATAATTTAAATATGGCTTCAAAAAGAAATTCCCTTCGTAAAGGGTGTATATTATTTGCGGTTAAATCACTCGTTAAATTCAAAGTAACCGAATGTGTATATCTTTAAAAACATTTAAAAAGTCAAATAATCGCCTAAGCATGCCATTAATTCATTTTTAACATGTGATCCATTACACATACAAAAACATAACCACTTAAACAACATATCGCCTTTTTCTCACAGATCACGAGCATTATTTTTTCAGCCGTTCTTATAAGCCATTCACTCAGGGCAAACATGCCGTTTTGTTACTTGTAACCAAGTTAAGAAACAGCCGATACTACACTTATTAACGATCTTAATTTAAACTTGTTATAAAGAACTAATTATTTGAATTACATTCCATTTCACGCTCGGCTTAAACATTACCATTGCTGCTTGAACAGCAGTCTCAATAATATGTTAACAGTTTTATCTCTGTATGGTTTTAATGTAAGATGATAATTTTACACGTCAAGTTAGTAAAAGTATACGGAAAAATGATAAATATGATAAAATCGTCTTTACCTAAAGCAAAGCCCTACTTATGTTCTGTTATTTTCCCAGGAAAATAAAGGCAATGGATTACTATCGTTACATATTAGCATGATATATTTAATAAAGGCGGAAACTATACAAGGCATGTATTGCATTATGACTACTTTCACATTGTATTCATGAAAGGGGACGGAATGCTTTAGCGGAGCAACGGAGACACAGGTCAGCTCACAAATGTTTGCCTCCATTTAGAGTCGAACCAATGTAAAGAGAGACTATAGTTATTAACAGGTCGACGTTCCTTTACCTGTGAACTTTTTCTTCAATTGTGAACAGGCTCAGCAAAATAATAAGCCAGCGTATAAATGACGGAAACCCTGACGTCACAGATCTGAGTGACGAAAACAGAGCCACAAAACTGGCCGAGAGGTATAGTGAACTGTACGACAACCAATGGACGGACGCCTTTGAGGAAATACAATCGCATCTAGCGCAACGGTACGACAATGAGACAGTTGAAAAAAAGGCGATTTCGATTTTGCTGCAGGCACTAAAGGTATGGAAAATAATATTGAACGTGCTACAGTGTCAGTACTCCTCCCCCGTTAAGTTATCATTATTTTATTAACTAAATTGCTAAGTGTTGCTTAAAATGTTTGTCTCAAGTAAGCCAATAGCGTTGTTATGTCAAATGACTGTTATACTGCAACTTTACATTGAATTTAATTTTTGTAATGAAATTTATTCACCATCCCATATATTGTAGGATATGTTTCACTACTTTTAGTCAATGGTATCAATCTGCATATAAGGATATCGTATGGTATTACACTGTATGGTCATCTGCTAAAGAACTTCTTTCACTCGAATGTCAAACACCTTAGATAAAACAGAACCTTATTTAAGAATCTTTTTTATTTTTGATAATTTAATGTGATGGTATTCCAATATTCTAGAAAAGTTAAGGAGTAACCTAAAGGTTTAGAATTATAATAAAATTATTAAAATAATCTTATTCAAATAATTCAGGAAGCTATGCAGTTTTGCGAATGTGAAATCAAAGAGCAAGACATCCACATTAAAGAGGCTCTCCTACGGGGTTCTAAGGTAAGGCCAAACTCCAGCAATGCGGACTGACTTTGCAGCAATCACTGCCAAAATTATTTCGCATTTTTTCTTTCTCTTAATTTAACTCTGTCAACATGTAAGTAAACAACAAAATATAATAATTACATCTATAATAATTAGAGGAAGACCGGAAAAGTATTTAAACTCCGGACGGTCAATTGGAAGAAATAGTCACTTTGGCCGTTGTCGCTTTATGAGATTTATGAGAAAGCTAAATTTCGGAGACAGGAATGATTGACACCGCATGGCTTTGACTACCCGCGGTCAAAAAATGTCTGAGAATAGTAGTACGTGTACAGAAAAAATAGTTGTGTCGAAGGGAACCAGACGCGTCTGTGGTAGCATGGTTAAGATGTTCGGGAGCACGAAGGATTGAACCTGCATGACATTGACTACCCTCGGAAAAGGTAGTGCGTGTCCAGAAACAAATAGTTATGTCGAAGGGGACTAGATACGTCACTTGTGTCCAGGCATGCTTCAGTTTTTAGCACAAGTATTTTAACTTGTTTTAATTAGATGCAGATTTATGAATTAATATCGCGGCACAGGAACATCCCTTAGTTACTTAACCTAAGAGACATAGGAAGCAGAACAATGTTATAAGAACGAATTTTCCACTGGCTATGCATTTAATACTAGACATAAGAGATAATTGCTTCACTGCCTTCTGCGGCTGTGTACAGGTTTTGCAATCGGAATAAATTTAAATTCAGATCATAGTTATGTAGGGTAGACGAACTAAATCAAAAGAGAGTGTCGCGGAGCCGTTCATCAAATATAGTCTACCGACCAACTTATAACTGAATGTTCATTTTGAACTATGTTTAGTTACAATAATTTCAGTAATCGGATATTTTCCAAAGTACAGTATGAAGAAGAGAGAGTTGATTAGCAGATGAATACTTACCTTTTTTCAATGTGTGCTCAATCGATTTACCTAGAAAAAATGAATTTGCATGCATTTAATCACTCACAGGGTAAACCTTACACCACCCAAACAGCCTTTTTGAGCGCTTTGATTCAAAACAAGTTTAAGTCACGCGGCGAGTGGTTTCACATACCACCACGGACGTCCCATTAATTATTTGATTAATAAAATGTGTAAAATAAACAGGTCTTTCAGAATATATATCCGCTAATGTTCATAGATTTAAAAAGGACATATTATTTCTGAAATTCGACAAGCTGTTACGTAACGACATGCTGGTAAATGACGTTTGTTTTGTGGTATACATGCAGTCCTATATATAATGAAACTAATAAATCGACCATGCATGTAAATGTCAATGTCTTTCAGATGAAAATGGAGCTGCCAGAAGCATTCGTGTACCAATTAGAACAGACCAAGAAATTTCTTGCTGACAAAACTGTGAACGACGTTTGTCAGGTAAATACCGTTTCGATGGGTTGTACTAAAATAAAACGAATATTGAGAGCACTTAAATAATATTGACAATATTCAGAGCAGTAATAATAGTGTCGGTAGCCGTGTTTGTGATTGAATAGAGGCACATTAGCGAAGCGACCGACACACTACCAAAAAAGAACAGCAATTTTAAAAACACAAAATATGTTTTCAACGTCATATATGTTTTCAACGCCATTTCAAATGAAAATGAAAAAATCAACTTGAGTTAAAACGCACGCACGCACGCACGCACGCACGCACGCACGCACGCACGCACGCACGCACACACACACACACACACACACACACACACACACACACACACACACACACACACACACACACGTGTTTAGGTTCACAACCGACAACTTTTTCCGAATATTATACAAAAAAGTATCAAATTGTTGCGACGTACACAAGTTATGGTTGTGGTATGTACGTCGATCAGTTGTGTAAGCTAAGAGTCATCGTAACTTATAATTTCTTTCTTCAGAACTTTCTCGCCCACAAGCCTTCGATCATGGATTTCCCAACTGATAAAATTAAGACATTTGTGACTGAATGCGTTATAATCAGCTGGTTGATGGTGAATCATGATCCCCCAATCGCCCTCGATGTCACAGCCAAACCGGGTGACAGTTTTGACTCCAAGAAATACAAAGAGTACACCAAAAGAGGTCCCAAGATCGATTTTCTCGTTTGGCCGCCTATGCAGATCAAAGGGCACTCACTTTTAATTAGAGGCGTTGTCCAATGCAAACATGAATACGTCGAAAACACTGAAAGGTATCCCGAGGATAAGACTGTTGCCAGCAGGCTCAAAGTCCAGACTGACGCAAGCAATTATACTGCGGACACTCGCATACACACGCCTGACGACAGAACGAAAGTTATGACTTATAAAAGTGAAATAAAGCAAGCCTGGAATGTAGCGCATGAGGACACAGGTGACATACAGGAATACAGACGGGGATACAACGAACAAGATTACACCTCAGACAGACTTACAAGCAGGATTAGGCCTAATGATCACATTGGAAGCCCCGTGAATAGAAATGATGCACTTACCAAAGCTGGTAGGAATAGAGAGGTCTTTGAATACACTGGGGGGACCTACACCAATACTACTAGCGCACAACCCTTTAAAGAAAGGTCAACGTATACTGATCTCAGTGAATTCACCCATTCCAATAGTCCTTTTTTACAAACCAATGCTAACAATAATTCCCGTGGCGAGCAGCTTTACGCTGATTCTGCCGACGTAGAGACGTTTATGCGCACGTTGAATTACAACTTGTCTTCCAGAAGACGAGATCACGCAGCGGATACTGGTGTCACATTGGATCAAAGATACGACGGAACTTCTAGCGATAGGCGAGAATATAAAGACCAGTACCGCTACTCATCTCCTAGCAAGGCAGCTGACTATGGATATGAAAGTCGGAAGTATGCCGAAGTTAACGACATAGCGAGCCAAACGATAGGAATAAAACATTGGGAAAATAAAACAGCATACAAGCAGAGGGTTGTTAGCCCAACCCGTCAGCAGCCCCATAAACAACATGAAGTGAATCCTACGAATCTCGACAAACCAAATGAAGCGGAATGGATCCGTTACATTGAATACAAAAACAAAAAATGTTCTCGTGAATATATTGAGGCAACTCTCGGGAAACGGTCCTTCATCCGTTGCGAGAACTATTATTGGTATAAAATATGTAAGCGGAGGTAAAACACTGGCTGAAGAAGAGGGAGCCAAATATATGCTTTGCATCTGAAATAAACTGTTGCTACTGGGCCATTGTGCTATTTGTTGTAGAGACAGGAGTCGAGAATTTTATCAATCACATAATTTTTTGCTGGTGTTTTACTCAAAAGGCATCAACGTTTTTAAATCAAAAACTTTGTCATGTTGGCTTTTGAAAGATATGGAACATTGGGTTCATTATCTTTCGTAATAAATATCTTCTCGTGAATTAGTTTAAGATGGTGGCCCATATGCCTTTACAGTTAGTGTAATGACCGATAATTACGTCATTGATAAGCAATAAGTAAATAACGCTGCAACATTACCTGCGGCAACGATTTATTGGTAAAGCCTATTAATTGGCAATAAACACTACATAGCCTAGTTTTTGGCCATCTATTTTTATACAATTTACTCCATGTTAATACATTTATGTTTTTTTCTGTTTTAAATAAATTTTCTTGAACTTCTTGATTCAATATAGCAAATCAGAAAATTTAGAAATATTGAAAATATCTCTCGCATAGGAAAAGTGTAAAAAGACCTATTACAAATAGTTCCCATTTTATAATGTTTGGTAAACATAGGAATTTCCATTAACACTCTAACTGGCAGATGGAAATTTTTATCCAAAAAACAAACAAACCCCAAGACCCTACCGATTTGACTAATGACCAATGCGATGCATGTAACGGGTATTTTATGTGAAATCTGTAGACTAACTTAGTCTTATCTTATCTGTTAACCGAATGCTATAAATAGTATGCGAATGCGTATTGGTCTACATTTGATGCGTGAATGTGAGTGCCAGGTAAATGTGTATAATTTATATCGTATAAAAATAAAAAGTTGATACAACTTAGCTTTAAATTTGAAAAGGACGTATCAAAGGTAACCACACAATCCGGGAAATGTTCTCATTTTCTCTGCAGATTTCATTACTATTCGTTTATGCAAAACAAGTTTTAAAACACTGTAAGGTCACTGTCCTATGAGTTCCATTCATATAAGGGTCAAGGTTCTTTAGCAGAGTCGCTATTAAATATTAGCACAACATATGCGTCATTTGATTGGCTAGAATACTACTCAGAAGTGTTATTAAAAGGAAAGTGTTTTGCATTTGTTTTCACTTTTCATTCTTTGTCTTAGCTTTATCGGAAAATTATGATTAGTTTTGCGAGTGGATTTATTTGCGACAAGTTTGTTAAAAGTGTAGCATGTTTTTTTTTAATCTTTTATATTTTTGTTTTTGCATTTTACTTTGCCAAGACGTTGTTTGCTAGTGGGCTCTTAACATGGCTCGTGACTTGTAGAACAATAACAAAGGCTGTTTTTTGTGTTTTTGTAAGAATAAGTTTTATTAAGCGGTTATATATTGATTAGGCGAGTCCAATTCGAAACATGTCTTTTCTGTTTCATTGCACATGTTTCTAAATATTTTCTTGTATAGATTAGGAACTCACCTTTGCACAACGTGCTCAAGGTGAGCCTTACTAATAGCCCTTCGTCCGTCATGCATCGTCCGCCATGCGGCATGAACGATTTGCTTGTAAACAGTCGTGAGGCTATAGCTTTGGTAGAATCTTCACAAACCTTGTTCAGAATTTTTCAGTCCATAAAAATCTTGGAATATTTTGTAACTAGGTAACATGTGATCACCAGATGCCAAAGTCACGGGTTCGTGCATGTAGGCTATGCTTATAAGGCATCCTTAAAGTCATGGTATACTGGTGAGCGATTCAGGGCTATCATTTTTAATGTAATTCCTTGCCAAAATGAAAAACTTTTACTTGTTTTCGTTTATATATTCTGTAGCTCTATGCTAGATTTATACGACACCTTTGCTATTTTTTTGCATATTGTTGTACTATTTTTTTTTTATTCATATTAAGGATACCTTAGAATATTGTTGTTAGATGTGTAGTATAAAGGACTTGTGCGTGATTTCTAAATATTTGAAAATTGGATTCTTCCTCTGCTATTTTTTTCTGTTTTACTTATATACAGTTTCTATTAAAGATCGACATTGATTATGTTTCAGAATTTTATGTTCAAGACGTCAAACCTCCGAAATTGTGCAAATCAGTTATTAATTGAAAACATTGAGTAAAGTTATCTTACCTAATGCTTACCTCCATGAAATCCTGCATTTGTTTTTTTTTCTTCTGTATTTTGAATACTTTAATCATTAAAGCAACCTACTTACTTAAGTGAGTGGAGAAAATAATTATATGAGGACAAAAGTTTGGTAAAAACATATTTTAATTATTAAAAATATGTCTGTGAATTCCCAAACTACATAGTTGTCGGTCCTTTAAATTTTTTCGCGTGCATTTTATACATCTTAATCCGTAATACGAATAACATTTACGATATTAGATGTTGTATAATGTATTTATAAAATATAACCATTATTAATATTGTATTTTGAAAAATACATTATGCTTCCATATTTTATGCCTTATATATATATATATATATATATATATATATATATATATATATATATATATATATATATATATATATATATACGTAGAAAAAGCGCTTACTATTTAAGAACTAACTTTTTTCGATATAAATATATTAATATCAACAGACTGCTTGTTATCTATCATCCGACTAAACCTCTTAATACTTGAATGATATCATACAACAATAATAAAACAAACCCTAGTCGACTAATGCAAGCAAAACAGACATAGATTACCATCTTTAAGGCATCATTTGATTTGTATTGGTTTTAAAATACACTAAAGGTGAGATTTTTACTATATTAAGTACAAATGAAGAGAATTTTAAGTTCCGTACATCGAATTATAAATTATATATTGAAAAAAGGAAATATAACGGAACTCCAATAGAAGGGAGACTTTGAAAACTCTGAAGTATAAATTGTTTTAGGAATTAAAACCATTAACTTTTACATTGACCTCACTTTCAAGATACTATACATAAATCAATTTGCATGTACATAAACCAAACATTTACGTTAAACTGGGACTTTTGAATATATTCTTATGTATTCCAAACTGCAAATTAAATTGTCAGGCCTCTTTTCATTGTTTCTTTTTTAAATTGCGAAAACACAACCCGGAACCATTCATGTAAATTATGGCTGTAAAACAGGTCGAATGAATGTTTATTATCAACAATGCCCTTATAAACATAAAAAATATGTCGGCATAGAGGTATTTATATACATTGTATACATACGCTTATCTAAAGCTATTAGATATTATGTCATATGATATTAGTCTCCCTATATATCTTTTTTTTTCCTCTATACAAATATTTAACCTACTGGTGCATTGAGTATGCTTAGTTATATAACTAATACTATTTTATTATTTTATTTTGCTTTCGAAGAGCAGGCAAGGAACGGTTAGTCATAACACACATATGCGTTTGTAGAAAATACCTTCTTGCTACATTGTTATTTCTTATATACGTTTTATACGTTTAACTTTATAACAGGTCGTTTTGTACTGGTTCAGATTAACGCATGTCCTATCTATTAAAGGTACTATTTTGTTAATTTGACTTATTTATTGAATCAATAATATAATTATATTATAGTTAGACAATAGTATATAATTCTGTGCAAACAGTGGTGAGCGCTAAACTTCGAATGACTGATGTTGTTTGCAGGACACATGTTTTTCTACGGGATTATTGTATAGCACCAGATAATGGGAGTCTCTAATCTGGGTAGGTTGTTTGCTAAAATACAAATTCTGGTAAAGCGCAATGGGCAAAAGATTTAAGGCTGCCTTACGAAAACATGTCTCTAACTCTGAGATGATTTGTCACTTTATAAGCAATGTAATCGAAGACAATGACATTATTCGGTCTAGGCTCCAGCCATTAATCGTTTTCAGAGGTTCCATGGTAAACCTTGAACAAAAGGGTTTAAATAAGGTTATCAAATCTCCCCATTTTATAATGATTTAATTACGGAAATTCATTATACAGTTTTGAGAAAACATTTGACAAGAATATTAACTCATTCAATATTTGAGTAAAACTTTGTGCATAAATTATGACGTCATATAGTAATCACACATCATGGGAACTTATAATTAAAGGAAAGCTTTCTCAAGCCTAATTTTATGTTAAAATCAAACACAGTTTAATTAAACGTTTGAAAAAATACAGAATAAAGATGACTGTGTGTCAGTGAGTGACACCTTAAACTTAAACTTGTTTAGATTTAAACGGTGTGGCTCTAACGATTTCCTTTTGGTTCACTGTAAGTGGATGTAACTTTGATTTTAAGTGTTCGTAATATTGATCAAGGGAGACAACTTAAAAATAAAACTGGGGAATTCCAGTATTGCTTTCGACTTTTGTTTATTAAACGTACGTATTAACGAACACGCTTTGATTGTACATACATTACATAGTATGCCCCTATTCCTTTTATTGAATATAAGATGTAGTTATTTGCAGATTTACTTTTCAGCATGCAGACATTACAAGACGCGTGTACACAACATCTAACATATTAACAACTGCATAGCAACGCTTCAGTATATTGCGATGAACTCATTAAACAGCCAGTTTAAGAAAATGTTGCTTTGATTTACGCACCAAACTTTGAAACGTTTATGTATAAAGACTGTAGATCCTTTGAGTAATAAATACAACATGTATTTTAAATTTGCAGTCATAGGCAAATCAATATTTTCTTTTTGTTTACAATTTTCAGATAGAAAGTTACATAGGATAATATAAGCCAATGGAGAATAGCATGAGAAACCTACGTGAGGACTTTCTCTCCAAATTCGTGCTTCATTGTGTGAACTAAACCAAGATAAAAAAAGAATCACCAACAAATTAGTCTTCTTGTTACATCAAAAATGTTATGTTACATTTTACGAATTTTTTTAGATTCCCAGACTATTTTCTTGCCCAGGTTCATCTATTTCCCCCTTTTAAGCTTATCTGATAACAGCATGTCTCAGACTGACAAACTGTAAAAGGTGAATTTTTAAGGTTGACAAATATTGTAAAATGAGAATATTCTGGTTGAAAATAATGTTACAGGTTACTTGTCTTCATATGTCCTGGTTGACAAAACAGTTAAAAGGGAAATGTCTAGTTTGACAAACTGTCACAGGAAAAAGTTCAGCCGGTTTCCTAACTGTAAAAGAGAAATATCCTGGTTAACAAACTGAAAAAGGGAAATGTCCCAGTTAACAAATTGTAAAAGGAAAATTTTCTGGTTGACACAATGCAAAAGAAATGCCCTGGTTGGCAAACTGTAATAGGAGAACTGTCTTGGTTAACAAACTGTTAAAAGAGAAATGTCCTGGTTTACAATCTAAAAAAGGCGAACAGTCCTGGTGAACAAACTGAAGAAGGAAAATGTCCCAATCAACAAATTCTAAAAGGCGAAATGTCCTGGTTAACAAACTGTAAAAGGCCAAATGTCCTGGTTAACAAACTCTAAAAGGGAAATGTCTAGGTCAACAAAGCTGTAAATTCGGGCGTGTACAGGTTCAAAGATTGTTAAAGGAGATGTATATCCAGGTTGAAAAATTTTTTATAAGCGAAAACTTTTCAGATAAAAAATCCCTTTAAAAGTGGTTAAAAAGGAAACGTTCAGGTTGAAAAAATGAAATAGGGGGCGGTTACGGTTGACACAACTGCAAAACTGCAAAAGGCAACATGTTTGGCTGACAGAACTGTGAAAGAGGAAATATGCAGGTTGAGAAAACATGAAAATATTGTAATTGTGAATGATGCACACACATTTGCCCACTTACTTTTGAATAAACACAACGTACTTAAATAAAAGAAAAGACTTTGCCTGTGTTAATTAGAAGACTTTAACTATCACGGTATAGAATTCTCTTTGGTGTATTTTCTCTCTAGAAAATGCTCTGAACAAAGTCGATCATTCTTCAGATTGCAAAGACCACAAATAAACATACAAACAAACGAACACATACATAAATGAATACAATAAATTTAGTTGTAGATGGAACGTAGCAAAAATAAGAATTATTAATAAATGGTGTTAGAATTTGTATGTCTGTCTCAGAAAAAAAACACCCCATTGTTTCGATCTAATAATTGTTTAGAATATCACATATGATAATTATATTAATTTAAAGTTTGTACTTTTGTTGTTATTACAATTGTTTATAACCCTTTTAATATTAAATAGTCATAACTTGCATGCAAATCACATTGGGATATTTTGGTTCGACAAATTAAACAATTTGAGTTAATACAAATGACTTATTTTTAATTACAACCAAACAGTAGCAGACCTTAACCTAAATGACCCTTCTCAAGATTCTTGTAACTGTTCAACTTCACCTTTCTGTTATTTACCTTCTGGTCATATCATTACTGGGGATTTTAACATCATCGACAACTATAAATTGAGAAAATTACTCTTTAAGGGTCCGAAATATCGCCTGCCAGATGAAATAGATTTTGACCTTTGTTGCAAAGAAATTGCTAATGCAATTAATCTGTTTGCCGATCGCTGGTGTAAGAGAAAAACACGGATACAATAGCACTTAATACTTGGAAGAAAGCCATTTTTAAGATAATAAAAAATCGCGTTAAATTCTACCGCTCCCATCTTTCTAGTTTACATAAGAAACCCTTTGATCACTTAAATCATATAAAACAGTCCTTTTAGAATATTCACGATAAATTTTTACTTGTATCTGCAGACAAAGCTTCAAACAACTTAATTTTTGTCTGACGACTATATTACAAAAATGTACTGAGTGCTGAGTTCTCCACCACCAGTTCTTACTCTTGCACCAACCTTGACTTTCAGACAGTCATTGACAAATATAAACAGATATAGCATAATTTCAATATCAAAATAGAATCAAAGCAAAAAAAAAAACTTCCTTCCTTGTACTGGATTCCTAAGTTTCACAAAACACCATACAAGTCACGATTCATAGCTAATGCCAGCTCTAGCACCACCACTCACATATCTAAATTACTTACGTCTTGCCTTATAGCCGTTCGCAATCACGTTGTTAAATATTGTGAAAAAGTGTATGGAAATTCAGGAATTAACATTTTTTGGTCTATTAAATTTTTTTCAGAAGTCTTAAACAAGTTTCGTACTTTAAACTTTCATTGCTCTGCAGTTAATACTTACGATTTCTCTACGCTGTACACTTCTTTACCTCACGATTTAATTAAGACCAAATTGATTGCTCTTATTGAGAGAACATTTGCTCGAGAGCAACGTCTATATATTGCATGTCATGATAGTAATGCATTTTTACCAAGACTTTCTTAGAAAAGTTTACTATGTGGACTTTCACGGATGTTTGTGAAGCTTTACGTTTTCTATCAGACAATATTTACATAAAATGCGCTGACACTTTATTTAGACAAGTAATTGGTATCCCTATGGGAACCAACTGTGCACTATTAATTGCAGATTTGTTTTTATTTTGCTTTGAACATGATTTCATGTTAACTTTATCCCCTTCTAACCAAAACCACATTATAGAGGCTTTCAATTCAACGTCACGCTATCTTGACGATATTCTAACTATAGATAATCCTTTCTTTTCTCAAATGATCCATCTGATTTACCCTCCAGAACTTACCCTTAATAAAGCAAATAACTGACATTTAAATGCAGCATTTCTAGACATTGAGATCAATATTTCCAATGACAACGTCTCTACTAAAATCTATGATAAGAGAGATAAATTCAACTTTAGTATTGTGCATTATCCATACCTTGATGGTGATTCACCTCGTGCTACCTCCTACGGTATTTTCATACCACAATTTACAAGGTTTGCACGAGTTTGTACTAAAGTAGAAAATTGCAATGCTTAAAACCTGTTTATTTCTTCTAAACTGTTACAGCAAGGCTTTCGTTTTCATGAGGTAAGAAAGGCGTTTTCAAAATTCTTTCACCGCAATGGTTTTATTGCTTCTAAGTATAATAGCAGTATGAAAACACTTATGCAGAAAGGCATAAGCCATCCTGCATTTTATGGAAATGTTTTATACAAGTTAAAGAAGACCAAGGGTCTCATTAAATTTTCTGACCATTTTACAAAACTTATCAGAAAATGTATTGCAGACGGTTACAACCCGGAATCCTTCGATGTACTGCATTGCTTGCAATTGACCCTTTTACAGTCAAGAACTTGCATTGCTTTTAAATTACACGATGACCGGACAGGTCGTTGAGACTATATGAAAACAGTGACTTAAAGCCATAATTGGACAGTCACTGTTGGATTTCTTGTCTCTTCATCTCTCCAGTCGTGCCCTATATAGGTGGGATAACTTGAGCCGTCTCCATACCCTTTACGTGAGATTGCACAGTAGATATAACATCGGGATTTTTTGTACCTTTATCATACATAATATGTCAACTGCGGATAAATCCTCGGCGTTTTTGATATGTTTTTTAAACGTATTAATTCTAAATAATACTCCGTTTTATTTTATTGATTTTTTAAAATTCTATTATTTCTTCCTTATTTTTTACATTTCACTTTTGACACTTTTGGCATATGACGTCATGGCATTTATGACGTCATTATATGGTTCTTATAATATATCAGCGCTTGTACTGCTTTATTTTATTTGAAATTACTCTCTCATTTGGAATTTTTTGGTTGCCGAGGCTTTTATCTACTGTACATACATATGTTGTTTAATTACTAGTTATTATGTATGTAACAAGTTCATTTTATCTGTTTTAACTCCCGATGCAGGTGCTTACTGTTAGTTGTTTCACTTTGACGGGATATTTTTATTTACACTGTTTGTTTGATAGAAAAACCTTCAGGAAGTGCGAGGTTGGAGCGCTCCACAAACCAGGTTTAAGCACCCCAGTTGGCCCTTTTGCCGACTGACCGTTCCAAGGCGGTAACTGATGGTTTTTCTTTTTGTGTGTTATGTCTCGTCTCTGTGTTTTTTGTCACATTTACATTTACCTTGTTTGCCTTTGTCTACAGGTAGATAAAATTTTAATATCTGTGAAAATTTTGATAGGACCTTTTCTTATTTACCTATTGATGTGGGCCAGTTATGTTGTTGGTGCTGATGATGCTAATATCAATTTAGATTGAAAATTATTTTGCAGGAATCACTTTATGGAGCAAGTAAAAATAGAACTGATGCAAACAAATGAAATACTGAATGAAGAGACAGGTGTAAAAGAAGAGAGAATATATATGTTTGAGAGACAGTTAATGAAGCTGCGTCTGAGAAAATACGCGCTAAATGGAACAGCTCTTTCGAGCATTACACAATGAAAGAGAAGATAGAAAAAACTTGAGGGGAAAAATAAACAAATTGGAAAAAACTTGCGAGAGTAGACGTTGTTAGATATTCTTTCAACAAGCACAGATAGAGCATAAAGAGGGCCCAAAAAACTGCAACAGGAGATTAAGAACCTCCAAAGTCGAGAGATGATCTCAGAGACAGGTATTTATAAATGGTATTTAAGAGTAAATACGTAGTTGTGTCCTTTGCCGTGTAAAAACACCAATTAACACATGTTGATACAACTACATTGTAATTTAATGTTCTTCACTACCACATCGTAATATCGAGCCTTGATGTCTTCGAAAACGTAACATTACACCATATTGAAGAACTTATCTATTATGATCCTTTCCACGTGCATCAAATATAAGCCGACGGAATAATTAAATTAACCTATTTAACTTGTTCTAAATAAAAGTTAAAGCGTACAAATTTTGATCTAGCTATAGTAAGGTTATTGAGGCTGTTACATGACATGGCTTGTGACTACAAAAATAAATTAAATGTAAAGTGTTGCAGTATAACACAGTCCTTTGACATAACAACGTTATTTGCTTAGTTGAGACAACATTTTAAGCAACTCTAAGCAATTTAGTTAATAACACAATGATTACTTTATAAATGTGGTGTATTGACACTATAGCATGATCAATATTATTTACCATACCTTTAGTGCCTCGGGCAAAATCGAAATCGCCCTTTTTCAACTTTCTCATTGTCGTACTGGTGCGCTAGATGCGATTGTACTTCCTCAAAGGCGTTCGTTCATTGGATGTCAAACAGTTCACTTTACCTTTCGATCAGTTTCGTGGCTCTGTTTTCGTCACTAAGATCTATTTATACGCTGACCTTTTATTTTGCTACTTTATTACACTGTTTAAAGAAATGTATCTTAAAAACAAGATTTTAGTTAAACTTTATGTCCTTACACTCGTTTATTAAAAACGGATCTGGATAAGTGCAAAAATACATTAAAAGGTCCTGCAAAAATGCTGCTGATTGACATCCTAGATCTGTGTGAACAGTCAAGCATAAATCGCCACTCGTCATTGCAAAGTGCAGGTGTTTCCTATCCGAGCCACGCTGCAGAGATAGCTATTTATAAAATTAGAAAACCACGTTACGGTTACCACTTACTTTTTTGATCACATTATAGAATATGTGGATAATCCGCTCTGACGTCGATATCTTTTTTTTTAGCAGAAACCACTATCAGGCTTTTTATACAACTGGACAGAATACACATTCAGAGGGATTTTTTCGCAGTTAGTTCTGTTTAACAATTATCAGTTAGTTTTCACAGTAGTTTTTATTAAGACTAAAATATAAATGTATACAAAAATTATGCCCAAATTCCCCAAAGCAGTAGTTCGAGAGTTCAAGATTGTTATATGTATTTGATATATGCAAACTGTCGGGTAACACCTTTTAGGTCCTAGAGCCCCAAAGATTATGATAAGTAAACAAGAAAAGTGGTGGTTTAAAAGTTAGTTATGCCAGGTAGAAATGTTGATAGAAAAACTATACAAGTAACCCCCATGTGTAGAATCATCAGGTTTTTTTTATCAAATATCTTGATAGTTACAATAACTATTGCAAAATAGGCTATGTATTTCACAGAAAGTGCTTAGCTTTGAATTAAGTCACCCTCAAATAAATTGAACAAATATTGGAACTGTATCTTTAAACTAAACTTCATAGTGCTTCATCTATCTGGAGAAAATTATTCATGTACCTATTTACACTATATGTTTGCATTTGTCATAAACAGTTCACTGGTATTAGTTTTGTAAAAAAATGTTTTAATTTTAGCATTTACAGTAAATGGTAAAATTTAGTTTTAACAGAGTGTAGAAACATTTTTTTTTCTTGCAGAAAAGGGCCACACACATTTAAACCTGATGCAAATCCTGTACAACGTAAGTCAATGTCAGTGGAGAACAACCAATCAACAAAGAAAAATGTAGCTGGGAGCCAGATGTTCAATATGAAATCATTTGACAGGTATAATGCTTTAAGGCTTGCATGTTGAAAACGAAAACATAAATATATAGCTATTGAATCACTGTCTCAAGAAGTCAAACCCAAGTCTGATACATGAACATACTAGAATAGGGGTTATTGCTTTTAACATAAGTCCGAGATATGAACATTTCATACAATCATATAGATTTGAGGTTATTAGACCTTACCCAAGTCTGAGATATGAACATTTCATATAATGATATAGATTTGATGTTATTAGACTTAACCCGAGTCTTGGGATATGTACAGTTCATGCCAGATATGGAATGAAGGTTATTAGATTTAACTTAAGTCTGATACATGAACATACTAGACATAGAATAGGGGTTATTGGTCTTAACCCAAGTCTGAGATATGAACATTTCATATAATAATATAGATTTGAGATTGTTAGACTTTTCACTTAAGTCTGAGACAAGTCTTTATAATTTTACCACATTAGCTTAATGTATTAAAATAGTATTTAAAAGCCAGACAACAGGGTCCTGTTGGATGGTCTCTGGCTCCGGCTTAAAATGTTATTTCTATCATTGTGCTTAGTGTTGTCATATATAACCCATTCATGGAAGTGCTGTTAATGAAGATACATCGGGGCCGCAATGGGTTTAGCTGGAAGTTGTAGTTTCTTTTGCAGACTATATAAAAATGGTCAATCTTAAAAAATGATAAAGCTATCCTCTTTGACTACCTGTTTATGTTCATTGTCCTTCAAACAACTGGCTGACTTAAAAGTGGTATCCAACAGTTTTTGATATCCAAAGAGGTTTTGCAAAATACTGCTCTTCGATACGCTAGATCAATATGAATAATGAAGCATAAATCTCCACTCATTATTGCAAACAGGTGCTTCCTTTCTTAGTCATGCTGCAGAGATGTCTATTTTTAACATATGGCAACTGACTTTTGATTGTGTCCTGACATCGTTATCTATTTTTAGCAAAGGTCACTTATTGTCCTTATTTATAGATTTAGAAAGAAAGAACACTTAGAGTGACGCTTTTCACAGTTTGTCTAACCACAGACATAGACATATAGCACAGGGACCGCTTACTCTGCAAGGTGCGCGATTATCGCGATAGTAAACAATAATGTAATTCTGGCAGCTTTAACAGATATAACACGGCCATGAAAAATGAAGTAAATTGAAAATGATTGAAGATACGTATCATCTTTTTATGTGTATTTATTGCCTGCTTTTAGTTTTACATAAATCAGCAGTTAATATTCATTAAACCGTATACAATGAACCTATATTCTAAATGAATTGGTACAAAAGTCCTAATTAGGCCTTATTGTGGATGGCCTTTTTCCGTAAATACTTCATAGCTAATAATGTTGCATAAGAATGACAATTATTGAATAAAAAATAAGTGGATGCTTGGAGACACCGTAGGAATAGGGAGCATATACTAATAGTGGTGAAGATTAAAAATATAATGGACATCAATTTGGGCAGAAAAAAGAATAACATTCAACTATAATTATTTGCACATTAATCATTAACTTACATGTATACTGTAATCTTTAGAAGATGCACTTTATTGCCTTTTTATACTGAATTTAGGAATAAAATGGTGATAAATCCACTGACCCAAAAACGTCTCTGCCTGGCCTGTGCCTGTGAAAGTTGCTTGAGACGTTCAACTGATACAGAGAACCTTCAACATACCTTGAAGCCATTATTCTTCTGACTATTTTAAAAACTATCATAACTTTTAGTTGTTAGATGATGCGAAAATTTTTTTTTTCGTTTTAACAGAACATTTAGAGAAATAGATCATATAAAACAACTGCCAACATTAAAGGTGTTGTCCTCGTGGTGTTTGTTTTACTTTGTGATATATCCTACAAAATTGACAGACATAGCTTATTACCTACTGCTGATATAAAGTTTTATCTTTTTCATATCATGATTTATATATTTTAGTTATTATGAATTGAGTAAATGTAGAACTCCATCGGAATTGTTTATGAATGTTGATGCCGTGATCTAAGATATTTTTATATACAGAACGTTTTTCTTTAGTTGTATGTTGTTATGACAATACTAACATGTCAGAATTATTATGAATACGTCCAAGGTGACAGTGACAACATTACATGCATGTTTTAAGTATTAACATATAAATTGGTATACAGTTTTTAGGGTTGAGTATCTATCAAAATGATCGATACGATAATCGTATCGATACAATAGGTTTCATATCCGATATATCATAAGATATTTAATGTCATTAGGTAGAAAAGTCAATGCAGAGGGCCAAGGTTATTAACACAAAAATAAATGCTTTTAGAAAAGGTTGTATAAATTATCTTTAATTTTAGGTAAAACAGTTCTAGCTTTGTATATGTGGACCGTGTATGAAGAAATGAGAAATACAAAATAAACTAGAGTCAAACTTGTATTAAGCAGGCACCCAAGGGACAGCCTATAATGGGCAGCTTAAAACTATTTGTCGCTTAAGATAAAATATGACATTAATAATTGTTTGTCTATTACTCTGAGCCTATAGTAGTACATGCACTTAAATAGTAGATCTACTACATGTACAAAGTGGAAGCTCAATGGGATAATGATAGTGGGTAGGGGAGCAGAGGATTAACGTTCACACATTCAATGCGTGACTGCATACCTTCAGTTTTTTTCCAGGTTTTCTTAGGAAAATCCTGGTTATTAGATTGGGGTATGTCGTTCGGTGGGCGGGCGTCAACATTTCATTACGTTTTTTGTTAACGTTGTATTTTTTCTCAGTAACCATTCAAGGTAAACATTTGAAACTTAATATAGATGTCTGACATCACAGTAGCAATTATCAGGACAAGTTGCATAACCCCTGACCCTATTTTGCTAAAATTACGCCCCCTTTTCAGTAACAATTTTCATTAAGCTTTTGTCAAAGTTGTATTTTTCTCAGTAACCGTTCAAGGTAGAGCCTATTAACTTAACATAGTTGTCTGACATCACAGTAGCAAGTATCAGGACAAGTTTCATAGCCTCTGACTTTATTTTGCAAAGGTAATGGTCCTTGTTACTTAAAATTTTCATTTTTGTGTGAAAGTTGTCCTTTTCTCAATAACCATTCAAGGTAGAGCTTTAATTCTTAAAACAGTTGTCTGGCATTATAATAGCAATTATCAGGATAAGTTTCATGACTGTATTTTGCAATAGTTATGTCCTCTTTTAATTAGCGTTTTCATTAAGTTTATTGTTTAGTTGTCTTTTTCTCAGTAACCATTCATCAATTTAGCTTGTGAACGCGCTAGAGGTCACAGTTTTTATCCATTCTTCATCAGACTTGGTCAGAATGTTTGTCTGCTTGAAATCTTGGATGAGCTCATCATTGGGGTCAAAAACTAGGACAAAAGGTCAAATTTAAAGAAAACTTGTGAACATATTAGAGACCACATTTATAGCCCAATCTTCATCAAACATGGTCAGAAAATTTGTCGGCATTTAATCTTGGATGAGTTCGTTATTGGGTCACGTGGGGTCAAAAAGTAGGTCATTAGATTAAATCTTAGTAAACGTGTGTGAACATACTAGAGGCCACATTTATGACCCAATCTTCACCAACCTTGGTCAGAATGTTTTCCTGCATGAAATCTTGGATAAGTTCCTCATTGGGTCACGTGTGGTCAAAAGAAGGTCACTAGGTAGAATCTTAGAAAAAGCTTGTGAACATTCTAGACACAATTTATGGCACAATTTTCACCAAACTTGATCAGAATGT
This sequence comes from Sinonovacula constricta, assembly GCA_007844125.1. Lineage (NCBI taxonomy): Eukaryota > Metazoa > Mollusca > Bivalvia > Cardiida > Solecurtidae > Sinonovacula > Sinonovacula constricta. Next base: position 34,898,669 of record CM017558.1, read on the forward strand.
TTGTCTGCATGAAATCCTGGAAGAGTTCATAACTGGGGCGAGTTGGGACATAAAGTAGGGCACTAGGTCAAATCTTAGAAAAGGTTTGTGAACACACTGGAGGCCACATTTAAAGCCCAATCCTCCAAACTTGGTCAGGATGTTTGTCTGCATGAAATCTTGGATTAATTTGTTATTGGGCCACGTATGGTCAAAAAGTAGTCACTAGGTCAAATTTTAGAAATAGCTTGGCTTCATATATGGCACAATTTTCACCAAACTTGATCAGAATGTTTCTCTGCATGAAATCTTGGATGAGATCATAACTGGTTCACGTAAGGTAATAAAGAAGGTCACTAGGTCAAATCTTAGATAAAATTTGTGAACACACTAGAGGCCACATTTTTAGCTCAATCTTCACCTAACTTGGTCAGAATGTTAGTCTGCGTGAAATCTTGGATTAATTTGTTATTGGGCCACATGGGGTCAAAAAGTAGGGCACGAGGTCAAATTTTAGGAATAGCTTGTGAACACACTAGAGGTAACATTTATGGTCCAATCGTCACCAAACTTGATCAAAATGTTTGTCTAGGTGAAATCTTGGATGAGTTCATAATTGGGTCACGTGGGATTTACAAGTAGGTCACTACGTCAAATCATAGAAAAATCTTGTGAATACACTAGAGGTCGCATTTATAGCCAAATCTTCACCAAACTTGATCAGAATATTTGTCTGCATAAAATCTTAGGTGAGTTTATTGGTAACGAGAAGTTAAAAAGTAGGTCACTAGGTGAAATCTTAGAAAAGCCCTGTGAATACACATGAGGCCACCTTTACGGCCTTATCTTTACCAAACATGGCAAGAAATCTTGGGTGAGTTTCTAACAAGATCACGTGGTGTAAAATACTAGGTCACTATGTCCAATTTTAGAAATACCCTGTTAATACCCTTAGGGGCCACACTGATGGCCCAATCTTAACCTAAGTTGAACAGAATGTCCCTAGTATGAAATTTTAGATATGTTTTGAAGTTGGTCGCATGGATTCAAGTCATTAGATAAAATTCTAGAAAATGTTATCAGCCATGTGGCCACGTTTATGGTCCATCCGTCACCAAAGATTTCTAAAGTAAATTACTCTTTAATTACTTGGCTCTAGATATGAGACTACTAAACGCCTGTATCCTCAGGTGAGCAATTAAGGGCTATCTTGTTATTTCTTAAATTCATAAACTCAAACCAACGCATTTTTCTTTTTCTTTACAAGAGTACTCGGATTTATATTAATACTTTAAAACGTTTCTACGTGTTTCTTTATAAAATACTGCCGTACTTGCTTTTCAGTGGTGGTATGCTGCAGATTATTTGCTGACATCATTGAAAACTGAAGCGCACAAAATGCTAATCCACTTTCGGAACACTTAGTTAACTTAGCATTTGGGCAAACCGAGATATTGGTATTGCGATCAGTTTATCTTACGGTATATTGTAAACACAACAGCTAGAATATTTCACTATTTCGATGAAATATGAATGAGAAATTGTATTTTCTGAATTTGTTCAATACTACAGCGACCGATACGTTTCTTTAACCGAAGACTGCATACCAATATTTGTATCGATATGAGAACCAGTACTCAGCCCAAATAGTTTTAGTTATATATATATTTGTATTGACTAGCAATACGCTTTGTCTGATTCAGCGTGCACTGCCAAAACATAAAACTACTTAAATATGCTGACACTGATTATGAAAAAAAGTCTTAATTGAAAATGAAAGTCAAATGATTTATTAAAGTTGTTTCTTATATTTTGATCTTATGAAAGCTTAACTGTTATGACTGTTCATATACCAATAGCACATGTAAGTGGTTCTTTTACAGTTTTGTATATAACTAAATCTTTTAATTTCTTGTTTTGATACCTTTAAAAACTTGATTTGCCACTTATGAAGAATAAGTTAGAGTCTTCTGTTATGTTGATTTTGTTAACTGTTAAATTATTATGTAGGTAATATGGGGAAATAAACAATATTCAACACAATCCTGCCTTTTGATGTGTTAAAACAGTTTTATGAACAATAAAAGTTAAAAAATGGTATACCACATTGGCACTTAAAAAGAAACAAGACTGAATATTTTAGATCTTTAAATAATCTATAATCTTTTTCAAAGGACTGCAAGAACTGATATTTCCTGTCTGCCTTCCGGACTGATGTGGTTTTAATGTTTATAACTTTTCCAAAATGGAAATAGAAATATACAACTGGTATAAATGAATATTTATAAATTAGCACTTATGAATTCATTTGAATGCGAATCTAAAAATAGACATTATTTTTGAAAGGTTAATTAGATTCTTATCATTTAAAAGCAATTTTCAAACAAACACAAGAGTTTTTAGAGTTATATACATACCACTACTTGTGTAACAGATGTTGGTCTTAGTTTAAGTTTCATCTGATAGACCAACATCTGAAATGGTTTTGGAACCAAGTGTAAATGTTCCAACTCAACTTCTAAAGGAGGTGTTCATTGCAATTCTTTGAAACACATAATTGGCACTTAGAAACAATTTTACCTTAACGCATATTAACGATTCACCTATCCAATTATGTTTTTAAGAATACATATACTTACGTTTGAATTATGCAAATACTATGCACGATGTAAGGTATTTTAATGAACTATTATTATGAGAAATTTAAACTGAAAAAGGAAGAAACTCAGCATAATATCAATTTTTTTATTGTTAATTATTGTTTCTTACTTTAGAACTTTTAAACAAGAGGATGGTTTGGAGAAACATGATGTTACTCTGAAGGAAACGAATTTACTGCTGAATGATGAACTGAAAAGAAAGCAGCAGAAAATAAATGAAGATATCGATGAGATACAGACCCTAACCACCAAGGTAGAAAGGCTCCAACTAGATGTTGAAAGGGGAAAAAAGAAGAATAAAAATTTGATGCGTAAAATGCAGGAAGTAGAGGCGATAATCTTCAGTTAAGAAAGTGAAAACAAACGTTTGAAAAAGACACTAATAGAAACTCGGGTAATAAACGAAGGACGGAACCAAAGTGAAGAATCAATGCTTGAGCAATAAATTAAGATACATGAAGCAACTCTTCGAAATAGGAAATCAGGGTGTTAACCATGTTTATTCATTGCATAACCTTTTGATATATCTGTGTTTGTTTACATTTAAAAATTAAACAACTTTTATTTCATTTCATTAGTTAGGACGTCATTCCATGACATTAATCAAATATGATTTTAAATGTTATAGAAAATATGGGTTATATTTTGCAATAAGTCAGAAGTTATACCATAATACGATTTTGTGGATGAATCACGCAATGAGTAGACTTGTAATTTTAAATGTCACACCGACAAATGACATAACTTTAAACAATCTCCCTTTACTAGTGTTCATTGTCCACATAATACGTATAGCATAAATAATAAGATACCCTACTGCACTTGGATATACTGACCCTCACCTCTACCTGTGTCAGCGCTGAGATGAAGAAATCTGACCCTCATTTAGAATAGACGTGGCTTAAAACTAAGAAAAAAGCATGCAACATTACTTAGTGGACTGGATATTACAGACCTGTAAATCAGGTTTGCCTATTATTACATTGTTTAAAGAAACGTATCTTAAAAACAAGATATTAGTTAAACTTTATGTCCTTACATTTGTTCATTAAAAACGGATCTTATAACGGATGTCTTATAAGAGAGATTGGTTACATAAATGTAAAAAGGAGATAGAGTGCACCTAATGAAATAAAATATTATGTCTATCTTTTTTTTGCGTCTGAATAAATACCTACCCATTTAACCAACTACCTCCTCCATACCTACATACCTACCTACCTGTCTATATGCCTGACTGTCTGCCTGCTATCCTGCCAGTCTGTATATCATCTATCAATCCATTAATTCATCTACTTGTCTATGTGTTTATCTATTTGTATGCCTATTTGCCTCCCCCCTGTCTGTCAGTATGTCCGTCTGTATCTGTGACAAATATAAAGACGGAAAAGAAATAAGCGTGATGAAACACATTTTATACAAACCTGCTGTTCATTTTAATCTAAATTCTATATTTTGGAATACAGACTGGAGAATTACAAAGATAAAAGGCTTAACTCTAACCCGTTCTAATCTAATTTAATTGTTATTTTGAAAATTGCTATAGGTAAAGAATTGAAGGCTTTATTGAACATTGTCCATCTTTAAAACATTTGCGTATTCGTATTTCTTCTAAATGTTGCATACAAAGACGTTCCCGTTAGTCGTCTTAACCTTCAAACACCTTCAAACACCCAGTTTTGTTATCAGTTTTCCAAAAATAAAGGGTTATCACAGTGAACTACCGCAGTTTAGTCATCGTTTGAGAGATTTTACTTAACTGCCTTATTTAACTTCCTTGTCTTGGGGAGCAAATCGTGTTGTAGATTATTGAGAGCTTTTATCAAGGACGATGGTCGATAAGTTTTGATATAAGCCCGACTTGCTTGAAGGAAGACAATACTGTATCTGATTTAACGGATTTAGATATACATCTCCGACTATATAAGGGCGACTTCCAACATTTATTTGAGCTTTCGATTCTAAAAATGTAAGTATTGAGTGAGTTCTATTTATATTTATTAATTAAAAAGGTATGCTTAACGATAGTATATCTACGAGGTATATATTTGATAACAGTCTTATACTAACATCATAATCATTACACTTTTTGTATTATTAATAATTTTAGGTTTGTTCAACAATAAATTTTTTCTAGGAGACAATTTTTAAAAATCCGGACCGGTTAGATAGCCTTTTAATTGAAATAGCAATTTATGAAGTTGGCACAAATCCAAGCACATCTCAGATACTAAACAACGGACGACTGCCATTTATTTGACATTTACATCCATGGCCACTTGTCTAACATTTAACATATACAGTGATTTATTTATTGAGCATGACAGTTGCAATCCTTTTAGACCCAACAGCCAGCAATATTATTTAACATTCAGCATGCCAATATATTTATAAGCTCGTATTGTAAAAGGGGTTTGAAACCACGATTTTCTGCTCCAGAGTTAGTTAGGTGCTCTACTAACTGAGCTGCCCAGGCTGACAGCTCTTGGGAGAGCACATTTACAACACTCGTAAATACCGGTCTGAATACGCGTTCAAACTAAACCTTTTTCCCGATTACATAATCATTCGCTGAAAAAGATTTCTAATGAACGTTTTCTATACAAACATGTAATTTTCCACACACACACACACAAATAAAAAAAACCGTAAACAAAACACAATAGATCAATTCAAATGTTGTGTCCTGTCATCGTTGTTTTCCGGATCTTCTGGGTCCGAGTCTCTGTTACTTGCCCCACCCAACAGTCTTACAACCGGTTCAAATTGATAAATCAAAGCCACAACATCACTGTTGCTATCGTCGTTTGAGTCGTAGTCCGGCGCAGAACCAGAAGAACAGTACAATTCTAAAATCACTCGTTTCGCTTTCTGCTCGCCATGTTTTTTTATAAAATAGGTACTTCTTGTGAAGTCACTTACTATTTTTAACTTTCGGAAGTTTCCAGAAGTGCGTCCGTAACATTACGTAAAGGTGCGCTTCATACGCATCCGGAGATTTTTAGGCAAGTCTGATCTACTAACCATGAATAAACATATATATATAACAATATCCGCTAAGCCAGGTACTATTTAAGCAGTCAGTGAGATGTCCTCGTAGTTTAAGCAGCTAGTGACATTTCTCTAGCATTAGGCAGCTAGGGACTTAAAGGTAAGCAGCGGATGACATGTCTTTAACATTGAGAAGCCAATGATATGTCTCTAATATAACGCAGCCAATGATATGGCTCTAACAATAAGAAGCCAATAATATGTCTCTAACATTAGACAGCCAGTGATATGTCTATTACATTAAGCAGCCCGTGATATGTCTCTTACATTAACTAGCCAGTGATATGTCTCTAACACAAGCCATCCAATTATATGTGTCTAATATTAAGCAGCCAATGATATGTCCCTTACATTAAGCAGCCAATGATATGTCCCTAACATTAAGCAGCCGATGATATGCCTCTAACATTAGGCAGCCAATGATGTGTCTCTAACATTAGGCAGACAGTGATATGGCTCAAGCATTAGGCTACTACTGATGTGTCTCTACTATTATGCAGCTTATGATATGTCGCTCACATTAGGCAGCCAGTGATATGTTTCTCACATTAGGCAGCCAATGATATGTTTCTCACATTAGGCAGCCAATGATATGTCTCTAACATTAGGCAGTCAATGATATGTCTAACATTAGGCAGCCAATGATGTGTCTCTAACATTAGGCAGACAGTGATATGGCTCAAGCATTAGGCTACTACTGATGTGTCTCTACTATTATGCAGCTTATGATATGTCGCTCACATTACGCAGCCAATGATATGTTTCTCACATTAGGCAGCCAGTGATATGTTTCTCACATTAGGCAGCCAGTGATATGTTTCTCACATTACGCAGCCAATGATGTGTCTCTAACATTAGGCAGCCAATGATATGTTTCTCACATTAGGCAGCCAGTGATATGTTTCTCACATTACGCAGCCAATGATGTATCTCTAACATTAGGCAGACAGTGATATGGCTCTAACATTAGGCAGACAGTGATATGTTTCTCACATTAGGCAGCTAGTGATATGTTTCTCACATTACGCAGCCAATGATGTGTCTCTAACATTAGGCAGACAGTGATATGGCTCTAACATTAGGCAGCCAATGATATGTTTCTCACATTACGCAGCCAATGATGTGTCTCTAACATTAGGCAGCCAGTGATATGTTTCTCACATTACGCAGCCAATGATGTGTCTCTAACATTAGGCAGCCATTGATATGTTTCTCACATTAGGCAGCCAGTGATATGTTTCTCACATTACGCAGCCAATGATTTATCTCTAACATTAAGAAGCCAATGATACATATCTAGCATTAGACAGCTCTGTATGTCTTTATCATTAGGCAGCCAGAGATATGTCTCTTACATAAGGCAGCCAATTATATTTCTCCACTATTAGGCAGCCAATGATATGTCTCTAACATTAGGGAGCCAAGGATATGTCTCTAACATTAAACAGCCAGTTATGTGTCCTTAAATGTTGTCAGCTAGTTTTATATCTCTAACATTAGGCAGGCAATGATATGTCTCTAACAGTAGGCAGCCAATGGCATGTCTCAAACATTAAGCAGCCAGTGATATGTCTAACATTATTCAGCCAATGTTATATCTAATATTAGGCAGTCAATGATGTGTCTATAACATTAGGCATTCAAGGATATGTCTCTAATATTAAGCAGTCAATGATGTGTCTATAACATTAGGCATTCAAGGATATGTCTCTAATATTAAGCAGTCAATGATTTGTCTCTAACATTAGGCAGTCAATGAAATGTCTTTAACATTAAGCAGCCAATGATATGTTTCTATTATTAGGGAGCCAGAGATATGTCTTTAACATTTGGAAGCCAGTGATATGTCTCTTACATTAAACAGCTAGTGATATATCGCTAACATTAGGTAGATCTATATGTCTCCAACATAAGGCAGCCAATGATGTGTCTTTAACAGTAGGCAGCCAATGATATGTCTCTAACATTAGGCAGCCAATGATATGTCTCTAACATTATGCAGCCAGTGATATGTCTTTAACATTAGGCAGACAGTGATATGGCTCAAGCATTATGCTGCTACTGATATGTCTTTACTATTATGAAGCTTATGATATGTCTCTCACATTAGGCAGCCAGTGATATGTCTCTAGCATTAGGCAGTCAATGATATATCTTTAGCATTAGGCAGCCAGTGATAAGTATCTAACATTAAGAAGCCAATGATATATCTCTAACATTAAGAAGCCAATGATACATATCTAGCATTAGACAGCTCTGTATGTCTTTATCATTAGGCAGCCAGAGATATGTCTCTATTATTAGGGAGCCAGAGATATGTCTTTAACATTTGGAAGCCAGTGATATGTCTCTTACATTAAGCAGCTAGTGATATATCGCTAACATTAGGTAGATCTATATGTCTCCAACATAAGGCAGCCAGTGATGTGTCTTTAACAGTAGGCAGCTAATGATATGTCTCTAACATTAGGCAGCCAATGATATGTCTCTGACATTATGCAGCCAGTGATATGTCTCTAACATTAGGCAGACAGTGATATGGCTCTAGCATTATGCTGCTACTGATATGTCTTTACTATTATGAAGCTTATGATATGTCTCTCACATTAGGCAGCCAGTGATATGTCTCTGGCATTAGGCAGTCAATGATATATCTTTAGCATTAGGCAGCCAGTGATAAGTATATAACATTAAGAAGCCAATGACACATATCTAGCATTAGACAGCTCTGTATGTCTTTATCATTAGGCAGCCAGAGATATGTCTCTTACATAAGGCAGCCAATTATATATCTCCACTATTAGGCAGCCAATGATATGTCTCTAACATTAGGGAGCCAAGGATATGTCTCTAACATTAAGCAGCCAGTTATGTGTCCTTAAATGTTGTCAGCTAGTTTTATGTCTCTAACATTAGGCAGGCAATGATATGTCTCTAACAGTAGGCAGCCAATGACATGTCTCAAACATTAAGCAGCCAGTGATATGTCTAACATTATTCAGCCAATGTTATATCTAATATTAGGCAGTCAATGATGTGTCTATAACATTAGGCATTCAAGGATATGTCTCTAATATTAAGCAGTCAATGATTTGTCTCTAACATTTGGCAGTCAATGAAATATCTCTAACATTAAGCAGCCAATGATATGTCTCTATTATTAGGGAACATTATTCAGCCAATGTTATATCTAATATTAGGCAGTCAATGATGTGTCTATAACATTAGGCATTCAAGGATATGTCTCTAATATTAAGCAGTCAATGATGTGTCTATAACATTAGGCATTCAAGGATATGTCTCTAATATTAAGCAGTCAATGATTTGTCTCTAACATTAGGCAGTCAATGAAATGTCTCTAACATTAAGCAGCCAATGATATGTCTCTATTATTAGGGAGCCAGAGATATGTCTTTAACATTTGGAAGCCAGTGATATGTCTCTTACATTAAGCAGCTAGTGATATATCGCTAACATTAGGTAGATCTATATGTCTCCAACATAAGGCAGCCAGTGATGTGTCTTTAACAGTAGGCAGCCAATGATATGTCTCTAACATTAGGCAGCCAATGATATGTTTCTAACATTATGCAGCCAGTGATATGTCTCTAACATTAGGCAGACAGTGATATGGCTCTAGCATTATGCTGCTACTGATATGTCTTTACTATTATGAAGCTTATGATATGTCTCTCACATTAGGCAGCCAGTGATATGTCTCTAGCATTAGTCAGTCAATGATATATCTTTAGCATTAGGCAGCCAGTGATAAGTATCTAACATTAAGAAGCCAATGATATATCTCTAACATTAAGAAGCCAATGATACATATCTAGCATTAGACAGCTCTGTATGTCTTTATCATTAGGCAGCCAGAGATATGTCTCTTACATAAGGCAGCCAATTATATATCTCCACTATTAGGCAGCCAATGATATGTCTCTAACATTAGGGAGCCAATGATATGTCTCTAACATTAAGCAGCCAGTTATGTGTCCTTAATTGTTGTCAGCTAGTTTTATGTCTCTAACATTAGGCAGGCAATGATATGTCTCTAACAGTAGGCAGCCAATGACATGTCTCAAACATTAAGCAGCCAGTGATATGTCTAACAATATTCAGCCAATGTTATATCTAATATTAGGCAGTCAATGATGTGTCTATAACATTAAGCATTCAAGGATATGTCTCTAATATTAAGCAGTCAATGATTTGTCTCTAACATTAGGCAGTCAATGAAATGTCTCTAACATTAAGCAGCCATTGATATGTCTCTATTATTAGGGAGCCAGAGATATGTCTTTAACATTTGGAAGCCAGTGATATGTCTCTTACATTAAGCAGCTAGTGATATATCGCTAACATTAGGTAGATCTATATGTCTCCAACATAAGGCAGCCAGTGATGTGTCTTTAACAGTAGGCAGCCAATGATATGTCTCTAACATTAGGCAGCCAATGATATGTCTCTAACATTATGCAGCCAGTGATATGTCTCTAACATTAGGCAGACAGTGATATGGCTCTAGCATTATGCTGCTACTGATATGTCTTTACTATTATGAAGCTTATGATATGTCTCTCACATTAGGCAGCCAGTGATATGTCTCTAGCATTAGGCAGTCAATGATATATCTTTAGCATTAGGCAGCCAGTGATAAGTATCTAACATTAAGAAGCCAATGATATATCTCTAACATTAGGAAGCCAATGATACATCTCTAACATTAGACAGCTGTATATGTCTTGAACATTTGGACGCCAGAGATATGTCTCTTACATAAGGCAGCCAAAGATATATCTCCACCATTAGGCAGCCAATGATATGTCTCTAACATTAAGGAGCCAAGGATATGTCTCTAACATTCCAATAAGGTGCCAGTGAAGTACCTCTAATATTAAGCAGCCAGTGCCATGTCTGTAACACTTAACAATATGTTATATTCCTCTAGCATTGAGCAGTCAGTGGCTTTCTTCTAACACTTATATTCTTTTTATATCAAGAAGCCTTTGACATGTCTCTTACACTCAACCGCCAGGGGCATTCCTCTAAAGTTGATCAGAAAGTGACAGGAAACACCAAACAGCAACAGATTTGTCTCTTCTTACACAAACTAAATGGTAAGATTTACTGTCCTTTTAAAAGCCAGTGTCCTGTCTCTAAACAATCAACAGGCATATATCTAATATTAAGTACTCCTCTAATATTAAGCGACCATTTACATGTCTTATGTAACATTTAACATTCAGTGGGCAGTGCCAATTTCAATTAAAACACAAGTGCAATTCCTCTAACACTAAACTTCCAATCACATTTCTCTTATATTGACCATCCTATGGCATTACATAAACATTAATCATCTTTGTCATTTTGCCAACACAAATCAATCAGTGACATTTCTCTCATTTTTAGGAGCAAGTGTCATTCGTCTACTAGTAATGCGAAGCAAGTGACAATCCTCTAATAGCAAACAACTAGTGCAATGTCTGCTCTAACACTAAACAGCCAGTGTCTTTCACATAAAATAAACAGCCAGGGACTAGAGTGTGACATGCATCTAACTACTTAGGAATGAGCTAGCAAGTGACATTCGTTTGACTGGCCAGTGGCATTAATCTAACAAGCCAGTGACATATCGTTTACATTAATGTCATGTCTTCTCTAACATTATCTGTCACATTAAAACCACTAATTTCTTCTATAAATAAACAGACGAGTAAAATTTCTTTTACCATTAAGCAGGAAGTTACATGTCGCCTCTAACATCCAGGAGCAAGTAAAAGTGGTCTTACATTAAGAAGCAAGTAACATGCCTCTAACTTTTAATAGCAAGTGACATGTCTCTTACATTCAACAGTGACAATCCTCCAACATTAATCAGCATTGAAAAAATCATACAATTTTGACAAAATAGAATTAAACTTTTTCACATTCAGCGTTTGAGACAATGAGCCACAATGTTAAAACAAATTGGAATGTATTATTTTTTACTGCCATTACCTCTGAGGTATATGTGGTTAAATAGACGCGTCTGATGTGCTGATGTATTTAACACATATACTGAAAAAATGTTGTCAACTTTACGTTAATTTTATTTCTCATTAATGTGTTAAAGATTTAAATAATATTTCAATACAGGCTTATTCCAACGAGAAGAAGATAAAGATGATCAAGGTGTATCAGTCTGGTCATGGTGCACGTTCCCCTCTCTTAACCTTATCATAGACAAGAATAAACTAGAAAGATCAAGCGATTCACATTTGCTGTTCCTCTTCTTAAAATTGGACACGGATAAGTATCAGGCCTACATTACATTGATGAAAAACCATTTACATAAGTAACATAAGTATTCACTTAAGTACATATTAAAGGTGCTTTGTTAATCAATCTTAACACTACGACATCTTTTCTATGAGGTAAGGGTATATTAGCTACACTGGTAAGTTAATAGAATACCTAAGCTCATTTGTGAATACACCTCCTGGACCTATAAACATCGAGATGAATTGCTAACACATACAGTTTTTTTGTAAATACCCAAACGTGTCTCTCCAAGAGTTACCTGTGAATTCTAACAAAATGGTTGTGTTGACGAGAACTATATGTATTTCACTGCATCTTTGCTATGATAACAATAAAGAAGAATCATTTTTAAAATAAATCTGACATTGTTAAACTTTATTGAACTGGTTTTTGTTTGTTTATATTAGAAAACGCAACGATTCTATTAACTACAGTACCAAAAATATGTGTTTTACAACACATCAGTAATATTTTACGCCTTGAAAATACAGTTCCTACAAATTAGCTAATAACAATTTAACTTTTGCTAAAACAATAATTTACGATGAAGAATGACCGGCAAAATTCTTTCATGCTTGTTTAGCTATTGAGTATTACATGTACAAGATCTGATACATTTCTTAGTAAAAAATGTGTTTATTACTAGATAGTTACTTAAAATGGTTTATATATGCTTAATCATTCAATGGGAATAATAATGTTTTATATCATTAAATCTTATTCTTTAAATTTGAAACAGTTTTTGTAAGTATGTAATTGGTATAACATTGTATAATTATGTGTAAAAGTCTTGCAATAAACTGTTAATTAAGAAAACAAATCAATAACAGGTTTAATCAACTGAACAAATAAAATTTCATGCGATTCTTTTTAATAGAATCTATCTATATCTATTCAAGTAAAGGTTTCATTTAATAGGCTTTATTTGTAAAGCTTCATTCTTTGAAACTGTATTAGTAAATGCCTACCAACTTAACAAGTATACGTTATTTAAAGAAATATATAATCAACGCGTATAAGACATGGTTAAATATAGCTTAACTATGATTTTGTAATTTATAATACGACTAGCTTGTATTGGCTAACGTTTAATGTAAGGAACTTGAAAAAAATCACCTCAAAACTCGTAAGTAACTGTTTGATACAACCAGCTTGTCTATGATCTTTTTTATCATTTGATCAAACGGTATTGCTAAACCACGCCAAAACACTAGCTTAAGATATTTATGTGTACTTAATCAATTAGATTTTAACCGTTTTGGAAAAAAATCTTACACATCCGCGTTGACTGGTTCATGAAATAATCCATACGACCACTCTGAATAAGCCCATATCAGTTCGCGCAATGTTTGCTTTCTCCGCTCTACCACTGTGGGCGGATTTAAAATTAACTGAAGAAAACGCAGTGAGATAATACACTATTATTTGTTACAAGTTCATCGCAAATACACCCGCTTATCCTTACCTGGGGGATAAGCATACATACGACAGAAAATCCGTTGTCAGAAATGTTAATTGCTTGGGTAATGGTAACAACACCAGGTGTAGATCCGTCGTATGTCGGATAATTGATTGATTGTTGAAATGTAAATGTATACTATATCATTCGTACTCGTAATGCAGTGCTGTAATGATTATAACCTAAAACTTCATTCTTCTTTACCAACTCAATTATACATTGGCATCATTTGACGGTAATATTTACACATTAATCACAAAACATATTATCTTTCTTTCAGCTCTAGAAAGGAAGATTTAAAAACGAGTAAACGTTTTGTTGAGTTATTAAGTATTTAACAGCTGGCTAAAGACACTAAAATGTGTCATCAGAGTCATCAACTGTAAAAAAAAATCAATGTACAAAACTTCAAGATATTAATTGTATAGATATGTATCACTGCAAAACTGTATTTCATTATCATTTTTTACATGACTGAAATTTTTTTGTCATGACATTGAGTCAAATTTAAATCCATTTCTAGTGATCACCCAAGTGATCTACATGGTGAAGACTCAAGTGATCTGCAGTGTGGTCACTCAAGTGATATTCCTAGTAAAAACTCAAGTGGTTTGCCCAGTGATCGCTTATGTGATCTGCCTATTGATCAGTAGACCAAGATAAGGTAAGAATCATTAGTCTTGTTACATCAAAAATGTCATGTAAGACGTGACGAAGTTGTTGACGATTTTCCTGCCAGGTTCAACAATTCTCCCCCACCCTTTTTAGATAATCTGAGAACATCGAACATGTTACATCAAAAATGTTATGTAAGAAGTGATGAAGTGGTTGACGATTTTCCTGAGTATTTTTCTTCTCAGGTACATCGATTTCCTCCTTTTCAGCTTATCTGAGAACAGCATGTCTTAGCTTGACAAACTGTAAAAGAAGAAATTTCTACGATGACAAAATTGTAAAATGGGAATGTTCTGGTTGAACCAAATGTTAAAGGTGACATTTCTTCATAAGTCCTGGCTAACAAAAGGGAAAGAAACTGTCTTGGTTGACACGATGTAAAAGGGACATATCCTGGTTGACAAACTGCAAAAAAGAAATGTCCTGGTTAACAAATTGTAAAAAGGAAAAGTCCTGGTTAACAAACGGTAAAAGGGAAATGTCCTGGTTGACAAACTGTAAAAGGGAAATGTATAGGTTCACAAAACCACAAAAGGGGGAATGTACAGGTTCGAAGCAAAATATCAAGGTTAAAAACTTTAACAATTTTCAGATTAGAAAATGCAATGTAAAAGTGATAAAAAGAGAAACGTTCGGATTAAAAAAAAGAAAAAAAAATGTAGTAGAAAAAATGTTACGGTTGACAAAACTGCAAAAGACAATATGGTTGGTTAACACAACTGTAAAAGAGAAAATATCCAGGTTGTTAAATTAATAATATTCTGAAAATCTACGCAAATAAAAATGCAAATGGGGAATATCCAAGTTAATCAAACTGCACAAAGGGAAATATCTGGGCTTACAAAACGTTATTTAGCTAAAGTTTATTGCTTGTTTTCCTCATAAGCAAGCGAATAGTATTGTTTGTTCCCTAAAGCAAAAGTTCATTGGCTGTTGCTCTGAAAAGCAAGTGATCATTATCGGTGACTCCCTAAATCTTGTTTTCTCCATTTAGCAGTAAATTATTAATTGCAGTTCTCTAAGAAATACCCAATTTTTTGTCTAATTTTGTTCTCTCTTGAACAAGAGCTCACCATTTATTTAAATTTTTAGCAAGAGCTCTTTCTCTGTATGGCGAAATATATTATTTTTGCCTAAATTAAGAGTTCATTGCTTTTCCTACAAGCAAATTCTTAAGCTAAAGCTCAGTATATGTTTCTTTTCCGAAACAAGATTTCAATATGTGTGGCTATCATAAAAAGAGTTCATTTTATGGTCCCTGAAGTAAGAACTCACTTTTCTTTCTAGAGCGTTTAGCTTTAGTTCCTTTTTATATTGAGAGCCTATCCGTTTCCTGTCTTCAGCAAACGCTTGTAATGTGTTCCTCCTTTAAGTAAGAGCTCACTTCTTTACTTGGAAGCAAGAGCGTATTACCTTTTTTTGCCCTGAAACAAGAGTTCACTTCTTTATTCTTCCTGAAGCAAAAGTTCATGTTTGTTTTTCCCTGAAGGGAGAGCTGCTCTTTTGTATCTCCCTGAATTGGAGCTAGTTAGGTTTTCTTTCATACCCATGAGCTCAATATTTCTTTCCTCCTTGTTGCTTGAGTCCATTGTTTTGTCCCCCTGAAGCAAGAGCTAATTATTTCTTTCTCCCTTAAGCTAGATCTCCTTATTTGTTTTTCTGTCCAGCAAGAGCTCATTTTTGTTTCTCTTTTAAGCAATGGCTCATTATATATTGCTCCCTAATAAGCAATAACCTATCATTTGATTATAATGGAAGTAAGAATTAATTTTTCTCCCATAGGAATATGTAAAAAGTCGTATGAGCATTGCAACATATACCAAACTCCGAAAAGGCACAGGACAAAGGTATTTCACATGTGAACCAAGTGAAAAGCAAGAACAAATTTGTGATGAGTCATTTAAAGAAAAGAGCAAACCCGACAGTTACCGCCTTGGAACGGCCAGTCGGCAATATGGGCCGACTGGAGTGCTTAAACCGGTTTTACAGAGCTCTAACCAGTTCTGTCTTTGACAAGAGCCGTTTTGTTTTTCCCTGAACTAAGAGCTCGTTTTCTTCTCTAAAGCAAGATATCGTTTTCTCTCTGAATCAAGAGCTCATTTCTTTGTCTTCCTAAGTATTTTAATAATGTCTCATTTAGGCAAGAGGTAATTGTTTGTGTCTGTCTGAAGAAAGAGCATATTAGTTTCTTTTCATTAAAAAAGAGCCATTTTCGTCCCTGAAGCGATAGCTCGTTATTATTTCCCTGCAGCATGAGCTCATTATTTGTTTTCTGCCCGTCTAGTTAGAGCGTTGTAATTATTTCTCCCTTTAAGCAGGAGCTCATTATTTGTTACTCCCTGAAGCAAGAGCATATTGTGTTTTCTTTATTTAGTAAATTCTCAGTATTTGTTATCCCTTTAAACCTGGACTCATTATTTGTTGCTCCTTTGAGCAAGAGCTTATTTTTTGTTGTGTCCATTTAATAAGATCGCATTATGTGTTATTCATTTAAATCAGACCACATAATTTGTTGTCCCCTTAAGCACTCATTATTTGTTTCTTCTAGAAGGAAGAGCTCATTCTTAAGCTCACTGACGTAAAAGCTCATTTTTTTCTCTCTTAAGCAAGTGTTTATAATTTGTTTCAGTCGTTAGCAAGGACCTATTATTTGTTTCTACCTAAAGGAAGAGTTCACTATTTTTACTTCCTTAAGCAGGAGCTCATTATTAGAGCCTGCTTGGAACAAGAGGTTAGTAGGTATTTCCTCGCTTAAGCTAAAGCTTATTACATGTTTTCTTTCCTAAAACATAATAAATATATGTGTGACTATCTTAAGCGAGAGCTCATTTTTTGTTTATCAATGAAGCAAGAGGTCATCATTTGTTTATCACTGAAGGAAGGAGATCACATTTGTTAATCTCTAAAGCAAGAGCGCATTCTTTTATCTTTGAAGCAAGAGCTCTTTATTAATATTATCTCTCAAAAAAGAGCCCATTATTTGTTTACGTCAATTAGAAAATGCCATGACGTCATATGTCATAAGTATCATGAGTGAAATAAAACGCATACGAGATAAAAAGGCTCTTCATGGTTAGACTTTCAACGAACCTCGTTAAAGAACCTACAGTCACCAGCTTTATTAAATACATATTTATTGAATTTTGAATAAAGATTTCAGTAATAAATTCACTATTTAAATGCATTACGAAATGGGCACAAATGGTGAACTTGTTCTTGTATGAGTGTTAAAGTAGTTTACAAATACGCATTTTTGAGTAGTCTTTTCTATAATTTGTTGTTTTGTGTTAAAATGCTTGAAGTATTAAGTATGATGTGTAATTGTTATACGCAAGTTCGAACGCGTTGCGCATGTCTAACAAGAATTCCATTATAAGTTAGTCATTTAAAATAACGGGTATCAGTCTTAACTACTAAAAAGATTAAGAGAAATACATTGTTTTTTACTTTGTATGTTTAGGAAGTAAAATGTTTAAAATATTTAATTGAATGAAACGATCAATGCCAAAACAAGGCAAACAATTCAGCCGAGTGAGAAACGGACAAGAAGTTAAAATATCTGCAACAACAGTATTCAAATGTCGGCTACGAGCGAACTTAAAACTAATTAATACAGGATGCACCATTCTCTAAGTTTTAAAGCAAACATGGCGTGCATTTAATTAAAACCCAACCATCGAGACACTACTTCACAGTGTAAGTACATTTTCATAAACCCTGCAAGTATTTATACTGTTATGATTTGAATTAGTAAGAATGACTGCAATAATATTAATGAATATCAAATTGTATCTTGTTGTTTTCTACTATGACGTGTGTCATGAATCACTCCACTTACTTACCTTTTGCCATGTTGTGTAAATCTAAGAAACACGTTTTTTTTTTCTAGGGCCGTCGGAGGGAAAGACTCAATGGCTGATTTTTCAGATGCTGTCAGTGGACGGATGCCTGACTCCAGCAGAACAAACTTCATAAACGTGTAAGCACGATAGACAACGTTTATCCGAACAAACACAATAATGAATAATAGCACTACTTTTTAGAAAATACGCAACAATGGCACAATTGTGATTATTATAGCGGTCCAAGCAAGTATATGGAAAGACCCACCGGCGCACCACAGACCATCTGGAACATCTTTACACATTAAGTTATTCGCACCGACCTGGGTACTAAACCACGCGATAGGAGGCAAGATGTCCTCAACTCTACTGCTCTGTTATAGTCGCCCCAGATAACAAGATATAAAAAGGCGTTGATTGCTAAAGAAGACTATTGGTAGAAGGTCTCATTCTCTGTGCTTCTTGCAAGAATATCAAAGAATGAGGATGATCATGAAGCATAATAAATTTAAATATGGCTTTAAAAAGGAATTCACTTCGTAAACGGTGTATATTTTTTGCGGTTAAATCACTCGTTAAATTGAAAATGACCAAATGTGTTCATCATTAATAAACATGTTAAAGAAGTCAAATAATCGCCCTAGCACGTCATTGATTCCCTTTCAATATATGCTCTGTTTAATGTACATACATACACAAAACCACTTAAACAATGTGGCGCCCTTTCCTCGAAAGAAGAAACAGGGCTTTTTAAGTCAGTGTCTGATAAATTCTTGTACCTAAATGTTTATTCAAATGCCGATCAAGAAGGCGACTGTATGCTTGACTCTTTGAATAATTTCAGTGATCGGATGCCTGACTATGACAGAAGAAATTCCAGAAGCAAGTAAGCAGTGTAGAATATCTTATGAAGCATGTATGCTGAAGAAAGCATTAGAGATTACGAGGTTATCTGGATAAAAAAAAGAAAACGATTATTTTCAAATATTCATGCTGTATTTGCCACTTTAATTTACATAAAACATTTAATCCTATTTATGCTACTAAACAAGTATTGAACCAGAAATATCTATTCAAATATCATGTGACCTGACTATATTAAGCATACATTTTTCATTCTTTAGTTATATTTTAGATGAAACAAGTTATTTAGGAGAGGAACACACTTTTTAGAGTAATTGCAGTTTTGTTAAATAATTATTTTAATTCACAAACACGAATACTTAAACAATATATACAAAAATTTACGTTATGACATCGTCTTTACTTCAAGCAAGACTTTTTTCAGTTGTTATTACCAAATACCTGTGGCAAGTGGTTTGCTGTTATTACATGTTAAGATGATATATTTAATATAGACGAAAACTCCCATACCACCATTAAAGGCATTATGACTACTTTCACATTGCATTGATGAAAGGAGTGGAATGCCTTAGCGGAACCGTCGAGGCACAGGTCAGTTAGCAAATGTTTGCCTCCATCAAGAGTCTAACCAATGTGAAAAGAGACTATAGTAATTAACACGTTGACGTTCCTTTAACTGTGAACAGAGCCATAAAACTGGCCTTGAGGTCTAGTGAACTGTACGACAACGAATGGACGGACGCATTTGAGGAAATACAATCGCATCTAGCGCACCTGTACGACAATGAGACGGTTGAAAAAAAGGCAATTTCAATTTTGCTCCAGGCACTAAAGGTATGGTGGAAAGTAATGAACATTCTACAGTGCGAAAACGCCACGTCTGTAAATTGTAAAGGTGATATAATTGTTTTATCATTTAAATTGCTAAAAGGTGCTTAAAATATTTGTCTCGACTAAGCCAATAATATTGTTATGTCAAATGACTCTGTTGTATACCGCAACTTAACATTTAATTTCTTTTTTGCAATGCAACTTGTTCGTCATTCTGTCTATTCTTAATATTTCTTTACCTTAAGTCAATGGTATCAAACTACATGTAACGGTATCTTGTGGTATTAAACGGTATGTCAATCTGCTAAAGAGCTTCTTTTACCTATTTTACACGCAGATAAAACAAACCTTGCTTAAGAAGTTTTATTGTTATGAATTTAATGTGATGATATTTAGTATTCCAGAAAAGTTACAGTGTTAGCTAAAGGTTTAGACTAATTATAGAATTATTAGAATAATCTTATTCAAATAATTCAGCAAGTTACGCAGTTTTGCGAGTGGAAAATCAAAGAGCAAGACAACCACATTAAAAAGGCTCTCCTTCTCCAAGAAGATTCTCAGGTAAGGCCAAACCTCTGTACTGCGGACTGACTTTGCACCTATCACTGAAGAACTATATCGCATTTTTTCTTTCTCTTTCTTTAGCTTTGTCAACATATACAGTAAACAACTAAATATATGTACGTAACTGCAAAGATAATCGATTAACTGCACTCCTGTACCCAGTAGTGAACTGATCTTTTTAGTTGGATCTATCGAAGTTTTGACCGGAAGTGATTATTCCACTGAAAATGTGCGGTGCACAAGGCAGACAGTTCGCAGAAGGCTTTTCAGTGACGATCACTCATTCCGTTCCTATATTATTTTATATTAAACGCATTTTTATGAGAAAATGCATTTACCTTTTTCACCATAAGGTTAGTGTGCCCTTACACAAATGATTCTTTGTTCCATGGCTTCCTTAGTTGTGACATTTACTACAGAGGAAAAATGCTTATTTTGTGCTGTGTAACCTTTCTAATTTCAGTACGAAACTACTTGTCCTGAATAATTTTGCTTTCAAACGAATATCAGTCCTGTGTCTTATCGTCGGTAACAAAACCAATAACGTATTCACACATAAATCGTTTAAAGGTAATATCCGACAGTTTGGACCAATTATTTTTTCTTAAATAACAAAATAAGTCATTGTTACCTGCAAAATGCTGTGTTTTTGGTAGAAGCATAAATCCTCACTCGCCATTACAAACAGGTATTTTCTATCCCACGCTGTATAGTTAGCAATTTTTAAACTAAGAAAACCACGTGACCTCTGACATTTGAGATTATTTTGATGAACATCCGGGTAATCAGCTCTGACGTTGATATTTTTAGCTGAAATCCCCAATGCATAGATTTGGAAATAATCGATATTTTAAGCGATATTTCAAGATTTTTAATGCCTTATAATTAAGCTCATGTCATAAATAGACCTTTTATTTAAGTTACGATATAAGTGTGTGTAGCAGTTGTGCAAACATTCTACAGAACAGCGGTAAAATGTTACATGTATTAGATATAGGCGAACTGTCGCCTATTTAGCAATGTTGCACCAGTCGAACAATATCAAGGCAGTATCCAGAATCCCAAATTGTTTTTGAAATCAGATATACATTAAATATGAGCTTTTGTCAAATATTCTTATTTATTATCTTCAACGATGAACACAGTCTGAAATGACAAATAAAAGCGGATTGTAACATCCCGATAACAATCCTACATGATATTGTTTTGAAAAGAATTTGTACAATAATAATTATTGTTATTTTACTAAATAACCGTTTCTCTTAAGTCAAAACAAGTTGAGTAACATTAACAGGACAAATTACGAATGGCTAGCCTCAACGGTTCTTGGTACGGCCGTAGATAAGAACAGACGTAACTCTATCAAACTAAAAAAACTAAGTGTAAAAGGTAACGCAAACTGCTACAATCTCGCTAAACGGTGACAATATTATTTAGATATGCTTTATGCCCGGAAACCGCATACGATAATCAAATGTATTATACTGTATTTGCAAGAATCCTTTTTAATATTGATGACAAATTGAAGATCGTGTCTATAAGGGAGTTGAACATACACGTATTCCCATTATTACAGCAAGTGCTTAACTGCCGGTCGTTTTTCGCAAACCTTATCTTATGCAAAAATGGTATCCTAGTTTTTTCATCACTTATGTTTGCCTCACCAGCCATTACATAATGCTCACTTTTAAAAAGTTGTACAACGTTGACTGTGTAGGTCGTTGAGTATCGATATTTTTTTTCTAAAATATTACTGACACAGATACAGTAATAATGACGATGCCCTTCTACTATAGGTAGGGAAAGACCTGATAAGCATTAAAACTCAAGACTGAATGGTCATTTGGAAGAATTAGGCATAAGAATTTGGCCGGTGTCGTTTGCGAAAGCGTCCAAAGTTATTAAAAAGGTAAATTTCGGAGGCACGAATGCTAGGCCAGCATGCCCTCTACTACCAGCAGTCAGTAAATTCCTGGGAGAAAGTAGTACGTGTACGAAAAAATTAGTTGTGTTGAAGGGGACTAAACGCGTCAGTTGCATTCAGGCATAATCGAGATGTTATCCCTAGTATTTTCATTTGTTAGAACTAGATGCAGATTAATGAACAAACAACGCGGCGCAGGAATATCACTCAATGACTCGAAGGGGCATAGGAATAATATAAAATAATGTTATATAAAAAATAGAAAATGTTATAAGAATGAATAAGCATGTCTACAGGCTTTGCATTTTATTCTAGGCTGAAATATTTGTGATGTTTCAAATTGGGCATCACTGCCTTTTACATTTGTAAACAAGGTTTGCAGACGGAATAAATTTAGATTCAGATCACAGGTGTGTAACTTAGATGAACTAAATCAATGCGAGTCTCGCAGAGCCGTTCATTAAAATATAGTCTACCGACCAACTTATAACTGAGTGTTAATTTTGAACTATGCTTAGTTATAATATTATCTGTACTCGATGTTAGCGTTGCAGCGTCTTGCCCAAAGTACAACGTACATGAGGAAGAGAGGGTTGTTTAGCAGCTCAAAGCTTGTCTCTTTTCCAATGTGGTGCGCAATCGATTTAACTAGAAAAAAGGAAAGTTAAAACTATTTGCATACATTTAATCGCTCACAGGGTAAGCCAACCATCGCTTTTCAGCGATTAATTCAAAGCAAGTTTAAGTCAAACTAACGCTGCGAATGGTTTCACTAACACCACGGACGCCCCATTAATTAATTTGATAGGTAAAATAAACAGATCCTTCAGAATATCTATCCGCCAATGTTTATTGGTCCAAGGACATAATGCTTCTGAAATTCAACATCTTGTTACGTAACAACATGCTATTAACTTACATTTGTTTTGTAGTATACAAGTAATCGGTCATACCCGATATAGTGAAAACCAATAGATTGACCATGTATGTTAATGCCAATGTATTTTAGATAGAAAAGGAGCTGCCAGAAGCATTAGTGAACCAATTAAAAGAGATCAAGAATTTTCTTGCTGACAAAACTGTGGACGTCGTCTGTCAGGTAGATATGGTTTCCATTGTATGTACTAAAATGAAACGAGTATTGGAGCAATTAAAACAATATTGACAATATTAAAACCAGTAAGAATAGTGTCGGTAGCAGTGTTTGTGGAATAGAGCTACACTAGCGAAGAGCCAGAAACAATACTACAAATTAACAACAATTTTATTATATATGTTTTTAATCCCATTTCAATTGAACATGAACATTCAACATTAGTTAAAACCCACACTCAAACGTATTAACGTTTGCAATCCACAATATTTTCCAGATATTATTCTTATACGAAAAAGGTATTTTATCGTATATCAAATGGTTGCTACGTACACAAGTTTGCGGTATGTACGTCGATCAACTGAGAACATGTAGTACGATTATTTACAATGCATGAATTATGACCTAATAGGGACTCATATCCAAATGATGTTAACAATGTCTTACCCCATATCTCACAATTCTTTCTATTTTTTTAGGAATTTCTTAAATGGAAGCCACCGATTAAGGAATTACCAAAACTTAACATTACGCCATTTCTGACTGAATGCGTCAAAATCAGCTGGTTAATGGTAAATCAGAATCCCCCACTCGTCTTCGATTTCACAGCCGAACCGGGCGACAGCTATGACTTAACAAAGTACAAAGTTTACACTAAAGGAGGCCCCAAGATCGATTTTCTTGTTTGGCCGTCTATGCAGATCGAAGGTCATTCACTCTTGACGAAAGGCATTGCTCAAGGCACTGAAATGTAGCCCACGAAGGTGACTGTTGCCAGCAGGTTTAAATTTCAGACTGGCACAATAATAAACGATGCAGATGACCAAGTGCGCACCGTTGCTGTGACAGCTAACCTGAAAGAAAGAAAGCAAGCTTGGATTGTAGCGGACAAGGACAAAAATGACAAAAATGACGTACACGGATACGAAATGGGTACAACGAACGACAACACATAGGTCGAGCTGCCAGCACAGACCCACTTACTACCGGGAATGGCTTAATGGTCAATATAAAAGCCCCCCATGATAGGAATCATGATCTACATACAACTGGATGGACAAGGGCTGAACATGTCTACAGTGAAATTTCCCAATCCAACAATTTTGACCGGAAAAGATATGACACCTATTTTATCGACCGAGGGGCGCTTATGTCAACGGCGGAACTTTTAGTCTTACGAGAAGTTACAAAGACCAGTACCGTAACCCATCACCTAGCAAGGCAGACGAATGTCAATATCAAAGCCAGAAGTATACCAAAGTTAACGACGTAGAGCCCAAAATGTTAGAAATATAAGGCTTGCGACATGAAGAAGCATACAAGCAGAGGGCTATTAGGCCAACCCGCCAGACATCCCATAAAACATATGATATGAGTCCGACGTATTCCATATACGAAAAACCAAATGCAAAAGAATGGCAGCGTTACCTTAAATACAGCCAGGAAAATATGAGTCGTATATTTATTAAGAGATTGCTCGGAGAACCTTCCTTCTACCGGTGCGAGAACTGGTATGAAAAAGGTAATGGCCGAGAATGCACTGCTTAAGGAAGTGGGGTAGACGCATATATGTGCTTTTCAACTTGTACTGCTGCGACGATGTGCTGTAGTGCTGACGACAGGTACCGAAAAATGTATTAATCCCATTCTTTTCTGAATTTTAACTGGAAATTACATCAAAGATTGATTTAAAACGTGTATTATTTTGTCTTATTTTAAAGAGATGAAACAAAGTTTAGATATTTGATCGTGTACTTTTGATAATAATTAACCGGGCATGCATTATCTTATGTACATAAATATCTTTAGATGATATCACATGAATTTATGTAAGATGGTGCCTATATAGAGCTGTATATTTAGTGTTAGGGTGGCCAATAAATTACGTCATTGATAAGCAATGACTGTAAATAACGCGGCATCTTTACATGCGGTAACGTTCCAGTGGTAAATCCTTTTAATTAACAACCAAACATAACTAGGTTAAGTTTTTTTGTTAGCCTTCCTTTTTTATACCATGTTCTTAAAAAGGGAGTCTCTGTAAATGACAAGCATGTATTTTTGTCTGTATATGTTTGTGTATATATTGTTTTAGAAACATTGAACATCTTTACGTTTCAACTCATTGCGCTATCAGTTCAAATCGACATGACCGAAACACATCACCCGCATAGTTAAAGAATGAAAATATAGATTGCAAATACACGTAGTTCCATTTTTTATAATGTTTGGTAAGAATACGAGGTTCACTCAAGCCTCGAAGCGCAGATGGAGAACATTAACAAATTATCATAACAAACTCTCTACAGATTATTCTACTGAACACCGTGGGGCATGTAACGGGTATGTTTATATGAAATATGTATGCTAAACTATTACCCTTATCTCAGTTATAATACTTATAAAACACCGAATGTCGATAAGTCTCCTCTTGAAACGTGAAGTTTTAGGTACATTTTTTATGAACAATATCGAATACTGATAAAAGTTTTATTTAAAATTGCTTTAAATTTAAACAAAACGGATAATATGTAAAAATGTACAGATTCAAATTACAATTATTTATGCAGGTACTTACGTGCATATACACTAAGTCCTCGCATACAATTGTTCAAAGTGTGATACGTCGGATACTTATAAATATACGAGAAATGCTCATAGACATGGTTTTCTTTACATTTGGAACATTCACTGATTTCACCAACCACTTGTTTGTATTTCATTGTTTGCGTGTGTTACTATAAGACGACGAAGCGCCCGTAGCGGTAAGAGCAGACGACTTAAAACTCTTCACCCCCTTGCCGCATGGGTAAGATTTCCGGTGTTGGCAAAACATTTGGGGATGTCGTCAGGGTGGCCTGTGGTTTTACCTAGAAACAGTGGATGACATGTTATAAATGGCAACGGATACTTGCAGAAAAACGTATCATTGTGCATATGTACAGCAGTAAATTTGTCATGGAGATAACACATGTTTAACTACATCGTTACATTATATAAATCATATAAACATAAGATTGTCCAAAAATTGATAAAGTGTGTTTTTATTGTATGTATTGAGAAAGATTAAAATAAAGATTGTGTATACATGCATGTGTATGGCAACCGTATTAAAATTCATCGAGATTAATGCTATTATACCAGCGTTTTGGTAAATCCACTTCCATGAACCTCAGGTTTATTTTTTTTTAATTTCATTAATGGCCGTACTGTTTTCTTTGTATTGGATTAGTAGAATATTTGCTTTGAAAAATAAATGTTAAATATATTGTATAAGGTATATATTTTTCCATCTTAAATTGTTTACTGGTAAACAATTTGTATTAACATATGTTTTGTGAAATAACCAAATAAGTCTTTGTTACCTGAAAAGATCCCACAAAGTGCGGTGCATTGGAGCCAGTGATCTGTGTGAACAGCGAAGAATAAATCCGCAGTAGTCATTGCAAACAGGTATTTCCTATCTAAGCCACGCTGCAGAAGTAGATATTTTTAAACTAAGAATCGTTATCCGGGTAGTCAGCTATGACGTCGATATCTATTTTAAGCAGAAATCACCATCGGGCTTATTTATAGACTTGGCAATAGTGAACATTTACAGATATTTCATAATTGGTACTGTCTAACAATTGAGTGAATGTTCAAAATCAGTTTTACTTAGATTAAATTACGAGAAATGTTTCCCCAAAATCTCCCTAACAGGGGTATGTTATTGTAACATGTATTTTACCTGAACTTTATGTTCAAAACGTCAAACCGCCGAAACTGTGCAAATCAATTTTTAATAGAACAACATTGCATAAAAGTATATCTAACCTAATGCTGTATTTAAAAATACAGTTATATATATATATATATATATATATATATATATATATATATATATATATATATATATATATATATATATATATATATATATATATATATATATATATATAAGCGCATCGGTAGTTTTAAATATATATATATATATATATATATGAAAAACGATTAGTATTTAAGATCGATTAGTTTTTTTTATATAAATATATTGATATAACACCTGCTTGTTATCTGTCTTCCGATTAAACCTCTTGTAACTTAACTGATATCATACAACGGAGACTGACCTTACGATATTTTAAGTCCCGTACTACAAATTATAACAAACATATTAAAAAAGAAGATTTAAAGGAACTTCAATAGAAAGGGGACCTTGTAAGCTCTGGAATAGAATTTTGATTAAGAATGAAAACCATTATCTTTTACAATAACATCACTTGCAAGCTACCCTATATTAATCAATTTGCCAGTACATAAACCCTTAATAAACTTTTAACGACACGGACGTTTTGAATATATTCCAATGAATTCCGAATTATCTATTTAATCGACTGTATGTTTTCAATATTTTTATTATCGCGAAACGAAACAAACTGAAATATGTAGGCCAAGTATGCTGCTTTTTGCAAATTATATCTTTAAAACGAAAGAATAAATGTTTATTATCAACAATGCTCCAATAAACCTGAAAAACATGTCGGTGTAGATGTATTTGTATACATTGTATATACACGCTAATCTTATCATTTTATGTTAATTGATCTAATGTTTAGTAATTGTTGTTTTTTGGTATGATTTTCATCACCTTATATCTCTTCGCCTTTCTTTTCTATTTTCATTTATAAATAAGGTTTTTACTGGTGAATTCAGTAAACTTAGTTATATATTCTATTTTACTATTATACCCCTTGCTTTCGAAGAGCAAACAACTGTTCATCACAACAATACATGAGTCTAAATCGTGTAGTAAAAGGCATCATGATAAATTCTGATTTCTTTCATATGTTTAACGTCAAAACAGGTCGATTTTTTGTACTGTTTAAATTCAACGCATGCACATCGCCTATCTATTAAAGGTACTATTAGTTTATTTTGTTTATATGACTAAATGAATAAATCAATAGGATAAGACAATTGTATACAATTCATGCAAACAATGGTGAGAGTTACATGTAATGGAATATTACTATATTAATTAGTTTTGAAGTAAATAATAAATGTGTTTTAAGTTTTCCGTTAAATAATAATTGGTTATAATTGGTTAGTTACAGACATCGTGCCGTTTAAACAAACTAAGTGCAGAAAGTTAACTTAAAGCAGGACAAAGAATGACATGAATAATAACCCAAATGAAACAATATACATTTTGTGTACCGGGAAACTAGTAAAATGGCAATAAAGAGGCACGATTCAGGACCGTGATTGATGCATACTTCAAAATGTAGGCGGAAAGCACTGTAGAAATGACACGATCGTAAAAATATATGCGAGCTCAGTTTCGATGAGCAGTTAGTTTAGACAATATATATTGGGAATGCAGAATGGGAGAAAAAGGGAAGGAATTGAGATGAGCTAGGAAGAGGAGTGTCGATTTGGACGCGTTAAAGAGAGGTATTCACGCCTCGCTATTGTTAGATTTTAAAATGTAAAAAAAAATCACTAATAAAATTGTAATAATGGGATGATGTTGCGTTCTACACTAGAGCCCCGTTTACGTCACATACACTTCGAAAAACTGATGTTGTTTGCATGTCAACTTTTTTTTCTTCGGGATTATTGAAAAGCACCTGATAATGGCAGTCTCTAAGAGGCTGTTTGCAAAAAATACAAATTCTGGTAAAGCGCTGTAACAAAGTAGATTAAAGACTCTCTTCCGCAAACAGGTCTGTAACTCTGAGATCCTTTGTCGCTTTATAAGTATTGTCTTTGAAGTCAATAATATTGTTCGCGCTTGGCTCCAGCCATTCGCCATTTTCAGATGTTCCATGGTAAGCCTTGAATAAAAGGCTCCAAATAAGGTTCTCAAATCTCCCCATTTTGTAAAAGACTAAATTACGGAAATTAGTTATACAGTTTGAGATAACATTTGGCAAGAATATTAAGTTATTCTATTTTTGAGTAAAAGTTTGTGCATAAGTTATGACGTCATATAACAAACCGCCACCATAGGAACTAATAGGCTAGGAAAGCTTTCTTAAGCGTAATTAAGTACACCAAAAGAGGTCCCAAGATCGATTTTCTCGTTTGGCCGCCGCTGCATATCGAAGGGCATTCACTATTGACAAAAGGCGTCGTCCAGTGCAAAGCTGCAGACGATGAAAATAAAATGTACATTACAAAGGAGACTGATGCCAGCAGACAGACATGTATTATGAATGGCTCAAGAAAATACACTCTACATTATGACATGAAAAAAAAAATGAAGAAAGCAATCTGGAAATATTGCGTCTGAAGACAAAGACGACACAAGGAATTCGAGTTCTGCAGTGAAAGACATCATAGAGAGGAGGCTTCAGACGAAAACCCCGTTACTGGCACTTTCCAGACGAGACTTTATAACAGTAGAAGCGTCTCAGTTAAGAATGCTGACGTGCATACCACAGCCGATAGTAAAAGACACGCCAAAGACATCGATGTGAGTAACTACATCAATGCAGCGAGCATTACTGACAGACGTCTAAACTATGCAGGAACACAGAATACAGAATACAGAACGTTTATTACTCGTATAGAGGCCTCCGGCCCAAAATACAAATAAACATGTAAAAATATAAAATTCATGAGTTGCAATTATATTACAAGTTGTCTATATCCATAAATACAGATAGATATACCATTGACAATTTGATATATTGACACACAAATTTAAACGTCTGATGTGATGTTTGAATTTGTCTCAAGCAGAGTAGATCACAGCATATAAAACACTGTTATTCAAAACTTTTTTTTAATTACCTGAAACATTTTATGAATATACAATGAAATTTGCTTGATACTGTTTACATTTTCAGATTTCATGATATTTATAAAATCTATCTTTTCGGTTCTACCATTATACCAGCTAAAAATATACCTTTCTCTTAAATCAGAAAATTTTGACAGACAAAAATACATGAAATTCATCCTCCAAAACTTGAACATTGTTATTATCTGAACACTAATTGCAAAACCTTAATTCTCGTGATATTCCTTGGTGTCTTCCTATTTCAATTTTAAGTTTGTGACTTGAACATCTAAATCTTGCTGAGGCTTTTTTTTGATGGAATGGTAAGTCTATAGAAATATACTTTCTCTGGGTTTAAATTTGATTTGAACAATTTATATGTGTCACATCTAGTAGAGTCTGTAATTCCAGATATCCACTGTTGACTTAAGCAGTCTTTTATGCGTTGTTTAAAAATATAAACAAATGAGTTAACATTACCAACTTCCTGTGCTATCCATGCATAACCAAAACCATGTCTGAATAAAATCTCTTTGATATACGTAGCCCAATTTCTACGTCCAAAACAATCTAATGAATACAACATTTTATAGCAATTTTTGGATATCTTGTATTAGGCATATACAGAAGAGTACACCAGTATTTAATGCATTTAACAAAATATATAGAACACAATGGCAGACGGCCGCACTCGCCTAAAATCACAGAATTATTCACTGATGTGTTAACACCTAAGAAGTACCTACAAAAATCCGTTTGCACCCTTTCAATTTCTTCGGAATAACTAAACCCCCTAATTTCAGATCCAAAAGTCAATATTGGAACTACATAGAATCAAAAAGCTTAAACATTTCATGTTGGCTAAAATAGCCGAAAGGTTTCTAATAAGGTTTTATACTACAAATAGCTTTTCTAGCTTGGGCAGCTAACTTTTTTTTCGTTTGTGACCATGATAATTTTGGAGTGAACAATAAGCCCAAATACTTATACATATTAGTTACCTTAATTGTTTTTCCATTATATGTCCAAGATTCATTATAACGTAACGGACAACCATTTCTAAAAACAATAATTTCCGACTTATTAAGATTAACAGTCATGCCAGTTTCCTCACAAAATGTTGATACAGCGTTTAACTGTCTTTGCAGATTAACCACAGTGTCTGCGCAGCAGGCAACATCGTCTGCAAACATGAGACAAAACACATCGGGTACATCATTTGTTATAAAGATTCCATTATTACAATGCCTTCTCAAATGTGTCTCTTACTCGTTACTATATAAACTAAAGATTTTAGGTCGGCGCCAAATGACCTATAATGTGTCGGTGTGCCGTTAAACCCAAAAATACAAAGATTTTAGGAGAACTCAAATCTCCTTGTCTAGTGCCAATATTACAATGTATAGGGCCTGCTAGAGAGATTCCGGTGTACTGTTTTTATTTAAATCTCTGACTCTGCAAGATGCTCTGTTATAGTTTTTATTTAGATTTAAGTTATTGCTATTACTTATTAAGCCTGTTTGTGGGATTTTTATATATGCTTCAAGTTTTGAGTTCATAGAAATAAGAACTTTTATTATTTGTCCATTTGCCCCAGCTTTAAGTAGAGAATTAAACATGCGAACGTGCACTAGAGAATCAAACGCTTTTTGAAAGTCGACATACAATACATACACTCTACCATAAGATCTTGTAATATATTTTTGAATAATAGACTGTAAAGAAAATATGTTGTCAATAACTGAGTGACCCGCTCGAAAACCCGCTTGTGCCTCCGAAATAACATTATACTCATCGGCCCATGTATCTAATCTATGAGTTATAATACAAGAAAATATTTTATACAATACATTTAACAAAGAGATCCCTCTATAGTTTGATGGATCGTTCCTTGACCCTGATTTATACAAAGGAACAATAATACTTTGACACCAAGAATCAGGAATTTCTCCCCTATCTAGTATTTTATTAAATAGTATATTCAAAATTGGCGTTATTTCTAGACATGTATGTTTATAAAATTCCGCACCAACACCATCTATGCCCTGAGCTTTTCCCTCTTTTAGCTTATATATTGATCTAAGTATTTCTTCATTTGATATAGGACTATTTAGTAATTCATCTGAGTTTGAGTTTATGTCAAAATTTCTTAAATCTAACACCGACACAATCTCCTGATTGTCTTTATACAACAAAGATTCAAAATTGTGTAACCAAGCGGCTGCCTTTATCTCGTTATTGAAAGAATGAGCTTTATTGTTAAATTTTTATAAGTGACCAGAACCGTTGGGGATCTTTTCGCGCATTTAACAAAGATTGTCTATTTGTAAACTGAAAAGACATTTTTTTCAGAGTACAAAGATCTTTAAACTTTTTCTTTTCTATTTTGTTTTCTATCAATATGTCTAAATTGTGTGTTTGACGAAATCTGCGTAATAAGCAAAATTTCAAGTTTTTGGCAATAGTGCATTCCATATCCCACCATTGCTGTTGTAGAGGCTTATCTTTTGTTTTCAAACTATGAGGACATGCAGATGTTTTATATAGTTGTATTATACTATTCACACCTTCATTTATGCTTGTATTTATAGCATTTACTATGCTTTCCCTATTTAGGTCCAGCTGACTACAAAACTTTGCCTTAAACACATCCTTATAGCTATCTTTGCAAAAAGTCTTAGTACAGTATTCATATGTAATATTGGATAAAGTTTCATTTTCATTTTGAGTGATATTTAACATATGTCTAGAACCAATATCTTTATTAAAAGACATTCTTGCAAGAAGAGGAAAATGGTCAGATTCTGTGCGTAGTTCTACATTGAAATAAGAAATGACGCCAAACAATTGTGAAGATACAATATGGTAATCTACTACACTTTGGCCATCATTTGCTATACATGTGAAATTACCATCAATATCATCATAACACCTGCCATTTACAATATGTATATCATGTGTGCAACACAAATCTGTAAGCGATTTTCCAAAAGAGTTAAATTTACTTATATCTTGATTATTTCTTGGAAGGTCAAAATAATCACAAGCATAATCAACTTGTGACATATATTCAAAATTCAGATTATCTAAGGGTATATAATCTAAAAATGTTTTGTTCTTGCATTAAAATCACCTGCTAAATACAGATAACAGTCAGGATACTCTGATATTAAGGATAAAATATTTTGCTCTAATAATATTATACCATTAACCTCTTGTCTGTTATTATAAATACTAGATCCTTCTGGGGAAACATATGCAATTTACAATATAATATCTTTCATTCCATTAAATTTTGAGCTCTTAATCAATAAAAACACAGCATCTAATATATCTTTTCTAATATGTATAAACAAAGTTTGACATTATCAATTTGTTTCGAATAAAGACACTAATGCCCCCACTATTTCTAAGCGCATGGCTATTTCTTTTGCGCCCATTATCAAAATGAGAAAAACTTGGCAGAAATCTTTCAAATTCGACAGTGTTGTTACTCCAAGTTTCAACTAACCCTATTATATCAAAATTGCACAGATACTGGATTAAAGACCCATTATCAATATATTAACGCAAGCCACCAATGTTCTATGTTAAAAAACTCCAATTATGATTCGTCTGGTAGCCAGTGAGTTCAACTGGGCCTTGACCTGACCCCTATTCCCGGATATTATCATCTCAATTTGCCGACGAATTGACAGTTCGCTGGTTGGCGGGATCACTACCACTATCCCTAGGTGCAGTCGGTCGTCTACGTGCTGGCCCGATTTCAAAGACAGTTTGTTTACATTCGTCGTAGCCATACATCGTGTTGTTCACTATCAGCTTATCATACTAAAGCGACGCAAACTGTCCATTCTGCCTAGCCTCAGCCAATCGTTTGCCGAGTTCACCACGATGCTGTCTCACACGGTCAGTGAAATCCTCGTGCCCGTGGTATGGTGAGTTACGTCCAAACACTCTTCTAGCCTGGCGGATAACTGTGTCACGGTCTTTAAATCGCAGAAATTTTACTATTATAGTCGCTTTACTATTTTCCCCTGACTTTAGTCTGTGCGCCCTTTCTATCTCCACATTTTCTAATTCTGGCAAATTTAACTCACGTGAGAAAACATTCCTCACCTTTTCTTCGGTATCAGACCAATTTTCATTCGATTTGCCATCAATACCAGTAATTCTTACGTTATTTCTTCTCGAATGCCCTTCTAAATTATCGATTTTCGAGGTTAGCTTTGAAATCTCGGCGTTTAGTTTAATGTTTTCCTGTTTTAATTCTTCATTCTTTATTTGTAGGTCATTTATCGCAACATTTATTTCATCCACTTAAGAATTAATTGACAAAAAATTCTCTCTCATTTCCGACCGCATATCTTGGAGACATTTCATAATATCTTGACTGGTTCACTCTGTTGGACTAGAACCGGTTTGGCCATTGTGGCCGCCAGTATGGCCGCGCCCTTTCGCTGCTGGTTGCCGTTGGTACCTAGGTTTTGGTGTCGTCACTGGTGACTGCTGTACCGGCGGAGATGATGCCACCTGGGCAAAAGACAACTGACGCTGTGTAGTCTGGGGCTTCTGTAGCGCTAATAATTCTTGACCCGGCCCGGGACCTGGGTTACTCTCAACGTCCCCACTGACAACAAGCAGCAGTGACAGGGCGACCAACACCCGTGCACACAGACGCATATTCCCTCTAGGAAGCCGTATTCCGTGAATCCATTTTCGACATTTCAAGGGCTTCACAAACGTACCTATTCTACATCTATATATGAAAATATCTACCACCATTTTTCCGGTTATTCCTCAAAATTGTCTCACAAATCCGGAGCCTATAAAAACACGTCCATGTTGAAGGGGATGCAACTCTAAGATGGTTCATCGCGTCCTGTTCGTGTCTCATGATCACATGATCATGACTAACGTGACTTGTTAGCAAGTTGTTATCAAGACTAAAATGATGTTCTTAACAAACCGATTAAAGTTAGAAAATGTCAACAAGACTTCAGTGCGCTTATTCTAAATGTAATCTCCATTATTGTGATGTCATTGTACGATTGTTACACTTTGACAGTGAGCAATGACTATAACAGCAACTTTATTCCTTACTTCCCTAGCTTGATCGAATTGGATTTGTTAAGGCCAGACTCAGCTCAGCAACTCTTAACATTGTTTTAAGTATCACTTATATGTTAGTATATACAGGTGATATATAACAATACACTGCATTTTACCCGATGTAACAACGGAAACAACAAATAAGAACGACCAAACATGTATGTTAACATGTTAAAACTTTGGAATAATTTCATTTTCTCTTAAATCAGACCTTGCCCTTCAATGGCGATGTCATAGAAGAGGAATGGGTAGAGCTAAAGGGAAACTGTTAATAGTGAACAAAAGCAAAATTAGTATTTCAAGAATCACAACAGCGGTTTATACAAAAACAAAATGCTCATTAAAGCTTTTATATAATCCTTTGAATTAGACGGTTATCATTGTCAGACAGTTCACATTCATATGTCGTCTGCAACACAAAAAGTACAAAAAAGCAGCGTATATTCTAAACTATTGATCAAAACAATTTCTTATCTTAAGCGAATATGAACTGATAAGCGAGCGTCTGCATTTAATAGTTGACTCTACTATCAAATCGTTTGGTTGTTAACCTGTTAACCTGTATATCGTTGAATAACTTATAACGCGCGTTAAACTTATTGAACTGAATTGACGATGGTTTGTGGAAGAGCTTCAGTGTATAAGCAGATAAAAAAGAGATAAATAAGATATAACTTTCAGTGTGCTGATAGTTTGGAAAGAAAGGATACCTGGGATGGGATGGGATTAGCCGGCATTTTTGCCGATACTGCGCAGCGACATTTCTATCATTATAGCACAGGGGCACATATGAGGTGCCCAGGGACCGAACCCGGCCGGTCCATTATACTGACACCGACGAGTCAGGCGTAATGCTGTCCCCTTAGCCCCGAGCGTTAGGAGGGAAGCCACTACTACCAACTTTAAAGTCTTTGGTTTGACTCGGCCGGGGTTCGAACCCACGACCTCCCGATCCGCAAGCCGACGCTCTACCACCTGAGCAATTGCGGCCGGTTAAAGGATACCTGGACCCGATGTGAATAGAAATTATGCTGTTATGAAAACGGATGATACCTTGTTCTGCATAGTCACATTATTAGGTACAACTTTAATGCCCACATAAAATACCAGTGTTACATGTTCGAGCTTTTTTAGAGTGATGTGGCTAAGTATATTATGAGTTGTGCTGCTTCGTTCACAGAAATGTGTGGAAGAAATTACAAATATACTTGTACCCTTGAGAGAAGTAATTTCGAATTGGTCAGTGGTACATGTTCCGTAAATTAACATGCACTCACTCGGCTGATAACCACTGCTTTATTAGATTGACCTAGATAAAATCCACGAATTTTAACTAGGAGGTAAGCGGAGTTTTGCAGGAGGTACATTGTCCTAATATGCTGATAAACCGTGTAATTTCCAGTTATACGTGTTGGTAATAACAGTCTTCTATTGTTATATGAAAATGGTATCCAAAATGTTAAGTCTAGTTTTGATGATCCTTTTTAAACTTTATTTTGCTCTTCTAGTGATATAGAGTCATCCGTGTTACTATTTTTCCCCAAATATCATTATCCAGGCCTTAAGGCTGACCATGGTAAAATCTGTACATATATTCATATATTTATATAGGGTGTTGACTGTTATTTTTATATTTTTGTATGTAATGCACTTTTCAGAGAGAATCAGTTTGCTCACGATTTAGATTGTTGGTATTAAATGGTAATTTAGTACTTATAAACACTAGATAAACATGTTCCTTACCTGGGATCAAAAGGACGTTACAAATAATTAAATTTGGGAAAGTTCAAGACGCAGGATTTCATATGCCATTTAAATGTAAGATTGACAAAAGCACTGAGGCAAGGCATATCATGCATTTATAAAGCAAACCCGACAGTTAACAACTTAAAACGGCCAAATAGACGAATGGCCGACTGAGGTGTTCATCCTGGCTTAAAGGGTCCCAGCCTCGTACATCCTCGTGAGTTTACTGAAAGATTTATAAAAACCTGCTCCACTTTGAAATAATCACAAGTAGCAACGCCATTTAAAATCAAATGTGCACATTGTTTTGAGTAAATAGAGAAATATTACTGATAGTAGAACAGAGACGCGAATGAGTATATTGTTGAAGAAATTATTTGTTTGAATCTGAGACAAAAAACACTAGAGTAGAAGTTTAAATGATTGTATTAGCCTGTTCATGTTAAAAGAGCTTAAGTACTCAATGCCAAATAGGATAAACTAAATGGAAACAAAGTTTACATGCACACTTTTCTTTCTGATCTCTACATTGCATACATAAGATGGCTATGATCATGATTACAAAAAAAAAAAACACGACA
The DNA here is from genome assembly GCA_007844125.1 of Sinonovacula constricta. Lineage (NCBI taxonomy): Eukaryota > Metazoa > Mollusca > Bivalvia > Cardiida > Solecurtidae > Sinonovacula > Sinonovacula constricta. The sequence goes on from CM017558.1 coordinate 34,936,122, forward strand.
AGGTTCTATAAATATTACAATAATACAGTAATTTAAAAACACAAGACAAATGTATTCACATGTCAGTAAAATTTAAAGTGCTTATACCAATTAGATAATACACTAAAGAATAGAGCAACCTAACAGTTACGGCCTTTGAAACGTCAGTCGGCAACTGGGTTTTTCAAACTTTATGGCATCTAATTACCTTACCAAACTAGGAAACCGTCAAGTAAATATGAGTTTTAACAAATAAGCTGTTACATAGTTTATAATGCAATTAAACTGTGTATACAAATGTTCAATACTACATACTTAATTTTATATTTGTTTGTAAGATACGATCGAACAGAATACGAAATTAAATTATTATTGTTAACAACCTTTCTGGTTAATTTAACTTATCGTCCGACCACTGGGTATAATTATTATAAAGTATAATGTTACCTATTTTTAAAATGATATATTTATTAATTTAGAGGTCGTGATTATGTATACACACAATAATTGTATTTTACAATCAGTTTATTATCATTTTTGTAACCAGCATAAAAACATTTTCTAATTCTTTACCATAATTGTTTACGAAACTTGGCTTTGTATTTATGGCAGAAATCAGTATCATTTCAATTCGACATCTCATACAGAGGACATTATCGTTTGCTGAGGTGGTATCTTCGCCTCCGCCTGCATCGGCACCCAACCCTACCCTCTCCCAAGAGCCCCAATGGCAAGCAAGTTCATGGGCGAACAAGGATAGCGAGGTAATGGCGTTTCTTCGTGACATGAAAACTGAGATGCGTTCTGATCTAGCGACATTAAATAATAAAATCGACGATATGAACCGCTGTGTTTGCGACCTAAAATCCGAAAACGAATCTCTTAGACAAGAAAATCAAGATATGAGGTGCCAAATTAATAAATTGTCATCAAAAGTAGACAGCATAGAGGGCCAGTCACGCAGGAATAACCTAAAGTTTTATGGAATTCAAGGACGAATTGGGGTAACATGGAAAGATACCGAGAGCAAAGTAAGATACTTTATCACAGAAAGGTTAGGTCTAACTGATTTACAGAGCGTAGAATTAGATCGGGCGCATAGGATTGGAGGCCGAGGTGACCACAAATGCTCCATACTTGCAAAATTTGCTCGATTTAAGGATAAAGAGACTGTTTTACGGAAAGCACTGTTTTACGGAAAGCCAGACAAGTTTTCACGAAAGGGACCGAGTTTTCTGTACGCGAGGACTTTATAGAACGAGTGCAGATGCACCGACGTGAATTAGGCAAGCATTCATTCGAGGCCAGAAATCGGGGTCAATTTGCCGATGTACGGTTCGATAAGTATAAATGACAATAGTTTTTATAAATATGATGAGATGACGAACGAAATCACGAGGATCGGGAGCACTACAGCGGGACCGGGTGGACGCGGGACGCTTTTGGACCACGTGATCAAGACACAGACAGCCGAACCCACCCACGTGATCAAGATGTCACTGGAGCCGACCAATCAGAGTCTGAGGACTTCTTCGACAACGAGTCTGCGAGTACAACTGACTAGGACAAAGGTCAAGGCCAACGTGTTAATGTAAACATAAACATTTTGACATGGAATGTATGTGGCTTGCGTAAATTTACAGACAATGTCTCTTTTAAAAACTACTTACGCTTCTTGGATATGATAGGATTAATTGAATCATAAAGTGATTTTAATAAAGAGTTTGATAATCTACTCGAAAATTATACATGTTTTGATTTTGTAAGCACTAGATGTGCAAATTCAATCCGTAATAACGGCGGCGTACAAGTATACGTCAGATCTGAGTTTATGTTGAATAACTTTATTACTAGAATATGTATGCACTTCATTGACTGTGTGGTATTTTTATGAAATTCTCCGGTTTTGAAAATATGCAGGATGATATAGTTTACATAGCTAATGTATCACCAGAAGGGTCTAATATTTACAATAGGAGGGAAAATAAAAATGGTATCAAATACATTGATAATAATTTATAAGAATTAAAAACGCATATCCAGATGCATATATTTATTAAGCGGGGGATTTTAACGCACGTACTTCAAATATGTTAGACTTCATTCCTGATGATAATATTAAAAGTATTTTTCAAACTGATGTTGATTATAATAACGATACGTTTGATATGCATCGTAATAACAGAGACTGTGAACGAAGTAATGCATTTGGACAATCCCTTATTAAGCTTTGTTGCACTTATGGTGTCCATATTCTGAATGGGAGATTATATGATGATATTGTTGGTAATTTTACATGTTTAACACATAATGGCGCTAGTGTGGTGGATTATCATATTGTTTCAAAGGAATTATTTCCATTTGTTAGTTATTTTAACATTGATTCTTAAGATGAGTCAGATCACTTACCCTTGTGCTCTAAGCTAAGCTTTACTAAACAAGGTAGAAACACATCTAGGACTTCAAGCATGCGAAACGTAAATTTGAATAATTTCGAATAGGTTAGCAAATACAATTGGTCTGATACCTAAAATGATGGGTTTATCGAAAGCTTGACAAACGCAATTAATAGTAACGCGATTGAAATAGTAGATACTATTCATACCGATATCAATTTGGCGGTGGATAAGATATTAAATGTTTATAAATCATCTGCTGAAAAAAATGCGCATAAAATACAGAAGTAAAACCTATTTTCAAACAAACAACGCATATTGTTGGAACGGAACATGTGAGCAATTAAAGCAGTTAAAGTACGCAGCGTTACGACGATTTCGCTGGACTAATAGAATACAAGACTTTCAGAGCTACATTGATAAACGAAAGTTGTTTAAGAAAACATGTTATGTGCAGAAGCGGCGACGCCAGCTTAATAAAAGGGAGAAATTAATTAACAGTAGTAAAAATCCTAAAGCTTTCTAGCAGTTGCTTAAAAATTGTCAAAAGAAAGATGAAAGTACCGTTCAATATATTAGTCCCGCCACATGGAAAACATATTTTCAGGGTCTATTACATAAGAAAAATATCCTATATATAAATAATATAGCTATAGATGAAGGTGAATTGCCTGACGAACAAGACTCTGTTCTTAATTCAGAAATAACAGCTGATGAAATGATTACAAGCATTAAAAAGTTAAAAAAGGGGAAATCTCAGAGAACAGAAGGTCTTGGGACTGAATTCTATAAAGCACCGTCTCATATTATTACACCTGTATTATGTATATTATTTAATAAGAAATTAGCAACAGGGGATTTTCCTGATATCTGGAGGAACAGTATTATTGTACCAGTATACAAATCAGGTAGTTAATTAGACCCATCAAATTATAGGGGTATTTCACTTATAAATGTCATGTATAAGATATTTTCAAATATAGTCTGTAATAGGTTGTGTTTATTAAGCGAGGAATTTGACAAAATAGACGAGGCACAAGCAGGCTTTAAGTCTGGATATTCCACTGTAGATAATATCTTTTCTTTGCAAAGCTTAATTCAGAAATAGAGTAAAAGAAATATCTTGCGTGTATTAATATCCATGTACACAAATCTTAATATATTTGTCCGCATTGATCACGGAAAAGTCACTAAACCCTTTCACTGTAATAGTGGAACCCGGAAAGGGGACGTAAGCAGTACGATAATTTTTAACTTGTACATTAACGAGTTATCTCGCTTCTTGAGACTAAAAGGATACAGATGCATTTTTGCATTAAATCAAATTCATGATATTATATGTATTCTCTTCGCGGACGATGTAGCAAACTGCGCGGAAACTGCTGTTGAATCACAGTTGCAACTTAATTCTATCGAAGAATTTTGTGATAATACGTGCATGACAATTAACCATTCAAAAACGGAAATAATCGTGTTTAGAAATGGTTCTCTGCGGTCATACGAACTTTGGTCATATAAAGTTTCGCCAGTTAATACCACGTCATGTTTTAAATATATGAGTTTACTTTTTAAACCAAAACTTTCTTGGTCTAAAGCAAAAGCAAAACTGGCTGCTTAAGCCAGAAAATATATTTTTTGACATTAAATCCTTCCAAAGAGCTTTTGGTTATTTGTCACATAATGAATACTTTAAATTATTTGATTCTATGGTTAAGCCTATTTTAACATATGGTGCTGAAATATACGGAACAGATTATTCATATTTACTTGAACAAGTATTCATTCAATATTGTAAAGATTTTCTTGGTGTTAGTTCAACAGTTAATGATTGTGTAGCTCTAGGAGAATGTGGTAGACTTCCTTTATGCATTGATCATCATATAAATGTATTAAATACTGGTGCAAACGTTTGTGTATGCCAGAAAGCAGATATCCACGAAATTGTTATTTGATGTTGAAACAACATGACAGTTTAGGAAGAAAAAATTGGGCTTCTGCTATTAAAAAATATTATATAGCTATGGCTTTGGATTTGTTTGGTTGAATCAAACTGTTGGCAATATCCGAATTTTTATACAACATTTTCAATAAAGACTTATTGATTGACGGCTGGTTTGAAAAGGATAATTTCTGTATACTTATGATGTGCTCCAACGATGATAAAATCAAGTCTTTAGCTTTTTATGTACATGCCATTATGAGACATACTACTGAAACGATACATGACAATACTTGAATTGTATTTTGTATTTTATTATGATTTGCTGTATTTTGGACTGGTGGCCTTTATTTACAATAAAATGTTGAACTTGAAAAAACAACAACAACACTATAACGTAATCCAATATTCGGTGTGATTTACCGAAAAAAAGCTCTTCAAAAATAAATAAACGTTAACGAAGCTATCAAATTAATACATGCTAATGTTAAAATTATATTTGTGAATAATATCCATATATTCTTTATTAAGCTACACAATTTTAATAAAAATAAACAATTTAACCGCCACAAAAATCGAATCGACTTTACGCTTATTTAGCTACAACTATTTGCTATAAGCGGAAGTAACCAATATGCAAATATCAAGGACAACAGCACTTGTGAAATACCAGTTAGGATTGTGGACTTTCTTTTTCAATGTGAGTGGTTTATGTATTTCTTGTTTTTATGTTTTCAAACTCGTTGCAAATGTGCCTTAAGTCCATTATAAAGTAAACTTATTCCCTTTAAATAGACTTTTGATGGTATTGTCTTTACTGTTCAACAGCCATTTAACGTGTGTCCATGTATTTTTATTGTTATGACAGTCTAGAAGTATGTAAAGCATAAGCGTCGAAGCGGAACGCATGTTATTTAAACAATAAAATATAACCTATCTTCGTTTGTACTCTTCATCGATGGGTTCTGATAAATAGTGAAAACTGTTAAATCTAGTGCTAACTCTTTAAATATCATTTAATGGAATTAGGCCAGAACATAGTATTAAACAGAAAATGTATGTTGTTAAATGATAGTGGGGCAAAACCATTTCCTCTCCATTATTTACATGGAGGAAAAATTGTTAAGCCTTCTTTTACAATAATGCAAGGACTATTATGACAAGAGACTGTGCGTTTATTCATACAATGTTAGCTTAATTCAATATTTATATTTATATGTGCTAAAACTGTGCTATCTTTGCCAAAATTGAAGTAAGCAAAGCGTGTGTTAATCTTTATGAACCCCACATTCCTACCTGCCTATACGTTATTCGTAACCGTTTACTTCCTATTAGCTGTCGGGTATTTGAACAAATTCTAATATTCGTGTGTACCTTTGTTGTGTACATAGGTAGGTTAGAGATAGATCGGTGAGTTCTATATGTAGCTAAATCAGTTCGCATTTGCAAAAATACACTTGTATCGCCACCAGAATATTTGAAGTACTTTATACTACTGTTCAACCACCTTCTTTGGTATATGTTAGACATTTAAACCTGCATGGGACCTACATACACTTCATACACTATCGATTCTTTTGTTTAACTAGACTTCGCCAAACATCTGCGAATTCTCATTTTTGTCAGCAACCTTTGTATAAGTGCAAGCTTCACGTTATTGTTGCGCAAGCTAAACGGATAAAAGTGAAATACTCGGTGATCTCACAGGACAGCTTCGATTTCCTGTTACTACCAGCTAAAATGTCGTCCCCACAAAAGGGGCGCGATGTCGTGCTTTTTTTCTCCAAGTTATAAGCTGTATGTCCAATGTGGTAGATTGTAACTTGTAAATAAGAATATATGACAAAGTCCTATGAGTATTGCAACATATACCAAACTCCGAAAAGGCACAGAACAAAGGTATTTCACATGCAAGCCAAGCGAAAAGTAGGAACAAATTTGTGATGAGTCATTTAAGGAAAAGAGCAAAAATAATAATTTCTAGTGTTTTTTTAATTAAACGCACGACACAATTATGATTATTATAGCTACATGTAACGATTATGGGTGGCTTTATTGCACTAGATAACTGTCTGGCTAGAACCACCGGCGCACGGCAGGTTCATAGGATATGTTTTACTTCATGAAACTTTAAATCCAATTTAAATAATCCTTTACTTGTTGTGTATAATTATGACGGTGTAAGAAGCAGGTAAATTCAGATGTTCTTAAATACTTTACCTCTATATAACCATGGCGTGTTACTCCCTACCAACGTAAAATTACGAAGAGAACATTGGTTTTCTTTCTAGAACCGATGTAAAAAGAGGCTCGATAGCCGAGTCTTCAGATGCTGTCAGTGGACGGATGTGTAGCTCTGGCAAAAATGACTCCAAATACGAGTAAGCGTTTTGTAAATACAACGTTGACCACAAAGCAAATAGAAGGAATGGGCGTTGCCGTTCTCGGGCACAGTCGACTCATTTCGTTTGGCTCTGAAATAGTCTTAGATTATTATAACCAAATGACGCGATCGATATTTCATAAGGTTTAAGTCGGTAACTAACGAAAACGTACACAGTAAGACGCTGTGAAAGACACGAGCGAAATACATATTGAAATTGATAAATGCAACACTAATAACTCAACTTATCTTTGGTCACTACGACACTCGGTGATTGACGACGCGGTGAAGCGCGTGGTCTACTGTGATAACGTTTGCTCATTGCCACGGAAGAGTCAAGTGACCAGGATGTTTACCGATAGGATCTAAGCGATAATCAGAAATACGTCATCATCAAGCGATAATCTAATAAAATGTCTTACAAATCCAATGTCACATCAAAAACTGTCCTGATTGTCACAAAAAAAACTGTCGTTAGATAATGATAGTCAAATATGTTTAATTTCGATGTTATTCTGCCTACGTACAATTAAACCTTCTTCCTATACATTTATGTTTCTGTTTATTTTTGCCATATTTCTCTTTCTGATACAATACATTCTTTTGCGTCGTCTTTGATGCTTGGCATCAATGTTCTTCTTGTACAACTCTGATGACCGGTTGGAATTGGTTAGGTTTATCTGATTTACATATGTGCAAGCACACATTGGTTGTAGTGGTAACTTATTACAAATTAAAGTAAATATAACAATATGTAAGGACATATACTTACCAAATTTGTATTGCACATAATGAATCCGCTCTCAAGTATTGAAAGAAAACGCACAAAACTCAAATACAGCATTTGATTAGAACTTTTTTTCCGGTTACCTCAGACACTATTGAGGGCGACATAATAGTTAGTGTTGCGTAATAACAGGATTGTCATTTATACGGTGTACGAGTACATAATAAAAGAACGGCAGTCCGTGACTGAAATAAGACTAACGCTTAACAAAGTTCAATGTTGCCGCACGAAGCCTCAAGATGCCTTACGTACGACAATTATACAATGGTTTAATTATTCAAGGTATAATACATCGCATCTGGTATTTTACTTAATCTGTTCCATATATGTACTTATAAGTTACGGCCGTCCACCCTACGCCTGCACAAGGCAACCGCCCGTCTTTTCTTCAATGACATTTTGTATGTTTCCTATCATTGCACCTTATTATAGTAATGTTACCCTCATTACGACCGTGAGTTCTAAGGATGCGATCGTGTGTGATCGTAGACATTCAACCTAATGAGTATTAGAAAATCTAGAATCTTTAGCCGCCGTGGTAAATGTGACTACAGCAAAACTTAATGTCGCAAAATACATGATCTCACTAATCAGACTAAGATTAAAGATTCCTGAAACAAACCATGTATTACTCATGTCTCAACTTAAGTCTGTATCATAATCAGATATAACTGGTATTTTTCAAAATACCCATTAGTTCGAAATCACCTAAATAAAACTAGATAAAACCTATTGCATGCGAAAATGTAGCTCTCCATTAGATGTTCAATTTTTTAGCATAATAGAACGTCAATTAGACCCCGATTTTGATCGATATAAACCTCCATATCTGTTTGTGTTGGAAGTATTCCAACATTGTACGAATTATAATCGCATACAATCGACGAGCTTTAAGAATCCCGATATCCTCGCCTCATGATTATTCACAACGCATGCGCATTACATCGTTAGCGCAAAGGCAAATAAATAAACATGTCAATGCTGAATTGAAAAGCTTGTTTTGCTGAATCGAATAGATAGTATCGATATAAAAGCGATAAAATCACACATAGAACAGGAAAATCCACCAGAACTTGATTCAGTCGTAGGACGAATCGAGAATAAACGATTTTACGCAGCCGACATAGCTAGAGGCGATCAACATACAACAAGTAGGTCAATATTCTACTTTCGCTTTTGCAGGTTCTGAACACTGAAATGTTTCTGTTTACATACGATTTTTATTCGAATGGTACGCGTTTGTTTGCTGTTGGATCATTATGAAAGGCGTATTCATTGCCTGTCGGTGACTGCTCACTCCAATAAAAGGCGTGTTTAGCACCCGGCCAATGCTCACCAGTAAACACAATGTTCTTCAACCTTCAAGTTAACTTATTACTGCCATTTTATAAAGGAAAGTTGATCACAATTGGCAGTTGTTCAGCGGTTATCAAACCAAAAAGAAATAGCTAACGGATTTATAAAAAATGTAGTTTTCATGATAGTGTTTCTGAAGCATATTCATTAATAGTTCGTTAACAGATACCCTATAGCTCAGTAGGTAGAGCGACCCGCTAGTATTGGATAGGTATGTGGTTCGAATTCCCATAGATGCACCACTTCTGCTCCTGTTGCATTTTGTGTCATGACCTACTGTTGTGATATAAAATTATGTCGTAAAGTAGAACTATGGTGGAGATACAGGATGAATATTACTGAGAGAGAAGTGTTGCTGTTTCTATGGTAGTTTGTTCACACAGCCTATTTCGATCAGTTGGTATAGCGATCAGCTAGTATTGGGGAGGTATGTGGTTCGAATCTTAAAGAGGCTCACTTTTCCCCCTACTGTTGCATTTCAAATGTGTGTGTAAAGCTAACATAAAATAATATACTTCTAAGTGAAAACTTAAACACACAAATTATTCAATAAATTAGAAAGAATGTTGTCATTAGAAAGAATGTTGTCATTCTCATAATATGTACAGGTCTTTTATATAATTATCATATGGGGTTGCAGGAAACGAAAACCTGAACACTAAAGATGACTTTATTTAATGTGTGAGATGAATAAGTGCCTAAGAATGCAATGCCCAATAACCAATCAAAAAGGTAAGAATTAATTTTGTTTCAATCACCCAAACTGTTTTAGAAATCTAGACACGAGATAATCTTGTATTATACAAGGATAAATTGACATCACATTTTTTCAGCAACTGGAACCTGAGTCTAGTCCTTCATTAAAGGCTGTCATTAAAAACAACTAACTTCACAACTCTTATTAAACTGTTATTTTTGCTGGTATTGAAATGCATTACAGTAACACAGTTGTGCTTATTATAATGATGTCCTACAAGAGGAGTTCAAGGATAAGCTGAATATATGCTAACAACTTTCCTATTCCAATGGGCATTGACTTCAAACACATTATTTTACTATGAAAAGTAAATCTTTTTTTTAATAAATAAATAAATAAAATGTTACTTTTGTATCATTTATTTTTCAATAAGCACAACCTAAAACATGATAATAATATTAAAACAGCAATCCAGTTAGGGTTGCACCACAACTGATCTTCACTTACTTGCAATGTTCTTATAAAACAACCATAAATAAATTCTAACTTTAGTTTTCAATCTTCTTTCTGATGTGTTTATCGCAATTACAGCATACTTATAAAGATGTTTATTATTATCGTACATAAATTTGAAAATCAAGTAAATATTTAGAATATTACAGAATAAATTTAACGCAATCGCAATATTAACATATGCAAGCCATAGAATATGGGTAATATGAAGCAAAAATAGTTTATGTCTACTTGCACTCATTTTAATAGTTTGTACCTGATTTTTAACCCTGAACCTCATCACGACTATATGTATGTTGAATGTACATGTAGGAATTTGATTTTCTAGAGCACATTAACCATTTTCCTTGCCTAGTGGAGAGGGACCACACAGGTCCCTTATTTTTCACTATTAAACAGAGTATGATATTTATTCCAAGGAATCTGAGTCTTGGGTTGACAGTGCTTTTGACAGTCTTTTTGCAGAATATCTCTAGCACACTATTGAGGTTTGCTTCTGAGAAATCGTTTTCAGGTAAAGTTACCGTTATTCTTCAATGATCATTCCGAAAGCAGTATCCCTTCCTCCGTCAGCAACATCTCTTCTCCTAACCGGCGTAGCAAAATCCCTAAATAGATAAACAAAATCAAATAAACACCCTCAGTACCAATCCATTAACAATAACAACATACATATCTGCTTCATTTAAAGAAAATAAGTTGTATGACAAAATAGCTGTTTAGTTGGTTCACTTTTTTATAGACATGAACTAATGTTGCCATTGTTGTACTCTCACGATACCAAACTATCATGTCTGTACACTACTCATATAATAAAGCATTAGTTATAATGATGGGGATCAACAACGCATTTTCAAGTACTTTGGCATTACATATAATGTGATGGAACCGTGAGCCTGTAGGGCTGTTGGTTTATAAAACTACTACAACAAATGTACAGTAATAATAATAGTGCCATGTTAAAGTGACTGTCAAAGTCTTGCATCCGACAAACAAAATCACACATGGGTGAAAATCAACACTTGAAACACTGGTATTGAAATTGTTGTGTCACTATCATGCCGATTAGTGTATTGTCTGGGAATGACAAATACAAATGAAATATCACAAGAAACAGCGTCTAGAGATAAACCATACTTGCTTGTTGAGTTAAAGCAGCTAAAATAAGCTAATAAGCACCGCAACACGTTTGATCTTCAGAGAGAAACAACAACATATTATTTGAAAGTCATTGAATAATATATATATATATATATATATATATATATATATATATATATATATATATATATATATATATATATATATATATATATATATATATATATATATGTATATATATATATATATATATATATATATATATATATATATATATATATATATATGTATTTAAATATAACATAGTGGTCAGAGGTTATACTTTATTCCATTTTATTGTGGTTGATCAAGGCCTTGCTTATTGTAAAAAAAAAACAGAAAAAGAGGGCCATAATGACCGTATATCACTCACCTGAGTGCCGTAGACATTTTGTTATAGTAAGAAAGAAATATCAGCAATGTAAACAGGCCAGAATAATTATTTATTGTCAAAGCAATAATAGGATAGGGATTTAATACGGGCTTCCTGTATCTGGAGCCAACACTTCACCGTTTGTCCTACCAGGCCTAGATTCACCCTTGTAAATAAATCAGGCCATGAACACCTGTATATTACCTCACCCATGTTCCTGACATCGGGCAGACCAGTTGTGTAACTACCATTTTATTTACTTCAGTGTGTGCAAGGAGGCTTTACTACTACAATTTCTAATGATTGGTATGTCGCAGACCATGATCGAACCAGGGGTCTCCAGTACCTGGTGCCTACGCTCTTTGCATTTCCAGGTTCCGTCTAGAATAATTGTGCTAATTGTAAATGCACAAAAGCATTATTTCCCCTGCCCGCTGAAGCTTCCTTTATTCCTATATAGGGCTGCAACAATTCACGTGCACGTTGATTTGATTAGATTATATTCCCTTTTGATACATCTTTCCTGTAAGCTGGCAAGTCAACCTTTTCTGATTTGTCACAACTTGAAAAGTATAAAAGCTATTCACATGGGTAAGAATTGATTTTCTGGTGAAAATTATATTTACTCTTGTGGTTCCATACTTAAATAAATACTCTTTATCATGGAAAACAATTTCTGATCCCAGCTTCAAAGTGCCTTGAACACAGTTAAGTGGCAGTAATTTAACAGTTCACATCAATTGTCTATTTCAAAACTGGTTGCACTGGGACTAGTTTCGTTTAAAGTGAGCATAGGAAACATATTGTATTGCCACTAACTAATAGACTACTAGTCCGTATGAACAAGTGTTTCAGTGTGGTTTAGTGAGGTTTTTTTTTCAAGTAAACCAGGTGAATAATGAAAATATGTAGTATTAACTGACAAGCCTCATTGTAAGTGAAATTACGAATGGAAAAAATAACAAATTTGTAGTTATCTATCTATATTATTTCTAGTAAAAGTAATGCGCATTTTACATATAGTTCTAAAACTAAGTAAGATCACAAATTACACACATAATTAGCTGGTCTCGGCTGGTTATGAATTTCAAGTGTTGTCCTGTCCATGCCTTTCTCTGCATTTGAGTTTTCATGACTTGGTCCACCAGTAGGATGGTCTAAAACTCTATGGTAATATAGTTACTGCTACTCTTTGAATACAATGTACCCTAAGATTAAATAAATACTTTGTTTTTTTTATGTGTCAATTTGCTAGGAAATATGAATGTCGTCGTTGTAAGATTTGCGGGGTTTACAGAATGACCGACTGCTGTATTTGATTACGAATATACCTGGGTTCGAAAGGGCAAGCGCCCGTTTAAGCGAAAATGTTGTTCGGACTGTCAAAGGCGAAAGCATAATGAAATCGAAAAAGTAAAATTTAGACGTGTCGAAAGAAAAACAAATCAGCTGCGTTAAAATCAACTATGATCTCTCCGATACTCTGAAACAGTTGGTAAGCCAAAACTGAAAGTTGAAAATAAAAATAAAACAGTAATGTAAACTAGTGTCGGGGACACAGGGCATAGCATTGTATACCATCAAATCTGTCCCCCACATTATGGAGCTTAATAGTGAATGAATCCTGTTCACCGCAAAATGTTCATAAATAAAATAACACTACTTATGGTTGATGACAGCATCTTGTTTATATATTTTTCAACATGCTGGGGATGGTTTCGTATGAAAAGTAGTACGTTCTCGGCTAATCTTCGACAGATTCCATAAACTATTGGTATTTCCCATTGAAATTCGCTTGTTTATACGTGTTGTTTCTATTGTCGACTTTTGTCAAAGAATATTTATCGGCTAGAGACAGATTTTTGCTTGTTGATAACATAAATGTTCAAGTAATTGCTTTTATTAATATTTAATGGCATAAAGCATTAATTTTGAGTTTTGGTATTGTCTAAGTTATAGTTATCTTTAACTATCATGTGTTAATACATTTTCAATTATTACTCAAAATCCAATCTACACGTTATCTAAAAGGTGCACTATATCACCACCGTATCGTTAATGCCAATACATACGTAAGGTACTAACATGTTGACTATGCTTACGTTTTCACAGCTCCATGGGTCGTATTAAACATATAGATATTGAGGAGAGGATCAAGCATAACCACATATCTGTCGATTCATGGACTCAAAAAGCGTGGGTAGATCATGATCTCACTGACAGAGATTCGCCCGTAGAGAGTCAGCAGACTGAAGACATGCAGAAGAAGGTTAATAATTTGGCCACAAAGTTGACACGACATTTTCAAATATTTGTATTATATATCTAGTGATATTTCAATATTTTAAAACGGCATGGTTTACATAGTACCTTACATATTTTCTTGAAGTTGTGTATAATTTGTAATAAATAGACAAATATTAACATGTATCGAGACATCATATTACACATACAAAAAGCTATCTTTTCCCGATTATCTTAAATGAGACATAGCCTTAATTGGCGATTGGGCGCGGCTTATATTTTCTGCGGACCTTTTTTCTTGAATGAACGTACAATTTTGCAGCAAAGTTAGGTCAAGCACCTTTATTCGTTAAGTAGTTTATTACACGTTGGAAAATGAGGTAGTTAGCAATTGAAGATTAACCAATTAAATTTTATAGCAACTATTTAGTAACCATGTTTGACCAAAAAGACGATTAAGGGATACAAATTAATTTCAGAAGATGACAACTCAACATAAAGTTAAAATGGAACACATTAATTATCCGGAAACTGTAAACATAGACGCTGAGCAAGTACGTAAAAAGGCATTCAAAGAATTGCTAGAGCAGTTTGAAGTTGCAGATGCCGCTCATAAACAGAAATTGAGGAATATCAAAGAAGACGTCTATAGTTTGCTTCAAGACAACCATGAAGAGGCAATTAAAATCTCTGAGCTTCAAGAAGAATTGGCAGTACGAGATAGGCAATTGCGTCAGCTGAGAAAAAAACACGATGGGTTGAAAACCAGGTAGTATAAGGTGCACCTTTAAAGATAAAAGAAAGAGCCTATTAACCAACTAAATGAATATATAACTAAGAACACAAATGAATATATATATATATATATATATATATATATATATATATATATATATATATATATATATATATATATATATATATATATATATATATCTTCAAAACTTTCTATATAGGTCACGAGTTTTGCAAATGTGGTTTTATATTGATTAATGTTTCTATGTCTGCTGTGATGCTAAGCATGGACTTTCATTTCTAAAAAACTACAATGCCGGTTAAAGAATTCAGTAAACAATTGTATGATATTTATTTAATGCTTTCAAATCACCCGGCGAAAGTTTGGCTTACTCTCTTTTTTTTCGAGCAGAGCATACTGCACAGCAAGCGTTAATTTTTTGTTTTAATTTTGTATCGCACTGACACAGTTATGGTCATATTGTTGACGTCCAGCTAATTACTGGTGGATAAAGGCACCAGACTTATGTCTGAGTAGGCGCACCGCAGTTAACTGGAAAACTTTACCACATGAAAATTCTCTGGGACTCGAACCCACGCGGTGAGGGGCTGAGGAGTTACAAGTCGGCACCTTTAATTCCTAAGCCACGGCCGCCCCCAGTGTTAATTACATACATTGATACTATCATTGTTCACAACTTTATGTACAGGTTAAGTAAAATGAATACCGGAAACCTTGACATCAATTTTCTGAGCAAAGAAAACAGCCCAACAATGCTTGCTGAGAGGTTTGGTGAACTGTACGATAACCAATGGGGTGACGCTTTCGAAGAAATACAAGGCAGTCTCGGGGGTCGATATGACATGGACAACATTGAAAGAGATGTAACAGTTATTTTGCTTCAGATACTTAAGGTGTGTATATTTATAATGCATTTAATTTCTTAATTCACCTCCTGAAACATATCGTAGTCAGATAATGGGTGACAGAAAATAAGTGTTGTTGACAAATTTCAAAAATGTAAAAATCCCTATTTATTTTATAAATGTGAAATAGTTATAGTTTCAACTACGTTGCCATGTCATAACTATCACAATATCAGTAAACATAAATTCATAGTATAGTCCTATACACAAATATATGTGTAGTGTAACAATCGTTGTCAAAGCAGCACATATACGTCAGTTTTGGATTGAATTCCTCTTATTCCTTTTATGAATATATTTTCTGATAATAATAATTTATGTTGTGATGACTGTATGGTAGATAAAACGCTTGAACATTCCGATAGATAAGACCATTTAAACTGTAGGAATCCTGGCAATTTTGTGAAGCCGAGTTCCAGGCACAAGAAATTCGACTGAAAAAGACTCTCTTAATGGGCGCCGAGGTATAGGGTCTACCAATGATTATTTACACCGATTCACAATAAACAAGAACCAATATGTATATTCGTTTTCTAAGATTAATATGAATGTTTATAAAAAGTCATGAATCCTGTTTAAATAATACCGTGAGTTATTAAGTATATTATATATAAGTATACTATAAAACAATATATATATCTATTTATATATATATTTCCTCCAATTTTCTAAGTCCTTAAATTCGTTACACGTAGATTTCACTAAAGAATATATTGTTTGATCATTAACAAAATAATAATATAAAATGATGATCCAAGCGCCTTTAACCATAGATATTTTTTTTTAAAACTGACATTATTTGCTTAAGACTTGATTAAACGGGATTTTTAATGGGTATAATCAAGTTAGCTATTATGATATTCTATGCAGTATGGTAACATTAATAAAAAATCTGTCATTTATATTTTGCATTCAGTATTTATTTATTAAAGACATTTTCGAGCGACGTTGCATTCATTTTTTTATTATTTATAAAGGTTCATGGTAAATAATTTCTAAAAGATTATGGAATACGTGCATTGTATTTCTGGACTAGTATCTTTATAATTTCATGACATATCCCAGAATTTGTTAATAAAACTCACAACTAAGACTAAGTTTAAGTTAACAAAAATGATAGAATCATACGAGTAGCCAAGGTTACTCATTAAAAGTTCAAACTAAATGTTACCACTGACATCACTCATGTCATTGTATTTCAGAACAATATGGAACTGCCAGAAGAATCGCTGTATCACCTTAAACAGGCAAGAAAATTTGTCGCCGATAAAACCGTAGATGCCGTTTGCCAGGTAATTTCAAATATTAAATATATATATATTATTTTGTTTTTGAAATACATCCCAGCGACCAATTATGATCAATTAATTGATGTATTTTATCTTTATAAACAGTCCATTACATCCATAAACAAGTGGCTTTAGTTTAATTAAATTAACGATCAAGTGTCAATAGAAACGGACTTGTTTCACTGGTCAGTATCAAAAAGTATGCATATGTGTCTCATTTCGTAAAGAAACGCTTAAATGTTTTATCGATCCTATGTTCTCTCACAGAGGTTGTTACAACTTCTCCTTATAAAAGGATAAATTGAAAGCACTTAATAAGATCGCAACGAAATACGTGCTTAACACCATTACCTCAAACGTTTGTAATTACAGAGATGTCTCGCCCGGAACTCTTTGTTGAAGGGATTCCCGACTGAGAAAACAAAATCATTTTTGAACGAATGCGTCAGAATTAGCTGGCTTATGATTAATCAGAATCCTCCAATCGTCTTTGATGTAACAGCGAAACCCGGGGACAGTTTTGACTTAAGGAAGTACAAAGCGTACACTAAAAAAGGCTCCAAGATCGACTTTGTTGTCTGGCCGCCTATGCAGATGCAAGGACATTCACTGCTGAACATGGGCATCGCTCAAGGCACAGATGAATGTGTCAAAGAAACTACAAATTGCATCGCATGAAGACGGCTGTTACTAGCAAGTTCAAACTTCAGACTGGTACAAGAATCTACACTTCAGATGATGATAAGAACCCCATTACTGACAGGGCGGAATTTGGCATTTATCAAAGCGAAAAAATGGAAGGTTGGAACGTAGCGTATGAGGAAAAAGATGATGCACAGGACTGCGAAAACTGGGTACAACGAACGACAACACATAGAGCGAGCTGCCAGAGCAGACCCACTTACCACGAAACATATAGCGCTAGGCGAGGATACAGAGTCCAGTACTGCAACCCATCAGCTAGCAAGGAAGACGAATATGAAAATGAGAGACATACATGTACCAAAGTGAACGACCTAAAAGTAAGGAAACAAAATTTGGGAAATGAAGCAGCATGCAGGCAGAGGGTTGTTAGGCCAATCCGAAAGGATCCCTATAAAACAAACGACGTGAGTCCTACGTATTCCCTGCACGATAAACTAAGTGCAACAATATGGGAGTAAAACCTTAAATACAAGACCTAAAAAGTCATTAATATATTCGGACAAATCTCTAGTAACCGTACTATAACTGGTGCGAGAACTATTACTGGTTAATTAGATAAGAGCCGATAAAATACTGCTGAAGGAAGAGTAGCGGGCAAATATCCGCTTTTAAACTAAGACTTATTTGTGCTGCTGCGACGACGTGCTTTAGTTGTGATGATAGGTGCCGGAAAATTTATTAATCACATTCTTTATTGCTAATGTTTTTACTGACATTTGCATCAACGTTATTAAATTAAAACATTCAAAATGCTTAATTTTTTAAAGAGATTGAACAACATTTAAATATTTAAGCACTTATTGATGATAAGTTTTAACCGGGCTTGCATTATCTTTCATAATTGTGCTTAACTATCTTCTGAGGATGTCGCATAATTTGATTTAAAATGGTGACCTTAATAGAGCTATAAAGGCCGATAGATTGATAAGCAATAAATGTAAATAACGCTTCATTATTACCTGTAGTAACACTTTAGGTGTAAAGCATATTAATTGACAACCAAAACACCTGGGTCTAGTGTCCCTCTATTTCATATTCAACTTGCTTGAAAAGGAATTCATCTATTATATTAATGTCTGTTTGTCTGTTTGAAGTGTTTTTTCCGGTACTACTTGATTTAATATAGTATTGAAAGTATGAAAGTTTTAGAAATAATGAAAATCATTTCCTTGCGACTCACTGCGCGGTCAGTTCAGATCGACATGACCGATACACATTGTCAAATTTCCATGAATCTCATTATTATAATGGTTACAAATTTGTCTTATGAACAATGAGATGCATATCAATTGTGTAGACTAAACTAAAGGCCTTATCTCATATCTTAACATGAAGGTATAACAGCACCACCAAATGCCGATTGGTCTACCTTGAACACACGAACGTTCTATGAGTACCAGGCAAATATTTAAAAACAACATCTAAGATTAAAACAACAACAACAAACAAACACAATATAATATGCATGTAAGTACTTGCATCCAAATTTAGTCATTGTATACCATTGTTCAAATATTGATACGTCGGAAACTGATTGATATACGGGAAACCCTCATGGTCATATTTTGTTTTATATTTGAAAAAAATCGCTGATTCTTTTTCTGCAGATTTCAATACAACAAGTTTGTATTTTCATTCTACACACGTTTGAACCAGGTAATCAGGTTTTGTTTTTTCCCCTCATAATTGCTCAGTAAATAATATTCCGATAGGGAATGTTCTCAATATAACAGTCCCTTTTAACTCTTTATTTATTATTGTTAAATAAAGAGTAAAGACATAATTATTTTTGAATAAAGAGTTTATAGAGTTTTCATACTCATATGAAGAACATTTTTACGGACATTACTGGGTACTGGTTCCAATAAATCAGATTCGTTCATAGAAGAGACAACGTTCATTAGCAGAGACGCTTTAAAATACTGACACAATATATGTTTCAATGGAATGGCTAGAATATCACTCAGTCATTGTATTAACATTAAAGGTGTTTTTGCACACTGCAATTTAAGCTAAAAAAAACCAAGTGACCACTTATATTTGAGCGGTTCCTTGCCCAACAAATGGGGTTGTATTAAAATCGTCTTTGCTTAGATTACCGTTTTAGTTCATTACCATGCCCTGATCGCTACACAGGCATAATTTATTGTTACATGTATTTGATTTACCCAAACTGTCGGATACCATCTTTAACATAGATGTCAGCTCTAGGGTCTTAGATTAATAACTTAGTTCGATGGACAAAACTTTGTTTTGTCAAGCGGTTTTCTTATTTAAATACAAACGATGCATATTTTATTAGGCGAATTCTATTAGAAAAACATCTGTTGGCTACTTCGATGTTGTTGGTTTTCAGCTCAAATACACAACTTGTCTTTTGTCGGCTTACCTGCATGCCTCTAACTTGGAAATATGTTACCAGCTTTAAAGTTCTTTTCCGATTTACCAAGCCCAGGTGCACATGTGACAACATCATCGGCGCAAACGTCATCTTCCAAAGTGTTTCTTTTCGGATTTCGTATGTCAAACAGACAAATTATAATTGCCGGAATAAGTGCAGATCCTTGTTGAACTTCCAGCAATACTTTAAAGCTTTCACTGACACCAACAGATGTTTGCTATCACATGAATCATATACTGCAAATCAATTTTGTACATGTTTTAGGTATTGGTTATGTTAGTACAAAAGTTCGTGTATATAATGTTTGCACATGGTACAGTTTATCATGTACTACTATTAGATGATGCAGCATGTTGGATCCTCTTTTCGATGCCCTGACGACAGAATTAGCAACTTCTGACGTGAAATGGACTGTAATAACTCGCCATATGAACAATATGAATAATTTGAAGTGAATTTAAAATATACTGCCTTAATAAGTATGCTGATGTTTTAGTGTTGATATATTAAAATAAATAAAAGTAACTTAAGGTGGATTTTAGCATAGTGGTACCGTGGCTGACCTGTAATTCCTACGACTACTCATTTTAAGAGAACGTCGGCTTCCATTATATATGTTTTATGTATTTTGTTTGGAAGTGTTTAGTACACTTTGAAAATATATTCTAAAGATAAAGCATTGAGTGAAGGTGCTTAATTTATTGCATAGCAAATGTTCATACACTCAAGACAATACAGAACTTTTTTCAACCATGTGCAGTATGTTTACTATGCATAATTGTTTCTTGTCCTAATATCCACCTTTTTATATAAAAGAACATGTTCTAGAATAGTTTATATTATAACTGTCAATACACATAGTTTTTACTTTTATGTATAACAGCTTGAGCACAGAGACTTTAATGACATTAATTTTGTTGCTTTGATATATCTCAGTACTACCCTATAGTTTCTTACATAGAATCGTTGTACTTTTGTTAATAGTTTTAACTTCCTTTTTAAGTACTAGTAAGCTGTCACTTGATAATATGTTTTCAAAAGACTTGATGTGAGTAGCTTACATTAATAATAAGCTTTGAGTAACCTTTAACCTCTGTAAATTAATCATGCTGTCTTTTAAGCAGAACGAGAATTTTGATGTGAACAACATTTTTTTGTATTTCCTATGTATCAGATAAGTTATTCCTATTTTGTATATGACTGTTAAATTTGCCATTTTGGCTAATGTACATCACAATCTACAAAATTAATATTTTATCGCTAGTTACAAGGCAAAAGGCATCTTTTGACTACAAAATACTCGTTTTCATGGTTGCCATGGCAACCATTTTCAATTTTAGAATGTATCGGATCGAATGGTATAAGCAATAAATCAATGGATCAAATGAATTAGTAAAGTGTAAAGCAATCATTTTGACTGGTGTGTAGAATAAAGAACCACACCGTGATAGTAACAGGGTAATACAACCAAATTGACTAGTGTTTGTTCCAAATTTACGTAAACCTCAAGTTTTACTGTTACCTCCTTAACTAATATGTCCGATTCTCAGCACTGAAATTGCATTGGTAAAGTTTTAATAATCTTCCTTAAAAATTCTACACTAGTGAGCGTGCAGTTAGCTACCTATGGTCGTAAATGTCATATACCGACATTACATCTATATTTTACAAGTGGTTTCCGATACTAGTTCAAACAGATATTTGTGATCATGAACCATATAGTAATCGTGTGGCAGTTGTATGGTAAATGTCAACTTATTTAATAATAAAAGAACAGTAAAAAAGTATCTCTTGTCTCTATGCTGATGTAAAATTGTTATTTCAATTTTGTTTACAATACCCTAGACCCATTCTCATGTTTCAAAAAATTATAAAATCATAGGCCAATTTGTGTAGTATATTTCCAAATTATGCCATTTTGGTTATGCCATTCATTTAGAAGTAAGTTTATTCAAATAGATACATTAAAATATTTATTATAATGTAAAGTGTATTAATAAAATTGAAGGTTTCTCATATGGAAGATCAGACCTCAAGCTAAATCAAAAACACATTCATAAAAGAAATTCAGAAAAATACCAAAACAAACAGGTAAATTTTTATGCTATTTATGACCAACTCAGGCACGTAACCTTTATTCTTTGCAAAAAAGAAAACTTGGTGATATTTAGATAAATGTGAGTTATCAATGATAAAAAGTATAACTACACCAAATTTATAGTCCTATATGCGTTGTGTTTCGCTTTAATTAATTCAAGTAAAAAGATAATATGCAAAAACACTTGCATAAACATTATGGAAGGACACAATTAAACAGTATCTGAGGTAGGTATCAGACCAGTGGTTACTGTTAATTGCAAAGGGAAGTAACCACATGTAATGTAATTCATGCTTGTGTGATGTTGATCAAGCGTGACTGCTTTAACAATTATCGGGGAATTCCATTTTTATTTCGGACTATCGCTTTCAAAATGTAAGTTCTAAAGTTATTTTATTATTATTATGCTCTAATATTTTATAAACATGTTTTTTTTTTCTTATCAACGAGTAGGTATTTCTACATTTAATGCCCAAATAACAAACCTTTGAGAGTAGCGTACACATGTGAAAATTTAGCCACAATTTGGTGATAAAGGCCTTTATTCATCTGCTGATTTAGGTAAGGTGTAAGAGGAACCTTCTAGTTGAAGCATACAGATTACTAACTACATCGAAGACCATTTAGCATTTTCCTTTTATATTTACCGACATAAAAACCAGGGAGTTTTAATGTGTACACCTGACCACTTCACAAAATCGATTTTCTTTCTTCGCTCTGACATGCCAAAACACGTCGGTATTCAAACGGTCACAATACTGAATTTGGCAATAATCCAAACTCAGTTCACTGGTTTACGTAAGCGAATTGTATGTATAGAAAACAGTATGGCACTGTTTAACTTAACATTAGTTAAGACAATGTTAAAGTAAATAGTATTTAAGATATAGTTTGATTCGTGTGCTTGAATGCAAAAGACGAAATAATCCATACAGTGAATGAGAAATAAAACACCCAAACTAATTTACCGTGTTATATGCGTTAACAATAACAATGCAGTTTGAAAAAAGGCAAAACGGAATCAATCCGGATAATTAAACATACGGTTTGGCAATCTGAAAATAAACTTAATCGAGAAATAAAATTTATTTAAAATTTTAAATAAAAAAAATTTTTGGCGAGAGAAATTGGATATAGTGTCCCACAAAATTTGGATGTATAATTTGATCGTTGTTTGCTATTTTATATTATACAGAAAAACTCCTATTGCATTTGTAAGATTTGTACATGTTCAACATTTATTGCTAATCTGTATTACAGTGTATGCTGAAAGTCGTAAAATTCTATATATCAAAGTAGATCAAATGATGCAATTATAATTTTAATGTTTATTAAAGAACTACTGAAAATATTCCCCTTCCTTCCATATTACCACATGAAAAGCATTGATACCGCCGATTACTACTTTGAAAATATGTAAATGAGCAAATGGCGTTAACATGTATATGACATAGGCTGCACACATTGTTTTGCACATGTTTTATGTTTATGTCTATTGGATTAATCGCCCCACCAACAGTATTTCAGTTATCTGGAGACTTTGTTCACTTGAAGCAGATATTGTGCTACCATCACGGTGTATAATATGCCGTGAACACCTGGCATGATACCACACCCAGTCACATTATTATGACACAGAGACACACGGTTGTAGAGATACCTATATATTTACCAGAACTTTAACAAGGAAGCTATACCACTACCAATTTAAGGACTTACGCCGAGATCGAAACAGGGACCTCCTGTACCTGGAGCCGACGCTCTACCGATTGCGCTACCAGATCCAGTGCATATTGTTTAAATTTATTTTTGTATGAAACTGAACTTTTATGGAAGCTATATAATGAATATTAAGGAATACCTTTCTTAAGACCCATAGACAGATGAAAATAAAACCCTGGTGGTTCGAAGTTGCCAAAATCTGTCATTTATGTACGAGGTATGAAGTTTATGTGGTACAGAGACTGTAACACCAAATAACAACTCGGAACATTATAGTCATCTCTACGAAAATAATTCAAAATATAATTGTCCATATACTGCCTAGTAATTACCAATGTTACATACAACAGCAGCCTATTGACAAATTTCTAAAGCAGTTCATAAATAGCACCGCGCTTCAGCTGATAATTTAACATGAACCTCATTTCTAGGTCTGATGATCGGGAAAAATTTCAGGCTGATTCTTCAGATGCCTTCAGTGGACGGATGCCTGATGCTAGAACTAACCGCAAAAAGGAGTAAGTAGTATAGACAATTTGTGACAAGCAACACAAACCATAATAAGTAGGTAGGTAGAAAAGTCTCGGGAGGAAATTTAACGTAGAATACATTGATCATTTATTCTTTGCAAGTAATGTCTTATGAAGATTCTATATCGCAAATAGTGTGCAAATCTTGAGTGTTATTCGTACTATCAAGCTCCAAAACAATAATTACACTTAGATACACGTGATTAAACAATGAAACAGCATAATAGATAAACAACTTACTTTAAGACAACATTTTCGTTTCATGACTACGTCTTATATTTTAAAACATTACAAACACTTCTTTAAGGGAACTAATCAAATGGTCGGACTTGCTCACTTGTGGTGATTCTGAAAGGAAAAAAGGAACAACCAAAACAGTCTAAATTGTGGCACTGAACTGCTAAGAAAGATATGTAATTGCAATACTGTTATGTTTGTAGTATAGACGGAAACATCTGATTAAGATCTGATGTGCGTAATATTGCAAAAACGGAAAAACAATCACAACCTTTTCGCTACCCTCTTGCCACTATGCGTTACTAATGTACCCTTTTGAACTTAACTGATTAACCCATCAATTTAGCAGATTTCTAAAGTTAAATTGCGTATACTTTAAAGATTATTGTAAACATACATTCAAAGAAGGATTTATCCTTCTTAACTATATGTAGTTTTATTTTTTATTGTTTACTCTTATGACGTTATACGCAGGGATGACGGTTATGTTGGTGTCATAGACCTAAGTGACGAAAACAGACCCACAAAACTGGTCGAAAGATATAGTGAACTGTACGTCAATCAATGGATGGACGCCTACGATGAAATACAAAAGAGACTCAGTCAACAGTTTGACGAAGACACAGCAGAAAGAGAAACGATATCAATACTGCTTCAGACACTAAAGGTGCTGAGAAAGATAGTGCACTCGTATTAATTGTCAAAATGGTATCTTTTTAAAAAATGTATAGACATTATATTACCTGTCGTTCCAAAATTATGTTTTAAAACAGGAACTATCGAAATAAACTCTTACTTGATCTAAAACGTCGTAAGAACTCCAAATCAAAATCAGTTAAATGTTTTTCCTATAAATAGGGTTTCCTTTCGACCGTGTCAAAAATGTAATGTTATCATCTTAACTTAATTGATGTCATCTTATGGTTTGTTTTAATCATTTGAGCATATGTGTATCTTCAAGATTGTCACCCACAAAGAAATCAGACTTTCTGAGCAGAAAGTAGAAAAATATAACCGATCATTAAATATTTATTATGTGTCAGTCACTGTCCCTTGACTATTAATAGCTGACTATAATTACAAACAACTTTGTATAACTGTTTTCCTTAATCGAAACTTTCAGGATGCCATGCAGTTTTGCAAGACCGAGTTTCACGAACAAGATATTCAACTGAAAGAGGCTCTCTTCCGTGATCCTCAGGTATGGCAAAATATTTTGACAAATTAGATGGTAGGTAATTGATATTTCATACCACGTTGGAACCTTATTCAATCTTTATAATAACTACTTGGCCTTTGTGTTTAGTAAGTAATTTTCAGAATATAATGACGGATTTTTTGCAAACTTTACATTTCACCAATTTAAGTTCGCGTACTAATACTGATTCTCGACCAGAAAAAATCTCCTTATCTATTAGTACGAACCGAAATGAAAGAAGTTTTTTCTTGCTTGGTTTACATGAACGTGTCATAAGAGGACAAAATAGACTGTAATCTGTTTACATAAACATGTCATAAGAGCACAAAAAATACACTTGAGTCTAAAAGAGACTTAAGTATGCGACCAAACACGTTGAGACGTCTTTGTACGCTCTATTCAATTTTATTCGGCGCCGTATGACCTGTTAAGTGTCGGTGTGCCGTAAAACCCAAATAAATAAATAAATAAATAAATGAGGCGTCTTTAAGAAAGAAAATGCGCGTCAAACTGTTCATTTCGGTGTATTTTTAAATTGGTAGTTATGTATGGGATCATGCTAGTGACCCATAACGCATGTAATAATGTAGAATCGACAAACGACTTAATAGCAGCATTAATCACAATTGTGTATATCCCCTTTATAGGTGTTCATGCTACTTCTTCGTTATAATAGTTTTAGGGTGGCAGTGTCCAAATATTCCATACATGAGCTATAGGTGGACTACAATACGCGACAATGGATCTGTAGACATTTCAACAACATTGTTGATCTTTAACATTGGGCCGTCAAATGGAATGTCCTTCAAAAACATGACATCAGCAGGACAGGAAAGTTCAATTCCCTGGTGTTAATCCATGTTCATATCTGACACGGCGTCTGTCCTTATGCTTTATGCTTAAAATTTTGCAGACGATTGTTTACAGGCAAGATTCAGCACCGAATATGTGTAAACTAAAGTAAACAAAATGCATTCAGAATATTTAATTTACTTAGAGCAACAATGCGGTTGTATACACACAACAGATGGTGTCCATTTTATTCAATTTGACGAGCATACAAGCATTTTATAAGTTGCATTTCACCTTAGTAGTAAGTATGTAAACAATAATGCGTGTCATCGCCAAAAATATAGTCCGGTCATGGATATTAATGAAAAATGAAATACGAAAAGCAGTCACATAACCGGGATGAGCAAATTAGATTAAAAAAGCACCGGTTGTTACCATATTCTTATATAAAAGCTTAAGAACTTCCCAGTCATAGAATACAATATGTATTGGCTCAAATCCCGAAACGTTCCGATTAATAAAGAAAGCGTCCGTATGATACTATAATTTTTAAAACTGATTACGCGTTATGTATACGTCACTGCTAGTTATCCACTAGGAAACTTCCAATCCAGTAAGTATAGCATCTGGCTACAATTACCGCTACTACACAAGTCAGCATAAAAATTCATCACGTTACTGGTCTAGCATGCCGGGAGTCGAACTAACGAAAGGGGAAAGGAATGGTGAACTAAGCGGCCATGGTTGTCTCTTTGTAGTATATGGGTATAAGAATTTTACTAAGCGAAAGAACAGCTGTACATATTTTATATGTAAGTTAAACTGTGGTTATATCATTTGTGCAAGAAACAATATTATATCGTAACATAAATTTGTCAAATGCTTTGTTAACAAGTTGTAAAACCCAGTTTGCGGACAAAACTATTAAGTATTGTTTCAAGTGGCGTATTTTTCTAATAAGGCACACACTCATGACACAATAGGTTAATATAATTTACTTTCAGTTACGTCTAGAGCTGCCAAAAGCATTTGTGGAACAACTAAAACAGACTAAAAAGTTTCTTGCTGACAAAACAGTTGACGTCGTTTGTAAGGTAAAATAGTTATTGAAGTTTGACGACCTACAGAATGTAAGTAGCATTTAAAAAAACTTGATCAAATAAGAATAGTTAGAAAACTATGTAGTGATATTTCTGAGAACATGAGCAAGTTTTGTGTTAAAAAGATAGAAAATCTATGACAAATAACACATTTAACGCACATGTAAATGTTATTTCGATGAACACATACATGCGCGCACACTCTTAAATGATAAACTGCTTTCTCGATATAATTTTAGAGGCATAATCAACAATGCAATACAATACTATACAATTGGTATTAACATTTATGTAATAATGTAACACAAGCTTGCATCAAACAAAGCCAAAAAAATACCTCATTTGTTTTCATTTCAGGTTCTTTCGATTTTGTTATAAACATATAGCCTTGTTTAGCTTCATAGATACCTTCCATATTATGATTCATTTTTTAACAACTTCCACAGAAATTTCTTGCCCGAAAGTCATCGATCAAGAACTTTCCAATTGATAAAATAACAGAATTTGTGAAAGAATGCGTAAAGATCAGCTGGTTGATGGTTAATCAGGATCCTCCAGTCGTGTTTGATGTCACCGCTAAACCAGGGGACAGTTTTGACTCAGAGAAGTACAAAGAGTATACCAGCAGAGGTCCCAATATTGACTTTCTTGTCTGGCCGCCTATGCAGATAAAAGGGCGATTGCTGTATCAAGGCGTCGCACAGGGTAAACCCGAATACGTCAAGGGAACTAATAACAGGATTCACACGAAAAAGACTGCTGTCAGCAAGGCAATATTCCAGATCGGAGCAAGAAACTTCGGCACGGATGATGACATGGACACCGTAAACGATAGGTTGATATTTGACGAGTTAAAAAGAGAAAGGAGGCAGGAGGTCATACATGGGGACAGACGGGCAATCAAAAAGAAGTACACTGAACGACAGATCACACAAAGACCTCTCAGTAAAGACCCAATTTTTACCAGGAGATGGCTTAATGATCACAATGGAGGCTGTCTACATATGAATCATAATCTACAGACCAGAACTGGCAGGACACGAGATGTCAGTGATTACTCTGCAAGAAACTACACCAGTACTGCCGATGTAGCTACGTTAACAGAATTATCTCCTGTAGAGGAGACAGCGTTTTCTGTCGTGCATCAAACGCACGACGATACAAATAGCACATTGCGAGGATACTTTGAGAAGTACCCCTCTTCGACACCCATAAATGCTGATATTTATGAATATAGGAGGCAACGGTACAGAGATGCTGAAAACGGAACAACTCGAAGACCCGTTATAACCGACGATGGCCGCAGAAATACAGGCAGACATAAAAGTGAAATTTTGAGGCCCAAAACGAGCAGTTCATGTGGCTTTGTGCCCATATCTGCTTCACAGGAATACTGCCACGAGACTGACCTTAGGCATTACTTTAATTAAGAAAATAAAGGGTATTCTAATGATTTTATTAGACACAGTCTCGGAGAGCAAGCTTACAAAAGATGTTTTACTTTCTGCAACGACAGTGATGTGTAATGGCGTAACAAATACATGACTACATGTTTACACAACATTGATTTAAATCATAGTGGTTTTTTTTACCTTATGACGTCATTACCAATACTTAAGTATACATCACCACGTGGAAGTTTTGTTTCAAATATATATTATTTGTTTACACTGCTTGTATTTGATAGTAGGGCGAGGTCGTAGCTTTGTAAACCGTTTTAAAAATCCCAGTTAGCCCTTTTGCCCTTCCAATTTGCATTTTGTTTTGTTGGCATAGGTAGTTTTCTAAAATTCGATGATTTCCATCGTGTTTTTTTTTAATTTCAAAATTTGACACTTTTGGCATGTGACATTCTGGCACTGTATGGCGTATCTATATTGTTCTTATTATACGTCATCGCTAGGGCTGTTTATTTTAAAGTACTCACTACTTTGGAACTTTTAGGTTGCCGAGGCCTTCATCCTCTGTACATATTGTACAAATGTTGATAGTTTAGTTTATTATTAGTATCCGTGTTTATGTCACATTTACATTTACCATATTTGCCTTGGTCTAGAGGTAGTTTAGATTTAAATAGCCGTGTTTTTTTAACCTTTTCTTATTTACCTATTGGTAAATATTGCATTTGTTATTTAATGTAATGACTCGCTTCAAAATTTTGACACTTGTCAATTGAACTGGTTGTGAAAAGTACGTTTTGTGCTATTTAATAAATTTAATTCATAAAATACTCATATGCAATACAGGACATTGTCATATTTTTTTTTCTTTCTTAAGTTGCTTTAAAGATTTACTTACGAAGTAGTGCGAGGTTAGAGCTCTGTAAATCCGGTTTAAGCATCCCAGCAGGATTTTTGCAGACTGACCGTTCCAATGCTCTCATCACAGATTTATTTTTACAATTATATCTAGCTTGCATGTGAATACCTTTGTATTGTGCCTTTTCAGGGTATGGTATATGTTGCAGTGCTCGTATGACTTCAAATATTCTTATTTGGTTATGAAGGCTTCCATGACTGTAGCTATGCTGATGGATTATATTCACGTATTTATTCATTTTATAGCAACCTTTTTATTCATAAAACATTTTGTTGAATGATCAATTCAACTTTGTGGATGACGATGCTTACTAAATGTGCGTCATGAAGCAAACTTATAAAACATTCATTTAAAATTACGTATATATTCGTAACAATAATAGGGCTTTTTCCAGTATTATTTGACAAGCCGCTATCCTTGATGATATGTAATTGGACGAAAACCCCATTTGTGATAAGGTCCCTTCAACGTACGTAATCTGGAGAGTCGTAGCAAGAGAAACATATGACGATAGAACAATTTTTTTTAATTAAAGGTTTTTATAATTTAAACTTAAACACTATGCATAAATGTTTAAAAACGAATCCTTCTCGAAATATATTATACCACCTTATTGTATCATATTTATTCTTAAATTTTGAGCAAAGAACTGTCGGTGAACAAAATTATCGAAAGTAAATCTAAATTCATTATTTAACACAAAGCATTTTGCATCAAAAGATACAATTGCCATACATATATCATAAATTAATATTACAGTAAAGAGTTAGCAGGGAGTTGATTTTAATTACTTTGTTTTTGCTATCTTTCTATCTCATATAATTCTTTCTATTAATATCGAGTCTTACACATTTGCCTTTCAACATTGTTTTTGGTTATGTATTGTTATTCAGACTGTATTGTTATTCAGACAAAGTCTTACAAAACCATACTATTTTCAGAAAGACACAATTATAATCAAGTAATATATGACCCAGAAGACTGATCAAAACAGCATAAACTGGGCCCGACTTTCTGTTAGTGAACTGATTCGCCGGTTAAAACCTGTAAACATCATAACATAAGCTATATCGAAATGACTATTGTGCCGGTCGCAATGTATAAAACCTACATAAAACAAGCATTCAACAAGACTCAGTGGCGCTGTCAATATAGCACTAGACTGTCAACCATGAGCTCCAACGTAAATAACCTATATCACCTATATAAATCAAGCATTTTTACCTTTTTGCTTTTACGAAAGGTTTTTCGTATATTTTTTTCTTTTGCAGTTCTTAAAATTGTCGACGAATAAGTCACTCGTATTTATTTTAAATCACTCCATTTAAAATTGTAATGGATAATGTAAAACAGCCCCCATTTCAGATATGTTGTATTAATTTCTCGGATGTAAATCTTATACGACAGGCCATACCACCATCGTCTCATATAGGTAATATCATGCATGTTTTACTTTCGTCTTGTGCCATGTTCTATATGATATTATCCGTATTTGTATCTGAAAAGTTTATTGATTGATATTCAATTTGTAAACGCTTAGTAAAGTTTGCCAAACGATGACGATCGGGAGATCTGTCTCAAACTTGTAAATAGTTTCATGGACATGTTATTGCGCATGACATCTTTCAGGTATAAAATAAGTTGATAAGGAAGAGGGAACACAGTTTTATAAAAAATAGATTATGAAAATTGGTAAAGTATATTGCGAACATGTTTTAAATGTTGTAGTCACGCTCTACTCGTATATGCAACGAAATTGTTAATGCCAAATGAAACGATTTAATTTTCTATTTTATTTCACTACTTACACAAATAATAAAGATAAATATTGTTTGTTTATTGGGTTTATCGTCCCATCAGTATTTTAGCTATCTGAAGAGGGTGTTCACTTGAAGCAGAAATAGTGCTGCCTTCAATGTGTATAGCATGTCGGGAACACCTGGCATGATACCACACCCAGTCACATTATCCTGACAACGGACCAACCAGTCGTGGAACTACCCTTATATTTGCTTGAAGGTTAGCAAGGGAGCTATACCACTATCATTTTTAACGAGCTTGGTATGTCGCGGTCCTGGATGAACCCGGAGCCTTCCGTACCTGAAGCCGACGCTCTACAGATTGCGCTACCGGGTAAAGATAAATATTGCTTTTGCATATAATAGTTTATTTGACTGGAAGCATAGGTCGCATAAACATAAGCTTGATGTGTCTTTTTGATAAATATGGTTTAAATTATGCATCTGAGAATAAGTTTCCCCTCAATTGCAAGTTTTCTCCTAAAATCGGACGCATTTTCCCTGATATATGGAGTGACAACATCAGTGGTATTCACAAATCATCTTAAAATATGAAATCACACAAGCCCAAGTCACGCTAAACAGTTAATGGTCGATGGTCCTTTAAGTTTTGTTCAGTATATCTTAAATATTCATATTTAATCTTACATAGCATTATAATCATAAAATTTTTGACAAACATTGAAATTATGTACTAATAAGTAAAAACGGTTTACTGCCATTACCTCTGACCTATGTGGGTAAAACGATGCGTGTGATATGATATGAGGATGCATTCAACATTTATACTAAAATCATGTCTATGTCATGTGAAACCTTTTTCACATAGATACATGTATGTAAAAACCATTTTTAAGATAATTATATGGCTTCAATATAGGCTTACTTCAACGAGATAATGTTAACATCGTGTCTGTCTTGTGCACGTTCCCCACGCTTGTCATAGAAAAGAATAACCAAAAAAGAGCTAGCGATTTAAATTTGCTTGTCCGCTTCTTAAAACTGGGCATAGACAAGTACACGGCATACATTAACACGATGAAAGAAAGTTACCTAAGTAGTCACTTAAGTAAATATTTCAGATGCTTTGTCAATAAGTCATTAAATACGGTCTCTATTCAATTAGTTAAGAGAATATTATTTAAATTGGCAAGTTGATAAAATACCTAAGCTGATTTGTGTATTCCGTCCCTGAACCATTAAACATCGAAATATAATGCGACCACAAAAAAGTTGTTGGGTTTACCCTATCGTGATTCTCTAATTTTTAACTGGGAATTCTAATTAAATCCTTGTGTTGTCAAGTGCAATATGTCATAAATTTCACTGTATGTTTGCTGTGATAACATATAAAAGAATCATTTGTTAAATATATGTGCCGTTTGTGAAGCGTGATTGAACTTGTTTATGTTTGTTTATATTAGAAAGAATAACTTTTTATGACCTGCGGTACCAAAAAAAATCTGACACCAAATCAGAAATATGTGACCCCGTCTAAATACAATTTCAACAAATTACATAATTAGAACATGATAAAAATAACAAATCAGTTTTGCAAAAGGAATAGAAAACGCTGAAGAATATACCCGCAAAGTTCTGCCACTGCTTGTCCAGTTATTGATTGCTCCAAGACCTGCCACATTTCTTAGCTAAATAAACCTCTGTATATTGCTAGTTTGTTACTTACAATGGTTTATATATGCTTTATTAATTAATCAATGGAAGAAATAATGTTTAAATAATTACATCTGATACTAGAAATTTAGAAACAATTTCTGTTTGTAAGAAATTGGTATGAAACTACATAATTTAGAAAAAACAGTACAAATTTATCAACTGTACAAAATATGTACCGTACGATCTTACTGAATAAGTAAAAGTTTAATTTAAGAGACTTAACTTGTATATGCTTCACCTTTTCAAATCCTATCAGTAAATGTCAACAAACTTCACAACAATATGTTATTTATTATGTAATTAACAAGGTTTAATACAGCCAAAATAAGTTTGAATTTGTAAACAACTTGAAAGATTCACATCAAAACTCTAAAAATAGTTACGTGTTATTAAGTTATCATTTAGGTTCCATCCGATTTGGATAATAAATATCTTGAACATCCGGATTAACTGTTTCATGCAATAATCCATTCGACCAATCCTTATGAGTCCAGGTCAGACCGTGCAAGTTTTGCTTTTTCTGCTACCTACCTACCTACCTACCTACCTACCTACCTACCTACCTACCTACCTACCTACCTAC
This sequence comes from Sinonovacula constricta, assembly GCA_007844125.1. Taxonomy (NCBI): domain Eukaryota; kingdom Metazoa; phylum Mollusca; class Bivalvia; order Cardiida; family Solecurtidae; genus Sinonovacula; species Sinonovacula constricta. The sequence continues at coordinate 34,970,041 of CM017558.1, forward strand.
CTACCTACCTACCTACCTACCCACCCATCCATTTCCATCCATCCATTCACCCATCCATACATCCAAAATTCAACCTATCCACCTACCTACATACAAAACTTACCGACCTACCTACTCACCTACCTACCTACCTACCTACCTACCTACCTACCTACCTACCTATTTACTTACATACCTACCTACCTACGTACGTACCTACCTACATACCTATCTACCTACCTATCTTACTGCTTACCTTAACCCAAGCCAAGAAGGAATATCAGTGACAAAATAGCAAACAATTTCGCTAAGAAATGAAAGTCTCGCACACATAAACCCCACATTCCCTTACGGTCAATGTAAGAGTATGCCTAATAGAAGCTTATATTTTCATTAATGTCGACCTTAAGTTCAATAAGAATAAAACATCGAACAACTACGAAAGGGAATAAGAACCCCAATGTTAATACTTACCATAACGACATACTGTTCGATAACATATTAGTTCGGTTAAGACAAGACACTTTAGAAAAACAATAAATCGGTAACACACAAGCAATCGGATTGAAATAGAAGACACCCAAGACCTATCCATACCGTTACTCCTCATTCATAGCTCGTGGGATATTTAGTTCACTTTCCGCCGTTTCTGCTAATGATATTTCTTTGGTCGCTTGGCAAAGATAATATATCCATAAGAGCTGCCTACATGACACTCAAGAAAAATCTTGTGAACTCATTCTTTTTAGGTATAGACAGCACGTAACAGACATACAAGAGTTTAACAACAACAGCAATACTTTTCCAGTTACGCAGGCCTTAGTTCAGTTGATAGAATGTCTGCCTTTTTCACTCTAGAAAAGTGGAAATTGCACATAAATATATTTCCCTATTTTGAAGACATAATTTAGATTAACAACATACAACCTAATTATTTATGACAAATTACTCTATCTGAAAGAAACAGCACATAAATTTTAATTAATTTCTAAATATGGTGATATAACTTTCAATTGACAGAAGATCTAGCGGGACATACAAAGTGACCTGATCGAAATCCATTAGAACACATGTACATCGCCACATATGTGACACAATACTCGATAAGTTAAAAATGTAGCAGCGAGTGTGTTACCGATATTAATTTGTATCAATGTTATGTTAAGTTATTCTTTTGCATTTTATTGTTTCTTTTAAATATGTTGCTATATATGTGTCATTTTAAAACTAGTTGTGCCAACAGATTGTCTATCAAAATCGTTTGGTTTGTTTGCCATCTTGCTAGAGCAACTTTTAACTATATTTCCACGTAGGTCTGTTTCTGAAAGTAAAATAGCCAACGTGTTCCGAATGTGGTATTGGTTCAGGTAGTCATTAAATTCATACCATTCAAGAACGCACACCGTATAAGTCAGGTCAGCGGAGTCATGGGGCGATGTAGGCGGGATTAAATGTGTCTCCAAACAAAACCATCGATTGGAACTTGCAGCAAATGACAACGATGAATGTCCCTGGTACGTGCATAACGACATTAAATCGGTAACACACAAACAATCGGATTGAAACACAACCAACGCCAGACTACCAAGACCGATCCATTAGTTATATACTATAAATTTGTAAGAAATGTTCATTGAGCATACGTTATACATTTTCATTGTTTAATATGTTTAACTGTTTCCAATTATAATCCACATTATTTTAACCTGATAGGTTTTAATATTTCTACTCGCGTATTTTAATTTTTAGCTGATTATACTCTATTCGCGTTAAACTTCATTGTATTCGGTCTATCAAGTGTCGGTGTGCCGTAAAACACAAAATACAAGAACCTTTCGATTAATACTGCGCCTACATAGAGAAAGAGTAGCTAACAGTGAGTGATCCCTATCTTAAACCTTGTGTATACATAAACGGAGTGGATCTACCGATTTCCTTTTGTTCACTGTAAGGGGAAGTAACTGATATGCATTGCTCAAGGGGGACCACTTTAAACTAACACTCGGGTATTCCAGTTTTGCTTCCGACTTTCGATTTCAAAATGTAAGTTTTAAAAGCTACTTCTATTATTATTTGAATCTGATGCTTAACAAACACGCTTGAGAACATTGAAGAAAGGATAGAAAATTTTAAATTATTAAGATGCAAGGTTATGACTTTATGAAGATCTATTAAGAGTTAGTCATTATTGGGAGATTCGAGTCTGAAGGACCAACAACGCCCCTCAGGTGAACAGCTTCCACTCTTATTTACTTAAACAGTAAGCTTTCACTTTAGAGAAATAAAGGCAGACATAACGCTTGTTCACCCATGCCGCGTCCCCGTTCACCGCTCATACATGACAAGGCAACTTAAAATTAACAAACATTTTTTTTAAATTCTTTAGGTATACAACACAATACAATTTAAAGACACTTCGGTAATGACAGTTTATCGGCATGGTTCCCGTCTCCATCGTGCTAAGCCACTGTCAAAGCAGGTACACTGGACAAAAAGTCGTTTAGGGCGACCGAGGACAGCCATCCGTAATATAGACCCCCATATTCAAGCGTATGCCCCAAAAGGTTGAAACTGTACGCTTCGTTATGCCCCAAAAGGCTGAAACTGTATGCCCCCAAAGGCTGAAACTGTATGCATGCCCCAAAAGGCTGAAACTGTATACCCCAAAAGGCTGAAACTGTATGACCCAACTAGGCCGAAACTGTATGCTCCACTAGGCTGAAACTATATGCTCTAATAGTCTGAAACTGTATGCCCCAATAGGCTCACACATATATGCCCCAATAGGCTGAAATTCTTGCCCCATAAGGTGTCAACCATATAATTCAACAGGCGGCACATTTATAAAATAATCAAGTTGCAACTTTCAAAGGAAATTCCGCCACCTGCAACCATGGCTAATCCTGGGAAACAGAAATCGTGCCACGCTGCTCAATGACGAAATCCCAGGTCTATGTCAGAAGTGCAGACACTGACATAGTTAATGCCTGTTTTTAACCTACTTATTAACTAAATTGATAATTACTTTTCTGTTCGGACTGTGCTGTCTGCCAAATGGCAATGCCCAATCTTGGGCCACTAATGGCTCGGCTATAAAGAACTTTATCGGATATGTTATATATTATCAATGCATGAATAATTGTTGTTTTATTTGCTATTGCAAAGAAGAGGTAAGCTCGTATTTTTAATATTCTTATCGTAGATCTAGAGAGATCTCGATATATTGACCCATCAATTTCTACGCATATTTTGTGTGTATTTTGCTTAAACAATTACAGCAATGTTTATGATATATTAGCTAAAAGAGGAACTTACTATCATGCTGTATGAGAAATTTGATGAAGACATGCATTTGGATTTCTAAACTATAAAGGACCTATCATTATTCTTTAAAATATACATTACATTTTTTCTTTAACACTAATGCGGGAATCTACTAAATAATTCAGGTTTATTGAAGCAGTACGACTTTATTTGTTTTAAACCACGCTCAAATTAATCCTTCTGAAGATAAAAGATCACCTGTTTTTTCACAGTCGTTATGTGACTTTTGATATAAAATTATTTGTTTGACTAACTCTAAAAACTATCAATGTAACTTGTAACTATTTACTGAACGAATATCGAAATAGTAAATTTTCAGGAAGTGTTGATTACAAAATACTAGCTTAAATGCATATATTGTTGATTTATAATATGTTATTTATATTGAAATGCAAGAGTACCACATGCTAAAATTATGTTAATATGTTAACATTTAAGCACATTGACAGAAAATTTTGTTGTTCTTTCTAAGTTCTTAGCCATATGGTTATACATGTAATCGTAAATTGTACTTATAAGTTGGGCAATGAAAATATTAATTTATTTATGGTAAAACTCAATTTTTTTGTCCCGTTAAATAATGCAATTGCAAGTTGCACGGAAATGTACGATTCATTTCTTATACATGTATGTTTGTTTTTTAATTATTTCAAACGTTCCTTGTTTACTTCCATATAACCATGAAGCATTACCAAGATATCATATTGTCTGTCAATCTAACTGTACGGAAACCGTACTTTTTTTAGGGCTGATGGAAAAAAAGACTTAACGGACGATTCTTCAGATGCTGTCAGTGGAAGGACGTCTGGCTCCAAAAGATTAGGCTCCCAATCAAAGTAAGCAAGAAGAACATCGTTAACCATTAAAAAACAGAACTGAATGGAAATAGAGACATTGCTAGAAGTGATTTCTGACTAAGTGACTTAGTGAGACAGTGAGAAGTTAATTGTCAAAACAGGTGATTGTGTGACGCTTCGAGGAGAGGCTCATAAATGTAAAATCGTGCGACCGCGTGATCACGTGAAGTCTGAACGCAGCGTCCCTTTTTGTCACATATGAAGTGTATCGTCAAGCAGGACTAGGCATAAATGCAAAAAAGTGCTTGTCCTCTATGCAAAAAAAATCGAAGAACAGGTATTGCGGACTGATATTTGTCCGTAAGCTTGCATTTAATTTTTATCTTCTATTACTGGAGTTCCCTATAATTGCTTAACTGTGTTAGTTGATCACTATGCAACGTTGTTCTCACCAAAAACACTAAGCCATTATATCTCAAGCTCTGGGCCGTATGACCTTATATAAGGTATGATTGTCGTTAAACACCAGTTCATAAACAACTTAATAGTTAGGAATGTTTATATCTTAACAGCACCATGGCTCGCCAAGGACGTACAGACGACGATCTTAGGTTGAACAGTATTGATCTGTCTTCAGACAACTACAACGACCAGACGTCTGAGAACTGGCAAGCTATGTCAGAAGAGATACAGGAGGCTGCCAATACTTTGACCTCTAAATTGGGGAAATTTGTTAAGGTACACATATAATTTATATATACAAGAACAAATGAGCGTTGAATGCAATTTTATACATTAAGTATTTCTTATTATATTTTGTCAATATTCTTTTTAAAAAATATGTCTGAGAATTCGATAATTTTCAAGCAAAGCCGCACACTACAAGGGCATCTATGAAATACGTTTTATACACATGACGCTGCTTACTACTAATGATACATTTTCAGTGTAACTTGATAAATGTCTCTTTAGTCAGGCTGACATTTTTGCGACTTGATGAACCTGACTTATTGTTAAACTCTGCAACGTCAATCGGCAGATTTGATAGAAGCGACCGAAAGAGTTAGAATAGCACGTAAACTACAGCAAAACGGTGTTTATAGACAGCTTTTAGCTTATGCAATTTCGAATAGATTGTTATAAAAAAAACATCTACAGATAAGAAGAGTATGCACGTATTTATTGTGACGATGCATAAAATACAACTGAAATTAAACTATTTGTGTAAAAAGCGCTGGTCTGTTAATCATCTGAATTGCAGGAAGTGACACTTTTTACCTTCTAGATGTCAATACTCTTCCTGTGGGAGCAGACCCTCTATCTATAGCTCTCAACGTCTACCCTTATCCAATGAAATAATATGATCATAGATTATCTTTGACGAGGAGAATATAAACGGTATTGACTAATGAAAAACTTTTAAGCAGCCACTAAAATGCAAGGGTTCTATGTAGCTACTACATTTCAAAAATTGTGTAGGAGAGCATGCCTTCCAGACCCATCTAACATTGTTAGCACTTCTAGTGCTTTCTCAGTTAGGACTCCTCTGAATAAACCTGGATCCGCCCCTGTACTTGATTTTCATATTTGTTAACAGATGATTGGTAAATCAATGGTACATTATACTGCATGCAGTATGCGAATAAGTTATCGAAATTGCACATATTTTCTGAATATAAGATAGGCAAAGTAACAAAAGCAAAATTAAATAATTATAAATCATGATACTTAAATGTTAATGGTTCCCTAAATGCAATTTGAAATGCTATTTTTATAAAACCATTCTTTATAAAACCATTCCTCTGTATGACCCGTGCTTTACATATTTCTTTGAGTAAGTAGTCCACTAAATACAGCAGGATATATCGTGGGCTGGTCTAGGTGAATGACACGTGTAGTCCCTACCGTAGTACATTAACAAAACGGTGTGTGTGTCTGTGTATGCTACGAACAGTTCTGTCACAGGTAGGAGTGGGAACAAGACTACATTTGCAGTTGTTTATATTAACATACAGGCATTTTTGCATAAGTTATGCAAATTAACACCAACGGTTTTAAACGAATGGTGGTGTGGAAAGTGAAATTATAATTATTTTGTCTGTGAAAATACGGTCAAATATCGTGTGTTTGTGGGACCGTTACACACTATTTTTATATACTTAACTTCTTTACATAGTATTATTCGTCTTAAGCTTATCTTTTGTTAATACACAGTTCGCTACTGTCCAAGTCGGCACTGGAACTTTAAGCATTTACTATTTTTTCATCATTCCTCGTGTGCAAATTTAGATAATTGGTTTAACATCCACTGATACAATATTGGCGACGTCTAGCTTAATTTTGAAAATAGATAAATAAGAAAAGGTCCTATCAAAATGTTCACAGATATTTAGATTTAATCTACCTCTAGACAAAGCCAAACAGGGTAAATTTAAATGTGACAAAAACACAAAGACAAGACATAAATCAGAAAAAGAGAAAAAAAAACCCCAGCAGTTACCGCATTGGAACGGTCAGTCGACAAAAGGACCGACTGGGGTGCCTAAACCTGGTTTGTGGAGCGCTTCAACCTCGCATTTCCTGGAGGTGTATCTATCAAACAAACAGTGTAAATAAAATATCCCGTCAAGGTGAAACAACTAACATTAAGCACCTGCTTTGGGAGTTGAAACAGATACAATGAACTTATATACATGCAAAATATATATTAATAAAATAAACTATCAACATATGTACAGTATGTCCAGTAGATAAAAATTCTAAATGAGAGAGTACTTTGAATTAAAACAGCCCAAGCACTGATATATAATAAGAACAATTAAATGACGTCATACAGTGCCATGAAGTCAAATGCCAAAAGTGTCAAAAGTGAAATGTAAAAATACGAAAGAAATCATCGAATTTTGGAAAACAACCCAAACAAACAAAATAAAATGTAGTATTGTTAAGAGTTAATAGGTTATGCGTTTTAAAATAACGTATCATAAAATGCCGAAGATAACAGCGCATTGAAGGACAGCTAAGAAACCGCTCCCAAGAAAGTTCATTTTCCACCCGGGACTCGAATCAACGCAGTGAGAGAATAAGTAGACGGCAATTCTATCTGCTCTGCCACTTCCCCTAAAAGACAATCTATTCTGCACAGTTAATGACCGAACATTCGATATGTATTGAAATTAGCTGTTACCAATAACATTGTAATTAAACTCATCTTACTCCTTTTTGAAACTTTTTATAATTTAGAAATGTAAATGTTTAAAATTTATTCACGACAGATAACAGATCAAAGAATGGATGAACTGAAAGACGATGTACGTCAAAACAAGATAGAAAAAGAAAGCCAACAAGAAATGGAAAAAAATCTCAAAGATATCCAAGAACAGCACAAAGATACCGTCTACAAGATGCATCTGAAATTGATAAAAGCGGAACAAGAAAATGAACAACTACAAGAAATCAATCATAATATGTATGTAATATAAGTTTATTTGCCATTAATTGAATACGAAGACGCTTTAAACACGATTCAATTTCACGGCTCTAAGCAGTCTCGATAACACTATTTCAAATGCTATTTTTTTATTTTGTACAATATAGTTTGTTTAAGGTAATACATTATATAATCAATCAATAAGTAACGCACTTATGAGACCATTTATATACAAATTAGTATCATTTAACAGTTAATTGTTTATGGCAATACTGCTGAAATGTATATTTTCTCTTTGTTTTCAACAGATTATAGTTTGAATGAAATTACCGCCTTGATAAGTGCTATGATTAACGTTACTTTTTACTAAAAATGTTGTTTTTATACATACTGTCTGTTTGTAAATTGTAATTTGCTTTATCATTCTTATATAGACATTGCCTCACCCACATATATTAATACACACACACACACACAAACACACACACACACACACACACACACACACACACACACACACACACACACACACACACACACACACACACACACACACACACACACGTGTGTGTGTGTGTGTGTAAAATTAACTGAAATACTTTTAGAAATGAGCAATAGATATGTAGTTTGGAAAATTTTAAAGCTAGTACGAAAATACAGATTTGATAAACTAATGGAGTTTTGATGGAACAAAGTCAATGCAACATTTTTGTAGAATTCAATATATTAATATTTTAACATTTTCACACTAGCATATAAATAGCGGAACATATATGTCAGATATCAAACGTTTTACCTTCTTCTCTCCATTTGGATTGATCATTCTCTTGCAGGAAACAACAAGTTGAGGATTTGATTACAGTAAAAACAGAGCTGCAGCAAACAAGAGAAAGACTAGAACAGGAGTTAGAGGGAAAACAAGAAAATATAATTAGGTTAGAGTTTATGGTGAATGAGGATGCAACAGAGAGACATCTCCTTTATGAGGAGATAGAAAAGCTAAGGCAAGAATTACACCATAAAAGCGAAGAGAATAACAAATCAGTGTGTAAAATCATCGAATTGGAAAACCTTTGCTACAATTTTGATAGCAAGTTGAAAGGTTGGAAGATGTCTTTTCAACAACCACAAAAAGAACATGAACAGGAAGTCTGGAAACTGCAGCAGGAGATTGTGAGCCTGACAAAGTCGAGGGATGATCTCAGAGACAGGTATTTTTAATAGAAATATAAACTTCCAAAATACCAAGCCAGTATGCAAAGAAACACTAAATAAGACCTTTTGTAAAAACTACAGTAAAATCTCACTAAAGGTCAACTTCCCTAAGCAGGACAACATAATACATAGGGCATTTTTTTCTCGAGCCATTTTGTTCTTTCTTTATATTAAAGTCTCAACCTTGGTAAGCAGGGCACCCTTTTACACAGGACCCGGGGCAGTTTTTTCATTTAACAAATTCATACCGTCTTTAATTGCTGCTACTCAGGCCAGCACCAGGTGGTCCAGTGATACAAGTAGCATTAATGTACTAAACACTACCACACAAAAAATTAAAGTTGTTTAAATTATGAATTGTGTTATTTGTTAACCTTGTACTTATCAAAGCAACAATAAATATGAAGTTCTGACTAAAATCTATCTATTTTCTGCTGTCTCTTTTTGAAATAGCTCAGTAACTGAATGCTTGTACATCTTTTCGAAACAGCTCTGATGTAATATCTCCTGATTTAGACACTAAATGGTGTGGTCAGCATGCTGGACAACAACACACAATGATGTAATATTATTGTATAGGTGCTGAAGGAAGTTGCATCCTCTCTTGGATGTCCTGACCACAGAATCAGCAACTTCTGACATGGAATTGACTGTACTGACTTGCCATTTGAACTGAAATAATTTAAAGTGATTTTGAAATATACTGCCTAAATAAGTGTATTGATGTCTTACTGTTGATATATTAAAATCAACACAAAAAACAACATAATAACTGGATTTTAGCCCAGTGGTACAGTGGCTGACCTGTCACTCTTCCGACTACTAATGTTAAGAGAATGTGTTATTTTACAAAACTTAAAAAACTGGTTAAAATGTATCCTAGTAATATATGGTACCTTTCAAAATCCAAAGTACCAATCTGGACTGAACTTGGTATGTCCTGCTTCCATGATTGGGAATTCTATCTGCTAATGCAACCCATTAATGTTGGACCATAAACCATACCTGTTCAAAAATAATCTAGATTTAACAGTATTGAGTTATGAAAAGTGTCAAATATTAATGGTTATTGATCAGAAAGTAGTTAGGGTAATCCATAGTAAATTCCAAATCAGTCAAAAGGTTTTACAATATAATTGACCGTTTTGTTGGGCAAAGTGTTGTTGGGTCGCCTGTTGTGCATAGTGGAAACTGTAGTCCTGCACCACATTGTTGGAACGAGTACATTGACCTAAAATACCTACAATAAGTAATACTTTGATAAGTGACTACTTCATTTTGCTGTGAGGTGGCTCTGTAAAAGATGGATGATAAAAATATAAACTATGTGTTAATTATGTTGCAGTGTTTATGACAAATAAAATAACATTTGAAATGTAGTTATGTTAATGCCAATGACAGCCGTAATTATGTTTCAAATGATAAATTTGCCTTAAATGGTTAATGCAATCCAGAATTATCCAATAAAGTAGTTTTTAAATATAATAATTTTGTTTTTATATATATAATCAATTTTGTTGTGGAGCACCCCTGGCCAGGGGGGTAGAATTTGAACATCTTGAAATAGAGAGCTTAAAAGTTTTGCATGCAATAGGTTTTATCTACTTTTATTTAGGTGATATCGAAGTAATGAGTAGCTTTTAACAAGTGGCCTTCAAATAATATGTCATATACGGCACCATTCTTATTGCACATTGTCTGAACACTTCATTTAAAACCAATTTCTTTATTGAACCCATTTAAAGAATATAGAATGAACAGCAGTATTAAATCCCTACTACCTACAGCAATGCTTATGTGAACTTCAATACCAACATAGTTGGAAACAATTATCAGTTAACTACATTTCCACAAATTATATATCCATAGAGCTATTCAAACAGAGAAAAAACCTGAGTCAATGAAAAAAAATCATGATTTTATGTGGCAGACACGTGACTAGGTGAGAGCACCTTGAAAATCCTCTGAAAGCAGTTAAACTATTAGGACACCTAGCAGACTACTAATGATCAAACAAAATTGTCTACAAATAAAACTGCCCATGGGGCACCCATGGCGTAGTGGTAAAGTCGTCGATTTGTAATGTCTATGACTACTTAGCCCCTCACCATTTGGGTTCGAGTCGTGTTTGGAGCGCAGGACTTGCAGTGCGTCATTGGTTCTACCCAGACATGTGTCTGGGGTCTTCCTCCACCAAAAAGCTGGGTGTTGCTATACTGATCCTAAATGGTCACTGCAATGTATTTTAAAAAAAACAAACAAACAGCAACTGCCCACATCTTGATATGTGATCATGTAAATGTATTTATGTTGACACTTGTATAGTGAATCTGATTATTTTTAAAAAAGATATAAAAACCTTTAACTATTCTTATTTCATATGCAGTTAAGAGAGCCACTGCTCATGTTTACTTTTTGTGTGACCAACTGCATTACACTTTATTGAAAATCTTAATGTTTCTCCTGCTTTTATATTGAGTGGCTATTAAAATTTGTCTTTTTTTTTTGTTGGTATTTTTGTGTTTTCTGATATTGTTATGTTTCTTTCAGATTTAGCAAAGTTGCTGGTCAGGAGTTAAATGAGAACAATCCCGACATAGCCGACCTGAGGGTACCTGACAGAGCCATGAAACTGGCTGAACGGTATTCAGCCATATATGACGACGAGTGGACAGATGCTTTCCAGGAACAGCAGGAGAAAATGAAAAGGAAGACAGAAGACATTGTCAGATACCTGCTTGATGTCCTTAAGGTAAATAGTTAGTTTTTAACCAGCAGGTTTTAAACAATCAAAAGAAAACACGTTACGTATTAAAAGTGTTCGGACATTTTTTTCCAGCTGAGTTTCCAGCTAAACCTGAGCAATACACTACACGAAGGGCCAGTAAGAGTTACTTCCCGTATTAGCATCTTTTGAGTTAAAGATATGAAGGTGGTAACATTTTGTTACTACAAATGATGTAAACCCTAGCGTCTTCTGCAATTAGCTTTTGTAATTTTAAACCTTTATTTTCTGGTCCCTCTTAAATCATTTAACTGCAATATCTCTCAGCAGCAGGAACATCCAAAGTTGTGACTTTTTCATTTGGCTGATGTCTTTAATTGTTATTATTGGATTACACTTTATTAAGTAGCCAAATTGTACTCTCTGATAAAATATTACATTTGACACTTCTAAATTTGGAAGTTGCATGTTGTGTATGTGGTCAGTCATATTATACTATAGAAGACTTATTACAAAGATCAGAAAATCAAAAAAGCAGATGAACAATTTTCACTTATTTTATTTGAATATACCAACATGGTGCATCAAAATCTCAAGCCAATTGCTTCAGACTGACCACGGATGCTGCTTTCCACACCTGTTTTACATAATGCCATGTTTTTTGTGTGTTGTTAGGCCAGGCTTCAAATATCTGAGTATAGTTCCTTGATAAGGGTGATTAAGATATTTGGTAGAAACATTTTTAATTTAGCTTTCTTCCTTTGACAGTTTGATCAGATTCAACATAACATGAAATTCTACATGCATAAATTTTAAACAGAATACATTAGTAGTATTTCTTAAACCTCTGAGATTTTACGTCCATTTATAAACACGCAGAAATCGCGGACTAAAATCAGTTCTTTGACCAGATTTTAAAACTTTAACTATCTGCGGAAATATTTAAATATACGTGAATGACAGTTTAATGTTGCCAAATAATATGACGGATTATGAATCGATAAGCCAAAATGTCTCCTGCCAGTTGTTTATTATCAGATAAAAGCCCATACCAAAAGAAGTAATATTTGATATTTTTACTAAATTAGAATAGTTCGTAGTATCTGTTTTTGAGTATTCTGTTCAAGGGTTGTACTTACAGCATAAGATATATGAACTTGTATAAAATGTTTTTATATTTAAAGATAAAGAAATAGTACCTGTACATTTGTAAAAATGTAACACTTCTATGTGTTGGATTAAAGGCATGCTATCAATTCTGTGAAAAGACTGCAGCCAGCCAAATGGAAGCTTTGCGCAATGTTTTTCTACATCCTTGTCATGATGCATCACTTGACAGAAATGCTATGGTGAGTATACAGGAAATGCTATGTTAATACATGTTTTACCTTCTTGTTATATTACTACTATAAATAGAGGGGACTTTATAGGATTTTTATTTATACACTCATCCCAGGATGTGGCTAAATATAGAAATTGGGTTTATTATTCACGTTCAGTGATGGGTTCTAGTTTTAAATTGTGTTTCACAATTATTGTTTGTTATTACACACCTTTAAAATACATTAAAATAGTGTTGGCACGTTTATATAATTCAACTTAAAGTGTATTTTATAAGCCTTTATTGCTGTTCCCCCTCCCGAGATTAAATTATATTTATCTAAGTTGAAAAATCTTCCATTCATTATATTTAAAACCCTAACTACAACACACTAGTAAAATGACATTACCTTTATCTCATCCAAAAACTCTTTTAAAAAAGACATTTCAATAGGTAGTGTAACCGCAAAACTAAATCTGTCAGATATTTATTTTAAACTTGAAAAACCTATTCACTATCATTGGAATTGATTTTAAAAGGGCTGTTGATAAATTTTGGAACAGTTATACCTCATTTTTAGTTATAATTTTCATAGAAATTTATGTTGGCATACACATGTATGTAGTTGTGCCATGTCCTTTATCAATGCTTTTTATTTGCTTAGGTTTTTGCTTAGGTCCATTTCTTGAAAGTTTTCACTTTTAATTTAAAGTAGTTGTTAACGATCAAAGTAGAAAGCCATTGCGACTTGTAATTACTTTATTCATTTTGGCATAGTTATGACCCCTTTTTGGCTTAGACCTTTCCATGTTTTGCTAAAGTTTGTAACGGCTAACATTATACTTATCAGCACTGGGACAAGTAGAGCGTCCTGTCTATGGACAGCTCCTGCTAATTTGTATCCTATTCTGTTCACCTACATAATGTAGAACATTTAGTTCACGGGGCACGTAATAAGATTGTTAGATTACCTTGCAGTATAACCTTCGTATCTGCCATTTTTAATCAGTCGAATTCAATTAATTTATTAGCACATATTTGTTTGAAGCCCGGCTTGACATGCATCCGATGAGCATGCAGCTTAACCAGTTAAGTTTCCAATTGGTATATGAATGTGTACAAAATAACAGTATGAGTTCATTAGGTGGTACATGTATTAAAAACATGTCCTTCGGGGAGAGATTTTGAAATTAAATGCACCTTGCATATATTGTGTTGCCAATCTTTAGTGCCTCTTTTGGTGTAGCTGACGTAAGAAAGGCACTTATCTTACCAATTTACCAGTAGAAAATATTTGCTTGTTGAAAAGGTAACGTAAAAGTATCGTAAAAGGGGCACAACTCTGTATACAGGGTTTATTCAGACAATGCGTTAAATCTTTTTTTCTAACTAATGGACTTAATGGCAGTTAAAGTTAAACATGGAAAATAGTGTATTCTTCTAAGAATGTAGATCCTTACCTATTTTTTATTCCTGAACAATCACTAAATTTCTGGTTTGTTAATTTGCCAATTATACTACATATATGTGTCGTTCGTTTTTAGTTAATTGTCCATCTTAAGTTCTTTGTCAAATTTATGAACTTCAGAAACCTTTATCCCAATGTGAACTTTGTTCATGTTTGTGTTATTTGTATTACAAGTTGATATTTTGCAGACGTAGATGTTTACAATTTAGGTTAAAGGGTTCATCCAGTAAACCACCTTTGTCAATTTCAGTTGTGTTAATGTAACATTTCTGTTGCATGACGCCTATAAGCAAATGATAAACCTAAGGTCATAGTGAATACACAAGATCTTCAGTCCTGTCACTGGTGATTTCTGTAAATCTCAATTACTGTGTTGTCATACTTGAACAAAAGTTTGCCAAACTTTTTGACATATTTCGCTCATGTTGATCTGAAATAATGTCCACTGAGCTAAATGAGGTAAAACGATTTTATTTTAAATAAAACAGTGTTCAATAACAACAATTATTTAAGTGGGAAATTTTAATACTATACTTCTTATGATATCTTAAACATGCCATATTAACTAATGCGCACATGACAGTTTTTGCAAAATTGTATTTTAATGTAAGATATGCTGGAACGTTTACATACATATTTTTCATAATAAGTAAGCAACTTTCATGTGAAATAATTTAACCCTTTCTCACAAACAATTGCACGTACTTAACAAAGGAACAAATGATTCGCTTGAGGTGACCTTTTAAACTGAACTAAAGCAGAAAAGCCTCTTCGGGCATTTTAATTTAATGAAAGTTTCCATTTTTAAAGGGAGCACAGGGTGGCTTGTTTGATAAACCCAGAATCAAGTGTGCTGAGGACAAAACGTTAAAGGACCTTAGGAGGAAGATTGCATCAAACATGGTCTCTGAAGTGAAGGAGGTGAGTGTGCGTTATGTCCGAACTAAGTAATGTAAAGATTATTTGTATATTCATTAGTAGATAGTGTTTTTTCTTTACTGATGGTTACTGATGGTTACTGTTATATTATGTTTACCTTTTCCCTTATTATTTTCGTTTAAACCGGTTACGTTGTTCTTTTAACATAATGTGTAATAATGTAAGATTGTTTACTTTTTATAAGATTGTGGTCAACAATTTCTCGACAATTAATCGAAAAATGTACCTTCTAGCTGCCTTATAAGCATCATGAAATGGGGTTTGAGCAAATTGCTAGTATGTAACCTTTATTCGAATGTTCATAAATGTTCAGGCCAAAGGTTCTTGGCACTTGTTGGTTCCAAAAAAATGATTAAGACAAATTACTGGATCATAAACCATTTATCCGTCAAAAGTGTTAGCATAACGTTCTACTATTGAAAAGTTATTTACGGTACACAGTGTTAACGTGTGATCTCATATACATCGTCAAAATAAATCAACTATCTTTGGATAAAGATGTTATTTAAGCAATAGCCGATCCCATTCTAAAAACTTATTATGTGAAAGTAAGTCAAAGATGAAATTTACAGCACTGCTAGAAAAAAACAAGATTAACATAATTATTGTCGTTTTTTTCCCTTAAACACATAAGTATATAATTGGTGGATTTATATCGAAATTTGCTAAAAGTAGGCCCAAACTTTCTTATGTTAAAATCATAGTCTTTTTCTTACCAGAAGTTGCACAAACAGAATACACATAAAATACATATCATAACAATGCCACAGCTTCATATGCATACACATTGAAAACCGGAGTGCCAAATATGAATAAATTTGACATTTTTGATTAAAGATAATTCATTGACCAAATTTTCTGGCTAGACGCCAACATGTTCTTACATGTGTAGTTGATGTATACTCATCAGGAAGTTACAATTACAATTCCTGTTTTTTATTCTTTATAACTTGTGTACACTTTTTATACAGTATTTTTACACTTCAAATATAGGCAATGGCCCTTTTGGTTAAATGTACTGCATATAATAAAAAAAATGTTAATATGTAATATATTTTTCAGCAATTTCTAGTGAAGTTTAGAAAAGAAACAGCAGATAAGAAGGCAATGGATTTATCCCTTCCTTATATTGGGAAATGCGTGGAAATCTGCTGGTTGATGGTTCTGCATGATCCCCAATTTCACATGGGAGTTGACATCAAGCCCGACACAAGAATGGATACCAATGTCTATGCATCCTACCAAAACTCCGGCAGTGTGATCGAATACCTTGTATGGCCACCTCTGTTCAATGGGAAAAGTGGCGGTCTCCTTGCGAAGGGAACAGCCCAACCAAGGAAAGAGCAAGGCAAAGGAAAGGGCAAATAAACTCTGCATGTTTAACATAGTTAAAGTCTTTTTGGCCCAAGATGGTAAAACTTTGAGCTTGAGTCTTAGACCAGTCTGCAGTATTAAATTGGTTTTATATTTTATTTAGATAGAAGTGAACATCTGACCATAACTACCTTTGAGAGTGAAGTTATTCTCAATCTTAGCATTTTAAACGTTAAAATTCCAGTTTTTATAAAACTGTAAGCTCTTGTCTGAGCATATGCATAGTGTTTGCTGAATTTCAAAAAAAATATTTCAATTTCATAGATCAGATGTTTTTTTTTAATGTATCAGAGACAAATAAGCCTTTAAAACGGTTTCAACAAAAAAGTTAAGCTTGATTCTAATACCAATCACTGGGGTCTTATTGGTTGGTTCAAATATTATTTAAATTTGACTTGAAGTCTTATAAACCCGATCCAGGGCCTAAGTCAATAATGACACTTTGTGCACTTTTTTTGACAGTATTTAGTCTGAAGCTGTTCAATGGTTATTATTGGAAAGAAACATCAGACTAATAGAATCCCAGAGGATGTTTCGACTCAAGCTTAAACTTATGTAACATCAAGCCTTGATAACAATACTTTAAGCTATGATCTTAGACCGTATATATTGGCTCTTTTCTTGGAATGTCATATATTCAGTTTTGACTGAGCAGTTTTTTATGTGTCTCAAATGTTGACTAAAGGTTATATGTAACACTAAACATTTGGGTCAGATGATCAGTTGTGCAACTAATTTTTTTTTCTCAAATGTTACATGTAACATGAAAGTTTTATATAGGACTTTTTTTGTAGACTAAGACTTGAGGGTCAGATAATCCAACATGAAGCTAAAATCTGATACCATTCGCAAACATCTGATTGGTGAGTTTAAAATTTAAAACCGAATCTGACCAATTATTTGTTTACAAATGGTCATGGACTAATTTTACAAACATGTACCTTTGAGCTCAAGAAGAGGCTGACAAATATTTGTAACTAGAACACATGTATACCTCATGCCTTAAATAAAAAAATATTTAAAATAAATTGCCGGGGGAATGTTAAATAGGGACAATTATGTAAAAGATCCCGCAAAAATGTTACATTTGTACATTTTTAAATGCATATTGTGCATATACCTAGTTGATGTACATGAGTGAATATTATTAATATACTATTTTAAGTCATTATCTTAAATAATACTTTTCTGTATATTATGTATGTTGATGACATGATCTTGTTATTCCATTAAATATTACTTACTTCATGTTTAATTGTTATAAAAATCAATTACATTATTCTTTGATTAGAATACACCATTTAAGTAACAACAGAATAATTCCAAGCTAGTAGGGTCACTTTGTGTGCTTAAGTCATTCATCCTTTCAAAGGCTTTTACAGTTTATTTTTAATAAAATATGTACAAGAGTTATATAGACATATCCAAGGTATTTAATTAAAAGTTGGTTCTTAATTGATTTAAAAACTTATTAATAATAGTCTTTCAGAAAATGATTTCTTTGTATTATTTTTTTCTTTCTGTGGCAATGTATAATATATAGTTCTGCTTAATGACTTACATCTTGCAATTGCTCAGGAACCCAAACCTAAAACCCTCCTGTGATTTAACCACTTAATTATATACTCTACAAAGAGATGCATTCTTACGTCATCTGTTTTTTTTGCTTATTCCTTTTCAGCCATACTTTTAGAATTCAAATAGAATCGACAAATGAATAGTGCCTGTGACCACGTCGTGAATGTCCTTACCAATAAACTCAGGCCCTTTTACCATTTAACCCTGGCCTCTTATGCGCTCCCACAGGGCGTTGTTTGGCACCAAATAATATATAATATATATGAAATATATGAATATTATAGAAGTCTTTAAGCGGACCTTCACTATGTCAATGTTCGACCCTGATTAATCTGTGGTGTTTCTTGCCCCATTTCATATGCCCCACCCACTAACCACTCCCACAAAAAAAATAAAAAAATAGTAATAGTCATCAATATGTTGTTGCTTCTATTTTTTTTAAAAAACGAAAAAAAAACATACAATGTATTATTTTCATGTTTTTTTATGTATATTTTATCTTTGTTTATTCCCAGGTCATCAAGCCATGCAGCAATGTGTTGACAGTAGTTACATTATAATCAACAACAAATCAAATTTACATATCCTGTTCTGTGCATTGCTAAGTTGTAACTGGCTTTATAAAATAAATATCCAATTAATGTATATGTTCACATGATGATTAACAAAATTAAAAGTTTATTGGGAGACTTTAATATACACAAACCATACTTGTACTTGTTTATAATAGAAATGAGGGATTGTTAATAATTGTATATATACATATAGTTACAAAATGTAATTTCATTTATGTATTTTTTGTTTGAAACCTGGTAATAAGAAAGGTGAATATACCCTTGTAACAAAAGAAATATAACCCAATGCCTATTAGATGAGTGTATGATAGTGTTAAATACCTTGCTTTGCTTTTAATTGTTAACATTTAAACATGTTAGATTCAAGCTTTGATTTTTTTTTTGCTTTTGCTGTGTTTGTGGCTAAGGGTTTTACATGCATGTTACTGAAGTCCTGCTCGACTATTCACGTGGCTGGGTTAAGAGTTTGAGGCCACATTGTATACCAAGTCATTTTGTCGTATGGACCTAAGCTTAGAATATGGCATACTTGTCTTTTCTTGGATCTTTTTTATGTATTTTTATATAGTTTGTGTTCTTTCAGTATGTGTCTTTGTTTATTACAGTTTTAGGATAATATGATGGTGTTGGTATCAGGTGTGTTTATTTTTAATTATGCAGTGTCAGAATAATAAGAAAGTTGTATCATGCCAGGTGTTTACAGTATACTTTTCACATTGGAAGCAGCATTAAATTTGCTTTAAGGTAACTCTGTTTTCTGAGAATTGTAAGGTGGGACATAATTGTTTTTGGGATGATTAACCCTGAAGACAATATTTGTCTTGTGATTATACAAATGCAGTAGTGTGGTATTTTATACTGGCACTGATTAGGAAAGTCATTATACTGTGTTTATTGTTCAGAATCTTTTGACTGCATGGTAAAATAAGGAAAAAATGTGTAGCAAATCCAGCTTTGGATCTTTTGACCCTTTTGACCCTTCTTTTACAGAGCAATTGCTCGACCGACTGAGCTAACCAAACAGCTTACACATTCTCTCCCTATCGAATGGCTAGCTACCTGCTGAACAAGCACCATTCTTAATACAGGTTATTGAAGGCAGAGGAATGATTTGCCAACTATATAAGATGATGGACGGTTCCAAAACCTTTGGCCAGGTCTGATTATATGAACATGTAAGAGAGAGAGAGAGAGTGAGAGATTAATTTTGAATGAAATCAATGTCAGTTTTTAAACCATTTCACAAACTTAAAAAGGAACACATTTTTAGTTTGGTCAAATGAATGTGTATGTTACTTATACCTTAAAATACACATAAGCTTGCCTTGGAAAGGCTATGGACTTTTTTAACAATTACTGTCAATTACTGAAAAATTGTTGGTGGGACGATTAACCCCCAATAAAACATTACATAATGTAGACATTCTCCAGATAACAGAT
This sequence comes from Sinonovacula constricta, assembly GCA_007844125.1. Classification (NCBI taxonomy): domain Eukaryota; kingdom Metazoa; phylum Mollusca; class Bivalvia; order Cardiida; family Solecurtidae; genus Sinonovacula; species Sinonovacula constricta. The sequence goes on from CM017558.1 coordinate 34,990,206, forward strand.
CCCTTGTTGAGGAGACGATAAACCCAACAAAATATGTACTGTTAGGTTCCAGAAACATCCTGTTAACTATAAAACAAAAACTGCTTGTGACAACTTATATGATGTTCATTATTCTTTACTGTATGTTTAAAAGTGAGCACAGTTGATAATGAATATAAATTATTTTCCATGTTGATGCAGCAAATTAGCTATATAATTTAAAATTTAAATAATAATATTGCAATTAATATCAGAGGTATAATATTTCCATTTGTCCCTATTATTATAATGTATTGTATTCTCCTTTATACATCATTAAACCATACTATCTATCTTGTGTCTTCATTATTTGATACCATTGAGACATACTATTGAAACAGCTTAAAGTTGATAGGAACACTTCTTTTAGCAAAGTCTACTGCAACTGGTAATGTAGATTTAATGGTTTTGCCCCTCCCCCCCCAAACAAAAATCCTGTCCAAAGTTTGGGGATCAATCATAGGACCCCAGATCACTTGACCATAGATGATCTTAAGGTGGTCTAGATGAAGATTGGAAGAAAAAAAGCCAAATGAAACTGTTAAAACCATAATACCACATGCTTAAACAGTAATTTAACATATGCTGGACTTTAGGACAATTAAAATAGTCATTGGTGCATATGCAAAAAATAAAGTTCCCATTATAAAAACATTTTGTCAAACGTTAGCCGATTAACGAAAGTTTAGACCCAGAAACATATTAGTTACAGAGCATGCTTTCTCTCACCAAATGACATACAGCAGAGAATTTAGAAAATAAGGTTTAATCAGATCGCATTGCCTTTGCTAGCTTTTATTTAAAGAAATAAATGTGAAGTATGGCAAATAAATCATGAGGAATTTACATTTTCAGTTCTGGTTCAACGTTTACTTACAAAGAATGAGTTTTTTTATAAATAAACAAACAAGATCGAGATAGAAAAGTCATATCCCCATTTTGTTCCAAACATGTGTCACTATGTGTAGACTTATTATTTCTTGTCGTGCCCAGAGATAAAAAAATGTTTACCAAAACCAGTTACAATGGTTGTTATTGATGGGGTTTAACCTGTGCTTATCATTCTTTTATAGAAGCAATAATAATAGCAATTGATTCCTTAATGGACATTGTCTCTAATGCAAATGAACTGATAAGCGCCTGTTTCAAACTCATAACAAAGATTAAGGTGCAGTTTCAATGTGAACGTTGTTCTTGTATAATAAAAAGTGTACCAAGATTCAGTCTCGCAATCAGTAGAGCACTGGACTGCCATTGAAGCTATGTCCAGGCTTCGATTCCTACAAAAACCAATTGTTTTCTTTTTTTAATAGCATTTTTACATTTAAAGGACTAGATTGACTTCCCTTGTGCCACTCCTTGTGTCACATTAATTGGCTTGTTTACCTAGTGAATGAACATCAACAAGCTGATGAAAACAGTAAAATATATAAAACATTCTCAAGTAAGAAAATATATTCTGCATTTATGGATACATCTAAACAATATATTTTACATTCTTGTCTTTGTCCTCTTTTTTCATATTCAAAGCTCCTAAATGTTTCGAAGGATTATTTTTTCAGTATTAATTTTAAAACAATACACGATTTACAACTGTTTTGGATATGGTAAAACATGGTTTTTGCCGGTCGTATAATGGCTTTAAGAATAGAACAAAAAGTTATAGGCCATAGCTTGGTCAGTCTACTTTCGAAAAAAATGTAAATTTTGATTAAAATTGTTTTTCTTTAATAACAACATTTCACCAATGTTTCTACCCCTTAAGAATACAATGTGTAAGTAATGTGTAAAGAAAAACATTTTGTTTTTGTTTTTACAAGATCTCTATTAAAGGTAATGTTATAGCATCAGGTCATCTGAATGGGTATACAACCAATTAAAAACAATAATGCATTGTAGATTTTCAAAAAACAGGTACAATTGTTAAAAAAAGTAATTGGAAATTTTGGTCATTGAGTATTTAAAATGCTTAAAACAGAAATGCTAAAAAAAACACGAACATGAATATATAAGTAATTATATAAATGAGCCAAGAATTGTACAATCAAATAATATTTATCAATGGTACTTAAATGTTATTGTTGATACGTATAAGAATGATCTATAATTGTGTTTAGAAATTTTTTTTAAGGTCCTCTACAGTAAAATGCTTATTTTCCCCTATTGTTAGAGAGAATAATGGTAAATATTCCAAGTCAGATCTTCTTAATATTACCTTAAAAAGAGTTCATTATTTTTAATTCAATATGAGTTGCAGATTTATAAAAACCAAAAGAAAACCCTGAAAACTGCAGAGCACGTCTCCATAAATGTATCAGCTTTGTGACATACAGAGTTAGAAAAATTATGTTGCCGGTCTTGTTTTGCTTTTCCGCATTCTCCAGAAAGTGTTAAAAAGTTATTTTGAAATTTAACTGAAGTGTTGGACAGAAATAATCGCGAAAAAAAAACGCTCTGTGTATTTTTTCCAGCTGTATAAAAAACTGATAGTGGTCTCTGCAAAAAATAGATATCGACGTCGGTGCAGATTACCCGGAAGCCTATATAACGTGATCGCAAAAGTAAGTGGTCACCTGGTTTCAATATAACTATCTCTACAGCGGAAAGGAAATACTTGTTTGCAATGATGGGTGCTGATTTATGCTTGACTGTTCACAAAGATCTAGGACATCAATGAACAGCATTTTGCAGGAACTTTTGAGAAAACAAAGACTTATTTGGTTATTTGAGAAAATAAGTTTTGGTCCAAACTGTCGGATACAAATTTTAAACAGTTACATTTCTTGTCATCTGAAATTTAAACCCCCCAAAAATGAAGCATTAATAAACCAACAGTATGAATACAAAGACCACTGAAGCTATGAGGTTTATATATTTACATTGATAATGTCGGTACAATTACCAACTTTACTATAATAATTAAAAGACCAAAATCACTGAACGATTTCACATGACAAAATAAAAACAGGAGCCAATAGAGAGGACAAGTTTGTCGCTTCTTATATAGCGACTCCAGAAGAAGAAAATACTTTAAAGGTGTTTTTTTTTCTCCAAACTATATAATGCAGATGCTCATCTGAATTATTTGGTTTGTGGATGGGGGGGGGGGGGGGGGCGGGGTGGTGGAGTGGGGGGGGGTAAATATGCTGTAGCAACACGATTGTGATCATAATGGCAACGTCCATCTATTATTAGTGGAAGGATATCTCAGAAAAATGTCATGGTAAAACCACCGGTGCACAGCAGGTCAAATGGAAGATCTCTACACATGACGTTTCAATCCCATCCAGACTTGACTCCATGTAGTGTGAAAAATCTGCATCCCTAGTACTCATTATATCAAGACAAGACATAAACAAGACAACTTCGATTTACAAAATTAGATAAAGCATCGAATTATGGAACAGCTAAACCAAATCAGACCTTAAACTATTGTGGCACTATGGCTTAAAAAGATTAAAACTGTTAAAACACTTTTGATTGTCTAAACCTAACAAAAACACATTTTAAAGAGAGTATTTGCACATTAAATGAAGTATTTAGAGTTTAAACTTTTCATTATTAAACATGGTTCAACAAAATACTGCTTTTTTGACAAAAGTTAACAAATGCAGTTTTGACCACCTATGACCTAGTCACTTTAAGTTACTGACCTTTGGCATAAAATTATGTCCAAATTACATCCCTTCTCTAGTCTTAATTTTCATTAAATATTCTTAAAGTGGCAAACAAAATTACTAATATTGCACATAAAATTGCTCACAACACATGTTAACCTTGTACATAATATTCTTAGAGTTAACTCCCTTATGCAGTTTTTGTTATCGATAACATATACAGAATCACAGAAAAGTTATGCATAATAGGGGATGTGTGATGTCTGTACCACACCCTCTCTTTGAGTTTTGATGACGTGAAGCCATTGCAACATATAAAACTCCATTTGTGACACTGAAGTTAGATCCCCAACGAGCCAACATCTATGAATGACAGCAGTATCAAGCAATAGCTTGAAAAGAGTCTCGGCATCAATCGGGACTCGAATCTTCACCAACGGATATCGTAACCACTCAGCTTAAGAGTCATCTCATTGACCCAGTTGTTAGGTATTGGAAAAATAGACAGCGGCCTGGAAGGCTATGCACACTGAGTGATGCCCATAACAATAAATGCTTGCATGGATACAACTATCGTCATTATGACAATTTTCAACTGCATGTCATAAAGAAAGTTAATAAATGCCCATAAAGAAAAAATAAGTTATATTGTACACAATCTTAGTACAACAAAGTACAATTTGTACAACAAAGTTTAGTTATTTTTAATCATGCACATGTTTTTGTACAGACACAAGTGGGAACAAGCATTCTTATAATGGCTTCTAGCTACAGTATATTGGTAGATGAGAAAAAGCGCAAACAAAATATATTTCATAAAAGTAAAGGCCATAACTATGTTAAAACAGGATGTGCCAACAATATGCACAAAAGGTGTTTGTACTTACCAGGCCCTGTAAAGTTTCATAAAAATCTGGCCAACAATATCCGAGAAATGGCATAGACAAATCTTATGTACAGATAGAAATACCAACCAACAAAACGTATGGCAATCTGAGCAAGGTGAATACTTTTTGCGATAAAGAACAAACATCTAAAAAAACTTAACTTTATCATAATAAACAATCGACTAAACAGCAACATAACTTATTATTTAATTTAATGTAAACCAAAATCATGAAATGAAAAAAATAGCACAATTATCGCAGAATAAATGATGAAATGAAATAGCAACTTGTTTTGGAATACTGTTTTTACAGGGACACATTAATTTAGCAAAGTTTGGAACACAATACATTTTTAAATGAATATGTGTATATGAAACTAATTAATTTTATTTTAGAGTTGATAAAAAATAGTAAAGATCTGTTTTTTTCTAAACATTCCTATGCCAGTGTGTATTTAGGAGATTTTGATTCTGTGTAATAAATCATAGAATAGTATCCCTTGTGTTCAAATAGGCAGTAACCTAATCTCGCAGGCTGTATATCTAAGTGATTATTTAAAATGCGTCAGAGCAAAACACTGGACATTATAATAGAATATAGATCAGGCAAAACCAAAAATGTGTTTCCATTTCACTTCCACTTTACTGAAATTGTATAAATACAAAACTGGATCAAGATTAATATTTACTAAAAATGCAAAAGGTCAAAGGTTGAATGCACATACATGCGTATTTAAACTATCGCGTTCAGATTAAAAAGAGAATCGATATTATGAACTCACATTATCCTGATGCCTAAATGTTATGCAGAAAAAACATATTTCACTTCTTTGTATAATGGGTAATGTTGGCAGGAAGAAAGAAAGTGAATTCAAATGGATCATTTTAGTTGCATTATAGATAGTAATACACATATAATGAGGTCAGGGTAAACATGGATCTCATTCATTTTAGTTGCATTATTGATAGTTAAACAGATTTAATGTAGTTAGGGTTGACATGGATCTCATTCATTTTAGTTGCATTATAGATAGTAATACACATATAATGTGGTCAGGGATAACATTGCTCTCGTTCATTTTAGTTGCATTATTGATAGTACAACACATAATGAGGTCAGGGTTTACATGGATCTCATTCATTTTAAGTGCATTATTGATAGTAATACACATATAATGAGGTCAGGGTTTACATGGATCTCATTCATTTTATGTGCATTATTGCTAGTAATACACATATAATGAGGTCAGGGTCGACCTAATGTTGCTGCATGACAAATATATTTGAAGATACAAAACTATACTAAAGACAGATAGTTTCTGAATCCAGTTGATTGGAAGACAATGTGTAAGCAGTCTGGTTAGCTCATTCAGTAGAGTGTTTGCCTTGTTAGCAAAGGGTCCCAATTCGAGTTCTGGGCTGGCTGCACATTTTTCTCCTTGTGTTACATTTCTCTTCAGTTAATTCTAAGCGTTCCTTTGCCAACATTTATTTAAAAAAATAATAAGGACAATGTAATTTCAATTGATTCTAAATATCCCTTTTCCCCCTTACTAAGGAAATAAAGACATACTTTTATTATATAAAATATTATCAATGCTATGTTTAATTGCATTTTTTAATATTTATAAGCATAAGTAGGGCAGAAATCTTTAATCTAATTACCAATCCTCCAATTCACATATACTTGATAAAGAGTTTAGTAATTATTCTATTATCACAGACCGTTTAAGAAGCAACAGTCTCAATCCCAGCTATTAGGGTCACTCCATGAGTCATTTTACCTTTCGAGTCTATTTACAGTTGTTCTGCCAAATGACGTATATCTTGTGGTTGCTCTGTGGTCCGAACATGGAACCCTCCAATATAAAGTACAGTGATATACCCAGATAGTTATATACTTTACCGAGAGACACATGCTTAGATGCATGATATCTTGTTATTTTTGCTATAATTCAACACATAAATAATGATTGTGGCAAGGTTTCGAATGTCCTGTATAATAAACATCGGTCCCTAACCAATAATATGATAATATAATAAACCAGGATAATATGATGAGAGAGGTATCATGCCAGGTGTTTACAGCATGGCTTTCCCATTGAATGCAGCATAATATTATATCTGCATTAAGTTAGCACTGTATACAGAAACCTATGAGGTCTGAGGTCGGACATAATAGTTGGTGGAGAAATTAAGCCCCAAAAATACTCGTCTTGTGATTATACAAGCACCATTCTTACAAGTCAGTGGAATGTAGAGGAATGATTGGCTAATTGTATAAGACAGTGGACAGTCAGAGAGTCCGAGAACTTTCTGACCAAGTCTGTTTATATAAGAAAGGGATAGAGAGAGAGAGAGAGAGAGAAAGAGAGAGAAAGAGATAGAGACATCCCCGCACCCCACATATATATATATATATATATATATATATATATATATATATATATATATATATATATATATATATATATATATATATATATATATATATATATATAGAGAGAGAGAGAGAGAGAGAGAGAGAGAGAGAGAGAGAGAGAGATATTGTTAATGATAACTGCACCAGTTCAAAACCATTTCACAAACATAAAAAGGTTCACATCATTAGTGTGGTCAGACGCATATGAACGAAAACGTTATGTTGATATACGTAGCCTATAATGCAAGTTATACGTTTACTTTACAATTACTGTTAATTACTGAAAGATTGTTTGAGGGACTACAAACCCCCAATAAAACATGAATTCCAGACAGTCCCCAGATAACTAAACAAGTGTTGCTGGTATGAAATACATAACAAAACATGTAAATGTTCTTTAGTTAAGTTCAAAAATATCATATTAACAGTCATTAACAGAATACTGCTCGCGAAATGTTATGTTAGTTATATGGCAGGTAATCATTCTTAAATCAATTGACATGTTTAATGTGAGCACCGTTGACAATTTCTAAGATACAGTCTCACAAGCAGTAGAGCACTGGGCATGGACTGGACATAAAACTTAGGTCCTGGTTTCAATCATACATTTCTTTTTATTTGGATCAAATACATATTTTAAGAAATACTTGATTTAACTTTAGCACAACACTTCTAGAGTCACGAGTACTAAGGTTGACACCTAATGATCAAACATCAACAATCGGCTGAAGACAAACATTCAAAATATTATAGTAAAGTAAAAAAAATGTTCTTCGTTAACGGATATTTTCTTTTTCTTCCTTTTCTTATTTAAAGCTTCTACATTTTATCGACGAATTAGTTTGCAAGATGTTTGCTAGTCCTAAGATGATTTAGGGGTGTCTGTTGTAATAAACTATCTGGTTTTAAATCTCTCTTCGTTAATACATTTTGCAATCGTTACTGTCTCTTGACAACACAATGTACATGTACATTCTAGTTTCCTTTTAATAATTGCAAGAAAAACGAATACAGTTCTACGGAGGCTCGCGAAGCCCATAAAGAGATTACTGGCAATTCCTTCTTTGCTCTATACTACACTTTTCACTCAGTTATAGGTTAGTAACTTGTCCGGCATCATGACCCAGAGGTCAGAGCTGTAAATCTAAGAATACAAAACCTCGCTAACTAACTTATTGGCGAAAACACAATAAAGATTTTCAGCGACGGCGAAGTGAGAACATCTTGCTGTTTATTCACTATTCTATTTCTACTTTAAGTTGTTGTTGTCAAGATTTTTTTACTCAATTAGGCTTTGACTTATTTTCCCCGTTAAAACGGGTGATGGTTCATTACAATTTCAGCATTTCGCTATAGTTTGCAAGTCAGTTTTGATGTTTATCTGACAATTCTTTTATTATTTGTTTACAATCCTTCGGTTACGACAGTGTCCAATTCTAAGCTTGTTGGCTTCTTGAACGAGATTGGTATTCTTAATAAGTAATAATTCTATTAAACTGTTTAATATGTTAAGTGTTTTCAATTATAATTCACGCTACTTTAATCTGATGGATTTTTTCATTCTAAATTTACTCACGTATTTTAATTTTGACTTGATTATACTCTATTAAAGTTAAACTTCATTGTGTTGGGCGCCGTATGACTTATCAAGTGTCGGCTAGCCGTAGAAAACCCAAATACATATACAAATACAACCCTTCGGTACATCATAACGATATTTTGCCTGTTTAGAATTGCCAGGCTTTTTGTCAAGTTCAATTTACTTTCCTGTTGGTATAAAAAGCATTATATTAAGCATTCTTTAAAAGGGATATGCAACTGCTTGGTGCGTCCGTGGCGTAGTGGTAGAGTCGCCGATTTGTAACTCCTCTGACTATTTAGTCTCTCATTGCTTGGGTTCGAGACATGGTCGGAGAAGAAGGACATAATGTGGGAAAGCTTTCCATCTGACATGCGATAAGCCATTATATCTATCCAGACATTTGTTTAGGGCCTTCCTCCACCAAACAACTGGATGTCGCTACAATGATCATAGTTGGTCGCTGCGACGTATTTCTAAAACAATGCAGCGCTTGTGTACCTTGTAGCAGTATTTTTTATTTATTTTTTTCTGTATAAAAATCTTTTGTATAGAACTTAATGAAGTAGAGTTTATTAAGAGCACCCGTGCAAGAAAACAGCAGCCTAAATATCTGCATTTTTTTCGTCAAAACTATATCATATTGACAACGTGCGCGATTGAATTGTGATTTATATAAAATGATTTTTTGCTGTTTAAACAACAACAAAAACAAAAATAAAAACAACAGCAAAACAACACAAATTGTCCTTATAAGCTTTTATTTAATAATGGCGGAGTCACAATTTAAATTATACTGAAGGAAAAAAGTTAAGCAAGTTCAGAGAGGAGTGACTCCTAGAGAACTTTGTGACCCGCGGAGGATCGTCCGTTTTGCAGTGCACATACTGCAAGGGATTTTTGTGAAAGTTACGTTGCACGCTACATAATGGTATAGTTTAAAAAAGGGGGAAATCGTGTTGTTAATGGATAGGCACAATTGGTCAATACGAAAACGTTTTAGTCACATTGATTTATAGACGAAAACCAAAGTCGTGAAAAACTTGCTAAACTTTTTTCCTTAAGTATACTTTGGTTTACAAAAAAATAATGAAAACTATTACGAATAATTAGTCGAATAATACAGTGTTGGATATTTAATTATATTATCCTGTACAAGTTGATGCAATGAGGTTCCCGTAGTTTTAAACAATCTATAATGTACTAACCGAAAAAGTTTATAACTAAAACTTAAAAAAGATTTAAACAATTAAGAATTAATAAAAAAATTAAAACAAGGTGCTTCAATGAATGTACTACAGTTTTTACTAGTTACTACTAACTATCAAATGCAAATGTAAGTAAGTATCACGTTAACGGCATAATGAAACGTCAACATGACGCTAAGGCGTCGTTAAGGCGACAGATAGGCGACGTTGCACTCGGCGGCGCCTCCTCCAATTGTTCCAATCATCAACGTGCCGTTGTAGTAGGATGCAGACGTCGACTTCATTAAAGTATTTCCGTCATCAGCGTAAACCTCCTCAATCTCACTGATGCTGTAGTCACGGATCTTTACACGGATTACCTACAATGAATGTAGTCACATCTGTGTTTTTGTTCTTCCTTTTTGCCCAATCTGATGTAAGTATTTTAAAAAAACGGCTGCCAATACCCCGCAGAGACTAGAATCAGAGCTTTATGCAGTGAAGAGGCCAAAAACTGTCAATAATTCTTTGGGCAAACATAAAATACTAGCATTTGTTTTGGCGAAATAGGCCAGTCATTAAAACTACGCTACTCCGCTTTTCGTCTTTTTCTTTATTTGCACTAAGTGACTTCATCACTCGGAACACCTCGGCCATTTACCCCCCATCCCCGGGTAGTTACAAATGTGACCTTATATGTTTAATACATTTTGATTGCCTGGTAGCTAAAGAAAATTTTATTTAATTTAAGTTTGATGGTAAGGGACTATTATTTAAGATAAAAAACACCGTTCGAATGTGTCATGTCAGTGTGCATCACTTTTTTTTCAGGCCGTGTCGTATTGACACAAAACCAGAAGAGGAGGCGTTGTGTCCATCATGACACCAATTTATTAATTTATACACGACTACGTATAGTCGTAATATTTTGTCTTCATACGATATGTGCGAAACAACTAATCACGAATAGATTGTTATTGACACAAAATGAGACACGTCCGTGATGTGAATGGTAGCGTTGGTCATTAAATTCTTAAACGGAACCGTCATGTACTTTTATTTTTCTGTAGGAGACAACACTGCGATTATTGTAAGTAAAATTTAGTTCAAAACGAAGAGAACTTGTATAAGATCAAATTGCTGAAAGTAGTTCCTGATGCGCTTTTGTCAAGGACATCTTCAGAAATTACTTTTATTTCTTTTGTGGTACTAGCAAATATCCTGACTAGAGTTCGCAGGTATTAACTAAATGGAGAATTTCCTAATAAAAATGTAATTAGTCCTGCTCAAGGACTCCCACTACATGTCAAGTACAGGGACCCGGTACACCCCGAGTCTACCGCTTTAACGATTAGACCACAGACATCACTGTTAGTGTATACCTGGGAAGGAACAGTTAGCTTGAAGATGTCGTAGACGTCGATAAGTCGCCAGTTGATGGAATGGCAGCCGATCCACAGGTCTCCAGTGTCAGGGTCCACCTCGATATTGTCGAGTCCAGTCTCCGTATGGTAGCTCTGTAAACGATATTGTCATGGACAACAACGGAAATAAGGAAATAATAGGTTAGGCTCATATTCCGTATTGTCTATGCTGTTACTGGCATAATAATGCTAAAGCAACCATATCGGATTTTAGTCTAATTTGTCCTTATTGTAGTTCTGATATTGGAGAAGTTACTGTTTATCTTAAAATGTCAGAACAATGCTTTTTTAACAAAGAACTGACTTTGTATAAATACTCATACAAGTCCGAAACCAGAAAAGCGTTACCGTTACCTAAATATGTAATGCTTACACGACATTCAATGGCTTTAGTAAGTTTTAAAAACAGTTGCAAATTGCACATTGAATCATTGACCTTTGGGCCTTCAACTATTTAACATAGCATTAGCATACACTATTATTTGTGCATATTATTTTGATTGGTTTTAAAATACGTCGCAGTGACCAATTGTGATAATTAAATCGGCGTCTATATATTTTAGTGGAGGAAGACCTCACAAAATTGTAGGTAGAACCACCGGTTTACCACAAGTCAGCTGGAGGGTGCATGGCATTAACTGCAGAATATCAATGGTATCAGCAATTCTGGTTATGATGAATCAGTTCGTCATTTAGCAAGGAAATGCACGATAGTGTTGCATTTTTATAATACTTTATCGGTTTCAGCATTTCTAGCACAAACCAGATTGTGAGTATCTCAGGGCAAGTCTTAACAAAAACACCATCAAAAACGATTAAGTGCGACGGATTGTACTTCCGGTGTGCATATGTACCTACCATTTATATAAATGATAATGTTAAGAAGTGCTGATCAGGGGATATAATCATATTAAAATCTAGCTGTTTTCCCTTATTGTTGCATGTTTTCTTAAATAATAACAAAAATGAACAAGTTTTGGCTTCGAAGTTACAAATTTACTTGATTTTGTTTTACATGTACTATTATAACCTTAAGTGTATAGGTTAATGCGTGTTATTACTTCTAATAGTACACTATTCGCATCGAGTTAGACCATTAGCAAAATGATACCATTTTAGCAACGTGCTAAAAAGCTTCAGGAGCCTTACCCAGACAGGGACTAGGTTGTTGGATGGTTCCCTTCTAAATCCATGGAGCATCTTCCGTCCCCATTCAGCCATGTAGACGAACCTGTACACAAATAAGACAAAGGCTATCATAGTTCTATTCATTATATAAGTACTATAAAGTCTCCGTTATATGAAGGATTATTTCGTGAATTTTTGTACCTGTCTGTTTATTTTTTCACTTTTCATTTTGTTAGTAATGCAGAAGTTCGTTAAGAAACGTTCGTATATATATATATATATATATATGCATTTAACTTGAAACTTCACTAACAACTTCAGATGATTTTTTTTGTACCGATATATTCGGCGTTATTTAAAACAAAGTTAAACCAATCCATTTTATTTAAAGCATAAGAAAAACTTTTAATGTCAAGCTAGCTTAGACAACTTCAGCTAGACAACCATAGTCTCCAGTGGTCACAATTGCGTGAGTCCATTTGTTCTTTAACCATGGCTAAATGGAATTACGTGTTGGCCATAATAGGACAGCGTCTAGCACCCGCAAAAACAAATTTCCATCATACATATCACAATTTGAGGTTAAAGGTCTTATTAAAGTACCTATGTGAACGCCCCGGATGTACATTTACAATGGGCTTTGGAATTTTAAATACCTTCGCACACTGGATTGCCATGATGAAATGATGTGTCGCGCGCAAAAAAAAAACAACCTTGCTTTCACAAATGTCACGGTCTTAGGTCAAGGACAAAAAATACGTTATCTTGAGAATGCTAAGCCGTAATGGTCACAAAACCTTAATTAATTTATAAAATGTAACAGAGCTAAACTGTCTGTGATTGTGTATTGCTTTGTCGCAAATGTAGCCTGAAAAGATTTAATGCATCATTCAGCGCTCTTAATACATATTTCTATATTATCACAAGTTAAAATTGGGCTCTCGGAGTCTGATATACATATACTGAATTGCAAGCGCGTCCTTCCGCCTGGCAGAATGACCATTTTACTGAAATACGATATATTCTGGTTAATAATATACATAGTAAACAGAATAACATATCAAATTACTTCATTCGTATATGAACATCAGAAGATTTTTGGGCAGGTTTCTATCTGCTCAATATAATGTAATTACATTCTGAGTGTTGCATTCCCATCGTTTTAATGGTTTATTAGTTACCTCTCATTGATTAAAATAAACTTGTTTGATACCATCGTTTATTAACATGGTATCGTCACTTACGTGCCATCGGGGGACACGTTAATACCGTTGGGGTTAAAGAAACCGGAAGCAACCTCTCTGGCCTTGTATCCATTATAGTAGAAAATCTTTCCAAGAGATAGTCGAAGCAGGCTCTCGGCAACCATCTTGAATTTGTCTCGGAAATGCCAGTACTTGGTGATGTAGAACTGATCTCGACCGACCACCACAAGGTCGTTCATGCTTATGAAAAAACAAACAAAAAAACTCTCATACAAGTTTGTGTCATTTTAGAAGGCCAGTCATAGGTTGTTTAAATGTGTACTGTATACTACAATTATGAATACATGTACATGAAATATTAAGTACTATTTACATTTTTTGGTATAAGTGCTTCATGTCCAAATGATCGTAAATGTGATACGAAAACATAATGATTGCGGACAGATCTATGATCTAGCCTTGGAATGGAGTGATTTCTCTTTCAAAGTTTAAACTCTGTAATATTTAGTACTATAAACAGCTTTTTGGTATAGGTGCTTCATGTCCAAATGATTGTAAATGTGATATGAAAACATAATGATTGCGAACAAATTTATGATCTAGCCTTGGAGTGGAGTGATTTCTCTTTCAAACTTTAAACCCTTATGCACTTTATTTTTTGTTACTCATACATATATCCATGCAGCAGGCTGGAATCAAGACCCGGAGGTAACAACGATTTGGAAATTCATTCTTTGGTAAGTTCAATGCAATTTTACATTTGTAAAGCTTAAATATATTTTTTTTTCTTCTAAAACCTTTAGATTACATTAAAAGATTACATTAATTATATAAATATTTCTGTATTTTTACATGCAGGACACATATTCGCGAAAATAAAGAACCAAATATATCTGACAAGCATAAATTAAAACTTAATAAAGTATATTATTAAAATCTTTTTGAAATAATTAGTTCTTATCAAATTTCTTTTTCACAAATTAAGTATGGAACGAAATCGAACGTATAATTTCAAATCCTACTTGAAGCTTAAGCTGACGTCAAATTGAGCCACGTTGGCTTAAGTTAGTTGAGCCTCCAAACAGATAAATATGTAATGAGCTGCCAGAAAGTGTAGTTATATATGCCCGTACAATGAGGCAATTTGCATATAGTAATATAACAAACACTTACTAATTGAACCCTGCGTCTGTGATGGTTTTTATGTACTTCAGCGTTGCACGAGGCATGACCTCAAACACTTCGATTCTGTCCTCTCTAGGTGGGTGGGTGAGAACGTAAAGCAGCATCTGACCTGTCAGGAAATACACTTTAAGCAGTTTACATGTGTAGCCGACACTACTGTATTTTTATATGACTGACAGGTGATATCTGCCCCCTTTCGAAAAATTGAAAATCTGAAAGCACTAAAATCACTAAGGAAGTCGATGCCTAACCCGGGTTAGACATGATATGTTTTATTTCTGTAGTTTATATGTTATAAAACCTTATTAACGCCAATCGAGTTGAAAAGCTTTAAAATGTTTAAACTTATACACATCATGAGTTTAGTCGTCTATATTGAATTAAATTCTTCGCATGTCCGCACTTTACCTGTTATTCATTAGAAAAGAACCGAATACATTCAAATTTATTACTATAAACGTCATTTCCCTTTCTTATGAAGTTGTAATTTAGTCGATGCCAAGCAAAACAATATATTTTCGTTTCATTTTATTCTCACTTTTGGGATGAAAAGGTTCCTAAAATGCACCTGAGACAATGTAGCAGACAACAAAAATCCGAGTGTTGGCAGGGGGTGGAGGCGGGGAAGAAGGTGGCATGACCGCGGACCCCAGTAATCGTGCGTAACTTAAAAAAACGGACCAGATACGGGCCTGACTGATCAACACACAATGTCCAATTACTGAGCATATTTTCTAGGTTAATTTAATAGTGAACAGTGTTGCATAACAATAATGCGGTTGCAAAGTCACTATTTTGTCTCTATATTTTAGTCAATATATATATATAAAAGTTCATCATGATTAATATTATCTTATGATGAAGCATGTGGAATAAAATTGCTTATCATCTTAAATCATAGCTGAACCTATGGCTAGCACACATTCTTAAATACCCACAGACGATTGTGTGCTATCGTTCCAAGTATTTAATATAAGTGAATTTTCGGATAAGCTGTAAAGCAGTTTAACACGCCAGCTGATGTTCAGCCTTACAAATACATTGTTTTAATAGATAATATTTATAAAGCCTTCAAAATATCACCACTATCAGAATTAAAGCGGAATGACTACATTTTACAGGCATTCACTTCAGCTTATCACTTACATTATTTCTTCACACTTTGTTCAGTTACAACGTTTCTTCAGAGCTGAACAGTAACGCTTAAATGATAATGACATTTTTAAACCTTTCCTCAAATCTTCCATCTATGAAGAAATACCTCCATCGTGAATTGAATTAAGTTTAGTGGAAAATGTCCAACTAACATGCCGGTTTTGTATTATTTAAATCGGCTGAAGTTAGCTATTTAGGAGCCGTTTCAAAAACTAAGCACGAACTGTCAGCCATACACATACAATTTGATAAGCTAGTTTCAGATGTCAGCTGGTTGATTATGATCTGCACAAATTGCTGCGTATGCTATTCCCAATTTTTGAAATTAATGTAATATTGTAGTTATCTCCCTTGTGAGAAGGTATTTTTATATAATTCATATAACAATTGATACATTTAATTTTAATGTGCTTTTATTTAAAACAACGCTCAGGTTTTTAAATTAATTCTTATGCCAATCAATAAGATTCCATTTTAGGAGCAATCTTCAGTCTTCAGTGTTTTTCCAAAGTATAAAAAGTGGAAAAAATTAAAGTTATCGGCAGAAACTTGTACCAAAAATATCTGAATAGAGTAAATTCCCTTTATATTCGAATAGAGGAAATAGGATAATACGTACCGATACGTTCTGTGAACCTTTGCATGTAGTTGTTCGCAAATGGCTTGTATTTCTTAAAAGTACGGGAGTATTAGAAGATGTGCCATTCTTACTTAATACTGAGCTTTTCTGTCCGTTCTCACCTGTCACTGGATCCTTCCAGGCACTGATACCATGAGGGGTCCACAGGAAGTCCGACCTGGCTGGGGCGTTAACGATCCTCATAACCTCTAACTTGTCGCCGTCACTATTGACGTTCTTCATCCGTATAGTACCGGGCCCAGCCTCGAACGAAAACCCCTGTAAATTGTTTCACCAATTATCATGCTTAGAACGAATAAGATAGCTTAAGGTGATACGCGTAAATCCAGATCAAACAGATTCAATTGGGAGTTGTCTGATCCTCAGGATCTGTACAGGTTTCTTTTAAGAATTATCAATATGTCTCCTTACATCGGCATTTTGTTGAAAGCAATTAACTAAAAATTGGGTATGCATATGAATAAATTTAGCATTAAGGGTAAATGACAATTATATCTTCCATTGATATTCAATACAGAATTTAATATTGTATGCGAAAACATAAATGTAGATAGATAAAAAGAAACATACTTGGAAACTAAAACACAAAGAAACTTATGACGCCGATTGGTCCACCGTGTACTTGAAATCTTCAAGTCTCGATGGCTGGATATAACCTCAGGCTGTCGTGGTTCCAGGAAAGGGGTGGGGATTAGAACGTTACTAACCACTGACAGCTCAGTGAGCCCATATGCATCAAGTGTAACATATTGTTTTATGACCTCTTCACTATGATATCCCTGTGTATATTAAACCGATCAGGTGCCCAGCTGTGATTATTCTGTTATTTTTGTTGGGGGTAAAGAAGGTAAAGAAGGCCATTTTTAAAACCTTTCAAGGTTGTATCCGACATTTTATATATAGGATATGATACATTGTCTTTTCTCTGTTTTGGGGAATTGGCGCAAGTATTCTTCATACCAGTATTTAAGTCTAAATTAAAGGATTTTGAACACTGCCTCAAGTGTTAGACGATTATGATTACAACATTGTAATATCAATCGTTCTACATGAACATGGAAGTGTGAAAGCTCGCTGTGGATTTCTGCTAAAAATAGAAATCGACGTCAGAGAGAGGATAATGTCTATTATAATATAATGGGATCGCAAAAAGCTAGTGGTCACGAGGTTTTATCAGTATTAAAATAGCAATGCTCGTTGTTTTTTTTAATGACAAGAGGTGTGTTATTTCTTACTTCTCACACGGTACCAATAAACAGCATTTTCGGGATCTTCTCAGGAAACAGTAATTTATTTGATTGCTTGAGAGATAGAAATTGGTGAAAATGTCGGATACATGTACTAACTTTCAGAAAAAAACTTACCGATGAGAATATCATGTTTCCATTACCCACGTGTGTTACGTCCTCACACGTATAACCATCTAAACAAAAAGTATGTTTTAATTAATTATCAATTAAACAAGGATGGTTTTACCGTTATACATACAAGTACATAAAAGTATAAATATTCTTTAGTATCTATACAATACAGAAACTATTTAACCATACTCTTTAGAAGACAGCACAATGTCACGAGGTTATAAAACTTTATACTTGACTCCGAGATCGTTCTCATGCATGTGACAAGTCGTTATTTGATTTTTTTATTTATTTGGAAAAAAAGATGCTTAACAGCAACCTTAGACTCAGACTTACAATAGACCAGCCGCAATAGCTCAAGTGGTAGAGCGTCGGCTTGCGGATCGGGAGGTTGCGGGTTTAAATCCCGGCCGGGTCAAACCAAAGACTTTAAAGTTGGTGGTAGTGGCTTCCTTCCTAACGCTCGGGACTAAGGGGACGACATTACGCCTGACTTGTCAGTGTCAGTATAATGGACCGGCCGGGCTCAGTCCCTGGGCACCTCATAAGTGCCATGTGCTACAATGATAGAAATGTCGCTGCACAATATCGGTAAAAAATGCCGGCAACTCCCATCCCATTCCAAGCTTACAGTTGTTAGTCGGTTCAGATTAGAAGTACCTGCATCTAGATGCCTGCATTCTCCTGGCTTGTTATTAAACACAGTATTCCTGCTCCACTCCAGCCAATCCCTTAGGAAATGAACAAGAACCATCATATGTTAGGATGTAACGCTGGTTTTCAGATACATGGCACCGATAAAATTATGGTCATAGCTATTATTAGTGGAGGAAGATCCCAGACAAAGGTCTGTGGATAACCACCGGCGGACCGCAGGTCTGATAGAGAGACCTCCAAACAGAACAGATATCCCGACCGTGACTTGAACCCACGCGGTGAGGGACTTGAAAATAATAGGTCGAAAAGCCAGAAAAATATTTTGGCATAATCACCTATACAACATAGGCCTGCTAGACGAAGTGTTAAGTCTTATTTTGCCAAGAACAAATAGACAAGACTTTGGCAGATAACTGTATATCAAGATCAGACTGTTTCCTTCAGGAGCTGTATGATCAGGTTCGTCAATATTTGGCGCTTAGTTTCTAGGAAAAAAAATCAGGTAGGTTTTGCTTATAGTGTTTAGCAAATAACTAAGTTAAGGTTTTGGTTAATACTTTGACAAATTTGGGGGAAGGTTTATAACACATAGAACCACTCCATCGGCACTTAGTGGGTAATAAAACTAGTGCGTCGTTGTCGAAATAATCGGCCTTTTGGTTATTACTAACTAATACATATGACTTATTACATTTCACATATACATAAGCGTCCTGGGCTTAAAAGGCCAACATATTTTAAAATCGTCGCAACGTTTTTGATTCTCCTGACATAAGACAATATTTTGAAGTACATGTTCACACTTTACTTAATAATCAGATATTTTATTTTGTTTTATTATTTCACTGTTGTTCAGCACAGTGCATATTATTAAAGAAGCAAATGTCAATTTGACCAAATCGACTAAGTCGCATTAAGACATAACTATTATAACTTTTTTGAATTAACATAAAACTTTCCATCGCCACATTGAGTTGACACCTTGCAGTGAGTTGGAATGTCGTAAAAGGTTTAGATGTTAGCCTGGAAGAGAAACATCTTAGGGAAAAAAAACGAAAAACAAAATAAAATGTATTTTTATTGTCTAAGAAAAACACACAGCTTAAAGTATTGTTGGCAGTTAATATCACAGAAATGAATAAAAAAACCTTTACCGGTAGTCGAGGAAATAGTTGAATGCCAATAGGAACGAGCCAATGTACAATGCTTGTCTGAGCATAATGGTCTGAAATAAGCATTCAATACACGAATGATGATGATGTTGATGATGATGACGATTATGACAACGACGATGATGAGAATAATGAGGATGATGATGATGATGAGGAGGAGGAGGAGGAGGAGGATGAAGATGAGGATGATGATTATGACGATGACTAAAAAAATGATCATGAGTCCATAGAATTTTATGTAATTTATTTAACAGCAGAAGCACGAACTTCGAAGATTACAGGATTACACGCACATTAGATGACACATTACTTAAAAAGAATTCTAAAATCACAATCATTATTGTAAACAGCGTCAGTTTGCTACAATTAAAATCAACCAAAAGTAAACATCAGCTTTCTTTCTCAGCTAGTTTAACGTAAACTAAATCTCTTACCTTTCCATCTAGTGCCCGTTAAGGTTATTATGCATATCAGTTCAATGACCATTAGCTGTGGAAAATGCTGATTTCCGTCCATTTTGTATTGTATGCTTTCAAATATATGTTTCTATATTCTTTGGGTTATTTTTGTCGCAAATGTAGATGTAAATAGCGAAAAAACATTTGCTGTTTGCGGATAAACTCATTTCGTCTTTCATGTCGAGTAATTTTTGTTCAAATCATATTTAGAATGATTCACAACACCAACAAATGTATCAAAAGTGGTTTTAGCCATTTTAAAAAGTTTATTTGAAAACGGGTTACATGTATTTCAAAATTGGTTGGACGTTACAACCCGTTTTGAAAGAAAAAAAACCGTTTTGAAGTAATTACTTGAAAGACTGACTTTTTCGCCTATTTCAGTTAAGTTTATCATGTACATCAGTTCAATAACCTTTAACTGTGTGAAAATGTTGTTTTCCGTCCATTTTGTAAATTGCCGTTAAGCCAATTTTAGGCTTTCAAATATATAAGTCTATCTTATTTGGGTTATTTTGTGACACCATCAAGAAACGAAAATGGGACTGGATAGGACACATTCTGAGGCGACCCCAGAGCAACATCACAAGACAAGCTTTAGATTGGAATCCTCAAGGCAAAAGAAGAAGAGGTAGACCAACAACCACCTGGAGACGAACCATAAACGCTGAGCTGAAAATGTGCAATATCACCTGGGCAGAAGCAAAAAGAGAAGCCATGAACCGACCCAGATGGAGAACTGTTGTGGATGCCCTTTGCCCCACAAGGGGACAACAGGATTAGGTCAGGATAGGTAGGTCATTTGGGTTATTTTGTGATATGTATTTGTTTTTCGATATGTAAATAGCAAAATTTAAATAAAATATGTTTAAACTAAATAGCAAAAACAAAGCAACAACATTTTCTGTCGATTTGGTAATTTGCTGATACTCCTATGCGCTTTTCTCCTTTTATGTCGAGTTAATTTTGATTAAAATCATATTTATAATGGTCCACAACACCAACAAATACATCAAAAGTGATTTTACAACCCGTTTTGAAACAAACAAAAAAGTCGTTTTAAAATAATTATCTCAAAACGGGATTTTGTTTCAAAACGGGTTGTAACAGCGCAATCGGCAGAGCGTCGATACCAGGAACAGAAGGCATTTAAACCCTTTCCTTAACATAAGTCGTTAACACGGAAGTCGCTCAGGCCAAAGCTCAGTCAAATATATTAGTTCCACGACTGGTTGGCCCTGTTTCAGAAGAATGTGACTGGGTGTCACAGGTATCATACAAGGTGGTCATAGTATGATATATGCGGTAAAGGCAGCAATATATATATCTGCTTCAAGTGAACACTATCTACGAGTAACAGAAATACTCTTAGGAGGAGGATAAATCAAATGACAAACAACCAAAGTATTTGTTCGCAGCCAGATTGGGCGTGTATGTGATTTTTAATAGTGAAAAGAACTTACAATATTAAGGTTGAAAATTGAAATTTCTCAAATGTGTGCGAAAACAACTTTAAATACCACAGATTTATGTGTTTTCAAGGTTTATTCAAGATTTTTACCCAAGTAATGCAGTGACTTTGGACAAAACAAAAAGTTTACTACAAAATGGATAGGCCAATGTAAAAAACTTACTTTAAAACGGATTGAAAATTCAAATGTTTCCAAAGTACCCAAAATATGATTAATGATAGAGAAAATTGTGTCTGTTGTACCATATTTGTACCAAATCCAACACTTTTGTTCAGAAAGTCAAAATTCTAGACGAAAATTGAGTTTACTACAAAACGGGTTTTATTACCAGGTTGTAGCAGAGCCCTAATCTAGTGAACATTCGTTCAATTTAAACAATGTAACGTCAAATTTCAAAGGTTCTTAATTATGTATAGATATGTACCAGATTTATTAAATGTTTTAATTTACCATGCCATTTTTTTCGCACGCTTTTAAAACACAAAGACATATATAGACATCAAAATACAACCCTGCTCCTGGGTGTATAGTTAACGTTGTTGAGCATACAAGTCTCAAACTGTGAACCTGTAACATTTAGACGTGTTACATCAGTATTACCTAAATTTCAAGGTGATACTTAACATTATAAATTGCTTGTTATATATTTAACTATTATCAATAATAGTTTTATTTATTTCTAAACAAAATATCAAATATTATAATCTAATATATAATATAATAATATTACTAATCTAATTAGTCTAATAGTAAATTACGACACAAAAGTTCCATGTGCAATATAAGTATATGCAAAATCTATAAATTCAATCAGATTTTAGAAACTAAGAAACTAACAATAAATCTACACTTACCGCTGTGTCTAACCAGAAAACTAAATCCACAATGAAATTTTTCTGCAGCACAGCATATTTTTTCCAGGCCAATTATATTTATCATTTCTACACTTTGTTTATCTTCTATATAAACAAAGTGTCAACGTTCTTGGAAAATCCTGGAGAAGATGGCGCTTAACCTTTATCACGTTACATATACTTTTATGAGCAATACTCTTTCTTAACTGCAAGAGACATCTATGCAGAGGTACTGCAAATAATTTTAGGACAGCTCCTAGAAAAAAACTGACTGATCTGGATCAACATATTTTGTGAAACCTACACCAGTTCGTTCGTAATCATTTCAATGCTGCATTTCTTGAAAACCTAACTTGATTCTTAGTTTTTTAACATAAAACAATACACAAATAAAACTAGATATATCTTCAGAGACTCTGCAAAAAAAAATGTAGATACTGATCAGAACAATCCTAGCGGGAGCTGGTTGATCAAGATCAACATTATTTCTCCCAGTTTGATCAGTTCACTATTGGCAGGACAAGTGTCGACACATAAACATTGTTTGAGTACTGTTCCTGTTTTTGTGAGCCGTTGGCAGAGGGGTTTGAAATTTTGCAACGTTAATACTTTCTACAAAGGACAGAAAATATGCCTAGTTCTCTGCCTTGCGTCTGTTCGATTTGCATTTTAAACATCATTCAAAGTACGTGTATTTTGGAATATATAAAATGTTTATGTTTATGTTTATTGGATTTATCGTCCCACTAACAGTATTTCAGTTATCTGGAGACGGTGTCCACTTGAAGCAGATATAGTGCTGCCTTCACTATGTATAGCATGCCGTGAACACCTGGCATGACACCACACCCAGTCACATTATCCTGACACCGGGCCAACCAGTCGTGGAACTACCGTTATATTTGCTTGAGCGTTAGCAAGGGAGCTACACCACTACCATTTTTAACGCCTTTGGTATGTCGTGGTCCGGGATCGAACCCGGGGCCTCCCGTATATATAAAATGAATACATAATATAATCAAGCTCAACGTAATCATTGTCTTTATCATCGTAGTCGCTTTCATCATCATCATTATCATCATAATCATAATCATCATCATCATCATCATCATCATCATCATCATCATCATCATCATCATCATCATCATCATCATCATCATCATCATCACCATCATCACCATCACCATCATCATCATCAGCCATTTATATATCATAAAAATCATCAACATCCATTACTATCATTATTAACATAGCAGCAGCATCAACTCACTAATACCATATCAATCATCATTACAAAAAACAACAGCAATGCAACTAATAGCAGCATCAATCAAACCACTACCACCTCAGCAGCAACATCATCAATACCAATACCAATACCATCCATATTATCAATATTTATAGCAGCAGCATTACCACAGACAGAACTACAACTACCATCACAACCAGCCAATTCATCACAGCACCATCACCATGATCAGTAGAAGCAACAGCAAAGCAGCATCACAACCACCATAAGCAGCAGCAACAGTAATACCCTCATCACCACCCATATAGCCAGCTCATTTACAATGACATCTTAAGGCAGTGCAATTGGGTCAGCTAAATGAGGTCGCGGTCTTTCTCTTGAACTCACTGGGAAAGGGCGAAACACATGGCGTGTATAAACAACATACGGCTGGAATAAAGAATGCTTTGTCGTTTAATATAAACACAAAATGTAATAAACAAAGTGTCAACGTTCTTGGAAAATCCTGGAGAAGATGGCGCTTAACCTTTATCACGCTACATATACTTTTATGAGCAATACTCTTTCTTAACTGCTATGCAGAAGTACTTCAAATCCTGATAGGACAGCTCCCAGAAAAAAACTGACTGATCTGGATCAACATATTTTTGGGAAAGCTACACCAGTTCGTTCGTAATCATTTCCATGCTGCATTTCTTGAAAACCTAACTTAGTTCTTAGTTTTTAGCATAAAACAATACACAAATAAAACTAGATATATCATCAGAGACTCTGCAAAAAAATGTAGATACTGATCAGAACAATCCTAGCGGGAGCTGGTTGATCAAGATCAACATTATTTCTCCCAGTTTGATCAGTTCACTATTGGCAGGACAAGTGTCGACACATAAACATTGTTTGAGTACTGTCTTTCTCTTGAACTCACTGGGAAAGGGCGAAACACATGGCGTGTATAAACAACATACGGCTGGAATAAAGAATGCTTTGTCGTTTAATATAAACACAAAATGGCGTTGCCACAATTTACTGATAACAAGTACATGTAGGATGAAATTTCCATTTTTTATTAGACAGGTTTTTCTCGAACTATATACATGTACATGAATAATGGTAACTGTTGTAACTTAACAAGAAATTGTTAGCTAATAAATTTGTAGCGCTGTTTTCATTTATAAATTGAGTAGTCATCGAATTAAAAAAAAAAACACTTTGCCTAGTGCGTATAAATGGTAATTAGTTTTTGTGTGTGTGCTCATTTTGATTTTTGTATTTAATGATTACATGTGAATATGATACATTTTGATTTACAAACGATCTACATGCATAAAATTCTTATTGTGGATTGTTTTCTCTCTTTTTCTTTCGCTACTTCTACACATTTTTGTCTTTCATAGTTCTTCCATCACTCATGACTCCTCTTTATGCAAGAACCTAATGTCCCTGTACGCCCTCCAGTTGACAATTTGCTGATAAGTGTTTATATTAATCAAAAAAAAAAAAAAAATTACACGTCCTCCGCCTAATTATATGTAAAGACTACTACAGTCTGTTTCTCACTCTGTAATGTGGTCTACTACCATTAATCATTTATGATTCCGTTCTATTTTTAACTTATGATATTCAGTTCTATTTTTTATCTTAGTGACGTCTATGTTTATGTGGTAACGCCACCTAGCATCTGAATTCTGTCAATTCTTAACTTGTACATTAATAATGTGTGCCTTGAGAATTGTGACGTTGAGATTTGTAACTTGTAAATTGTAAGCTTACATAAAATTTGCGACTTGATAATTGTGACTGGAGATTTTTAATTTCCAAGTTGTATACGAGAAATGTGAATTAGATACATGTAAAAACAAACGTGTTTGTGCAAACACATAGCAATTTTAAGCATATGCAGTGTTGCAATTTGCAAATTAGAAATTGGCGGATATCCCCTTCCATAACTACCCTCTCTGTATCTTCTCCTCGAATGATTCTGTTTTACACAGACCGAGAAACTGACTTTCTTATTATTGGTTCTGTCGGTATGTTTGCTCGCTTCATTTGTCCTTTAAATAAATGTATACTTGCATTTGCATACATTACTGTAAATAACAAAAAGAGCTAGGGTGTGTCATTCAAAGCGCCGTAAAGCGCATGCGCTTTAATCAAGAAGATGACTATCCTGTGAACAATCGACACATGTTGCTTTTAGCCAATCCCCAACATACATACACTTTCAAAATTAAATATTTAGCATCTCCTTATTCCTCTATTGTTCAAATCGCTAATTTTTTGTTATTTACACACGCACGGTTGCACTATCTTCGTATAACACTAACTTGCCACGTATATAAACATACGACTGCTGGAAAGTGTTGTTATAATTTTACTTATATGTAATTGAACAACATGCAGCTACTGTTTAAAAAGCAAATTTTAAAAAAACAACAACACAAGCAGTGAATGTTCTCTAACACTCGATACCATACAATATTCCTCTAAGACCCAACAACCAATAACATTTCTATACACTCAGCAGCTAGTGGCATTCGTCTAACACTCAACAACCAGGGATATTCTTCTAGCACACAATAACCAGTGACAGTGCTCTAACGCTCAATCTTACACTCAACAACCATCTACATACAACAACATGCGAATTCCTTTCAACACCCAACAACAAAATACATTTTCCTAAAACTCAACAAGTGATATTCCTGTTACAATCAACAACAAGTGGCATTCCTCTAACATTAACAGCCAGTGACATTCCGCTTACATTCAACAGCCAGTGACATTCCTCTATTATTCAACAGCCAGAGACATTCCTCTTACAATAAACAACAAATGACCTGCCCCTATTAATAAATAACACCAAATGACCTGCCCCTATTAATAAACCACAAATGACCTGCCCCTATTGATAAACAACAAATGACCTGCCCCTATTAATAAACCACAAATGACCTGCCCCCATATTGATAACAACCAAAATGACCCTGCTGTCCCCCTATGATAACAAACAAAGGACCTGCCCCTATTAATAACCAAAAATGACCTGCCCCTATTGATAACCCAAGATGGACCTGCCCCTATTGATAAACCACAAATGACCTGCCCCTATTGATAAACAACAAAATGACCTGCTCCTATACCTGCTCCTATTATAACAACAACTGACCTGCCCCTGTTAATAAACAACAAATGACTGCCCCTGTATAATACAAACAAATGACCTGCCCCTATTAATAGACACAAATAACCCTGCCCCCTATTAACTAAACCAACAATGACCGCCCCTATTACTCAACAACAAATACCTCGCCTCCTATTAATAAACAACCAAACTGACCTGCCCCTATGATACCAACACACAAATGACCTGCCCCTATTAATAACACAAACAAATGACCCTGCCCCTATTTGAATAACCACAAATGAACTGCCCCTATTAATAAACACAAATGACCTTCGCCCGATTAATAAATCACAAATGTGACCTGCCCCTATTACTCAACAACAAATTGACCCGCCCCTATTAATAATACAATATGACCTGCCCCTATTACTCAACAACAAATGACCCGCCCCTATTAATAAACAAAATATGACCTGCCCCTATTACTCAACAACAAATGACCCGCCCCTATTAATAAACAAAAAATGACCTGACCCTATTACTCAACAACAAATGACCCGCCCCTATTAATAAATAACAAATGACCTGCCCCTATTACTCAACAACAAATGACCTGCCCCTATTAATAAACAACAAATGACCTGCCCCTATTACTCAACAACAAATGACCCGCCCCTATTAATAAACAACAAATGACCCGCCCCTATTAATAAACAACAAATGACCCGCCCCTATTAATAAATAACAAATGACCTGCCCCTATTAATAAACAACAAATGACTCGCCCCTATTAATAAACAACAAATGACCCGCCCCTATTAATAAATAACAAATGACCTGCCCCTATTACTTAACAACAAATGACATGCCTCTTTTACTTAACAACAAATGACCTGCCTCTTTTACTTAACAACAAATGACCTGCCCCTTTTACTTTACAACAAGTGTCATGACACTCATCAACCAGTATCATTATACTAGCACTTGACAGCCAGTTACATTCCGATAACATTCAATAGCGGACCTAATTACTCTAAAATTTAACTTTTGCATTGTGAAATCGTGAATTTCCATTTCTTGCACAAATTATATGGTGTTTTCGTTGTCTGAATGAAACACTGACGACTCCTACGAATAAAAAAGGTGGCATTTCTAACACGACAACATGGCGTTAGAATAGCTTTAAGTACGAGGGCTGTTCAATAAATACGTTTGTACACGTTTGTAGAGATTTCTTAATTTTAAAAAGATAAGCCATACATATTGTCTCAATATAAATATATGTCAAAAAAAAGGTTATTAGCTTTTAGGCTATTTTTTAAATCTTTTTTAATCTGATAAACCTGTTAGTTTTTCAACGATCTACATGCGTACATTTTTCCTTGTGTAGCGTATTTTTTCATTTTACTGTGTTTTAGACTGGTATACAATTTTGTATAACGTGTGTTGTTCATAGTTTCTCATAGTCTCTTGTTCTGTTTAGACACTGCATTAAAGGTTTGCCGACAAGGATTCGAAAGAAATAAATAATTCATTCATTCAAATCTTCTGACACAATAGGGCTTGTTAGCTTGTTGTTTTAATTCTCATCATCTCATTAACCCATGACCTTCGTATAAGCCGTAAACTCATTCCATTGTACCCAATAAATACAGTTGACAGTTTGCTGACATGTGTTTGTATAAATCATAAAAATACACGTACCCCGCCCAGCCACATTAAAAAATCTTACAGTCGATTACCCACTTTTTAGATCTAGTGTATCCTTTTCTAATGTTTATGTGTTACACAGACCGATATAATTAGATCTACGTTCGTATTTATATTTCTGACGGTCTGTTTGTTAGCTTCAACAAATTTGTCCTTTAAATAAACGTATTCTTGCACTTCAGTACATTAATATTTATAATCATTGAGTCTTAACAACTACTAAACTGTCATTTAATTGTTGTTTTGCTGTCTCAAAGGATGAATTTACTATAAGCACAATGAATTAACAAATCAATAACAACAGGGTCGAGTTCGGTAGTCGTCCGAATTGGCCCGGGCCGAGTTAAACATGAAGGGCTTACCGCCCACCCCCGCACCCAATCGTCTAATGTTGCTTTGAGCCCTGGATATCGTTAGATCCACACCGTTGAAGTCTACACACTGTTTAAGTTAGGTGTCACTCATAGATAGCCACGCCATCTTTATGCAGGCACAGTATTCGTCGAAAAGAACCAACACTTGACGTCGGTTGCCAAGATAATGTTTATATACATAATAGTGAAAACTATAATACATTTATTTATTTTAGAAAGTAAGCACACTATATTTTTGACGGATTGTCCACACGATAAACAGTTATAAAAGGGTAAAATACAATTTAATTACAGCGTATTTGTCAACGAGAAGAATTCTCAGTTGAAATGATATCAAGAATTATTATGGAACTGAATGCATTGACAAAAACCAACATGATAACGGATGTTCATAGCAGTATTTAAGTGAAGTAGTACTAGGTGTACACAATGTATTTAGTGACGTAATATTATCATTTAAGTAAGTTTTGTAAGAGGTGTACACAGGGTCCTGTATGACCATTATAAGCCGCACACCATTTAAGTCTGGTGAATATAGGTGTACACATGGTCCTGTGTGACCATTATAAGCCGCACACCATTTAAGTCTGGTGGATATAGGTGTACACAGGGTCCTGTGTGACCATTATAAGCCGCACACCATTTAAGTCTGGTGGATATAGGTGTACACATGGTCCTGTGTGACCATTATAAGCCGCACACCATTTAAGTCTGGTGGATATAGGTGTACACAGGGTCACGTATGGCCATTATTAGCCGCACAGAATTTAAGTCAATCGGAAATAGGTTTACATTGGTACATGTATAGCCATTATAATCCGCACACCATTGAAGTCAGGTGGAAATAAGTGTATATTGGTCCATGTATAGCCATTATAATCCGCACACCATTGAAGTCAGGTGGAAATAAGTGTATATTGGTCCATGTATAGCCATTATAATCCACACACCATTGAAGTCAGGTGGAAATAAGTGTTTATTGGTCCATATATAGCCATTATAATCCACACAACATGGAAGTCAGGTAGAAATAAGTGTTTATTGGTCCATATATAGCCATTATAATCCACACAACATGGAAGTCAGGTAGAAATAAGTGTTTATTGGTCCATATATAGCCATTATAATCCACACAACATTCAAGTCAGGTGGAATAGGTGTACATCGGTCCTCGTATTTCCATATTAATCCGCACACAATTTAAGGTTAAGCAAGTGCAATAGACAATATATGAAAATTAATGCAAGTATTTTGTTGTATACTTTAATGATGACATGTAAGCCAGATTTAAAAAAAAATCTTCATCTAGCTTTGAATTTATGGACATTTTATCATCCAAAATTGACATTTAAAATGTCTCTTGTTTAGAAATACGAAACACTCCAAAAATATATTATATTAAATGTTTCGCTATTGCGTGTCAATTGCAAACTAATTATAGCATTAGACAAACCAATCAAACATATTGCTTGATCGGTTTGACTCAAACTATCCCAAATATGCAATTAATTCTTTACAAACCCAGCACGTTTTATGCTCATTTTCCCACTGACATGACTTTATTAAAAAAAAAGTCACCGAGCTCTTGATAGCCAAACGATTTATTTCAGACTTGCCCAAAATGTTCTTTAAAGAATTTTGTTTATGCTGCAATGTATAAAATGATTTCAACACATGGTTTTGTTTTTTACCACTTTGAATATATCAGGTAACATTTTTAATCAAATCTAGTAACAAATATTTTAATTAAAATTCATTTGCAAATAAAAATTAAAAAAAAACTAACTAACTATCATCTAGTACATTGATGCAAAAAAAAACCAACAATGTCAACGTGAAACAGTAGGGGGAAAAAGTTAACAATGTGTGTCCATACCGGGATTCGAACCCATAACCCTCAGTTGTGAAGCTTTTTTAACCCTAATTTTGATATTCTTTAATTATAGGAGTAGCATTACATTTTAGGACAATATGCAAAGTAAGGAAATGATCGAATCTATAATCTTTTTCACAAAAGGACAATATACATAGTGAGAAAATGATCAAATGTATAAAGTATAAAATTTTACTTAAAAGGATGAAATTGGCAAGAAATCTTAAATAGCGACACCGGTCGTAACAACTTAAAAGGTGTGCGGCTTTTTAAAGTAAAATGGGGCATTATGTCCACCTTTTGCCCAACAGACTTAAATGGTGTACAGCTTTTAAAGTAATATTGGGCACTTTGTCCACTTTTTACCCAACAGACTTAATTGGTGTGCGTTTTTAAAGTAATATAGGGCACTATGTACACCTTTTACCCAACAGACTTAATTGGTGTGCGGCTTTTAAAGCACTATGGGGCACTATGTACACATTTTACCAAACATACTTAAATGGTGTGCAGCTTTTAAAGTAAAATGGGGCACTATGTACACTTTTTACCCAATGGACTTAAATTGTGTGCGGCTTTTAAAGTAATTTGGGGCACTATGTACACCTTTTACCAAACAGACTTAAATGGTGTGTGGCTTTTTATAAGTAAAATGGGGCACTATGTACACCTTTAACCCAATGGACTTAAATGGTGAGCGGCTTTTAATGTAATATGTTCACCTTTTACCCAGCATACTTTTAAAAATAGTGTGCTGCTATTTTTAGTTATATTGGGGCATTATGTGCACCTTTTACCCATAAGACTTAAATGGTGTACGTGCGGCTATTAAAGTAATATTGGTCACTATGTCCACCTTTTACCAAGCAGTCTTAAAGGGTGTGCGGCTTTTAAAGTAATATAGGGCATTACACAACCTCTTAATTAACAAACTAAAATGGTGTTCAGATTTAAAAGTTATACGGGACACAATGCACACCTTTTACCAAACGGACCTAAATGATCTGCGGCATTTGTAATCATACAGGGGCACCTTTTACTTAACAGATCGGATTGGTGTAGGGCTTTTTAATGTAATATTGTTCACTATGTGCACCAGTGTGCAACCACGAAATGCCGTTGAATATACTTACAAACATTCCACAAAATTCATTCATATAGGTAATTTTGACGTCACTGTTTCAATTCTTGTGTGTGTTCTATCGGATTGATATTATCTTTAAATTACACGGGGCATTTGTCCTTTTCTGCACTTTTCGGTCCATGTTGGTATTTGGCTACACGTTTAACTCCGCCCACATAGCACCATGACTCCGCCTACACTTTCGGTATACAGGGGAGACTACCTTGAATAAAAAAGGGAATTCCCAGTTTTCATTGGAACATGTACTTTTGTTTTCAAAATGTAAGTTTTTACAGTTTTTTCCATTTAATAATTTGAATAATTATAAAAAAAACGTTACAAACAATTTTAAAATGAATTTTCTATCAAAACGTTAATTTTGCTTTTATTCTTCTTTCATATTTTTATATATTTGTAGATGTTTTGTGTTTGATTTTTTCATGAATACTGTTAGAGTGAATGATGAAATGATGCGGAAATAAATGAATTTAAATGTAAGTAAAAAGTTGCAATTATCTGTTCCTCGTGTTTTTACTTATTTTTTACTTATTTCCTTTTAATTCCTTAGGGTGACGAAATTAGGTCACCGGAGTATATTTACAGTCAAGTGACGTTTCTCTTACTTTCTCTTACTAAATGAAAACAAGGAACACATGCCTATAAAACAGCCTGCAATCGACTATAAGCTGTTTAGTCAATCGACTATTTGTGACTATTTGTGACTATTTGCTGTTTAGTCATACCGCTTACTTTCACCATCCAGTGACATTTCTATAACATTCCAAGAAACTTTAGAGGAGTCACCACAATAGAAAAAATCGCAGTTTTTTTGTGTTTTTTTTTATAAATTGCAATTAAGAAAAATATGCGATAACAACACTATACTTTTGAAGTTAAACTTACCCTGTAAATGTCCGCTAATTACAGTGTCGATCTAGGAAAGTTTACACGAGTTGGCACAATCATCAATTTGTTAATCGAAAATGGTGTGATAAATAAAGGAAATTTTCATTTAATAATGTATTATTAACAAATTCATTAATTTAACAATAATTGTTATAAAAAAGAGCCTTCTTGACTCACCGAAGTGGGCCTTCTTGACCCACCACATTAGGCCGTCTTGACTCACCAAGTGGGCAGTCTTGGACTGGGCTGTCTTGGTTTTGGGCCTTCTTGACCCGATACCCATTCAACATCCATGACAATTGTTATGCCAGAACCTAATTACCCTGTTCCACATACATGCAAGTGACAATTTGCTGACATGTGTTTATATAAATCATAAACTCTACACGTTCCTTGCCCAGCCATATTAAATATATTCATACAGTCTATTACCCACTCTTAAGACCAAATATCTTCTTTTGTAATGTTTCTGTGCTGCTTAGTTAGACCGAAACAATGACGCTCATATGATCTGTTTAGCCGCTTCATTTTATTTGTCCTTTAAATCAATACATACTTGCACGTCTGTAAATAATTGAAAGAAAACCATTGTGTCTAAACAATGACTACAGTGTCATTTAATTTGTAAATTGACATATTAATGACAACAGAGTTCATAATCGGGCGAATATAGTCGATAATTAATTCACTAACATTCTACAACACTAGAAATTCACCTTACACCAATCAGCAAGTGACAACATCCTAATAATGATAAATACAATAACCAGATATGTTCCACTTACACCAACAGATGACATTCCTCTATAGCACAACAGATGACATTCCTTTATTGCACAACAAATGACATTCCTCTATCACACAACATGTGACATTCCTCTATCACATAACAGGTGACATTCCTCTATCACAACAACAGGTGACATTCCTCTATCACAACAACAGAAGGATGACATTCCTGTATCACACAAAAGGTGACATTCCCCTATCACACAACATGTGACATTCCTCTATCGCAACACAGAATGATGACGTTCCTCTATCACACAACATGTGAAATTTCTTCTATCGCAAAACAGATGACATTCCTTTATCGCACAACAAGTGACATTCCTATATCACACAACAGATGACATTCCTGTATTGCACAACAGGTGACATTCCTATATAGCACATCATGTGACATTCCTCTATCGCACAACAGAAGACATTCCTCTATCGCACAACAGGTGACATTCCTCTATAGCACATCATGTGACATTCCTCTATCGCACAACAACAGGTGATATTCCTCAATCGCACAACACATGGCATTCCTCAATCACACAACAGATGACATTCCTCTATCGCACAACAGGTGACATTCCTCTATCGTACAACAGAGAATATTCGTCTATGGCACAACAGATGACATTCCTCTATTACACAACAGATGACATTCCTCTATCGCACAACAGGTGACATTCCTCTATCGCACAACAGATGATATTCCTCTATCGCACAACAGGTGACATTCCTCTATCACACAACAGATGACATTCCTCTATTGCACAACAACAAGTGACATTCCTCTATCACACAACAGATGACATTCCTCTATAGCACATCATGTGACATTCCTCTATCGCACAACAGAAGACATTCCTCTATCGCACAACAGGTGACATTCCTCTATAGCACATCATGTGACATTCCTCTATCGCACAACAACAGGTAATATTCCTCAGTCGCACAACAGATGGCATTCCTCTATCACACAACAGATGACATTCCTCTATCACACAACAGCAAGTGACATTCCTCAATCACACAACAGATGACATTCCTCTATCGCACAACAGATGACATTCCTCTATCGCACAACAGATGGCATTCCTCTATCACACAACAGATGACATTCCTCTATCACACAACAGCAAGTGACATTCCTCAATCACACAACAGATGACATTCCTCTATCGCACAACAGATGACATTCCTCTATCACACAACAGATGACATTCCTCTATCACACAACAGCAAGTGACATTCCTCAATCACACAACAGATGACATTCCTCTATCGCACATCAGATGACATTCCTCTATCGCACAACAGATGACATTCCTCTATCGTACAACAGAGAACATTCCTCTATGGCACAACAGATGACATTCCTCTATCACACAACAGGTGACATTCCTCTATCGTACAACAGAGAACATTCCTCTATGGCACAACAGATGACATTCCTCTATCACACAACAGATGACATTCCTCTATCACACAACAGGTGACATTCCTCTATCGCACAACAGATGATATTCCTCTATCGCACAACAGGTGACATTCCTCTATCACACAACAGATGACATTCCTCTATTGCACAACAACAAGTGACATTCCTCTATCACACAACAGATGACATTCCTCTGTCGCACAACAGATGACATTCCTCTATCGCACAACAGATGACATTTCTCTATCGCACAACAGATGAAATTCCTCTATCGCACAACAGATGACATTCCTCTATCGCACAACAGATGACATCTCTCTATCGCACAACAAGTGACATTCCTCTGTCGCACAACAGGTGACATTCCTCTATCGCACAACAACAGGTGACATTCCTCTATCACACAACAACAGGTGACATTCCTCTATCACACAACAGGTGACATTCCTCTATCACACAACAACAGGTGACATTCCTCTATCGCGCAACAGGTGACATTCCTCTATCACACAACAGGTGACATTCCTCTGTTGCACAACAGATGATATTCCTCTGTTGCACAACAGATGACATTCCTCTATCACACAACAGGTGACATTCCTCTATCAGAATAACAGAATGATGACATTCCTCTATCGCACAACAGGTGACATTCCTCTATCACACAACAGATGATATTCCTCTATAGCACAACAGGTGACATTCCTCTATCACACAACAGATGACATTCCTCTATCGCACAACAGATGACATTCCTCTATCGCACAACAGATGACATTCCTCTATCGCACAACAGATGACATTCCTCTATCACACAACAGATGACATTCCTCTATCACACAACAGCAAGTGACATTCCTCTATCACACAACAGATGACATTCCTCTGTCGCACAACAGATGACATTTCTCTATCGCACAACAGATGACATTCCTCTATCGCACAACAGATGACATTCCTCTATCGCACAACAAGTGACATTCCTCTGTCGCACAACAGATGACATTCCTCTATCGCACAACAACAGGTGACATTCCTCTATCACACAACAACAGGTGACATTCCTCTATCGCACAATAGGTGACAATTCTCTATCACAACAGGTGACATTCCTCTGTTGCACAACAGATGACATTCCTCTTTCGCACAACAGATGACATTCCTCTATCGCACAACAACAGGTGACATTCCTCTGTCGCACAACATATGTAATTCCTCTATCGCACAACAGGTGACATTCCTCTATCGCACAACAGATAATATTCTTACTCGCAACAGCAAGTGACATTCCTCTAACTCGCAACAATAAGTGACATTCCTCTAGCACTTTACAGCCATTAACATTCCTCTTACATTCTACAACAAGTGACATTTCTCTCATAATCAACAACAAGTGGCATTTCTCTCAACATCAACAACCAGTGACATTTCTCTCAAAATCAACAACCAGTAACATTTCTCTCAAAATCAACAACCAGTGACATTCCTCTCAAAATCAACAACCAGTGACATTTCTCTCGCAATCAGCAGTCAGTGACAATCCTCTGATATTAAATAGCTAGTAACTTTCCTCTGACAATGAAATCCACTGTCAAGAGATTGTTAAACTAAAACTGAAAGAAATACAAAAAGGGTTTAAATGAAATTTAAAGTATGCTGGAAAACTGCAATAAAAAGATAAGCTTTTTCACACAGTATTGGTGAAAGAAAGTGCACCACATTGGAAAGCGAAGAACACTTTTAAGCGTTTAATCATTTTTAACAATATGTTAATTACTTTGTTTATAAGTATTTGAAAGTGTAGTGTAAAATCACTAATTTATTTAATTATAAGATACTTCCACGTGCAGAAAGATTTTTATTAAATGATTGAGATCCTATGTAAAAGTATGAAAAGAGAAGAAATAAAAAAATCACAATAAATTTAATTATGTTCTTTAATGTATTAGGTATACTTGCTTTAGTGTTAAAGTGTACAGTGTAAATATTCATTACTATTCATGAGCAGTTATTTGCATTAGTAAGTTCAAATCTTAGCTTTATGATAGCCTTCGCCAAAGGACCAGTCTGAAACTTCTTGTTTAGAATAGTAATAAGTAAGCCTTTAACATTTTTGTGTGTTAATCTTAAATGAGGAAAACTCAGGAAAAAAAATCACAAAGAATCGATCAATTCATACAAAACTTAAACAAATACCTGTTAGATTAAGAGGGATGCCTATTAAATTTTAAAACAGTACAGTTTATTTAAATATGGCTTTTATATTAAATAAATCCTGATTTATTTGTCAAAATTTACATCTATTTTTAGGTTCTCATTAAGATATATGAATATTATCTAGTTTGCTTAATTAATAATTTCAAATCTAAGTTTAGTGATAGCCTCTACTTAAGGAATGATAAAACAATTTTATTCAATGTTATGATTAGTTTTAAGCAGACTTCTAGCCAAAAATGAAGTAAGATAGAATGAAAAAAAATCTGTACGAAAATAATAAAAAACAAACAAATATGAAAATCATATGAAACTTAGACCATCATGTGTTAGACTAGTAAGGGTATGTAGATTATATAACTTTAGAAACTGTTGAGTTTGATTGACTATTACTTTTGATGTTTTTAAATGAAAAAATCTAAATAACTTTTAAAAATGATGTCTTTTTTCAGACTCTTATTAAAATATATAAATATGTATGTTTCAAACTAAGTTTAATGATAGCCTCCTCTTAAAGAATGATACATAAATTATTCTTCATTATGGTTAATTATAAACATTCTTCTAGCCAAATTATGCATTAAGATTGAATGAGAAAAATGTGGATGAAACTAAATAAAACATAAAAATGTCATGAAAGGAACCAAATTATATGAAATTTAGACAATCAAGTAGGGGTGTGGATACAACTTTTAAAAAATAAAGTCTTTTTAGATTCTCATTAAAATTTTCTACATATTCGTCAGTGCTAATTTGTATCATTGACACATAACCATAATGGCCATATGATAAATCTTTTATTGAGACCAGTTTAATACATCTATCAGTATTTTTGGAAAACTTATAACCATTTTCTGAACATACACTCCTATCAAATTTTCATGACGGTTGCCATGGAAACCAGTAGTTTTCATATAGCCCAAATGAGTTTATTTTTGAGTACATTGAAGATTATATTTCCAGACACACTAATGAACATTTTGGTACCCATGCAAAGAAGTCTAGTAGGGGCGGGGTAACCATACCTAGCTCACGGACCAGTATCATTCAAAAATGTTAAATCCAAAGTTAATTCATCTTGTAATTTTGTTGGGTGGCGGGACAGACACAGTTGAACAAAGGACATTTTTGTCAAGCTTAGAAATCATAAGCAACACTACTTCAATGTTTAAATACATCATATAATGTACATGTGTTTTTCACTGTCTATGTTATATTATGTATTGGGACTCTCTACAAAGAAAGATTGGAGAGATAGATAAATGTAAAAATGATAATTATAGTTATATAACACGAATTGTACAATCCAGGCGTTCACTTTAGTTTAAATTGTATATCTTGGCATACAGACTGTTGAATCACAAAGGTTAAATAATTAACACTTAGTCATTCTTCTCAGAAATTTTAACATCATAATAACTCTCTCTTGATTATGACTGTGTGCTTGTATAAATTTTAAAATCATGACGTATCTTCGTTATATCATTGGTCCATACAGTTTGAAACGGTATTTGTAAAACACATTTTTAAGAGGCTGCCTCACTAAAGCTTCTGTATTCAAGTTAAATCATATCATTCCGTAGTCGACACTGACATGTATCATTTATAGCGTGTAGACTCATTGTGTTTGCTTTGTCATATTAGACAATGTTTTTGTTGCGACAGATATTATTTTACTTCCTTGTCTTGACGATCTTAACGTGTTCTCAATTATTGAGTAATTCTTATCATAAAAACAAGATAAATTTTCAAGTAAGCCAAACTTGCTATTACACTCAACAACCAGCAACATTATTTTATATGAAACAGGCATTGACATTTCTCCGAATTTTAAATGGCCAGTAACATTAATCTACCATTGAACAGGCAGTAACTTTCCTCATACATAAAGCAGTCATTAGCAAGTCTTAAACATTTAATAGAATGTGGCATTCTGATGAATCAAGCAAGCTGGTTAAATGTCTCTTTCAAAAAGCAGCCAGTAGCATGTCTGTCAGCACACAGTGACATTCCGATAAATTAATCAGGCCGGTGACATCTCTCATACAAAACAGCTAATAGCATGACTGTAACATTCAGCACACAGTGACATTCAGATATATTAATCAGGCTGGTGACATCTCTCATACAAAACAGCTAATAGCATGACTGTAACATTCAGCACACAGTGACATTCAGATATATTAAGCAGGCCGGTGACATTTCTCATACAAAAACAGCTAATAGAATGACTGTAACATTCAGCACACAGTGACATTCAGATATATTAAGCAGGCCAGTGACATTTCTCATACAAAAACAGCTAACAGCATGACTGTAACATTCAGCACACAGTGACATTCAGTTATATTAAGCAGGCCGGTGACATTTCTCATACAAAACAGCTAATAGCATGACTGTAACATTCAGCACACAGTGACATTCAGATATATTAAGCAGGCCGGTGACATTTCTCATACAAAAACAGCTAATAGAATGACTGTAACATTCAGCACACAGTGACATTCAGATATATTAAGCAGGCCGGTGACATTTCTCATACAAAAACAGCTAATAGAATGACTGTAACATTCAGCACACAGTGACATTCAGATATATTAAGCAGGCCGGTGACATTTCTCATACAAAAACAGCTAATAGCATGACTGTAACATTCAGCACACAGTGACATTCAGATATATTAAGCAGGCCGGTGACATTTCTCATACAAAAACAGCTAATAGAATGACTGTAACATTCAGCACACAGTGACATTCAGTTATATTAAGCAGGCCGGTGACATTTCTCATACAAAACAGCTAATAGCATGACTGTAACATTCAGCACACAGTGACATTCAGTTATATTAAGCAGGCCGGTGACATTTCTCATACAAAACAGCTAATAGCATGACTGTAACATTCAGCACACAGTGACATTCAGTTATATTAAGCAGGCCGGTGACATTTCTCATACAAAAACAGCTAATAGAATGACTGTAACATTCAGCACACAGTGACATTCAGATATATTAAGCAGGCCAGTGACATTTCTCATACAAAAACAGCTAACAGCATGACTGTAACATTCAGCACACAGTGACATTCAGTTATATTAAGCAGGCCGGTGACATTTCTCATACAAAACAGCTAATAGAATGACTGTAACATTCAGCACACAGTGACATTCCGATAGATTAATCAGGCCGGTGACATCTCTCATACAAAACAGCTAATAGCATGACTGTAACATTCAGCACACAGTGACATTCAGATATATTAATAAGGCCGGTGACATTTCTCATACAAAACAGCTAATAGCATGACTGTAACATTCAGCACACAGTGACATTCAGATATATTAATCAGGCCGGTGACATCTCTCATACAAAACAGCTAATAGAATGACTGTAACATTCAGCACACAGTGACATTCAGATATATTAATCAGGCCGGTGACATCTCTCATACAAAACAGCTAATAGAATGACTGTAACATTCAGCACACAGTGACATTCAGATATATTAATCAGGCCGGTGACATCTCTCATACAAAACAGCTAATAGCATGACTGTAACATTCAGCACACAGTGAAATTCAGATATATTAATCAGGCCGGTGACATTTCTCATACAAAAACAGCTAACAGCATGACTGTAACATTCAGCACACAGTGACATTCAGATATATTAATCAGGCCGGTGACATCTCTCATACAAAACAGCTAATAGAATGACTGTAACATTCAGCACACTGTGACATTCAGATATATTAAGCAGGCCGGTGACATCTCTCATACAAAAACAGCTAATAGCATGACTGTAACATTCAGCACACAGTGACATTCAGATATATTAATCAGGCCGGTGACATTTCTCATACAAAAACAGCTAACAGCATGACTGTAACATTCAGCACACAGTGACATTCAGATATATTAATCAGGCCGGTGACATCTCTCATACAAAACAGCTAATCGAATGACTGTAACATTCAGCTCACTGTGACATTCAGATATATTAAGCAGGCCGGTGACATCTCTCATACAAAACAGCTAATAGCATGACTGTAACATTCAGCACACAGTGACATTCAGATATATTAATCAGGCCGGTGACATCTCTCATACAAAACAGCTAATAGAATGACTGTAACATTCAGCACACTGTGACATTCAGATATATTAAGCAGGCCGGTGACATCTCTCATACAAAACAGCTAATAGCATGACTGTAACATTCAGCACACTGTGACATTCAGATATATTAAGCAGGCCGGTGACATCTCTCATACAAAACAGCTAATAGCATGACTGTAACATTCAGCACACAGTGACATTCAGATATATTAATCAGGCCGGTGACATCTCTCATACAAAAACAGCTAATAGCATGACTGTAACATTCAGCACACAGTGACATTCAGATATATTAATCAGGCCGGTGACATTTCTCATACCAAAACAGTTAATAGCATGACTGTAACATTCAGCACACAGTGACATTCAGATAAATTAATCAGGCCGGTGACATTTCTCATACAAAAACAGCCAACAGCATGACTGTAACATTCAGCACACAGTGACATTCAGATATATTAATCAGGCCGGTGACATTTCTCATACAAAAACAGCCAACAGCATGACTGTAACATTCAGCACACAGTGACATTCAGATAAATTAATCAGGCCGGTGACATTTCTCATACAAAACAGCTAATAGCATGACTGTAACATTCAGCACACAGTGACATTCAGATAAATTAATCAGGCCGGTGACATTTCTCATACAAAAACAGCCAACAGCATGACTGTAACATTCAGCACACAGTGACATTCAGATATATTAATCAGGCCGGTGACATTTCTCATACAAAACAGCCAACAGCATGACTGTAACATTCAGCACACAGTGACATTCAGATATATTAATAAGGCCGGTGACATTTCTCATACAAAACAGCTAATAGAATGACTGTAACATTCAGCACACAGTGACATTCAGATATATTAATCAGGCCGGTGACATTTCTCATACAAAAACAGCCAACAGCATGACTGTAACATTCAGCACACAGTGACATTCAGATAAATTAATCAGGCCGGTGACATTTCTCATACAAAAACAGCCAACAGCATGACTGTAACATTCAGCACACTGTGACATTCAGATATATTAATCAGGCCGGTGACATCTCTCATACAAAACAGCTAATAGCATGACTGTAACATTCAGCACACAGTGACATTCAGTTATATTAATCAGGCCGGTGACATTTCTCATACAAAACAGCCAACAGCATGACTGTAACATTCACCAGACAGTAACGTTTCTATAAATTTAGTCAGTTCTCTTACAATATGCAGCCAGTAGCATGTCTCTAACATTCAACAGTGAAATTACTATAAATTAGCAAGCTAGAGTCATTTCCCTTACATAAAGCAGCCATGTCTCTAGCATTAAACAGGTAGTGACATTCTTATAGCATTAATCAAGTCGGTGACATGTCTCTAGTATTCAACAGAAAGAGAAATTCCTATACATTAGGCATCTATTGTCATTCCTCTAACATTAAGTATCATGTATCTATTAACATTAAACGGACAGTAACATATTTCTAGCATAAAGCAGCCAGAGATATTTCTCTAACATTGGGCAGCTTACCACATTCCTCATACATTAAGTTGCCAGTCATATATCTCTAACATTAAACAGCTTGTGATATTCCCTTTACATCACATCTTCTATGACCTTTCTGTACATCAAGTTTCCAGTGACATATCTCTAAACTCAAGCAGTCAGTGACATTACTGTTACATTAAGCAGCCATTGACATGTGTCTCATATTAACCATCCAAAAACATTACTCTTAAAATATGCAGCCAGTAACCAAGCTCTTACAGTAAGAAGCCAGTGACATGCCACTAACATTTAGCAGCTAGAAACAATGATCATTTACAGTCAAAATAAAGTAACATTCATAAAACATATAACAGATATAGGTGTCGAAGATAAAGCAGCTAGTGACATTCCACTAACATTGAGCAGCCAGTTACATTCTTCTAACATCAGAATTGCGGTGTCCTGTTTCTTACACTA
Source organism: Sinonovacula constricta (assembly GCA_007844125.1). Lineage (NCBI taxonomy): Eukaryota > Metazoa > Mollusca > Bivalvia > Cardiida > Solecurtidae > Sinonovacula > Sinonovacula constricta. Next base: position 35,033,494 of record CM017558.1, read on the forward strand.
AATATACATTGTCATTCCACTGCCAGAGACATGTCCCTACATTAAGTAACCAGGGACATTTCTCTGACATTAATCAGCAAAATATGAACAAAATTAAACTGCCAGAGACATTTTTGGCCCGAAACAGCAAATGGCATGTCTTTAACACTCAATAGTCAGTGACAACAATCTAACATTACACAGCCAGTAAAATGTCTCTAACATTAAGTAGCCATCGCCAGTCCTCCTTATTCAAGCAGCAATTGACATGTATCCCGTATTATTCAGCCTTAGATGTCAAGACGTTGGTGACATTCCTCTTATATTAAGCAGCATTGACATTAATCTAACATTAACCAGTTAGCGACATTCGCCTAACTAGCCAGTGCCATTCATTTAATTAGTTAGTAACATATACTTTACAATAAACAACCAACATTAAGCCCAAGATGCTAATGGCGTTCAATAAACATTAATCACCTTTGCCATTTCTCCGACAAGAACAGTCATGACATTCTACCATTCAATAGCCAGTACAATTACTCTATTATTAATCAGCTTGTGATAGTCCTCTAACATTAAGCAGCCAGTAAAATGTCTGATCTAACATTAAGACAGCCAGTGAAATGTCTGATGTAACATTAGACAACCAGTTAAATTCACATAATATTAAGCCGCTAGTAACATAACTCTAACATTAACAAAGTTGTTGTATTCCTTACATTCCAAGAAACAATCTGATGTTTTTCTAACATCCTGCAGCCTGTGTCATGTCTTTAACCCCCAATATCTATTCACATATCCTTAATATCCAGCAGCCAGTGACATTTCATTAACCTCCAACATTCAGCGACATTCATCTAACATCCAGCAGCAAATCACATTTTTCTGAACACCAACATCCAGTAACATTTCTCTAGCACCCAGCAGCCGGTAACATTTCTCTAGCACCCAGCCGCCAGTAACATTTCTCAAGCATCCAGCAGCCAGTGACATTTCTCTTACATTCAACAGCCAGTATTTGTTCTCGTATATTTAGGACCCTGTGATACTTTTCGAACATTCAATCGTGTGTGTATTTTTTATATTTATCAGTCAGTGATATGTATTTAATATGGCACAGTCAGTGATATTTCTCTAACATACCACAACCAGTGGCAGTTCTACAACATTCTACAGCCTCTGTCGTTTCTGTAGCGTTCAGCAGCCAGTAAAATTTTGTAATACATCTTGTATTTATCAATCGGTGAAATTTCTTCAATATTTGATAGACATTCAGCAGTCACTGGATTTTGCAATATCCATCAGGCAGTGACTCTTACATCCAGAAACCAGCGCTTAAATTCACCTGTCCCGTGACATTTATTTTGCATCCAGCAGAAAGAATTTCTTGTTCAACGGCCACTGACATGTTTCTAACATTCAACAACCAATTACATTTCTCTAACATTCAACAGCCAGCAACATTTTCTAACATTCAACAGCCAGTGGCATTATTCTAACATTCAACAGCCAGTGGCATTATTCTAACATTCAACAGCCAGTGACATTATTCTTACATTCAACAGTCAGTGTCATTATTCTAACATTCAACAGCCAGTGACATTATTCTAACATTCAACAGCCAGTGACATTTTCTATCATTCAACAGCCAGTGGCATTATTCTAACATTCAACAGCCAGTGGCATTATTCTAACATTCAACAGCCAGTGGCATTATTCTAACATTCAACAGCCAGTGACATTATTCTAACATTCAACAGTCAGTGGCATTATTCTAACATTCAACAGCCAGTGACATTATTCTTACATTTAACAGTCAGTGTCATTATTCTAACATTCAACAGCCAGTGACATTATTCTTACATTTAACAGTCAGTGCCATTATTCTAACATTCAACAGCCAGTGACATTATTCTTACATTCAACAGTCAGTGTCATTATTCTAACATTCAACAGCCAGTGTCATTATTCTATCATTCAGCAGTCAGTGGCATTATTCTAACATTCAACAGCCAGTGACATTATTCTAACATTCAACAGCCAGTGACATTTCCTATCATTCAACAGCCAGTGGCATTATTCTAACATTCAACAGCCAGTGACATTATTCTTACATTCAACAGTCAGTGTCATTATTCTAACATTCAACAGTCAGTGTCATTATTCTAACATTCAACAGCCAGTGGCATTATTCTATCATTCAACAGTCAGTGGCATTATTCTAACATTCAACAGCCAGTGATATTTTCTAACATTCAACAGCCAGTGGCATTATTCTTACATTCAACATTCAGTGTCATTATTCTAACATTCAACAGCCAGTGACATTATTCTAACATTCAACAGCCAGTGACATTATTCTAACATTCAACAGTCAGTGACATTATTCTAACATTCAACAGTCAGTGACATTATTCTAACATTCAACAGCCAGTGACATTTTCTAACATTTAACAGCCAGTGTCATTATTCTTACATTCAACAGTCAGTGTCATTATTCTAACATTCAACAGCCAGTGACATTATTCTAACATTCAACAGCCAGTGACATTTTCTATCATTCAACAGCCAGTGACATTATTCTAACATTTAACAGTCAGTGTCATTATTCTAACATTCAACAGCCAGTGACATTATTCTTACATTTAACAGTCAGTGTCATTATTCTAACATTCAACAGCCAGTGACATTATTCTTACATTTAACAGTCAGTGTCATTATTCTAACATTCAACAGCCAGTGTCATTATTCTTACATTTAACAGTCAGTGTCATTATTCTAACATTCAACAGCCAGTGACATTATTCTTACATTTAACAGTCAGTGTCATTATTCTAACATTCAACAGCCAGTGTCATTATTCTTACATTTAACAGTCAGTGTCATTATTCTTACATTCAACAGCCAGTGACATTATTCTTACATTTAACAGTCAGTGTCATTATTCTAACATTCAACAGCCAGTGTCATTATTCTATCATTCAACAGCCAGTGACATTATTCTTACATTTAACAGTCAGTGTCATTATTCTAACATTCAACAGCCAGTGTCATTATTCTTACATTTAACAGTCAGTGTCATTATTCTAACATTCAACAGCCAGTGACATTATTCTTACATTCAACAGTCAGTGTCATTATTCTAACATTCAACAGCCAGTGTCATTATTCTATCATTCAACAGTCAGTGGCATTATTCTAACATTCAACAGCCAGTGACATTATTCTAACATTCAACAGCCAGTGACATTTCCTATCATTCAACAGTCAGTGTCATTATTCTAACATTCAACAGTCAGTGTCATTATTCTAACATTCAACAGCCAGTGTCATTATTCTATCATTCAACAGCCAGTGACATTATTCTTACATTTAACAGTCAGTGTCATTATTCTAACATTCAACAGCCAGTGTCATTATTCTTACATTTAACAGTCAGTGTCATTATTCTAACATTCAACAGCCAGTGACATTATTCTTACATTCAACAGTCAGTGTCATTATTCTAACATTCAACAGCCAGTGTCATTATTCTATCATTCAACAGTCAGTGGCATTATTCTAACATTCAACAGCCAGTGACATTATTCTAACATTCAACAGCCAGTGACATTTCCTATCATTCAACAGTCAGTGTCATTATTCTAACATTCAACAGTCAGTGTCATTATTCTAACATTCAACAGCCAGTGGCATTATTCTATCATTCAACAGTCAGTGGCATTATTCTAACATTCAACAGCCAGTGATATTTTCTAACATTCAACAGCCAGTGGCATTATTCTTACATTCAACATTCAGTGTCATTATTCTAACATTCAACAGCCAGTGACATTATTCTAACATTCAACAGCCAGTGACATTATTCTAACATTCAACAGTCAGTGACATTATTCTAACATTCAACAGTCAGTGACATTATTCTAACATTCAACAGCCAGTGACATTTTCTAACATTTAACAGCCAGTGTCATTATTCTATCATTCAACAGTCAGTGTCATTATTCTAACATTCAACAGCCAGTGACATTATTCTAACATTCAACAGCCAGTGACATTTTCTAACATTCAACAGCAAGTGTCATTATTCTAACATTCAACAGCCAGTGACATTTTCTAACATTCAACAGTCAGTGACATTATTCTAACATTCAACAGCCAGTGGCATTATTCTATCATTCAACAGTCAGTGTCATTATTCTAACATTCAACAGCCAGTGACATTATTCTTACATTCAACAGTCAGTGTCATTATTCTAACATTCAACAGCCAGTGATATTATTCTTACATTCAACAGTCAGTGTCATTATTCTAACATTCAACAGCCAGTGACATTTTCTAACATTCAACAGCCAGTGACATTATTCTAACATTCAACAGTCAGTGGCATTATTCTAACATTCAACAGCCAGTGACATTTTCTAACATTCAACAGCCACTGACATTATTCTAACATTCAACAGCCAGTGACATTTTCTAACATTCAACAGCCACTGACATTATTCTAACATTCAACAGTCAGTGGCATTATTCTAACATTCAACAGCCAGTGACATTATTCTAACATTCAACAGCCAATGGCATTTTTTTATCTGCCAGCAACATTCAACTTACATCCAGAAATGAGCAACATTTCTCTTAAATCCAATAGCCAGTGATAAGTTTTAATATTTATCAATCTATCAACTAGCGATATTTCTCAGGCAGCCAACAGCCAATGTTATTTTTAATATTTATCAGCCAGTGCCTTAACTTAAACTTTTACAATCCACTGACATTGCTCTACATTTAGTTTTATTTGATAAAGAAGGAAATAACTTACTTCTATTTTTCTTCTCCAAACACATAGATGAAGTTGGAATGTGTTTCTTTTTTTCATCGTTTTCATCCATGGTACAATAACATTGACAAAAATAACTGAAAATTGTACTCTTTGGTTTCTTTCTTGTTTTCATTATTTTGTATTTAGCCAATTTTGTTACAACCTTTTTTTTCTTTGTCAGTGCCAGCGTGAAGACAAGTTTTGATCCTACAAAGATGATTAGAAGATTTCGGAAAACTACTGGCAAAAATGAGTAAGCAGTAGCGATTTAATATACAACAACAAAAACTATAACTACTACTACTACAACTACTACTACTACCACTACTACCACTACTAGTACTACAACTACTTCTACTTCTACCACTACTGTTGTTACTATTACCACAACTACCACTACTACTACTACTACTGCTACTACCACTATTACAACTTCTACCATTGCTACTACTACTACTACTAATACTAATACTACTAACACTACTACTACTACTCATACTTCTACTATTACTACTACTACAACAACAACTACTACTAACTACTATTACCAATACTAACCTTGCTATTACTACTTATTCTTCAACTACTACTACAACTACTACTACTACTACTACTACCACTACTACTCCTACCACCACTACTATTACTACTACCACCTCTTCTGTTGTTAATATTACTGCTACTTCTACTACTACTACTACTACTACTACTACTACTACTACTACTACTACTACTACTACTACTACTACTATTACTACTACTACTACTACAACTACCAATACTGTTGTTACTTTTACTACTACTACTACTACTACTTATACTACAGCAACTGTTGTTACTATTACTGCTACTACTACTACAACAACTACTACTACTATTACTACTACTACAACTACTACTACAATTACTATTACTACTACCACCACTACTACTACTACTATAACTACTACTAGTACCATCACTACTACTGCTACTATTACTACTACTACTACTACCACCACTACTACTACTACCACCACTACTACTACTACTATTACTACTACTACTACCACCACCACTACTACTTCTACCACCACTACTACTACTACTATTACTACTACTACTACTACTACTACTAGTAGTAGTTCTTCTACCACTACTGTTGTTACGATAACTGCTACTACCACTACCACTACTACTACTACACAAACAATAAAATCCGCACAACAATCAAACAAGCACCAGCCACTCGGAATAAATTTGCCATTTCTAAGAATTAGTTTGATACCGCTGAATAGTTTCCAATGCTGAAAACCCTGGATTTTCCAAATTTTAACGTCGCATGACTACTTGTTTGGGGAGCAGTATACGAGCGTATTACCTTTCCATGCAGCTGTCTGATTCATATATATAATGGCGGTATTAAAGTAAAAAAAAATATAGCTAGTTGTATTTTCTAGTGACACAGGCATTCAACAATATGAGTAACTAAATGTTTGTGTGCATATTCTATGGAAAACTCATTTAGGAGAGCATTTGATTTGTGTTAAATTATTGCACAATTTTATTATATATAATTTTTTGCACTTGTTGTCTTCATATTTATGCAACATATTAGAACAAAGGGTCATTATTCCGGGGCTGAATACTGTCGTAAATAAGACAAGCGTTTCCTAAAACAATTTTAAACCACAATGTAAAATTCCAATTCGACCCAACCAATATTGTGTTACATATTGTACTATAAAACAGGTGCATGAAGTTTGATTACAGCTTTATCTTAAATCATATCACATTGACACTTTTAGAAACATACACACATTTGTAATTATATAATTCCAGCATAAAACTCTCGAATGTTCTCTGGTAAGAGAGAGCCTATATTGACCTTCAAGATGTTTTGCACAACTCTCATACGCCAGGAAAATAGTACAGACATATACATAAAACTACAGCATTAGGCGAATACTTAAAGCGACGGTTGTAATTAAGATGCTTAAACTATATGTTCTGTTTCAAAAAGGTTTTTCGCGCAAAAAAAGCAGCAACCTAGTCTTAGCAATTACAAGTGCCATTAAAAGAAGATACCTTATGACCCACACCCATGCAGTTAGCTTTGGATGAAGGGACCGATGTTCTTCTTTCTCGATCCATACACTTCCACCTTTTGCCTGTTTTCTAAAAGTTGTCTTTTTCTCAGTAACCAATCAAGGTAGAGCTTCGTTTCTTAACACAGTTGTCTGACATTACAATAGCAATTATCAGGACAAGTTTCATGACTCTTAACTGTATTTGTCATAGTTATGCCCCTTTTTCACTTGGCATTTTCATTAAGTTTATTGTTTCAGTTGTCTTTTTCTCAGTAACCTTCATGAAAGATCTTTGAAACTTAACAGATCTTCCCACAAGTGTTCATCTTATATGACAGAGTGTCTTGTCTAAGTACCATGGTTCTACCTCAAAGGTCAAGGTCACACCTAGAGTATAAAGCATTAAAGGATGCCAAAATGTAGCTTCTGGAGTTTAGTTCAGCTTAAATGCATAACAGAATGTTCCGCTCAATGAAAAAGAGTTTTGCATCCTAGAACCATGTCCCTACCTCTGTCAAGGTCACACTTAAGAGTTAAAAGGTTAAAATTTGTGCAAATTTATAGTTTCTGGAGCATAACTTTGCAACTAATGAAGGGATTTCATCCACATTACGCAGAATTGTTAATCTAAACGTAACAGGATTAAGAAATGTAAGAAATGTCAACAAAAATGTCTTCAGGGATGGAGTGGGTCAGGGTGGATGGTAGTTGCCACTATCCAAATGAAATGAAAAAAAAAATACATTTCTGATACCGCATCATATGTCATCCGGCATCAACAATTTAGCTTGTGAACACGCTAGAGGCCACAGTTGTTATCATATCTTCATCATACTTGGTCAGAATGTTTGTCTGCATGAAATCTTGGAGGAGTTCATTATTGGTTCACCTGGGGTCAAATACTAGGCAGAAGGTTGAATATTAGGAAAAACTTGTGAACAGAATAGAGACCACAGTTATAGCCCAATCTTCATCAAACTTGATCAAAATGTTTGTCTGCAAGAAATCTTGGATGAGTTCGTTATTGGGTCACATGGGGTCAAAAAGTAGGTCATTAGGTCAAATCTTAGAAACCGCTTGTGAACTATTTGTGGCTCAACCTTGGTCAGAATGTTTGTCTGCATGAAATCTTGGATGAGTTCGTTATTGGGTCACATGGAGTCAAAAAGTAGGTCATTAGGTCAAATCTTATAAAACGCTTGTGAACACACTAGAGGCCACATTTATGGCACAATCTTCATCAACCTTGGTAAGAATGTTTGTCTGCATGAAATCTTGGATGAGTTCCTTATTGGGTCAGGTGTGGTCAAAAAGGTCTCTAGGTCGAATCTTAGAAAAAGCTTGTGAACACACTTGAGGCCCCATTTAAGGCACATTCTTCACTAAACTTGATCAGAATGTATGTCTGCATGAAATCTTGTATGAGTTCATAACTGGGTCATAAAGTAGATCACTAGGTCAAATCTTAGAACAAGTTTGTGAATATACTAGAAGCCACATTTATAGCCCAATCTTCACCAAACTTAATCAGAATGTTTGCATGAAGTCTTGGAATAATTTGTGTTTGGGCCACGTGGGGTCCAAAAATAGGTCACTTGATCAAATTTTAGAAATAGCTTGTGAACACACTCGCATTTATAGCCCAATCGTCACCAAACTTGATCACAATGTTTGTCTGCCTAAATTCTTAGGTGAGTTCATTATTGGTCACGAAAGGTTAAAAAGTAGGTCACTAGGTGAAATCTTAGAAAGGACTTGTGAATACACTAAAGAACACCCCTATGGCCCAATCTTCACTAAACATGGAAAGAATGTTTGCCTGCAAGAATTCTTGGGTGAGTTTCTAACAAGGTCACATTGTGTAAAAAAAATAGGTCACTAGGTAAAATCTTAGAAATATCATGTAGAAACGCTTAGAGACCACATTGATGGCACAGTATTCACCAAACTTGGCCAGAATGTTTGCTAGTATGAAATTTTAGATATGTTTTGAAGTAGGTCGCATGGATTCAGGTCACTAGGTATAATTCTAGAAAATTAGCCCAGTGGCCACACTAATGGTCCATTCTTCACCACAGATTTCTAAAGTAAATAACTCTTTAATTATTTGGCGCCAGATATAAGCCTACTAAAGGTCTGTGTCCTCAGGTGAGCAGTTATGGGCCATCGTTTTTACTTTTTACCTTTCTGCTCTAAAACTGACAAACATTTCTTCAAGGATGGGGTGGGTCTGGGTTGATCACTGTAACCCACCTTTACTCTACCCAATACAAGTATTTTTTTATGTTAACTGTTACTAAAATTAGACATTTCAAGTGTCAGTTTCTACAGTATTTAACCAGATATTTTATTTACAAGAATACTCGAATTTCTATTAATACTTTAAAACCTGGCTTCGTCGCATTGCGACGTTTCCTCTTGTTTGTTTTTTTAGCTAACCTGAGCACAACGTGCTCAAGGGGAGCTTTTGTGATACCGCTTCTTCCGTCGTCCGTCGTTCGTCGTCCGTCGTTCGTCAACATTTACCTTGTGAACACACTAGAGGCCACAATTTTTATCCAATCTTCATCAAACTTGGTCAGAATGTTTGTCTGCATGAAATCTTGGATGAGTTCATTATTGGGTCACCTGGGGTCAAAAAGTAGGTCACGAGGTCAAATTTTAGGAAAAAATTGTGAACACACTAGAGACCAAATTTATAGACAAATCTTCGCCAAACTTGGTCAGAATGTTTGTCTACATGAAATCTTGGATGAGTTCGTAACTGGGTCACGTGAGATCAAAAAGTAGGTCACTAGGTCAAATCTTAGAAAAAGGTTGTGAACACACTAGGGGCCACATTTATAGCCCAATCTTCACCAAACTTTGTCAGAATGTTTGTCTACATGAAATCTTGGATGAGTTCGTAACTGGGTCACGTGGGGTCAAAAAGTAGGTCACTAGGTCAAAACTTAGGAAAAGCTTGTGAACACACTAGAGGCCACATTTATAGCCCAATCTTCACCAAACTTGGTCAGAATGTTTGTCTACATGAAATCTTGGATGAGTTCGTAACTGGGTCACGTGGAGTCAAAAGGTAGGTCACTAGGTCAAATCTTAGAAAAAGCTTGTGAACACTTTAGAGGCCACATTTATGGCCCAATCTTCACCAAACTTAGTCAGAATGTTTGTCTACATGAAATCTTGGATGCGTTTGTAACTGGGTCACGTGGAGTCAAAAAGTAGGTCACTATGTCAAAACTTAGAAAAAGCTTGTGAACACACTAGAGGCCACATTGATGGCCCAATTTTCACCAAACTTGGTCAGAATGTTTGTGTACATAATATCTTGGATGAGTTCGTTACTGGGTCACGTGGGGTCAAAAAGTAGGTCACTAGGTCAAAACTTAGAAAAAGCTTGTGAACACACTAGAGGCCACATTGATGGCCCAATTTTCACCAAACTTGGTCAGAATGTTTGTTTGCATGAAATCTCGGATGAGTTCGTAACTGGGTCACGTGGGGTCAAAAAGTAGGTCACAAGGTCAAATCTTAGAAAAAGCTTGTAAACACACTAGCGGCCCTATTCATAGGCCAATCTTCATCAAACTTGCTCAGAATGTTTATCTACATGAAATCTTGGATGAGTTCGTTATTGGGTCTCGTGGGGTCATAAAGTAGGTCACTAGGTCAAATTTTAGAAAAAGCTTGTGAAAACACTTAAGAGGCTACATTGATGGCCCAATCTTCACCAAACTTGACCATCATGTTTGCCAGTATGAAATCTTACATATGCTTTGAAGTGAGTCATGTGGATTCAGTAGGTTACTTGGTAAAATTCTAGAAAATGTTATCAACCCAGTGGCCACACTAATTGTCCAATCTTCACCAAAGATTTCTTAAGTAAATAACTCTTAATTACTTAATGCCAGATTTGAGCCTACGTAAAGCCTGTGTCATCAGGTGAGCGATTAAGGGCCATCATGGCCCTCTTGTCATAAAATACTGCCATACTTGCTTTTCAGTGGTGGCATGTTGTAGACAATTTGCTGACATCATTGAAAACTGAAGAACACAGAACATTAATCCACTTTCGGAAAATGATAATATAAAAATGAAATTGGTATAATGTGATACATAATCCAAAAACAAAAGCAAATGTGTATTTATGATAAACGTTTAAACATTCGTTTAAACATTCGCATGTACTGACTATATCATTTTGTTTAACTTTTGCCGCCATGAAAAAAAAAGATTGTTTTCCACCTATTTTATATCTGTTCTTTTTAAGATCAACAGACAGACAATTGTGATCGTTGCCTTTTATTTAGTCATAAAAATTCAGAAACTGAGTGAAAGTGGTTCAATTTCATGTAATCGAAATAGTAGTCAGGTAATAAAAGAAATAAAAGAAAGGAGTCAAAGAAAAACAACAAGTTGCATTTAAATTAGAAATGCTTCTAAGGGATTGACTTAATTGGCGGCAGGGTTTTCATGGATTAGACAGATCGGAATAGTGTGGCGTCACCATTACATCATGTAAATGTAAGACAACAATTGAATAACAGTTGCAGATCTATCGATTGTTTTTATTTACTCTCGATTTCCACCTTTCGTTAAATGCCAAGCAACAGTTGCAAAATGCATATCTTGTACGATAAGAGCTCAGGGTAAAGCCCAGTCAATAGTTGATTAGCTATTAACACGCCAATCAAAGCAATTTGTGGGTGGTGCTGAGATATGCCAATAAACGTGTAATTATTAACATATCACAAACTTTGACGGGATATGGGGACGACTGGGTGTGTGTGTGGGGGGGGGGAGGGGTAGTGGCTTGTAACTAAGACGATGGAGACTAATCAACAAAGATGTTACCAGACGTGGAATTAATTAACTGACAGACAATGGGGGGCCTGCTGGGACAGGACATTAAGCATCAACAATCGATAAGGCAGTCAGGTAGAAGGGAGGAACTGGGTCACGGCAGCAATTAAGTAGGGCCCAGTTTACAGAGATCACAGCTTTTAATTGTTTTAGTTTTAATTCCTTGTCGTTTCTTTTCAGATTTTTTGTCAAATTAAATCTTTCCCTACCAAGTACTCGAATAGTGATATTAATACTCGAGTATAATCTTCTGGTCATGTACTCGAGTAATTGGTGTGTGTTATATGGAGAAATAAACAATATTTAACATTATCCTGTCTTGTGATGTGTTAAAACAGTTCTATGAAAAGTAAAAGTTAAGAAATGGTATACCACAGTGGCACTAAGAAAGCAAAACTGAACAAGACTGAAGATTTTAAATCTTTTATGAATATTTAATCTTTTTCAAAGGACTGCAATATGTCCTCTCTGCCTTCCGGACTGTTGTGCTTCTGTTGGCTACCCATTGCATTGAATATAACGGTTAACTGTCTCTGAAGATATAGTTTTTGTCATAGTGACTGAAAAAAAAAGACAGAAAAGTAATTAAAGTATGCTTCATGTGTTTTGGCTGTATATGAAAAATTGCAGTAACCTGCCTAACTTATTTGTTTCCAGTCCTAGTCTGGACAAATACACTCGTTATCAGGTGTCTTCCTTCACAAATAATAATATAAAACAAAATATACAAAATTAGTACAAATATATTAAAATCTCATTATGACAATACAATTAAATGTGGTATCAGAAAGTTTAGAATGCTCCACTCATCATTACAAACATGCATTTCCTATCTGAGGAACTGCATTTACTAATAATTAATGTAGTCTTCAAAATTTTCCTTACTTGGACTAAAAAGTGAACTAATACAAAAAATGATGCCAAAATTTCCCAAAACAGGGTTAAGATATTGTTACATGTTTAGGCAAACTGTTGGAAAACTTCTTTCTCCACACAGCCACAGGAAGTAACTGCTTGTTCACTGGTTCTACCCATAAAGTTGACAGCTGAGCAGATTTCAGTTTATTCCTAAGCCATTTTCGATGTTGGTGCCAACATATCTTAGCTCCAGGATAACAAATTTGTGGCATCTCTTTTACCGACATGTGTCATTTCCTGGAGTGACATGTCTTGCATACAGTCGATGTTTTCTCTTTTTGTTAGAACCACCAATAAGGTCAGAAGCTATAAGGCAGCATGGTGATTTGTAATAATATAATGAGTATTCAACTGCTCATGTGTCTTGATGCTGTGCCCTTTTATGTCACCTTGAGTTTAATGCATGTTAACATCTCTTGAAAATAATGCCACCTTTACCTAAATGTGTGTATAGCATAGCAACAATTAACTGGCTCTCATTAGTTTTCTATCTCAAATCTCAGAATTTTACCATATGTATCAGCATTCCCAGAAGTTGTGGAAATAAAAAGTTGTTTGAGTAGTTTGTAAACCGTTATCTGATTCAGAAACATGCATTATATCAGAAATTATACGTCATCAGGGTTCTTTAATCTGCATGTTTTATTTTTGTATGCTAGAAGCTTTTGTAGGCCTTGATTTTGTTGCAAACATGTACACATAGAATGTCTGTTGCAAAAATGCATACCACATTTGGAGGAAAACTTCTTCATTATAATCCTAATAAATGCCTCTACTTGTTGCAACAAATCACTGTTGATATTTACACATACCAATAGGTCAAGTGGGCAGTGGGCAGATATTCGCATCTGCACGGGAAAGGAACGACCCCTCCCCTCACAAGTTTCCTGCCGCATTGCAGGTCGGCCATGTCTGGTCAAATTCTATGGGAGTAAACCAAGATAGAAAGTCTGGTATGGAGACCCGTAGGCAGTTGACTGAGCTCTGCGAAGCCTTCTGGCACCTCCTGCAGCTGCGCTATCACCAGCCATATCAGTTTGCCTTTCTGCCGGACTCTGCAAGCAACGACGAGAAGGGGATCCTGGCAATGGACACTCTAGGATCTCCATACTACTCACCCAGGCCTGCACCTGGAGAGGTCACTCCAGCTATGCTGTCTCACCGTAGACTCAACCAAGGAGCAGCAGACACCAGTGATAAGCCCAGGCTTAGGCGTAGAGCTGGGCGCTAGGGGTTGCTTTCGGTGGTGGAAGGAATCCTCTGACTCCATTTGGAAGTTACCTCCTGCCTTATCCCGGACAATAAGGTACTATCTCACTACAACTTTCTTGCTTCATCCGGTGCGTGAAGCTTAGATTAAATCGACAAGCTTGTTGTAAAATTGTGCAGCCGGCAAATACCGAAAGAAAAAGGAAATGAAACTGCCAGGTCTGCCGCTGACAACCTGGAACATCAAAACAATGTGTCCTGGCCTCTCTGACGACCTCCAGCAAGTAGATGACGCCAGGATCATCGACCGCTAGCCTAGCGGAACATCTACATCGCCGCCCTCCAGGAGACACGCCTCGCTTCCAGTGGCAGTATCAAGGAGAATGACTACACATTCTTCTAGCAAGGTCTGGAGTCAGACGAGCGCAGACTCTATGCGGTTGGCTTCGCAATTCACAACTCCCTCCTGTTATCAGTCGAGCCACCTTCACAGGGAACCAAGCACATCCTTCCACTCCGATTCATTACCTCCTCAGGACCTACACACATCTTTAGAGTCTACGACCCCCACACTCTGTTCCACAGCCAAGGCTAAAGATGCATTCTATGAGAAGACCAAGACAAGGATTAGGGAGATCCCAGTGAAGAAAACTTTTTCCAGCTCGGAAATGAAACTGCCAGGCCTGCCGCTGACAACCTGGAACATCAAAACAATGTGTCCTGGCCTCTCTGACGACCTCCAGCAAGTAGATGACGCCAGGATCATCGACCGCTAGCCTAGCGGAACATCTACATCGCCGCCCTCCAGGAGACACGCCTCGCTTCCAGTGGCAGTATCAAGGAGAATGACTACACATTCTTCTAGCAAGGTCTGGAGTCAGACGAGCGCAGACTCTATGCGGTTGGCTTCGCAATTCACAACTCCCTCCTGTTATCAGTCGAGCCACCTTCACAGGGAACCAAGCACATCCTTCCACTCCGATTCATTACCTCCTCAGGACCTACACACATCTTTAGAGTCTACGACCCCCACACTCTGTTCCACAGCCAAGGCTAAAGATGCATTCTATGAGAAGACCAAGACAAGGATTAGAGAGATCCCAGTGAAGAAAACTTTTTCCAGCTCGGAAATGAAACTGCCAGGCCTGCCGCTGACAACCTGGAACATCAAAACAATGTGTCCTGGCCTCTCTGACGACCTCCAGCAAGTAGATGACGCCAGGATCATCGACCGCTGGCCTAGCGGAACATCTACATCGCCGCCCTCCAGGAGACACGCCTCGCTTCCAGTGGCAGTATCAAGGAGAATGACTACACATTCTTCTAGCAAGGTCTGGAGTCAGACGAGCGCAGACTCTATGCGGTTGGCTTCGCAATTCACAACTCCCTCCTGTTATCAGTCGAGCCACCTTCACAGGGAACCAAGCACATCTTTCCACTCCGATTCTTTACCTCCTCAGGACCTACACACATCTTTAGAGTCTACGACCCCCACACTCTGTTCCACAGCCGAGGCTAAAGATGCATTCTATGAGAAGACCGAGACAAGGATTAGAGAGATCCCAGTGAAGGAAACTTTTTCCAGCTCGGAAACTTCAACGGTAGGCGCAGCCAACACCTCCTGGCTACATAGCATCAGACACTTCAGTGTTGGCAAGCTCAACGAGAACAGACAGTGGCTACTTGAGCTCTGCTCCTTCCATGACCTTGCCATCACCAACAGCTTCTACTCCACAAGCCTTACCACAGATTGTCTTGGCGACATCCCAGGTCAAAGCACGGGCTCCAGCTGGACCATGCCATCACTAAATGATTCATGCTGAACCACGTGCTCCTCGTGCGCATTTACCATAGTGCTGACTGCGACACCGATCACTCCATGGTCGGCAGCATGATGCAACTATCTGACTCAGACAGATCCACTGCTGCAAGCAGAAGAGCCAGCCTTGCATCAACATGGCCAGAACCTCAAAGTCTGAGCTGTGCAAACGCTTTTGCCGAGGCCATCGACAAGACCCTGCATGCCGTGACTGTATCCGTGATGCCATATACGAGGCTGCTTCAGACACCTTCGGCAAGAGAGCCTGGGAAAACAAGGACTGGGGTCAAAGTGCTTGAGCCTGCTTTAGCTGCCAAGGGTGCTGAGCTTCTCAAGTATAAGAGAAAGACCGGGAAAACTCTGGCCGCCTACAGAGAAACCCACAAGAGCGACGAGAGGGTAGCTCGTAGGTGCACTAACGACTACTGGCTGAAACTTTGCAGTGACACTCAGACCATGGAAGAACTCGACTTGCCACCCATCATTGAGGAGCTCTAAAAACCCATTGAGTCGCTATTCTGCGGGAAAGCACCAGGCAGTGACGGAATCTCACCAGAGGTTGTGAATGCCGCAATGTATCGTGGGATGGTCAGAAAGGCCTTCGCCAGGGTAGTGCTCAACCGCCTGCAGGTACTTGCTGACTGCGTGTATCCCGAGTCACAGTGTGGGTTCCAAGCCAAGTGATCAACCATGGACATGGTATTCTCTCTCAGACAGCTGCATGAAAAGTGCTGCGAACAGCGACGTCATCTGTACCTTGCTTTCATTGACCTGACCAAGGCGTCAGTCTGCCTGGCCTCTTCGCCCTCCTTCACAAGATTGGATGTCCACCTCCAAGCTTCTGATTGTGGTTGCGTCGTTCCACGACATGTCTGGCAATGTTCAGCGCAGCGGAGCATCATCGAACCCCACCAAGAGCGGAGTGACACAAGGGTGTGTCCTGGCCCGGACACATTTTGGCATAATCTTTTCCCAGCTCCTGCAAGTCCAAAAATGGCATCTTCCTCCACACATAGAGCGACGGGAACCTATTTAACCTAACCCGTCCCAGAGCGAAGACAAAGGGGCACAAGAACCTCATCCAGGAGATGCTCTTTGCAGATAATGCCGCCCTCACTGCTTACACGGAAGTCGTCCTTCTGCGACTCATTACTCTCTTTGCCGTGGCATGCACAGAGTTTGGCTTCACCATCAGCCTCAAGAAGACCAACATCCTGGGTCAGGATGTCAGCACAAATCCCACAATTAAGATCGGCAACCGCTCCCTGGAGGTGATGGACAAATTCACATACCTCGGCTCCACAATCTCCACAATCTCCAGCAACCTATCCTTGGATGCCAAGCTCAACGCGAGGATAGGCAAAGCCATGGCCTGCCTAGTGAAGCATGTGTGAGACAATCCCATGCTGATGCTCAACACAAAGATGAAGGAGT
The DNA here is from genome assembly GCA_007844125.1 of Sinonovacula constricta. Taxonomy (NCBI): domain Eukaryota; kingdom Metazoa; phylum Mollusca; class Bivalvia; order Cardiida; family Solecurtidae; genus Sinonovacula; species Sinonovacula constricta. The sequence goes on from CM017558.1 coordinate 35,050,611, forward strand.
ACCAAGCGTGCATGCTAAGCAGCCTTTTGTACGGCAGTTAGGCTTGGATCCTGTACACGCACCAAGAACGACGACTGAATGCCTTCCACATACGCATCCTCAGATGACTCCTGGTCATCACATGGCAGGATCGCGTCTCCAACGCAAATGATTTGGACCAGTCAAGCATGTCAGCTAAGTAGATGCCAACAACAATCAGTCAATACGCTAATAATTTGCTCTGTCTCCAAGAATATGAGGCATCCATCACAAATTGGCAGTTTTCTGCTTAACAACAACCTATGTAATGAATGGAGGGGATCATGCTCATCCTGTGTCGTATATTTTATCCACAGCATCATTATAGTGGCTGTCGTTTGCTATGTAGGAAAATGGACAAAAATTCACTTAAAACACTGGCAACTAACATACTAGAATCATTCACTAACCTAGTGCCTATGTTCCGTAATATTAGAGCAATCGTGTGCTAATAGCTTATGTGATCAAAGAACCTCTTTGTCAACTGACTGCAATTATAAGACTCTTGTATGAATTTGAGTAAGTCTGTGGTTTTCATATTTTTGGCAGTCCCAACCTTCTTCTTTGGAATGAGGTAACAACTCATCGGTTGTTTTGTGGCCGCATGTGATTAAGTGCCAGTTTATCATGTTGCTTGCAGCCTTGATACTTATGTAATTGCACTGATATCGAATGTAAGTGCTTGTCAATACTAACCCTCCGACAGAGTTTTGGAATACATCACTCATTTCCACAAAAAAGTACTCACTAAGACAATTTCCAGCAACTGCGACCATAAGCGCCTGTGAACTACTCTATAATAGAACCACAATGGGCTGGCACAGTGGATGAAAATATTAATTTCAAAGACATTTACAGTACTAGTCTACATCATACTAATGTTCGATAGTTACAAAACATAGCAAAATTGCACCATTTAAAATTAGCTTCTTTTTTCAGCAGAAAAGAAGATTCCTACCACAAGCACGCCAATTTTGGCGCTATTTCGGAAAATCCTGTGTGGTATAAATGTTATCATTTTACAAACCTTCTCTATTTTAATACATTTTTATACATAAGTGCACATCTATCTATAGGGATGTCATCTTGAAACATTTTATAATGAATTATTATTAATTATTTATTAAACTAACATCTATTTATGGATGTCACCTTTATACATTGCTTTTTTTGGTCGGCATCATATTTTGTTATTTCAAGCAAGGGTCAGACTGTCACAGATACTTTGTAACACATTATTTTATATCTCTTTACAGTCCTGAGCAGGAAACTGACAGTGAAGAGCTGGAAAAGCTGAAACATTTGGCTGAGGAACGCGCAGCACATCTTCATGAAAAGGAGAAAGAAATCAAAATTCTGTAAGATTAACTTTTAAGTTCTCAAATATTATCTAAGCAATATAATTACTTTAAAGTGACTTTTACTTAGGGTTTTATTTCTAACTTTAATATGTATTGTCCTTAGCAAAAGAAAAAAGAAACTGACATTTTACTGAGGTATTATTATGATTTAATATTTATAAATAATTCTTTGAAGGAAGTATGGATAAAATTGGGCATAGTTTATATGTTTGAGGACAATTATCCTGAGAAAGGTCTGATTTATAACAAAAACATTTAAAAAATAAAGATCAAGAGGCAGTTCTTACAAGAATTGCATATTTTCTTTTAATAGACAACTATGCTCAATGCATAAAGCAGTCCAACTGTCTTTCTATGTATATATACATCCTTCTGTCCCACTGCCGTGTTGCCAATATTTCCATATTATGTACAATGCTTTAATTAAGCTTATTATACAACATACCTTTACTAAATGTTGTGTAGCATAAACAGACATAAAAGTTTGTATTAAAGGTTAAAGTTATTCCTTACCCGTATATAGCTATGTATGCTGTATGTTACTGTCTCAGCCATAACATTGCCATTTTACAGGTATTCAATCAAACTTCAATATCATACTAAATACATGAAGTTGTATCCTGCATACACTTGCAAGGTCAAGGTCACATATAGAAAGCTATTGCATATATAGGAACCTATTTCAACTCCAGTGATATGTCTCATTTTAACATACTATTTAATCTTAATTAGCTAAAGTGTAAGCATAAATTAGCCATTTTTAGCTCACGTGAGCACAACTTGCTCAAAGTGAGCTGTTCTGATACCGCTTCATCTGGCATTCTGCATCAACAATTTAGCTTGTGAACACGCTAGAGGCCACAGTTTTTATCCAATCTTTATCAAACTTGGTCAGAATGTTTGTCTGCATAAAATCTTGGATGAGCTCATTATTGGGTCACCTGGGATCAAACATTAGGACAAAAGGTCAAATTTTATGAAAAATTTGTTAACGCACTAGAGACCAAATTTATCGCCCAATCTTCACCAAACTTGATCAGAAGGTTTGTCTGCATTAAGTCTTGAGTGAGCTCGTAACTGGGTCACATGGGTCAAAAAGTAGGTCACTAAGTCAAATCTTAGAAGCTTGTGAACACTCTAGAGGCCACATTTTCAGCCAATCTTCAGCAAACTTGATCAGAATATTTGTCTGCATGACATCTTGGAAGAGTTCATAACTGGGTCACGTGGTGTCAAAAAGTTGGTCACTAGGTCAAATCTTAGAAAAAGCTTGTGAACACACTAGAGATCCCATTTATGGCCCAAACTTCACCATACTTGATAGGATTGTTTGGCTGCATGAAATCTTGCATGAGTTAATACATGGATGATGAGGAGTGAAAAAGTAGGTCACTAGGTCAAATCTTAGAAAAAAGCTTATGAACAAAATAGAGGCCATATTTGTACCCAGTGTTCACTTAACTTAGTCAGAATGTTTGCCTTATCTTGGATAAGTTCATAACGGGGTCACGTTGGGTCAGAAAGTAGGCCACTAGGTCAAATCTAAGGAAATAAAATGTCAATACACTAGGGACCACATTTATAGCACAATCTTCACCAAACTTGGTCAGAATATTTGTATGCATGAAATCTTGGTTATTTTCATAACTGGGTCATGTGAGGTCAAAAAGTATGTCACTAGGTCAAATCTTAGAAAAAGATTGTGAACACACTATAGTTCCCATTTCTGGCCCAATCCTCACCAAACTTGGTCAGAATGTTTGTCTGCATGAAAATTTAGATGGGTTCATAATAAGGTAATATGGGTTAAAAGTAGGTCACAAGGTAAAGTCTTAGAAAAAGCTTGTGAACACACTAGAGACCACATTTAGGGTCCAATCTTCACCAAACTTGACCAAAATGTTTGCCAGTATGAAATCTTAGATATGTTTTGAAGTGGGTAATGTGGATTTAGTAGGTCACTTGGTAAAATTCTAAAAAATGTTATCAGCCCAGTGGCCACACTAATGGTCCACTCTTCACCAAAGATTTCTAAAGTAAATAACTCTTAATTACTTGATGTCAGATATGAGCCACTAAAGGTCTGTGTCCCCAGATGAGCAATTACGGGCAAAGAAACTTGCTAAAGGTATTGGTGAATCTCCTTTCATTCATGGTCAGCTTGTAAGGTTTCTAGTAGGATTATGGGTATTTGTATCACATAGTGCTATCGCAGTAAAGGTACTTTAAGTAAGTTCGCACCACAGTCTTGGCGTGACTTTAAGCCAGAGCATCCCAGAATCTTAATTACTAGTTCAACCACCAGATGAAAGTATGAGGGTCATTTTTCTTCACAAAGCCACAGGAAGTCTTACATGTTTACAGGCTCTAGCCAGAAAGTGAACAGCTAAGGAAAATTAAGACAAGTTGAAAGAACTTCATACAGTGGCCCAAAAAACCTCCTCTTTGACATTATCATGACATCAAACGTTGTTATGCAACATGTTGATTTATGGGCAGATATTACGAGTCTACAACTGCTCATGTGTGTCTTGCTGCCGTGCCGTTTCATGTTACTTTGTGTTTAATACATGTGTATGTGTATTGTAAATAATAAAACTTTTATATACATTTGTGCATAGCATGGTGACAATGATATAGCACTCATTAGTTTCCAGTGTCAAATCTCAGGATTTTACTGTCTTGTAAAAACAAACAGGAAATCATAGAAATAAACAGGTTTTTTGACTAGCTTGTAAACTGTTAGCTGATTCTCAAATATTTTCTCAGCAATATATTTACTTTGAAACGGTGTTTACTTTGAGTTTTATTTATAATTTTAATATTGTCCTTAGGAAGACAATCAGAAAGTGATATTTAATTGAGAGGTCATTATGATACACTATTTACGAATAATACTTTGAAGGAAATTGGATAAAGTGATATATGATTTGTATGTTTGAAGACAAACCCAGGAAAGTTTGTCAAGATCATATAAATATAGGGCCACTGCAGTCTGTAGATGCATGTGTCAATGCCTGTGACATTTCTTGTTTTTACACACAATTATTTAAAGCACAAGCTGGTCATTATTTGGTTTTAATAGCCCATGATCGTGTTAATACTAACAATAACTTTATTATCACATTTTACTTCGAATTCTGGATATGTCATGCCTCACTTATAGAGATCGTAGCATATTATTAAAACTATTTAGATGTCGCTCTATCTGGATACAATAAATGATAAAATGGCACATTGGGTGGGTGGTATAGGTCAGATAGATTTTGAAATATTCTATTATGTGTGCACCGCAAGTAAAATAATAAAATAAGAAAATGCACACTTTAATATAGTGATTATGGTAATTGAGGATTCTAGAATGAGTTCTCCTTGTATGATGGTTTAATATCAAGTGACTTATATTCTCTCTTTTTTGACACTAAACTTAAGTCAGTAAACAATAAATAATCCAGAGAGTAAAACAGATCAAACAGGTAAAACAAATATTCTGCCAATCACCAACGGTAACACATTTACCTGTAAGTGTTTGTAAACTTTTGGGATTGAAACACACATAACTTATCTAGTGATACATTTGCTGACCTCAGATTTTATTACATAAAAACCAAAGTCCCTTGGCATGGCTTATAAAATTATATGGCACTTGAATATTGTAGTTTTGGCTGACATCTGTTGTCATTCCTCTTGCATTTCCATAGTCATCTTAAGAGCTGTAAGAGTCCTTACACCATAAAGATCGATCAACGTGCCTCAGATTTACAGGAAATACTGGCTAAAACAATATGGAAAGATCAAATACTTTGATAATTTAGATTACAATTACCATACTTATAATTAGGGTCATACTTTACTAAGGATAGATCAATGTAATGCAAGGGCACACTTATAATTCTCTGCATATCATTTCTAATGGGTTATTTTCCTGAATGTTTGTTACAGGAATCAGAACAGAAATGAGTTGTTCCAAATTTGTAATAGATTGTCATGTGGAAATTTGTTAATGTTGGGTAATAATGTTGTTGCTGTCAATGCAGTTGATATTGATGATGCTAATGTTGATGATGCTGATATTAATGGTGCTGATTTTGATGATGTTGATGATGCTGATATTGATGATGCTGATGTTGATGATGTTAATGATGCAGATGTTGAAAATGCTGATATTGATGATGCTGATGGTGCAGATATATTGCTAATGTCAATGATGCAGATGTTGATGCTGCTGATATTGATGATGCTGATGTTGTTGATACAGATATTGATGATGCTGATATTGATGATGCAGATGTTGATGGTGCTTATATAAATAATGCTGATGTTGATGATTTGGATTGATCATTCTCTTGCAGGAAACAACAAGTGGAGGAATTTATTACTGTAAAAACAGAGCTGCAGCAAACAAGAGAGGAGTTAGAGGGAAAACAGGAGATCATAAATAGGTTTGAGTTATATGCGAATGAGGATGCAACAGAGAAACAACTCCTTCATGCGGAGATAGCAGAGCTAAGGCAAGAATTACACCATAAAAGAGAAGAGAATAACAAATCAGTGTGTAAAATCAACGAATTGGAAAACATTTGCGACGACTTAGATAGCAAGTTGAAAGGTTGGAAGATGACTTTTAAACTAGTACAAAAAGAGCATGAACAGGAAGTCAAGAAACTGCAGCAGGAGATTGAGAGCCTGACAAAGTCAAGGGATGATCTCAGAGACAGGTATTTTTAATTGAGATATAAACTTTCAAAATATCAAGCCAGTTTGCATAGAAACACTAATTAAGACATTTTGTAAAAACTACAGTAAAATCTCACTAAAGGACCACCTCCCTAAGCAGGGCAACATACTACATGGGGCACTTTTTTCCGGAACTATTTTGTTCTTTCTTTATATGAAAGTCTCACAACCTTGGTTAGCAGGGAACCCTTCTACACAGGACCCAGGGCAGTTTTTTCAGAAACATTTAACAAATTCATACCGTCTTTAATTCCTGCTACTCAGGCTAGCACCAGGTTATCCAGTGATACAGGTGTCATTAATCAGCTGATCATGCCTGCAAACACGCTCGAGTGAACAGGATTGTTTTGCATACTGTACAACTTGGAGATTACAACATTCTCGATTCATATAAGTTCTAGGGTAGTACTGAGATACAGTCAAACCTCGGTTATTGAAACTCAGGTTGTCCGAAGCCGATGCATTATTCAGAGTCATTGGTCGGTCCCTTCTTTCTATATAATTTAATGTAAAATATCTCCATTTATTCGATTGCATTTATCAGTTTCAGCATTATTCGAAGTCAGTTTTACTCCTTAACGTACAGTTTTATTACTATCTACATACATCTTATCCAAAACCCGATCATGTCACCGGTCGACAGACTATTGTATATTGTCACCAGTCAAACTGCAAAGAGACATTACTCCTGTAACATCAATGTATGGCTTCGTTAATAAGTTGGTTGAAGTTGTCAACGGCATGTGATATGTCAATAGATTGACAATCAGTTACGATGTTTAATCAGTTAAGCTGAGTTACAATCCAATTTAAGATTTACTTGTATTTACTTTGTCTCATCGCGGTATGGCAAACTGTTAGGGTGGGTAGGTATAAATGCTGACCGATATCATCGTCATCTCAATTGAAAAATGGCAAATTGAAAAATGGCAAGCATAGTGGGTGAAATTTTAGCTGGTCAATCTGAAGAAGGGTCCAGCAATTGGTGGGACACCCAGATCAGCTACGATGTAATACTATGTGATAAATACTATGGGCATGTAACTATTATGTAATGTAGGTTGAAGTTTGTTGATGTTGATAAAATGATCGCGAAAATTCGACAATGTTTTTTATACATACATGCCTAAATTTTGATTTATTATTTTGACAAGATAACAAACAAAGTCATGACACTTATTTTAATATTCCTTTCTTTTTTAACAAATAACATGTTTCACTATTAAAAGTATTATGGAATAAACATTGCTCCATGCAGATTACTACACAGAATAACCAAATTCCAAATGGAGGACTGCTAGTTAGAAAATTTTGTAAGCGACGGCAATTTTGATTTTTCCAACCCATGCGTTGTCCAAAGTAAATCGGCGGTCCAAACGACTTCGAATAACAGAAGTTTGACTGTTTATCAAAGTAACACAATTTATGTCATTTAAGTCTCTGTGGTCAAGCTGTTCACACATAAAAAATATCTACAAAAATTTATTTATTTATAAATCTAATGAAAAACATCCTAGAACAAGTTATTTTATATAGAAAGGTGCATACTAGAACAAAACAAAAAAACAATTAGCAATTCACATGCATAGTAAACAGACTACAATAGTTAAAAAAAGTTCTATCTTGTATGCAATAAATTGAGCACCTTCACTCAAGGTTTTATCTCATATTCCCAAAGTGTACTAAACACTGCCACACAAAAAATTAGTTGTTTAAATTATCAATTGTTTTATTTGTTTACCTGGTACTTATCAAAGCAGCAATAAATATGAAGTTCTGACGAAATCTATTTATTTTCTGCTGTCTCTTTTTTAAATAGCTCAGTAACCGAATGCTTGTACATCTTTTCGAAACAGCTCTGATGTAAAATCTCATGATAAAGGCACTAAATGGTGTGGTCAGCATGTTAGACAACAACACATAGTGATGTAACATTATTGTATAGGTGCTGAAGGAAGTTGCAACCTCTCTTGGATGTCCTGACCACAGATTTAGCAACTTCTGACATGGAATTGACTGTACTGACTTGCCATTTGAACTGAAATAATTTGAAGTGAATTTAAAATATTCTGCCTTAATAAGTGTATTGATGTCTTACTGTTATTATATATATTAAAATCAACAAAAAAAACAACATAATAACTGGATTTTAGCCCAGTGGTACAGTGGCTGACCTGTAACTCTTCCGACTACTAATGTTAAGAGAATGCGTTATTTTACAAAACTTAAAAAACTGGTTCAAATGTATCCTAGTAATATAAGATACCTTTTACAATCCAAGGTACCAATTCTGGACTGAACTTGGTATGTCCTGCTTCCATGATTGGGAATTCTATCTGCTAATGCAACCCATTAATGTTGGACCATAAACCATACTTGTTAAAAAATAATCTAGATTTAACAGTATTGAGTTTTGAAAAGTGTCGAATATAATTGGTTATTGATCAGAAAGTAGTTTGGGTAATGCATAGTAAACCCTTGCCTATTACCTCAATGCAAATTCCAAATCAGTCACAAGGATTTACAATATAATGGACCGTCTTGTTGGGCAAAGTGTTGTTAGGTCGCCTGTTGTGCATAGTAGAAACTGTAGTCCTGCACCACATTGTTGGAACTAGGACATTGACCTAAAATACCTACAATAAACAACAGTTTGATAAGCGACTACTTCATTTTGCTGTCACTCTATATGGATACAATAAATGACAAAATGGCACATTGGGTGGGTGGTATAAGTCAGATAGATTTTGAAATATTCTATAATGTGCGCACTGCAAGTTTGGCAATAATAAAATAAGAAAATGCACATTTTAATATAGTGATTATTAGGTTTATTGAGGATTCTGGAATACTTTGTTCTGTATGATGGGTTAATATCAAGCGACTTAGATTTTTTTTTTACATATAACATAATTCAGTAAACAATAAATAATCCCGACAGTAAAATCAGGTCTTAACAAATATTCTGCCAATCCTCAACGGTAACACATTTACTTTTAAGTGTTTGTAAATTTTTTGGCATTGAAACTCTCACGCATAACATATCTGGAGATATTTTTACTGACATCAGATTTTATTACATAAAAACCAAAGTCCCTTGGCATGGCTCATACAATTATAAGGCACGTGAATCTTATAGTCTTGGCTGACATCTGTTGTCATTCCTCTTGAATATCCGTAGTCATCTTAAGATGTAAGAGTCCTTACACCATGAAGGTCAATATACGTGCCTCAGATTTACAAGTAATACTGGCTAAAACAATATGGAAAGATCAAATACTTTGATAATTTAGATTACAATTACCATACTTATAATTAGGGTCATACTTTACTTTGGATAGATCAATGTAATGCAAGGGCACACTTATATTTCTCTGCATATCATTTCTAATGGGTTATTTTTCTGAATGTTTGTTACAGGAATCAGAACAGAAATGAGTTGTCCAAATTTGTAATAGATTGTCATGTGGAAATGTGTTAATGTTGGGTTACAATGTTGTTGCTGTCAATGCAGATGATATTGATGATGCTAATGTTGATGATGCTGATATTAATGATGCTGATTTTGATGATGATGATGCTGATAGTGATGATGCTGATGTTGATGAAGTTTATGATGCAGATGTTGAAAATGCTGATATTGATGATGCTGATGATGCAGATATATTGCTTATGTTAATGATGCAGATGTTGATGCTGCTGATATTGATGCTGCTGATGTTGTTGATGCAGATATTGATGATGCTGATATTGATGATGCAGATGTTGATGGTGCTTATATTAATAATGCTGATGTTGATGATTTGGATTGATCATTCTCTTGCAGGATACAACAAGTGGATAAATTAAATACAGTAAAAACAGAGCTGCAGCAAACAAGAGAAAGACTAGAAGAGGAGTTAGAGGCAAAATGTGAGATGATAAATAGGTTGGAGTTTCAGGTGAATGAGGATGCAACAGAGAAACAACTCCTTCATGGGGAAATAGCACAGCTACGTCAAGATTTACACCATAAAAGCGAAGAGAATAACCAATCAAGGGGTAAAAATAAGGACTTGGAAAACCTTGGCTGCGATTTAGATGGCAAGTTTAAAGGTTGGAAGATATCTTTTCAACAAGCACAGAAAGAACATGAACAGGAAGTCCGGAAACTGCAGCAGGAGATTGAGAGCCTGACAAAGTCAAGGGATGATCTCAGGGACAGGTATTTTTTATTGAGATATAAACTTCTAAATATTAAGCCAGTTTGCATAGAAACACTAATTAGGACCTTTTATAAGAACTACATATTTTCTGTGCTTTTCTTATGCCTTTTTATATATGTGATTATTTAGGGGACACGTCACAGTCTCATCGCCTTCTTTATAACGAAGTAAAACAATTGCAATTGCAATGGGCTGGCGTTAGTAGAGCCTTCATATTAGTTCAAAATCGCACTGTGCTTATTACGCACCAAATTTGAAAATTTAATACCATCCTGGTGAAAATAGCTGTTATGTACAAACGTAAAAGCGTTTTAGGATTGACCATTCTTTGTCCATAAGTTTGTTGTGCCACCTTCACATGCCACATTTCTTGTCCTTAGGATGAATTCAATAAAACTTAAAATGTTATTTTACATTTATACGATTTGAAAATAAAACTGGGGCATGTGGTCACTTTTGAAAGGCAAATATTCGACGTATTTTTAGATTACTTTTCGTAATATCTTAGTCAGGTTTTCTATTCCCTAAATGTTTCTATATATTTTTATTTGTTGTTTAAAACATATTTTGAACGCCCTTTAATGCTATTATATAATGCATTTTCATGAAGGTTATCAAAGAATGTGTCTGAATCAACAAAAGAGGAAAACTCCGTGGCTCTTTCTTCAGATTCTGTCAGTGGGCGTATTCCTGGCTCCAGAAGTACAAATGCCATGAAAAACGAGTAAGCGCTATAAAACATTTTTGAAAGGTCTTGTATTACATGAGACTGAATGGTAAAAGTATGTGTAGCGTTTGTTGTTTGATTGGGAATAAAATTAGTAGAAATGGTTGTGAATCCAAGTGTAAATGTTCCAACTCAACTTCTAAAGGAGATGTCCATTTCAATTTTTTGAAACACATAATTGACACTTAGAAACAATTTTACCTTAACGCAAATAAATGATTCACCTATCCAATTATGTCTTTAAGATTAAATATATTTATATTTGATTTTTGATACAAATACTATGCACGATGTAAGGTAGTTTAATGAACTATTATTATGAGAAAATTAAATTGAAAATCACCATAATATGAATTTATTGTTTCCTATTTAGGACTTTGAAACAAGAGGATGGTTTGGAGAAAGATGATGTTACTCTGAAGGAAACGAATTTACTGCTGAATGATGAACTGAAAAGAAAGCAGCAGAAAATAAACGAAGATATCGATGAGATACAGACCCTTACCACCAAGGTAGAAAGGCTCCAACTAGATGTTGAAAAGGGGAAAAAGAAGAATACAGATTTGATGCGTAAAATGCAGGAAGTAGAGGCGATAAGCTACAGTTTAGAAAGTGACTACAAACGTTTGAAAAAGACACTAATAGAAACGAGGTTAATAAACGATGGTCAGAACCAAAGTGAAGAAAGCAATTCTTAAGCAATAAATTAAGATACATGAAGCAATTCTTCAAGATAGGAAATCAGAGTGTTAACCACGTTTATTCATTGTATATTCGTTTGATATTTCAGTGTTTGTTTACTTTTAAAAATTAACCAACTTTTATTTCATTAGTTAGGACGTCATTTCATGACAAATATTAAATATGACTTTTAATTTTATTGAAAATATGACTTATAGTTTGCAATATGTCAGAAATTATAACATAACAATTATAACATTGTGGATGAATCATGCAATGAGTAGATCTGTAATGTTCAAGTGACACACCGACAACTGACATAATTGTAAACAATTTCCCTTTTCTCATGTTCATTGTCCAGATAATACGTATAACATAAATAATAATATATGCTCATTCACTTGGATATACTGATTCTCAGCTCGTCCAGTAATACATAAAGAGTCACAAATACATTATATATATATATCATACATGTAAATGTTAAGTTACTATTTGAGACAAGAAAATATGTTAGTTGGAGATAGTTATCGTTTGTGCACTGACATCGTTAATCCTCAGTACACGTTTCCTAAAGCTTTATTTCAAGTTTAATTTATCTTGTAGTTTTGGGACGAATATGATAGACGGCATGCGGGACAGACATCATTTGAACAATGCGCATTTATGTGAAGCATATACATACAAATTAAGACTGCTCCATGTTTAAATAAAGAGGAATACATTATCAGCACGGTCTTATTCCCATCCTATCATGTGTGTTGTCTGCTTTTGTCATGTTGTCTATTATATGTATTGTATTATATATGGACTGTCTAATAAGAGAGATTGGTTATATACTTGTAAAAATGAGATAGAGTGCACCTAATGAAATAAAATACTATGTCTCTTTTTGTTTGCATCTGATTGTCTGCCTGCCTGCCTACCTACCTACTTTCCTAACGCCCTCCATATCTACCTACCTACTTGTCTTTATGTCTGACTGCTTGCCCCCTGCATTCATGCTAGTCTGTATATAATCTATCAATCCATTAATTTATCTACTTGTCAATGTTTTTATCTGTTTGCCTGCCTATCTGCCTATTTGCCTGCTTCCCTCCCTCCTCCCTGCCAGTATGTATGTCTGTCTGAGTCTGGGATAAATAAAATGACGGTCCCTGATCAAAAAGAATAAACGTGATGAAACACGTTTTATACAAGCCTGCTGTTCATTTTAATCTCAATTGTATATTTTGGAATACAGACTGGTGAATAACAAAAATAAAAGGCTTAACTCTAACCCGTTCTAAACTAATTTAATTGTTATATTGAAAATTGCTATAGGTTAAGAATTGTAGGCTTTATTGAAAATTGTCCATCTATAAAACATTTGCGTATTCGCGCTTATTTTTAGTATTTCTCTAAGTATTTCTTAAGACGTTTCCATTAGTCTTGTTAACCTTCAAAAACCCAGTTTTGTTTTGTTTTCCAATGATGAAGGGTTATCAAAGTGAACTACCGCAGGTCAGTCATCGATTGAGAGATTTTACTTTACTGGCTTATTTTACTTCCTTGTTTTGGGGAGCAAATCGTGGTCTAGATTATTGATAGCTTTTTATCAAGGACAGATGGTCGATAAGTTTTGATATAAGCTCGACTTGCTTTATGAAGGAAGACAGTACTGAATCTGATTTAACGGATTTAGATATACATATAGATTTCCGACCTAATAAGGACAACTACCAACATTCATTTGAGCTTTCGATTCTAAAAATGTAAGTATTAACTGAGTTTTATATATATTTACTCATTAAAAATTATGACGTTATCGGATATTCAAATTGGGTAACTGATATTAGGAGTCTTCTATATAAAAATGGCTTTGGATATGTATGGGAATCACAAAATGTAGCAAATAAAAATAATTTTATATACGTTTTTATCGAAAGACTAAAAGATCAGTTTATTCAGACCTGGAGGTCCTGTTTTGTAAGTAACAATAAACTTCGATATTATATAGAATATAAACATTCCTTTGGCTTAGAGAAATATGTTACATCTGTTGATATTCTGAAATTAAGAAAAGCATTGGTACAGTTTAAAAGCTCCTCACATAACTTAATAGTTAAAACAGGTAGATATATTGGTATTGCAAGAGAGGATAGAATATGTTTATATTGTGAGAGTGGCTTAGAAGACGAATTTTATTTTCTTTCCATATGTCCATTGTACGAAAGTCTTCGTATTATGTATATGCCTCATTTTATTCTGGAACACAGAAATATTTTAGCATTTAGGAATTTAATGTCTAACGAAAATGATTCAATTATTCGAAACCTTGCTATGTATCTTTATTATGCTTTTGAAAAAAGGAATTTTTTGTTAGCAAAAATGTAAAAATCAACTGTCAACTACTCATTTAGTACTACAATAAAATAGTTTGAACAGATTAGATTAATTGTTAAAAAAGTGTCAAACAACGACAGTTTTGACATTAATTCATGATTGTCTAAATATATGTTTTTTCAATCTTGGCAAAATTATTATTTTTTGATGATCATGTGTGTTGATGATAATTATGCACATTTGTAGACATAATATTTAATGATATTATTTGTATCCTCACTACCTATGTTTATTGTTAATTTGTTGCATTTTGTATATGGGCCGGTGGCCTAACATGCCATAAAATATTTGAATCTTGATGTTGTTTTTCTAGAAGACAATTTTTAAAGATCCAGACTGGTTAACTATTAATTGAAATAGCACATCTCGGATACTGAACATCGGACGACTGCTATTTATTTGACTTTTACATTCACTTGTCTAACATATAACATATGCAGTGATTTATTTATTGAGAACGACAGTTGGAATCCTCTTAGACTCAACAGCCAGCAATAATATTTAACATTCAACAGGCAAATACATTTATATACGTTTATACAGCCATTGACAGTGACATTTATCTATCATCAAACAGACAATGAGATCGCTCTTAAACTGGACAAGTAGCACGTCTCTTATACTCAACAAACATTGGCATTCCTAAAAATCAAACCGGTGACATGGCCCTATCATTATTTAGCCAGTGCCATTCCCAGCAAGTGCAGCAAGTGACGTGTCATTAACAATAAGCATTCAGTGAATGTCCCCACTACCATAACATAACAGCCAGTGACATGTCTCCTTTCACATTAACAGCCAACGCATGGACTAATATTATCTAGACATTGGCATATCTGTAACATTAGGCAGTTAATGATATGTCTCTAACATTAAGAAGCCAGTGATATGCCTCTAAAATTAGGCAGCCAATGATATGTCTCTAACATAAGGCAGCCAGAGAGATGTCTTCTTAGGTTAAGCAGCTGGTGACATTTCACTTTCATTAGGCAGCTAGTGACTTAACATTAAGCAGTTAATGACATGTCTTTAACATCAATGATATGTCTCTAATATTAATACTCCAATAATGGCTCTAACATTTTTCAGTAAATGATATTTCTTTAACGTTAGGCAGCCAATGATATGTCTCTAACATTAAGCAGTTAATGATATGTTTCTAACATTAGGCAGCCAATGCTATGTCATGTCTCTAACATTAGGCAGTCAGTGATATATCTCTAACATTAGGCAGCGAGTGATATGTCTCTAACATTAGGCAGTCAGTGATATATATGTAATATTAGGTAGCCAGTGATATATCTCTCATATTAGGCAGCCAGTGATATATCTAACATTATGCAGCGAGTGATATTTCTCTCATATTAGGCAGCCACTGATATGTCGCTAACATTAGGCAGCCACTGATATGTCGCTAACATTAGGCAGCCAATGAGATGTCGTTGACAATAGGCCGCCAATAATATGTCTCTAACATTAGGCAGCAAGTGATATTTCTCTCATATTAGGCAGCCAATGAGATGTCGTTAACAATAGGCCGCCAATAATATGTCTCTAACATTATGCAGCGAGTGATATTTCTCTCATATTAGGCAGCCACTGATATGTCGCTAACATTAGGCAGCCAATAATATGTCTCTAACATTAGGCAGCCAATGATATGTCGCTAACATTAGGCAGCCAATGAGATGTCGCTAACATTAGGCAGCCAATGAGATGTCGTTAACAATAGGCCGCCAATAATATGTCTCTAACATTAGGCAGCGAGTGATATTTCTCTCATATTAGGCAGCCAATGAGATGTCGTGAACAATAGGCCGCCAATAATATGTCTCTAACATTATGCAGCGAGTGATATTTCTCTCATATAAGGCAGCCACTGATATGTCGCTAACATTAGGCAGCCAATGGTATGTCGCTAACATTAGGCAGCCAATGATATGTCGCTAACATTTGGCAGCCAATGAGATGTCTCTAACATTAGGCAGCCAATGAGATGTCGCTAACATTAGGCAGCCAATGAGATGTCGTTAACAAAAGGCCGCCAATGATATGTCTCTAACATTAGGCAGCCAATGATTTATCTCTAATATTAGGCAGCTAGTGATTGTCTCTTACATTAGGCAGATAAAGATATGTCTCTACATTAGGCAGCCAGTGATTCATCTCTAACATTAGGCAGTCAGTGATATATCTCTAACATTAGGCAGCGAGTGATATGTCTCTAACATTAGGCAGTCAGTGATATATATGTAACATTAGGTAGCCAGTGATATATCTCTCATATTGGGCAGCCAGTGATATATCTAACATTATGCAGCGAGTGATATTTCTCTCATATTAAGCAGCCACTGATATGTCGCTAACATTAGGCAGCCAATGAGATGTCGTTAACAATAGGCCGCCAATAATATGTCTCTAACATTAGGCAGCGAGTGATATTTCTCTCATATTAGGCAGCCAATGAGATGTCGTTAACAATAGGCCGCCAATAATATGTCTCTAACATTATGCAGCGAGTGATATTTCTCTCATGTTAGGCAGCCACTGATATGTCGCTAACATTAGGCAGCCAATAATATGTCTCTAACATTAGGCAGCCAATGATATGTCGCTAACATTAGGCAGCCAATAATATGTCTCTAACATTATGCAGCGAGTGATATTTCTCTCATATTAGGCAGCCACTGATATGTCGCTAACATTAGGCAGCCAATAATATGTCTCTAACATTAGGCAGCCAATGATATGTCGCTAACAATAGGCCGCCAAAAATATGTCTCTAACATTAGGCAGCGAGTGATATTTCTCTCATATTAGGCAGCCAATGAGATGTCGTTAACAATAGGCCGCCAATAATATGTCTCTAACATTATGCAGCGAGTGATATTTCTCTCATATAAGGCAGCCTCTGATATGTCGCTAACATTAGGCAGCCAATGATATGTCGCTAACATTAGGCAGCCAATGATATGTCGCTAACATTAGGCAGCCAATGAGATGTCGTTAACAAAAGGCAGCCACTGATATATCGCTAACATTAGGCAGCCACTGATATGTCGCTAACATTAGGCAGCCAATGATATGTCGCTAACATTTGGCAGCCAATGAGATGTCGCTAACATTAGGCAGCCAATGAGATGTCGCTAACATTAGGCAGCCAATGAGATGTCGTTAACAAAAGGCCGCCAATGATATGTCTCTAACATTAGGCAGCCAATGATTTATCTCTAATATTAGGCAGCTATTGATTGTCTCTTACATTAGGCAGATAAAGATATGTCTCTACATTAGGCAGCCAGTGATTCATCTCTAACATTAGGCAGCCAGTGATAATCTCTTACAATAAGCAGATAAAGATATGTCTCTAACATAAGGCAGCCCGTGATTCATCTCTAACATTAGGCAGCGAGTGATATGTCTCTAATATTAGACAGCCAATAATATATTAGGCAGCGAGTGATATGTCTCTAAAATTAGACAGCCAATAATATATCTCTAACAATAAACATCCTGTGAGATTATAAATATAATAATAAACACCTCGTTTATATAGCGCTGTTATCATAATATACATGTTCAAAAGCGCTTTACATTATTACCCACATAATTTTTAAAGAACATAAAAACATGATGGAACGTCAATTTAGCATGAAAACAGTGATTTATTTAAAATAGTCCATAACAACTTATAATTTATAGACAAACAATAAATACAAAACATCGATCACCATAAGTGACTGTTCGGCTTTAGGAACAATATACAAAGAGCTGTCCTGTGACCTCAAGATACGTGTACAATGTATGTCTGGGATCTACTCAGGAGAAGATCCATGAATCGTTCTGAATGTAAGCAAAATGATTTTGTAAGGCAATGCAGTTCTGTAAGTATATTTTGTACATGATCAGTTCTTTTTGTCTTGCATATTATTCTGGCAGCTGTATTCTGAACTTTTTGTAGCTAGTAAATTAGTGCCTTTAAACAACCAAATAGGAGTGAATTACAGTAGTCAAGTCGAGATGTAACCAAAAAATTGATAAGAGTTTGTGTTGTTTCTGTAGTTAGGTACGTTTCTTATGAAGCTGATATGACGCAGCTGGTGGTAGTAAGACCTACACAGAGAATTGTCATTTTTATTCCAAATTCATCTGGTTATCAAAGACCACCCCAGGCTTCAGAATCAGATGCTTTTACATTTGAATTTCCAACTGTTATTGACGGAATATATTTCAAATGTATTTTTCGATGGGGTGTAGATATAATCACCTCAGTTTTATCTGTATTTAGTTTTAACATGTTATCCTTCATCCAAGATATTATTTCAATAGGGCATGTTTTAATGCGATTAAAAGCCTCTGTCAAAGTAAACAAATCATTAGTTTTAAAAGAAATATACAGTTTATTGTAATCTGCTTAAGACAGATGTTCAATTCCGTGTCTTTTGCATATTAAACGTACAGTTTTTGTGTACAGATTATAGAACTTCGGTCCTAAAACAGATACTTGAACGACATTGTAACCCATCTTTACTGCATTAGACAGATGAGCTTCGACCGACACAGTTTGATAGCGATCGGTTAAGTATGAATTTATCCATTCCAAGGATAACCTTCAATTCCAAAGTTGGTTTTAGGTCGTCCCAAAAGAATGCTATAGTCAATTGTATCAAAAGCTGAGGACAAATCAAGTTAAGTGGCTTTATTTTGATAAACAGATTTAAGAATTTCATTCTGTACCGTAACCAGCGCTGTTTCGGTAGAATGTTTTTTCCTATAATCAGATAGGAGTGGATCGTGAAGTTTATTTGAAGTCAAATGTTGCTCAAGCTTTTTATCAACCACCTTGTCCAGTACTTTTGATACAAAAGGCCGATTTGAAACAGGTCATAAGTTTTTAAGAATTTCATAATCAAGATTCTGCTTTTTAAGGAGAGGTTTAGCGCGGGATTGTTTGAAAGCCTTCGGTATGTTCCATTTTCAAGTGAGGTTTTATTATTTTTGGTAGCAGGGGTATAATCTCCGGTAGACAGACCTTAAGTAGCGTAGTAGGTATGGGATCAAGCTTACAGTATTTATCTGGAGATGATTCTGTTATCTTTTTAACTTCCTTCTCTGACGACGGGGTGAAGTTAGTAAGATGTTTTTTCTAAACTCGGCATTCCAATGTTATGACATTCTAAAGAAGGCTCAGACTGGTCATGCGCTTTTATGTCAGATCTTATGGTTTCAATTTTGCTAATAAAAAAATAAAACGTTACTTAATTTATGAGCTAGTTCAGAGGCCTATGATACGGTAGGAATGGGAGAAGCATTCGTTTCGCCAAGTAAACGTTTAGTTCCTTTAAATACGTTTTTTTTTTATCTTGGCTACATGCATTGACTTTATTCAAATAGTAAAAAATAATCAGTATTTTGATTTTTGCAGACGTTTATTAACAGTCATACATTGTTTTCTGTAGATCTCATGGTGAACTGTAAGCTTGGTATTTAGCCATTTGCGTTCCAGCTTACGCCTTGGGTGCTTGGCATCATGCATTTGCTCTATAAACCATGGACAGAATGGCCGTAAAACAATGTTTTTTTTATAGAAGGGGCATGTTTATTAACAAGTGAAGAGAGTTCAGCTACATATATATCTGCTAGTTCATCGACGTTTGTAGATGTCATTACAGACCTTAATTTTTTAGAGTTCCCCATGTCAATTCTAAAAGACTTTACATCAATAAAAATAAGTTTTCTGTAAGAGATTGTTTTGGTAACCGGACAAGATTTAGAAGCTCTTACATGGCAGATGACTGCCATATGATCAGACGTACGTTTTTCATTACTATCAACTAAACCTGGATCAGTCATGTATAGAGTTGACACAATATCATCGGTGTCTTTTGATATAACTACATAAAGTAAATAACCACGTACATGGGTAGGTTGTTTAATATCAAAGCTTCGAGAGTACTCGTGGACTTGACGGTATCACGATCAAAAGGCGAATCAATAGGTAAATGAGAAAAGGTCCTATACAAATCTCCATGATTTAAATTTTGTAGATAAAGGCAAACAAAGTAAATGTAAATGTAATGAAATACACAGAGACGAGACATAACACACTTAAAGAAAAACCATCAGCCTTGGAACGGGGTGCTTAAACCTGGTTTGTGGAGCGCTCCAACCTCGCACGTGCTTAAGGTTTTTCAATCAAACAAACAGTGTAAATATAAATATCCCGTCAAAATGAAACAAGTAGCAATAAGCACCTGCATCGGGAGTAAAAACAGATATAATGAACTTATGTACATACATAATAACTAGAAATAAAATAAACTATCAACATATGCACAATATGTACAGTAGATAAAAGCCTCGGCAACCTAAAAATTCAAAAAGAGAGAGTTGTTTCAAATATAATAAAGCAGTACAAGCGCTGATATATTATAAGAACAATATAATGACGTCATACAATGCCATGACGTCATATGCCAAAAGTGAAATGTGAAAAATGCGGAAGAAATAGAATTTAAGAAAACAACCCAAATCAACAAAATAAAACGTAGTATTGTTAAGAGTTAATACGTTTTAAAAAATATACCATAGAAGCCGAGGATTTATCCGCAGTTGGCATATTATATATAATAAAAGTACCAAAAATCCCGATGTTATACCCACTGTGCAATATCACGTAAAGGATATGGAGACTGCTCAAGTTGTCTCACCTATATAGGGCACGACTGGATAGATGAAGAGACAAGAAATCCAACAGTGACTGTCCAATAATGGCTTTAAGTCACTGTTTTCATATACCTCTCCGGTCATCGTGTAATATAAAAGCAATGCAAGTTTTTGACTGTAAAAAGGTCAGTTGTAGTCATTGCAGTACATCGAAGGATTCCCGAGGTGTAACCGTCTGCAATACATTTTCTGATAAGTTTTGTATAGTGGTCAGAAAAGTATTGAGACCCCTGATTTTCTTTAACTTGTTCAAAACATTTCCATAAAATGCAGGATGGCTTATGCCTTTTATACTGCTATTATACTTAGAAGCAATATAACCATTTCGGTCAAAGAATTTTAAAAACGCCTTTCTTAATGTATGAAAACGAAAGCCTTGCTGTAACAGTTTTGAAGGAATAAACCGGTTTCTAGCATTGAAATCTTCCACTTAAGTACAAACTCGTGCAGACCTTGTAAGTTGTGATATGTAAATACCATAGGAGGTAGCACAAGGTGAATCACCGTCAAGGTATGGATAATTCACAATACTAAAGTTGAAATCATCTCTCTTGTCATAGATTTTAGTAGAGACGTTGTCATTTGGAAATAGCGATCTTAATGTCTAGAAATGCTACATTTAAATGTCAGTTATTTGCTTTATAAAGGGTAAGTTCTGGAGGGTAAATCAGATGGATCATTTGAGAAAAGAAAGGATTATCTATAGTAAGAATATCGTCAAGAGAACGTGACGTTAAATTGAAAGCCTCTATAATGTGGCTTTGGTTAGAAGGGGATAAAGTTAACATGAAATCACGTTCAAAGCAGTATAAAAACAAATCTGCAAAGTATTAACTGCAGAGCAATGAAAGTTTAAAGTACGAAACTTGTCAAAGACTTCTGAAGAATTTTTAATAGACCAAACAATGTTAATTCCTGATTTTTCATATACCTTTTCACAATATTTAAAACGTGATTGCGAACGGCTGTAAGGCAAGACGTAAGTAGTTTAGATATGTGAAGAGGTGAAGATTTAAGTTACCAACAATTATTTACGTTTCTGCCGGTTCTAAAAATAGCACCCCCAATACCGCTCTTAGCCAATCGGAAAGCACCATTTGAGGAGCGTGTCAGCGAATTTGTTATCCGCCCAAACAAACAGTTGAAGCCCATCGCCAGCGTTTGAAGATTTAACACGTTGATTTTCTTTGATTGGACGATGGTTCTTCGTTGTGCTTGAAAGCTACCCGGACAGACTATTTGGTGAAACATTCTTTCGGTTCCCAAACCAAAAACACGAACTAGAGAAGTGTTTGCAATGGATCAAGGCGTGTTGAAAACCGCATGAACAGCTGAATGTCTCACGACTGAACAAGCATAAAACTATTTGTTCGAAGGTAGGCAATGTTTAATAAAAGTTAATAAAATGTTTTGTCATTTTTTAAAGAAATAAATATCTTAATAGAATGACAAACCAAATTAAAATTACTTTGACTCATGAATATGGACTAGTTTGTTATTGCTTCATTTAAATAACATATTTATTGTGGAGCTTGTAGGTTAAGAAGGCCATTGTACCTGTAAGCTATAATTGTAAGGCAATGTCTGTGAGCAAAAGGTTTGGGGTTTGAATCCAATGTGATGATAACATTTTCTTTCATTGTAATACAACGAGTTGAGCAAGCTAGCTACTGTGTTTTGATCAGTTGATGTTGGCGTGATGCTTAGCTTCAAAGTGTCAAAGAGAAGAATTTGAAGTCTTGAATGTGGGTCAAGATCCCATATGCCACATGGCTCAGTTGGTCCCCACAAGTGAGGTGTCTTTGGTTCATTTTTTTAGCTCGTCACACATTTGTCTTGTCTTTGCCAATAATCAGAAAATGTATTTATATTTAACTATCAACGTGAATCATTGGTAACTCGTCTTAGAAATCTGTTTTGAAAAGACAAGTAAATGTTATGTTTTGTTTTCTTCAGCACTTCCATGGTGGTTAAGGACCTACCAAGGACTACCCAGATCGATTCAATGCAGATGGGTCTCCATGTACACCTGCAAGGAAGTTACCCACTAAACGAGCCACTCAGGCTGCTGTACATATGCCAACGAAAAAAAAGACTGTGTAAGTTATATTTCTCTTAATTCAAATGTTTGAAAGGTGCTATAGCTAGTAGACAGTCATACATGATACTTTAAACAATTATTATTCTCATACTTTTTAATTAAAGGTACACTCTTGAAAACCTTGCTTTTGTGACCAAAATAGTATTTTTGTACTTCAAATGTTTTGAGAACATTTCAAGCCATAAATTTCCACAAATATTTTTTCCATTTATCACACCACAGGTTTAACGAACAACCTCACACACAGTTATATGAATATTTATAGGACTGCTCTATGTTCAAACAACTCTATATTGTGAAACCTTAGTAAGCAGTGAATTTAGGACTTGAAAGTAGCATCAATTACTTTTGATCTTATATAATTTTACAAAGGCTTAATTGTTTATACTTGACAGCAAATACTTCTGTCCATATTCAAACAGTGATTGAAGGTATCGCCAGGTGGTGATCTGAGACTGTACTATTAGTTTAACAATTAACATCTGCTATGTTGACAAAATATTATTTTACATTTATTTTGTCTTTATTGAATATAATTATGGTAGTGCTAGGGAAATGGGTTGTATCAGGACACATTTGTCAAAATATAGAGGTGTCAGAAAAAAAGACCTGCAACCCATATTTATTGAAAATGATAAGTAGCCTATATATTCATATTTTTAACATTTAATCTATTGTCATTGCAAAATATATAACAAGGTTTATTAAATAACTTCACGTTATTAGTCCTATAAAAAGCACATGTTACGTTCAATAACACGACGGCCTGCTTTAAAACAGTGCCAATATCAATATCCCTTTTTCGGTCAGCCGAAAAGTGATATTGATATAAAGCCCGCACTTGAAGTAATTTGATTGGATAATAAGGCAGGGCCAAAAAGGATATAGATTTCAGCAAGAAGCTCTGGGAAATGGCAGTATTTCATTTTACTCGGTCTATGTGTAGACCGCCTACAGGTTGCATAAATTTATTAAACATAATATTCTCGGTTTTCAAACATTCCCGGCATAAATTGGAAGTGTTTAACCGAACGTGTTATTGTACAACGTGTAGCTTTCACAAAAACACAAACAAGCATTTTCTGACTTGGATTAATGCAAAAAATAAAAATTAAATGTGAAATGTTATATGTACATGTAGTTATTTAATAAAGTTATCAATAAATGATTTGATATTAGCCCTTCGGCCTTGGGCCTATACGACTGCCATCGGGCAAATAACAGGGCCAATATCAAATCACTTATTTATTAACATATAATAATGACTAAACTAAAAGTATATATACAATTTTGGTCTAGAGATTGAGATATAACTCAAACTAAATACAAATTCACTTGTTGTCAAGGTTAAGGTGACTTTATTTATGGTCAGAAATTGCATTTCATTTCAGAACCCATGAAGCAGAGGAAAGGGCTATTCACTACCGTACCACAAGGATCCAATATAAGGCATTTAATCTCAAACAGAAGGATTATGTCAGTCATTTACCTGTTTCGTTGATATGACATTGCAAAACCCCGACAGAAAACAGCAAATTAATTGAGTAACTTTGTCATAAAAGGCAAGTCTGGAAAATCCTCTCAACAAAAAATCATGTTACGTGAAAACTATAAATTCACAAAATGTTTAACCAGTGACTAACAGTTGCCCTTTGAACTTGTGCATAATAAGAATGTTGTTTGTCAAGAGTAAAGCTCCAGAATTGTATTTCTTTAAACTGAAGTTACTAAGCTTGTCACGTCCATCAGAGATGGTATAGGTTCTAACAGAAAAGGTACATTTTATTTCAACAATGCCACTCTCACCATTGTCACATAATTTAGTATCAGGAGTTGAGCCAATAAAAAGTCTTATTCACTACAAAACCACATTTGTAAAAGAGAGGTGTTGGATATGTTTTAGATACATGTCTTTAATATCCTTCTCATGACGTTTTCCATAATCTAGAGATTGTGTCAATACCTTGTTAGGAGAAAAAAATGGACCTTAAAAACTTATCATTTGGAAACATTTTCTTGGAAGTAATCTTGCCAAAGTTAGAGGCTATTAATCTATTCGATCTTTCTGAAAACGAGAGACTACAATCATTTTGATTCATTGTCTTTGATGTCAATAACTGTAAATCTGGGCAGTGTGTCTTATGTTCAAATCAGCGAAGACCTCCGGAAGGCTGACTTGTGATGGCTTCTGTGAATTAAGTCCCCACATTTCTGAGTGATGTTGTTGCTTTAATCTTCCTTTACATTTCTGCTCTGAAATTACATAAACGATTTTTTTTCAGTCAGGGGTTACACCAGAAGAGATGCTAGCTTTAGCTGAAGATAATGAAAAGCTTAGGATAAAGGTGGCTGACCTTGAATCTGAAGTTATCTGCTTCCAGAAAGGCATTAAAGAAACGGATGAACAACTCCAGAAACAAGCAGAACGGCTTACCAAGTCAAAATCTTTATCAGTCAGCTTGTGCATCTAAAGGAATCAAAGTTAAAAAACATTTTCACCTTTTATATTGGCTTTACATTTGTTAGATTTTTAGGTTTGCTTGCATTTTTTCTTCCAAGTTGTTTCATAATATACTACAAACGTAAACGTACAGATTTATAGAACATTTCAAATAGTGATGGTTTATTTTTAACTCTTTGTCGCCTTAGACATGCTTTTGAACTAAAAGACATTGCTGCTCATTTTGGTTTGTCATTACAGTCAGCTGGCATTGGGTTTAACACTTGACTTGATTGTTTACATTTTAAATTAGGTCAGTTACGTATTTGGCCACACAGGGATACAATAATAAGGAATATGCCAGAAAGATTTCCTAACATCACTCGTTATCATTGATGAAACAGAGATAAAAACCCATGTGCCAAAGACTATGAGGTTACGGTCAGTTAAACAATAAATATAAATCTTCTACAACTTTAAAATGTTTAATTGCTTGTGATCCCATGGGAAACTTAATGTTTGTATCAGAATTATTGTATTTCTGATAAAGCACTGACAGAACAGTCTGGATTTTATGAGACCTTGAAAATTCTAAAGTTATATGGATATGTTAACAATGGTGATGCTATAATGGCAGATACAGTTTTCAATATTGAAACAGAGTTAAATGAGCATGGTCTGTTACTTAGTATCTCACCATTTGCAGCAAATAAAAGTCAAATGTCTGTGACTCTAATGCAATACAGAAAATTGCGAAACACCGGGTCCATATTGAAAGGCTTATCCGTAAAGTTAAAACTTTCAAAATTGTTTCAAACTTTGTTCCTACTAGATTGTTCCAGGTTATTAATAAATTATGGATAGTATGCTGTCATTTGACCCTTTTCCAAGACGTTTTTGTTAGGGATAAGTCGACATAGTTTGACTTCTACTTACATTTGCACGAAATTGTGGAGAATGGTTAAAGTGTCTTTACAATTGTTTCACTGCTGTCCACGTATTTTTGTGCATATATTAACAGAAGTAACATTCTATACTTTAAATGAAAGCAGCTAATTGTATGAAAAGTTATTACTAATAACCGTGGTACGGCAGCAACAACGTTACAAACAATAAAAATAGGCTAGGTTGTCACATTATTCAGGAAACCTAAACCAAATTTGCAATATACCTAGTATGATAACATGGAACCAATTTACACCTCTCCAAATATTGTTGGCATTGTTGGTACATCTGGATTTATTCTGTCGACCAATGGCGTTCCTTTCAACTGTAGATATTTAAGACCATCAGGGTTGATCTTTGGCAACCTGTGATTCGAAACAACTGTTTAAGTTGTGCAGATTTAAGACTGCTATCTTTGCATTAACATGCAGCTATATAACACTTTTGCTATCATATTATACCAATTTTGGAATGTATAAATAATTAGAATTTAATGATAGTTATCACGATTAAGAGTTTGTTCTCTATTTGGTCATACAGATAAGATCCTTATTAGAAACGTTTGGAAGGTGCTCTTTGATTGAATTCCACAGTTTACCATCACACTCTTACGCCATTCTATTTAAGCTTATTAGATGAGATATACATGTTAACTGAATATGGGTACATTACATTATATGTTAAACGATTGTGTTAAATCTGATTAACTGATGCATTGCAATTAATTGAAACAGTGTATGACTTTAATACAGAAATGGACCATACTGACTGATTTTAACAAAAAATAAAATATATGCACAATTTTACTATGTTTTATGTTAACAAATCACTATAAAACAATTGTATGAATAAAATATATGTCATGTTTAACATGATTTGTATTTTATTTCATTGTTATGTGTCGATCTATAACCAAGGTACGAAAAAATCACTTACATCTGGTGCATATTCATTTGACAGAGTATTGGTTTTCTTTTTCTGGTCTTTTCACTTGGTTTTGCTACAACTACATGGTTGATTGGCACTGGATCTATTGTTGACCCTCTAGGCACACTCTATTGTTGGGGTATACTTGTTCAGCTTTGACGGTCTGGCACCCCTGCAAAGTTGTGCAACTTGAGGCCTTGGGGAGTTTTTCAAGACCCACTACGTGGGAACAATGACCACACTACCTGAAAAATATCATCTGGCTGATAAAAAAAATTGTTCCAAAAATAAAAATAATAACATAAATCATCTATCTATGAAAAGTTAAGAAGCGGCCCTTGACGGTAATCGTTATAGTCCGGCAACTGAATATGGTTACCGCGCACCGCCCCAACCCTCAGACTTTTCTTTATGGGTACCAAAATGTTCGTTAGGGTGTCTAGAAATAGAATCTCCAATGTACTCAAAAATAAAGTAATTTGGGCTATATGAGAACTAAAGATTCCATAGCAACCATCATGAAATTGTGATAGGTAGGTAGGTTTAGAAAAAAGTATATAACTTTTTCCAAAAATGGTGATAAAATTATATAACTGGTACCCAATTAAATGTTATTGAATGGCTATTATAGCCATATGTCAATTATGCAAATTAGCAATTATAAATATTCATAAATTTTAATGAGAATCTGAAAATACACTTTATTTTTGAAATGTTGATTAGATTCTTTTCGTTTAAAAGCAATTTTCAAACAAACTCAACGGTTTCTTAAGTTATATACATACCCCTACTAGTCTAACACGTGTTGGTCCAAGTTTCATATGATTTGGTTCATTTAATGAATTTTTATGATTTAAAAAAAATGTTTCGTCCAAATTTTGTTCAATCAATCTTAATGCATAATTTGGCTATAAGTCTGCTTATAACTAACCATAACATTGAAGAATAATTTTTGTATCAAGTAGAGGATATCACTCTAATCTTAGTTTTGAAATTAATAATTATGCAAACTAGCCAACATGAATATTCATATATCTTAACAAGAATCTAGAATTTCGAAAGGTTTATTAGAACTTACATCATTTAAAAGTCATATTTGAACAAAGTGTACTGTTTTAAAAGTTTAGTAGGCACCACTTTTAGTCTGATACGTGTATGTGTAAGTTTTGCATGAACTGATACATTTTTTAAATTTTGTATGACTTTTACATTAATTTGATCTGGGTTTTCCTCATTAATTTTTAACACACGAATATGTTAAAAGCCTACTCATATGAAAATACATGGAAAAAAACAGTTATTGACTAGTCCTTTGGTGAAGGCTATCATTAATCTAAGATGTAAAATAATTATGCAAATTAGTTCTCATAAATATTCAAAAATCTTTATTGTGGCCTTACACTGTGCACTTAAACACTAAATACATTTTCGGTCATTATTACATTTGTTGTATTATTTTCTTTATTTTTTCATACTTTTACATAGGATCTCAAGCATTAAACTAAAAATCTTTCTGAGTGTAGATGAAAGTTTCTAGTAATTAATATATATTAGTGATTTTATGCTACACCTTCAAATCCTTATAAACTAGGTAATAATAATTCTTTGAAATGGAATAGCGTTAAATGCTTTAAATTGCTTTTGTTAATACATACATTGACTCTTATACGCAGGGAAAGTAGTGCAGACTTACACAAGAAAATAAGCCAGTTTTAATAAAGATGCTCAAAATGTTAAAATTTATGTGCTAAACATGATTATCTAGACTTAAAAGCGAATAATAGACGAATCTACATGAAGTCGGAATAAATTATTTAATTCTTCGAGCAAGAAAACAGCAACCTACTCTCAGCATTGACCTTACCAAGTGCCAGTCCAAGGACGTATCTGGTAATCCACACTCGTGCAGTAAGCTGTGGTAAAAGGTTCC
Organism: Sinonovacula constricta; assembly: GCA_007844125.1. NCBI lineage: Eukaryota > Metazoa > Mollusca > Bivalvia > Cardiida > Solecurtidae > Sinonovacula > Sinonovacula constricta. Next base: position 35,079,794 of record CM017558.1, read on the forward strand.
GATGTTCTTTTTTCTCGATCCCTACAATTTCTTCTTTTGCCAGTTAAACTGAAAGTAGAACACTAACAGAATTATTTAAGTTGGGACATCTTTCTTAATCAAAGACAACAATGTAAACGATGGCTGTCTCTGAAAATTTTTAATAAGATTTTGAATTTTAAACAATATCCCATTTTTCAGCGCCGCAAACGCATGGACTTAGGAATATATACATATTATTTCTTCTTTTACCAACTCAATATACATTGGCGTCATTTGAAGGTAATATTTACACATTAGTCACAGCACATATTATCTTTCAGCTCTAGGCAGGAAGAACTAAAAACGAGTAAACGTTTAGCTGAGTTATAAAGTATTAAACAGCTGGCTAACGACACTAAAATGTGGCATCAAAGTCATCAACTATAAAGAATATTAATTTATAAAACTTAAAGATATTAATTGTACCTATCATTGCAAATATACATTACGTTATCATCTTTACATGACTGAAAATCTTTTCTTTCACGAGGTGAAATCTTAAGAAGCCTCAGTTTTCTAATAAACATTTTGATTGGAAGTGAAGTTAAATCAATGCTCTGTCAATAAGAATATATTACAACGTCCTATGAGCATTGCAACATATACCAAACTCCGAAAAGGCACAGAACAAATGTATTTCACATGCAAGCCAAGCGAAAAGTGAGAACAAATTTGTGATGAGTCATTTAACGAAAACAACAAACCCGACAGTTACAGCCTTGGGAAATATCGCAGGCAATGAAGCAGGTATATAGAGGATCTGACATGAATGTTGACTGAAAACTGAAACAATTAAGCAACGTTGGATTTAACGATGAGAAAGGCGCCTCTGTCGAGTTTCATCCATCTTGCTTCATAATTTCTATGTTGAATTTTTATTTTTTCACATAACATAAAAATAAATTGATCTGAATTGAAGTTTGCGATGCTGGAATTTCAATGAGACAAGCGACATCAGTGCGAGATATGACGTCATGTCATGACATTAAGACATAATTATTTTTCCTAGTGATCACTCAAGTGATCTGCCCAATGATCACTCAAATTGTCTGCCTATTGATCACTTATGATCTCTTATGCAAGGGCTCATGATATGTTGCTTCCTTAAGCAGCCAATTAATTGTTCCCAACTGAGTTTTAATATTTTACTCTCTTAAGAAAGAAGTCATTTGATAAACTCCCTGGTTATAAAGGTCATTATTTTTCCCTTAAATAAGAAATCATTTTGTTACTCTCTACAGCACGTTCTTATTTTATGTTTTGTCATTTTACCAAGACCAAATAATTTGTTTTTCTTAAGCTCATTATTTGTTTGTACCTAAAGCAAGAGCTCATTGTTTATGCTCCCTGACGTAATCGATCATTTCTTCTCTCTTGGACAAGAGTTCATTATTTGTTTCTGTCTTTGACAAGAAAAGTTGCTTTTTGAGGTAAGAGCTCATTTTGTCACAAAAGCAAGTGCTCGTTTTCTCTTTCTGAAGCAAGAGGTCATGATTTTTCCTTCTTGCGCAGTTTTTTAATATTAACTTCTTGAGCCAAGAGGCTATTGTTTGTGTTTCTCTAAAGAAAGAGCTTATTGTATTCTTTTCTTTAAAATGAGCCCCTTATTTTTTCTCCATGAAGCGATAGCTTATTACTATTTCTTTGAACCAGTATTTCTTTCTCTGTCTAGCTAGAGCATATTATTTGTTTCTTGATTTAGGCTGGGGCTCATTTTTTGTTACATCCTGAAGCAAGAGCTTACCTTTTGTTTTCCCCGTGTAGAAAGACCTTATAACGTGTTATTCCCCTAAGCCATACATCATTACTTGTTACCACATTAAGCACGAGCTTATAATTTGTTTCTGTCTGAAGGAAAAACTCACTTTTTATGCTCCATGATGTTTAAGCCCATTTTCTCTCTTGAGCAAAATAATGTTTATTAGCTGTTTCAGTCTTTATCAAGAGCTTATCATTTGTTATTTGCCATAAGAAATAGTTCACGATGTTTTGCTTCCCTAAACAGGAGCACATTATTTGGTACTCCCTGAAAGAAGAGCTTAGTAGGTGTGTTCTCGCTTAAGCTAAAGCCCATTACATGTTTCTTCCTGAAACAAGATAGCAATATGTGTGGCTATCTTAAGCAAGAGCTCAATTTTTATTCATCTCCGAAGCAAAAGCTCATTATCTGTTTATCTCTGAAGCAAGAGCTCATTATTTGTTTATATCTGAAAAAAGGGCTCAGTTTTGTTTTCCCCAGAGCCGATCTTTTGTATCTCTCTTAAACAAAATATCATTATTTGTTTATCTGTCATGATTTGTTTTTCCCTAAACATAAGCTCATTATATGTTGCTTCTTTAAGCAATAGACTATTATTGAATTCTCCTTTATGGGAAGGCTTATTATTTGTTTCACCTTTAAGCAAAAGCTTTTGTTTCTCCCTTAAAGAGCTTTATAGTTTTTTTTCTCAATGAAAGGATGCTTTTTCTCTCTTAAGAAAGGGCTAATTGACCTGCCGTAAGAGCTCACATTTTCTCTCTCGTACAACAGCTTATTTGTTGTTTCTGTTTTATCAAGAGCGTATTATTTATTTCTCCTATAGTGAATAATTTATTTCTCCCTGAAGTATGTGCCTATTATCTTTTTCTCTTAAGCAATCATTCCTTATTTTTTCTCCTAGTAGCCTGGGCTCATTATTTGTTTCTCTTTTAAGGAATAGATTACCAGGATTTCTATCTTAAGCTAAAGTTACTTTATACTTCTATTTTATCCTCCCTATAGCCCATTACTGTTCTAAGATGTGGGCACGTTTAGTGAAAATATGTTCCAATAGAAGAAGAGCAAGAAAGCAACCTGACACGAACCATGCTCCCGGAGCAATAGATAGGTAAGCATTTTGTGATTTCTTATAAACTCAAATCTCGTTTTCACAGGAAGGGAGTAGAGGGATAAAGGGCTGTTGTTTGTCTACCTTATACAAACCATTGTGCTAGAGGAAAGGTATCACAGCATTTCAAATTATACATGCAATTATTCTCTACTTGTCATATAGAGGCTATTGATTCATACAGAAAGATGTATATATATATATATATATATATATATATATATATATATATATATATATATATATATATATATATATATAGCTTCTGACATGTTTCACTTTACAATAGTTATATCTAAGATTTGAAATAAATGTATTTTAGTTCATATTTTGAACCTAAGTAAATAATGGTAATGCCAATTTCTACCCCCAATCCGTTTTCTCCATTTTTTCATAAGCATTGATTGCATGAGTATTTCTATATTGAATGTCGGTCTGAACTGCAAGACTGTTTATTCTTAATATTGATTAACTCTTTGCCTATGGACAACAATTACAAATATCTTATACACACCTTCTTCACATCTCTCTGACATCTTTCACATATCTCTCTCACCTCACTTTGACATCTCTCACATATCTTTCTCACGTCAAATTGCTATCTTTCTTTCATATATCTCACTCATATCTCTCTCACATCTTTCTGACATCTTTCACATAACTCTCGCATCTTTCTGATATCTTTCAAGACTTCTCTCATATATCTCTCTGACATCTTCAAACATGTTTCTCTCGTCTCTTTGACATCTAACACACATCTCTGCCACATCTCTCTGACATCTTTCAGACACCACTGCCACATCTCTCTGAAATCTTTCACACACCTCTCTGAAATCTTTCACACATTTCTGTCAATTTTCTCTCGCATCATCCACACACCTCTGTAAAATCTCTCTGACATATTTCATATGTAAGGCTATTATTTAATGCGATGACACTATGTAAAACTATAATTTAAATGAGATTAAATTATGTAAACCTAGTTAAAATATGATTAACTATATTAAATTATAAATTTAAAATATTTAAATGTGATGTTACTATCACTCCTGATAAATTGTTTATATGTGCACGAATTTTATATAACAAATTTTGTCTTAAGATTTTTACTCTTTTTTTTTTTTGACTTATCTTAAAATGGCATTTTATATAAATCCCACTCGCGTCTACTTGATATTATATACACAAGTTATCTATATCAATATTAAATATTCCACAAAACAGTTGTTGTTTTTAAACAAGGTCAAGCATGCTTTGCACCTGCTTTCTAAAGCTGGACTGCCCAAATAGACAAGAACCATCAAGGCGTTTCGTGTGTCTTCAGCAGGAATGTCCGCTATTTACAGAAGACTTTAGAGGCATATTTTACATCAAACCTTTCTTAACATATACATTAATGGCACAAATGCATTCTAATTTTTATTAGGGTAGGAGACCCCCATAGGTTATACTAGGTAAACAAGAAATTGGGGGTTTATAAGGTAATCATGCCAGGTAGAAGCATTTATAGATTAACTATGATTAACTAAGATACTCCCATGGGTAGAATCATCAGATTTTGTAATCAAACATTTTGTAAGTAACAATCAATATTGCAAAATATGCTTCATATTTTAAGTAAAAAATGATAAGCTTTGACTTAAGCAACGCCCAAATAAAATGAACAAATATTGGGACTGTATCTTTAAGCTAAACTCGATCTACATAGCTCCGCCAATCTGGAGATGTGCTAATATACATCATGTGTCTATATCAGTCGTAAACTGTACTATAATTTGTGAAATTCTGACGTAATATGGCATATTATTTTTGATCATGTAGCATATATCAAATAACTCTTAGCCTTATGTACAGACATTAATATACTGAGTTTGCTTAACTTTGGGGCATCAGAGGAGTTTGTTTAAATATAAATTCTTATGATTTTGCTAATTACAACATAGTTTAGCAACATTTTTCTTACAGTAAATCCAGTTAAAAATGTGCAACAACGTTTGCTGTACATCACAGAGTAAATATGAACACGATATCAGCAAAAGGACAAGTCTACACGACATTCCACTGCATTGTATAGTACTTAAATGCTTACATGTTCGAAAGGAAGCCATAAACATGAAAATATAGAGTTAAGGTCATAAACTTTCACTCACGACACGAACATGACTAGATATATAAATTAGGTTATTAGACTTCGCACATGTCTGATTCAAGTCTTTGTAATCTTACATTATCATATTTATATTGTTAATCAAGATTTAAAATTCAGGCAATAGGATCCTTTGGGATGGCCTCTGGCTCAACCTTAAAATGTTCTTGATATAATTGTGCCTAGTGTGTGCTACGGAATTTGAGGTTGCGTGTTATGCAATGTAAATGAAGGTACATGGAAAGAGTCGGTCTTGTTAGCAGTTGTAGTCTGTCTTCTTGCTTAAAATGGTTTAATGACATTAAAAATGATTCAGGTACCGCCTTTGACAAACTGTTCATGTATACCTGCCGTACTTACAAAAATTGATGTCTTAAGGTCGTAAAATCCATAGCATTTTACTTGTATCAAGGTAGTTAAAGCATAAGACGATCCATCTAATTACTACTTACTCGAACTTTACATCAGTATATTGATTGGCGAAATAGTGGTGTAATATGTAAATGAAAACTTATATAGCGCTGATCATAAGTTTCTATACATCAAATGTACATTGTCATTGTGTAAAGGCTGCTGGAAATGCCTGCAGAATGCAAACTAAATTAACTTTTTAGTCCTTCCTCTGAGGATATAATATTATAAACTCAATTCCCATACAAATCATAAGATTCTGAAACATTAGATTTACGTCATACAAGAAACCAGCTAAGGGAATTTGGGAATCTCCCTTCATACAACTGCATACTGCTCATCTGTGTCTTGTTGGTATGCCTTTTCATGTCATATCGAGTTTGATACTTGTGCATGTCTTTAGAACAAAATAAAACTTTTATATACATTTGTGCATACAATGGCGACAAAACCTAGCAGTCATTAGTTACCAGTGTCAAATCTAAGGATTTTACAGTCTTGTAAAAGAAAACAGGAAAATCGATGAAATAAAAGAATATTTTGACTAGCTTGTAACCCGTCAGCTGATTACAGAGAAATGCGAATGATATCTCATCAGGCTTTTTAGAAAATGCTTTAATCTGCCACTTTTATTTTTCAGACTTGAAGATTTTGTATGATTTGTTTTTACCTCGGACATATTCACACAGAATGTCTGTCTTATTAAAATGCATACCACCATTGGAGGCAGAACTGCTCTATTGAAATCGAAAAAGATGCTTCAAATAGTCACAACAAATCACAGTTTATATTTACACATACCAAGTATTCACCTGTCAAGACGCTTATAATATGTTCTGTCTACTGGTATAAGAATTCAGCCATAACAAAAAGATTTTCTGCTTAACAACACCTATTTAATTAATGGAGGGGATCGTGCTCATTCAGCGTCTCATATGTAATCGACAACATCGTTATAACGGCTGTCGCATAAAATGGAAACAATGCATAATGCATGCGAGGATTATCAAGTTATATAGACAAAGATTCCTAAGTAAATATGTAAAATTTCTCGTTTCTAGTTTGTTTGGAGGACTTTTCTATACTGACGCAAACACAGGCTCAGAATAGTAAGACAGAGCTACTTCAATTTATATTTACAATTAGGTTTTTGATGTACTCATTTCTGGCATTATTTTTGTACTCGGCAAAACCTCATAAGTGACTGCTAAATTGCACATGGTTATCCGTTGAATTGGGTTCCCTAAACACAGTCTGTAATTTAAATCGTGTGAATATAAAGGTAAATAGACACATACCACTTAAAACATTGGCAACTAACAAAATAGAATCATTCACTAACCAACTGTTTATGTTCCGTAGAAATTGTGTGCCAATTACATGTCCGATCAAAGCACCTCTTTGTCAACTGAGTGAAATCATAAGACTTTTGCATGAATTTGAGTAAGTCTGTGGATTTCATTTTCTATGAAGTCACAACCTTCTTCGTTAGAATGAGGTAACATCTCAATGGTTGTTTTGTGGTTACATAAGATTAAGTGCCAGTTTATAATGTTGCTTGCAGCATTGATACTTATGTTATAGCACTGATATCAAATGTTAGTGCTTATCAATACTAACCCTCTGACAGAGTTTCGGAATACACCACTCATTTCAACAAACAAACTCACTTGGACAACTGCCAGCAACTGCGACCAAAGATGGTTGAGGACTATTCCACAATAGAGCCTCAATGGAGTGGTGCAGCGAATGAAAATATTAATTTCAAATTCTTAGACATTTACAGTACTAGTTTACATCATCATCAATAGTTACAAAACATAGCAAAAATTACAACATTTAGCACAAGCATTTTTTCAGCAGAAGAATATGTATGTGCAAAACTACCCCACGTTTGACACTAATTCTGAAAATCCTAAGGGGACCCGTGTGTGGTATACATGTTTTCATTTACAAACCTTCTTTATTATAATGCAGCTTTTTAAAAGTAAATATATATCTCGGAATGTCACGTTGAAACATTTTATAATGCATCTTTTATTAAGGTGAACATCTATCTAGGGATGTCACTTTCAAACATTTTTAAATGCACCTTTTATTAAAGTACACATTTATCTAGGGATGTCACTATAAGCATAGCCGTTTTGGTGGGCATCATATTTTGTCATTTCAAGCAAATGTCAGACTGTCACAGATTCTTTGTTCTATATCTCGTTACAGTTCTAAACAAACAGCTGACAGGGAAGATCTGAAAAGGTTGCCCTATGTGGAAGTAGCTCGTGCAACAGAACCTGAAGAAAAGGCAAAAGAAATCAAGGACCTTATTATATATAGAAACAAAAACAGAAGGCAGTAAGATTACCTTTCTATTTGTAATCTCTTATAATATCTTTGCAATACATTTACTTTGAAATGGTGTTTACTTTGACTTTTATTTCTTATTTAATATTGTCATTAAATCGAAAATCAGAAGGCGATATTTTACTGAGAGGTCATAATGATTCATTATTTACAAATAATGAGTTAAAGGAAATATGGATGGTATGATACATGATTTGTATGTTTGGAGATAATCCTGGGAATATTTAGAGTTTTTTATAAAAGAAAAGCATTTCCAGCAATAAAGATAAAAAGATAACGATGTATTTTTTACCAGAATTTCATATTTTCTTTCAATAAATAACCATGTCCAATGCATGTAGCAGACAAATTTCCTTTCCATCTGTACATTAACTTAAGTTCTTACTAAGTATTACATTAAAGGTCATTCCCTATAAATGGCTGATTGTGATATATATTTTAGTATTTGTATATGTCATTTTTCATGTTTTCAACCCAACTTCACTATCTTACTGTCATATTTGAATTTGTATCCTGCATACAGCAGTAAGGGCAATGTCATATGTACATGTATCTTTCACACATCTCTCACATCTCTCTCACATCTCTCTGTCATCCTAAATAATTCTTCTAACACCTCTTACATTTCTATCGGATATCTTTTACATAACTCTCTTACATCTCTCTCAGATCTCTCTGACATCCCTCTGACATCTTTTTCACATCTCCCTCACATCACTGTGCTTTCTTTTACACATCCCTTTCACATCTCTCTGACAGCTTTCAGACACCACTGCCCCACCTCTCTGATAGCTTTCATTCATCTATATCACGTCTCCCTCCCATTACTTCGACATCTTTTACACATCTCTCTTACATCTCAAACATATGTCATACATCTCTCGCACCGCTCTTTGACATCTTTCAGACATCTCTCACCATTTTCTGGCATCTTTCACATATATCTCTCACCTCTGTCCGACATCCTTTACACATCTCTCTCACCTCTCTCTGACATATTGCACACATCTTTCTCACCTCTTTCTGACGTCTTATATATTTTTCACACATCTCTGACATATTCTACACACCTTCTCCTTGTCAAGGCCATACTTTTAAACACACAAAAACAAAGCTGTAAAACTCTTAAGAATTTTTATGAAACTATGTAAAGCTATTACTACAATGTTGTAAAACTATGTAAGGCTATTATTTAAAGGTGATGAATCTATGTAAAACTGTAATTTAAATGTGATGAAATTATGTAAACATAGTTAAAATATGATGAAACTACAATAAATTATGAATTTTTCAAATGTGATCATAGTATCACTCCTGATAATTTGTTTATTTGTGATAGAAATTTATATCACCAATTTTGTCTTAAGATGTTAATATTTTTTGGTTGACTTATTTTTAAATGCATTTTTAAATAAATCCCATTCGCTTCTACTGGATATTATATATACAAGTTACCTATATCAATATTTCACAAAATATTTAATTGGCGTATATGATGAACTTTTTTGTAACAAGGTCAAGCATGCTTTGCACCTGCTTTCTAAAGATGAACTGCTAAAATAAACAAAAACCATCAAGGTGTTGCATGTGTCTTCAGCAGGACTGCTCGCCTTTTACAGAAGACATTAGAGGCATATTTTACACCTAATATTTGCATTACATAAATATTTATGGCAAAATTTGCTTTCTAATTTTTATCAAGGTTGGAGACCCCATAGGTTATACAAGTTAAACAAGAAAGTTGTGGTTTATAAGGTAATTATGCCAGGTAGAAACTTTGATAGATTAAATATGCAAGTTACTCCCATGGGTAGAATCATCAGATTTTGTCATCAAGTATTTTGTTAGTTGCAATCAATATTGCAAAATATGCTTCATATTTTAAGTAAAAAATGATAAGCTTTGAGTTAAGCAACACGCAAATAAAATATACAAATATTGGGACTGTATCTTTAAGCTAAATTCGCTCTCCATAGCTTCAGCAATCTGGAGATGTGCTAATATACATCATGTGTCTATATCAGTCGTAAATTGTACAATAATTTGTAAAATTCCAAATTATACGGATAATATTTTTGAACATGTAGCATATAACACATAAATGTAAGACTAATGTACATATATTAATACACTGAGTTTGCTTAACTGTGGGGATATTTGAGGAGTTGGTTTAAATATTGATTCTTATGATTTTTCCTCATTTTAAACATAGTTTAGCAAAGTTATTCTTACAGAAAATCCAGTAAAAGTGTGCAACAAAATTTGCTGTACATCAAAGAGTAGTTATGAACACGATATCAGCGAAAAGACAAGTGTATAAGACTTTCCACTGCCTGGTATAATATTTAAATGCTTCCATGTTGGAAAAGAAGCCATGAACTTATAAATATGGAGTTAAGGTCATAAAACGTTTCACTCACGACACGAACATGTCTAACTAGAAATATAAGTGCGGTTATTAGACTTCACTCGTGTCTGATTCAAGTCTTTGTTATATTACAACATCAGATTTATATTGTAAGTCAATATTTAACAATCAGGCTATAGGAGCCTTTCTCGTGGTCTCTGGCTCAACCTTAAACATGTTATTGATATAATTGTGCCTAGTGTTTGCTACGGAATTTGAGGTTGCGTGTTATGTAATGTAAATGAAGATACGTGTACATGGAAACAGTTGGTCTAGTTAGCAGTTGTAGTCTGTTTTCTTGCTTAAAATGGTTTAATGACATTACAAAAATGATCCAGGTACCGCCTTTGACCACTTGTTTATGTATACCTGCTGTACTTCAAAATAATTTGATGTCTTAAGGTAGTAGAATTCATATCATTATTACTGCTTTTAAGGTAGTTAAGGCATAAGAAGCTCCATCTTATTACTTCTTACTCGAACCTTATTACATCAGTATATTGATTGGCTAAATAGTGTTGTAATATGTAAATGAAAACTTATATAGCGCTGATAATAAGTTTCTATACATCAAATGTGCATTGTCATTGTGTCAAGGCTGCTTGAAATGCCTGCAGAATGCAAACTAAATTTACTTTTTAGTCCTTATTCTGAGGGAATAATAATATAAACTCAATTCCCCAACAAATCTGAAGATTCAACAACTTTTGATTTACATCATACAAGAACCAAATAAAGGTATTTGTGAGTCTCCCTTCATTCAACTGCATACAACTGCTCATCTGTGTATTGTTGGTGTGCCTTTTCATGTCATATCGTGTTTGATACTTGTGCATGTCTATTGAACAAAATAAAAAGTTTATATACATTTGTGCATACAATAGCGACGAGAAATTAACACTCATTAGTTACCAGTGTCAAATCTCAGGATTTTACAGTCTTGTAAAAGCAAACAGATAAATCAATGAAATAAAAGAATACTTTGACTAGCTTGTAACCCGTCAGCTGATTACAGGGAAATGCGAATGATATGTCATCAGGGTTCTAAGAAAATGCTTTTATCTGCCTGTTTTATTTTTTAGACTAGAAGCTTTTGTATGCAATGTTTTTACCGTGGACACATACATACAGAATGTCTGTCTTGTAAAGATGCATACAACCACTGGAGGCAGATCTGCTCTATTGAAATCAAATAAAGGCTTCATTTTATCACAACAAATCACTGTTGATCTTTACAAATACCAAGTATTCAACTGTCAAGACGCTTATGATATGCTCTGTCTACTGTTATAATAATTCAGCCATCACAAATTCTGCTTAACAACACTTTATTATTGAATTGAGGTGAACGTGTTCATTCAGTGTCTCATATTTTATCCCCAACATCGTTAAAACGGTTGTCGTTTGAAATGGAAACAATGCATGGAGTTATAAAGACAAAGATTCAAAAGTTAACATTTTTTTACTCTTGCATGAATTTGAGTAAGTCTGTGGATTTAATGTTTTGGCTGTCACAACCTTCTTTTTTTTGGAATGAGGTAACAACTCATCGGTTGTTTTGTGGCCGCATGTGATTGAGTGCCAGTTTATCATGTTGCTTGCAGCATTGATACTTATGTTACTGCACTATATTAAATATGTGTGCTTGTCAATACCAACCCTCCGACATAGTTTCGGAATACATCACTCACTTCTACAAAAAATACTCAAAAGCAACTACGACCATAGATGGTTGAGGACTATCAAACATTGGAGCCTCAATGGACTGGTGCAGCGGATGAAAATAATAATTTCAAATTCTTAGATATTTACAGTACTAGTTTACATAAAGTGATGACCAATAGTTACAAAAAATAGCAAAATTACACCATTAAACATAAGCGTGTTTTTTTCAGCAGAAGAAGATATTCCTACCTAAAGTACCCCACGTCTGGCACTAGTTTTGAAAATCCTAAGGGAACCCGTGTGTGGTATACATGTTGTCTTTTTTACAAACCTTCTTTATTATAATGCAGCTTTTTTTAAGTACATATATATCTAGGAATGTCACCTTGAAACATTTTATAATGCATCTTTTATTAAAGTACATAACTATCTGGGGAAGTCACATGACACTTGTTTTGAACATCCTAAGGAAAACCCTGAGGGGAATACACGTTTTCATTTACAAGCCTACATTATTATAATGTATAAAGTTTTATTAAAGTTCAGATGTATCTAGGAATGCCACATTAAAACATTTTATAATGCATCTTTTGTTAAAGTACACATCTATCTAGGGAAGTCACATTAACACATAGCTTTTTAGTGGGTATCATATTTTGTCATTTAAAGCAAATGTCAGACTGTCACAGATACCTTGTTCTATATCTCGTTACAGTTCTAAACTAAATGGTGACAGGGAAGATCTGAAAAGGTTGAACTATGTGACTGAAGATCGTGCAACATGGAAACATGGAGAAAAACCGAATGGAATCAAGGACCTTACAGAAAATAGTGCAGATTACAGAAGGCTGTAACATTCCTTTTCATGGGTTTAATTCTCCAATATATTATCTCAGCAATACATTTACTTTGAAATAGTGTTTACTTTGACTTTTATTTTCAATTTTAATATTGTTATTAAAATGAAAATCAGAAAGCGATATTTTACTGCAATGACATTATGATTCATAATTTACAAATAGTTATTTGAAGGAAAAAGGGATGATGTGATACATGATTTGTACGTTTCGAGATAATCCCGAGAATGTTTAGAGTATTTTTAATAAAAGAAAAGCATTCCAGAAATAAAGCTAAAACGATAACGATGTATTTTTACTAAAAATTACATATTTTCCTTCAATTAATAATTATCATGAAGCAGCCACATTTTCTTTTCATCTGTACATTTATGTACCCCATTGCCATGTTGACATTATTGCCATATTCCTTACTATATTTCAAATGATCTGTACAACATTCACTCACTTAAAGTTGTATAGCACATAACATAAACAAGTTCATACTTAAGATTATATTTAAGGTATATATATATAAAAGATAGTGAAGTTGGATTGAAAACATGTAAAAATGACAATTATATATATAATTTTCATTTTTACATGTTTTCAATCCAACTTCACTATCTTTTTGACATACTTGAATTTGTATCCTACATACACCAGTAAGAGCAAGATTATATACTGGTATCTTTCTCACGCCTCTCTCACATCTCTCTCACATCTCTCGGTCATCTTTAATATTCTCTCTCACATCTCTCTCACTTCTATCGGACATCTTTTCCATAACTCTCTCACATTTCACTCACATCTCTCTGACATCTTTCACACATCTCTGTCACATCTCTCTGACATCTTTCACACATCTCTGTCACATCTCTCTGACATCATTCACACATCTCTGTCACATCTCTCCGATGTCTTTTAGACACCAATGCCACATCTCTCCGATATCTTTCACACATCTCTGTCACATCTCTCTGACACCTTTCACACATCTCTCTCACATCTCTCTAACATCTTTCACACATCTATATAAAATCACTCTGACATCTTTCACACAGCTCTGTCACATCTCTTCGATACCTTTCACACATCTGTCACATCTCTCTGACATCTTTCACATATCTCTGTCACATCTCTTTGACATCTTTCACACATCTCTCACATCTCTTCGATATCTTTTAAACATCTCTGTCACATCTCTCTGACATCTTTCACACATCTCTGTCACATCACTCCGACATCTTTCACACATCTCTGTCACATCTCTCTGAAATCTTTCACACATTACTGCCACATCTCTCTGATATCTCTCTGACATCTTTCACACATCCCATTCACATCTCTCTGATATCTTTCACACATCTCAATCACATCTCTCTGACATCTTTCACACATCTCTGTCACATCTCTCTGACATCGTTAACACATTTCTCTCACATTTCTCTGGCATCATTCACATACCTCTCTAACGTCTCTCCAACATATTTCACACATCTCTCTCACATCTCCCTGACATCTTTCACACATCACTCTCACATCTCTCTGACATCTTTCACACATCACTCTCCCATCTCTGTGACATCTTTCACACATCACTCTCACATCTCTCTGACATCTTTCACACATCACTCTCACATCTCTCTCACATCTTTCACACATTTTCCTCACATTTCTCTTACATCTTTCACACATCTCTGTAACATCTCTCTGGCATCTTTCACACATCACTCTCACATCTCTCTGACATCTTTCACACATTTCCCTCACATTTCTCCGACATCTTTCACACATCTCGCTCACATCTCTCTGACATCTTTCACACATCACTCACACATCTCTGACATCTTTCACACATCTCGCTCACATCTCTCTGACATCTTTCACACATCCCTGTCACATTCCTCTAACATCTTTCACACATCACTCTCACATCTCTCTGACATCTTTCACACATTTCCCTCACATTTCTCTAACATCTTTCACACATCTCTGTCACATCTCTCTGACATCTTTCACACATCTCTCTCACATCTCTCTGACATCTTTTACTTATCTCTCTCACATATCTCTGACATTTTTCACACATCTCTGTCACATCTCTCTGACATCATTCACACATCTCTGTCACATCTCTCCGATATCTTTTAGACACCAATGCCACATCTCTCCGATATCTTTCACACATCTCTGTCACATCTCTCTGACACCTTTCACACATCTCTCTCACATCTCTCTAACATCTTTCACACATCTATATAAAATCACTCTGACATCTTTCACACAGCTCTGTCACATCTCTTCGATACCTTTCACACATCTGTCACATCTCTCTGACATCTTTCACATATCTCTGTCACATCTCTTTGACATCTTTCACACATCTCTCACATCTCTTCGATATCTTTTAAACATCTCTGTCACATCTCTCTGACATCTTTCACACATCTCTGTCACATCACTCCGACATCTTTCACACATCTCTGTCACATCTCTCTGAAATCTTTCACACATTACTGCCACATCTCTCTGATATCTCTCTGATATCTTTCACACATCTCAATCACATCTCTCTGACATCTTTCACACATCTCTGTCACATCTCTCTGACATCGTTAACACATTTCTCTCACATTTCTCTGGCATCATTCACATACCTCTCTAACGTCTCTCCAACATATTTCACACATCTCTCTCACATCTCCCTGACATCTTTCACACATCACTCTCACATCTCTCTGACATCTTTCACACATCACTCTCCCATCTCTGTGACATCTTTCACACATCACTCTCACATCTCTCTGACATCTTTCACACATCACTCTCACATCTCTCTCACATCTTTCACACATTTTCCTCACATTTCTCTTACATCTTTCACACATCTCTGTAACATCTCTCTGGCATCTTTCACACATCACTCTCACATTTCTCCGACATCTTTCACACATCTCGCTCACATCTCTCTGACATCTTTCACACATCTCTGTCACATCTCTCCGACATCTTTCACACATCTCGCTCACATTTCTCTAACATCTTTCACACATCTCGCTCACATTTCTCCGACATCTTTCACACATCTCGCTCACATCTCTCTGACATCTTTCACACATCCCTGTCACATTCCTCTAACATCTTTCACACATCACTCTCACATCTCTCTGACATCTTTCACACATCACTCTCACATCTCTCTGACATCTTTCACACATTTCCCTCACATTTCTCTAACATCTTTCACACATCTCTGTCACATCTCTCTGACATCTTTCACACATCTCTCTCACATCTCTCTGACATCTTTTACTTATCTCTCTCACATATCTCTGACATTTTTCACACATCACTCTCACATCTCTCTGACATCTTTCACACATTTCTCTCACATTTCTCTGGCATCATTCACATACCTCTCTTACGTCTCTCTGACATATTTCACACATTTTTCTCACCTGTAATTAAACAACATTTAAAAATGATTCAGGTACCTCATTTGACAAACTGTTCACGTTAACAGTACAGTGCAGCGGATGAAAATATTAATTACAAATTCTTAAACTTAAAGTACTTGTTTACATAAACTGATGATCAATAGTTCCCAAACTTAGCAAAATTGCACCATTTAACATAAGCATGCATTATTTTTCAGCAGAAGCATACATTCCTCACGAAACTATCCAACGTTTGACACTAGTTTTGAACATCCTAAGGAAAACCCTGACGGGTATACACGTTTTCATTTACAAGCCTACATTATTATAATGCAAGTTTTATTAAAGTTCAGATGTATCTAGGAATGATACCTTAAAACATTTTATAATGCATCTTTCGTTAAAGTACATATCTATCTGGGGAAGTCACATTTAAACATTTTATAATGCATCTTTTGTTAAAGTACACTTCTATCTAGGGAAGTCACATTAAAACATTTTATAGTGCACCTTATATTAAAGTACACATCTATCTAGGGATGTCACCTTTGAACATAGCTTTTTAGTGGGCATCATATTTTGTCATTTAAAGCAAATGTCAGACTGTCACAGATACCTTGTTCTATATCTCGTTACAGTTCTAAACTAAATGGTGACAGGAAAGATCTGAGAAGGTTGAACTATGTGGCTGCAGATCGTGCAACAAAATATGAAGAAACAGCGAAAAGAATCGAGAACTTTACTAAATCTAGTGCATCTAGGCTGTAAGATTACTTTTTCATGGGTTTAATTCTCAAATGTATTATCTCAGCAATACATTTACTTTGAAATTGTGTTTACTTTGACTTTTATTTTCAATTTTAATATTGTTATTAAAATGAAAATCAGAAAGAGATACTTTACTGCGATGTCATTATTATTCATTATTTACAAATAGTTATTTGAAGGAAAAAGGGATGATATGATACATAACTTGTATGTTTCGGGATAATCCTGGGGATATTTGGAGTTTTTTTTATAATAGAAAAGCATTCAAGCAATAAAGATAAAACGATAACGATGTATTTCTTACCAGAATTTCATATTTTCTTTCAATAAATAACCATGTCCAATGCATGTAGCAGACAAATTTTCTTTCCATCTGTACATTTACTTTAGTTCTTACTAAGGATTATATTTAAGGTCATTCAATATAAATGGCTGATTATGATATATATTTTAGTATTTGTATATAATTGTCATTTTTCATGTTTTCAACCCAACTTCACTATCTTACTTTCATACTTGATTTGTATCCTGAATACACCAGTAAGGGCAATGTCATATGTACAGGTATCTTTCACACATCTTTCACATCTCTCTTACATCTCTTTGTCATCCTTAATAATCTATCTCACATCTCTCTCACTTCTATCGGACATCTCTCTGAAATATTTCACACATCTCTGTCACATCTCTCAGACATCTCTCACATCACTCTGTCATCTTTCAGACAGCTCTCACATCTCTCTGACATTTCTCACACCTCTCTCTCACATCTCTCTGATATTTTGTTTACACATCTCTATCACATCTCTATCACATCGCTAACATCTTTCACACAGCTCTGGCACATCTCTCTGACATCTTTCACACATCTCTGCCACATCTCTCTGACATCTTTCACACATCTCTATCAAATCCCTCTGACATCGTTCACACGTCTCTATTAAATCTCTCTGACATCTTTCACACATCTCTGTCACATCTCTCTGACACCTTTCAAACATCTCTGCCACATCTCTCTGTCATCTTTCACACATTTCTATCAAATCTTTCTGACATTTTTCACACTTCTCTCTCACATCTCTCTGTCATCTTTCACACATCTCTATCAAATCTTTCTGACATGTTTAACACTTCTCTATCACATCTCTCTGACATCTTTCATACATCTCTATCACATTTCTCTGTCATCTTTCACACATCTCTGTCAAATCTCTCTGTCATCTTTCACACATCTCTATCAAATCTCTCTGACATCTTTCACCCATATCTTTCACATCTCTGACATATTTCACACATCTCTGCCACATCTTTTTGAAATCTTTCACACAGCTCTATCAAATATCTCTGACATCTTTCACACAGCTCTGCCACATCTTTCTGACATCTTTCACGCATTTCTATCAAATTTCTCTGACATCTTTCACACATCTCTATCGAATCTCTCTGACATCTTTCACACAGCTCAGCCACATCTATCTGACATCTTTTACACAGCTTTGCCACATCTCTCTGACATTTTTCTCACATCTCTGTCACATCTCTCTGACAACTTTCACTCATCTCTGTTACATCTCTCCGATATCTTTCACACATCTCTCTCACATCTCTCTGACATCTTTCACACATTTCCCTCACATTTCTCTGGCATCATTCACATACCTCTCTTACTTCTCTCCGACATATTTCACACATCTTTTTCACCTGTGATTAAACAACATTTAAAAATGATTCAGGTACCACATTTGACCACCTGTTCACGTAAACAGTGCTTTGCAGCGGATGAAAATATTAATTTCAAATTCTTAAACACTTAAAGTACTAGTTTACATAAACTGATGATCAATAGTTACCATACATAGCAAAATTGCACCATTTAACATAAGCATTATGTCTCAGCAGAAGCATACATTTCTCACGAAATTACCCAACGTTTGACACTAGTATTGAACATCCTAAGGAAAACCATGAGGAGTATACACGTTTTCATTTACAAGCCTACATTATTATAATGCAAGTTTTATTAAAGTACAGATGTATCTAGGAATGTCACCTTAAATCATTTTATAATGCATCTTTTGTTAAAGTTCACTTCTATCTAGGGAAGTCACGTTAAAACAATTTATAGTGCACCTTATATTAAAGTACACATCTATCTAGGGAAGTCACATTTAACCATTTTATAGTGCAACTTATATTAAAGTACACATCTATGTAGGGATGTCACCTTTAAACATAGCTTTTTAGTGGGCATCATATTTTGTCATTTAAAGCAAATGTCAGACTGTCACAGATACCTTGTTCTATATCTCGTTACAGTTCTAAACTAAATGGTGACAGGAAAGATCTGAGAAGGTTGAACTATGTGGCTGCAGATCGTGCAACAAAATATGAAGAAACAGCGAAAAGAATCGAGGACTTTACTAAATCTAGGCTGTAAGATTACTTTTTCATGGGTTTAATTCTCAAATATATTATCTCAGCAATACATTTACTTTGAAATGGTGTTTACTTTGACTTTTATTTTCAATTTTGATATTGTTATTAAATGAAAATCAGAAAGAGATATTTTACTGCGATGTCATTATTATTCATTATTTACAAATAGTTATTTGAAGGAAAAAGGGATGATGTGATACATAACTTGTATGTTTCGAGATAATCCTGGGGATATTTGGAGTTTTTTATAAAAGAAAAGCATTCCAGCAATAATGGTAAAACGATAACGATGTATTTCTTACCAGAATTTCATATTTTCTTTCAATGAATAACCATGTCCAATGCATGTAGCAGACACACTTTCTTTCCATCTGTACTTTTACTTTAGTTCTTACTAAGGATTATATTTAGGTCATTTCCTATAAATGGCTGATTATGATTTATATTTTAGTATTTGTATATAATTGTCATTTTTCATGTTTTCATCCAAACTTCATTATCTTATTTCATACTTGAATTTGTATCCTGAATACACCAGTAAGGGCAATGTCATATGTACAGGTATCTTTCACACATATTTCACATCTCTCTTACATCTCTTTGTCATCCTTAATAATCTATCTCACATCTCTCTCACTTCTATCGGACATCTCTCTGAAATATTTCACACATCTCTGTCACATCTCTCAGACATCTCTCACATCACTCTGTCATCTTTCAGACAGCTCTCACATCTCTCTGACATTTTTCACACCTCTCTATCACATCTCTCTGACATTTTGTTTACACATCTCTATCACATCTCTATCACATCTCTAACATCTTTCACACATCTCTATCACATCTCTCTGACATCTTTCACACATCTCTGTCACATCTCTCTGATATCTTTCAAACAGCTCTGCCACATCTCTCTGTCATCTTTCATACATCTCAATCAAATCTTTCTGACATTTTTTACACTTCTCTCTCACATCTCTCTGACATCTTTCACACAGCTCTGTTACATCTCTCTGTCATCTTTCACACATCTCTGTCAAATCTCTCTGATATCTTTCACACATCTCTCTCACATCTCTTCGCATCTTTCACCAATCTCTATATAATCTTTATGACATCTTTCACACATTTATATTAAATCTCTCTGACATCTTTCACACAGCTCAGCCACATCTCTCTGACATCTTTTTAACACAGCTCTGCCACATCTCTCTGACATCTTTCACACATCTTTATCACATCTCTCTGACATCTTTCACACAGCTCAGCCACATCTCTCTGACATACATCACACATCTCTGCCACATCTCTCTGACATCTTTCACACATCTCTGTCACATCTCTCTGACATACATCACACATCTCTGCCACATCTCTCTGACATCTTTCACACAGCTCTATCACATCTCTGACATCTTTCACACATCTCTATCAAATCTTTCTGACATTTATCACACTTCTCTCTCACATGTCTCTGACATCTTTTACACATCTCTCTCACATCTCTCTGTCATCTTTCACACATCTCTATCAAATCTCTCTCACATTTTTCACACATCTCTATCACATCTCTGACATCTTTCAAACATCTCTGCCACATCTCTCTGAAATCTTTCACACAGCTCTATCAAGTATCTCTGACATCTTTCACACAGCTCTGCTACATGTCTCTGACATCTTTCACACAGCTCTATCAAATCTCTCTGACATCTTTCACCAATCTCTATCAAATCTTTATGACATCTTTCACACATTTATATTAAATCTCTCTGACATCTTTCACACAGCTCAGCCACATCTCTCTGACATCTTTTTAACACAGCTCTGTCACATCTCTCTGACATCTTTCACACATCTTTATCACATCTCTCTGACATCTTTCACACAGCTCTATCACATCTCTCTGACATCTTTCACACATTTATATTAAATCACTCTGACATCTTTCACACAGCTCTATCACATATCTCTGACATCTTTCACACATCTATATTAAATCACTCTGAATCTTTCACACAGCTCTGCCACATCTATCTGACAAGTTTCACACATCTTTAACACATCTCTTGGACATCTTTCACACAGCTCTATCACATCTCTCTGACATCTTTCACACATCTTTATCACATCTCTCTGACATCTTTCACACATCTCTGTCACATCTCTCTAACATCTTTCACACATCTCTGCCACATCTCTCTGACATCTTTCACACATTTCTTTCACATCTCTCTGACATCTTTCACACAGCTCTGTCACATCTCTCTGACATCTTTCACACAGCTCTGTCACATCTCTCTGACATCTTTCACACATCTCTGTCACATCTCTCTGACAACTTTCACACAGCTCTATCAAATCTCTCTGACATCTTTCACACATCTCTATCAAATCTCTCTAACATCTTTCACACATCTCTATCGAATCTCTCTGACATCTTTCACACATCTCTATCAAATCTCTCTGTCATCTTTCACACATTTCTCTCACATCTCTCTGTCATCTATCACACATCTCTGTCAAATCTCTCTAATATCTTTCACACATCTCTCTCACATCTCTCTGACATCTTTCACACATCTTTATCACATCACTCTGACATCTTTCACACATCTCTATCACATCACTCTGTCATTTTTCGCACATCTCTCTCATATCTTTCTGACATCTTTCACACATCTCTGCCACATCTCTCTGAAATCTTTCACACAGCTCTATCAAATATCTCTGACAGCTTTCACACAGCTCTGCCACATTTCTCTGACATCTTTCACACATGTCTATCACATCTCTCTGACATCTTTCACACAGCTCTATCACATCTCTCTGACATCTTTCACACATCTATATTAAATCACTCTGACATCTTTCACACAGCTCTAACACATTTCTCTGACATCTTTCACACAGCTCTATCACATCTCTCTGACATCATTCACACATCTCTGTCACATCTCTCTGACATCTTTCACACATCTCTATCACATCTCTCTGACATCTTTCACACATCTCTCACATCTCTCCGACATCTTTCACACATCTCTCTTACATCTTTCACACATTATTTTGACATTACTCTGGCATCATCCACACACCTCTCTAACGGCCCTCCGACATATTTCTGTCTCTGACATCGTTCAGAAATCTCTCACCACTTTTGAGATTTTTCACATATTTCTCTCACCTCTGTCTGATATCTTCTACACATCCCTCTTACCTCTCTCTGACATGTTGCACACATCTCTCACCTCTGTCTGATATCTTCCACACATCTCTCTCACCTCTCTCTGACACGTTGCACACATCTCTCACCTCTTTCCGACATCTTTTACATTTGTCACACATCAATGACATATTCCACACACCTTGTCTTAGCCCAGGCCATACTTTACAACTAACAAAAACAAAGCTGTAAAACTCTGAGTACTTTTATGAAAATATGTAAAGCTATTATTAAAATGTTATAAAGTATGTAAGACTATTATTTAAATGGGATGAAACTATATAAAACTGTAATTAAAATGTGATGAAATTATGTAAACCTAGTTAAAATATGATAAAACTTTATTAAATTATAAATTTCAAATATTTCAAAAGTGATGATAGTATCACTCCTGATAATTTGTTTATATGTGATAGAATTTTATATCACCAATTTTGTCATAAGATTTTTATTTATTTTGGTTGACTTATTTTAATATTCATTTTTATATAAATCCCATTCGCTTTTACTTGATATTATATATACAAGTTATCTATATTAATATTCAATATTTCACAAAAATATTTGATTGGCGTATATGATAAACTTTTTTATACAAGGCCAAGCATTCTTTGCATCTGCTTTCTAAAGATTAACTTCCCAAATCAACTAGAACAATCAAGGTGTTTCATGTGTCTTCAGCATGTTTCCTGTGTCTATTTGCAGAAGACATTAGAGGGATATTTTACACCTAACATTTGCTTACATAAATATATATGGCACAAGGTGCATTCTAATTCTAATTAAAGTTGCAGACCCCAATAGGTTGTACTAGTTAAACAAGAAAGTGGTGGTTCTTAAGATAATCATGCCAGGTAGAATCGTTGATAGATTAACTATGCAAGATACTCTTATGGGTGGAATCATGAGATTTTGTCATCAAATATTTTGTTAGTTAGAATTATTATTGCAAAATAAAAAATGATAAGTTTTGAGTTAAGCAACACCCAAATAAGATAAACAAATATTGGGACTGTATCTTTAAGTTAAACTCGATCTACATAGCTTCACCAATCTGGAGATTGTGCTAATATACATCACGTGTCTATATTAGTCGTAAACTGTACAATAATTTGCCAAATTCTGACGTAATTTGGCATAATATTTTTTAGCATGTAGCATATATCACATAACTCTAAGCCTAATGTACAGATATTAATATACTGAGTTGGCTTAACTGTGGGATATGTGAGGAGTTTGTTTAAATATTGATTCTAATGATTTTTTTCTAATTTTAAACATTGTTTAGCAAAATTCTTCTTTTGTGCAAAATTGTGCAACAACATTTGCTGTACATCAAAGAGTAGATATAAACACGATATCAGCGAAAAGACAAGTAAACAAGACATTTTACTGCCTGGTTTAATACTTAAATGCTTCCATGTTGGAAAATAAGCCATGCACGTGTAAATATAGAGTTAAGGTCATAAAACGTTTTACTCACGACACGAACATGTCTAACTAGATATATAATTGAGGTTATTAAACTTCACTCATGTCTGATTCAAGCCTTTCTAATCTTGCAACATCAGATTTATATTGTAAATCAATATTTAAAAATCAGGCAATAGGATCCTTTGTGATGGTCTCCGGCTCAACCTAAAAATGTTATTGATATAATTGTTTAAGGTTGCGTGTTATGCAATGTTAATGAAGATACATGGAAACAGCTGGTCTTGTTAGCAGTTGTAGTCTGTTTTCTTGCTTGAAATGGTTTAACCACATTTAAAAATGATTCAGGTACTGCATTTGACAAACTGTTCATATATACCTGCTGTACTTCAAAATAATTGGATGTCTTAAGGTAGTAGAATCCATATCATTATTACTGCTATTAAGGTAGTTAAGGCATAAAAAAGTTCCATCTAATTACTACTTATTCAAACTATACATCAATTCTGAAACAAATCATAAGATTCTAAAACTTTAGATTTACATCATACAAGAAACCAGCTAAAGGTTTTTGTAAATCTCACTTTATACAACTTCATACAACTGCTCATCTGTGTCTTGTTGATGTGCATTTTCATGTCATATCGAGTTTGATCCATGTGTTAATCTATTGAAGATAATACAACTTTTATATACATGTGTGCATATAATTGCGACACTAAACTATCAGTTATTAGTTTCCATTGTCAAATCTCAGGACTGTAGACTCTTGTAAAAGGATACAGGGAAATCATAGAAATAAATTATTTTTGACTATCTTGTAAACAGTTAGCTGATTACAGAGACAAGCGAAGATATCTTATCAGGGTTTCTCAGAAAATGCTATTATCTGCCAGTTATATTTTTTAGACTAGAAGCTTTTGTATGCATTGTTTTTACCGTGGACACATACACACAGAATGTCTGTCTTGTAAAGATGCATACCACCATTAGAGGCAGAACTGCTCTATTGAAATCGAAATAAAGGCTTCATTTTATCACAACAAATCACTTTGCATCAACACGGCCAGAACCCCAATGTCTGAGCTGTGCGAATGCTTTGCTGAGGCCATTGACAAGACCCTGCATGCTGTGACTGTATCCGTGATGCCAAATACGAGGCTGCCTCAGACACCTTCGAAAAGAGTGCCAGGAAGAACAAGGACTAGTTCAAGGCTGGGATCGAAGTGATGGGGCCTGCTTTAGCTGCAAAGGGTGCTGCGCTTCTCAAGTACAAGAGAAAGACTGAGAAAACACTGGCTGCCTACAGAGAAACCCACAACAACGCCCAGAGGGTCGCTCGTAGGTGCACCAATGACTACTGGCTGAAGCTTTGCAGTGACCAGTCAGACCATGGAAGAACTCGAATCGTCACCCATCATTGAAGAGCTCAAAAAGGCCATTGAGTCGCTGTCCTGCGGGAAAGCACAAGACAGTGATGAAATCTCACCAGAGGTTTGAATGCCGCAACAACTAGCCTGGGATTATCAGAAAAGCCTTCGCCAGGGTAGTCCTCAACCGCCTGCAGGTACTTGCTGACTGCGTGTATCCCGAGTCACAGTGTGGGTTCCAGGCCAAGCAATCAACCATGAAAATGGCATATTCTTTTTCTAGACTCTGCAAGTCCAAAAATGCCATCTTCCTCCACACATGGATCAACGGGAACCTATTTAACCTAGCCCGCTTAAGTGCAAAGACCAAGGTGCACAAGGTCCTCATCTGGGAGATGCTCTTTGAAAATAATGCCGTCCTCACTGCTCAGACGGAAGCCGCCCTTCAGCTACTCATCACTCTCTTTGCCGAGGCATGCACAGAGTTTGGCTTCACCATCAGCCTCAAGAAGACCAGCATCATGGGTCAGGATGTCAGCACAACTCCCAAAATTAAGATCGGCGAGTTCACATACCTTGGCTCCACAATCTCCATCAACCTATCGCTGGCTGCCAAGCTCAACGCGAAGATAGACAAAGCCATGGCCTGCCTAGTGCAGCATGTGTGGGGCAATCCTATGCTGATGCTCAACACAAAGATGAAGGAGTACCAAGCGTGCATGCTAAGCACCCCTTTGTATGGCAGTTAGGCTTGGACCCTGTACACACACCAAGAACGAAGACTGAATGCCTTCCACATGCGCATCCACATACGATCCCTGGTCATCACATGGCAGGATCGCGTCTCCAACGCAAATGTTTTGGACCAGGCAGGCATGTCAAGCATGTCAACTAAGTAAATACTAATGTGCCAACAACAATCGGTCAAGACGCTAATAATTTGTTCTGTCTCCAAGAATATGAGGCATTCATCACAAATTGACAGTTTTCTGCTTAACAACAACTTATTTAATGAAAGGAGGGGATCGTGCTTATCCTGTGTCGTATATTTTATCCACAGCATAATTATAGTGGCTGTCGTTTGAAATGGAAACAATGCTTAAAGCATGCGCAGATAAATTATTTTCGACAGAGATTCAAAAGTTACCATGCACACTTCCTCGTTTCTAGTGTGTTCAAAGTACTATTGAAGCAAACACAAGCAAAGTAGCAAGACAGAGCTACGTAAATTTATATTTTTCAATTAGGTCTTTGAGGCACTCATCTCTAGCATTATTCTTGTGCTTGGCAAACATCATAAGTGACTGCAAAATTGCACCTGGTTATCCATTAAATTGGGTTCTCTAAACACAGTATGTAATTAAAATTATGTGAACAATTCACTTGAAACACTGGCAACTAACATAATAGAATCATTAACTAACCTATTGCCTATGTCCCATATAAAAAGACCAATCATGTGCTAATTACATATGTGATGTCATAGCATTAAAGCACCCTTGTATGAATTTTCTTTTTTTAAACTGTGTCTGAAGTTGTAGTATGTTCGACATTATGCCAGGTGTTTATGGCTAGGAAGAAACTTGTTGTTTTTTTATATGTCAAATCTATAAAAGTTGTTTTTTATATGTCAAATCTATCAAAGTAAGTCTGTGAATTTCATATTTTTGGCAGTCACAACCTTCTTCGTTAGATTGAGGTAACATCTCATTGGTTGTGGATGCATGAGATTGAGTGCCAGTTTATCATGTTGCTTGGACCATTGATACTTATGTTGTAGCACTGATATCGAATGTTATTGCTTGTTCATTCTAAACCTCCAACGGAGTTTCATCAGAATACATCACTCATTTCCACAAAAAATATTCACTAGGACACCTTCCAGCAACTGCGACCATAAGTGCCTGAAAACTATTCTATAACAGAACCACAATGGACTTACACAGTGGATGAAAATATAAATTTTAAAGACATTTACAGTACTAATCTACATCATACTGATGATCAATAGGTACATAACATAGCAAAATTGCACGTTTTAAAACTAGTTTTTTTTTCAGGCATCAAGGATACTCCTCCCACAACCACCCCAATTTTGAAACTAGTTCTGAATATTCTGGGGGAAACCCTCTGTGGTATAAATGTTTTCATTTACAAACCTTCTCTATTATAATGCATCTTTTAACAAAGTACATATCTATCTAGGGATGTCACCTTTAAACATTTCTTTGTTGAGCATCATATTTTGTTATTTCAAGCAAGTGTCAGACTGTCACAGATACCTTGTTTTATATCTCTTTACAGTCTTGATGAGCAGAATGCAGAAAGGGAAGAGCTGGGAAAGTGGAAACATTTGGCTGAGGATCGAGCAAAACAGCTTGAAGAAAAGGAGAAAGATATCAAAAAGCCGTAAGATTAACTTTAAATTCTCAAATATTATCTTAGCAATACATTTACTTTGAAGAGGCATTTACTTAGGGTTGAATTTTTAACTATAATATATATTGTCATAAGCAAGAAAATAGAAACTGATATTTTACTGACGTTATATTTATAATTTATTATTTACAAATAATTCTTTGATGAAGTATGGATAAAATGGGGCATGATTTGTATGTTTGAGGACAATTATCCTGGGAAAGGCCTCATTAATAACAAAAACATTCAAACAATATAAATGTGTATTTCTTACAAGAATTGCATATTTTCTTTTAATAAACAACTATGCTCAATGCATAAAGCAGTCCAACTGTCTTTCTATGTATATATACATCCTTCAGTCCCACTGCCATTTTGCCAATATTTCCATATTATGTACAATAATTTAATTAAGTTATACAACATACCTTCACTAAATGTTGTGTAGCATAAACACACATAAACGTATAATTCCTTACCCATATATAGCCATGTATGTTATATATTACTGTCTCAGCCATAACATTGCTATTTTA
This sequence comes from Sinonovacula constricta, assembly GCA_007844125.1. Lineage (NCBI taxonomy): Eukaryota > Metazoa > Mollusca > Bivalvia > Cardiida > Solecurtidae > Sinonovacula > Sinonovacula constricta. Next base: position 35,108,130 of record CM017558.1, read on the forward strand.
CAGGTATTCAAACTTCACTGTCATACTGACATGATGTTGTATCCTGCATACACTAGCAAAAGAATATATGACAAAGTACTATCAATATTGCATCATATACCATACCCTGAAATGGCAAAGGACAAAGGTATTCAAATGCAATCTAAATGTAAAAGCAAGAACAAATCTGTGATGTGTCATTTAACAAAAAGAACAAACCCAACAGTTACCACCTTTGAATGGTCAGTCGACACAAAGGACCGACTGGGGTGCTTAAACTCGTTTTATAGAGCTCTAACTTTGCACTTCCTGAGGGGTTTCTCAAATGCAAGCAATGAAATGAAAACTGATATATTTGAATTAAAAAAAATCCAAGCACTGACATTTTCTTTCTTGTTATAACGAAAGTATTGACGTCATTGAAAAAAAATACCCACATAGAATTTAGAAGAGAAAGTATTATTTCTATTTGAAGAACTTTACAAAGTTGTACAAATTTAAGTGAAGTTAATTTTCTTGACTCAAGAAAAGAAAAAGACCAGAGAAGTGTAAATGGCTTTAGCATCATGTTCATGTGAAGATGGAAATGAGGAACCACAGTCCAATGTCTATCAAAGCAAATACATGTAACAATCCTTACCAGATGAATTAAATGACAACATTGGGAGATTTTTTACGACCGCAACACTGCACAGGTAACATTGTTGTGATCATGAATAAGAATATATGACAAAGCCCTATGAGCATCGCAACATATACCAAACCCTGAAAAGGCTCAGGGCAAAGGTATTCATAGTCAAGCCAAATGTAAAAGCAAGAACAAATTTGTGATGTGTCATTTAACAAAGAGAGCAAACCCAGCAGTTACCACCTTGGAATGGTGTGTCTGCAGAAAGGACCGACTGGCGGTCAAGATCCCATATAGAAGGCCATTGCATCTGTAGGAGCCTGTTTCAATTTCAATGACATCTCTTATTTTTACCAACAATTTTAGTCTCATGTAGTTAAAGTTTAAGTACAAATTGGCCATTCTTTGTTTTTATAGCCCATGTTTACTAATACTGACAACTTTATTATCACGTCTTACTACCAATTATGGATAGGTCATGCCAGGCTAAATTGTGGATCCTGGAATGCTTTGTTCCTAAGTGATTGGATAATATCAAAGGACTTTGATCCACTCTTATTTTAGACATAAAACTTAAATCAGTTTGCAATAAATTATCTAGACAGTAAAAGAGGTCTTTATATAAAAAAATAAAGATTCTGAAACTTCAGATTTACATCATACAATAAGCCAGCTAAAGGTATTGGTGAATCTCCCTTCATTTATGGCCAGCTTGTAAGGTTTCTTGTAGGATTATGGGTATTTATATCACATATTGCTATCGCAGTAAAGGTACTTAATGTAAGTTTGCACCACAGTCTTGACATACTTTAAGTCAGAGCAGCCCAGAATTTCAATTACTAGTTCAACCACCAGATGAAAGTATAAGGGCCATTTTTCTTTACAAAGCCACAGGAAGTGTCTACACGTTTACAGGCTCTAGCCAGAAAGTGGACAGCAAAGGAAAATTAATACAAGTTAATACAAGTTGAAAGAACCTCATACAGTGGCTCAAGTAACCTCCTCTTTTGCTAGCACCATTCATGACATCAGAAGTTGTTATGCAACATGTTGAGTTATGGGCAGATATTACAAGTCTACAACTGCTCAAGTGTGTCTTGCTGCTGTGCCGTTTCATTTAACTTTGTGTTTAAAAGATATGTTTGTCTATTGAAAATAATACAACTTTTATATACATCTGTGCATAGCATGGTGACAATATAATAGCACTCATTAGTTTCCAGTGTCAAATCTCAGGCATTTTACAGTCTTGTATAAACACATAAATCATAGAAATAATAGGTTCTTTTGACTAGCTTGTAAACCATAAGCTGATTACAGAAACATGCAAATGATATCTAATCAGGGTTCAAAGAAAATGCTTAAATCTGCCAGCTTTATTTTTTTAGACTAGATTTTTTTGTATACTTTATTTTTTGCTGCTGACACATACACGCTAAATGTCGTGTGTTGTAAAAATGCATACCACATTTGGATACAGAACTTCTCCATGACAATCCTAATAAATGCTTCAACTATTCACAACAAATCACTTTTGATCTTTACACATTTCAAGTATTCACCTGTCAAGACGCTATTAATGTGCTCTGTCTACTGGTATAAGTATTCAGCCATCACAAATTGACAATTTTCTGCTTAACAACACCTGGACACAAATTCACTTGAAACACAGGCAACTTACAACATATCATTCACTTACCTACTGTCTATGTTCCATATAAAAAGAGCAATCGTAAGCCAAATTACATGTGCGATCGTAGCACCTCTTTGTCAGCTGAGTGATATTATAAGACTATTGCATGCATTAATAAGTCTGTTGACCAGTATTTTGAACAGTCACAACCTTCTTCTTTGGAATGCGGTAACAACTGATCGGTTGTTTTTGGCTGCATAAGATTGAGTCCCAGTTTATCATGTTGCTTGCAGCAATGATACTTATGTTATTGCACTAATATCGAATGTTAGTTCTTGTCAATACTATCCCTCTGACAGACTTTCAGAATACATCACTCATTTCCACACAAAAAATAATTAGGACACTTGCCAACAACAGCGACCATAGATGGTTGAAGACAGTTCCACAATAGAACCTCAAATGACTAGTTCGGCGGATAAAAATATTAATTCAAAATTCTTACACATTTACAGTTCTCATTAAAATCACATATGATTAATAGATACAAAACATAGCATAATTGCACCATTTTACAAAAGCATTTTGTTTTCAGAAGAAGTAGACATTCCTCCCAAAACTACCCCAAGTTCGACACTAGTTCTGAAAATCCTAAGGGAAACCCTGTGTGGTACATATGTTTTCATTTACAAACCTTCTTTATTATATTTCAGCTTTTCTTGTTCTATATCTCGTTACAGTTCTAAGCAGAATGGTGACAGGGACGATCTGAAAAGGTTAAAGTATGTTGCTGAAACTCGTGCAACAAATTCTCAAATATTATCTCAGCAATACATTTACTTTGAAATGATGTTTCCATTGACTTTTATTTCCAATTTTAATATTGCCATTTAAATGAAAATTAGAAAGCGATATTTAACTGAGAGGACATTATTATTTTATTAGTTTAATGATTATTTTACAAATAATTAGTTGAAGGAGATATGGATGATATGATAATGATTTGTATGTTTTGAGATAATCCCGGGAATGTTTGGATTTTTTTTATAAAAGAAAGCATTCCAGAAATAAAGATAAAACGATAACGATGTATTTCTTACCAGAAGTATATATTTTCTTTCAATAAATAACCATGTCCAATGAATGAAGCAGTCACATTTTCTTTCAATCTGTAGATTTATCTACCCCATTGCCATGTTGACATTATTTCTCTGTTCATTAAAATGTTCCAATTGATCTGTACAACATGCGTTCACGAAAAGTTGTGTAGTACATAACACATACAAGTTCATACTTAAGATTATATTTAAGGTCATGCTTTAAAATGGCTTAAGCTTTGTATTTTGATATGTATATCAGTTTATATAGATACAATAAATGACAAAATGTCACATTTAGTGGGTGGTATGGGTTAGAAAGGTATTGATTAAGAAATATTCTATGATGTTCGCACCGCAAGTTTTATAATAATAAAATAAGATAGGAAATGCTCCCTTAAATCTAGTAATTCTGGAATGCTTTGTTGTTGTGTGATAGGTTAATATCAAGTGACATTGGTTCGCTTTTTTTTACATAACACTTTATTCAATAAATAATCCAGACAGTAACAAGTCTTTTAAACATTATTCTGACGGTCCTAAGTCCTAATAAGGCCCTCGGCATGGCTCATAAAAGTATATTGCAAATGATTTTTGTAGTCTTGACTGACATATGTTGTCATTCCTCTTGTATTTCCGCAGTCATTTCATTGAATAGGAATCAACAGAAATGATTTGGTAAAATGTGTAATACATTGTCATGTGGAGATGTGTTGATGTTTCGATAGTAATGTTGTTGCAGTTAATGATGTTGATATTAACGATGCCGATGTTGATGATGCTGATGTTGGTGATGCTTATATTGATGATGTTGATATTAATGATGGTAATGTTGATGGTGACGATATTGATGATGCCGATATTGATGATGCTGATGTTGATAATGCCGTTGATACTGATATTGATACCATTGCTGCTGCTGCTGCTGCTGCTGCTGATGTTGATGATGCTGATGGGGATTTTAATGTTGATGATGCTTATATTGATAATAATGATGTTGATGCTGCTGCTGATGATGATATTGATAATGTCGATGACGCTAATGTTGAGAATGCTAATGATTTTTATATTGACAATGTTACGACCGGTGTCGCTATTTAAGTTTAATTAATAAAATGACACTTAATAAGTGTCCCTTTAATAGTCCAATTCATAATCCAACGCCGAATAATCCTGAAGAGTTTTCGGTAGAATGCCCACGTAGTTACGCACAGTTGAAATAATCCAAAGGTAGAACAACACAAGAATATAATTAATATAATTCCAAATCCAACACTTTAATATTTATATCACTGTAGAATATAGTAAGTCCACGTAAGTTCCAACAAAGAAAGGTTTAATATAGAAGCTGCAAGTATTTCCAAACTATCTGTCCAAACGTCCAACTTAAATCAACTAACAAGCCATTATATAGACACAAAGAATTTCTAGAACGCAGAAGTCTCTGGAACATTTACGAAACCCAAAACATTCTCGAAACTCAGTTAAAATAAATAAATAAATTTTCTAGCATGATCCTTTTCTTTCTAGCTGTTACGCGAATGCTACGTCACTTATACTGCAATGATAAACAACCCCTTAACCTGACTAGCATAACCTTAAACGCTGGTGTACTACTGTACATAACAATAATGCTGATGCTGATGATGCTCCTATCCATTTGGATTGATCATTCTCTTGCAGGAACCAAGATGTGGAGGAATGGACAGAGCTGCTGCAAAAACAAAAGGATAAGATAAGGGCAAAACAAGAGTTTCCGGTGAGTGAGGATGCAAGAACGAAACTACTCCTTGAACAGGAGATAAAGCAGCTACGTAAAGAGTTAAACCATACAAGAGAAGAGAATAACAGATTAAGGGATGACATTATTAAATTGGACAAGACTTGCAACCAAATGGATAGCAAGTGGAACGGTTGGAAGATATCCTTTCAACAAACACAGAAAGAGCATGAACAGGAAATCCGTAAAGGGCAGCAGGAGATTAAGAGCCTGACAAGGTCAATGAGTGATCTTAGAGACAGGTATTTTGTTGAGATTTAAACGTCCAGAATTTCAAATATAGAAACATTATTTTAGACTTTTAATAAAAATTACAGTAAAACTTTATTCAAGGACCACTTCCCTAAGCAAGGCAACATATTACACAGGACACTTTTGTCAGAACCGTTTCGTTCTTTCTTTATTTTAAAGTCTCACAACCTTCGTAAGCGGTGCACCCCACTACAGGACCCGGGACAGGAAATTTCAGTGTCAATTCACAATTTCACAATGTTCTTAATCCCCGCTGCTTAGGCCAGCGCCAGGTGGTCCAGTGATACAAGTTTCATTAATCAGCTGATCATGCCTTCAAACACGCTCGAGTGAACAGGATTGTTGTCATTTTTTACGACATCAGATAACAACATTGTAGATTCACTTACAGTAATTGGACATATACTCTGGCATCTTTCATGCATCTCTCTCTCTCCTCTTTCTGACATTTTCCAGACATCTCTTACCTCTCTCTGACATCTTTCACATATCTCTCTCACCTCTCATTGACCCTTAAATTACAATAGGTAAACACGAAAGTGGTGGTTTAATTATGCCAGGTAGAAGCGTCAATAGATTAACTCTGCAAGGAATCCCCATATGTAGATTCATCAGATTTGTTCATCAAATAACTTGATAGTTACAATTATTATTGCAATTTACGATACTTATTTTAAGTAACAAATGCTAAGCTTTGAGTTTGGCAACATGCAAATAAATTGAACAAATATGGGAAAAATTAATCCTTAAGCTAAGCTCGATCTTCATAGCTTCACCAATCTGGACATGTGCTACATGTACACTACTACTACTACTACTACTACTACTACTACTACTACTACTACTACTTCTACTGACCTTCATACGCCAGGAAAATAGAACAGACATAAACATAAAACTACAGCATTAGGCGAATACTTAAAGCGACAGTTTCTTAAACTATACGTTCTGTTTCAAAAAGGTTTTTCACGCAAAGAGCAGCAACCAAGTCTTAGCAATAACAAGTGCCAGTAAAAGAAAATATATTTTGACCTACACTCATGCAGTGAGCTTTGGATGAAGGGACCGATATTCTTGTTTCTCGATCTATACACTGCCTGTTAAATTAAAAGTAGAAGACTAATAAACTTATTAGAATGTGGACATTTTATTCTTTTTTAAAACTACCGATGTTGACGATGTTGGGGATTGCATTGTGTCTTTGCATATTTTCATGTGGAAGGTAACTTTTTGTAGCAACTTCATTATACAAGTATGTCATTTTAAGGCAATATTTACGCATTTCAAACATCATATATTATCTTGTTTTCTTTTAGCTCTGAGGCGAGTGTGAACCAGGAAGAGGTGAAAAAGTGGAAACATATTGCCGAGGAGCTACAAGTAGAGCTGGAACATCTGTAAGGCTGCTTACACCGCTTTAATTCCTGCTAACTCTGTGTCTTTGATCGGTGTTTTAATGGTTTTCAATAGTTAAACTACACTCAATTTTGTCAGTTTTAACTATAAGGTAATAAAAAAAAAATTTGTCAATGACGTTGGAAGTGATATGTCTGTCACATAGAAGAAAGTATCGTTTCGAACAAATACTCCTTTTGAATATCAGATAAGATAATTTCAGGTTTGTGTGGCTATAAAAAATAAAATTAAATATTTCCTATTATTGCATGCATATCTCAAAAACTATATTCGATGTCTGTTGAAAAAAAAATTGAGACATTTAATCAATGTGTGTTTATCTTTTTATGTTTTGATGGTGATGCTGTTAATGATGCTGGTATTGATGATGCTGGTGATGATGAAATTGGTGATGCTGATGTTGATAATGCTTATATTGATAATGCTGGTGTTAACAATGCGGTTGATATTGAGAATGCTAAAATTGATAATGCTGATATTTGAATTGATGATGCTGATGTTGATGATGCTGATGTTGATGATGCTTATATTGATCATGTTGAGAATGCTGATGCTAATAATGGTTATATTGATAATACTGGTATTGATGATGCTGCTATTAATTATGCTGATATTGATGATGTTGATGATGCTAATGCTGATGACGCTTATATTGATAATGCTGATATTTATTATGTTAATATTTATGATGTTGATGTTGCTAATGTTGATTAAGTAGACATTGATAATGCTGATGTTGATGATGCTGAAATTGATGATATTAATGATGTTAATTCTGATGATGCTTTTATTGATAATTCTGATATTGATGATACTGATATCAATAATGCTGATGTTGATGATTTGGATTGATCATTTCTCTTGCAGGAACCAACAAGTGGATGAATTGATTACAGTAAAAACAGAGCTGCAGCAAACAAAAGAAAGACTAGAAGAGGAGTTAGAGTATAAACGTGGGATAATAAATAGGTTAGAGTTTAATGTGAATGAGGATGCAACAGAGAAACAACTCCTTCATGAGGAGATAGCACAGCTACGTCAAGATTTGCGCCATAAAATAGAAGAGAATAACAAGTCAAGGGATAAAATTACTGACTTGGAAAACATTAACTACGAATTAGACACCAAGTGTAAAGGTTTGAAGATATCCTTTCACCAAGCACAGAAAGAGCATGAACAGGAAGTCCGGAAACTGCAGCAGGAGATTGAGAGCCTGACAAAGATAAGGGATGATCCCAGGGACAGGTAGTTATAATTGCGATTTATCTTGAAATATTTGTTGCACATCTTATTGAGTCAGGTATATTGAAGCTAGTTAAGCTGTTTTATAAAACGGTTGGGGTTTTATAGAAAAGATAATTCCTGGCACTTTGCTATGGCCTTTTATAGGCCAAGACATCCTATTTATCTTATCGCTGGCGTCCGATAAAAACGGCGACGCCTGTTATAATGAAGATTACATTTGTGAAGGGTTTTTGTTGGTAGAGACAGACTATAAATCAGTTCAACTCCACATCGCGTTTGTTCACTATCCGATTTTGAAACTTTGTACCACCTGGGTAAAAGTAGGTTTTATCTGCAAACGTAAAAGTGTTTTAAGATTGATGTTTGTTTGTCCATAACCTTGTTGTGTCACCTTAAAATGTCCTATATGCCTTATTCTTAAATTGAATGTCATAAAACTTTATAAAAATACCTTCAGACGATTTGAAAATATTAATGGCGCGTCAACATCATTTTAAGGCTAAATGTTTGATTTATTGTCAGTTTATCATAAGGTGCGTGTGTTTTTTCTTGAATGCTCGTATAACTTTATTGTTTGAAACTCATTTTCGGCGTCTTTTTGTTGCGGTCATTTAATGCAATATCCTTATACAGGTTATCCAACAAATTTACAAAAGTGGGGGACTCCGTGACTCATTCTTCAGACTGTGTCGCTGGGCGGATGCCGGTCTCAAGGAGTACAAATACACGGAAACAGTAAGCGCAGTGAAATATTTTACAGTTCAGTAGAGTGAATGGTAAGAGTATTTCTAAGGTCCGTCCTATTAGTATGATTAAAAACATGGTAGTAGATAATGTGAATCGAAGTATAAATGTTCACACGCAACTTCCAAATGAGGTCTTAATTGCTGTTCTTTGAAATAATTCTATCTAAAAAATTACGCGAATCCACGATTCATCTATCCAATTATGTCCTTATGGTTAAATAAACTTTTATTTCACATTTAATATATAAATACTATGCTTGATGTAAGCGTGTGTCTAATGAACGTATCTATAACAAGATAATGATCGTAAAAAAGGATGGAATTCAGCATATTATTAATTTTATTATGAATAATTATTATTTCTTACTTTAGGTACCGTTTTTTCTGAAAGATATGAGTACACAGCTGGCGGACGAACTGCAAAAACCTACAGAAAAAATGAAGATACTAATGAGATACACACCCTTAACACCAGAGTATAACCGCTTGAACAAGATGCAGAAAAAAGTGAAAAATAGTATAAAACTTTCATGAGTAAAACGCAGGATACTGAGGCAATAAGTTACAGTTTAGAGAGTGATTATAAACGTTTAAAGAAAGCAATAATAGAAACCAATTTAATAAAACTTATACCCAAACCAAAGATTAAAGAAAGCGATGCTATAAATTAAAATATTTAAAGCAACTCTTCGAAATAGGAAAACAGAATGTTAACCATCAAAATGAGCTGCATAAAAAAGATAATTTCAAACGGTCGCTGTGTTTTCCTTGTCGAAATTTGTCTTTAAACAAAAGCATTTTTATACTTCCATGTTTGAATCAATATATAGATAATTGTGTTCAAACAACGTTTATTAGCCAGACATTAATAAGTTTCAGAAATATATTGTTTCATATTATAATATTATTGTAAGTATAAAGGACACACACACACACACACACACATATTTATATATATATATATATATATATATATATATATATATATATATATATATATATATATATATATATATATATATATATATATCAGTCTTAATTTATTTGCTTGCTACGGGTCCAGTCCTTGACAATGCTAGAGTGAAATTTAAGGTAAGACAGACAAAGCAAGATTTATTGTTTTCAGTACTTTTTACTTGCATAACAGACCTACATGAATACAGAAAAGAGGAAATGGATTCGGTCACATAGATACAATTTATTTTTGGCAGCCCTGGAAAGAATGAGGATAACCGACCCTTATTTAATATATACCAGGCTTAAAGAGGAAGCATGTATTGTGAATTAGTAGATTGTTTAGTACAGACATGGACTGTTAAACAAGTTTGGCTATAGTTATCAGGTCAGTCTTAAAACAGCTATAACATAAAATCAAGACATTTGATAAACTTAAGTTAAATACTTACCTTTACCTCAAAGTAAAGGACCTGAATTAATGTCACTACCTTCCTTTACAAAAATAATTTCTTCCTCATATATCTAAGTAACTATCTGAGAGAAGAAAATAAACAATGAGAGATTTGAGATCGTTTAAAGTACAGCAGATAGTTATCGTTCTTGTGCACTGAACTTACGAATCCTCATCATGTGCTCCATAAATGTTTTAACTAAATAATTCATCACGTAATTTTTGATGAATATTTTGGACCTCAAAGTATGTCTAAAATATGCATAATTGCTTAGGTTAATACACATATTCATAATGAACTAACTCCGTTACAACAATCGCGCAAACAGTTTAAAACGATATTTGTAAACCAGATTTAAGGAAGTGCCTCACTTGAAAATATTCTACCTTTAAAACATTTGCGTATTCGTTCTTATTTGTAGTATTTCTTTATACTCAAGTTGCATTAAATTTTCAATGCTCTGCATTTTATCTTTAGATTTCTCTACACTTCCTATCATGATTTTATTAAGACCAAATTGATTACTCTCATTAAACATTAGCTCGAGAGCAGCGTACATTGCCTGTAATGAAAGTATTGCCATTTTACTTACACTTTCTTAGATAAGTTTACTATGTAGACTTGTATAGATGATTGTTAGGTTCTATGTTACTTACTTGACAAAATGTACATAAAATGCGTTGACACTTATATAGTCAATTGGTATACCTATGCGCACCTCCGCACATTTGATTGCAGTTTTGCTTTTATATTGCTTTGAATGAGATTTTGTGTTAACGCTCTCCCCCTCTGTCCAAAGCTACACTATAGAAGCTTTCAATTCAATGTCACACTATTTTGACGATATTTCTACCGAAGCTAGTCTTCCTTTACTTCAAGGAGTCATCCTATAACCCCCCCCCACACACACACACACACACCCACACACACACACGCACACATACATACACACACATATACACACACATACAAACACATACACACACATGTATACACACATACACACACATAAATACACATACACACACATGCACGTACATACACATACACACATACATACACACACACACACACACACACCTCAGAACTTACGCATAACCAAGCGAATACTTGGCATTTAAATGCAACATGTCTAGACATTGAGATCACTATTTCCAATGACAAACTTATATCGTATTTTTAAGATGTATGACAAAAGAGACGATTTCAACTTCGTATGATGTATTTATTTATTTAATAACCTAAACAATAAATCATGTATATTAATAAAAGTAAAAGCTCTCCAAAAAAGAAAATTCCACTTACTTGATGAAAGTCCAAATAACTTATAGAATCCATTGTTAAATACCAGAACATGTCGATATTATTATTACAAATTCAAAAATACTCTAGCTGTTATCCAAATTTATCGCTGCTGTAATCTTAAACCTTGTTAAAATTATGTACTCACGGCTGGTCTTTAAGTTTTGAAAGTTTAATCAGGTCAACTGTAAAATAACAAAACCCCATTTACAAAAGTTAGGAATAATCGAGAATGTACCAGTATATCATGCATTAAACATTCCAGAATTTCCTGTCTATTAGTGACATAGCAGTGACGTAAGCAGTTCTAAACATTATTACAATATACAAAATTATAAAAATATACAACAACACATACGCAGAATTAGTATTAAAATCAAATCATGAGCATGTGTCATAGAAAACTTCAAGTTTTATTTTGCCAACGAGACAATTTACCGCAATGGATTTGTCTGTACCATTGATATGTCTAACATCAAAATCAAATTCTTGCAACATTTAAAACCACATAAAAATTCTCTGCTATTTCTTGTTTAACTATTGCAAAAAGCTAAGCAAATCAAATGATTTAGTGGTAAACATTGGTGTCTGGTTTGCTCTCTCTCTAACTCTTGATTGCACACATGAAAAGCCTTGCTTGTTCTTCTTGTTATTGTCGTAACATTTTTTCAAAGGTCTTGCTAGAACTGTTTACTTCTAACTTTTATATGTTTTCATTTTCTCTAGTTCGAATTAAAATTGTATTTTCTTTTATCGTTGTTCTAATTTAAGGTATCTATCTAACAGCAGTTTAAAACCTATGTCATATGGGTCTTCCACAATTAACATCAAAAGTCTCCTCCAAATATTTTTTCATTAACTAAAACAAGAATTAGAATATCAATTTATGTTTTCTGTTTATTCATAGCTAGTTAAATCTATTCTGAGATGCTAGTTCAAGCAAATGAGACTTCTTGGCCAAAGGAAATTCTTCCTGGGTATGCTGCTACAAACGTGTCACAGCCAAATGCCATTTCAACTTGCCGGTGGTTTTACAAGTCAAAAGTAGAAACATAATTGTAATTTAACAAAGATGTTTTAGTACAAAAGTATGTCTCTCGAAAAGAATTCAAATTTTCAAGTATTTCACTTTAAAGAATTGAATCCCCGTCGAGCCAAAAATTCTATTATGATCAATGGCGCAACAAAAAAGAACATTTTACAACCAAATATTTTATTAAATAAACATGTTACAAATAATTACAATATATATGGTGGGCATCAAGAAAATAGGGCCCTTCTGACATTGTTGGTGAAAAAATTCCCCAGGCTTTTCTGAAAACATTTTTTTCATTTGACGTTAGTTGTTTTATTGCTTTTTAACTACGATAATTCGATCGAAGCGAATTGTTGGCTTTGAAACGTTAGCAAGGTCTTCCGCACATGTTCACCAACTTCTTCAAGAACAAATTGATGCATTTGTTCTTTTAAATGAATCTACATTGCTTAAAACTGTTTTTGGACTTTCGGACACGTTACATAACACATTAAATTGTCCAAATGTCGACAACAACGGGATAACAACACCAATTATAAATTTAAAAGACACCCTAATCATTTCTCATGTCTTACTACTCAAAGATGTGAACTCTGATTCAGCATAATAGTCGTGATAAAAACATTAACACAACTTCAGTCAGGATATCTGTGTGAACTAAGAACATTCACCGTCTATCGTTGCCGATATCAACACTGTATTATGTTTTCTTTAACAAAACAATGCGTCCATATCGAATTAAAGCAAATGAAATAGTAATGCCCACATAATTGTATACATCAGAAAAATACACTGTGAGCGAAGACATCAACCATCTTCAACGCGTTGATATATAAACCTCACAAGCTATGACGCTAAAAGCTTCTACAAATTTATATAACGTAACATGCAACATTCTACCAAAAATTGACGTAAGCAGTGATCGAAAATACTCACAATCGTTGTATTGGCGGTGTACGTTTTACCCTGTATGCGATTACAGGTGTGCAAACAATGTACAACACTATTCCGTAGAAAATCAAACGTACATCGCATTGGAAAGCAGGCAAGTTCTCAGTTTAAGTACAGAGTATACACTAGGACAAACGTTACATCAGAGTCACTAACATTCGATAAGTGAAACTGTTTTATTGATCATTCAATACATTCTATATGATTGTGCAATTAAACTTAAGTTATGTTTAAAATAAACGCCCATACATGCAACTGGATTCGAGGTAGAAAGTAACTACTACCTCTTTACTGCCCTGTGGTATGAATTTAAAAATCCCAAGTGCGCCATTCCTCTCCGAACGCGTCGGTTGCTATCGACTAAGATGCCAAGATGATACGAATGACCTATGTCATTACATAACGCCGAAGGCAGTAAGACCTAGCGCGGAATATCGGAAAATATCTCAGCCTAGAAGATAATGGAACACTCATTGTACAGTTTGAACCCCATTGCGACCCTTTCCTCTTGTCAACGAGTGCAATTCGTACGCGGCATTGTCCATTCATAAATCTGTCTTTCATGTATCTCTGAATTTTACAATATAATGAACTTCCAGTTTAAACAGATAACACTATTGATGTTAACATTTCAAACATGCCTGGACACAATTTATTGACTCGTCTTGTCTCCTTAGACATACATATTTGCTCTGCACGCATAACTTCTTCCTATGCTTGAATAACTGACCACGAGTAATCTGACATTTTAAAGCCTATAGCAAAACAACAACAAACGAACAGCGAAACATGATTTTCAATGATATCAATTAATAGTCAGTGTTATATCTCTACAATTCATTAACTTTAAACAGCCAATGGCATTTCTTAATGATTAAACAGCCAGTCACCGCCAGTTACTCCTCTCCAATATTTATAAGCCAGTGGCATTCCTTTGGCAGTCAACAGTCAGAACTAAATATTCTACAAAGCGTAAGTCAGTGATATTTCTAACAGACAGTAAACTGTCCTTTAAACAGACAGTAATGCTAAGATTGCCTATCAACATTTTGCATTCAACAGACAAAGACATTCGTCTATTAATCAGCAGGTAGTGACATATGTTTGTCGGGTACAATAGGCAGTGACATAGTTCTAGCACAAAAAAGAGAATAACATATATTTAAAAAAAAATGAATTAAAATGCCTGCAATGCGACTTAAACCGAAACGGAAGAGGCTGTAAAAGTGAGTAAAAATATTAGTTTTTTCTTGTTTTTTAGAAATTTTGTTATTATTTTTGTGATTTGTACATTCTCTTGACAGTGTGACAACAGACATATTTACGTTGGATGGCGTTACGTGTCAAACTTTCCCAACGGAAAGTTTTAAAGTACCGTGCTGTTAAGGTTATACTAAATTGTCCTAACACAACATTTAGGCCACGAAAATATTTAATTAACAGAAATATTTTATAATGACTATATTTTAACTGGAAGTAAGTATGTAAGTGTGTAATGTATAGACAATATGAATTCTTACTGCAAGTATAACATGCATTTTACACACAACTAGAACAATATTTCTACTTAATATTGTGGGTATTTGTTATTTGTTTTGTATGTATTTTTAAAGCAGTGGACTGAAACTACAACCAAGGGAAACTTGGAAAGGTCCTATAAAAACTACCACGGACATTTGAATCTGGACGACCTCTTGACAAAGGCATGAAATGTAAATGTAAAAATACCGTAAGTATGAATACGTTTTGAAAAAACGAAAACTTTCAATACTCTGTGTCTTATATGATATCTATCAATTCTACCAACATTTTTTATCAATTTATAGGTAATTGTTTATATTATACAAAAACTATAGTTAAGTTCTGGGAATGATTAATGAGACAACCAAAAGTAAGCAAAACTCGAATGCTTTGCCGCGCTCTCAAAAATATTATTCCTACTGAAATAACCTTATTTTTATCAATTATTAATAATATGGGAATATAATTTGAAATGAAAACACATTACTCAATAAGAATATATGACAAAGTCATATGAGCATTGCAACATATAACAAAATTTGAAAAGGCACAGGGCAAAGGTATTTACATGAAGCCAAATGTAAAAGAACCCGACCCGACAGTTACCGCATTGGAACGGTCAGTTTAATAAATAGTTAAATAGAAATAAATAGAAAGTACAAAGTATAAATAATAACTGTACAGGATTTATCATTTGGTTTGGAAGATGAACAGTGGTGTTAGAATTTACATTCTTTTTAATATAAGCAATGGTTACTTTCAATATAGATATTTAGCTATATTTAATACTTTCTTTAATTTTAGAAACAATGTGTGAAATACAAAGTTCTTTCACAGATTGAAATGAAACAGGAAGTTGATAGTTTATTGCTGGAGAGTCACCATGTATCGTTTCAACATTATGTTATCTAGGGAAATAGTCAATTGTTGACGTATGTCATTATTTCACACACATATACACTATGGGAACTGACCTTTGCAAAAACAAAAACATTTTTTTTCTAAATCATGAAACAAATATAACATGGATGTTTGACTTGTATTAGTCTTCATGTACCAATGTTTTATTAAGTATTCTCCTTTAAACCACAGGCATCAATAGCCAAATTATAGGTGGAGTAGCAGATTTTCATCACACAAATGTTGACAATGAAACAGTATATATTCATTTCGACGATTATCACAGCGAGTCATCCGTTTCATATTCACCTACTTCAATTAACAAACTTTAGAAGATGTATTCCTGAATTCGTCCGAAAATACTATGCTAAAGTATGCTTAAACAATAGTAGGCTTCGTCGCATCGTATTGAGTTGACATCAAAAGGAAAAAGAAATATGTGTCAGTATAAACGAGATTTCAATAACACATTTTATCAGCAAAGTTGGAGCTAACATCTGTGTGAAAGGAAGACATTTTTAGGCAATAAAAATATCGCAAATGCCGAGACAAGTGAAATAAACAATCAAATTCTAGCAGAAACAAATCTGGTTTAAAAATTTAATGTAAAAGTTGTTTAACAATACTACGTTTTATTTTGTTGGTAGGTTGTTTTCTTAATTTCGTTGTTTTCTTTCGTATTTTTTACATTTCACTTTTGACACTTTTGGAACATGGTGTCATGGCATTATATGCCATATTTAAATTGATCTTGGGCTTGGGCTGTTTTATTTATTTGTTCTTATAATATATCAGCGCTTGGGCTGTTTTATTTGTTCTTATAATATCTTATAATATATCAGCGCTTGTGCTGTTTAATTTGTTCCTATAATATCTTATAATATATCAGCGCATGGGCTCTTTTATTTCAAACTGATGACACATAACATACATAATAATATATTTCATTTATTGTACACAGATAAGGAAAAAGAAAGTTCTTTAAAGTCTCTTCATCCATGACTGTTATAGAAGAAAACATAGTCTCTCATAACTACAGTATCTTTGTTTAAGAAATTAGTGACATCACACAGACACAATTACGACCATATTAGTGACATATTAGCTTCTAATGGTAAAATACCCCAGAATTTTTTCCCAAATCTAGCCCTGACTGGGCATCAAAGCTACGTGATTTGGGGATGAAGTCTCAATTGGGCTACTCTTACCTCTCACTATTTAGCACCCTACAACAAAATGCACATATAAAGCTGGGAACATTTATACTAAAAAAAGAAATTAAAACTGCTATATTTAATTAACTAGCTTTTATTGCACAAGTTACATACAAGAAACATTGTTTGTCAGCCCTTTCTAAATTAGACATAACAGTTCCACGCAGAATAAAAATTAGTACAGAAGAATTACAAAAACAACATAGCATGCAATACACAAATCTGTATACAAAACAAACCTGAAAACATGGTACACAGATAAATGACTTTTTTCAAATGTTGGAGTTTAATTAAATGTACAAATAAAAATCAATATATTACATTTCTGCAGTATATAATATGTTATCCAAAAGCACACACACAACAAACAGTAAATAAAAATTGTTTAAGCTTTTTGTTGAAAAAAAAAGATTTAAAAAAATTTAGTTAATAGCCTTATGACTGCATTAGAAACACACACAAAACACCAAACCAAAAATAGGAAGCACAAAATAAGGCACTTATGCACATTTTATTCAATTATTATTGAAGTCATTTTGCATGTAAATAGGTCGAAAATGGAATATGATCAGCATTATTCTCTAGTTAAATTCATCCATTGTTTTTGTTGCAATAAACAAGCACAATTACACTCTATCCTCTCATGTACAATACAGCTCACTTCATACTGATGCATAACACCAAATGAATTCAAGATTGTGCCGTGTATTATTTATCCAAAGTTTTATACTAAATTAAAGCAGTAACAGATACAATTTCCCTTCATATACTCAATTCCCTTAAACAGATTTAACTTATTATCCCAACATATAACTGGGGCATACAACGTATATCATCGACATTTTCCCTAGTATATTTTACTTACCTGGTTGTCAAACTAGTACAATAAACTATGTTACTCTGCACATCCAATTTACTTAGTACCGGATCGTTAACAAATATGATTAACTATTTCCCCATGTATATTTCAACTCGCCAAATCAGCCCATACACCTCCTTTACATTTTGACAAATACTGTATACTGGGTCAATAAACAAAACAATCCCATAATCCTGTTGAATATTTCAGTTACTTTTAACTGGACCATTAAGCCAAATGAACCCATAATCCCCCTGTATATTTCCATTCACTTTTGTCTGGGTCATTAAACCAAATGAACCCATAATCCCCCCCCCCTGTATATTTCCATTCACTTTTGTCTGGACCATTAAGCCAAATGAACCCATAATCGCCCTGTATATTTCCATTCACTTTTGTCTGGGTCATTAAATCAAATGAACCCAAAATCCCCCTGTATATTTCCACTTACTAATTAACGGGTAATTAGACCAAATGAACCCGCAATTCCCCTGTGTATTTGCATTTATTTTCTACTGGTCAGTTACTCAAATGAACCCATACCCTCCCTGTATATTTGAACTTAATTTATTACTCCTCTATATTTGAACTTATTTTATTACTGGGTGATTAACCAAAACAATTCACAGTACATATAGGTTATATAACACTAAATGGTCTTAGATGGATCACCTTTGGATAAGTGCTCAGATTGCAAAGCTATTGGAGTGCTTTTTAGGAAAGTCCAATACTGCTGTGCAATCCGGAAACAAAACCATATATCACAGGTTACCACATCACTCTGTTGTATAGGACACTTCCGTGCAAAATCATATGTTCATTCTATGTTCATTTTTTTAATAATGATTAAGTTGATACACTTGGTTTGACTTTTGTTTTTGATATTTCTCTTTTGGATTTATGAATGCAGTTTGTTTTGTCCAATTCAAATAAGGCCATTTACAAACAATATTTACAACAATTTATCAATAAGGGTATTTCTTAGATGATCAAGAAAATATATAATTAGAGCATATTTTTTTTTATTATTTGCAGTATTTAGTAATAAATGAATTTTGCATTTTAAGCCAAATTATCAACCATGAGACAATGTTGAACACAATACAATACAATTAAACAAATATCATCTTAGCTAATACATTACAGGTTCACCCTGTATGATCAACTATCTTCTTACTGGCTCATTTACTAAATATGTTTAACACGTTCACCCTGTATATTCGACTATCTTCTTACTGGATCACTTAACTAATACATTAAACAGGTTCACACTGCACATTCGACTATCTCCTTACTGGCCTATTTAGCTAAAACATTATGCACGTTTACCCTGTAAATTCAGCTATCTTCTTATTGGCTCATTTAGCCAATACATTTAACAATTTCTTACATGCAATAATTTGCCTTGTCCAATTTGGGGTTTCAATCTTGCCACTTGTCCAAATATATTTCTGTATTGAACACTTCAGCGTAAAATAACCTTTCTCTTTCTAAATTCTTTTCTTTCTGTTATAAAATTAATATTATACCCTTGATTACACTTCCATTATTGCACTGATAAACAACACATGCTTTTTAAAACTTACTCGGATTTGTAAATAACAGAGATGTAAATAAATTGATTTTACAAAGACACCAACATTCTGACAGATGCTTGTTTTTTTGTTTGTTTTCATAGGAACTCTACCATTATTCAAGATGCTTGAATAATACTCTCTTATGATAAACAATAAGTAATGTAAAGCGCTTGCATACATCTATTATATCCAGATTCTTATTCACTAATGGATTTATTGTATATTTTTAAACTGGGATGTTGAGATTACTGTTTAATAATGCAATATGTTTTGGATGATGTAATGTCCAATACAGCTATGTACAGAATGATCATGTGGTACAAACCGGCTGCACTGATTGGTCAAAAGAAAATTAATGAATATAGAATAAATTCACTTATCATTGTTTCATCAGCTAGTACAACTCACTTATTACTGGTTCATTTAACTAATACAACTTACTTCTTAATGGCTCATTTAGCTAAAAGAATAAACAAGTCCCCCACGCCATGCTTATATAAATCACAGGTTACTGCATCACAAAATTGATCGGACTCAAAAGTATCACCTGTATATTTCAACTCACATATTACTGTGTTAACCAACAGGACTTACAATTACACCCATGTATATTTTACCTAATTGGTTTCTGGGTCATAAAACGAATACAAGTCACAATATTGCCCTGAAAATTTCAACTCATTAATAACTGTGTGTACAATCATGTAACAAACATAGTTTCTTCTTTTAACAGGCATTATGGTAATGTACCTTGAAGATAAAGACAAATACCAAATCATTTTTGAGGTTGTATATTGCTTTGTTCTTGATGTTGTTGAGGCTGAAGTTGTTGCTGATGTTGGTGCGGCAATAGTTGATAATGCTCTAATTGTTGTTACAGCTGTCATAACTGTTGCTGCTGCTGTTCAAATTGCTGTCACTGAAAAAAAAAACAAGATTTTGACAGATCAAACTAAGTAAGCTTAAGTTATCAATTTAAACCAGGGATGGCAGCAGTTAATTAGTTTACTTCTTCCCATGATGATTCAGTTTTCTACATATATATATATATATTTATATACGCAGTTTTATGATATTGCATGTTCAATAATTTAAATATCTTTTGTTCTATATTTTACTTATTAATTTGGATAGTACTAAATAATTAAAGTGTCTTAAGTCTCTACTGTTATTTTAATGTAAACTTTATGCATGCATTTACTTTCTATTTAAAATTGCATATTATGCATTGTATATATATCTGTACATACATGCATGCACATAATTTCATTTGTATATTGTAAATTGTTGCCACATGGGCCTGATGGCCTTCTGGATTTGAAATAAATCTATTATGTAACCGTTTAATCACTGGTAATTTTGATATAAAGAACCTTTTATATAAGTCCTAATCCCCTCCTACTCATCTGCAAAATGTGTCAGGGTGGAACCCTGTGTAATATGTGTGTAATATACTGTGAACACATTTCATCATCGTGAAGTCCCATGGGTGTCATACCACTTAAACGTACATTCTCTCTACCTGAACAGACCTGTGTATAGTAACCATATGGAGAAACAAAGTGAACTCATGGGCAAATCTTTATTATAATATACCAGAGTATATACAAGAGGGTACCGTAGCAGAGTAATGTTTACACATTCATTTGTGAGCTGTTATTTATTGTGTCAAATAGATTCATAAATATATACCGCAAGTATTTAAATACCACTTTTATATTTTTACTTTTCAATATATGGCACAATGCCATTCAACAACTTGCTCTTAAGATTTGCAAAAAAATAAATAAAATAAACGATACATCAAGGCATTAAATGGGACTTTATTCTGCAATAGAATAGCTGTTCACATTGACCTTCGCTTGAAATTTTAACCAGTTTTGAAAAGGAAAGGTTTTTGTTTTACTAATAACGTAAGTATTAAATTATTATAAAAAAATAAAAATAAAATATGCATTAAGTCTGTGGTTGACATTCTTAAAAAATAACCAGGACATACGCGGGGGTGAAATAGAACAGCCAAACAAGGGAAACAACCTAACAACATTGCGTAAATTGTATTTCGCATTGTAGTTTGGATTTGTGTCCCTTTTATGTCAATTTGTTTTGTAGAACAATATATTTTATGTATGCGCGATCTAACACCCAATATATCACAGTTTCTCCTTCAGATGTTAACATTTTATCACTTAGGCCTACGACCTTCTTGATTAAATCAATACGCATCCAGACATGTGATATTGCCTTGGTCCCAAAGAGGGAGACTTATGCATCCAGAGAGGGAGATTGGGGTGCCAGGGAGGGAGATTTCCGAGAACGCGCGTTAAATTGACTGTCTGGCTTATTTCTGTTTGTAAAACAGTATTTTTTGTCTTTTTTATTAATAAAAATAGTAATTTCAGTGATAAAAATGTTCTTTACAATATTTTTAAATGAATTTTGAAATATATCTAGCATATTTTAGTTCACTATCTAGACATAAATTGTATGCTTTGGTTTTAAGAATGTGGCCTTCAAAAACAACATCCAAACATAGTGTTAACAAGTCAAGTTTCAACAGCACTTACTAATGAATTGAAAAAAGGTTTCCAAAGAAATAATGAGTATGCAAGGATAAAAATAAATTTATATAATTTGTAAGTTAGTGACAAAAGAGTTTTGATAATTATAAAATATTAGTGGTAAACACATTGATACCATTACTGTTTAAACAAAGTTAAATGAATTTAGAAAGCATTATACTAATCAAGAATAAATAGTAAAACAAGTGTTTGTCTATGACAAAGTGGTAAATAGAGAATTGTCCAGATTGTTTTTACATATATAAACCACATACATATGTAAAAAAAGTTAAATTAGTTTACATTAATTAAAGAATTCATCTTTTGACAATGTATGATGTAAACTGGTTTGAACTACCAAAAGTTGAAAAAGTGTCCAAGGTTGGCATTTTATTTACTGTTCATGCACAAAATGAAATGGTATCAACTGTCACGAAAACCATTTACTTTTTATGATAAATGTATATTTGCAGGAAGAAGACAGAAACAACACTATTGTAAAGTAAAGAAACGTTTACTCCTCTTAAAAAGCTTAAGTCAAAGTAAGGTTTACATAATGTTGGGAAATGTTCACCATTTCTTAGATTTGATCTGTTCCGATGTTACTGTGACCCTTGCAGATTTGTCTCCTAATTCCCACCCCCGACATATTTCAGGGCTAGAAGCTTGTCTACATGTCTTATACAATGTGTTGTTTTGTGCGTGCCCATAATGTCCTAAATAATATGCAGTTAGCAAAGGGCCTTACAAAGAATCAAATTAAAATCAGTGATTGTTTTAGTAGCACAATTCACAAATATACATGTTGCAAGCTCTGTGTATTCACCAGTGTTATTGTTTCAGACATTCATCTCTTTCATGCAAACTTGTTTTTATGTTAATTTCATATGCACATTATTACTTTAACATAATGTTTATTTCCAATCATTACACGCAACAAGTTCCATAGGTTTAGAACCTAAATTGGCGTTTCTTCTAGTCGGTTCATTTGGAATTGGGTCTGCTCATTTTGTTAAAAGACTCATCACTTATTTACTTTTACATTTGGGTTGCACGTAGATACCTTTGTCCTGTGCGTTTTCAAATTTTAGTACCGTATATATTGCAATGCTCATTGGACTTTGTCATATAATCTTATTCATGGAAAAGAAACCACGTTCGCTCGCTTCGTTTGCTCCCTTTGGTTTTTAATTCCAGGATGAGTCGCCCATTTAGACACCAACCTTAACATAGTAAAACTATACACAATCGTCTCGGTTTAAGAAAAAGAAAATCAATACTAGAGTAAGTTTTATGAGTACACACGAATGCATCAGTTTCAACATATGCGGTAGTCTTCTGACAAAATGGCGCTATGACGCGATGACGTCACACATATAATTAGCACTAGTTTGTTGGTTTTTTGTTTGTAAGGCACGTAGGCAGGTCGGTTGTAAAACGTTTTAGAATTATTCTGTCATGTAAGTTGCCTGCATTCAAGGGCATTCATGTCCATTTTTCTACATTTTTACATGTTTTACGCCGTGTATTTAGAGTACCGACGTAAACGGAAATCGGAGTACTTTTTTGCAGTCAGGAGGTTTGTCAATCGCAATAGTAATGCTGGAAATTATAAACCTGGCTCGATAGAGAAAAAGACTGAAGACGTTCAGTCTAATTATTCGAAGCCTGCGTTTGGGTAAATACAAATTAATTCTCATATCACCCTTTGAACGGGTTATTGAACATTTAAAATTTCGAAGCTTAGTCCCTTGCCTTGGTTCGCCTGTGCGATGAGTTGTGTGAGAAAATAGAACATGTGACACTGATTGGGCATGATCTCCACCGTTCACTAAATGGGTGTGGTTATATAGTCAATCAAGGGATTACAGTTTGTGGCGGTTGCCTTTTAACACCTAGAGACGGGGTACGAATTTATCGTCGTGACCAATGAACACTTGGTAGGCTCAATGATTGGCAGTGATCTGTTCTGATTAGCTGCACACATTCACAAGCAGATGCTGGTCGCTTGCAGTAGGTTATATTGTGTAATCAAATGATCGGCTGGTAGCTACTGTCTGGGGCAGTCTTTAGGAGGAATGAGATTAAGTATGTCGGGAACATCAAAGCGGGAGAATTGATGTACTCAGCATGAGGCGTGAGACAGACCCCTGATATCGGGACTCTCCCGGCGAAATCGGGAAACATCACATGTCTGCGCATCTGAACTCGAAACCGTGATATATTGGGGCTAAATCACCAACCTTAAAATCTATTTCCTAATGAAGCCCTACTGACTACACACTTAGAGCCAGATTTTAGGTTGTAACTACTTGGCACAATGTGTAATAAAGAGTCATGCTCAAGGGCTTTCGTCCTGCCTATGATCAGCTAGGAGTAACGGTTAGAGACCTAAACACCCTGCACTAGATTCAATATTTTAACCATTAAACCACAAATCTCGCTGATATGTGTTGTGTTAAGTACAAGTATAGAAAAAGTCAGTGGACCTGGTGGTGCAAAGTGTTTACACAAGTTACAGAAGGCCAAAGGTTCAAAACTTGGGCCATGACATATCAGTCTTTAAAAGTGGTAGTAGAATTGTAAATTTAAAAGTTCTAACAAATCTGTATGTATATACTATAGTGTTCATTGTTAAACAGTTATATAAAATAAGTTACAAATATCTCATAATGCTAAAAATGGAGTGGTTCAGAAACGCTTGTGAACTTCCATATATTCCAGTTACTGATAAGGTAGGATGGGTTTTAACTTTAAACATACTGGGTATACTGGTATGGATTGCAAAGCCTGATACAAACAGCATATTCTGATCTGGAATGTTGTATCTCACTGAAGAGATATCTAGATACCAAGAACAATGGGTGATAAAACAAAAGGGTAATTACTAATAAATGAACTAAGAAAAATGGGTGATAAAACAAAGGGGTAATTACCAATAAATGAACTAAGAAAAATTGGTGATAAAACAAAGGGGTAATTACTAATAAATGAACTAAGAAAAATGGGTGATAAAACAAAGGGGTAATTACTAATAAATGAACTAAGAAAAATGGGTGATAAAACAAAGGGGTAATTACTAAAAAATGAACTAAGAAAAATAAGTGATAAAACAGAGGGGTAATTACTAATAAATGAACTAAGAAAAATAGGTGATAAAACAGAGGGGTAATTACTAATAAATGAACTAACATAATTAAATTTCCTTGCCTCTTGGGTCTATATATAATTGGTTATGGAAATGCATATTGAGCAATGCCAAAGCTTTAAAAATAAATCATATTTTTATAATGGAAATTATTGTTATTTTTTTAGCAGAAATAGAAAACATTGTTACATTTATATTAAGATGTGTTATTTCTGTTGTTTTATTTTAAAAACTGCTATGAACTATGAAATATAGAAAAAAATAAAACTCATACACCTAAAAAGGGTGTATGCAACAAAGGGTTATCAAAAGACAAAGTGTATGTTACCTGATTTATATCCAGGTGTTGATTGATGCTATCTTTGCTTTAGCAAAAGCTCTGTAAGAACCACACCAGCAGAATATTCCCTCATGTCTATGACGGCAGTACCATGGAAACCAATGTTGGAGAATATAGTGATGTATTCACACAAGGCGAAATAGGAATAAACTGAAAATGCAGAAAACATGTCACAAATATGTGTTTGCAAATCAAAGAAAGATTGAAGAGCAAGGTTTGGAGAACACTTAGACAAGTGTCCAAGAACAAGGATTTTGTATTATCACAAGGAAGGACTGTAACTCTGACAGTAATATGTGGATAGTAACTGAATTCGAACTTGACCTGCATTATACACTTTTTAACCAGGTATTAATTAATGAATGAAATGTGTATTTTGTATCTGTATTTTGGGTTTTACAGCACACCATCACTTTATAGGTCATCGGTGCTGAATACAGTGAAGTTTAACGTGAATTAGGTATACATAAGTTAAAATTAAAAAAATGTTATTAAATCCGTTGAGTTGTTGAAGGGTTATTGATTGACAACGAAAAGTGGACCTAAATATGACAAGACAATATCAAATCTAGGCTGATATTAAGCAAATGGTAACCAAAATCAAATTTTACTGCTTTTTGATACAATATACATCTAAACAAAATTGGAATTATGTTTGCTTACTTGTTCCAAAAGTTGATATTGATGAAGAATGAAAAAGTGACATTTTTAATATATGACAAGAAAAGGCCATAGCAATGCTGATAGCAACACAATACTAAAAATTTAACAAAATCAAACTGAACCTGGATTTTGATATCATACATTTATTAACTAAATATGAGTCCTGAAAAATGTTACTGAAACAAGAAATCCACTAATGGTCAGGTAGATAGATGGAGGTAATTGTTTGAAAGAGGGATATAAAATATGATAATATTTTAGACAAGGTTTTCTAGATAAGGAACAACATACAAATGATGTTGCTTCAGCCAATTTTTTTTGGCATAAGAATCTTTGTGATGTTGTGACCTTATTAATTGCTAAATACAAATTGATAATATCGAGGCTAAAAATGCAGATCCACATTCACCTCACACAATAATTAAATGTATATCTTGTCTTAAAGTTACTCATATTCAGCAAAACACAAGGTGGTCAAGTCCTAATGTTTTTAAAACTTAGCACTGTACTTTGAAATCATTTGCACGCATCTGATTGGCCAATCAGATCCAAGCCCAAAGTTTAATAACTCTTGTCTAAACAGCAAGTGTAGGTGAAGATGAACACTATTTGAAGTCAGATCTTCAGCAAATGTGGCTAAATTGTAGTTGTTAGCTACAATAAATTATTAACAAGTAATTTACATATGAAGTAAAATGTTTAAAATATGTATGCTGTGTATGTCAGATCAAAGAAGAAAAAATGTTATTAAGGTAAAGAAAGTGTAATAGAAAATATATAGAAGTTGAAATTTAACACAAAGGATGAGTTTCATACTTTCATGTAGATGTTTATGCCAAATTTTAGGAAAATTCCCTATCCAGTTTTATATTTATGGATATTTTTGTCTTCTTAAAGTGGTAATAAATGTGCCTCTTTGTTGGAAAAAAGAAAACTCTAAATATAAGGTTTAGCAGAAGTGTTTGCTATTGAGTATCATTTGGAAACAAATTATAACATTCGACAAACTAAACAAACATGTTACTTGATTTGTTTGACTCAAACTGTTCCATATATGTAGCTAATTGTTTACAAACCCAACGACTTATAAAATTATTTACTTAAACAAAATTAAAAACTAAAAATGTTTCCTTCGTCGTCTGTTCGAGTGATGCAGAAATAATAATCAAAGTAAAAAAGTAGAGAGAAAAAAATATTACCATTCTTGTACATACTGGGATTTATACCCTCAACCCCGAGCTTTGGAGCATTTTAACCCTAATTTTGATTCTCATCAAATGAAGGTGCAGCATTACATTTGCTCACCTTAACAAGGTGAGTTAATAACCATTTTTATTTTAATCTAGGGTTGCACTTTTGGCTTGAGACAGTATGATAAGGGCTTTGGCTTTCCAAGGTTAAACAACAGGCAAAATCACATTGTAAAATATGTATTCGCATAATTTATGCCAACTTTATTTGTTCAGCAGTCTAATAAATAATACCGTTTCCTCTTTTTTCCAATATCAACAATTAAAAAAATATATATTAAGAAGACAATATTTCCGTTTGAGCCAATTAAATTACTATTTTTCTGTGTCATTTTATCATGTTATTCTTATTTAATCAGCCAATCAAATATATTATAGAACTATATATTTCTTTTCCTGTATTGTCTTTTCATATTGCCTCTATTAAGTCAGCAAGTAAAAGTGTTTGTCTTGTTGTTATTGTTGTTTTTTGGCAACATCTAGCTAAATATTTGCTCAGGAAGACCCCTGAGTTCAAACCACTGGCACACAGCAGGTTAGCTGGAAAATCTCACAACATGAAAGTTCTCGTCCCAGCAGGGCTCGGACTCAGGAAATTGTTCTTGATTTTCTTTTACAATTTGCCCAGTTTTTAGAAAATATTGTTTCCACAACCTTGATTGAAAAAAGTTGGCCAAATTATCAATAAAACATCGAATTTGAGTTAACAAAATAACACTGATCATTACTTACCATATGGTTCACAGTACCAGTTGTGACGAAAGTATAAATAGACTGCCAAAGTAAAACTCACTACATTCACTGTTGCTAATATTTTCTTCAGCTTAAAGGCATACTTGTCCTGCCAAAACAGAAACAGTACACAATTTAGTACCACATATGGTAGATATGTAAAGATACATCACTGGTAAGAGATCAATGAGTACTCTATGGACATCATCAGAAGCCACGTTCATGTGATATGAGGCTGATAAAACTTTCTTTTCATGAATATTCATAACAACCAATGGTCCACTGAAAATGAGTGTTACATGTACACTTCTCTTTAACTGGAGTTTTAAAAGAAATAGTGTCAATGTAAAAATAGATAGTTTCCACATCAGTGAAAATCCCTTATCTTGGCAGCCATCTTTTGATGGAAACTTCAAGGGATTTTCATTTGAATTTCATATAAGGGTAAATTTTATTTTCTTGTAATTTCTTCATTTGTGGTGCGAAAAATTAAAAGCTATACACCATTGGAAAGCTCTTGAAATTCATATTTTTAGAAAACAATATTTTACAATTGATAAATGCGCACAGAATTAATACACAGAAATAAATAAAACTATGGCTTATACTTAAAACAAAATTAACAGTGTATCATTTTCGGTTGTATTTCTTTAACCTTAACAACTTTTAATATATAGTTTTGATATTTAAAATTCTTTATAAAAGCTGTTAAATTTTATATAAAATCCAGTAAAATAGACTGAAAAATAAAAACACAGTGGTGAGTTTAATACAGCACATATTTCCCGATTTCGGCCTGCATTAGCTTCTGCCCACAAAGATGGCTGCCTTAAACTCTCTTATCAGTGTCGATGACATCACATGGAAACTATCTATGGCTGCACTAACCTGTAACACCTCTTGTTTACAAATTGTAATCATTTCCATATTGTTTTGGGTATGCAGCCAATCAAATGCTTCATGTGATTTTTTTCTGGCCATGCAACACATGGTATATGTATTTAGTGATCAGAGAAAATTTACCATGGGTTACAATAATGCACTATGGACTACTTTCCTCAAAGATAAAGGAGAAGATAGTGAAAACAACTATCATCAACTTTATATGAATTAAAAATGTGTAGCACCAATGTAGGGGTTGCATTAGCATATTCAGGAGAAGGCAAAAGAACCAGGTTAAAACCAAGATCCCAACAAATGAGAAACATGTATGTCAATCTTATTAAATCAAGAATTTAAAAATAACTGTCATTTACAAGAGATTATATGTACATATTTTTATTAATATTACAGAAAAATTAATCAACAAAAAATAATGGAAATTTTTATTGGGTTTTAGTTATCAAGGAACAACCAGCACCATTTTGTAAATTCTTACTGCTCTTTTGGTGTAAAAAAGCCTTCTGTTACTAAAACATGTGGACAATGTCTGGGCAGAACTACAGCAGTAATCTGGCAAACTTTTGCTCATGTATTGGCCTGACCAGGACTCAAACAGTTCAGCCATTTCCGTTTTGTTTTCTGATACATCATACAATTATAGTCATAATGGCCATGTCCAGCCATTATTGTTGAAAAAAATGTCCAAACAAAAGCACTAGCACAGCATGGGTCAGCTGAAAGACATCGCGCCCCAACCTCAACTCAAACACAATTGGTGATGGGTTGTGGAGTAAGAAGTCAGCAACCTTAATAGTTTGGACACTTGAGCCTCTCGAAAAATCTCTACCACACTTAACTCTATCAACTGTTCATATTATCCTTGGAACAAAATTACGAACATTATGGTGATCCATACATTTAGGAACTATCGAGATGGGCTTTCTACACGGAGAAGGTTTCAAGTTTTTGGCTACAAAATTTGTTTTATTGTGTGATGACATTTAATGCACCACAGGTGGAATAAACATCTTATGTACATATCTTGGCAAAAGTATTTGCATGCATTAGTATCCTCCTTTAAAATTGGACAAAGAATACAAAAAAGGGAGTTTTGTTTTTTAATAATGGTTTACCATCATCAGAAATTCAGCCCCGAAAAAGTCTGAAAGAAAATACTACATGAACCTATGGTAAGTGAACTCCTAGATACTGATTTAGGGGTCTATATATTGGCAAAAATTATTTTTATGGTGAACAATTATTATTTAAAACGATTCACATAATTCCATTTTTTGTTGTTGTTGTTTTATTCTTTATTTGCTTTTGCATAAAAACATGCCATTTTTGAAATTTTAATGGCATCTGAAAAATCTACCAAATCTATCTTAGGACCAATATACCAATTGATAGAGATTTAATTGGTTTGACTCAGCACAAAATAAACAAAGTAGCTCATTGTCATTACAATAGACCACACAAAATGATAGTCAAAATTTATTATACTGTAATGAGAATACTTCTCATCGCCTTTTTTCACGAGTTCTGTTCACTAAATATTTCCACTGATGACCTCATACTTTCATTTTCTCACATTAAATGCTCCAGCAATTTTCATATGTGTTTCCAATAATGTCAATACATGTATGACAAAAGCCTGTCTGGTTCAAATGAATTAATTATATTTTCTGATGGGAATCTCATGACAGCAAACTGAATTTTCAGTTCATGTGAAAACTTGAACATTCATATAAACAATATGCAGACAACTTAGTGTACAGGTACAATGTACGTAGAATGGGTTCATTATACTTGTCCATGTTTAAGTCTAACATATTACGACAAAAATATTTGAAAAAAGGCATGAAATACGTGTGGAATTCCAGCAGATTTGACATCTTTTTTATTGAGTCTTGAAGTTGAAAATAAAAACACTAAAACAAGCACCATCTTCAACATTTACTTTCTAGGTAAAATCTGTACCCAGGTTGTAACTACGGCCCAAACAGTAAAAACTCCTGCTTCCTCTTCCTTTATGTAATAATGTTAGATTTCCAAGAATTGATCATCATGAGTTAAAGCACAACTTTATAGCTAATTAAGTATGAAGCTTTACGGCTAGTTTTGAAATACTAGCCAATTGCCAATACACTCATCACAGAAATCAATACTGCAGACTTTAATTGAAAGCAATCAATATTGCTGTTCAGCAACCAAATGAGTTTGTCAATAATTGAATAAAACAAGTGTTGAAATCAGATTAAGTATCAGCAAATGAAAACAAATGAAATATTCATATTTTTCAACTACAGGTAGCATTTTCATGTGCAAAACCATGAGGACCCATATTCACCAAGCACATGAAGCATCCCCTGAACTTGCAAATTTCCTTAACTCATCTTTCTTAACCTGAAACATTTTGTTTGTTTGTTTGTTGTTGTTTTTACATACATCGCAGCAACCAATTATGATTAGAACAGTGATGTATAACTACTTAGGTTGAGGAAGACCCCTGACACATGCCTAGGTAGAACCACCGACACTCTGCAGGTCAGAATGGGAACATAAGCTGTCACTGATCTAGGTCTAGAGGACACTCCCATATTAAGTTCCTCAGCCAGAACTGGGCTCAAACCAGCGGGGTAAGAGGGTAAGCAGTCAGACGAGTTACAAGTCAGCGAACCATGGGCACCCCCATTAACTGAAAACTATCGGTTTTATTTAGACTTATTCCAAAAGCATCTTGAATTTTTCTTAATGCAAACATAAATTAAATGAACAAGGGTGTCTTTGTCCACCATGCTTTGCATGGCCATGTCTGATCAAGTATACTTTCCATTGTCTTTTCTTTTTTTTAATTTTAATATTACATATGTTACATGTCAGAGTTTATATACTTATACATAGAGACTGAGCAGCATATAGTGTCAATCTGAAAAGGTATTTTCATAAACTTTAAGAAATATAATAAATTTTATTTTAAATTTGCTTGTTTATTAAAAAAGAGCTCAAGCTTTATTAATAAACTATTATCTCAATAAACAAGATGCCATTTTATGTGCATACTATAGTATAAGTGTTTTTCAAGAGTTTAAAAAGTAGAACAAATTGTAATTTTTCTGCAGTAACTATATATCAAATATCTAATCTACCCACAAGGAAGGTAAGAATGTAGTTTTTTAAAGTACTAAGTAAAGTCACTTTACATATGAATAAAGGGAATTGAGATTTACCATTACTTTAATCAGCATGCCACGTTTTACTCATTACTCTTACTAAATTCTTAACTTATATAATGAACTCAAGTTTATAACATGTCATGTATTATGTAAATATGCCTGTTAATAAGATAAGGCAGCAAATAGTGTAGATCCAGATCAGACGGAGCTACACTATTTGTCATATCTTATAAATACATGATTTGCAGGCATGATTTGCAGGCAAAGGGTTAGCATAACTACATGTACTATGCAGAAGAGGGAGAAACTATAACTTGAACTATATATTAACCTTTACTTGATTATAAACTTGTTGCATGTAATTGCTTACAACCACATGCATAGACCATAACACATATGCCTATAAACTCAGCAGCAAAAGTGTATAAACCTGTGTCTGTCTTGATCAGATAGCTTTGAGCAAATCAGGCTCATCTGGATTCACACTGTTTACCTAAGCCTTATTCATTTCTGTTAGTCAGACTAAAAAATAAAGATTTAAATAGTATTTTACCAAAGATACAAAGACTGAGGTGTACATAATTATGTATGTAGAACATTTAAAAACATATCATTTTTCTGCAGTCAATTTGAATCAAGTTTTATATCTCTAAACAGGGTGTTTTTTTTCCTTAACAAACTTATGCTGATAGTCGGTGTCTCCCCCTAGAAAACTTTGCCAATCGAAAATCATTTTTCCGCTTGTAAAATCATTTTTCCCCTTTTAAAGTAAATAAAATGCTTAATTTTTAGTTAAGTTTAATCTGTTTCATCTAAATTCTGCACATTTTAATGAACTTCTGTTTAGAAACTATGTACGCATGATACCAAGTATACTATTTTACAAGTGTTGCTAAATATAGACTCACTACGCCACTGACATTGCATCCTAGCTATCAATGCTCAGATGAGTGTTTGTTTATTTCCGGTCATCGTCATATTCCACGATGTCTCACAACTGAAGAAAATTACAGTAACAAAAAAGTAAAACTATCTGATGCAAACAAATTAAAAAAGAATTGATACTCTTTTTCAGACACCGTCTTCTAGAGAGCAGGGTAAAAAAGATCTCGACAATCAATCGGATGTGTTCGAAATTGCAGGAAACAAGAGATATGCCACTTAAGGCTTACCCTAACCCTAATAGACTTCTTCAAGATTTGTTAATGAAAGTTAAAGTAATATAAAGAAATAAATAATATACTGAATTTTCCCCAATATTGTATTTTTCGAGCAATTTTTCCCCTTTTGACTAGCATCCAGCATCTTCTCCGGTTCCTTAAAAAAAACTACTAAAAGTTGTGATAATGTTGACATAACCAACAAATTGTAATAAAAATTATCTATATAATTGATCTATAAATGGTTATTGGCTTTGTATTCTCTAAGTCAAGATATAAATAGAACATTACACATGTCTTGAATATAAATTTTGTTTAACAAAGATTAATTTAAAGTTGATTATTTAAAAACTCCTACAACAGAGCAGGGGCACTGGTATCCGAGCCATTCACCATATTATTATTCCTAAGCACCTCACTGGGTCTGTTTGAGTCCTGATTGGGGTGTGTGCTGGTGTGCTGGATGGTTCAACCAAGACAATGTCAGGGGTCTTCTGCTAATAATAATTAACCGGATGTTTCCAATATGACCATAATTGTGTCTGCGATGTAATAAAAAAAAAAGAAAAGAAAGTGAGCAAATTGGGATTTTAACAAGTTTGTTGACACCACTATTGTTAAGGGGCGTTGCAGTTTTGGGAATGTTTTCTTTTAGGAAACCTATTCATAGATGATAGAACATTAAGGTTGATGTACCTTCCGATGGTTTCGACACCCTGTGACTTTATTGGTCCAACTGACAATGGTCAGGGTTAGTAGCATGTAGAGCCAAGAGGTGATCATGAATACAATAAAGCTGATTTCATGGGTCTCTGAAAGGGATAAAAATGTTACATTAACATGATGATGCAAGTAGTTTATTACAAAATATATTCTTTTATTATTGAGATTATTGCCCCAAGAACAGTATTTCAGTTATCTGGAGATGGTTTCATTTTAAAGCAGTTATAGTGCTGCCTTCACTGTGTATAGTATGCTGCGAACACCTGGCATGATACCAAACCCAGTCACATTATTCTAATGCTGGACCAACCAGTCATGGAACATCGTTATATTTGCTTCAGTGTTAGCAATGGAGAATACACTACCATTTTGAATGACCTTGGTATGTCGCGGCCTGGGATCGAACCTGGAGCCCAGTACAGTGACTGCCACAATAGTGGAGAGTAAATATCATAAGTGAATTGACAAGTAAATTGTGTTGTTTCACTTTATGTGCATATGCCACACTGTGACCATGAGTGGTGTTAATTCATGCATATATGTTATATTTTAAACTTAAAAAATATTTTAACCCTTTCTTGCTGGAAACATCTTTAGGGTGGGATATATTTTATGTTAATGGGGAGAACAGTGTTTTCAGCAAGTACAGGGTTAATAAACAACACTGTGTCTTTAAACTCAATGTGTCAGCACAAAGTTTATTTTGTTTATTGGATTTATTGTTCCACCAAGGGTATTACGGTTATCTAGAGTTGGTGTCAACTTAAAGCAGATATAGTTCTGACTTCACCATGTATAGGATGCCATGAACACCTGGCATGATATCACACCCAGTCACATTATCCTGACACCGGGCCAATCAGTTGTGGAACTACCCTCATATTTGCTTGAGCGCTGTTACTAGAAAGCCACAGATACAACATCAGGTACAATTAGATTGAAATACTAGTAAATTTGATAAACAAAATCCATGAAAGAGGGTAACTATAGGGATTTGCCAGCATTTTTGCCAATACTGTGCAGGGACATTCCTATCATTATAGCACAGGGGCACTTATAAGGTGCCCAGGGACTGAACCCGGCCGGTCCATTATACTGACACCGACGTGTCAGGTGTAATGCTGTCCCCTTAGCCCCGAGCATTAGGAGAGAAGCCACTACTACCAACTGTAAAGTCTAAGGTTTTACCTGGCCAAGGTTTGAACCCGCAACCTCCTAATCCAAATTGAGCTATTGTGGCCATGTGGGGTAGCTATAACTAAACTTATAAATTGGATGGTAAAATATGGGCTTTTGTCATTATATATGTAAGCTGTAATTATAATTATTTTTCTTTTAAATATCTAATAGTTTTTTTGAACTCATTTAAACTATCTCACCATCATGTCACTGTATAGATAGTTTCCATGTGATGTAATAGGCAGTGATAAGACAGTTCAAGTCAGTCATCTTTGAAGGCAGAAGCTAATGCAGGACAAAAGCTAGAAATATGTGCTGTATTAAACTCACCACTCAGACTGTGTTTTCATTTTTCAGTCTATTTTACTGAATTTAACAGCTTTTATGAAGTATTTTAAATATCAAAACTAAAAAACCAAAAAGGATACACTGTTCATTTTGTTTAAGGATAAGCCAATAATTTTATTTCTGTGTATTATTTCTTTGTGCATTTATCAATTTTAAAAATATTGCATTCTAAAAATTTGAATTTAAAGAGCTTTCCATTGGCGTAGAGCTTTTAATTTTTGGACCATAAATGAAGAAATTACAAGAAAATAAAATTTACGCTTCTTATTATAAAACAATTCATCTAAAAAATTCCCTTGAAGTTGCATTCAAAGATGGCTGCCAAAATAAGGGATCTTCACCGATGTGGAAACTATTTATTGTGTAATCTGATTGTTTTATGACATACAAATGAACCTCATTAATGTCTCAGATGTACTGAACCACCACCACCCTCCCCACAAAGAATTACATTTAACAGGCATTTTGTTTTGGGGTTTTAGCAATCACACACATATATAGCCATGTACACATATATATGCATATATTTTAGTTAAATTCCAAAGAAAATTTATCTCTCAAACCACTCTTGGCTGTGTGTAAATATTATTTAATGTACTTCACACTTAGCAGCAACAAATTTGCCTGAAAATAACAATTTGTACCACATAAACACTTTGAATGGATCATTACAGGCCCAGGCTATGAAAGTTTAAAGCACATTAACATTATACAACTTAATTCTTGTTTCAATACAGGAATTGTCACTTCATTGGTAACATAAAAATCTTGTTTACCGTAATTTTGAAGTAGGTGCAGTGAGGGTCAATCCAGAATATTTGTATATGGATTAAATATATAATTCTCTTATCAGCCACTATTTGAACCAACTTATGTGACAGATGTTATGTGACATAAAGTTTACCCCTTTTTGTATGAAGTATGCCAATAAAATAATAAATGTAGGAAGATTGGTCTACTTTCATTGTTTTGCATGTTTTGTTTGTTTGTTTAATGTTTGTAGGGTTTATCGTCCCACCTACAGTATTTCAGTTATCTGGAGACGGTGTCCACATGAAGCAGATAAAGTGCTGCCTTGACAGTGTATAGCATGCCGTGAACACCTGGCATGATACCACACACAGTCACATTATCCTGACACTGGGACAACCAGTCATGGGACTTACCTCATATTTGTTTGAGCATTATAAAGGGGCTATAACACAAATATTTTTAACGACTGGTTTGTCATGGCCTGGGATCAAACCTGAGACCTCCCTTATCTGGAGTCGTCTCTCTATCGATTGCGCTACCAGGTCTGGTTTTTGTTTTTTAGGTATCATACAAAAAGGCTGGGACAATGCATTTTGACATGTGGCCTGGTGGGTACAGCTGCTGACTTATATAACTCAATTCCTCAACCTATGAGTTCAAGTCCCATTTGTGGGTAAATAGGTTTTATTTGAGAAGGTAAAAAATGTATATATATCTTATAGATTTGATTTTGTTATTGATTTGATTTTTTACTAATTTTGATTTGTTTTGTTTTTTAAGGATTTGTTATTAATATTACTTTACCTTTGTTCTCACTGGATGAAATGCTTGTCAGCAGAACAAGCATGAAGTTTTCTATGATGTGTAAGGCCACAGCCAGTTTCACCAACCAAACATATAAATAATGGTTATGGCCTGAAACAAAAAGGTTTGTTTGAACATTTAATCCTGCATGGCAAGGTTATGATAGTATTTGGAACAAAGACTCATCCATAGCAAGGTTATGTTAATAGATAAAACATGGGAATCTTCCATGGCAAGAGTATGTCAGTAACTGAAACGTGGACTCTTCCAGTGAGGATTACCACCAAAATTGGAACTCTTCCATGGCAATGTTATATCTTTAATAGGAACATGGAATCTTCCATGACAATATTAAGTCCTTAATTGGAATATGGAATCTTCCATGACAATATTAAGTCCTTAATTGGAATATGGAATCTTCCATGACAATATTAAGTCCTTAATTGGAATATGGAATCTTCCATGACAATATTAAGTCCTTAATTGGAATATGGAATCTTCCATGACAAGGTTATGTCCTTAAATGGAACATGGAATCTTCCATAACAAGGTTATGTACTTAATTGGAAAATGAAATCTTCCATGGCATAGTTATGTCCTTAATTGGAACATGGACTTTTCCATGGCAAGGTTATGTCCTTAACTGAAACATGGAATCTTCCATGGCAAGGTTATGTACTTAATTGGAACATGGAAACTTCCATGGCAAGGTTTTGTCCTTAACTGAAACATGGAATATTCAATGGCAAAATGATGTTAGTAGTTAAAACATGGACTCTTCCTTTTGGCACAGTTATGTCCTTAACTGAAACATGGAATATTCTAAGGCAAGATGATGTCAGCAGTTAAAACATGGACTCTTCCATGGCAAGGTTGTGTCCTTAACTGAAACATGGACTTTTCCATGGCAAGATTATGTCAGTAATTGGAACATGGACTCTTCCATGGCAAGGTTATGTTCTTAAGTGGTTAAATGGAAGATGAACTATTCTATGGTAAGGTCTATGGTTAGGTCACGTCAGTAGTTGAAACATGGACTCTATCATGGCAAGATTATGTCAGTAGGTAAAACATGGACTTTTCATGGCAAACTTATGTCAGTAATTAAAACATGGTCTTAAAATGGAACAAAGGTAGCTGTTATAAACCCCAGTTTACTAGAGGGGTTAACTGTATGAGTCATAGCACATAGCAGTGTTTGCTTGATATACATCACTTATTATCAAAAAGTACACCATATTGCATCTACACCTGCGACCTTTTGTGTGAATATAGATAAATGAATGGAAATTTTACTATCAATTATTAGTTAACAAAACTGATCAACTATTGAACAATATTTTTATAAAATGTAAGTATTCTATTGTTTTATCTATTTACTCTTAGGTAGTACATCAATGTTACAATAAGAACATGTTTATAAAAAGATAGCTTCCATGAGATGATAAGAACAAGGATTATCTTATTTGTTTTAACATTTATTAGATTAGTTGTAAATAGTACAGGTTTTAGAATTCCCCAAAGTTTTCAGCGGAAGCTTAAAGTGAACTGGACAATGATAATCTTGTGGAGGAGTTTAAGAACAAGAAAAACAGAGAGATGGCCTTGTAATAAACATACAAGACGTATGAATAGAAAATAAAATGTTAAACATGCATATTTCCCCCCCTTTTTAAATAAAATGCTGCTAAATTTTTTGAAGCATTTTGTATTGTCAATAAATCAGACAGATTCTGAAGATTAAAACAGCACTTACCTTCAATTTAAGTATGAATCAAGCTAAACATAGATATATAAAAAGAACAAAAATCTCTTTAACAACTCATAAAACTGTATTTCAGTTATCTGGAGTCGGTGTCTCCTTGAAGCAGATATAGTGCTGCATTCACTGTGTATAGCATGTTGTGAACACCTTATCACATTATCCAGACACCAGGCCAACCAGACACCAGGCCAACCAGACACCAGGCCAACCAGACAACCAGTCAACAGTTGCTTAAGCCTTAGGAAGTGAGCTATACCACTTTCATTTTTTATGACTTTGGTATGTCGTGGCCCGAGTCGAAACTGGGACAACAATTTTAAACATGTAAGTTGACACTTACCAACATGCACTTGGAGATGCCAGCTATAATAGGAGATGGCGTACATAAACCTGGGCGCTGCATGCAAAGAGATAAAGATCCTCCAGATGTAACGCTGGGGAACACGACCTATGGCTGCACTGATGCTTGGTAAGAAGTTGTACACCTGCCACAAAAAAGGACTTGTGGCAAATACATGGAAAGCATATAAAGACCATCAATCAATTTCTCTTCATTTTTTGACAGTTCCCCAAAATGCACAAACTGACAAGTAAATCATTATTTTAATACAATAAATTTAATTAAATCTAGTTAAGAAAAGCATAAAAAATAAAGTAATGATTAAATTAGCCTAAATTAGGTTAAGACACAAGTCTAATAGACTCCCTTTGCAGGTTAAAATCTGGACTTGGAGCCTTACCATAATACAAAATAGAATAAAAAAAAATAATTAAAAAATATTTGGCCATGCCTGTCTGGTTAGTTATGATTTTAAATATTCTATGATTTTGTTTTATGAACAATGTGCCTAGTCCAGTGAATATTTGTAGTATTGTTATAGGACTGTATAAGTGCAAGCATATTTTTGCTCCAACTGCTTGAAATGGTTACAGTAGTCCCACAGAATTTCAGAAACAATTAACTATCTCTCCTGACTGTCTCTATTTTCTGGGTAGAACCGGTGTGGTGTACAAGTTGTAAAAATATTGATCTGTTCTTCAATAAAAAAGAAAACATCCGGTGTGGTGTCCAATGCCAAGTCCACCATATCACCGTAATAACGCAGCTTTATAATTTATCATGTATTTTATCGTACATATTTTGACTTGTGTATCTGTTGCCCTACCTTGCAATGGGTGGCTGTTGAACCCCTGAAATCATGCATCACCGACCAATAGACGGCAAACAGTGTTGCACACGCAGGGAGCGACATTGTCAGATATCCAAGTTTTGCAACTGTAAGATGCATGAGGGCGTTTTTATTCGGTCTTCCATCCATTTTGTTAAACACCCGTTCAACAACTGTCACCTACTTTCACTTCACTTTAAGTGTAAGGATTGAGTCCCTGCACCAGGTGTGCATATTAATAAATGCGGGAACCAGTCGAGTAAATGT
Source organism: Sinonovacula constricta (assembly GCA_007844125.1). Taxonomy (NCBI): domain Eukaryota; kingdom Metazoa; phylum Mollusca; class Bivalvia; order Cardiida; family Solecurtidae; genus Sinonovacula; species Sinonovacula constricta. Next base: position 35,148,595 of record CM017558.1, read on the forward strand.
AAAACACGGTTATGCCCCCTGAACGTTGAACATTGATGTTAAAGCGAGATTAATTAAATAAAGTATTTTACATTATATGTATTTTTAAATATTAAACCAACTTACATGTAAAGCAAATCGCCTCTCAGTGGCTGAGTGTTAATCATGTACATTTTCTTTATGTGTGTATTATTCCATACTCACCTTTTTTGTGTTGAAAGGGGCGCAACTAAAAAACTCTAACTCACATTGCATGCATTATTTACCTCCCTTATATTATATGGATTGGTTGTTCTAACTCAAATTTTGATTTGTCCTGGTTTTGCCCCCGTTTAATAAAACAAAGAAAAACGATGAAAATATCCATGTTGCTGCTGAAAAAATGACTGTTATAAAACATTGTACTTATCTAATAAAAATAAAAATAATTGTTTTTGAGTGGGGTTTTTGCTTCTGACTAAATAAAATATTGTGCTACATTTGTATATGCATGTATCAATAAACCAAAATATGCGGCGTCGCGGGGAATAAGACATTAATAACTGTTAGTTCTGTTTTAAATTAGCAAAACCAGGAGCCATGAATAATGTATTTTCTTGAAACTATATATCGGTAAGCAATATTTTAGTTCGGTTGAGATGGAAGAAACGCTATTATTAATAGCTAGTTTAAATTCCGATTACTATTGCCAAATACTTTATAAAATCTAAGTAGATCCATATCTACAAAGTGTACAAAATAAAGCAGACCTTTTTAAGAGAGAGTGGGGATTGGGGTGGGGGCAGGTGGAGTGGGTCACGCCATTTGTAAACTGTAATTCAATACTATTACATACTTTCTGTACAGTACAAAGTAATTTTTTATCAACTGTTAATTTTCTAAATGACATTGTTGGTCATATCTGAAAGGGTTATGTTTAACGTTGTTACATGAAGATACGTTGTCTTCTTTATTTTCCTTATTGTCCATTACAACTTCCCCTGTTATGGCATAACTTTGCAAAAACAAGAACATGTTTCGATTATTTTTTTAACATGATGACATAGATATACGTGTCATAATAAATACTGTTGGATTGTAAATGTGCATAAAAGACATCGCCGAAGAAGTAAATATAGCTTTCACCACGCTGACATACGATATCACAGTTGTAGTGATAACGTTGACAAAATAACCGGATGCGTATTGTACGTGATGTTAACCCATCGGAAAGAGAATAATACCGACAGCAACATTATCAACACGACCAACATAAAGAGAGGAAAACAAAGCTAAAAAAGAACACACTGGCAGGGTCGTGGCCAAATACGGATCTAGGATTTAATACGATATGGTGAGTATTTTTGTTTAATGTTACTTACTCGACATAGGTTTAATTAAAGACATTGTTTTTGATCCTCGAAAAGCTTCTTCTGTATCTTACCTGCTTAAGCACATTTTCGTTATAATGTGTTTAAATTTACATTTTATAACAGTTTGATGAAGTTAGGCGTAAATATTCAATGGCGGATCCAGACCCCAAATTTGACCTATTCACAGTTACAGAGGGGAATCATGTCGCCAGTCCTAGGTCCCATTCGAGTATCAAAAATGTTTCATTGTAAAAAAAACCACACAACTACTGTTCAAATGACATACTTTGTTTCCAAATGTAGCAAAATACATGAGAAACATATGCACACACAACCACATTTGATGAAACAACATTGTATATATATATATATATATATATATATATATATATATATATATATATATATATATATATATATATATATATATATATATATATATATATATATATATATATATATATATATATATATATATATATATATATATATATATATATATATATATATATATATCCGGGTAGTCCACGCTGACGTCGGTATCTACTTTTAGCAGAGGTCAATTTCGTGCTTATTTATAGATTTGGAAATAATAATTCTTTCGCAATATGTACTGTCTCACACAAAGGTTTTTGTTTAAATCGTCTTTACTCAGACTAAAGTAAATTTTATGCAGAGATTATATGAGAAACCGTGGACAAATATTGTTGAATGCATTTGGTATAGATAACCTGTCGGCTACCACCTTTAAGGTTAAGGAGAGCTGACTTTCTCAAATGTTACACAGTACAAATCTCCATTATTTTTAAATTAGCACGATTGGGCTTTAAACTAAAAAAAGATACCGACGTCAGAGTTGATAAACCGGATGGTCATGGATTGTGATCACAAAAGTAAGAACTTTGCAGATAGCAATGAGTCATTTTGGCTGCATGAGAAAGAAAAAAAGGTCGAAACTGTCAGCTACCACATTTAACGCAAAAAGTAAAAAAAAAAAAACCCCAGAAAACACGTGTTTAAATCGGAAATGCATTAAACTGAATCATCTTTTGTTTTTGCCTTGAAACCACGAAGCTGCTGTTTACCTTTAACAAATGCATACACATAAAGCCTATTATCATATTAGAATTCCATCTGCGTGCTAAAATGGCTTTACGCCACACACAAACGAGTGCGCATGCTTAATCAATATGAAATGAAATATTCGAAGTTAATGCCTACATCACAGTGAATGTGTTTTCATAATATTCATTCAGTATTTGCGCCTAAAGCGACTTGAGTGGAAGTTGGTCAAATTTACATATTGTTGTTTTTTAAATAAGAAAAACTTTGTTAAACCACACTTCATAATACCTTTAAAGGTAATGTCCAACAGTTTGCATTTAGCGAATACATGTAACCATAATTATTATCTTTCTTACACCTGTTTTGGAGAGTTTGTAATAATTTCTATATAGACTTATAGTCTAAGTAAAATTGATTTTTACCACTACCTAGATTTTTTAGACAGTATAAATGATGAAATAAATCGCTATGAATGTTCATTTTTTCCACATCTATAAATAAAAACGATGGAAATATCGGATATAAAAAGACATCCGCGTCAGAGCGGATAATCCGGCTGATTATATTATGCTATCTCTGAAATAAGCGGTCACGTGGATTTCTCAGTTTAAAAATAGAAACTGTGCTCCGTGGCTTAGATAGGAAATACCTGTTTGTAATGACGTGTGTAGTATTATGCTTCATTTTTCACATAGACGTAGGGCATCTACTAAAAAGAATTTTGATGTATTGTTTCAGGTAATACTTTTTTATTTTGGTTGTTTAAGTAACATAAATTTGTTCTAAACTGTCGCATACCACAATTAGCTATTGATGATATCTATGATTTTGTAATATAATATGACAATGTTGTCCTTCAAAAGATTCGTATGCAGGATTTTGTTAACGTCAGTCATAAACATTTAACGACACACTGATTAGGTCGATATGGATGCAGTTATTAACATAAATATTAAGTGTGCATTGTGATGTTCTGTGCTTCACAGCATACGCTTAATTGTGACCAAGTCGCTCTGAATTAAAAAAAAAAAGAAGAGAAAAAACACACATCGCCGTTGATATTATGCAATCGCTGACAGTAATTATCTTACCAAACAAAACAGCACGAAACTCATTTAACCCTGTTATCCTCTTCGCATTTAACGGATAATGAGCGTTGACGTTAATTATTGCAGAATTTAATATTCTTCTGCAACAATCTTGTTTTTATCTCGTGTTAGTATCTGAAATAGGAGAAAATTCGCACACAACCGGGCACTAAAATACGCTTGAATACAAACAAGTGTCCAGGCAATGCGCCGTATATGTTTCTTCAGACGATTAAAGCGACCTGGACACATTTTGTTTAGTTTTGTATATTTGTTTTAACTTATCTAAAATGCGAAACTTTGTTCAAACACAACATGTACTGATTTATAATACCACTTCCTGTTTATAAGTGAACTTTGTATCGTTTGATGTCTTTGTGTTCTGAAATTTACAAAAATTAATAACGGGTGTTATGCTAATTAAGCCATTACAAACTCCATGATGACAGGAACATATCAAAACTGCCATAGTAATGCGTAAAAATCGGTCAAAAAGTGAAGACAAACTTGTTCAGTAGTGATGCAACACTTTAGGTACAATATATAGCGCGGATAGTTCGCCTTTACGCATCAGGGACATAAACGCTTAATCGTGTCTGTTCCGCTTTAATGCGGCAACGCAATGGATCGTATTCAACTGCTCTATTTGCTCACATGTTAGTGAAGTGTTTTACTGGGGTGAATGGGTGAACGTAATATACAAACAACCATCAAAGTGAACAAAAGAAAGGCAGAAACTATACTAAGTAGCCATCAGAGAGGTTTTTATAATGATAATAGATATTAGAGTGAATTCATGTTTGGAGTATAAACAAATGAACAATGGAACGGAGCGTGGCGATTGGGTTTTGATTCGAAATTGAGTCTGTTAACACTCTACCTAAAACAACCATTTAAGCGCTTATAGTCAAAAGAGGACCAAAGAAACTTAAGGGGAAAAAAAAACGGGGCTAGTGAATTGGTTGCAATAAAATATTGAACATAAAACAGTTTCTTTTGTTATTCATAGCTCTTGGATACTAATGATGTGCTATGTTCATTTGGTCGCGGGATTTACCACGTGCACGTCACAAGCGAACACTGGATTTTGTTTTATATTGTAAGTAGAAAGACAAAAACAAAAAGTATAAGATTGCTAATAGAATTGTTTATTTAAAAGGTTATTGAATTGAAATATTAAAAAAATGTATTGTGATTATTTAGATACTTTTATCTAAATTTTTAAACAAAAGTTATTATTATTATTATTATTATTATTATTATTATTAGTATTAGTATTATTATTATTATCGCTATTATTATCTTTTTTATTATTACTACCATCACTATCGCAGAATCAGTTGTTGCTCGTTTTTTATTAAAACTGTTAAACTTAAACCAAGCAAATTTATCATTCATATGCATTTTAGTAAAATTATAAAAAAACGGTTAAATATTATAATTTTTACATGTTTAGAGGAACTTCCCAATAATACCGCAATTGTTGGGTGTGTTCATTTTTTTGTCTACGTCAATGCTGGGAAACAAAAAAAGGTTTATGTACCTTGTTTGTTTTTCGTTACATCTCCCCGACACAATTATGGTCATATTGTCGACGTCCAGCTTATTATTGGTGGAGGAAAACCCAAGACTTATGCCTGGATAGAACCAACGACACCCATCAAAATAGTTGGAAAACCTCCCTACAAGTTTTTGCCCCGACCGGGACTCGAACCCACGCGGTGAGGGTTTGGAGAGTTATAAGTCAGCGACTTTAATCGCTCGGCCACGGGCGCCCCCTTATGCAACGTGTATTTTATCGCTTCAGCCATGTGCGCAATACTTTGTTATTGTTGATTTTTGTTGGGTTTTTTTTTCTTGTTTGTTTTTTGTTTGGTTTTGTTTTTTGTTTTGTTTTTGTTTGAAAAAGAAATCAACGACAATAAAACACACAAAAGACACAACAAAAAACAAGCAAACAAACAAACAAAAACAAACACTATCTGTCTTTTACAAGGAAAGAGCTCACTGTTTTCTCATTTTACCGAGACACAGGACAACACAAATTTAACGCATACCACCTTTAAAATTAAATTTTACATACAAGGATCACTTTGGCAACTACAACTAATGTGCGAAGTATTTCCAGCTGACATGCGGTGTGCTGGTGGTTCTACCTAAATATTTGTCTGAGGCCTTCCTTCAATCAATATATCTGAACGTCGCTCGAATGACCATATTCATGTCGATGGGATGTATTTTAAAACAAAACATACACTTTGCCCTATAAAAGACGTTTTTTTCTTTCTTAGATTTGTGAGTCACAACATCGCGAATGCATTCATGCAGAAACCTGACGCACCTTGTAGTTATCCTGATTTATTTCGGAAATTTTCAATAGGATGCGATTTATCCGGGCAAACTGGGCCCTGAATAAAAGGCTTAACCCAAATCGGTTTATTCTTTATCTTCCAAGCATCATGTATTTTAATCTGGTAAATCTACTATCTGTACTGGAGGGAGGCCCTGGTTCAAACTCGATGAGCGACCTACCTAAGTCGTTAAGGTTACGCAAGTGTAATAGACAATATACATAATTTTAAAATATACGAAAATATACGCAACTAATGTATACATTTATGTTGATGTTTATGCCAATTTTTAAGACAATTCTCCACCCAGTTTTGAATTTATTGATATTTTTTCTTCTACATTCGATATTTAAGGTGTTTTCATTTTAGAAATAAGAGAACTCCAAATATTATGTTATATCATCTTTAGGAGAAGGGGTTTTCTATTGAGTATCGTTTGTAAACAAAATTGCATTAGACAACACAATCGAACATGAAACTTGATTGGTTTGTCTCAAATTATTCCAAATATGTAATTAATTGTTTACAAAGTCAACACGTTTAAGGCTGATTTTCCCATTTTTTCATAGCCAAACGATTCATTTCGGAGTTGCTCAATATGTTCTATAAAGTATTTTGGCTGATGCTGCAAAATATAAAATAGTTTCACCACTTTTTTAGACTTTGAAATTATCAGGTAATAAATTTGTAATCAAATTTAGCAAAAACATTTCAATTAAAATTAATTTACAAAATAAAAATTAAACATGTTTTATTCTTCATCTGGCAGAGTGATGCAGAAAAAAAGTCAAAGTGAAAAAGATAGGAAGAAAAAAGTTGACCATGCATTTGAACCCTCAACCCCCAGTTTTGAAGCATTTCAACCCTAATTTTGATGCTCTTCAATAAGTGGCGCACCTTTCGGGCTTTTTCGCTGTGACAATTATTTCCTCATCGCTCTACCAAATTAAAATTGAAAGATGTGTAGTTTTTAATTGTTTTTTTGTTTTTTTTGCAAATGAATTTTAATTTTTTGGTTTGTGCTAAATTTGATTACACATTCGTTACCGGGTATGTTCAATGTCTAAAAAATCAAAACCATTAGGTGAAATTATTTTTTTCTTCCGCAGTATCAACCAAAATACATTATAGAACCTTTTGGGCAATTTTGAAATAAATCGTGTAGCCATCAAGAGCTCGGTGCTTTTTTGCAATAAAGTACAGTAATCAGGGAAATGGGAAATGGGAAAATCAGCCTAGAACGTGTTGAGTTTGAAAACAATTAATTATATTTTTGGGGATTGTTTGAGTCAAACCAGTCAAGCAACATGTTTGTATCGTTTGTCTAATGTTATACGTCGTTTCCAAATGATACTCAACAGCAAAACACTTCTCCTATAGAGAATATAACACAATATTTCGAGTTTCTTATTTCTAAACAAGAGACACATTTAATACTAATTGTAGAAGATAAAAATATCCATGAATTCAAAACTGGATGAGAGAAGAATTTTCCTAAAATTTGGCATACACGCCTACATTAAATTATACAACTCATATGTTGTTTTAATTTTTAAATTATTTATATTCGCAATTACACTTGTTTTACCTTATGATGGTAATGGTACAGCTCCCTTGCTAACGCTCAAGAAAAGGGTAGTTTTATGACGGTGTCAGGATAAGGTGAGTGTGGTATTATGCCAGGGATTCACGGCATGCTATACACAGAAAGGCAGCAAATATAAGGGTCGGCCAAGTGTTAACAACTTGCTATACACAGTGAAGGCAGCTCTTAATCAGTTTCAAATGGACACTGTCTCCAAATAAGTGAAATACCGTTTGTGGGACGTAACAAACAATAGCAGGGGTGGAAGTTGGGAACATTGAACAAATAAAACATTTTAAATAATTGCAAAATAAGATTAACTTTTTATTATCAATGGCTAGTGTTATTTCTTTTCTTCAAATACCTATGCTATAAATGTACATTTTGTATTTCATCTGCATCAGTTTCTTATAACAGACCGACCTAAACAATACAAATGATTATCAACTTTTTTATTAAGCGCAGCTTAACTTCTTATTTAACTAATAAAAACACAATTATTTTAAAGTTTGCGGGAGGTCTAGATTGTGTTTCAAATTTAAAATCTCAATTTTCATGCACTACTTATTTAATGTCTGCAATATTTACTTATTGATGAAAAGAATAAAAATGGCTTGTATTTCATGAATGAAAAACGCTATTGTGTGAAATCTATTATTTCTTTAGTCGTGACGTCTCTGCTTGGGATTGGTGTAATTTATGAACTTTATCAAACAAACTAACTCAGCATTTCTTGTATAAAATAAAAAGTTAACGTTTACTGCCTTTGTTTCATTCATTCATACATTTTAAAACTCGTAAATTCTTCGCTTCAACCGGAAACTATTAATAGTATATTATTTTACTGTATTGTCATCTGATACCATGAATGAATCGAATAGTTGAAAACGGCTGAGATTAACGACACATTTTAACAATAAACAAAGAACTGGTAGATCTGTATCAATTTCATACTACATCGCATGTTGACCGAACCGAACATATCACATAGTTGCGTATGGTTCAATGTTTCTAATACTTTACTGCGATTTTCGCATTTTACTTTAATCCATAGGGCCTATGCACACCAGGTGTCGCTGTAATAATGGTAAAAGAAGAACATGTTTAAACAAACTTTGGTTTGATAACTTATAATTTGACCATTTTAATCGATTTAATAAATGATGTCAAAAGGCAGAATACCTTTCAAAATGATAGGCAAGTTATATCAAGTTACTCTGATATAAAGGCACTTTCCATTTGTTTAAATTCATTTAATATAACGCAATGCTTTTTTCACAATTTAATGCGGGCGGTATCTTGCAACAACAAATGCAACATGAATGTTCAGGTACAATATTGTTGATATTTTGAAAAATGAACAAAAGAAGAGTGTAAAATTAACCTGTAACAAGTTAGTCAATTTTAAATTTACGAAGCCCCCCCCCCCCCCCCCAAACCCCCCATAAGAAGTTACTGCTTCAGTCGGCACTTGATCTGCGCGCCTCATGATCACCGGGCAACCGTTACTATAACAGCAAAGCGGCCTAAAAAAGCACTTGACAGGAAACCAAGAGGTCCGCTGTAAGAGCCCTTGGCTGCGGCAAGTCAATTGTTGATGTTGAATTTTGAAATGGCATTTACCTTCCTATTAACGTTACTAGACTTATGCTCATTCATAAAATATAATTTTCCTCATAAAAAACCTGTATCTACTATCGTATTCCACGTTTTGAATACAATAAACTCGAAACTGTTATCTCTTTTGGGCTTTTAAGTTTAAAACCTATACTATCCCCAAAAATATCTCTTTTACGATTTATGTATTGATATATATATAATGCGCTTAATAATTTTAGCGAATTAAATATACATTACTTCAGTGAAATTATCTCAACGGAGTTTATTTAATGGTTTAAAACACGTACAGTGTCAAGAACCTGAATGGAAAGACAGAAGTAAATCACCCCATACAATGTGTCTTTTAACATATGCCAATCAAAGTGTCATTCGATTGATTCAAGTCTTTATAATATGACCTTGTCCTTATCACTAAAGCATATCGAAGTAATTAGCCTGCTTATAAGGAATTGACCAGGTTAAGGTAAAAAGTGCACATCCAAATCCGCCACCATATTTGCTGTTGAGACTCTGCCAGTATTTGTCTAGTAGTTTTGCTTTAAACTTTAAACTTTCTTTATTTGTAAGCAAAACAAAACAAAACAAAACATCAAACAAACAAAACAACAACAAAAATAACCCCACCTACCTACTAGAAAAACAATTAAAAGACAACAAAAACAGCAAAAGCAAAATAAAAACATCAGAATACAAACAAACAAAAACAGCAAAAACAAACAAACAATAACAAATAAACAAAAAGCACACAAAGAATTTTGTTTGGCTAGTCAACAAATATGGCAGATTTACTTTTAATGCCTATATGAATGTGTACATGGATTAGTAGTGCAATATTCAAGAGGGGTAAAAACTGTTTAGCCTATCTGTAGACAAGCCGGTCGTTACTCTCTTGTTGTTGTTGTTGTTGTTGCTGCTGCTGGGGCGTAAAAAACATGCAGTGTATATTTTGTGTTTATACGCAGCAAAAACACATTATTATGTTGTTGTTGCTTTTGTTTTTATTGTTGCTGTGGCGTAAATCATTCTGTGTATATTTTGTGTATATACGCGGCATAAAATTAGTAGTGTGTTTTTGTGGTTTGTATATTTTGAGTTTATACACAGCAAAAAAACCCCCACATAGTTGTGTTATTGTTTGTTTGTTGCTGTGGCATAAATATGTTGAGTATAATTTGTGGTTATACGCGACAAAAAAGCATTCAGGTGTAAAAAAAACAAACATCTAGCGTATAATGTGTGCTTATAAAAGACAAAACGGTATGAGGCGTAAACATACAGCATATAATTTACATTACTCTTACAGAAAAAACAAACAACACAACATGAAAACATCTTACATATTTTTCACATAGGAATTAGGATGTGAGCGTCCGTAGTGTAGTGCTTAAGACGGTGGACTCCGGATCGGAAGGTCCCGGGTTCAAACCCTGAAACTGACCACGAGATATTAGTCCTTGAGCAAGGCTATTTACTGCACATGGCACCAAGTACTGAGTACATGAGCACTGGTTCTACCCAAAAAAGTGGACAGTCGAGAAGGATTATTATATGTTGAAAGAACGTGTTTCCCAATCGACTAGCAATACACAGCTTTAAACTAACCAATGAATTAGGAACACAATTTAAACGGTAGAGATATAATATGATAATAAGATAGGCCTAATTATCATTTACTGCAGATATCTGCAGTGGCACACCACATTTAATGCATCTATTATTTATATGAGAATGAGGTGCATTAATGCATATGCCCAATTAATTTTCAAGTATTTAATAATTCATTGCAACACCTGTAACACCTGTAATTGCCATGAAATATCAGTTTCTATCAATACTTCTTTCTGTTTGTAGACCGGAACCAAAATGTCGTCTGTTATACGTTTTTAGACTTTTCCTCATGTTATACTAATTTTGTACTTGAGTGAAAATAAAGTATTGCCAGTCTGTCTGCCTTGTCTATAAATAATTTAACACGCCAGCACCATGGAAGTTAATTATCACTTCTCAGTTAAGTCGCCATTTTGTACTGCCATATTATATCATTGCACACTATCCACTATATTTAATGAACATATTATGCTACGGTTGACAGAAGGACTATATGGTTGGTTAATAAAACAAGAATGTGCAATAACTCGAATCAAATTATCGAATAAAATCCGTGTGCATAACACTGATGCATCGTTACTCCCAGAATACCGATGATTTGTACTATTTGCCGGGCGAAGGACTTCATTTCATTTTTTTCAGCTGACCTGCGGTGCGCATGCGGTTCTACAGACATTCGTCTGGGGTCTTCCTCCACCAAAACAGCTGGATCGTAATTGGTCGCTGCGATGCATTTCAAAAATAAAAAATACAATGTTATTTGCCTGCTGATCACATATTTATAAGTCTTTGGCAATTAATGTAGATCCAGATCCGACATCTCCCGGCGAAGAACTGTCTGATCCGGATTACACTACTTGCTGTCTTGTCTCTGTTCATAGGTACATTAACATGCGCATGCTGTATGTATTATATATACGGAATAAAGCAACAACAAAATAAGCTTGAGCTTCGAACACAATAAAACGCGATAAGAGTTAAGGTTAGACTGCACTAATTTGAATTTGCTCCGTTTGGTGTTACAAGACACGGCGGGAGTCTGTTCTTTATCATGCTGTTGGCTTCACAACTGAACATGCGAGATGGCGAAAAAAGTAGTTAAGTGCTTATCTAGTATTAAAATGGCCACACATGTTACGACCACCCGCCCCTCGTCCCCTTCCCCCACTCCCAACTTACACACACGCCCCCATCTCCCCACCAAAAAAGTGTACATTATTAGAAAACTTCAACTGATTTTCAGAAAAATGTTACTGCCGGTAAAAGTAGTATTGGTCTATACCGCATCTACATCCATAGTAATAAATGCCAGTCAGCTATGCCAGTCTATTAGTATAATATATGTTTATATGAATATATGCATAATAACAGGTTCAAATATTTTGTCAAATTGCACCTTTCTAAGTAAGCCAGGTTTTAAGTTTAAATTGGTCACTTTCAATGATTAATTGACAAAAAGAGGTGGAGTGGTCAGTATCGTCCTAAAGGTAAGCTTGGTGTCCCCTTTAAAGATGGTATCCGACAGTTTGGTAAAAAAAAATCTCAAATAGCCAAATAAGTCATTGGTACCTGAAAAGGTCTTTCAAAATACTGTTCATTGAAGCCAAAGATCTTTGTGAACAGTCAAGGATAAATCTCCTCTCGTTATTGCAAACAGGTGTTTCCTATCCGAGCCACGCTGCAGAGATAGCTATTTTTAAACTTAGAAAAACACGTGACCACTTACTTTTATGGAGTCATCCGGGCAATTCGCTCTGACGTCGATATCTAATTTTAGCAGAGACCACTTTCGCACTTTTTAGAGTTGTATAGCGTGAACATTTAGAGGTTTTTTTTTCGCGATTACTACAGTCTTACAATAAAGTTAGTAATCACAATCGTCTTATAACGACTAAAATATGTATTTATTCAAACAGTCTGACCAAATTCCCCTAATCAGTGGTTAGATATTGGTACGTGTATTTAATATAGGCAACCACCTTTACGGAATTCGTCATTGCCAAGTTAGTACTAAGGTTCGAATATAGAACCAGTACATCAGGTGACACATGTAACCTGTATTTAGTCTGCCGACAATAATAAAATGATTATTGACAAATCGTTTGTTGTGGGATTTTTAGTGAACGAAGAATGATTATTTACACAAGCAGGTTATAACTGGAATATGTGATTACAGCTTCAACATATATGCATTTATTTTTTATTTCGGCAACCACATGGTCTACGTGTACTAGTATATACATGTATTTACGTACAAGCAATGCGTGTACTGACTTAATATTATATTTAATTTTCGATACTTCTTAAAACAGACAACCTTCCACTGCGTATGTTTACTGTCACATATAATGAGTATATTGCTAACTGGTTGGAATTACTAACTTTGAATGTAGTTTCTATATTGGCCCACGCATAGCACGACATTAAAAGTAACAAAAAGTAACCCTCGATTGTATATCATTAGCGACTAGCTAATAGCAATAGCTCTTACATACATACGAATACGAATAGATACATAATAAATCACTTTTTTCAGAGCCGATATACTCACAGACATAACAAAACATAGAGGTCCGCGAACTAAGTCTTTCTAAAAAGTCCACATCGATTCCATTTCAAGTTATAATACATATTTAAATTTTTTAAACATGACTAATTTCAGCGGCCATCTTAATTGTGGGGACATTTTAATTGTGATAATAATATCAGTCAATCTTTCAAAAAAGAACCTTGATGAAAGATATGACTAGATAACAGATATACGACTCTGCCCAATTACCTTCATTATGTATGAATTACCAATCGTCTATATCAGATGTCACCAGACCAAAAGGTCATAGAATGAGCTCGACTTAAATGAAAACAGACAATAGAGCGGAAACGCCCAAAATGTACGGCATGACATTTAATGGAATCGCAGAAACAGTTACACCTATGCTTGTATACATTTTTATATGCGCCCATGGCCGAACGTTTACAGTCGCCGATTTGTAACTCCTCGGTTCCACACCGCGTGGATTTGTCCCTGTCTGCAGAGAGAGCCTTAATGATAGTGGATTTTTCAGCTGACCTGCGGTGCGTCGGTGGTTCTATCCCAGGCATATGTCTTGGGAGCAATAATTAGCTGGAGGTCGCCAAAAATGGTTGTATTTTGTCGATGCGATGTGATAAATAAGCAACAAGCATTTTGAAAAATGGATTTTCGTGCTTTGTATAACTATAGCAATAAGATATTAATACATTCGTAATACTTAAAACAATGTTAAAAAGAATTGAAGTGTGTTGATTGGTCGAGGGTTTGTCCCTGTCGGGGGATTAATCTAAATGACAGTGGGTTTTCCAGCTGACCTCCGGTGCGCATGTGGTTCTACCCAGACATATGTCTGGGTATCAATATGTCTGGGTATCAGTAATTAGCCGGTTGTCGCCAGAATTGGTTGGATTTTGTGAAATAAACGAACAAACATTTTGAAAAAGAATATTTTTTCGTTCTTTATATAACTATAGCAGTCAGGTACAGGTGCATTCGTAATCCTTAAAACAATGTCAAAAAGAATTGAAGACTGAAGATTGTCTACAGATCTAAAAAAAATTTAAACACATCGCAGAAACATGTTCAAATCATTATATTATAGAAAATAACGTTGTTTTAAATTAAATAAACCAGTATTTCTGTATAAATAATGTGATGGTTACCAAGCGCCATCTTCTCTTTGCTTTGTCCACAGTCATTACCGAGAATGTATGATTATTTAATTTTGAACTTTCTCTCCACAGAAAAAGGACCTGCTAAATAATTATTTAATCAGTGTAAATATATTGTATTTTAACTTGTTACAGCTAAAATGCAGAGACATATATGCCACTTTAATAAATACATGTATATGCTCTGCTGTGTTCTTTTGTTGTTTGACTTATTCCGCCTTTATGATCCTCTGAGACTAGTTTCATCAAAAGTCTTCAGACCATAAATTTATGTTCAGTCCTAGCTGGACATTTTCTAACATTAGATATGGTTTTGAGGCTAAATCTATTCCTAAGAATTTTATTGAAACTCAATTAAAATATTTTTTTCTAAAAACGCTCACACTCAAAACAACGACACATCTTTATTATATTCACCAACGCTTTGGTTATGATATTTTCTCAATGATACCATGCATTACATAGTTCAGCACCTGGAAATAAATAGCCAGTGTAAAAAACAACAACAAACTATTCTTGTTTAACAACCGTTTAGCATTTCATAGCATTAATTGTAAATGAGCCACAAACATTTACACTTAACCCGCTGAATGGGAATTAACCTGGCTTCAGCTTGTGGAAACAGTGTAGATCCAGATCAGCCAACTCCCACTGAGAGTTCCTGATCGAGATCTACTCTATTTACTGATATGTTGATTTAAACGAAACCTTTTGCACCTATCAATGAAGTTTTAAGCAACACTATGGTGAATAAATTATATTGTTAAGACGACTAAGGGTTAATTTGTATGAAGAATATTATGTTACCATTTTGTTCATTATCTGATTGGGTGACTTCTGTGCTGCACAGGAAGAGTATTGTACCTTGGTCGGTCTTTTTGCATTATATCTTCAACTATAAACACAGACTTATTTTCATGGCTATGAAATTCTCACGCTACACGCGTACACAACAAGACAGAAAAATCATTGTTAATATTTTGTAGGGTTGGTTAATTAATAACGCGAGGTCGTTTAAATAAACAGATTTCCCGTTGCTTAACATAACCTGAGTAGCAAGTTTTGTGTGTGTTTACTCGAACATATCCATGCGGATCATTGAGTTACTTTAATTGAACATATATTATTACACAATATCAAGTAAAGAACAACCCTTAAAGGTGGTATCTAACTGTTTGCCGACATCAAATACATATAACAATAATATCGAATCATTGCTCTGGGGACTTTGGACATAATTTTTGCATAAACCCATGATTTAGTCTCAATAAATACGATTTTTGAACGCTAACTGAATTGTTAGGCATAACTAATTGCGAAGAAATCACTCTGAATGTGTATTCTTTCCACCTGTATAAAAAGCTTGATAGTGGTCTCTGCTAAAAATAGATATCGACATCAGAGTTAATTCTCCGGATGCTTTGTAACGTGATCTCTAAAGTAAGTGGTCACGTGGCTTTCTAGTCTTAAAAATAGCTATATATGCAGAGTGGCTCGGATAGAAAATACCTGTTTGCAATGACGAGTGGTGATTTATACTTGACTGTTCAGACAGATCTAGGACATCCATGAACAGCATTTTTCAGTACCTTTTTGGGTAACAATGACGTATCTGTTTTTTTTGAGACAATAAATTTGGGTCCAAACTATCGGATACCCCCTTTAAATTGTAACCATATTTTATCCAATTAAATACTCATTCAGCAAGGGGAGTCCCCAGCTATACATGTATCCAACACTTAAAAATAAAGCCAAAACTTAATTTTAACGTTTATTTACTTACACGGAATATAAGAGTACGGGCATTCATATAAAAGAATTCAGATAGATCAAGCCTATTAAATAAGCGACAACAAGGGCCTGGGATGGGATCGGATGGGATTTGCCGGCATTTTTGCAGCGACATTTCTATCGTTATAGCACAGGGGCACTTATAAGGTGCCCAGGTACTGAACCCGGCCGGTCCATTATACTGACACCGACGAGTCAGGCGTAATGCTGTCCCGTAAGCCCCGAGCGTTAGGAGGGAAGCCACTACTATCAACTTTGAAGTCTTTGGTTTGACCCGACCCGGGGTTTGAACCCGCGACCTCCCGATCCGCAAGCCGACGCTCTACCAACTGAGCTATTGCGGCCGGTCCAGGGGCAGGTGTAGGATTTGACCTTTTAAGGACACGTTTGTTGATGTTGTTATTGTTTTACGGTGGAATGCGTCCCATTCAAATCCGTTCCTGGACAACTTCATGATTGTCAATCTTGTTGTGACGTCATAAGTTTATAAAAATGTAATAGCAAACAGTCAGCAAATACCTGACAACATTGAAGTTTAAAAAAATCACCATGTCATGTCGGAGAAGTGTTGGTTTATAGAGTTTATACTAAACATCTTTCTCACAGCACTGCATTCAACTGAATATAACAGTAACAAATAGATTGGTAAAATTTCACCGTTTATAAAAAAAAAAAAAAAAAAACGCTTTAAAGTTTATTTTAAATTAGGACATAAAGGCTTATGGCGAAACAAAACAAACAATTTTGTTATGCAAAAATATGTGTATTTTGTTTTATGTCAATATGAATAAACAACACTCCTATCTTAGATTATGGAATAAGCATTAGTAGTACTTATCTACGCACTCAAAAAGCAGTTACTTCAATAAAAGTAGTTTTATATGATGAATAAAGTAAAACACATCGAACTATCAAATAATATGTCACATTAAGTGTTTGCTTGTATGCATGACAAATATTTAAAACCCAGGGGCCAAATGTATAGCTCAGGTGGTAGAGCGTCGGCTTGCGGATCGGGAGGTCGTGGGTTCGAACCCCGGCCGGGTCTGACCAAAGACTTTAAAGTTGGTAGTAGTGGCTTCCCTCCTAACGCTCGGGGCTAAGGGGACAGCATTACGCCTGACTCGTCGGTGTCAGTATAATGGACCGGCCGGGTTCAGTCCTTGGGCACCTCATAAGTGCCCCTGTGCTATAATGATAGAAATGTCGCTGCGCAGTATCGGCAAAAATGCCGGCTAATCCCAATCCCAATCCCAAATGTATAAACAGTGTTTGAATTTAAACCAATGGTTAAAGTTTGGTTGCCTAATACATTTTGGTTAACTTGCTGCTTAGCTATTGCATAATGTGTAACCGGTTCCAATTTTAACCATTTTTGGTCAAATTTAACCATTCTCCCAGTGGTCTGTAAAAGTTATAACCCAAAAATAAAAATGGCCGCTCATTTAGCAAAACCAGTTAGAATGTTACATTGTGGGATACTTTGGTTAATTTAACGTTTGGTTAAAATTGAGCAGTTCGGTTAAGAAACAAAACAGTTAACTGCCTTTACACAAATAGATAACCACATTTGTTAACTAACCAAAGAAGTTAAAGTTAACTAGTTGTTAGAAAATAATCAAATGTTTACCTAAACCATTGTTTATACAATTGTGTGCTAGAAAGAACACATAGAAATGTCTAAATAATAATATAACAACATAATAATAGAAATGTATACCATTTTACCTGTAAATTGACATGTACCATATATTTAAACTAAACGTAAAGATATGTCTGATCAAGTTAGTGAGCTAATAGTGTGTTTTAAATTGAATGTACTTAAAGATGGCATTCGACAGTTTTGACCATTTTTCCCAAAATAATCAAATAATTGATTGATATACCTGAAAAGGTCCCGCAAAATACTGTTCATGAATGCCCTAGATTTGTGTGAACAGTGAAACATAAAACCACTCGTCTTTGCAAACAGGTATTCACTATATGAGCCACGCTGCAGAGATATCTATTTTTAAACTAAGAAATCCAGGTGACTACTTACTTTTGGGATCGCGTTATATCGTCATCCAGCTAGTCCGCCCTGACGTTGATATCTATTTTTTGCAGAAATCACTTGCGTGCTTATTTAAAGATTTGACAAGCATAAACATTAGAGTGTTGTTTTTTACAGGTTGTATTGTCTTAAAATATAGGTACGTTCAAAATCGCTTTTACTTAAATTAAAATATAAGTTTGTGCGTATTTAAGGTTTTTAAATTTGTTTGCATGCAGAGAATGAAAACCATGTTTTAACATTTATCAATATGTTTTAATACAATTTAAAGACAGCGCTAAACGATTTGAGATGGTAAGACACCATTAAACGGCCTGTTTTAATGGCCGTGTTAAAATCATCCAACTCATTATTATAAAATATTCAGATATCAATTCAATATTGTTAAATTGGTACAATTGGTATGTACTCAACTGTAACCTACGTGTCATTTTTCTCGTTTGATAACTCAATATGATGATTTTGAGTTTCAAAATTAGAAGCTTCGTCTTACAATTTTAATGACTAAGTATTTCACAACGCATCAAATAACTTAATTTGAAACTAGAACTTTAAATTTAAACAAAGAAAAGGTAAGAAAACGTTTAACATTGTAACTACCGATGAACGCGTTTGAGAATGACAAACCTTATAAAACAGCTTAACATGGGTTTCAAATTAATCTGAGGGCGTGTTAAAGTTAAACATTGTGCGTGTTTGTTGTAGTCAAATATATAAAACGTGTTTATAAAACGTATTAACATGTACAGCCGGATAATCAAATTGCTTCTCCACATCTGATGCCATACCTTAGACTGTGTATTTAATCACATTATATTTTAAAAGTAAAATTAGACGCTGTTTAACGAAAACAGAATTCTTCGCGCAAATCGTTTTATCATCATTCATGTTAATACGCATTCATTTAAAAGCTATTCTAATTTAAAATGCACACGTGCGATCGTAATTAAACTTAGGTTAATGTCATTTTACAGCTTCTTAGATGTCAATATATACTTAACCCAAACATTTAAATATTAATAAAAAAGACGAATCCTCTGGTTTTCTTAAAGTACGTTTATCAAACGTTTTGAACCTTTTCTCATCCTTTGGCCTGTTTATCTTATCTATAAAAATGAAATATAGGTTTTAATACGGACTCATTAAACCCGGGTAAAATTGGCCCGAGAAATTGCGCAAAAATGCCAGTGGTTTCATATTAATAGTGACACGTAGCTGTGAATTTAATACTTACCAATTAAAGTTGGCAGAAAATGTATACTGATGGGAATAAATGGCTTGAAAGTGAGACAAGATTTAAGTTGGAATTATCCGAGGCATTGTGAATAAATGTTAACGACACGACGACTATAATGGGTGATAAAACGATCGCAGCGGGGAAGACAAAACAAAAATTGGGCGTGTGCAATTTACATGGCTTAGTCCGTGATGACAGATTTCGCTCCACAATGTAGTATACTGGTGCACAAAATAACGAGACTGGACTGTTCTTACATGAATGTTGTGCAAATACTTAAATTGAAAAATGCACAATTTTAAGCAGATAGTTTTTGCAAACAAAATGCAGCCCTTACACATATATTGTACTTAATCTAGTACTTGTATCCGCTGCCCATTGATAATTTCATTTTATATATTTTATATATATATACATATATATATATATACATATATATATATATATATATATATATATATATATATATATATATATATATATATATATATATATATATATATATATATATATATATATGGGCTAAATCTCATCTCGTCATTGCAAACAGACATTTCCTGTCCAATGAGCCAAAGTTAGCGTTTTTTAACTAAAAAGCAAACGACAACATAGTTTTGAGACGATGTTATATCGTCATCCGGTTATTTCGCTCTGACGCCTCTTTTCTGCAGAAATCACTATCGTGCTTATGTATAGATTTTGAAAGAAGAAGCATTCAGAGTGACGTTTTTTCGCGATTTGCACTGCCTCATAGTATTGGTAGAGTTCAAAATCGTCTTTACTTGGACAAAAGTCTGAGTTTATGCACAAATTATTACCTAATTCCCCAAAGCGGTGGACATATTTTGTTACATGTATTTAATAGGTAGATATAGGCAACACCGTTTAGGGT
Organism: Sinonovacula constricta; assembly: GCA_007844125.1. NCBI lineage: Eukaryota > Metazoa > Mollusca > Bivalvia > Cardiida > Solecurtidae > Sinonovacula > Sinonovacula constricta. The sequence goes on from CM017558.1 coordinate 35,168,921, forward strand.
ATTTTCTGCCTATGGGTTCACGTGCCAAAGGAAAAAAATTGAAAGAAGTTCTTTGTACGAACATAGTTCTGTTCTATTTAAATTTACGACAGATGTGCTTTTTTAAATCGTCTAAAATTTATCATTTTATTTTTTATCTTCTTCACGACGATTAAACATACTGAGTAATCCAGTACAGTTGAACACGCAACGTCTTGAACAGTTCTTTAAACAATAACGGTCAATGTGTAACGCAGGCCGGCGCTCCCCAACGGTCACCCATCCGTACACCGGCCACGGTAACCGTTGCTTAACCGCGCACATCGGGAAGCCGCTTAAACCACGTCGCTAAAGAGTTAACCCCGCAGCGAGGCTGGTTTGAAGCGCTTATATTTCTACCCCTGCGGTCGTTACAAATGTTTCAATGATAAGGTCCAGCTAATCTAGTAAAATTCAAACGGCATCAATGTAACCTCTGTTTAATTAAATATTGATAAAGATTAGATTCTAGTGTATTCACTTTAAGAAAATATATATTATCTTGTCAGTTTGGGAATATTTCATAACTTATTAAAATGGGAAAAAACACTGGTGAACAGGACCTTTTACGAAAAATACGAGTATGTCTTAAATTAAGACAAAAAGGAATATCATTTAGTCGTAACATAGTTTGGAAATAAACCCTGGCACAAATTAACTCGTTAACGTCTTTTCATGCGCTGCTGTTGCGGAGACACTAGCGCTTCTTTCGTTCGCAAGTATACCAATGTCATATACCATATAAACATACTGAAATGAAATACAATCTATACTTACAAACTTTCTACAGTCACAATGCGGGATTCATATCTATGTAATGATCACAACAATACGCGGACTACTTTCAAATAATAGAATGAGCCTTTTTTTTAAGAGGTTTAATTGCCCACCCACCTAATTTATAACCTTAGATGTGCCATCATGTTACCTATTTATTAATGGTGTTCAGTTATTGGACCATGTTATGTCATCTGCTTAAGATAAGGTGCCCTGCCAATGTTGGTGATCTGATTGATTTATTTTCTGCACTTAACAAACGTGAAGTGCTAATGAACGATTACATATCTATTAACATTTATAGATACTTTGTGCGCTTGTACAGTTGTACGACTTTAGAAGATGGTTCGCTTGTGAACTACGTGATTACTTCACAGAGAATTAATGGCATAGTAATGATTTTATTGATAATGTCTTTTTTTCATTTATGTTTTTTTCTGTGTTGTAATGTTGCTCGTCTACTACTTAAATTTGTTTCCTCAGACTGCTTAAAAAACCACGGAAATATAGAAAACATTTCCTAATACATAATAAAACGATTCTTGTGTCAGCAAGTTATTTGGGGGATTATATTTTTTGTTATTTTTTATTATTTCTTTCTTAATTCAGATGATGTAGGCCAAGACTTACCGGAAGTAGAGCATGACGCACATTTACGTCATTCGGAACCCTTTGTACCGGTGGATTATCTTCGCCATCTGTGTCCAAGCAGGTATTGCTTTCTTTTGTTGTGTTACAAAATTGTGTAATACCTCTCTAAGCACAGACTTCTATGTACATTAAGTAACACCATAGTTTAAGCTAGTGTTAACTGTTATAAATAAACGGCAATGCTGACAAAAACAACAACAACTGATAACAGTTTGTATAATGTATTTTTATTCATAGTGACCAAGGCCATTGTTGTTGTTTTGTTGTTGTTGTTTTTTTTGTTGTTGTTTTTTTGTTATTAGGACTATGGAATCAGTGAAAGATACGATGTTTACGAATATGTCAATGCAGAAATGTTCTTTAAGTTCATTAGGGCAGTAAAAAGGGTGAAAAATATTTAATTTTTCTGGTGCGAAGTTAGAGCTCTGTAAAACCGGTTTAAGCACCCCAGTCGGTCCATATTGCCGACTGACCGTTCCAAGGCGGTAACTGTCAGGTTTGCCCTTTTCGTTGAATGCCTCATCACAACTTTGTTCTTACATTTCGCTTTTATGTGAAATACATTTGTTCTGTGCCTTTTCGGAGTTTTGTATATGTTGCAATGCTCATAGGACTTTGTCATATATTCTTAAATGCACATGACACATGGTTACGCTTAAAAACGATAGCTGTAAGATTATGACTGTGAAAGTTGAAAATGTGGGGGAGGGGAAGTGGGTTTGCACGGGTGCGTGTGTGTTTTTATTTGTTGTCGCCTCACTTCTACGGTGACAGATAAAAATGAACATAGATAAATTCTTCATAAATCACGATAAATTGATAAAAATATAATGATTGCGAATGTTGCTTAAAGATGAATATATCTGGACAAGACAACAACACACATTTGGTGACATCTAATAAATTTTAATTTTTAAGGAATTTTATCAATCATTACGTATTCATTCATGAGCACTTGATAAATATGCAAACTATGCACGATATTTTAGCATTTATTTATTTAAAAGGTGTGTTGAAGTTGCATAACAGAATAAATCAGCTATGCAACGACTTTGCTACTAAATAACCTTTGTTCCTTAAATTGTTTAGAAAAGTATCAGAAATTCCAAAGGGGTTTTATCCTTCGCCAAAAGTGATTTGGTGGCATTAGTATGTCCATTAAAACTGAGTACCAGTTCATAAAACACTGAGATCTCTTCATTCAATGCCATTAAGTCGGCCTAACACTGGTATGTAAACACTCGACTGAAACAAGTTCTGTTCACTTTTCAAAAGCACATTGAACAAATATCAAAAGGCAATTGAAAAGTTTAAATGAAACATATTGCTCAATTTCGCACGTGTTTGAAAAGGTAATATATTATTGAAACAAGGCGGGCCACTCTTGGCAAACAACAAATGATTCCGCAAAGGAAAATGTTCGGTGATTATTGTGTAATCAACGATTTAAAAGTGTTGGAAGTATAGGCCAAGATGGTTAGAAAAAGGTTACAAGTGAGCTGAATGTTATTAAAAGTTTTAGTTATTTAGTCGCTGATTGTTAGTTTAAATTGCTTTTCATGTCATTTTAGCGCACCTGTGTTTCTTTCAAATGTGGTCCCGTGGAGTGTGAATGAATACATAAGAGTATGATGTTTATAACGATTCCCACAACATGATATGAAAATGGGTGCGACTAGCGCAAGGAAAAACTCATTCATAATAAATGATTTTTTAAATATAAATTGCTGATGAAAACTTTGTTTTAATCAAGCGTCTATGTAGTGAGTTCAAATGTTATGCTATTTGAAGAGGGTTGGTGTAATATGATTTCAACACGAAGTATTTTTGAATGAACACTAAATTTTGAATGATTTTTGTTTGTTTGACACTCCTAAGCATTTTACCGACACAATGATATTGCGGCATTTGGCAAAAAAAAATCCCATATAATCAAAGTAATGCACCTAATGTCACAGAGAGCTTATTTGTAAATTACATTTCGTTGTTCAATTGGTGATTATAAAATTGACACCGATTCACAAAACATAAAACTCCATTATAAAATTAAATGGTTGACAAATGCAAAATTTACCGACAACAAAATGAACATCCTGCAAATGCTTACACGTGAATATGGTTTCATTAATTGTAATTCTGATTTCTTTCTTCAAATTGTGTTAATCATGCAAAGAACACAACAATTTATTTGCAGTTAAGCTAATGCGATAATTACATTTAAAATTGTTTAATTTGATATTTTGAAGTTGACACCAGTTGTCAAAATAAATTAACAACGAAAACACATGTACATCTTGTATGAATGCGAGTTTTTCTACTGTTTTAGGTTTTATTTCTTTAAATATTTAAATGCGTTCAACGAGGACAAACATTTGTTAAATGTTTTGCTGATAGACAAGTTAATGAATGGCATGTCACAGGGGGTTAACTAAATTTCAAATTTTATTTCAATTCAATTTTGTTTAATTTCAAAGTTTAAAAGTTAAACCCGATGACAATAAATACGACTAAACCATTTACATCATGCATATATGAATAGTTTTATGAGTAATTTCCTCTTGTTTCTTTTAATATTGTTTTGTTAAAAGCACAAAGTATTGTTCGCAGATCAGAACATTAACACATTTTTATGTCAAAAAAGTTATTTTTTTCTTTAATTTGTTAGTTATGTTGTAAGTAAAACTTATTTAATTTTCACCGGTTGACAACAACAAACAAAACAAACAAACAAAAACGACAAAACATCGTGCATCTGTGATGTCAACAATTTTTATTGTATTTTCTTTAAACTGTATTTATCTTTCAAAGAAAACTTTTAGTATATTTAATGTTTTAAAAAATTGGACAAATAATTGAAGGAAATTCAAAATGATGCATTTTAGGGCACACCCTAAAATTCGCCTAATGACTGATTAGGCGGAAAATAGTCCGGCCCATCGTCTGCGTGCGCTAAGCAATTACTCCCCAATGCAAGTCAATTATGTCGTTTGCTTTAGACCTTTTATCGTACATACAAGCGCACGACTATTATAAAAAATATGAATCCAAAATTAATAATTTATAGCCCAACTTCTTGGGCGGATATGTTTGCTCGTGAAATAAGCAGGCACAAGAACAGATGTTTTCATTTTGCATAGAATTGAAGTAAAAAGCAATATTTCAGTTATGACGTAATTGTGAACATGTGCTTTATTTACAATCAACCGTCGTTATATAATGGCGAGCAATGGATTTTGTATTTGTAATCGTAAATACGATGAGTTTTAGTATAAAAACGATTGAAAATAAACTTACGTATTACTTGTCTTTATTACCTTTCTACTTATTTTGTTGTTTTTGTTACTTACTGAATGTATGTTTACATCATTGAAGTGTGTGAATCTAGAAGGGTGCGGGCGCCCTTGGCCGATCGGTAAGAGACGCGGACCGTAATGTAGTTGTAGATAGTCCCTAGACGAACTGGTTGCAGTCCTGGTCGGGGCGAGAAGTTTTATTCTGGGAGTTCATCCAGATAATGTGGTTCTACCTAGACATTAATTTAGTGACTTTCTTCGCCAGATATACCTTGACGTTTCACAAACGCAAAGGGGTGATGTGTCTGGAAACCAAATCCACCATCTCATACATAGTTTGTGATGTCTGCATCGGCCATTATAATTACGTCTTATATCAATAGAATAAAGTTGTTTAGTTTATTTAAGAGAATATATATTTTAATGGAAAATGAATAAGTACATACTGAGTATTTTAAGTAAGTACTTTAAATAATAAATTGCAAACTTAGTGAGTAAGAGTAAAAGAAAGGAAAAGTAAGAAAAAGAAAAACAAGGACAGTGATTTCAAATTGTTTTTTCGAACACGAATAACCGATTCGGTGAATTTCTTTTGTACAAATTAAAACTATACGTTTGATGTTGAATATTTACCATTAAGCTGTTCATTTTTTAGCTATAGGTTTTTCTTAAATTTATTTTATTTATTAGTTTTATTATAGTTTTACTATATTATTTTTATTTAAGTTTTACCAGTTATGTTAGACATATTTAGACAATACTATTTGTAAACGTAAAATATCATTCGTAATGATCTATTTATACATGTAAAATAGTCACAAATTGAACACTTACCAATGACGGTCAACAATGGATTGTCAATATTTAATCTTGCCTTGTTAGATAAGTTCAACACTACGACAGAGTGACAAAAAACTTGAAAATCTGATTGTTGTCACTAGCTGTTACAGATAAAATTGTGGCAAATCTCAGACTTAATTACACAATATTTGAAGTTTTTAAATTTCAATGTTTATTTTTTGTCTTAACATCTGCTGAAATCGCTTCATCATTGTTTATATAGTGTATTTAACGGATACTCTTAGTTCCAATTATGGTAACAAAAAACGCAGCCATGACTGCAATTAAGAACGATTAGGAATCTTTAGTTTACATATTGCTACACAGAACGCAGTCATGATGTTCTTAAAGAAAACAAATTCACACGTGTCTTCGTTTCGTTTTCTTTTCAGCTTAGGAACTTATTTTTAAGTACGTCACATTGACCAGTTAGGATCACTTTAGGGACGTCCAGCGTTTTTGGTGGAGGAAACACACAGACAAATGTCTTTTTCTCTAAAAGTTTTCTTTGATACAAAATTATTTCTATTATCTTATACTTACACGTTCTTACCGTGCACATCCTATCAATGGACAGAAGAACTGCAGTATCTGGTTTAAGCAACGCATAGTAAGAATTTTTGCCTATGTACCAATGTCTGGTGCAAGGTCGTGGGATCGCACGCTGAATTCTCTGATCCCGAATCATAAGCGTAAAGCGACGGGAACATGCATGCTACATATTTATATGTAGAAACAGACAGTAAGCAATCGGTCATTTTTAACTTGTTAAAATAGAAACATTACTTTTAGAATATTAACAATAAAATAAGTTCATTTAAAGTGGACATTTTTCTGTCGCCAAATACTATGTCTTAGCCTATATGATCTTGTAGTTTGGATGTTTAAATGCCCCTAAAACGAGTAAAATATAACATTTATTCTTCTCATTAACCAAAGATATATAGGTAAATATATATAATTAAATCCTTACTTTCGCTTTCGTAGCCATAGTCGATTGTAACCAACAAATTCATCGGGCATTTCCGTTAACACGCCGAAAGTAAACAGCTTCTTCGGTGTTTGTCCGACACGAGGTGAATTCTAGATTTGTGCTGTTCTTCTCTACGAGTTAATGATCTTTTTCTTTTCGATTTAGAAAGAGCTGGCGTCTATTTCTTTCGAGTCCGGCTTCCTTCGTCCGCCATTGTTATTAACGAATTAAGGGTCACGGACGAAAGTAAATACGGGTCACAGAATAATACGAACGCTTACGTAACTGTTCGGAACATTTCGGGATTCGACCGTAGTAATTTAAAATCGTTTTTGACTTCCCAGTGTTAAAATATTTTTTATAAATTTTATTATTTTTATACTCATTTGAAATAATGTTAACAACCATGGACAAACAGCAATTATATATGTCATATAATGTATCTGAAACGTTATTTGCAACAAATTTGATGATGAAATTTCAAGCCAAACTTTAATTGGGTATTCCATGAGTAAGAATTGTTCTTTATTTACAGAATATAAAAAGCGAACCTACCGGTTTAATAGTGAATAAAAAGTATCGAATACATAGACGTATTCAATAAGAACAAGATATGATGCATAAATATAAAAAAAATTAACAAACATGGACTCGATGCATATTAAATCGAACATAAAAACTTTCAAAACAAACTATCAAATAAAATAAATAAGACAATTTCATACAGAAATATGACTATCTGAATCATTTAAAAAGTTAAAGTTTGAATTCAACTGATTTCTTTTCTTCTAAAAATTCATACTACTTAACTTTTATTGTTACAAAAATAAAAAGAAAGTTATTATTAGAAATGCAATTAATTTGAACAACATTATTTCATAAAATTATGTGATTAGACATGTATAGTATAAATATCACCTGTTCCGAGGGGTCTTCTGTGCATTTAAGTCAACGGAAACGATAGATAAGATATTATAAATAATCACATGATTGTGCACTGTATTCCTCATCAATTGTAAAGTACATGTATTGCAAGATGGTATCCGAATGTCTTCAACAAATACACGTAAACCTGGACTGGATGATTGGGGCTGATTGGGGCTGATTGGGGCATAATTTCTGTAAAAAGTCAAACCTAAGTCTAACAAAAGACGAATTGAAACTATGTCTAAATTGTAAAACAGTAGAAATCGTAAACTAAATCACTCTTCACGTCCATTCTTTCTAGAAGTATAAATAAGCATGATTAGGATTTCTGCTAATATTAAATATCGACGTCAGAGCGGATAACCCGAATGATTATGTAAAGTTACGGGTCACGTGGTTGTCTTATTTTAAAAATAGCTAACTGTGCAGAGTGGCTTAGATAGGAAATACCTTGTTATGACGAGTGTTATGCTTCACTTTTCACATAGATGTATTACATAAATAATCAGCATTTTGCGAGATCTTTGCAGGCAACAGTAATTTATTTAATTCTCTGAGAAAAAAGAATCTGGTCCATACAATCGGATACAAGCTTTAAGTCTCAACAGAAAGTAAGTTTAGAGAATATAATTATATACTATTATCCGAAGTAATAGACCTTTGATTTCATCTAGAAACAAGAATCTACCTGTTTACTCCTGTTGTTTAGATATATTTTAATAGACTATGGCGTATAAAACATATAGAGCTAGAAAACGTACATGTCCGCATTCTCAACTAAAATATTCTTTATTCGTAAGTCATAAACAGAATATATGAGATTAAAATTCAAATTATATAGAGACAAAGCAGTAACGTAACACGATATATGCTTTAGTTTGAAAAAAATATATATATTAGAGGGTAATGCATAAATAAATTACCCTCTTAAAAGTAAATTACAAATGCTTGCTGCAGGTAAATATTCATAAAAATTGATTTCTTTTGATGTCCAAAAGATATGTTCTACTCTTAGAAGGTCGGGTATTACCATTTGTAAGCACTGAAGTCAGGTGACGTAATTAACTATACACAAAACGAGCTGCACTTTAACAAAATGTTAAAACATCCAATATCCCATTTAAATATATCTATAATTATTGATATTTTTATGAATGTTATTAACAATTTATCGACATCTGTTATGGCTTATTTCATACAAATGACGTAAACGATATAATGGATAGTTTGAATAGATGATTTCCTTTAAGTGGTAATGATATCTTACAAATGCCGTGGTTCAAATACAGAAACTTCATACACGTTTAAAAAGGCAAACTCTCTTAGCAATGAGCCTATTATTATTATTATTATTATTATTATTATTATTATTATTATTATTATTATTATTATAATTATAATTATTATTATTGTTATTATTATTATTATTATCATTATTATTATTATTATTATTATTATTATTATTATTATCATTATTATTATTATTATTATTATTATTATCACCATTATTATTATTATTATTATTATTATTATTATTATTATTATTATTATTATTATTATTTGCGTAACAATAACATTCTGATGCATTAATATCACTGTCTATAGTATAAACACTGTTATGTCGTCACAGAATAAGACGAGATTAACGATAATAACACAAACGTATAGCACATGCCTGAAATTAAAAATTTTTAATCACCAATAACAAAAAACTATTTTCTCTTTATTTCTTGTCGAGCGATCAATGAGCTTATAATATATACATTAGTGAATCACTAATAATACAGCCGAAAACACTTATTGACAAGGCGGTGTTAAACTATGTATGGGTTGCATTTAACGTGACAGGTAACAAAACACTGTGATTTCTGCATTTCTTAGCCTGCTTCGTTTGGCAATAACCAATATAAAATCAATATTTTGCTGACCGCTGTATGGATTAGTAACAAGGCGAATTGCTAGATACTCCCTGGTAAATAGTGAAGATCCTGGCCACCCAGTTGTTTGGGAGCTAGCTGATCTGTAGCTACAATATTCTGTGTTTAATTCTAGTCATCTGTCTTATAGTAGTGTAAGTGTCGACTTTTCTGGGGCAAGTTTTTTTATCATATTGAAAAAGTGATTGGCTGTAAAGAAAATTTCTTTGTATAACTAATAACAGAGACAACGTTTTAACATTGTGATATGACAGATGTTTTGCAATTTCGTGTCATCAAGACAGTTTTACAGTCATATCAAATAACCCTAAAGGTAATGACACGAACTAAAGATTAAAATATAATTAAAAAATAATAAGGACAATTTTGTCGTAGACTAACATGTATACTACACATTTAGGAGACTGTAAAACCGAATAATAAAGTTAAATCTTAATTACAAAATTTGTGTATTTTTACTTTTTTTAGTTGCGATTAGATTTAATAAAACTTCTATTTTGTGAAAATAGTGTGGAAGTGTGTGTTTTCTAATTGTTGGAATATACAATTGTGATGTTGTCATAGACAGACAGCGGTTATAGCAAATTGTGATGGATGAGTTGGGATAATAAAAGAGAATTGCAATACAGATGAGCATAAATACGCAATTGCATACAAATTGTGATTGTCAAACGTAATTAAGCATTTGATCACTGCAGGCTCGGTACAAGTACAAATGGACAAAGAATAATGGCGGTGTAATCACGAACTGTGTGACCCTCGAACAGATTCTATACTTATTCACATACAGTCAAACCTGTATTAAAAGACCACCCTCGGGACAGGGCAAAAGTGGTCTCTTAAGACAGGTGGTCTCTTAATGCAGCATGGTTACTTTTTGTGAGAACCACACTTGAAATTTACAAATTGTGTTGTATAAGCAAGGAGCAGAGAAAGCAATAACATCAATATATTGTATTAGTGTAACAGAAAAGTTAGGCCTGTAAAGGTCAACTAATGTCTATAAAATTAAAAAAAAATCAGCACATTAATACATGTATTTTATCAAATATTGTGTTCGTGCATTTTGTATTGTGTACATTCCTCCTGGATTTTCACAGTCAGTTTGTATTTTGTGCTAAATCCTCTGTCGTCTTGTAATAAAATTAGTATGTAATTAAAGTATATACACTACAATTTACCTGTCATCAAATTTCAAACAACAGTTCTAAAATCATCATTTAGCACTGAAATAATCATGAATGGTAGTTTGTTTCACAGATGATGTCATTCGCATGTCAATTAGAATGTGACACTTGCACTTGACGTCCGGTCGCATCCAGAAACCAACGATAACATAAGTCTTTCAGCGAGTCATTTTGAGTTGAACGTTTAACTCGTTTCACTTTCGAATTTCCATGTTCATATTCGTCCATTATTTCACGTTTTCGTTTTGCAATGTTCTGAATCTGCGTTTTTCCGACACCAAACTCAGATGCAACAGCACGACAACTTTTCCCACTGTTCAAAAGTTTGACAACTTGGACACGATCGTCTACTGTAAGGCACGTTCGTTTAGAAATGTTGATGCGTAATGCAACAAAGAACAACTGTTCCAGATATTCCATTACATTACTGTATCCAATTGCAGTTTGCGCTTTATAATTGTATGTTTTAAGTTTTTAGCAAATCAACTTATCGTGATTCATACAAACATAACTTTGATTTACTTTTAAAGAAACCGAAGTCGGAACATGGTCAATAAGTGTCAATACGAGCGGTAATAGGGCACACTCGATTAGGTGTGAATCGAGCGCGGGCTTGATGTGTACATCGACCCAGTGACATTACGTAATTTCCCAGTTTGACACGGTCGATTGCAGTGATTAGCATAGAAGAGCAAACGTGTAAATTAATTGCTTATTGTGTGGTCGTAACTAATGTGTGAGTGGATTAACGCGGTCGCCTATAAGGGTTTAATTAAAGCATGTTTGACATGTTTATGTGCGGTCGCTGGACGCAGATCAAAGGTGGGCGCTAATTACATTACAATTACAGAACAAATATGATCGGGCGGCTTTGAAGTGGTCGCATAGAGCAGGTGGTCGCCGGTTAGGGGTGGTCGTATGGTCAGGTTTGACTGTATATCGGCCACAAGAGCACCAAGAAAATGAATGAATCACAGGGTTAAATTGAAATCCAAATTTTATCGTTTACGTTTTTTATTTATGTAAAAACAGTTCCTCTTTATTAAAAATGGATCATTTATTTCGATGAAAGTGTATAAAAGACAAGTTAGCATTTTTATAGTCCCGACGAGCGACACGTATCATTCGGACAGTGTCCGTCAGTGCATCTTTTTGCATACCAGTCCGCCCCATTTCAGTGCCCTATCGTTAAGTTTATATTATTTAGAGTACTTTAAAAAATCTCCCCCGACCGAGATATACATACACTTGAATATTTGTTGCGCGTAATATTTACTAAACTATTATATGTGGTATCCGACAGTTGGACCAAATATTTTTTTTTAGAAAATCCCATGCAAAATGCTATTCATAGATGACCTAGATGTGTATGAAAGTGAAACATTTTACTTTAATTGTCATTACATTCAGGTATTTCCTATCTGAGCCACGCTGCAGCTATAGCTATTTTTAAACAAAGACGCAGCGTGACAATTAACTTTTGAGATCGTGTTAAATCGTCATCCGGGTGGTCCGCGCTGACGTCTGTATCTATTTTTAGCAGAGATCATTTTCATGCTTATTAATAGATTTGGAAAGAATGAACATTTAGAGTTATTCCTTCGCAATGTGTACTCTCCCACATATAAGTAGAGTTCAAAATCTTTACTCAGACTAAAATATACGTTTATGCAGATATTATGCATAAATTTCCAGAAACCGTGGGAAAATATTGTTACATACATTAAGTATTGGTAAACTGTCGGGTGCCATCTTTATGGCCAATGTCATATCGAAAGTCATTGTATGTCGGGGCATATACCAATTGCAGTGACTTCCATTTCTTGGGATTGGGATTTGCCGGCATTTTTGCCGGTACTGTGCAGCGACATTTCTATCATTATACCACAGGGGCACTTATGAGGTGCCCAGGGACTGAACTCGGTCGGTTCATTACAATGTATACTGACACCGACGAGTCAGGCGTAATGCTGTCCCCTTAGCCCCGAGCGTTAGAAGGGAAGCCACTACTACCAACTTTAAAGTCTTTGGTTTGACCCGGCTGGGGTCTATCTCTTGTTTATGGACATGCGTGTATAGGGAATAAGCACGTTGTTTAAAATGGGTCCTTACAACCTGACCGAAAGAAATGTATTGAATTATTTTATACCTTTTAAGAATATAATGCGTGAAAATGCCTGATTTACGCTTGGAAAACATTTTAATTAAATAGTTTCGGCGGCATATGTTAACAATGACATTTCTTGTTGTGGTCAAATGTGTACATGAAACCAGCATGTTGTTTGTACTTGGTTTCTCAAGCCTGTCTGACAAGTAATTGATTGAACTATAAATCAAATTATGAACCCCTGTATAAATATACCAGTATTAAACGATAATTATGTCTGATGAATGCATATCGAAAGACGAAAACACATAAAATCATTATTTATTGACTCTTACATATTTGCGTTCAAAACTAAATAATACAAATGTCCAAACTAACAATACAAACTATAAAACACGAAACAATTAGTCAAAGTTTACTGTCCATTCACATCTTTCATTCTTCTAATAATATATTCGTCCTACAGAATATGTGTACGTTATCAATCTACTATCAAAATATCAATGGTATTCTCAGGTTTATTATTATTATGCGCATAATAGTTTTAAAAGCCTAAACATTGAAGACAGATATGTCAATAATTCGTGAGCTGTAACAAAAACTATGCAGTTTAACAAACTTCAAACATCCATTCAAATATATCTTAATTTGAAGTCATAATTGAACTTATAAAAAACAGTTTAAAGGGTTCTGGTAGATAATGACATCAATTAAGTCATTCATGTAAATGGTATAATTGATATTTATCCTAATAAGCGATTTCTTTAAAGCGACCGTCTTACAGATAATTATAATTACTCGAAGATACAAAATATGTACGATTATGTATAACAAATGTCAAAGATACAGACACGCTTACACAATTATGACATGGATTTTGACGAGAAAATTTTCTTTAAGCAAACATTTAAATAAATTTCGCTGACTTTTATAATCACTTCAGTAACCTATAATATACCTGTTATTACATGAAATTAACGAGTATTACCACAAAAATATGACAGATGCCTTAAAAAAAGACATCGCACATTCACCAATGACATGCACTTTGACAAGTGCAAACTTATAAATATCTGATAAATAAACTAATTCAATATCCTGCAGATATAAAATTTACTAAAAACACGAACATATATTAATAATTTTACGGATGAAAACCCTTATTGACAGGTCGGTGCTGAACCATACATAGATTACATATATCGTGACAAGAAATACAACTCTCCGTGATTTCAGCAAACCATACCCTGCCACATCTCGTAATAACAATAATACAATCTAACATATTTGCTTACAACTTAGATTGATGAAAAGGAACATAACTATAGGGATTAAAGCTTCTAGTAAAACTCCTGATAAGCCAGCTGTTTGATAAACATTGACTTAACTTAACTTTTTTGTCTTAGTATTTGAGTTTTACGGCACATCGACGTTTAATAGGTCATACGGCGGTAATAGTTTTTGCTTAGCAGTGTAAGTGTTAAATTGATTGATTTTGGGGCAATTTTCTTTTATCAATATATTAGAAATACAATCGGCTGTAAAACACCCACTGTACAAGCTGATAATCGATATGACGTTTTAAAAATTATGATATGACATATGTTATGCAATTTCGTTCCATTTTGACACTCTCACAGTCATATCAAATATGTTATATAATAACTCGATAGGTAAAAGACACGAAATGGAGATTGCTATATAATTACATAATGATGATAATTCTTATCGAATAACGAACCAAATAAAATTCGTTACTGTTAAACAAAATTATACAATCATTTTTTTCACTACGAAATGTATGTAAATTTATCAGTGGCGGTTTTTTAAACTTTCTTTAGGTAATGTGTAGTTAGGTTTCTAAAAGTGAAAAGAGTTTTATCAAGCTTATATTATCTTTATATGCGATTAATTTGTCGTCAAAGAAATCATAGCACTTAAAACAAATGGAGATGAAAAAATTGTTCTCACTTTGTCTACTCTGTATGCTTTTCTGTAAAATGAAAGTGAACATTGTGGTATGTGCCCTGTTTATTTCTACAGTAGACATTTTGCATTTACACAAATGGTTTATACATATTTCCAAAATTGATACATTTCCTTTTATAAAGACATGCACACATTTTTCTTTATGGGACATTAACTACTATTAAACGACTTTTACGTGCAATTATAGGACAGCATTATCTCTTGGTATTTATGAATGAAAACTTGAACATGGAAATATGACAAGCTGCTATGCGTACTGTATCATATATTAAAATTTGAAAAACACACAGATCTAAAGTAGTCATTTGCATATAAAATGTCGACAAATAAAACAAAACTGTGACGAAACATTAAAGTATATATATCAAACCAAGCAGTTGCAGCCTTGGAACGGTTAGTCGGCAGTGGAGCCGACTACGGTGCTTAAACAAATTTACAGAGCTCAAATCTCGCACTTCCAAAGTGATTTAGAAAATGCAAAATTCAAATACGGTAAGGAAAACATTTTTATTATAGCCAAACTGTCCAAATGACCATAGGTCAGGTCGTGTATTTTAAGACGTTGTATCACTAATTCAATAATAAGACAGTGTAAGTCACGTCTCTGGGACACTTTCTTGTTTCTTCAGTCAATGAATAAGAAATAATAATTAAATATGACACATATTTAGAATGATTGCGTAAAAAGATGGCAATGTCTAGTGTGGATTGTGTTTGCCAAGTCACTGTAGATTGTGTATTGTAAAACCTACGCCTTCATTAATTATTATCAAAGTTTTGGTTGTAAAAATGGGCCATGTTTAATGGATTCTTATGAACGAATTTCAGCAAATGTCATTGTTATATGATCTTTTCTTTTGATACCTGTCTGACAGTTGAATGGTATTAATTGTGTTACATGTAACAGTGGAAACAGCTTTACATCGGAGATCGCCCACCTGACAACTCCTACATTTCCTATGCAACAACTATGTAGATATATAATTTGTTGTGAAACAATAGGCAGATTAACACAGTCACGGAGAAAAACAAAGTCATTACCTTTATTTTATTTTATTTTTCAACTCTTTA
Organism: Sinonovacula constricta; assembly: GCA_007844125.1. Lineage (NCBI taxonomy): Eukaryota > Metazoa > Mollusca > Bivalvia > Cardiida > Solecurtidae > Sinonovacula > Sinonovacula constricta. The sequence goes on from CM017558.1 coordinate 35,184,691, forward strand.
CAACTAGATTCACAAATTATTGTATTATTCAATGCCGCGCTAAAGAAAAATGAAAAGAATCATGAATGAACCACATAGCTCACATCCTGCAAGAAAACATTGATCCAGAATCTATCGTCGAAACGTGAAAAGTGTGACGAAACAAGCGGAATGATACATGCATTGGACCTACCCTCTCATGGTGAACTTAGGTTTGATGGATGATATTGTTCTCGGGGCCTAACATTCTGCTTAATTTCAACGAGATTGAAAGTAGAGCTTCATAAAAATAGAGGTATCGGCTCATCAAACACAAATAGTACACACAATTAATCTCCACCAGTTATGGCTATTTTGTGAAACCTTACTTTTTCTGAGCTACGAATACCAACGTGCCTGCAGTGATTTCACTAAGGTACGCAACGGTGGGTATGTATGTGCGTTTAAATAAGTTATTTGACAATGACAAAGATGTAAATATTTATGATTGGGTGTGATGTGGTTGTTGAAGATTAAGAAAACTCTTAAACATCACTATGTGTTCGTTTCAGTAAGAAGCCAGTGCTCCGGTTCGGCCTTGACACTCACGGCGGCACCGGAACCTACCAAGTTTACTTCAGCCGGATACCCCACCTCATATGCAAAGTAGGTTGTGCGCAGATTGAAACTTAAAACACATATTAAATTGATCTGAAGTTTTTAGGTTTTAACGTTCCATTATCGTATTGTAAAATGAAAATGTGATGTAAAAACTACCCCGTTCCCTACCAGACGCGGGATATTGATGTAGGTATTTGAAATGTGTTAGTGTTCCATCTATTTGCTACTCGTTGAAGAACTTATATCACAGAAACAAACTTTTAAAATTGTAAAATATCTAGAAATATCACAATATCCCAATGTTTGTTATCATTTATGCATTTTGGGCTAAACACAAGCTAGCATTTGTTAGTGAGAAAAATGTATTTTTATAATAATTCTAATATATATATATAATTTCTTTTTTATTTATTCATTTTTTCATCATTTGTGGTTAGAAACTTGGACTTCAACTAGAAATAGGAAAGAACAATAGCCAACTCTGTCTATTTAGACATACTTTAGCTGATGAGTAACTGGGATAAGTATGTTTTCTTCTCAGACTGAAGCTGATGCTTCGATGAATGGGGCAAAACAGAGATATGAATTGAACATTGTATACTACTGTGTATCACTTAAAGCGTCAGGCACTAAGTTTGATTGCAATTTAACTTTTTCAGTTAAATAACACGATTCTGCTATTGTTTAGAGATATTCTCATTAGGCAAAATGTATCACTGTTGAACAGTAGCTGGGCGGCGACCTTTGATGCTTGGTATTAGTGCCTTCTTGTCTAGGTTGAACTGTTTCGTAGAAATGACCGATGTGTTCCGAGTGCGATATCTTTCTAAAGCGGCCACATTTCCTTTGCAGTGATCTAACCTGTCAATGGCTGATTGACTCCGGGACGGCTGGACAGAGGGTCCTTATCTACTCTGACCATTATGACCTTGACTGTCCGCTAGGAGATCGAATAAACATATATGACGGTAATTGAGGCTTGATTTTGTTACATTACGTGGGGATTTGTTTATAGCCCAAGTCTCAGTTTGAAGATTATGCATATTATTTAATAATGGCACATGAGGCAAACTAGTGGCATTAAGTAAACATGTTAGCTGACAGACGCGCATGCACGGCTACACCTTGCAGCGCATGCATGGATGTGCATGAAGTTAGCATAAATTATCATTTGCCTTTAAGCTTTTGAGTATGGTAGGAAAATTTATATAATGCCACAATTTGACCTCTAACGTTAAAACGTTTGTTGTTGTTTTTTTCAATCATTTGTTAATATAAGCATTATGAGCGCCCGTGGTCGGGGATTAGAGTCGTGGACTTGTATCACCTCTGACACCTCGGCCTTTCACAAACGTAGGTTCGAGTCCAGGTCGGGCGAAGGATTTGATGTAAGACAAAGAGGGATCTCTAACTGGCCCGCGGTGCGTCGGTGGTTATACCCAAACAATTGTCTAGTGTTTGCCTTTACGTCATTATAGCTAGACGTCCTTATTATGGACATATATGTTTTGGCACTTCGATATGTTTCTAAAATCAAATACAAAAAACAAGCTTTCAGCGTTCATCACCAAGAAGTTTCGATTAATACATGCATTGCCTCCGAGATCTAACTGACGCATTTATTTTATTAAGCATGAGTTCTTATTTCGTCTGTCTGTACTTAGGGAGTACAACATCTGACACGCCATTAGCCACCGGGCTGTGTGGAGCCAACCTGCAGTCAACTGACTATGTGTCCAGCAACCGTTACATCCTGGTTACCTTCACGTCAGACTCTAGCCAGGTCGGGCAGGGGCTGCAGTTTACTTATCTCAGCGCACCAGACACGTGTAAGTAAAAGTTTAATGAAATCGCACCATACCATTTTGTAAATCTAATTATGAAATTACATTGAGGCAGTTAAGATGGCGTGCACATGTTGTCAAACATGTTTTAGAAGCCAGTTAGTAAATGGCCCCCAAACGGTGGTAATAGTACAAGTTGTACTTGAAATTGTTACGTCCTAGTTGTGCATGTACAATTAAAGGCGCTTCACATATATCGAAATTATGTGGAAATCAACATTGTGTAAAAACGATGAGGTTCAGCCTGTTTGTGGCTTTCAGGTTTACGTAAACATAGATTTGGCAAGTTATTGTGTAGACATGTTATGGTCATATACATTTGTCACAACAAAACTGAATTCTCTTTGGAATATAATGTCTTCCTTAGTATCAAATTCCAAAGGAGCACTTGTCTTAACCAAGCAGAGCATAAATATTAATCAAAACCCAGGTTAAATTAAACCAGTAGCACATGTATGTTCACACACATATATTTATGACATATATTACACATTATATTATAAGTGGTGCTTTTGTTACATATATATATATATATATAATAACATACACAAAACTTGTACGTACATATGACACGTTAATATAATGATTTTGTTAAGCACCTTATCATATTTTTATCTTCTGACGTTCTCAGCTGGAACAGGGTGCTCCGCGGAATATGCATTGACTGCCTCCACAACCTCACAGTATCTGACATCAGCAAGCTTTCCATCCCGATACACCAGGTACGAGATTTCTTCGCCTCTCTGGAGAGCTGTGTCTCTTATGTTATGCACTTTTATGGGGAGTGGGGAGTACACTAAAACAACTGTGTACTGGGCAATGACAGGAAATCGCTACGAAAGAGTATGCCACATTTAACAAGGTAGCGTGCAATAATAAGTGTACCTTGCAATTATAAAATAAAAAGCTGGCAAAAATAAGGTTTCGTAGCTGTTTGGCGACGCCTCGTTTCACACTCAAAACCGGATAGACCGAAATTAACGATGCAGCTTGCAATTAAAAAATATGCAGCAGACACCAAGGAAGAAAGCAAAATAGTAGGTGCCTTGGAGTTATTGAGCTACCCTGTTAATTGTTGCATTTATGTCTAAGACTATGCCCTGTGAGGCGCCATTGATGTTTTAAATGCATGCTCTTTCTTATAACGTCATAATTATGTCTTCATATATAAATCTTATCATCACAGTTGTAATAATTATAACGGCATTTAAATAGTATTGGTAGATGGAGACCTCTGCATTGTGTACAACCCGTTTTTTAAATAAATTTTAATTTAATAATCTTGATAATTTCTAGACAAATGAGTTCGATTTAATGCAGAAACATGCCCCCACACTATTTACTCTCATTTAAATATGTTTTGAGATATTCTGGAGACGTTTGAATTTTCAATCTCTTAAATGGTGTTTATTTTACACCAGCCAACCCGTCTTGTCAAAAACTTCAGTTTGCTCCAATATCTTCATTTCCTTGACTAATGGATATCACAAACCATGGAAATACATTTGCATAGTAATAATTGTTTTCCTACACTTTTGGAGCGCTGAAAATCTCGTCACATGCAGGCCTTTGCCAGAACTGGAACTCAACGCTGTCCAATGACCAAACGTAATCAGTTGTTGTTGTTTTCTTTATCTAATATGTAGTTCGTATTGCGTCATCTGAACAGATGTTATCTTCTCTGTTTCAGCAACATGGCGTGTCGTTGGTTAATTACTGCCCCGAATAATTCGTCATTTATAGAGATAGAGCTAACATTCACCGACATTGAGACGGACGGTACCTGCGCCTATGACAAGCTGCTCGTTTACTACGGTACCGCATAAAATACTTGTTAACTGTATTCCTGCAAGATGAGCGTGTCTACCGCTCTATGAGTGTTTGTCCCACAATAAACGTGTGTTTTACGCATTGAGCGACTGTCTACCGTACTGACAGGTCTGTCCTGCACTTTGCATGTGTCTTAAGCATAAAACAGGCATCACTCGCAATAAGGTTGCAAAAAGTCTGTCCCCCGCGTTGAAAGTTCCTCGCTTAAATAATGTGTTTGGGATGAATGTTGTATCAAGAGCATAACTGATGAAACTTTCATTGTATAGCTTTTAAACTATTTCCATTAATATTGTGTTTAGTAACGTAAGATACACCCACATATATTTATAGCTATAGACATTATGTTATACTTATCATATTAACTCGGAGTTGGAGCTTTGCAATATTAAAGTTATCAACTTTGGAACATAATACATAATAATTATTTCTTAAGGAGTCCTTATTATCTTTTCCTCCGACAGGTAGCTATATCTGCGAGAACCAAGTCATGCTTACAGACTGTACAGCTCGAACGAGCGCTGACGCCACCCCGGTGAGGTACAATTCCACCACCAACAGTGTTCTGATTTTGTTCAACTCTGACATTTCTACTGAGCACCGGGGTTTCGTCATTAAATACACAGAATATACTATCCCTACGACGACTGTGTCCCCAACGACCACAACAGCAGCTTCAGTACTGGTTGGATCGACGTCAACTAAAACAGGTTTTTAAGAATTTGTTATTATAGCGAGAACATAACTATATTCATTTTTCTATTAAACAATATCACAAGAGCATTTTTGTGGCTGTGTTATAAATAAATACTAAATAGTTTACTGTTTAAACATAGTGTTCCCTAATTAATCCACATTCGCTATTTGACCGGACCTGGTAGCGCCATCGGTAAAGCGTCAGCAACCTTCCCCGGGATCGATTCCTAGCCGCGACATAAGTCGTTAAAATTGTAGTGTATAGCTCCCTTGCAAACGCTCAAGCAAATATAAGAGTAGTTCCACGATTGGTTTGCCCGGACTCAGGATAATGTGACTGGGTGTGATATCATTCCAGGTGTGTACGGCACGCGATACACAGTGAAGGCAGCACTATATCTGCTTCTAATGGACACCATCTCCAGATAACTGAAATACTGTTAGTGGGACGATAAACCCAATAAACAAACAAACTTTCGATCTTTGTGAATATATCAAATAGTCTAAAATCTTCGATTTTATCAAAATTACCCTTTAGTTTTTGAAGGGCAGTTCACACAAAATTATGTACGGCACTGAATCTCCATTGGTTGTCACCGTTTCAAAATTTGACATTTTTTTCGAAGCAGTGAATACCACACTGCTTGCTGCGCTTGTATTCTTTGGGAAACTACATGTAAACATTTAACTTAGGAATGAAAAGTATCATCCAGAATAACAGCAGGATCAAAAGACATGAGCTAAATTCAAATAACTTCCTTTATGCACCAAACATATGGCAACTGATTTGTTTACTGAAATTGCCTTTGGTGAATAGAACATTTCATAATATTGCTAATGCTATATTAATTTAATATTTAAACACATTCTGTTAACACATTTTTTCACCAAGACACTTCTTTCTTACTAGAAGCGGAAGTCAGCATTCCCCTTATGGTGGCTTCAGCTGTGGGCGGGGCTTGCTTTGTTCTTCTCATCATTGTCATGGTGTGGATGGTAAAAATGCTGAAATCCAAGAAGAGGTCCAAGAAGGGGTCCATCATGGTACAGGCCATTGCCCCTCTTCCGTCCCGTCCCGCCAGGCCAACTCTTTTCACACCGAGGCAGAACTCAACAACAAATATGTTATCATTTGTCTGACAGTGGTGTAGCAATTTCAGTATACATTGAAGGCTCGTGTATACACATTATGTCATACTTATGAATGAATACAAACCTCATGATTTTACGGAATGCACAAAATAACAAAAGAGACCTTTATCATTCATCGTTGCTAATGAAAATAAATCTGTCGAGACGCGTCTTTTTAAATAAAATGTTTCTACTTTAACTATTAATGGGATTTTTTTATAAATATTCGTAATACTTGGTGTTATTCTGGTAAATCTGTAACCATGCCAATAATCTGAGTGTTTTACTCTCCGTACTTACTAAATACAGCACGGAGCATTATTTACGTGCATTTATGTAATTTAAAATTTGACATGATTTTGGTCAAGTCTTAAACTGGGAGTTATCTTTTAACTCGATTCAAATACTGTTGCGGAGTACACGATTAGGTGTTGATATTTTATAGCTCAAAGCTGATTTATCGAATTCCAATCCGAACGCATCGGATTATTCAAGAATCATCTCTCAGATATATGAGGGTAAAGATCTGCGAACTTAATCATGTCGGTGCCTATGACGTCATCAAAACAAAAATAATGAATGTTTTGGTACCTCTATTGGAAATGAATATCTAACGAGATTTGAACAATTAAATTGATAAATAAATGTTTATAGGATAAAAAAAAAATCATATTCACGGCTCCCTTCACTTTTTGAAGAATTAGTTTATTGCGTATTTTTCGTCCGGCGAACAAAACGATAGCAATTCTGTGAGTATGATTGCACCAGCGACCAGGGATGAATGTCCCGAGGACAAAATTACCTGAGGTGTTCCGATTGATCGAATACTCCAAAACGTGCTTGTTTTCGCAAGACTCTAGCCTTTGTCTACCGTAAATGCCCATGTAAATATAAGAATGTTAAATTCACATGTTTTTGAGGTCTGGACACAAATCATCGTATGCATATTTCTCTTCGTGCCAAGAGATTAATTTTAATAACAATATGCCACATTCCGATATATCTTGATACTGTTCTTGGCTATAAACAGTCCCATACAGTATAATCGCGCATGCCATCAACTTTTGTAAGGTTTTAAATACTCCCAATCAAAGAAAAGATAGATCTTGTAAAGAACACCATCTAACATATTTACAAGTGGTAGCAATGCAATATTCATTTTTGTTTCGTTTTGAAAAAAATGTACACTGCAAATCTGACCGAAAACTTATTTTGACCATGCCGAATATGAGTACGTTTTAGTCATCTGATATTCAGATGTGAAGGTGTGGGGTCTACTAATTTCTGTCGTTGTGTGTACTTTTGTATTTAACATGTATTATTGTTCCAATGCTCCTCTAATGAAAATTGCACTTAAATGCCAATAGTTTTTGCTTTAGAAAGTCTAAAGTTACATTTAATAAGATTCTTTATTTCACACAGTTGTGTTTCATTTAACTGATGTTTATATAGGCGTTAAATGTTAGCACTTTGTGTTACAGTCTTACGCATTAACGGAATGTCTGTCCTTCAAAATCTACTTTGTGGCTAACAGTGTTAAGCTAAAGAAACACCGGATCTCAATGTTTTACATATCATTTTATACACCAACCATTAATGATAAATAGTTATTTTCGATAAGTAAATAAAAAAAGGTCCTATCAAAATTTTCACAGATATTTAAACTTTATCTACCTGCAGACCAAGGCAGACAAGGTAAATGTAAATGTGACAAAAACACAGAGACGAGACATAACACACAAAAAGAAAAACCATCAGTTACCGCCTTGGAACGGTCAGTCGGCAAAAGGGCCAAGTTCTGTTAGTAAATGAAATCAGTTTCTACTAGGCTTATATTAATTTATAGTTTGTTTTAATGAAAAAAGATTCGATAGAAATAAATATAGTGTAATTATCGAATAATAATTTATAAGATAAACGTCATAGTCCTACGTTACAAGTTAATTATTTTTATGTTGTATTAAGGGTTAATCTGGAACAGCGCATAGTTAGCACATGGTTGGTTGATAGTGCTGTGTACTTGGTATGTGTGTTTCATTAATTTAATTGATCTATTTTTAATGAGAAAATAGTGCTAGTTTTTATGATGTTACTAAAGTATATTCTGATTTATGTTTGATAATGTTGTACACTTCAGTCATTTTCCTTTTTAATCATACGAAAAATTGTTGAAGGAACACCAACAAAAGAAAGCTGACAGTAATTGCTGCGCTTCATTATATTGCATTAACTTAATGCGAGTTTTTTAAGTAAATAAGACAATGATTCATTTATAGCCTGTTTAAAATTGAATTTAACTCTGCATTTTATTGGTGAAATATTGTTGAGCCTTAAGGCCAGAATTCAACAACCGTTCTTAAGAAAGAATTGCTCAAGTCATAGATTTCAATCTACAATATCTTCATTATGTATTAAAGTATAATATGCATGTTTTTTTTTTTTTTTTTTTTTTTTTGTTCTTCTTCTTTTTTCAGTTCGCTACTATGACCTTAAAATCATATAGTAACTTGATAAATAAGCTTATTTTCGTTGGCATGAAAATTGTGACTTAGGCTTAAGTCATGACTTAGGCTTAAGAATGGTTGTGAAAACGGGCCTCCTAGTTTCACGCCTTACAAACCACAACATTCAAAAGAATGAAGAAACAAATGGCTGACTTCAAGTGCTATGAACATTCATTTTATATTGATTCAAATGACGACTGTTCAAATGACGAGAAAAGTGCTATTTATTCAGATTTGTGTATTATTAATTTATTGTTTATTTGTATACCTGTTACAAATTGTTGTTAAACGACTTCATGTTTGCACGCACATCTAAAGCACATTTGTTAAATAAAGACAATCACAAAGTTGGTACCTGCCAACCTGTTTGTGGCAACTATATGTTGTTGTGACTTCAAACCCCATTCAAATTCCCTCTTTTTGTTTTTTTAAGGGATATTACTCTGACTGCTTAAATGTTATATTTTATCCTACCATAACTTCGGACATTTTATCCTACCATCACCTCGGACATTAGACATATAAAGCCCATTGGGACAAACATTTGCTTTATCAAACACCAGTATGTAATATCTGTCACGCGCATCAAGACGGACTACTTTTCACATGCATAAATGAGTTCTAAACGTCACCACATCGTAAAAATGTTGACGATTTTAAGAGATAAAACTGCTCATGGCAACTATAAGTAATTTATAAAAAAATTAATCCATTCTTTTATGTAATCTGACGTCACATCTGGTGACGGTAATTTCTTCATAAACTACTCGTCATTTGTTTGTGTCAGTTTGTAACAACTGGCTTAAAAAAGCTGCTGAACTAGTTGTTATTCATATTATTTTAAATGAAATCTAAAGAAACATAAAATGACAATATTACTTTAAAAATACCCCCAAAAAGGGAGGTTACTAGTGCTTTTCCTCCACTCGTTTTCAGAAAGATTGTTGATATATTCTGGTATAGTGGAAATTTAATTTATATTTCCTAAATGGAAAGAAATGAATTTGGGTCGGTGTTCAATATGTTAAAATGTTAACAAACGAGTCTAAATCGCGAGGCTTGTCGAGTATGATATATATATAACTTCTTGGTTAATCATCTACCTAGTACTTATACTGCCATCTGTTTTACAGAGGTATCGTTAATTGCTTCTCTTGTTATACATGTTTTCTCGCTCATACGAAATGTTTTCTTAAAAATGGAATTGGCTCTTGACTTTAGTTGTTACGTTTACACACCAGGGGCGTATTTCTATTTCTATAACCGTGACACCAAGCAAACTGTATACATACGGAGAAAACGAAAAAAGCATTTTGAGAAATCACAACAGCCAAATGGTTCAAGTGGATTATGTCGAGTTGATTTAAGGCAATAGAAAGACCAACGATGTTTAGTTTAATTGTCTCTCGGATTTATGTCAGTTAGTCTCGCGACTAAACAAGTGTCAGTGCATATGACTAGTACAGCGTAGTCCTAACAGCAAAGAAAATTTAATGCAGTAACCATTGTATATATCTAATGAATCGTGAAAAGTGAACTAGTAATTGACAAACAAAAAGTTGACATTTGGTACATATCCCTCAACTAAATACTTCTAGGGCATGATCGTCCTGAGAACGTGAAAAGTTTTGCTTTGATGTATATGCGTTCAAAACGTGTCCAGTACAAGGACGAACGGAATAGTTACTAAATAGATTGTTTAACCTTTTTTATGGCGCAATTGAGGGTACTAGATGATCGCAATAAATATACACCTTGCCCGAAGTAGGGTAAGATTTTAAATGCAGATTTTATCTTTATATGTTTTCATTCTTTGTGTACGCAACTGCATATTCAGCGTACAGGATACCACCCTCAAAGATAACCCAATGTCTAAGAACACCTGGACACTTGATTAGTTTACTATACACAGTGGTGTCATAGTGGAAAAGGTCATAAAACAACTAGCCATACTTGTACATGGACTTACTGCACAGGAGTTGGTCAGTAACGTTGTAAATTCCATCCCTTTCTTGATATCACTGTAGCCTGAGGCTATGCCACCCCACTTTCTTCCTCCAGAGGGCGAAGCCAGATAAAGTCACATTCCATGGTTCAATGCCTTTAAACACAATGTCTCATTCGATATGCCGACATTTCGACGATTTTTAATGTGTGAGATGATGTAACGATAAAACCATAGTTGTTGGAGAGGAGAAAGATGGGTGTAAACTTTCGAAAATCACCTTAAATGGACGGGACACTTTAAAACCATTGCAAACCAAGTATTTTATTTGTTTTGAGTTTTTTTAGAATGGTAGTTAGTTAGTTATCAATAACATAATGCTTTAAGGGCATGTAGCTGTAACTAGTCCTTTAATTAAGACCGCGCTTATAATATTTTACCTTTATCATTAATATTTTTATATTTTCCGCATTTTATTTTGGCGGATACGCTAGATCCCCGTTCACTATGACGTTGCACTTAGCGCCCATATTCAACTTAAACCAGTGCACTGTTTGTGCAGCAATATTTCAGTTATAGAAAAAAGTTTCTTTTTCAGAATGGTTTGTATGGGTTAGTCAAACATTTACAAAAAATAATATTACCATAAAAGTCAACCACTTATTTTTGTTATCCAAATAAATCCATTTACTCGACCAACTAAAATCTGACACATCTAACAATTGCCCAAAACGCAATTAAACCCTTCGTAAATTACCAAGATGTTCCAAATAACGCGCTGCATAAACTTTACGCAACGTTTTAGATGAAGTTTTCCCCTTTTCCAAGTTGAAAAGAACAAGCCAAAACATTCTAAAAGTGCGTTTATTTTGATTAATTTTCTTTGCAATATTTCCGTATTCAGTCGTAATTGCTTCAAGATGACCGACAACAGACAATACATTCTGATATAACAAATGTGAACAATGGTTTCTCATTGTTAAACTTAAATAGGTAAGCAAACATGAGAACTCATTGTCTTATAAATTTTTTCTTAGCATGAAGTAAGTTTAGTGTCAGCTGCGGCAGCCAATCTTCATTTAGGTTTTGTTACCCGGCATTGCAGGGTGGAGTCAAAAGACTTCGCATATGCGACAAAAGTAGAAAGTAAAAATTAAATCAGCATATAAAATGATGAAAAATATTATATACGATAGATTATTTGTAAGACTAATGCTTTGGCTTGTATGAAATATATTAATCGTTTATCTGCTTATCGCTATACGAACTTTTAGGGAGAAATAAGCAGACAACTGTTCAATGTAAAGTCTTTTGCATATAAAAAATCAAGAAATAATTACAGCCCTCTAATGTACGAGATTACCCAGTCACCACTACTTTATAATGGTTTATTTTCTTTTAAAAGGGGAGATACTCTTACTACAGTTGTATTTAAATAACACTGTGTTACCTACTTGTATGTTGGATTAAAAACCATGAATATGCATATATTACCACAAATGTATTTACCTTGTGTTACCCACTTGATTAAAACCATGAATATACATACAGAAAAAATAATCTGATTTTCCTCCACCTTTTTTCCGTTAATAAGGCTTCAGACCATAGCATGCAAAAAAAAACATTGTATTTCTTTGAAAATAAAGAAAAGAATGAGCAAAATGCTTGAGCATTATGATATAAACGATGAGTACTTTTGAGTGAATATAGCTTAGATTATAAAATTCCAATACACAAAAGGGTACATTATTTTTATCTTGCAAATAGGGATTCGTTGTCGGTAGATCGATCTGATCTCTAACGGAGAACGAACTCTCCTCATATTTTAAACGTGTATTTAGCCTTAGTATATTCAGTTTTCTTATCAATTCCTCAATTTAATATAATTTAGTTCGTACATTCTAGTATAAAAGTCGTGCACGAATATTATTGCAAACGGCAGAAAAACTGCTGAACTTTCTCGACTCAAGACAGTGCCGGTTTGTTTGAGCAGATACCCGGCAACATCTTACTTATAGGCCCTTATTCACCAACCATTCTTAAGTATGACTTGTTCAAGTCATGGATTTCAATCCACAATATCTTTATTATGTATTTAGCTACATGTCTAATCTTTTAGAAGACACTTTAACTTTGCTAATTTCAGCATAAAACACATTGAAACTTCATAAATAAGCTTTTTTTATAATATGAAAATTGTCATTTGGGCTTAGCTCATGACTTAGGCCTATATTCACCAACCATTCTTAAGCCTAAGTCATGACTTAAGCCCAGGTCACAGTTTTCATACCAATAAAAATAAGCTCATTTATGAAGTTCCAATGTGATTTTAAGTTGAAATTAGCAAAATTAAAGTGTCATCCAAAAATATAGACATGTAGCTCAATATATAATAAAGATATTGTGGATTGAAATCCATGACTTGAGCAATTATTACTTAAGAATGGTTGGTGAATACGGGCATTGGGCTTAAGAATGTCAGGAGAATACGGGTCATATAGTTGCTAAGATTTCTGAGTTTTATTATTCAGACCTTCCAAAAACGTTATATTTATATTTTATGTAATAAGTCTTTATTCATGGATATGCAGGACAAAATCAAAGAAATCGATACAATTAAAATAATGACGATAAAAAGTCTACAAACTATCTTGAACACACAGAAGACACGTTTTTGATGTAAGTCAGACAACAAGAATCGAAATAATGACCAGACTTTACGTATAAAGAAGACAGCACACACAATATAAGAGAACAAGCTAGGAAAATCAGGAAACTCGCAAAAAGAACATGTTCAGAAAACCAAGAGCCATATTCGACAAAGTCGAATAAAGTACATTTACCTAAATATAATATTTTATACTTACAGCCATTAAAAAAACTTATTTTTGTTAAGAACACTCCGTTCATTTGCCTTTGAATGACAAAAATAGCTGAATGACAAGAATAACGCAAATAATTTCTCCTGAACAAGCTGGCAGGACGCTTTCTATCTTAAAAACTTTCTACCCATGTGGTCCTTTATAACAATATTGTGAGATCACAGATCTCAGTCAGTCTGGGCAATTCGGCCTTTTAGATTAAAGAAGCATTATTTTAATACGTTCGATGCAAGAATTTTGCTAAATCGAACTCTGTTAGTTAAAAAATATTTGTTTTGTTTTACTATCGGACTTTTGCGAGCAAATATCAGGTAGACAAAACACATGCACATGTTTTACTGCAACCTGTAGACTTTTGATAAGAAAAAGAAGACCTGATCACTAGATCAACTAATACAGCCAATACATTGCACAATGTTGAAACATAGCACAGACCAAGTACTTGCATGTTGAATTAGTAACTAGCAATGAAGCCTTTTAGTGTCAGGTTATCCTGTTCTATCGGGAATTGAAAACAATCAAATTCATTGCAAAGCGGTAGAATAACATATCGATATCGGAAGTTTTTGGTACAACCAAAAGCCTGAAAAAGTAGTAGAAAAGGACAATGCTACTTTTGTGTTTGAAATAAAAACGGACCTAAATATGAAAATTAATACACAATGTCGAAGAACTTTCCAAATATAAAAATCTTGAAAAGTTCAGTGTTAAGGGATAAGAAAGCATCAATGAAAACAGTTGCAGTAGAAATACTCAGGCTTCTAACAAAGAGATCGGGTGAACGGCTCAGTCAAATCTAAGTAAAGTGTCAGCCCCAAAATCGTCAGATTGTGCTCATTGAGCCTGCAAACATCATCCACAGAACAGTCGCGCTTTCATTACTATTTAAGGCCTTATGGTCTCGTTCTTTACAATCAAGCATCAAACAAGGACTTTGTCACAGTTAAAGGTGCATCTTATCTTCTTACTTTTTGCACAAGTATATCATGGCGTTATTTCTCGAACAGAAGTACATTCATCACGCGAATAATTTTATCCGATTCCGATTTCATTTCAATTTCAAACGATCATTGGATGAAAATAAATTGATGTCATAATTTTAGCGTCTGAGATTTAAAAAAAACACACACACAAGACGCAAAAAGGTGTTTTAAAGGAAAACCAAAACTTTAATTTACTTTTCAAGTGCAGCATGAATGGCCAGTTCTACGCTGAAAATTTAGACCTGTTAGATTCACTTTTAAACGCAAAGTGTAGTTTTCCATTGTATCTGGGAATGCTTGTTAATGCAGTATTGTCAGTTACCACTTCCTATTTAAATAAGTCGATACATTCTTCAATAATGCATGTTTACTGATTCATACTGAACAGCCAGCTACATTTACCGTTGGTTATTTCAAGTGTATAAGTGAAGATAAATTAGTTCCAACAACGGAAAAAAAACTTTATTTTTTTCACGCGACTCTGTAAAAGCAACGTCGTAAAATGAACAAAAACTCTGTCAGCCTGGAAAGTCTACGTTTACTAAAGTCGAATTAAAGAGACAGACCATTTTGGCCGATATTCGTTCGCCCGTGGCCGAGCTTTATTTGGATTGGATTATTGTCTCCGCCCATAAGGTTCGGTTTAAGCACCGCAGTGGTTCCCTTTTGCCGACTGACCGTTCCAAGGTTGTTAATGTTAGGGTTGCTCTTTTTGTGTTAGGAATCAACATAGATTTGCTACTACTCTTACATTACTTGCATATGAATACCTTTGTCCTTTTCCCTTTCAAAGTTTGGAATATGTTGCAATGTGACGTTGTCATATTTCCTTATTCATACTTACAACAATGATACCTGTGCGGTGTGGCGGTCGTAAAAATCTACACTGCATGCAACCTATCTTGTCATTTAAGTTTTCATATATGGATCGTTGCGTGTATATTTCTCTGAATGACCTTGGACTTTGGTTCCTCAATTCCATCTACAATGAATAGCATGCTACAACGATTTGCAGTTCTCTGGTCACCTCTTTCTTGATTCAAATATTTAATTTCATATACAGTAGAAATATGTGAGTAGTTCTTCAAATAAATAAAAGTAATAATACTTCCCTCACTCCTAAATACCATGTGGACATTTTATCAATCATTTCACTACTTTCCTTTAATAACTTATCTCAATAAACGCAAGCGATTGGACATTTTTCAGTCAAAAAGATCAGTTTTCTTTTCATTGCTTGCATTTTTGAAACCTCTTATGAAGTGCGAGGTAAAAGCTCTGTGAAACAGATTTAAGCAACCCAGTCGGTCCATTTTGCCGACTGCCAGATCCAAGGCGGTAACTGTTAGGTTTGTCTTTTTTGTTCTTAGTGTTACATTTAGCCTGCATGCGCTTTTTTCAAATTGATTTTGATATTTCATTGCTGTTAGTTCCCACTTTCTCACTAGCTTTTTTTTCGAATATTTCGCCAACGATCCACTCCGGTCACATGCCTTTCACAGGCAATATTCTAACATCGTATGTAAAACACCACTGAAAGGAAGTCAAACAAGATTACTTGTAATTGTTATTTGTTCATGTTATTTAACTTTTATCCAAATGTTAATAACTGGCCATTTATAAAATGTGAACACAATAATTTGATGTTTGCTACTTTAAAGACATTGTAAACGTAAAACAGTAATAAATCTATGTAAAACTGTAAATGAAACACAATGCTTCTAATTGGTAACTTTATTCTTATAAATATAAATATTTTCTTGATCTACCATCCTGAACACTATAATTGCAAAGTTAATACAGCGGTTGACTCCTTAACTACGATCTCATATGTACTGATAGCGCATAGTAAATGTTTGAAACTCTGCCTGTTCGAAAGGTGCTGAAAAATATTTTTTATACAGCTGTGTTTTGTTTTTGTTTTTTAAATACATTGCAGCAACTACATGTATTTATGATCATTACAGCAACGTCCAGCATTTTTTGGTGGAGGATGACCTCAGACACATGACTGGGTAGAACAACCGGAGCATCGCAAGTCAGCTGGGAGACCTTCTCACATTAAGTCCTTCGCCCCGAACGGGACTCGAACCCACGCGGTGAGAGGCTAAGTAGTGAGAGGAGGTACAAATCGGCGACTCTTCCACTACATCACGGGCGCCCCTCATACAGCTGTGTAAACATTGGTTCTGATCATGTAGATACTTCTGTGCGTTTGTCTTTTATTATCTCTATAGCTAGGCACTGTCGTCTGGCATATCTGTAATAATTTTGTCGTATGTATAGATAGTTTCCATGATGTCATCGATACTGATAAGACTGTTTAAGGCAGCCATCTTTGTGAGCAGAAGCTTATCGGGAAATATGTGCTGTATAAAACTCACCACTGTGTTTTTATTTTTCAGTCTATTTTACTGAATTTTATATCAAATTTTACAGCTTTTATAAAGTATCTTAAATATGAAAACTATATTTTGATAGCTTAAAAGGATTAAGAAATACAACCGAAAATGACACACCGTTCTTTTTGTTTTAAGTATGAGCCAATAGTTTTATTTATTTCTGTGTATTAATTTTGTGTGCATTTATCAATTGTTAATATATTGTATTCTAAAAGTATGAATTTCATGAGCTTTTGAATGGTGTTTAGCTTTTAATTTTCGGACCACAAAAAAAGAAATTACAAGAAAATGAAATTTACCCTTCTATACAATTCATATGAAAATCCCTTGAAATTACCATCAAAGATGGCTACCAAGATAAGGGATTTTCACTGATGTGGAAACTATCTATATGCATGTGAATCATAAATGTGAGTTTACACTATCATATATGATGCAGGTTATTATTATAACTAGAATTAGATTAGTTCAGTTTTCCTTTTAATGTATTTGTCCTTGTAATATAATATGTACATATAGCAACAAATAGCAACATCAGCATTAATTATGCAAATGTCTGTCCCAATATCGCCCCACCCTTGCAATGTTCCTACCTAAAATCTTTTGATGAATTTTTTATCATTTTACTTTCAAGTTTAAGTTCCGGGTTAAGAATCATTCCCAATGCCTTTTACATTTTATTTTAAAATTCATAATTAAATTATTAATTTTCTTAATTCTTTTCTTAGAGTAGTTAACTCGGGTTGAAAGTAATAATTAGCATTTGGCAGTTAAGTATAGTGGTGATTTTAAAGAAAACAAAAAGAACAACATTGAGTACCATTATAAGAGACTACACTACATACTTAAAAAATAATTAATATATTTAAGTAAAAGATATAAAAATTATGCATGCACACACATGTCTCAGCGTTACGATGTTGGTCAGGTTTAATTATTCTTAATATTACAATACTTTTCTTTCAAATACCAATCTTTTTATATTTAAAGATAACAATTATTAACACCTTCTTTATTTTTGCAAACAACGCTAGTAAATAGGTTTACAAATTTGTCTTGCGTGCATTTCATTCGGGTTATACTGATATCAATTTCACAATGTAGCATTGTAAAGGTTTTATTGAAAAACTAGACTTTTAATTGCTAACAGAGATGATACAGAGAGAACACAATCCAACATTCGAAAGCCGAAAAGCGGATTGAAATAAAGAGGACTCATTGAATTTAAATCTTAGAGTTAGCCAATTGTAAGTAAGTCACGTCCAAGTTTTTGTACATGATTATTGAGGTAAACATAAAATACGAAAATGCAGTATTTAATTACATTTATCGTACCAATAATCGAATTGTTTCACCCTTTCTGTAACCCTTTCTGTAACCCTTTCTGTAACCTCGACCTAGGCTTGTGCATCTATTCATCTTATATGTACACAGGCAAAGTAAGACTTAGTTTCCCTAAAATATTTAAAATAAAGTCGTTTTATCTTCTCTTAATTGTTTCGATTTCTTTTCAGTTACAAAATGATTAACAACTTCTTTGATGTTTATAAGAACGCAGACCAATTAATAATGAATTAATAGACATAGAAAATGAATATATCTGTTTAATTCTTAGGTACAAAATTGAAAACCGTTTCTCATTCCTTGATCAGCATATCTATAAAAACATGTATATTCTCTTTATTGACATAATAAACATACGCAGATATTGGGCCGCAAAATAGTTAAAAAAGTATTATTCGTCTTGTATTATAAGTGGCACATGCTGTGAATTAAAATGTCGTATTTAGCGATAATGACAGAAAGTGCACACTGATACATTAAATTATTTTAAAAGTGACTGGCTAACGACTTACGCTGGTATTTCACATGCGAATTTGTCTGAGTATTTACCAAATTTAATTTTTAAACTCGTTGATTAATTAATATGTTTGTTTATTCTAAGTTATAATATTGCCCATTTTAGACACAGAATTGCGTCAAATTTACTACAATTTGAACTTGTTTCTCTAGTTTGCAAATATACGTTTTTGGCAAACTAAAATATTATCTTCTACAGTTTCATTTTGTTTAAAACAGAAACTTTAAAATGTAAAATTATTATTCAATTTTATTTTTCTTCTCTCATCTAACATGTAAGTCGCGAGTTACAAGTGATAGGTGATGACACACGTTTACGTCGTTGGGAATTATTTATGCCGCTGGATTCTCTTCGCTGTCTGCTTCCACGCAGGTAAACATTTAATGTGTATTATTATATGCCAGTAGGTAGAACATCATAAAGTCAATTAGTTATTTAAAGTTGTATACATTATATTTTACCACAGACTTAAATAAATACACAAAATGGCCTTAATTATACATTTATCACCTTTGATTATTTATAATTTAAGGCTTTTGAACATTTGAATGACTTAAAATATCATTACAAAAGATCATCACAGGAGACACACAAAATAGATCCAAATAAGACAATTAATACGTGCAGTGGTTTTCATTTGTGCTGTACATGTGTTTACTTTACCTTAATCAAAGCATTCATAAAACTACAAGTCAACCTACTCATTGATAAAATTGGTTCTACGGCAATTCATAAATTTAAAAGGTTTTATAGTATTAGATTCTATGCGAGCGATTTGGTATAGTTAATTCGAAGAACAATGCACACATATGTGTCTTAAATACAACTTCTTTCCTAGGCTTAGAGATATCATGTGACACAAGCATGAAATAATTCTTATATCTCAATTATGTTATTTACAACATTGAACTATTTTACAGAAAAAATAACTATGCTGATTTTAACAAAAATTAATGCATGTTTATCGCTCTCATTAAAAATATAAGCTCGTATTTCTGTGTTTTTTCCGCGTGATTCATTTCATAAGCTTCCAACAAATAATCAGTGAAAAATGCAGTGTAAAGAACTTCATTTTAAATATAATATTTTAACAGAACGCGTGTGAGAGTAGTTTTATTACATAATTTTAAGATTGAGACCTGCAATTAACTAAAGTTACAATTTAATAGATACAGAAATAATTAGATAAGTCTATAAATGAGTCTTTCTGATACAAGTTGCAAAAAGAAGTAAATTACGGCTGGTATAACGGAAGCGATGACATTATGGTTATTTATGCGCATTAATTTTTACTTGGTGGACAACATAAATGGCTGATGTGCTTGTTCAAGGTTTAATATCCTGGCTTTGTGTCTATTCCAGTCAGAAGCCAGTGCTCCGGTTCGGCCTTGACACTCACGGCGGCACCAGAACCTACCAAATTGACTTCACCCGGATACCCCACCTCATATGAAAAGTACATTATGGTCAACTTGCGCTTTAAATATGTATACAAGTAGTTATTGGTTTAAAATAAACATATCATAAATTCCGTTCATATTAAAAAGCATCCCCTTTTTTAGAAACTGCGCTTCACCCTGTACACGTTTAAATTTGTTGTTTTATGCTGGCAAACTGAAGAAGTCAACTGTTACAATAAGTGTACGTGTTATTCCATCGTTTTTCCTTAGGGATACATAGTGTTACGATCAATGGCACAATAGAAAGTAAAGGTAAGGAACAAGTATTACAACACAATATATGTTATGAAACACATAACAAAGTATACAATACATACAAACAGAGCAATAAATCATGTATATAAATAAAGTCGAAGTCCCAATAAAATTGTTCATTTACTTGATGCAAGTTGATTTTCTCTTTTTAAAATTCACAATGATGTCCGAAGATGGTGGCATATCAAACATAAAATAGTAAAACCTGACACAATTGATAAAATGAATTAATAAAACGAATCGATTTTTAATATGCACAAATTCTGCACTGATGGGAACAGTTTAAAAAAAGGTTTATGTGCATAGGAGTGTGTGTTAAAGAGTTTTGATCCTGTTAATATTTATATGTCCTTTTCTTGTACATGGTCATTTTATTTAAAAATCTACTATGAACTTACGGAAGACAAGACAAAGATACGCCTCATTCGTAACTTCGCGGTGGTATTCTGACATGTCCGTTTTGTAGAATATGTTCCGAGTGCTAAAGCGGCCATATTTAAATTGCAGTGATCTAACCTGTCAATGGCTGATTGATTCCGGGACGGCTGGACAGAGGGTCCTTATCTACTCTGACCATTATGACCTAGACTGTTCGCTAGGAGATCGTATAAACATATACGACGGTAATTGAGGCTTGATTTTGTAACATTACGTGGGGATATTTATATAGCCCAAGTCTCAGTTTGAAGTTTACGCAGTTTATTTAATAATGGCACATGATGTAAAATAGTGGCAGTAAGTAAACGTGTTATCTGACGGTCGTGCATGCAGGGCCGCACACCGTTAACAGAAATTATCATTTGCGTTTAAGCTTTTAAGTATGGTAGGAAATTCAATATAATGCCTCTATTTGACCTCTGACGTTAACAAGTTTTACTATATCCAAGCACAACCCTAACAAATACACAGCAGCTTCTTGAATTGTTTTTTCATTCATTTGTTAATATAAGCATTATGAGCGTCTGTGGTCGGGGATTAGAGTCGCGGACTTGTAACACCTCTGACACCTCGGCCTTTCACAAACGTAGGTTCGAGTCCAGGTCGGGCGAAGGATTTGATGTAAGACAAAGAGGGCTCTCTAGCTGACCCGCGGTGCGTCGGTGATTATACCCAAAACAGTTCTCTAGTGTCTGCCTTTACGTCATCATAGCTAGACGTCCCTATTATGGACATATATGTTTTGGCGCTTCGTTGCGTTTCTAAAATCAAATACAAAAACAAGCTGTCATCGTTCATCACCAAAAAGTTTCGATTAATACATGCACTGCCTCCGAGATCCAATAAATGCATTTATTTTATAAAGCATGAGTTCTCATTTCGTCTGTCTGTACTTAGGGAGTACAACATCTGACACGCCATTAGCTACCGGCCTGTGCGGAGCCAACCTGAAGTCAACTGACTATGTGTCCAGCAATCGTTACATCCTGGTTACCTTCACGTCAGACTCTAGCCAGGTCGGACAGGGGCTGCAGTTTACTTATCTCAGCGCACCAGACACGTGTAAGTAAACATTTTATGAAATCGCACCATACCGTTTTGTAAATCTAATTATGAAATTGCATTGAGGCAATTAAGATGGCGTGCACATGTTGTCAAACATGTTTTAGAAGCCAGTTAGTGAATGGCACCCAAAACGGTGTTGATAAGACAAGTTGTACTTGAAATTGGTACGTCCTAGTTATGCACGTACAATTAAAGGCGCTTCACATGTATAGTAACTATGTGGAAATCAACATTGTTTGAAAACGAAGAAGATCAGTCTGTTTGTGGCTTTCAGGTTTAAGTAAACATAGATTTGGCAAAGTTATTGTGTAGACACGTTATGGTAATATACATTTGTCACAACAAAACTGAATTATCTTAGGTTAGGAATATTATGTCTTCCTATCATATTGCAAAGAAGCACTGGACTTAACCAAGCAGAGCCTAAATATTAATCAAAGCCCAAGTTAAATTAAACCAGTAGCACATGTATATATTTTTGACATATATTACGCATTATATTGTAAGTGGTGCTTTTGTTACATATGTATATGACAACACACACAAAACTTGTACGTACATATGACACGTTAATATAATGATTTTGTTAAGCCCCTTATCATATTTTTAACTTCTGACGTTCTCAGCTGGAACAGGGTGCTCCGCGGAAAATGCATTGACTGCCTCCACATCCGCACAGTATCTGACATCAGCATTTTTTCCATTCCGATACACCAGGTACGAGATGTTTTGCTTCCTCTGGAGAGCTATGTCTCTTGTGCAATGCACTATAATGGGGAGTGGGGTTTACTCTAATACAATAGTGTACTGGGCAATAGCAGGAAATCGCTACGAAAGAGTATGCCACATTTAACAAGGTAGCGTGCAATAATAAGTGTACCTTGCAATTATAAAAGAAAGCGGTCATAAATAAGGTCTCGTAGCTGTTTGGCGACGCCTCGTTTCGCACTCAAAACCGGGTAGACCGAAATTAACGATGCAGCTTGCAATGAAAAAAATATGCAGCAGACAACGAGGAAGAAAGCAAAATAGTAGGTTCCTTGGAGTTATTGAACTACCCTGTTAATTGTTGCATTTATGTCTAAGACTATGCCCTGTGAGGCGCCATTGATGTTATAAATGCATGTTCTTTCTTATAACGTCATAATTGTGTCTTCATATATGAATCTCACCATCACAGTTGTAATAATTATGACGGCATTTAAATACTATAGTTAGATGGAGACCTCTGTACAACCCGTTTGTTTAAAACATAAAACCTGTTTTGTAATAAATTCTATTAAATAATCTTGATGATTTCTAGACAAATGTGTTCGATTGATACAAAACATGCCCCTACACCATTTACTCTCATTTAAATATTATTTGAGATATTCTGAAGACGTTTGAATTTTCAATCAGCCAAACCCGTCTTGTCATAAACTTCAGTTTGCTCCAAAATTTTCCTTTTCCTGACTAATGAAAATCACAAACAAACCAAGAAAATACATCTGCATAGTAAAAAAAAAATGTTTTCCTACACCTCTGCATTGTGTACAGTCCGTTTTTTTTTTAATAAATTTTAATTTAATAATTTTGATAATTTTTAGACAAATGTGTTCGATTTGATGCAAAAACATGCCCCACACCATTTACTCTCATTTAAATATTATTTGAGATATTCTGTAGACGTTTGAATTTTCAATCTCTTAAATGGTGTTTTTTTACACCAGACAACCCGCCTGTCAAAAACTTCAGTTTGCTCCAATATCTTCATTTCCTTGACTAATGAATATCACAAACAAACCATGAAAATACATCTGCATAGTAAAAATTGTTTTTCCTACACTTTTGGAGCGCTAAAGATCTCGTCACATGCAGGTCAATGCCACGATTTGAACTCAATGGTGTCTCTTATCCAGTGACCAATCGTAATCAGTTGTTGTTGTTTTCTTTATCTAATATGTAGTTTATATTGCGTTATCTGAACTGATGTTATCTTCTCTGTTTCAGCAACATGGCGTGTCGTTGGTTAATTACTGCCCCGAATAACTCGTCATTTATAGAGATAGAGCTAACATTCACCGACATTGAGACGGACGGTACCTGCGCCTATGACAAGCTGCTCGTTTACTACGGTACAACATAAAATACTTGATAACTGTATTCTTGCAAAATGAGCGTGTCTACCGCTCTATGAATGTTTCTCCCACAATAAGCGTGTGTATTACGCATTGAGCGACTGTATACTGTACTGACCGGTCTATCCTGCACCTTGCGTGTATCTTCAGCATTAAACGGGCATCACCCGCAATAAGGTTTAAAAAAAGCCTCTCTCCCGCGTTGAGAGTTCCTCGCTTAAATAATGTGTTTTTGGATGAATGTTGAATCAAGAGCATAAAAATCAAACTCTTATTTTATAGCTTTTGAACGTATTCCATGTATTATTGTTTGTTTTTTATTCACGTAAGATACACCCACCTTTGTTGTTAGCTTTCATATTAACTCGGAGTTGGAGCTTTGCAATATGATAGTTTTCAACTTTGGAACATAATACATAATAATTATTTCTTAAGAAGTCCTTAATATCTTTCACTCCAATAGGTAGCTATATCTGCGAGAACAAAGTGATGCTTACAGACTGTACAGCTCGAACGAGCGCTGACGCCACCCCGGTCAGGTACAATTCCACTACCAACAGTGTTCTGATTTTGTTCAACACTGACATTTCTACTGAGCACCGGGGTTTCGTCATCAAATACACGGAATATATTATCACTACGACGACTGTTTCCCTCACAACCACAACAACAGCTTCAGTATCGGTCGGATCGACATCGACTAAAACAGGTTTGGATGTATTCGTTATCATAACGAGAACAAGTCTAGGTCGTGGCACAAAAGAAAAAAAGTCAGCAAAAAAGTTTTACACAACAATATATTTTTGTTAAACAAACACGTTACAATGTATTACAATAAATATATATTAACAAACAAAATAATAATCATGTATCTTCAATAAAGTCAATGCTGATTAAGTCCTAAAAATGTTCACTATCTCGATGAATGTCCAAATTCCTATTTTATTTCCAAATAATGTCCAAAGAGGATTATTTTATCTCTTCAAAAATCCACTGATTATAATCCAAACGTATATTCCTACATTGTGATATTTTAAAACAATTGCTGTATAGTTTATGTCTTTGTAATATCACGGCTGATATTTAAGTCTTGAAGGATTAAAATGGTCTAACGTAACCCCCTCACCCCGCTATCATTTTTAATAACTACGAGTATTCTTCGAAAATGCACCAACCATTAAACATTCAAAAATATACTACGAGGTTCTACAAATCAATACCAAGTGACGGAGAATATTCTTTCAATTAATGTCGTAGTAGTGGCACAAATTGAATCTTAAAATGCGACCGTCACAAGGTTAAATATATATGTATGGTAGATTTTTATCTAACCGTTGATCATTCTAGTAAACAATATTACTGGTTTATTGATGTTGATACATTAATAATATAAAATATTGATTTTGGCTGTTTGAACATTAATGTTCCGTATTTAATCCACGTTCGACAATTGTAAAGGTGTAAAATTATCTAAACTCTAACTCTTTTAAATTCCCGCTTTTTTCAGGTAACAACTAAAATGAAATAGCTACGACAACGAACGGTTCATCACTGAAAATGTCAGCAATTTAAAACAACCTGTGTGCCTTGCTTACACTATGAAAATTATTTGTAATGATGTCAAATCTAACATGTAGCGTGGATGGTCTGCTTTACACAAAAGTATAATTAATGTATTTGTGGTCACAGCGCTGGCAAAAAATACAGAGTGACTGCAGTTCACAAGAATCTTTCGACTTACCGATTTAAAAAAAAAATCCTGTTTCCGGCGCAACGAAAAAAATAGTTCTATGTATTTAAATGATTTTATGTGAGAAGAAATTCACTCCCTTAAAATCCACCCAGCAAAACAAAATTATTAAATGAATTAATATGCCCGACCTGTGTAAACTATATGCATATATAATTATAACATGCAACAATAAATAGACTAGGAACCTTTATGAAATAACTCCCTGCATTAAAAGTGCATAGAAATTATAGAAAGGGCGGTACACAAGTAAAATTAAAATTATGTTAGGCATTGTCGCTCCATAGGTATTCATTGTTTCAAAACATAACTTCTTTCAAAGCAGTGCATACTACAGAGCTTGCAGCGGTAGAATGTTTTATGAAAGGAAAATACCAAAATAGCAACAAAATCATAAGCCATAAGGTAAATTCAAATGAAGTCATTTACATATTAAGCAAATGTCATGATCATCAATCATATGACAAATTGTTTACAGGCATTGCTTTTGTTAAAAAGAAATAACATTGTATAATGCCTGAATGATGTTAGTATTTTGCTTGTTTTGTCAACCCAAATATTCACCAAGATATTTCTTCGTTTCCAGAAACGGAAATCAGCATTCCCCTTATGGTGGCGTCAGTTGTGGGTGGGGCTTGCTTTGTTCTGCTCATCATTGGAGCTGTGTGGAGGGTAAAAATCCTGAAATCCAAAAAGAGGTCCAAAACGGGATCGATCATGGTGCAGCCCGTTGCTCCTTCTCCTTCAGGTCTTACCAGGCCCCCTCCAAATAGGTCGCCGTTAGTCTGAGAGTGGCGTAGTAGTTTTACATCTATTAGAACCGAGTGGTTATGCAGTATACCTTTTTATGAATGTTAACATATGTTTAACATACGGAATGAAGAAAACAACCAATGTGACCTTTTATAATTTTTGTTTGCTAAACAAATAACACATACACACGTCAAAAGCAAAAACTTTAGCACTGACATCGGTAACATATGCAGAAAGCGAAGGTGCGTGCCAGATCTTTTTTTTGTTCTATCCCTTATGATGTTGGTTAGTTAATAAACATGTTGTCTTTTATAATTTATGTTTGCTAAACAAATAACACATACACACGTTTAAAGCAAAAACTTTAGCACTGACATCAGTGACATATGCAGAAAGCGAAGGTGCGTGCCATATCTTTTTTTGTTCTATCCCTTATGATGTTGGTTAGTTGATAAACATGCTGTCATTTGGAAATAGTTTATAGATTGTACTCACAATCTGCACGGTACTAGTTATCGGATTAATATTTGTTATATTTGTATTTCAATACTGGTACGAACTGTCAAAGTATGTTAATTAAATAAACCGAAAGTTCCGGATAGAAATTCCTCTGAACTTACCCTAATAACACATGTATCAATTTTATTATTATTCAGCTCTTTATTTGGCCAACAAGTTACAGCATATACAATTGTGCATATGCCCAAACTTCTTTTAATAAATTATTTTAATTGTTTTCTTGTTTATTTCAATGAGATCTCCATAAAATTCGTAAGGCATGGGTTTTATTCCGGTAAACCTGTTGTGTGCCAATAATCCGAGTGTTTCACCAACCGTACGTGCTAAATAAAGCACCAAGCAATATTTACGTGCAATGTATTGATCATTGAAAAGTTTGAAATAGATTTTGATAAAGTTTTAAACTAGGTGTAACATTACCTTTTATCTCGTTTTAAATACCTTTCTGCAGTATATTATTGAGTTTTAATTACATACTTGTAACTAAAACATAACTTAGCGACTGCCCCAGAACGCGCATATTATTTTTAAAAGACTGTAATACGTGCCTCCGTTAATATAGAAATAAGAAACTTACATGTTTATGACGCCTGGATACAAATTATTGTACATATATTACTATTCATGCCAAGAGATTATTTTTAACAACAATATGTAACACTCCGGTATATTTTTGTACTGTTTCTGGCTAGAAGCAGTTCCACACAATATAACCGCGCATTCCTTGGACTAAGATTTTGAATACTTCCAACCAAAGAAATCAACCTTGTGAAGAACACCATTTAACATATTTACAAGTGATAACAATCCAATATTCATGTTGATTACGCCTTTTAAAATTAACACTGCAAGTATGACCAAAACCCGAATTTGAAGTACGTTTAATTTATATGAAATTCAGAAGATGTGGGTCTTCTAATGTAAGTTGTAGCTTGTGTTCCTTTTTATTAATCATATTTTAACTACTGTTCCCATGCTTTGCTTATGAAAATTGCACTAAACTGTCAATGAGGAACTTGCTTTGGAACGCGGTGAATTGCATTTAATGGGATTCTATATTACACACAGTTGTGTGACATTTTACTGATGTTTATTCATGCTTTCAATGCTACCACTTAGTGTTACCGTCTGGGGCATAAACAACGTATAAGACTTTCTGTCTTCTTTGTGGCTATAAGTTTAAAGCAAAAAACACCGGATCGTAACGTTTGTTGTTGTTTTTGTAATAACAAATATGCTTAAATCTTGACTTATTATAAAAACTTATGACTTTTATGGTGAGATTTCTTTTCTCGCCACAAAACCTGATAACATAAGAATGTTTAGAAAAATGCAAAAGGAATATTTTACTCCTTTTCGGTTGATTGGGCGTTAAATACTCTGCGTCTGCTGTGTTTCAACCAGCGCACAGTTCTTTGTGTAATCACAAACCTACTTACTACCGTAAAATCTGAAATCCGAAGGACTTCACGATATACTCCAAACGACCTAACACGGTTCATCAACTAATGAGCGTCAAATATCGATGCTTTATTCCTTTTATTTAAATTATATTTACATTCAGTTAGAGTCAATTCATTGAACAATAGATAATTACAGCCTCTTTTATTTTATCTTTATATGACAAACCCTGCGATTTTTTATAAGTTTGATCAAATGAATAGCTTTTTTGCTCGTGATATTGTTTCGTATTGAAGCCCCGCTCACAAAGTCAAGAATCAAAACAACAAGAAAGTAGTTCCTTATTTATAGTTCTTTAAATGTCACCGAATTTTAGTGTTCGAAACCACAATTATATGTAATGTGTTTGCAAACAAATGAAAAATAAAACGTTTGACAAAGAGCACATAAGTATAACATTTTTAGTGCACGTCATTGATATCAGCTGGACAAGCAAGGTGGTACATGTAAGCAATTGATGTTTTAACCTCAGAGAAGTTAAGAACGAACCGTTGCTGAATGTTTCACTGTGGAAAATTGGAATTGTAAAACTTTGAATGGATTAATCCCCAATGCCGTAGAGTGTGAGACTGCCTATCCAGGTATGATACCATGGTTGATCGACACTGCATGTGTGGTAGGTAGGTAACAGCCGGAACTACTGAACCTGCTGGTGGCACTTGTTCGGCAATGCTGGCATGGGTCGCACTTCCATCTCCCTTATTTCAGCGTCATCTTCTAAAAAAGGCACTGCACTGCTATTGGTCAGGGATGTTCTAATCCCCACTCTTTCTTGATGCCACTGTAGCCTCAGGCTGTGTCCAGCCAGATAGACCTACCGCACTTCCACTTTCTTCCCCAACCTATAGATAGTTTCCATGTGATGTCATCGACTCTGATAAGACAGCTTAAGGCAGCCATCTTTCTGGGCAGAAGCTAATGCAGGCCGAAATCCGGAAATATGTGCTGTATTAAACTCACCAATGTGTTTTTATTTTTCAGTCTATTTTATTGAATTTTACATCAAATTTAACAGCTTTTATAAAGTATTTAAATAACAAAACTTTATTTTGATACTTTAAAAGTTTAAAGAAATACAACCGAAAATGATACACTGTTCATTTGGTTTTAAGTATGAGCCAATAGTTTTATTTATTTCTGTGTATTAATTCTGTGTGCATTTATCAACTGTAAAATTATTGTATTCTAAAAATATGAATTTCAAGAGCTGTCCAATGGTGTATAGCTTTTAATTTTCAGACCACAAATGAAGAAATTACAAGAAAAAAAAACTTACCCTTCTATACAATTCATATAAAAATCTCTTGAAGTTACCATCAAAGATGGCTGCCAAGATAAGGGATTTTCACTGATGTGCAGTTGCACAGAAAAGTTTAAAATATCAAATCATATTTTTTCCTCAACTATTTACATATTTGATGACTTGGTAGTGCGACAATGGCAGCCTATATAAAATGTTTGTAACAATATAATAACCGTGTTTATGGAAATTTCGGCTCGTTATCTGCATACACAGATACTTTAGTCTAATAAGGATATTTTTAACATTATCTGACTTGTAAGACAGTTCAAACTGAGAGATAAATCGCTGTAAATGTTTTTGTTTTTTTTCGAAACAAAAGTCCATACCTTCCTATCTATAAATACTCAAGATAAAGATTTCGGCTAAACATAGATATCGACGTCATAGCGGCAGTTAGTTATTCACTTTAAACTGATGTATACATATTATTTAATATATCCATTTACTCGATCAACTGAAATCCGACAAAACGAACTGTGTCCAGGTGTTCCAAATGGCGTGTTGCTTAAACTTATATGTATCCTTTTGCAAGTTGAATAGAATAAACCAACGCATTCTGCAATTTCCTGAAAGCATTTTCCTCCTTATTAGGCTTCAACATGTAAGTAAAACTGAGTTGACTGTTGTTGTTTTTTTAAACAAGGCATTTTTGGGACCAACCTTAAGTGAGGTTTTGCTACATGGAATGGCAAGGTGAGCCATAAGACTTCGCATATGCGATAAAAAAGGGGGCAAAACTAATATCGTCATATTAAATGATGAAACACGTGATACGCGATAGCTTATTTGTAGTACATTGTATATTATTATTGCTATAACTAGAATTATATCCATATTTTTCACATTCGACATGCTTATCGCTATAATAACCTATATCGCGGGAGAAATAAGCAGACAAGAGTTTAATGTAAATAAGATTAACCCTATAACGTACATGACCACTGTTTTAAGAAGGGAAGTCACTCTTACTAAAATGTTTTTAAACTAACACTGTGTTACCCTTTTATATGTTGGGTTAAAACTCCACCTTTTTACTGTTAAGAATACTTCAGACCATTGCCTGCAGATAACATTGTATTTCTTTGAAAATAAAGGTAAGTATAGAAATAATGAATATGCATATATTACTACAAATGTATATAATTTGCATTGTGTTACCTACTTGTATGTTGGATTAAATCATGAATATGCATATAGAAAAAAGAATCTGATTTACCAAAGCGTATCATAACCAGTGAGAGGAGTGTTTAAAATGCTTATTTGTATACGTCTAAAATCTTGGTCAGCTGTTCTCGATTGCCAAATACGGGTTTTGATTTTGCTGAAGAATAATCCGGACTCTCAGGAAGCACAAACATCTAGTCCTAAATAATTAACAGCAAGTGAAATATGGTGCTTCTAATTTGCTGCATTATGGTGTTTTTTTTTTAAAATATGAATATTATTCAGGTCTAATATCCTCAATTAAAACTGTACAAATAAACAAATTATTCAAAGAAAAACACGTCAATATGAAAATATACGATTATATATTACTACACGGAACTATTTTTTGGAAGCACAAATTCTCAAAATCGGCTAGCTTGTGAAGCGTCATTGTATAGAAGTGATTCAAATCGAGCGACGTAAGCGTCTTTGTAAGGTATGTGTTGGGGTTTTGTAGATAAAGCTGGAGATGTGAATGAATATGTCTCATTACAAGCTACACCTGTAGGCCACTGTGGGACATAGCAAGTCTTTTTCTGCCGTAAAATATTCAGCCAATGTTTACTACCGAAAACACAACGACAATACTGATATTAATTATTTACTCATGTAAAAGGATATTTAGATTTTGTTTCTTTCAAAAGTTGGACACTTGTGTACATCAATATAAGGTCCTCAAGTCAGGCCTAATAGTTCCATGGAAGTTGTAAAAGAACTGTTCTATTTCAGTTTATTTTAACATAGTAAAATGTGAAGCAAATAACACTTTCTGACTGGTTAATATCAACTGGTTTGGAACAGTGCTGTTATTGTTGTTCTGCTTATGGATAAAAATGAAGATAACATTGGATCCGTATTGTATTGTCCATTTAAATATTTGCACTAAATGGTGCTAAAGGTTTATAAACAACACGGGCTTGTTAAGGTAAAGGTATTTCTAAGCCCATATATGGTTAAACATGTATGTCCCAGAAGCCAATTTGTTTCATATAAATCAAACTAAACAAAACATTTTAAATTTTTATGATTTATATAAATTGTTTTCATCAAAAAAGTTGCCTGTAATGATCGCGTAGCTACCTGTACGCAAAATACACATTGTCCCTAAAGAATAAAAACATAAAAAGATCAAATCTACAAACAAAATATTTCTCTAGCAGGAGTAAGGTGTATTTTTACTGCGATCTTCTAGCACCACGAGTAAAATTGCTAAATCGGATTCTATATTATATCCATATTCCATATTTGGTAAGTGACACGTTTTGTAGTTTAATATTTCATCTTATATTTCAAACCAGAACCTCTCAGAGAAAACCGTCTAAGGTGCGATCACACCATGGTAGTGTCCAGTGGAGGGATATGTACAAAATCGCAACTTTTTCGTCGTTTACCCGTTTACTTTCATGCTGATTACAGATACAATTGGTTCTGAAGTTATTAGATAGACAAAACATTTTCCTTTGTTGATAGGGTGTCGTGGTAGAAGCTTCGTCAAAGACGCAAGCATTTGAAGGGTCACGGGACGTACGTTAATGTCTATACCATAACATTTAACTTAAAATCTAGTTATATCATGATACTGAATTACCCCCAGACGCCACCCAAACGATCTAGAAACACAACATTGTCTGTGACTATGCCTCCGGACCCACTCCATAGCGACCATGCATTCAAATTATATAATGTCAACGCTACGCTCCCCTGTTATCATGACTACATACCTTTAGTTTACATTATATACATAACGGTGGTCTGGTCATGAAATGAAAACATGCAATCGAGTTTAAGAAAAAATGACATCACTTTTTCTAAACGAGTTAAATAAATGATCGCATAAAATGACAAGTGTCAGATTATTTTTATCATGCCTTTTAAACCCCATTATTCAATCGTTTTAGATTACACAATAGTATGAGACCGTCTGAAGTCGTATGACTAGATCAACCCAACATCAAACAATGATATGTTTTAGTGTATTGTTGCGGCATGTAAAGCAACTCTATTCCATTCCGTTCATTTTTAATTGAGTTACCCACATTTTCAACATTTTTATATTTCTGGACCCTAAGATTGTTTATATTTCTGAACGCAAAGACTATAATAACAATGTCTTAAGCTAAATATTTTGAAGACCCCGGTGTAGTAAACTAATAAACACATCATATTTAAGAGTTCATGCAATTGAAAAGTTATATAAAACAGCCAATGCCAATATCATCCGATGTTAAAATTCTAATATTCCTGTACACATGACGTACCTATTTAAGGATTTCATTTATTCGTTTTATTTATTATTTAGTGCTTTGTTTTTGTGGACCTGAGGTAAGTATTGCTAGCTTGGTAGAATGGGACTGACAGGGGGATGATATGGCAAGTTATTTTGCTGGACGCCTCCTTCCAAAACCAACGAATGCAATATCATTGTCTTGTTGACTTTGAATTCTGTGCCGAGACTTGGTTATGGATGTGACCCGTTTTTGTCCAGATGAGAGGTCGACAGCTGTAGCCATTATCTTCGTGGTTGTTGCATGAAGTTTATTTGATAGTAAATGATTTAAAATAACCCATTTTATCGATCTTTGTGTTGAGCTACATATTGTGTATTTATGTTTCTAAAGGCAAAGTCAATAATATCAATTTTGCCTTTTCTCTGCATACTCCTGATACATGTCGGTAACAGTTTTGTCCACTCATTGGTTGAATATTTCATAAACTTTCACCGGTATTTAATTCTCCTCGACAGGTAATCATGACATGTATTTGACCCAAGGTTTTACAACGTTTAAGCCGCTATGATTTCAATAATAAGCAAACTACTTGAAAAGCTTAAATTTAATAGTGCAAGACTGATGTATATACTTCATCTATTAATGAATTTAAAATTGACAAAAACACTGATCCAAGACATTAAACACAGACAGACAAATGCGCAAACAGACGGTCTACATTTATAACCTTTGCACGAACTATCGACAATAGGACCGAACGTCGGACTAAAACTTGATTTAAGGAACACAGCTTTAAAAAAGGAATTGCATGTTTACAAAAATATGTACAAAAGATCAAAGAACTTTTTCAATGATGCAAACATATAATGAGAATGTGGCAGAAAATACGTCTTCAATTTTTTAATAGTGTATTTTATTAATGTAGAGTAGAGTCCTCATTATTTCCAAACGGGTTATACTGACATAAATGTCACAGTGTAAATTCTAAACAGCGAAGATAAAGAAACGAACACATTTCAACATTCAAAAGCTGGAAAGCGGGTTGAAAAAAGAGGACTCTTTGAATAGACATCTTTGAATTGGCTTAAAATTGTGAGTCATGTTAAAGTAATACATTTGCGCGTGATTGTTTTGGTAAAAACTTATAGTGGGCGAAAACGCAATTGTTGATTACACTCACCGTACCAATTATCAGATTGTGTCATGTATTCTCTAACCCTTTATTTTACCACTGCCTTAGTACGTGCACCTGTTCATCGAATATTTACACAAGAAAAATAAAACTTAACATCCTTAAAAGGGTAATGAAGTCATTTTGTCTACTATTGACTATTTAAATTTCTTTTCAAATATAAACTAATTACTCATTTGGTCGTAAAAAAAAAACCCCATGAAATATATAAAAACTTCTTAGATGTTTATAAGAACGGCGACCAACCAATAAATATAAAAGGAAAAACTCAGACAAATACATCAGTTTTATCTTCAGTTACAACATTGAAAACCGTTTTCAATTCTTTGATCGGCCCATATATTTTCCTATTGACATAATAAGCCTACGTAGAAATTGGGCCTCGAAATAGTGCAAAAAGTAGCATTCGTCTTGTATTATAAGTGGCTCCTGTTGGTAATTAAACGCCGTATTTAGTGATTATAGCTTAGCAGAAAGTGGATACTGATATATTAAATTATTTTAAAAGTTACTAGCGTACACGTACGACTAACGTTGGTATTACACTTGTGAAATTATCAAAATATTTACCAGATTAAAAATATATACTAGTGATTTAAATAATATGCTTTCTAATTTATATTTTCGGCTGTTAGTGACTTAATTGCTTACTGTTGATTACAACTATTATTTGTCTCTCCAGATTGCAAAAAAAGGTCGATGGAAAATGAAAAATATCACCTACGACAGTTTTTTTTTGTGTGTGTGTTAAATAGAAAATTGAAAAAGAATAAACTTGTTTATTTGTATTTTTGTTCTCATATTATATGTAGGCCGCGAGATACCAGACGTAGAAAATGGCACAGGTTTACATCATTGGGAATTTATACCGCTGGATTCTTTTCGCCGTCTGCTTCAACGCAGGTAAACATGTTATTTGTTTTATTATATGCAAGTAACCAGAACATCATAAAGCAAGAAGTTACTTAATGTTGGATACATTTTACAGTACCACATACACAACTCAGTTAACACCTTTAAACATTCGACTGACTTAAAATATTAAAACAGACTATCATAGAAGCTTAAGTCCTATATATGTTTATAACGTGTGTGTACTTTATCTTAATCAAACCATTTATATAACCTTTACAGTCAATCTCCTTGTTTTTTAAATTTTTGTAAATTAATGTAAATTTGTTAATTAATAAGGTTATATTTTATTTTTCAGTTTCATTGTGGCTCTCACCATTTACAAATTTGCAACGACATATACAAACTCTTTCTTTGGACTTAAAATATTGTTATTTATGACAATTAGCTTATATACAACTCTGAACTATTGTGAAGAAAGATTTTGCTGTTTTTACCAAGCATTAAGACATTATTATGACCCTCTCAGTAAAAAGTATAAACAGTTTCTGGTTTTTACTCGTTTTATAGACTTGCAAAAAGAAATACGTAAAAACTAAACAGTAAGAATCTTCATTTAAGATGTATTATTTTAACAGAGATGAACAAATGCGAGTTTTGACACTAGTTCTTTACATAATTTTAAGATTGAGACATGCAAAGAACCAAAGTAAAAATTTCATAACAAACAAACATAAATGAATAAGCAGTTTTAAATGATTCTGATACAAACATTGTTTATGGTTTGAGTACGGCCAGCATTTGTTGACAATTGTTTATGGTAAAATATATAACGTCAATCATTATAACTGTGTATGAGGATGTGTTTTGTGGATACTCATGCATGCAATTTTAGCAAAGAATAAAAGTCCACATTCTTATACGATAGCTTTTTATATTCGTCAGTGAATATTTAGAAAAACATAGATTTATACCGGTTACAACTATAGCGATGAAATTATGGTTATGTATATGCATTAAAAGATACTTGCTGATGAAAAACTTGAATGAGTGATGATTGGTTTGTCAAGGTTTATATGGCTATGTGTCCATTACAGTAAGAAGCCAGTGCTCCGGTTCGGCCCTGACACTCACGGCGGCACCGGAACTCGCCAAATTTACTTCACCCGGATACCCCGATTCATATGCAAAGTACGTTTTGTTCAATCTGCGCTGTAAGTACGTACACAAGTGGTTATAAGTTTCAATAAATATATTGTTATTTTAAACATCCTCTTTTTAGGATTGACGATTCAGCCTGCACAGGTCTAAAAATGTTGTTTCATTAATGATCATTTCAAGCTGATGGACTCAACTATTACAATAAGTGTATGTGTTATTCCATAGTTATTTCTTAGATATACGCAAACTTATAATATTAAAGTTACAAAAATGCACAATAATAAATGTTGTTGCAAAGTGTTTAGTCATAGTCACATTTGATTCTATATACATTCAAAATATTTAAATGTGTAATATAATAATCAGTTCGAATCGAATGTTTTCTGACAACATTTTGAAATCTTCGAAATATATCTTGCCACGTGATATCTATTTTTATTATTTATGATCTTGTTAATTAGTGATACGATCCTGCCTAAATTAGCAATCAGATGATCGTTATTATGGAATAAGGACATATTCCTGTCAGGATATTTGACATTAACTGCATTTTGCGGACATATTGATCATTATCCATGGCACACAGTGAAAGGTTGCCTGTTAATCTGTATTTTATAATTGGACAATTTACAATAACGCACTCAAATTATACAAGACTATTTACCTTCACAGAATAATCCATAGACAATCAGTCAAAAACGGCTATTGTTCCGTTACAGCAATCTGACATGTCAATGGTTAATCGACTCCGGAATAGACGGACAGAGAGTCCTGATCTTCTCTGAACATTATTACATAAACTGTCCAGATGCAATAAACATCTATGACGGTAAGTACAGTTTAGATAATAATTAAATAAATAAAACTTTCTAAAACAGTTAAATCAATCGACATTATTTCCCGATTTTAATGTCCTTGCTGCTCGGTCTTATCCGGACAAGCCGAGATTCGTTGGCAGTAATCTTGACAAATAATTGCGCGTGCTTTCGAACTCTGGCGGAGCACGCCATTCATCGTCGGAACCCACGATAAATATTCCGTTATGACTACATACATATACAGTGAGTAACTTGGCTAGAAAGAACTTCGTTCTCATGAATATATGCATTAAAGCATTTGATTGGCTCAGTGTCAAAAACAACAAGAAAATTCAACCAATGAATTAATTCGTTATATCTCCATTCGTTCAAAGCATGGCAATATATGGCAGCCTCCCTTTAACTTGTAAACAACATGGATCGCAGGTAAATGTGGCTATCTTGACATTGACAACCACTTTTTCTAACTTCAATTGCAGAGTAGCGTCGTATTTTTATTGGACCACTGGTTGCTATGAATAGTCATGAAAACGAACTTTGACCAGCCTAATAACCCACGGTTACCATGAAGGAGAGCGGTATGAGTAAACGTGGGTTCCGACTATGGCTATTATTTCTTAGCTCGGAAGTAGTTTTAATTAAATCTAGAGGAACGGACAATCTAAGTACTTAGAATGAAACCAAACAGTCCTTATATTTCAAAATATAATTCAAACGAATAAATATTAACACAAAATCAGTCGTATATGTTTTCTTTCATAAGATGAAACAGATCGGCATAATTATCATGCAGATATATATTCACATACACCATTTAATTACCAGCAAAATTGCTTTTACCAGAAAATGATATCCATAAATGTTACGTGCTTATATCTCCGTGTGTGTTTAAAAGAATAAACTATGAGTAACTATAGAATATATAACATTTATTAAGCCTCAGTGAACAAGTTTAAAATTATTCTTTACTTCCCTGGCAAATCCAATGCAAGTGATAAAATCACCTTTCAATAGAGATTAATATGGTGTATATGATGAAATCATCTCTGGACCAAGTATAATACTTAATCAAATTAAATAATAACAATACAGCAATTCAAAATTAAATTTATATTTATTTGGAGTTGATATGGAGTGTTGACAACGCGCATTTTATTCTCAATGGGTTGTGATGTTTATCGTATTTCACCTTATTTCAATTATTTGTAAAAATAACAAACATGAATTACATTGAATATGTATTAAATACTGATACTCATAGCGTTGTGCTCACGGAGTCCTTGGCGTCGTCTAGAGAAGTCACATATGCCTCAGATATAAAGAAGTAACTCAGCAAAGACATGTTTTCTGTCGCCTGAATCGTTTGATTTGGTGAAAACCAGTAACTGTAACATTATCGGATTCAATAAGCTCTTAATTACAAAGGCTTCGTAAATACTTCACAGTTCTCGTTTAAAAATGAGGGCAACTCGATGACATCATGGGACATTTTACATTTTGTCTGGCGGCGATATTATATATTGTCGCCCAAACCGACTTCATAAAGTTGAAATAGGAATGTCACGTTAGATAAAACATTAGTTATAATTGCACTTAGTTCAATAATTCGTTTCAACACAGGTAATACGACGTCTGATATACAGCTTGCCAACCTATGTTGGGTAGGGTGGTTTAGACGATACTCGTCCAGCGATCGCTACATCTTGATAACATTCACGACAGGAGACAGTCAAGGCGGACAAGGACTGCAGTTTAGCTATCTCAGCACACCGGATACATGTAACTGAATTAGTGTTGTTTTTAAATTAACACTCAAAAAGACTCAATTTAGCAACAATTAGCTATTATTAATGAACAGCAATGCAGAAAGATTTTGGTACAACAAGCTAATCGCAGATCGATTGTAAGACTTGTCCACATGAACTTTTTGACCCGATTTGAAATCGAACCAATGCAGTTTTTATGGTTACCAAGCATTACCCTCGGTCCCTAACCGATTTATGGAATAGAAAGGATTATGCAGATAATGTTTACAGACCCAAGGATCAGTTCTTTTTTAATTTTCTGTTGGTATTTCACCTTGAATGGTGCTGAGTCTTTTATCTAACCACATTTTCATTAGCCTGATTGTTGCTGCAGTTGGTGTTTTTATAATCCTTATTTCATGCGTATTTCTTTCTGGTGCCAGTGACATGTGAATATGGTGCATTCTTTGTTTTGTCCATATTTGATGATGATATCGGGCATATTTGTCATAATTTTTGACAATGTACTTCTATTTCTCGCTGTATAGTGAATGCGTTTCTTTTTTACCCGTTACTGCTTGAAGTTATAAATATGATTAGAGTGCCAGTGAATGAAATGTTTAACTAATCAAGGACTTACACACAGGCAAAGTTTCAGCAATATATTCCTAAAAATAGCAGATTTAAAACACTTTGAAATTTGCCAAAATTCGAGTTTTGCGGAAGATCTGCATCAGTCAACTTTGAGACGATGCAGATCAGGATTGTGCAGACATAGAGTCTATCATTGTAGGTGCCAGGTAGGTCCATCTACATACAGACATATCCTCTATAAATTATAAACGCTACGAATCAACCTAAATTTAAGAATAAATATAAGCATAACATGCGATTTTCGCATCAATGTGTTTACATAAGCACCGACTTTGCCGGTGACGTATAGAGATGTGTATATGACTGTACTTCAGTAAAGGTGTAAAG
The DNA here is from genome assembly GCA_007844125.1 of Sinonovacula constricta. Lineage (NCBI taxonomy): Eukaryota > Metazoa > Mollusca > Bivalvia > Cardiida > Solecurtidae > Sinonovacula > Sinonovacula constricta. Next base: position 35,224,655 of record CM017558.1, read on the forward strand.
TACATTGAAAGTGGCTGTGGCAGAGGGCTCTTTGTAGCTCTTCAACCAAAACCAAAAAGGTTAAAAGGCATACAGCATTTGCGTTGGTACTCCACACTAAATTGCGGATTGTGGCTGAATGGTTAGTCCGATCCCCAGAATGTTATGTTTATCTAATCGCGAACTTAACAGTGGCGATGTTTCGGCGAAACATTCCTAACAATGGCAAAGTTATGGCATGATTTTTTACCCAAAATCTACAACAGTCAACTTTAAGAAGATACAGCTCAGGATTGTGCAGATTAATCATTTTAGGTTTCAGGTATGCTAGTACACACAAGTTACCTCCCCTGGACGTCTCTATTTACCGTTGAAAACTGGCTCCAGAACTACGTAATTCGAAATCGATTCAGATGCGTTTATAAAATCCCATGGGACCGACGGCAAATACTTCACTTTGCTACCTATCTTCTTCCTTCTCTAACTGCCAATAATCTGAGAGCAATTCTAACAGAAAAGTTCTTCGATCCTATCTTCAATTTTTAAACTGATATTGTATTCCTTGCATCCCGTGTTTTTTTCACTGTTAGCGTTCGACGTGTTAAAGAGCCATTTGACAAGTACTCAAAGCTCAGACCAGACTGGATACTTTTATAGATAATAAAAACTGCCATTTAAATGTTATTCTGTTGTAATCCTGTACAGAATAATCAGCCAAACATGCATTGTGGCAACGATATACGTTGGGTGATCTTAAACGGAATACATCCAGAGATTTTACCTGAACATGAAAACCAATCAAAATGGATTCCAGGTCAATACAACTTCATTTGTCCGAATTCTTGCCTTACGAAAGGTAAAAGAAGATGTCAAGGAACTACCTTTTTGCAATTCTTTAACTCCGTCCACTGATGGCCAATGGTTCACATCAAATGCGCACATGGCATACCTCCAAGACTACTCTGTGCCTTTGAATCCATGTGCAGTAGGACAAAAGCAAATACTAGATTTAGTTATTTATTGACAACATTAACTTGCTTGATGGTTAAATGTTAAAGGAATTATTGCTGATAATAAGGACTTCACGTCACAATGTGTTTGATGAACAATCTAAGGTTATTCTTCCTTTCCATCCAGATTCATAATAATTTTATAATTGGTCCTAAAATAAAGAAGCATTTTATATAGTAAGGATTTTAAGAAGATTTAAATGTCAATATTTAACAAGATATCTGATGCGGTTTATGCGGTTTCTTCACATGAACATGATGCTACAACCATTTATTCGTCTCTTGTCATGTTTGTTCATGATTCAGAAAGTTTATTTTATTTGTGGTCAACCATTTTTGTGTTATTTTTCAAATCGAAATTCTACCATATTCCTTTTCTGAACACTATGTGTACGTTATTTTTCGATGAGGTCACTACTTTCGTCATAACGTATAGAAAATATCAGCGCATGGACATTTTGTTTTCAAATAGATCGTTTTTCTTTTCGTTGCTTGCATTTGAGAAACTCGTCAGGAAGTGCGAGGTTAGAGCTCTGTAAAACCGGTTTAAGCACCCCAGTCGGTCAATATTGCCGACTGACCGTTCCAAGGCGGTGACTGTCGGGTTTGCTCTTTTCCTTAAATGACTTATCACAAATTTGTTCTTACTTTTCGCTTGGCTTGCATGTGAAATACCTTTGTTCTGTGCCTTTCGGAGTTTGGTATATGTTGCAATACTCATAGGACTTTGTCATATATTCTTTTTTATGAGAATTTGATGATAGTTTTTTGCAGTTCAAATTGAATGTTTAGTGTTAAGGTGTTTTTAGTTTCACCACAATTGAGATCAAATTTTCATCAATTGCATCATCCATAGTTTTATTCCATAAATAATCATACCTTTCTCTTCCGATTTCCCAGCTGGGACTGGATGCACGGCAGAGTATGCATTGGTCGCTTCTACAACCCCGCAGTATCTGACGTCACCAGGATTTCCATCACTATATGAGAAGTATGCTAGTTCTGGTTTGTTTGAACCTCACCTTTTTAAAAATGCAAACGCAAGATACGCCTGACTGAATCTCAGAGTGTCCCTCATAGGTAAAAATAAACATACAAACTTGTGCGGTCACTTGTTTAGAGTAGTCACCATGCTGTAAGCGGTTATTTAGGTCCTCCGAAGAAATTTGTTCTTTAATTGTCGTATAACCGCGGCCACGTTTCTTCTGCGGCCAGCGGTCAGCTTGATTGGGCAAATCATTCCTTAATCGAACCTCGTTTAATGATGTTTGAAACTATTCACTTCGTCTAATAACACACCCATAGCTATTTTGTCAAAGAAAAATTAAAAGCTCGCACCATCCGGAACATGGCTGTCCGAATATACGTACAATTTTCGGCGAATTGTGGCATAAAGACTGCCGAAGATTTAGGTACACACAGTATAAATTTGATGTAAATAATTTTAAAATGGTATGTTCTATAGTGCAAGTGACCAAACTACTAATAATGGAGCAATATTTTCTTTAGTGAGACACTTCTAAACATATTATATTTTATTGTAGTATTAAATATCAATGAGAAAAGCAGTAGACCTATCCTTAAATACTTACTAGCAAACATACATAACCAAAGTAATAGGCAAACAATAAATTATATAATATCTTGTATTAAGCAGCCAATTTGTATTAAGCAGTCAATTTTGACCGTCTCTTCGGTGGCTGCCTAATACAAGTTTGACTGTCATTCACTTAATCTACAGTCAATCAGCCGCGCCTAATGGATTGCAACATAAAATTGAAAAGAAAGAAATAATGCAAAGCATCAAAGGTCGCCGTCGAGGTCATGGTCAACAATGGAACAGTTTTGCCCAACAATAAACCAACCAAGAAACAGCAAAACCTTGTTGTTATTTAAAAGATTTTAAAATTGTCATGTCTCGAAATTATATGCAGTAACGAATTGTCTTTGGGCATATGGAATAAGGTCCGAATTCAAATAAGAGGAAAGAGCATAGCATTCTACTTGTACATTTTACATCGTACTAGCGGAAATCATTCATACACATATGGAACAATAATAATTACAAGTGACAATTAATGATTTAGCAACATTTTTGACTACAACAATCTAATTAAATTCTGATATTCACGGCTCGCGCAATATCAGTTTTCAAGGTAGGCACTTGTCCAAATATATTTCGGTATAAGACACTTCAGTATAAAATATCATGACAATATAACTATATAACTTTATACATACATATACAGTTATATATAGCTATATATAGCTACATGTATACGTAGTAATATTTATAGTTATAGTTATAATTATATAGCTAAACTTATATAGTTATACTATACATAGTTATATACAGCAATATATATAGAAAAATGTTGTAGTTACAGTTATAGTTATATAGTTATATATATAGTTATATATAGCTATATTAAGTTATTTATATCTATATATAGTAATATTTAGTTATATATAGTTATATAGGTAAAGTAGATAGTTAGGAGCCTAGCAGTAGAGATAGGCGACACGTAAGGAGGGAGAATATACTAATATGCCCTACAACATAATGCAAGTTAGGAAACATATAGTTACAAAAATGGCAAGAGTAGGGCATTCTTCTTTTAAATTCTCGTCAAAGCTCGCGGAACGAGAGATTTGGTAAAAATGAATGTAAGCCAATAGCAAGCTGCCAATCTTTGTTTACAATACGTCTCCAACTATACTAAACATATGCCATGAAAACTTATTGTGTTGCTAGCATCTAGCTCGATAGGAAATTCTTCGCTTATAGATGAAAGTTTAAATTTTTGTAAAGTCATGTAAATTTTAATGAATATAATAAATATTCAATAATGTTGGTAACAGCTTTTCAAATTGCATTTAAAACTGTTTTTGCTATCCAATTATAACATTTAGCCTTACTAGTTTTGGTAGAATGTATGTGTTGAGTTATCCTATTATGTTCTTCTTTAGTTTTTATTAGCCAAAGTAAGTTATTCGTATGCAACAAGTTCCAAATAAATGAAACTGATTTCGTTTCTAAGTACCTATAAAATATTTCTGTTACATGTATTTGATTCTTACTAACAACTGTTTGGCTGAGCAATCAGTAAGTTTTATTACTTAATTCTTTACGAGCGCATCATATCTTTGTGTAAAGATAGTTTCTTGTTCTAATTTTGAATTATATATAATTATATATATATGTCGTTATTCGTATATCGAGCCGGAGGCCCATGGATACACAAGCATATTAACACACATAATCATCAATGGTACGGTACTTTAACAATCTTCCAATCTTATTACACACAGTTGTAAATTCTGAAGTATCATACAATTAGTAAAGCCATAAGTAGTAGTAAGAACAAAAGTGCACATAAACAAAATACAATTAATGTACATGTAAAAATAGAACATAGCATGTTTATTAAAAATGTTAATGTTAGTTGTTTTAAAACATAGGAAGTAAGGTTCAAATTTACCTGTTTACTTGCGCATGAAAATAATTCTCTAAATTTCAAGGTTTTTTTATTTGTCCAAAAGTATTTTGTTATGTATCTGTGTGTCAGTTCTTTATATAACGGTCATCCTAATACCAATGGAGTTCGTCTTCTAATTTATGACAATGTTTACACGTTCATTTGTTGACTTATGGTAAATAAGGTTTGTGCCATCGCCCTGTTTCTATTACAGTCTCTGTGAAGTTTTATATATTCCTGTACAAAAATTTGTACAACTGAGACCCCATGCGATTTCTTGGATAGAATCACCGAGGCACTACAGATCTGATGATGACTTCAAAGGCGTAAAGGTGTTTGATTTGTCTGAAACATAATGTTGTGTTTATTAATTATTCCATATAGCACATGGCGAAAAGAATCCTTATATTGTTCATAATACGCCTATTTTAATCATTATACTGTGTCCATTGAACACATTGTGTTCTATATTTCAGCAACATGACGTGTAGTTGGGTAATTACGGCCCCTGGACCATCCTACATCATAGAGCTAGAGCTAACATATACCGACATCGAATTTCATTATGGCTGCTTTTATGACAATCTTACTGTTTACCACGGTACGAGATATAAACTCACTTTTTACTAGACACTCGTTTCCGTAGTTTGTTGTATTTTTATTTATTTATTTATTTATTTATTTATTTATTTATTTATTGCCTTTGCTTATCAAATCAGTAAATGTCCAGATACAAGTCTGCATACATAGTTTTAAATTGGTATCCGATGTAAAGTTTGGACCATTTTTCTTCTTTTGCAACCAAATAAGTTAATGTTACTCGAAAAAAATCCATCGACATGCTGAGGACCTACACATTTGCGAAAAGTTCAGCATATCTTATAACGCCTCTTCGCTATTGTTTAACTAAGAAATCCACGCGACCACTTGCTTAGATCAGGATACATTATTATCCGGGTAATAAGCACTGACGTCGGCATCTACTTTTGGCTAAAATGCACAAACTTATTTGTAAAGTAGGAAATAATGAAACGTTTGAAGCGATTTCATTGAGGTCCTGTTATAAACAACCTTAATTTTAAATTAAGTATGACTAGTAAAAGTGATGCACAAATTCCCAATAACATACGTAAAATGTACGTTACATACGTTACATGTATTATATACATTGTCGGACACCACCTTCAAAATATTGTATTTGCTAGATTTTATATTTTAATAGATTCTTGTATCAGTCCTACCAGTTGTACAAACCGAGGCATATTACGCTTTTCAACTTAACAATAATCAAATGGTCCTTTTCGGACAAGTCGAGTAAACACTCCATGATTATTGATTTTACTAGTTGAAAGGTTAAATAAAAAGGGTTATTTTAAGTGGCTAAAATAATGTTCCAAACATATTGACAATTAATAAATACTGACACGTTGGATGTTAATTCCAATTTAAGAAAATTCAATAATAAAAACAGACTTAATTCAGACGTGTGTCATTGTATGGTGTAGTTTTTCGTGTCATAACGTATTTAATATAATAATTTTTTATAACTTTGTTACGACCAGTTTTAGGAGAATTTTTTGGTATTGCCATATTACACTTTGTATTACATAAACACAATAGATCAAGCCTGTTGCAATTAGTTTTAGATAAAAGTGTAGAATGATTGGAGTATATCTTTCCTTCCACCAGGTAGCAATATCAACGAGAGCCAAGTCATGTTTACAGACTGTACGATTCAAACGAGTGCCGATGACACCCCACCCATATACTATTCCACCACCAACAGTGTTCTTATATTGTTCTCCACGGATTACAGTGTAACACTTGGTGGGTTCATCGTTAAGTACACAGCATATATCAACACAACGACGACTGCAGTTCCCACGACAACAACTACGACGACCGTGATTCCCACGACAACAAATATGACGACCCTGCCTCCCGCAACCACAAATACGACGACCTTGGCTCCCACGACAACAAGTACGACGACCTTGCCTCCCACGACAACAATTATGACGACCTTGCCTCCTACGACAACAATTGTGACGTCCTTGCCTCCCTCGACAACTACTACGACGACCTTAGCTCCTACGACAATAAATACGACGACCTTGGCTAGTACGACAACAAATACGACGACCTTTGCTCCCACGATAACAAGTACGACGACCTTGCCTCCCACGACAACAATTATGACGACCTTGCCTCCCACGACAACAATTATGACGACCTTAGCTCCCACGACAACAAATACGACGACCTTAGCTCCCTCGACAACAACTACGACGACCTTAGCTCCCACGATAACAACTACGACGACATTGGCTCCCACGATAACAAGTACGACGACCTTGCCTCCCACGACAACAATGATGACGACCTTGCATCCCACGACAACAATTATGACGACCTTAGCTCCCACGACAACAAATACGACGACCTTAGCTCCCTCGACAACAAGTACGACGACCTTGCCTCCCACGACAACAATTATGACGACCTTGCCTTCCATGACAACAGTTATGTCGACCTTAGCTCCCACGACAACAAATACGACGACCTTGCCTCCCTCGACAACAATTATGACGACCTTGCCTCCCTCGACAACAACTACGATGACCTTAGCACCCACGACAACAAATACGACGACCTTGCCTTCCACGACAACAATTGTGACGACCTTGCCTCCCACGACCACAACTACGACGACATTGGCTCCCACGATAACAAGTACGACGACCTTGCCTCCCACGACAACAATGATGACGACCTTGCATCCCACGACAACAATTATGACGACCTTAGCTCCCACGACAACAAATACGACGACCTTAGCTCCCTCGATAACAAGTACGACGACCTTGCCTCCCACGACAACAATTATGACGACCTTGCCTTCCATGACAACAGTTATGTCGACCTTAGCTCCCACGACAACAAATACGACGACCTTGCCTCCCTCGACAACAATTATGACGACCTTGCCTCCCTCGACAACAACTACGATGACCTTAGCACCCACGACAACAAATACGACGACCTTGCCTTCCACGACAACAATTGTGACGACCTTGCCTCCCACGACCACAACTACGAGGAAATTAGCTCCCTTCAACACAACAGCAGCAGACGTACCTGTTGGTTCGACATCGAATAAAACAGGTCGGTATGAATTCAGTGTCGTAACAAGAAGAATTTAATATGTCGTTTAATGTATCAAAATGATATAAAATTCTTATATTCATTTGAATGTTTAGATCATGTTGAGTACGAAACTCGAATCATTCGGAAATATTTATATATACTATGCCTACACATAATAATAGATTTAGAGGCCTAGGAATAATACATGTATCGTTGATTGAGAATATTGTAGAGTGTTTCTGATCTCAGGACTGATTGTAAACACACGATACGTCACATTGATGAATAAATCTTAGCTTTTATTTATCTTTCGAATACTGCCTCTTTAAGAAGTACTATTTTAATCAACTGCTAACAAATATGCATGCTGTAAAACAATGATATTTTGTATGTAGAGAAAAGCACGCCTGTTTTGTGCTCGTAAAGTAAAGTGAATTAATAAATAAATAAAGGAACAAAAAGACGCGACGAGAACCATAGCACCAGATATGCCTACATCTGAGGGATTATCGTATCGAAGGCGGAATTACCAGAGTTCTTTACGGAACAATGGTTAAGACAGTCTGTCGGACTGGATCTTCAACAAGATATTTCCTTAAAGTCCCAGTCTAGGCAATAATTCAAAAGAAACTAGTTCGCCAATGCTTTTCCATGGGTTTTCATCCACTATTGACGTTGCTATATTGGCCATAATTGTTCAGCTGCGATTTTATTTAAATACGTCAAACTAAGACACGGGCTGCCTGGATAAACTAGAAAGTATGGAGTCCAAATAGACTAATATTGATGAAAAACGTGTTTCCCAATCGATTATATTTTTACTAAACAATTTAGACTCATTTTCATTTCCAGAAGCGGATGTCAACATTCCCCTTATGGTGGCCTCAGCTGTGGGCGGGGCTTGCTTTGTTCTACTCATCATTGGAGCTGTGTGGATGGTGAAGATGCTGAAAAACAAGAAAAGGTCAAAGAAAGGATCCATCAGGGTGAAGTCCATCGCCCCTCTCACGTCCAATTTAACTAAACCCCCTACCTTCACACCAAGAAGGAATCCAGTAATTGCTTTTGACGCATTCTCGCGCATGCGTTGATAAATTAAGTCATGGGTCAAATATTTATAGTTTGAAGCCTTTTGATTTTCCAACGCTATTAGGCATTAACTTCTCTTGAAAATCAACAACTGTATGAGCGTATATAGCAACAGGACGTCAGTGGTAAAAAATACACTTATATCCATTGTGTTTCGGTTGTTGTGAGATCCATGCCTCTATTAATTGTATGTGTATTGGTCATATGGTATATAGAATATTTTAGAATCCTTAGAATATCCATTGAATATTTTTATTACTTTCTAAGATTCGTTTTATTTTATCTAATACTGTATGATTTACATAAAATTGTTGTTTGATTATAATTTCAAAAAACATGACTTCATTAAGTTATACTACAGCTTGCTCAATAAAAAGAAGTGATATTTATTAACATGTTTTACTATCTTTTAATTTATAAATATGTAATATAGATTTTCTGGAAATTGCATTCCTATAGTTAACACACAATAACAAATAAAATGACTGACTTACTATAATATATTTGACTTACAGATTATTGCATACTATTTTTTCTAATGGCAGTTTGTTTTATGAAAATAATGGTTTTGCAAAGCTGTTTTACTATAGTTTGGCTGCTAGTATAATATGGTTTGAAACTTAAGCTAAAATGTTATATTATGATTTAGCTTTATATTGTTAACATTATGTATGTATGAATCTTATGTCATATAAAATTGTGCATAACATTTAATTAACTTTTCTTTTAAAATAAGTTTGTCACTTATTAGTTTCTTGTATAATATGTTTTTAACTGATTATATACTAACAATATGTATTACCAATTATTTTAAATATTACCAAACGTTTATTCGGTGGAACATTAATAAAAACACAATGGTGTTTTTTGCGTGTGATGAATATTGTATTATTTTTTTTTTGATGACAGTTTAATGGTAGTTTCATAATTGACAATAACAGTTTAATCGAAAAAATACCCCAACAACCTATTCGATTTTAAAAGCCGAATCCAGATGATCATCCTATTTAAAAAGACAACAACAACAACGATTAATTTGATTAAACTGTTGAATGTTATCATGTGGCAACAGTAAATAATCTGTTTTATTAAAATTGCTTTTTTACACTGAGTGTTTTTCTTGTAAGACTACGCTGCCTTTTAATGCTATTTTTAGATTCCACGCGTATTGGGAAGTCATGTGATGATTGTTAAAAGAACAAACCTTACTCGCGGTGTCACTAGGGTCGGCCATTATGTTGTTTATTTGTAAAGCGAAAGTCACGTGACTTTTTGACGCTTCGTTGGGCGGCGATTAAAATAGCCGCGGTCATTCCCTTATTGTTTTACTTTTTTATTTATCTTTTTTTATTTATTTTTTTTTTGTTTAAAATCGAAAAATATTGAAGGATGTAAACCGGTGTCAGGAGTTATATTAGTACCAACGAATACATTCGTCCATTACTATTACTGAATTATCCCCGGAACTTATATTTTATACTCGGCCTTTAACAGGGGATACTAATATACAAATACAGTTTAAATAATTTATTATGTCAATTTAGCCCCCAAGTAAGTATATCAACTTTTCCCTTTATCGCCACCCATATCCAATAACGCTATCAAAAAATTACCGAACACTCAGATAATAATTCGAAATGTCAGCTATTTGTTAAATGTCAAAAAAGGGTTAATTTGGCACTTTTTGAAGAATATTATATTTCTGAGGGGGTTTAAAGATTGCCAACAAAACATAAAAAGGTGTTCTAGCTGATTCTTTCAACGCAAGCGAAATTTAGTATATGGTTGTTCAGAATAGATAAACTGACAGCTTGCACTGACATAACGCTGTCTTCATATTCAGGAAGTTATTTAGAGCAGTCATATAACTTTTATAATGGAAAATGTTATTTCTTAAGATGTTCCTCTTTTTTATTTTAAAGTTCACATGCACACCTGTAACAATTTGTAGACAATGGCATCATGTTTGCACACACGTTTTGAGCATATTTGTTAAATAAAAATATCACAAAGAATTTTCTTGTGAAATCTGTGTTTATTTTTTCATACCTCACATCGGTACAATTTCTTATTATGGAAACACTCGCCCTTTTTTATAAGGTGAATACCCCAGACTTATTTCCAGGTACCTCCAGTTGCCGCAACAGGTCAACTGGAAGACCTCCCATTAAGTTTAAACCATGATCGATTCTCAAAACCATTTATACTAATCATTAAAAAGTCTGTCAACTTTTTCACATTTTCAGCTTAAGGCATCCCTCTATCTTCTAACATTGAAGCCCAAAACAGCTTGATTAGGTAACTGGCCTAAATAAAGTTGGTAGGATTGTCATCGACTTTTTACGACATCAGGGTTGAGATATCATCATTTTTACATCAGTATACCAGTGTTTTAGCTAAGAAGTTTTTATGCAAAAGTGTGCGTTTTATAAGCATTCTGTAATGCAGGCACAAATCTTCTTCCACACAAACGTATAGATGTGCTCTGTGAAAGAAGAAGAATAAAGCACAGCTAATTTGACCAAATGTTACCATGCCGCTTAAAGACTAAGCTGTGAAAAGAGCACAAATAGTACAAGAACAGATTTTTTATTAAGGCAATTCTTAAATCAAGACAATAATATATAGGTTTGCAAACAGTTGGTCAATAGCTAGGAACTAGGAAAACTGTGAACGGGCAGATAACAGTGAGATATGTAAAATAATGATAATAATAATAATAATAATAATAATAATAATAATAATAATAATAATCAAGCAAAAATTAATTGAAGTCGACAATTACACCATCAACAAAATCAACATTCAAAGCATGAGCCACATCACCAATCCCTAACATCATCGATCACCATCATTATCAATCACAATCATCATTATCTTAAATAATCATCATCATCGTAATTTGAGACTTGTCTTTTTTACCGTAAATACTGGTTTATTCAACAAAACAAATTATTAAACAAACATATTGTGGAATACCATCTTTTCTCAATGAAGTCACATGAGTTCATTGGAATAATACTAAATTATTTCAATCCTTTATGGTATTTAAGTGTCAATTTTAGATCATAAACTGCCAAAGAGAAATCCAGATTGAAACTTTTTAAATCTGTAGGTTTGGAAAGGGTAAACATTGTCTGTCATTGATTGTTATGACATTATTGTTGGGAAGCTTTTAAAAAGGATCAAAACTCATTTATTTATTATTTTTGATTGAACTTGAACTTGTCTATAAAATAAATAGATATGTGATCATACCTGAAAGCGTGAGACAAACAACTGTATATAAACAGCCAAACAGATCTGCGATAACTCATTTTCGTGTAATATAATTAGACCCCTGTAAACAGTGCTTCTCGTTGTTAATTTGACGCCTTTACACAACTTCCACTAACACTGTAGAAAAAAAATCATATGATTATTTTGCCTATAGTACATTAGATTCAATAAGCAGGTACAAAGGTGCTAATAAAGCTTAGCTGAAAAGGAAGTAATGATAATTGCAGTACTCCGCAATTTGGTAATGAAAAATATTATCTGTAATAAGATACAGTAATCTGAGAGAAATTACGAATCATAAAGCCTCTCTAGATGACATGACTTGCTTTCGTATTCTATTTTGAGTTTCCCAGCATCCTTGAATATCTTTCTGTACACTGGTGTCAGGAATTCGGTAAGAAACTATTATCTTCATATATTCATGCAAAAAAGGTTACTTATATACTCATGCAATTAAGAAAGGCTTCCCATATATTCATGCAAATAAAAAGGCTACTCAATATTCATGCAAAAAAGAAAAGCTTCTCATAAACAAATGCAATTAAGAATGACTTCTCATATACTCATGCAAATAAGAAAGATTTCTCATACTTTCATACAAATATGAAATGCAGTTCATGTTCTCATAAATAAATAACAAAGGATACTCAAATAATTATGCAAATAAGAAAGGCTACTCATATACTCATGTAAACAAGCAAATTCCTTGAATTGATATCCCCTGCCGAAGGCAAATGATATCCAATAAAATCAGTTGTGAGGTATTCCTAGGTATTCCTATCCATACCTGTGACATGACTCTTGGAAAATGGAATACTGGGTATGCTTTGAAATTTGTTGACATCATATTAAACATTAAAGATGATTCTTGGCTCCTTCCCCGAATCGATGAGATCTTTCCACTACTAGGCAGTTCAAAATTATTCGCAACTCTTGATATGGCCGTTTCGCCTGGTAGTAGAGTAAAACTTAGTTTTTCATGTCCAGGACTCGGTGCGTATCGGTTCCGGGCCATGCCCTTCGGAGTCAGGAGTGGTGGCTCCTGCTACCAGAGACTGATGAGCATTGTTCTAAAAGGCCTATAGCACATATGTATATCCTATCTTGATGACATCATCGTATTAATATGGACGCGAACAAAACACTTAGCCAACGAAGAGGCCGTATTGCAGCGTTTAAGGGAACACAATATTTAAGCAAAACCTAGCTTATGTAAATTTCTACTCAATGGAAATTTATATGTAGGATTCATTATTAGCGGGAAGGGTTACCGAACTGACACAGATAAAGTAGCAGCCATTAAAAAGGTACTCCCGCCCCAAACGGTTACAGAGATACGATCGTTCATTGGAATGGCAGGTCATTACCGACGCATGATTATAAGAAATTAAAAGAAGGACTCACTGCACTTCCCATGCTAGGGTACCCAGATAAGTTATCGGTTATACAAAGATGCATCCACCACTTCCATCGGTGCTGTTCTATGCCAAGAATGTGACCCTGAAGATAACATAGACGCTACTATTCCGAATGAACGACTCATTCATTTTCCCTCACATAAGTAAAGTCTGACTATGCAAAAATGTCTGTTATTGAGCGCGCGGCGTTCGCACTGAAATTCGCGTTAGACAAATTCCAAATTTATTTGCAAGAATCAAGTGGGAAACCGTACCTGGTAGCGCAATCGGTAGAGCGTCGGCTCCAGGTACGGGGGGGGCCAGGTTCGATCCCGGGCCGCGACATACCAAAGTCGTTAAAAATGGTAGTGGTATAGCTCCCTAGCTAACGCTCAAGCAAATATAAGGGTAGTTCCACGACTGGTTGGCCCGGTGTCAGGATTATGTGACTGGGTGTGGTACCATGCCAGGTGTCCACGGCATTCTATACACAGTGAAGGCAGCATTATATCTGCTTCAAGTGGACACCGTCTCCAGATAACCGAAATACTGTTGGTGGGACGAAACCCAATAAACAAACAAACAAACAGAAGTGGGAAAGAGTACAGGGTAGCAAACATGCTATCCCGATGTAGACATAACGATAGCGACGAATCCATACACGAAAATACGGTACCAGGTTATATGAATGTAGGTAAACATGTCTACGAGGTCAAGCCGCCCGAACACGACTTAAAAGGTCTTTAAGGTTAGTAAATCTAAACAGGATAAGACCTGAGATGCTTACAACCCCAATATGGCACCCGAAATCGCAAGCACGTCTGAATATTTTGATGCCAATAATCGACAAAAGGGTGGAACAAACAAATTATGAAAAGTGTAAGAATCTAATAACATAAATATAAAACAATGATGAAGCTAGTTAAGTAAAAATTATTTTCTCGATTAATGACAAGGACGAAGAACAAAGTCCCTCAGAAAATAGATATCTTATGACGTTTGTTGACGAAAGCACCAAATGGTGAGTCAAAAAAAACACAGAAAATGTAGCAAACCTATTCTTGGACATGATAAGATTTTCACTACCATACCAGATACGGTCCGACAACGGATCGGAATTGTGCAATCCATCCATAAATCATATCTGTAAGCAATTCAATTTTATACACATTACTACAAGTCCATATAATCCGCACGCTAACGGGCGGGTTGAAAGGACAAACCGCACTCTCAATAATATGATTGCCAAACGCATTAGTGATGGGGACCATAACTACGATTTACCAATAAGTGCATGTTTGACCGCAATACGCAGTACACCATCTGAGTCTACAGGGTATAGTCCATTTTATTTGATATACGGACGTGACCCTGTGTTGCCTTTAGATTCATTACTCACCCAGCGGCGCAAATATATGGGGGAAGATCTATCTAGGATATATAGATAATTTAAATCGCGCAATGGCAATGATGAACGCTCAGCGCAACATGCGAAAAGCAAGAGTCACGCGAAATAGGTATGCCAATCAAGACGCGCACAATTTAGACTTAGAAATAGGGCAGGCAATAATGCTGAAATACTAGACAGCCACGTGAAGCATATTTTAGGATGATCGAACAGATGTCGCCAGTAACATTTAAAATACAGAACGTAGTCGATGGCAGCATACAAATTGTGCATGCCCGAAATATCAAGGCGATTGATATTGAATATTTAGAACCGTCCAAGAACAGGCTTCCACCCAACGATAGGTGGAGAAAGGCCACATACGTAGTGCCACCCGAAGATAGTGACTCGAGGGGTAGCAATGAAGACGATACATTTGTAGTGCAGATTCACTCACTGCAAGCTAACGAGTGCACTGGTGCACCCGACAGCGTTGACGATGTACCATTAGCTGAATTAAGGACACTGATTCATAACCGACGTTCTAACGAACGCAGCGACTCATCTGACAGTGATGACGACATCCCATTAACCGATTTAAAACGAAAATACCGACGACAACGCGATCGACTCGAACCGACGAGTAAGTTGCCATACAATCCTAACAACAAACACTAAGCTGCCTTTTGCAGTCAACATTTCAGCTTGTTTTTCAACAGTAATCTCCGCACAAGCTCTACGACTGTCGATCAAGTGTAAAGAAATGAACGGCCTAGAAACAAAATCCACCATGACTAAAATACCTTTTGGCATTGTACCCTTACAGATGGCATGTACATGTAGTGCTGATAACGAATACATTTCACTGACAGCGTCATAGGAGCAGTAAATAATGAGTAATTTTACGGACGATCTACTGACAGCTGTCAGAATCTCCATAAACATTTCAAGCTTAACGAAGTGGACGGACTTTTGCAATAAGAATATAACAAGACCCTTATCCTACGCAAACTATAGGAATTACAGTACATACCCATGAACGAATTTATAAAATAAATTATGCCTGAAACTCATATAATACAATACCTACTTATCACTGATCAGTTTATATTCCGATAACTAGGCTAATTCTTGCGATGTTAGTCGGTATAGGCGCATATGTTTACTAGTACTGCCTAAGAAGTAGGTACAGATCGGTTGGACGGCTGATCAGTTGGACGGCTGTGTTGCTTAAAGCGGCCTAGGTCCGGGGTGGCAATTGCTGTACCTGTGGTTGGCTTAAATGCCACGGTGCCCAGTTTGGTTTCAACGACAAATAACGGGTTACAAAAGGGTTACAAAAGGAAGAGATTGGGTATTTTGCATTGTAACCGACATTTTCAGAGGTTAATCGGATAAACACCTCGTTACATGTTTGTAGAAGCATTATTATTTGTAATGAGAATACACTCTCTGAATACGTGATTAAAATGCTATATGGCGTGGGAGTATTTTAATGATATCCCGTTGGTTTTTTTAATGTGCACGTTAACTAAAATCACTGAAAAGGGTGAAGGGTTGTTATAAATGTTCTATTGCGAAAATATTACTGCCGATAAGTGTCATTTGTTTTTCTTATGCCAATGTGGAGCCCAGCCAAGTGACAGATGATGTAAAACACGTATAAATAGAAGACACGTGTTGAGTGTAAAATCAGCTTTTAAGGGGGGTAACTGCGTGAGGACTCCCTCTATATTTGAATTAATAAGTGTGTTAAGTGATTAGTTAAACTAATCCTTAAAGGCATCTCGAAAGGAATGTGGTATCCCACTGAGCCAGGCCCCCACATGCTATGACCGGACCTGCTAATTGCTGGTCATCACTGCAGGGAGTCTTTAGCCATCATAGTACTAAACTGTCACAGTTAAACCTCTGATAGTATGGATGTGAGACAGTAGGCTAGTTTTACACAAAGCCACAAAAATTTATGTTAGTGATAATGTGGGTTGTTTACTATATGATCCCTTACAAATTCTTTATTGCATTAATTAAGTCAATTTTGTATGTTTGTACACAGTTATTAGTCGGTCGCTGAAGTGGTCGGGTACTTAAAGTCGGAGAAACGGGTCTTCGTCCTTGTCATTAACGAGAATATATTTTTATTTAAATAGTTTCATCATTGTTTTGTAATTGTGTTGTTAGATTCGTACACGTTTCATCATTTCTTCGTTCCGCCCTTTTGTCGATAGTGTCGTCAACATATTTAGGCGTGCATGCGTTTTCGGGTGCGATATTGGGGTTGTAAGCATCTCCTTCAGGTCTTATCCGTTTTAGATTTACTACGTTAACCTCACGACCGTTTAAGTAGTGTTTGGGCGGCTTGACCTCGTAGGCATGTTTACCTACATTGATATAACCTGGTACCGTATTTTCGTGTATGGGTTCGTCGCTATCGTGATGTCTACACCGGGATAGCATGTTTGCTACCCTGTACTCTTTCCCACTTCTGTATTCCATGGTTACATTGTACCCGGAGATGGCTAAAGCATAACATTGCAACTTTTTATTAGTTAAATTGGCTGTCAGTAAATATCTTGGGGGTTGGTGAGCAACAAAGCAGGTGACATGTGATTCTTGCAAATAAATTTGGAATTTGTTTAACGTGAATTTCAGTGCGAACGTCGCGCGCTCAATAACAGACTTTTTGCATAGTCGGACTTAACTTATGTGAGGAAAAATGAATGGGTCGTTCATTGGGAATCCAAGGGTAAAAATCCTATCTTCAGGGTCACATTCTAGGCATAAAACAACACCGATGGAGGTGGTGGATGCATCTTTGTATAACCGATAACTTTTATTTTGATCTGGGTACCCTAGCATGGGAAGTGCAGTGAGTCCTTCTTTTAATTTCTTTTAATACTGGAAAAATGGCCATCATGCGTCGGTAAAGACGTGCCATTCCAATGAACGATCGTATCTCTTTAACTGTTTGGGGCGGTGGTACCTTTTTAATGGCTGCTACTTTATCTGTGTCAGTTCGGTAACCCTTCTCGCTAATAATGAATCCTTAATATATAGTTCCCTTGAGTAGAAATTTACATAAGCTAGGTTTTGCTTAAATATTGTGTTCCCTTAAACGCTGCAAAACGGACTCTTCGTTGGCTTCGTGTTCTTTAAGCGTCGATCCTAATACGATGACGTCATCAAGAAAGGATAAACTGTTTTCTGTATTTTGTAGCGGATTGATTCCGGAAACTGTTATATGTATTTTTATTTATTCTGATTAAATATTCTACTTGCTATTTTGATAATCCGGTTTATTTTTGATCAACCCTCGTACATATGTGCTATAGGCCTTTTAGAACAATGCTCATCAGTCTCTGGTAGCAGGAGCCACCACTCTTGACTCCGAAGGGCATTGCCCGGGACCGATACACACCGAGTCCTGGACAGGAAAAACCAAGTTTTACTCTACTATCAGGCGAAACGGCCATATCAAGGGTAGCGATGAATTTTGAACTGCCTAGTAGTGGAAGGATCTCATCGACTCGGGGAAGAAGCCACGAATCATCTTAAATGTTTAATTTGATGTCAACTAATTTTAAAGCATTCCCAGTAATCCATTTTCCAAAAGTTATATCACAGGTATGGATAGGAATATCTCACAACTGATTTTATTGGATGTCATTTGCCTTCGGCTGGGGATATCAATTCAAGGAATTTGCTTGTTTACATGAGTATATGAGTAGCCTTTCCTATTTGTATAATTATCTGAGTATCCTTTGTTATTTATTTATGAGAACATGAGCAGCATTTCATATTTGTATGAAAGTATGAGAAATCTTTCTTATTTGTATGAGTATATGAGTAGCCATTCTTAATTGCATTTGTTTATGAGAAGCTTTTCTTATTTGCATGAATATATGGGTAGCCTTTCTTATTTGCATGAGTATATAAGTAACCTTTTTTGCATGAATATATGAAGATAACTGTTTCTTACCGAGTTCCTGACACCAGAGTACAGAAAGATATTTAAGGATGCTGAGAAACTCAAAATAGAATACAAAAGCAAGTCATGTCATCTAGAGAGGCTTTATGGTTCGTAATTTCTCTCAGATTACTCTAGCTTTTTACCGATAATATTTTTCATTACCTAATTGCGGAGTACTGCATTTATCATTACTTTTTTTCGGCATAGCTTTATTAGCACCTCTGTATCTGCTTATCGATTCTCATGTACTAAAGGCCAAATAATCATATGAACTTTTTTACAGTATTAGTGGAAATTGTGTAAAATGCGTAAAATTAACAATGAGAAGCACTGTATACAGGGGTCTAAGTATATTACACGAAAATGAGTTATCGCAGATCTGTTTGGCTGTTTATATACAATTGTTTGTCTCTTGTCTTTCAGGTATGATCACAAATCTCTTGACAGACAAGTTCAAGTTCAATCAAAAATAATAAATTAATGTGTTTTGATCTTTTTTAAAAGCTTCCCAACAATAATGTCATAACAATCATTGACAGACAATGTTCACCCTTTCCAAACCTACCATTTAAAAAAAATTCAATCTGGATTTCTCTTTGGCAGTTTATAATCTAAAATCGACACTAAAATGCCATAAAGGATCGAAATAATTAAGTATAATTTCTATGAACTCATGTGACTACATTGAGAAAAGATGGTATTCCACAATGTGTTTGTTTAATAATTTGTTATGTTGAATGTACCAGTATTTACGGTAAAAAGAGAGGCATGTCTACAATTAAGAAGATGATGATGATTGTTTAAGATAATGATGATTGTGATTGATAATGATGGTGATCGATGATGTTAGGAATTGGTGATGTGGCTCATGCTTTGAATGTTGTTTTTGTTGATGATGTAATTGTTGACTTCAATTAATTTCTGCTTTATTATTATTATTATTATTATTATTATTATTATTATTATTATTATTATTTGAATCATTATTTTACATATCTCACTGTTATCTGCCCGTCCATAGTTTTCCTAGTTCCTAGTTATTGACCAACTGTTTGCAAACCTATATATTATTGTCTTGATTTAAGAATTGTCTTAATAAAAAATCTGTTCTTGTACTATTTGTGCTCTTTCACTGCTTAGTCTTAAAGCGGCATGGTAACAGTTGGTCAAATTAGCTGTGCTTTATTCTTCTTCTTTCACAGAGCCCATCTATACGTTTGTGTGGAAGAAGATTTGTGCCTGCATTACAAAATGCATATAAAATACACACTTTTGCATATAAAATTGTCTTAACTTCTTAGCTAAAACACTGGTATACAGAAGTAAAAATGATGATATCTCAACACCGATGTCGTAAAAGGTCGATGCCAATCCTACCAGCTTTATTTAGGCCAGTTACCTAATCATGCTGTTTTGGGCCTAAATGTTGGAAGATAGAGGGATGCCTTAAGCTGAAAATGGTGAAAAAGTTGACAGACTATTTATTGATTAGTATAAATGGTTTTGAGAATCGATCATGGTTTAGACTTAATAGGAGGCAAACATGATGCCATTATCTACAAATTGTTACAGGTGTGCATGTGAACTTTAAAAATTGAAAAAAAAGGAATATCTTAATAAATAATATTTTCCATTATAAAAGTTATATGACTGCTCTAAATCACTTCCTGAATGTGAAGACAGTGCTATGTCAGTACAAGCCGTCAGTAAATCTATTCTGAACAATCATATACTAAATTTCGCTTGCGTTGAAAGAATCAGCTAGAACACCTTTTTATGTTTTGTTGGCAATCTTTAAACCCCCTCAGAAATATAACATTCTTCATAAAGTGCCAAATTAACCCTTTGACGTTTAACAAATAGGTGACATTTCGAATTATTATCTGAGGGTTTGGTAATTTTTGATAGCGTTATTGGATATGGTTGGCGATAAAGGGAAAAGTTGACATACTTTTTGGGGGGCTAAATTGACATTATAAGTTATTTAAACTGTATTTGTATATAAGTATCCCCTGTTAAAGGCCGAGTATCAAATATAAGTTCCGGGGATAATTCAGTACGTGAAAATAGTAATGGACGCATGTATTCGTTGGTACTAATATAACTCCTGACACCGGTTTACATCCTTCAATTTTTTTCGAATTTATAAAAAAAACACACAAAAAAAAACAAAAAAAAAAACAACAACAAAAAAAAAAAAACAATCTAAGGGAATGACCGCGGCTATTTTAATCTCCGCCAAACGACGCGTCAAAAAGTCACGTGACTTTTTGACTTTCGCTTTACAAATAAACAACATAATGGCCGACACTAGTGACACCCCGATTAAGGTTTGTACTGATAATAGACCATTT
Organism: Sinonovacula constricta; assembly: GCA_007844125.1. NCBI lineage: Eukaryota > Metazoa > Mollusca > Bivalvia > Cardiida > Solecurtidae > Sinonovacula > Sinonovacula constricta. Next base: position 35,245,746 of record CM017558.1, read on the forward strand.
CAAACCAAGCGTCTTCCCAATCCTATTCCGCTGATCAAGTAGACGCTTTGTGAGAAAATCTCGCGAGACTCGACGTATTTTGCAAAACTGGGGGCTCTTCACTTCCGGATTTTGTATTATCTAATTGAACGTAATACATAACTGAAAATCATGAAATTGACAAAAGTTCAACGTCTGCATAACCATAAGTTGCCAAATAGTGCATGTATACAATCATCAATTGACAGTTAAATAAAACAACAGTAATAAAGACGAACTTATATCACGTCCATTTACATGTTAAATATTAAAGAAATTATAATCATTACCGCCATTAAATTTACCTGGCCACACATGATCATCATCATGATCCCATATTACCTGTAAAATCACCTTTAATCATCATCACCGTCAGCAGCAGCAGTATCACCGCCATCACGATCTATATCATAATCGTCATGGGCATCACCGTAACCGTTTTTACCATTTACATAATAATCATAAACAGCATCGGTATCACCGTCATCATTATCAGCAGAAGTAGCAGAAACAGCAGCAGCATCACCGTCATTTGCATCATCATTACTTTAGTTACAGGGGTATGGATCTTTGTCAAGCTAATTTTCTTATGCTTCTTATCTTAATTGTTATATATCTTATAATGAACAATGTTGTAAATTTGGACAATGGTGTCAAAATCCCTATTTATTAATGCATTGGTCCCATAATGCGCTATTACGTATACATGATTAATAGGAATTCGTGGACCGCGATTAAAAATCTGCATACAACTTTTGACTTTACTTGATTTGCAACTATTTGAATGAGGGTCTACACGCCTGGCTACGGCTTTTTTTCCCATTCATGGCTTGAATGTTCTATGCCAAAATGTGGTCTAAAGTGGGCCCTACCGGGTACTTAATTTTTGTACCCATTTAAAGATAGAAATGTATTCATTTAAAATATCGTTTTGTAAAATCATATTATGTTTCTCTATGCGCGAGGGTCCTTTTCATACCATCATAAAGTTCTACTCTAATAATTAAGTCCCTAATTTTAAGACGAGCGGACACCCCAAATGATTAAGCTAATTGGCAGTTTTATGACACCTTGTTTGTCTAGTGGACAGGAAGTGTGACCGTGTTTTGACGTCTTTTCCCCTTCGCAAGAAATATGCATCCGCTATGCAGCTGTGTTTGAAACTGTCACCATATGGCAGTCGTGTGGTTTATGACCTTCACCATTTAAAGAGCAATATGCAGTGACTTACGCGAGGACAACAAAAAGGACAAAACACTAAGGTCTACAATATCTTTTTTGGCTCATAAAAGGACCTAACGCTATATTTAGCAGTACCAACAATGGTGCACCCTTTCCCAACCCCACTATTTTTTCGTTTAGGAAGAGGAAACGTGGATGTGGGGATTTCAAGGAACACAATCTAATGTATATTTTCATCTCGTTTTTATTGCAAATGTATTATTTCAATAGCTCGCCTATTCTTTTGTAGTTAATCCATACCTTAAATATAAATAATTCCTTTATAAAAATATTTATGATCATTCAATGGACTAAAGAAGTTTGTAAGGATATTTATATAAGTAAAAACATGCGCAGTCTGAAATATTACTACATAGTACAGTTTCCCCCTCCACTCTCACTCCTTTAGAACTTATATTTATGCCGCGAAGGTAAATCGTCAATAACGTTGCATATTATTTATAGCACACGCCGTTCACGTGTACTTATCATTTTTAATCTCTCAACAGTACCCAACGTTCACACCCTCTCTATCTTCTAAATTGCAGCTTGAAGACAATTATCGATCGATATCATGTTACACAGTATTAGAGAAATAATGGGTCGGTCAATTTGAAACAAAAAAATTCTTTTCGGTGACTTCAAAGGATAGTGACCGTCGATTGTTTCCCAGAATTTTCTTTGATGTTGCAGTGTAAGCCAGAGAGCCCTCCGCGCCAGAAAGAAATAACACCGCCTTTTTTATAACCTTGAAGAAATTAAAATCACAGTGATGTAATTAGCGACTCCATGTTATAAGTGCGTGAACAATGTTGTTAACAGCCGTTAATTGGCGCTAATATGTGCAAACCGAAACAAAAACACACTTGTTTTCTAAGAAAGTACGGACACAAATGATGAAATCCTTTGCGCAAGAGCCCCCAGTTTTGAAAATCTCGAGAAAACGGCTCAAGTCTCGTAGCGCGTTATATACATCGGCGCATGCGCACTGGATGTTTGAAATGGTCTATTGCGACCGTTCTTTAACAATCATCACGTGACTTCCCAATACGCGCTCAATCTAAAAATAACATTAAAAGGCTGCGTAGTCTTAAAAGAAAAACACTCAGTGTAAAAAAGCAATTTAATAAAATATATTATTTACTGTTGCCACATGATAACATTCAACAGTTTAATCAAATTAACCGTTGTTGTTGTTGTCGTTTTAAATACGATGATCATCTGGATTCGGCTTTTAAAATCGAATAGGTTGTTGGGGTAGTTTTGGATTTAACTGTTAATGTCATTTATGAAACTACCATTAAACTGTCATTAAAAATAATAATACATAATACAATATTCATCACAAGCAAAAAAACTAAAAAAAAAACACTAGTCAAACTTACTACTGTTATTTACCCATTGTGTTTTTAATAATGTTCCACCGAATAAACGTTTAGTAATATTTAAAATAATTAGTAATACATATTATTAGTATATATTCAGTTAAAACATATTATACAAGAAACTAATAAGTGACACACTTATTTTAAAAGAAAAGTTATTCAAATGTTATGCACAACTTTATATGACATAAGATTCGTACATACATAATGTTAACAATATAAAGATAAATCATAATATAACATTTAAACTTAAGTTTCAAACTATATTATACTAGCAGCTAAAATATAGTAAAATAGCTTTGTCAAAACCAGTATTTTCATAACACAAACTGCCATTAGAAAAAAAGTATGCAATAATCTGTAAGTCAAATTTATAATAGCAAGTCAGTCATTTTATTTGTTATTGTGTGTTAACTTTAGGAATGCAACTCCCAGAAAATCTATATTACATATTTATAAATTAAAAGATAGTAAAACATGTTAATAAATATCACTTCTTTTTACTAAGGAAGCTGTAGTATAACATAATGAAGTCATGTTGCAGAGTTTTTTGAAATTATAATCAAACAATTTTATGTAAATTATACAGTATTAGATAAAATAAAACGAATCTTAAAAATTAATAAACATATTCTAAGGATATCCTAAGGATTCTAAAAATATTCTAAATACCATATGACCAATAGATATACAATTAATAGGGCCATGGATCTCACAACAACCGAACCACACTAAATGTAAGGGTATTTTTTACCACTGACGTACTGTTGCTATAAACGCTCATACAGTTGTTGATTTTCAAGAGAAGTTATTGCCTTATAGCGTTGGAGAGTCAAAAGGTTTCAAACTATACATAGTTGACCCACGACTTATCTTATCAACGCATGCGCGAGAATACGTCGAAAGCAATTACTGGATTCCTTCTTGGTGTGAAGGTAGGGGGTTTAGTTAAATTGGACGTGAGAGGGGCGATGGAATCACCCTGATGGATCCCTTCTTTGACCTTTTCTTGTTTTTCAGCATCTTTACCATCCACACAGCTCCAATGACGAGTAGAACAAAGCAAGCCCCGCCCACAGCTGAGGCCACCATAAGGGGAATGTTGACTTCCGCTTCTGGAAATGAAAATACAACATTAATTATTTAGTAAAATATGATCGATTGGGAAACACGTTTTTCATCTTTTATCAGTCTACTTTAGGTTCCCATCTTCCGTATTAATCCAGGTAGCTTCGACTCGTGTCTTAGTTTAATATATTTAAATAACATCGCAGCGAAACAATTATGGCTAATATAGCAACATCACTAGTGGATGAAAAACCATGGAAAAGCAACGGTGAACCAGTTTACTTTACATTATTGCCTAGACTGGGACTGTAAGGAAAGATACAGTCCGACAATCTGTCCTAACCTTTTTTCCGTAAAGAACTCCTCTGATAATTTCGCCCCCGATACGATAATCCCTCGGATGCATGCATATCTGGTGCTGTGGTACTCGTCGCGTCTTTTTGTTCATCTATTTATTGATTTTGTTCATTTATTTACGAGCACAGCATAAGTGGGCTGTTCTCGCCATACAAAATATCATTGATTTACAGCATGCATATTTGTTAGTAGTTGATTTCAACAGTACTTCTTAAAGAGGCAGTATTCGAAAAATAAATAAAAGCTAAGATATATGCATCAATGTGACGTATCGCGTGTTTATAATCAGTCCTGAAATCGGAAACACTCTGTAATGTATGCAGTCAACACTACATGTATTGTTCCTAGGCCACTAAACCTATTGTGTATAGACATATAATATTATATACCAGAATCATTCGATTTTCGTACCCAACATCGTCTAAACATTCAAATGAATATAAGAATTTTATAATCATTTGGATACTTAAAACGAATATTATATACTTTTTCTAACGACACTGACTTCATACCAACCTGTTTTATTCGATGTCGAACCTACAGTTACTGATGCTGATGTTGTGTTGACGGGGGCTAATGTCGTCGTATTTGTCGTCGTGGGTGTCACGGACGCCATATCTGTGGTCGTAGGTAGCACTGTCGTCATATCTGTAGTCGTGGGTGCCAAAGTTGTCATATTTGTTGCCGTGGGAGCATTGGTCGTCATATTTGTTGTCGAGGGAGGCAACGTCGTGATATTTGTTGTGGTGGGAAGTAAGGTCGTCAAATTTGTGGTTGTGGGAGCCAAGGTCGTCATATTTGTTGTCGTGGGAGGCACAGTCGTAGTTGTTGTGGTGGAAACTGCAGTCGTCGTAGTTTTGATATATGCCGTGTACTTAACGATGAACCCACCAAGTGTTACACTGTAATCCGTGGAGAACAATATAAGAACACTGTTGGTGGTGGAATAGTATATGGGTGGGGTGTCATCGACACTCGTTTGATTCGTACAGTCTGTAAACATGACTTGGCTCGCGTTGATATTGCTACCTGGTGGAAGGAAAGATATACTCCAATCATTCTACACTTTTATCTAAAACTAATTGCAACAGGCTTAATCTGTTGTATACATGAAATACAAAGTGTCATATGGCAATACCAAAAAATTCCCCTAAAACTGATCGTAACAAAATTATTAAATATATTTTATTATTTAAATACGTTATGACAGGAAAACTACACAATACAATGAAAAAAGTCTGAATTAAGCCTGTTTGTGTTATGAAATTTTCGTTAATGTGAATGTACATCCAACGTGTCTGCATTTATTAAATGTCAATATGTTTGGAACATTTTTTTAGCCATTAAAATTGCCTTTTTATTGAACCTTTCAAGTGGCAAAATCAATAATCATACTTCTGTGGAGTGTTTAAGCGACTTGTCCGAAAAAGACCATTTGTTAATAATTAAGCTGAAAAGCGTAATACGCCTCGGTTTGTACAAATGGTATAAATGATACAAGACTCTATTCAAATATAAAATCTAGTAAATATAATAGTTTGAAGGTGGTGGCCGACAATATATCTAATTCATGTAACAACAGAATTTGGGCATCATTTTTATAAAAAAGTCATTCTTAAGTTTAAGTAAAGGATGTTTATAACACGACCTCAATTAAATCGCTTCCGACGTTCCATGATATTCTACTTTATAAGTAAGTTTTATCCGCTAAAAATAGACGTCGACGTCAGTTATTACCCGGATAATATTGTAACCTGATCTGAAAAGTAAATGATCACGTGGTTTTCATAGTTTCAAAATAGCAAAGAGGGGTTATAATACATGCTGAACTTTTCACATATATGTAGGACCCCAACATGTTGAGGGATTTATTTCAAGTAACATTAACTTATTTGGTTGCAAAAGAGGTAAAATGGTCCAAATTTTACATCGGATACCAATTTAAATCTATGTATGCAGACTTGTATCTGGACATTTACTGATTGGATAAACAAAAGCAATAAATAAATAAATAAATAAACAACAAACTACGGAAACGAGTGTACAGTAAAAAGGGAGTTTATATCTCGTACCATGGTAAACAGTCAGCTTATCATAAAAGCAGCCATAATGAAATTCGATGTCGCGATATGTTAGCTCTAGCTCTATGATGTAGGAGGGTCCTGGGGCCAACTACACGTCATGAAGCTGAAATATAGAACACGATGTGAACAACGGACACAGTATAATGATTAAAATAGGCGTATTATGAACAATATAAAGATTCTTTTCACCATGTGCTATATGGAATAATTAATAAACACAACATTATGTTTCAGGTAAATCAAACACCTTTACGCCTTGAAGTCATCATCAGATCTGTAGTGCCTCGGTGATTCTATCCAAGAAATCGCATGGGGTTTCCATTGAAAAAATAATCGTACAGTATGTATAGAACTTCACACAGACTTGAAATAGAAACAGGGCGATGACACAAACCCCATTTAGCATAAGTCAACAAATGAACATGTAAACATTGTCATAAATTAGAAGATGAACTCCATTAGTTATTAGTGAGACACAGTTACATAACAAAATACTTTTGGACAAATACTAATACCTTAATATTTCGTGAATTATTTTCTTTCGCAAGTAAACAGGTAAATCTAAACCTTACTACCTATGTTTTTATATCAACTAGCATCAACATACTAATTAACTTGGTATGTTCTATTTTTACATGTACAATAATTTTAGTTTGTTTATGTGCACTATTGTTCTTACTACTACATATGGTTTTCCTAATTATATGATACTTCAGTATTTACATCTGTGTGTAATAAGACTGAAACATTGTTAAACCACGGTACCATTGATGATATTGTATGTTTATATGCTTGTGTATACAGTGGTCTCTGGCCCAGTATACGAATAACGATCCATCTATATAAAACTAAGTCGAAATTAGAACAAGAAACTATCTTTACACAAGGAAAATGTATGATAAAGAATTAAGTAATGAAACCTACTGATCGCTCAGCCAAAAAGTTATAAGTACGAATCAAGTACATGTAAAAGAAATAGTTTATAGGTACTTAGAAACGAAGTCAGTTTCATTTATTTGAATATGTTTGAATATGAATAACTTACTTTGGTTAATAAAAACTTAAGAAGAACATAACAGGATAACTCAAAACATACATTCTACCAAAACTAGCAAGACTAAATGTTACAATGGGATAGCAAAAACAGTTTTAAATGCAATTTGAAAAGCTGTTACCAACATTATTGAATATTTATTATATTCATTAAAATTTACATGACTTTACAAAAATTTAAACTTTCATCTATAAGAATTTCCTATCGAGCTAGATGCTAGCAACACAATAAGTTTTCATGGCATATGTTTAGTATAGTTCGAGACGTATAGTAAACAAGATTGGCAGCTTGCTATTGGCTTACATTCATTTTTACCAAACCTCTCGTTCCGCGAGCTTTGACGAGAATTTAAAGAAGAATGCCCTACGCTTGCCATTTTTGTAACTATATGTTTCCTAACTTGAATTATGTTGTAGGGCATATTAGTATATTCTCCCTCCTTACGTGTCGCCTATCTCTACTGCTAGGCTCCTGACTATGTACTATATTTATATAACTATATATTACTTTATATATCTATATAATTATAACTTGATATAGCTATATATAACTATATATATAACTATATAACTGTAACTGTAACTATAACTTTTTTGTATATATATTAATGAATATTACTATGCATAGTACAACTATATCAGTTTAGCTATATAATTATAACTATAACTATAAATATTACTAGGTATACATGTAACTATATATAGCTATATATAACTGTATATGTATGTATAAAGTTATATAGTTATATTGTCATGATATTTTAAACTGAAGTGTCTTATACAGAAATATATTTGGACAAGTGCCTACCTTGAAAACTCATATTGCCCGAGCCGTGAATATCAGAATTAAATTAGATTGTTGTAGTTAAAAATGTCGCTAAATCATTAATTGTAACTTGCAATTGTTATTGTTCCATATGTGTATGAATGAATTACGCTAGTACGATGTAAAATGTACAAGTCAAATGTTATGCTCTTTGCTTTTATTTGAATTCGGACCTTATTCCATATGCCCAAAGACAATTCGTTACTGCATATAATTTCAAGACATGACAATTTACAGCATTTTTAATCTTTTTTTAATAACAAAAAGGTTTTGCTGTTTCTTGGTTGGTTTGTTGTAAGACAAACTGTTCCATTGTTGAGCATGACCTCGACGGCGACCTATGATGCTTTACATTAGTGCTCTTTTGTTTATTTAATGTTGCTATCCATTAGGCACAGCTTATTGACTGTAGACTAAGTGGATGTCGTGAATCTGTTCTTTTTAAATACAGTCAAACTTGTATTAAGCAGCCACCGAAGAGACGGTAAAAATTGACTGCTTAAGACAAGTTGGCTGCTTAATACAAGATATTATATAATTTATTGTTTGCCTATTACTTTGGTCATGTACATGTATGTTTGCTAGTAAGTATTTAAGGATAGGTTTACTGCTTTTCTCATTGATTTTTTATACTACAATAAAATATAATATTTTTAGAAGTGTCTCACTAAAGAAAATATTGCTCCATTATTAGTAGTTTGGTCACTTACACTATAGACCATACCATTTCTAAATTATTTACATCAAATTTATACTGTGTATACCTAAATCTTCGGCAGTCTTTATGCCCCAAATCGTCAAAAAATGTACGTATATTCGGACAGCCACGTTCCGGATGGTGCGAGCTTTAAAATTCTCTTTAAGAAATAGCTTTGAGTGTGTTATTAGACGAAGTGAATAGTTTCAAACATCATTAAACGAGGTTTGTATCAACAAAAACCGAAACTGCAACAATTTTATCGACCTGTAGTCAAATAAATTTGGTGGTGTCAATCTATGCATAAATTAACTCGCTCATTATTTAAAGATTCATCTATATGCTAAATAGGTGTTGATGGAGACACTTATTTTGCTCCCACTACCAGACAGATAATGACTAGGAATCGATATTGATTGGGAAATCGGGTCGGTTAAGTGATAATGATAACATGTGGGTGGGGACAAGGGCTTAACGGTCGCATAGGCATTGCCTGACCGCAACTTACGACTGACAAATTACTTATTGACCGCAAATTAGGAGTCGATTAAAGAATGATTTGCCCAATCAAGCTGACCGCTGGCCGCAGAAGACACGTGGCCGCGGTTATACGACAATTAAAGAACAAATTTCTTCGGAGGACCTAAATAACCGCTTACAGCATGGTGACCACTCTAAACACGTGACCGCTATCACAAGTTTGTATGTTTATTTTTACCCATGAGGGACGCTCTGATATTCAGTCAGGCGTATCTTGCGTTTGCATTTTTAAAAAGGTGAGGTTAAAACAAACCAGAAATAGCATACTTCTCATATAGGGATGGAAATCCTGGTGACGTCAGATACTGCGGGGTTGTAGAAGCGGCCAATGCATACTCTGCCGTGCATCCAGTCCCAGCTGAGGAATCGAAAGGGAAATGTAAGATTATTTATGGAATAAAACTATGGATGATGCAATTGATGAAATTTGGACCTTAATTGTGGTGAATCTAAAAACACCTTAACACTTAACATTCAATTTGAACTGCCAAAACTATCATCAAATTCTCATAAACCGCATCAGACATCTTGTTAAATATTGGCATTTAAATCTGCTTAAAACCCTTACTATATAAAATGCTTTTTTATTTTAGGACAAATTATAAAATTGTAATGAATCTGGATATAAAGGAAGAATAACCTTAGGTTATCCATCAAACAAATTGTGACGTGAAGTCCATATTATCAGTAATAATTCCTATCAATTGATTGATTTAACAATCAAGCAAGTAAGTTAATGTTGAACAATAGATAACTAAATCTCGATCGAGAATTTTGAATACGCAGTAATACTAATCAGTAGCTCCTACATTGCAGTTTCACAAAAAGTAAACAAAAAGAATGCATACACATTGTATTTAGTGTATGCTTTATTTTATCATATTATATTTCCACGAATAAATAACTATAACACACAGCTAGTGTATACCTATTTATAAGCCTGAGTGCTTCACTTAAAAATAGTACGTAGCAGAAAGATAAGTACGAACTGGAAGAATACCGAAACATGATAAAAACAACAACAATCAAATTGACTGTTGAACTAAAAACCAAAGTTTTTACTGTTTGTGTGTGCTTTTGTGCTGAAACGTATTTTTATTGGTGATAATGTAGCAAATGTTGGGCATGCGTTGGGTAAATTCTGGACAGAGTTATAGACAAAACTTATGTTTGAAATAATGTCCGAGAGTTAATGTTTGAGAATGATACTTTCGATCGAAAACGGTTTCTTTATTCAATAGCGACCTTGTTTATGTGTCTGACGCCGAGCGCCGCATTAAGGCGGCCCTGAAAATGTCTTGGCTACTGCCGAACGCCGTGTTAATGCGTCCATCATATATGCTGGTTAAAACTCATGTTTTCAATCACTTTTGAGTCTCGGCCAATCAAGTACATCACAGTATCGTAAATGCTAATGTCATCTTAATCTAAATCTACCGGCTTAAATCCTTTTTTGTTATTTCATTTATTGTAGCAAGCAACAGAAAGATCGGCGACATTCAGAAACCTTGTTACATAATATATTGGAATTTCATGTAACCCGGATGTAAACACAAATGAATTAATTATGTCGAGACAAAGAAAAACGGCGATGTGCCTTACTGTTAGCTTTAAGATTCCTACTTATACGCATATGTATCGGCGGATATGTGGAATTACCTACGTCAGATCATATATGATAATTGCAGATATCAATAGATAAAAGACACAATCTAACTCTTGGAAATCGCCGAAGTTTTCTATCAAATATGAAGTTTAAGAGCGTTATATTCTCAAACTATCGGTAAATCGCAACTTTAAATCAAAGATGGCCGACTGTTTTAAAGTTACTCATTATATAAAATATTATATAAAGCAGTGTTATTTACGTTATAAACATAAAAAAAAACTTGATGAGGTCAATATTATTTTACTTAAACAATTTGAAATGTGTTAATTTTGATATTATCAATCTTACGTGTTCTTCAGATTTCACTCTTTTCTGAAGTATTTCTTCTCATACCGTGTTAAAATTTACATGGTTGTGTAAAGCACTTTCTGTGCTACAAGTATGTGAAAATATCCCTTTAGAGTATTTCCAAAATAACATGTTTATTGTGTTGTGTATACAACCATCCCCGATATCTTCCACTGACCGGTAATCCACACCAGATGTGTCTCGGCATGAGGGGCAGATAAGACCCCCACCAGGTGTAGGGTATGACTGGAGAAATGCCTCTAGGGTATGACTGGTCAATAGACCATTTCAAACATCCAGTGCGCATGCGCCGATTTATATCTCGCGCTACGAGACTTGACCCGTTTTCTTTCGATTGTCAAAACTGGGGGCTCTTGCGCAAGGTATTTCATCATTTGTGTCCGTACTTTCTTAGAAAACAAGTTGGGGTTTTTTTTCGGTTTGCACATATTAGCGCCAATTAACGGCTGTTAACAACATTGTTCACGCACTTATAACATGGAGTCGCTATTACATCACTTTGATTTTAATTCCTTCAAGGTTTTAAAAAAATAAATGCGGTGTTATTTCTTTCTGGCGCGGAGGGCTCTCTGGCTAACACTGCAACAACAAAGAAAATTCTGGGAAACAATCGACGGTCACTATCATTTGAAGTCGCCGAAAAGAAATATTTTTGTGTCAAATTGACCGACCCATTATTTCACAATACTGTGTAACATGATATCGATCGATAATTGTCTTCAAGCTGCCATTTAGAAGATAGAGAGGGTGTGAACGTTGGGTACTGTTGAGAGATTAAAAATGATAAGTTCACGTGAACGGCGTGTGCTATGAAAAAATATGCAACGTTATTGACGATTTACCTTCGCGGCATAAATATAAGTTCTAAAAGAGTGAGAGTGGAGGGGGGAAACTTTACTATGTAGTAATATTTCAGACTACGCATGTTTTTACTTATATAAATATCCTTACAAACTTCTTTAGTCCATTGAATGATCATAAGCATTTTTATAAAGGAATTATTTATATTTAAGGTATGGATTAACTACAAAAGAATAGGCGAGCTATTGAAATAATACCTTTGCAATAAACACGAGATGAAAATATACATTAGATTGTGTTCCTTGAAATCCCAACATCCACGTTTCCTCTTCCTTAACGAAAAAATAGTGGGGTTGGGAAAGAGTGCACCTTTGTGGGTACTGCTAAATATAGCGTTAGGTCCTTTTATGAGCCCAAAAAGATATTGTAGACCTTAGTGTTTTGTCCTTTTTGTTGCCCTCGCGTAAGTAAATGCATATTGGTCTGTAAATGGTGAAGGTCATAAACCACACGACTGCCATATGGTGACAGTTTCAAACACAGCTGCATAGCGGATGCATGTGTTAATTCTTGCGAAGGGGAAAAGACGCCAAAACACGGTCACACTTCCTGTCCACTAGACAAACAAGGTGTCATAAAACTGCCAATTAGCTTAATTAGTTGGGGTGTCCGCTCATGCCATAAAATTAGGGATTCAATTAGAGTAGAACTTTATGATGGTATGAAAGGGACCCACGCCCATAGAGAAACATACCCGGTAATATGAATTTACAAAACGATATTTTAAATTAATACATTTCTATCTTTAAATGGGTACAAAAATTAAGTACCCGGTAGGGCCCACTTTAGACCACATTTTGGCATAGAACATTCAAGCCATGAATGGGAATATAAGACGTAGCCAGGCGTGTAGACCCTCATTCAAATAATTGCAAATCAAGTAAAGTCAAAAGTTGTATGCAGATTTTGAATCGCAGTCCACGAATTCCTATTAATCATTTATACGTAATAGCGCATTATGTGACCGATGCATTAAGAAATAGGGATTTTGACACCATTGTCCAAATTTACAACATTGTTCATTATAAGATATATAACAACTAAGATTAGAAGCATAAAAAATAGGTGTACGGACATTTGCCCCCCGGACGTTTGCCCTCTTTTAAATGCAGGCCGGACGTTTGCCCCCCTGTCGTTTTTCAGAGCCGGACTTTTGCCCCCCTGCCGATTTTCAAAGCCGGACGTTTGCCCCCTCAACAAAACTTGAGGGCGGACTTTTGCCCCCCCCCCCCCCCCATAACGTAAGGGCGGACTTTCAAAAAAATCAATCTGTCAAATTTCATTAATTTTACAAAGAATGTAAAAAACGGCGATTAACATCCTTGTACTTAATTATAAACAATTAGCTGTAATGCGTTCAGTTATACGCGGCGGTTTCTTTGCATTACTAATTTCACAGAGAATGCCAATTAACGGCGATTAACATGATTGTATTTAATTATAAACAATTAACTGTATTGCATTAAATTATACGCGACGGTTTCTTTGATTGGCCGAATTAAATCCAGGAGATTCAATTAAAGGAATGTCACAAATTACAAGTTACTAAAAACATAAAATATATAATACTTGACAAAACAGAAGAAAAACATTAAACGGGTCTATATAGTTTTTCAGACGAAATTATGCCTACAATACGTGAATTTTGCAAACTAATTTTGATTAATCAAAGTGTTTTAAATGGGTCTAGGCCTACCAGTTGATTGACAGTTAACCTGTTTGTGACACTCTACGCATGAGTGGCAAGCGATCGCGGGAAATGTGTAGCAAACAACCTGTTAAAGCCGAAGTCTTGCGGATTCGACGGCGAGAGTTTTAGAACGGGTAAATTGTCTCGGAACCTGATGCGATGTAAAGATATGAAGGCAAACTAGATTGTAACTTTTACTTAATTCCAGTCCTATGAAAAAAAATATAGAAAATTGTGTTACACCTAACACATTTCATGTACTGTAGCACCATGTAGTACCGCTTGTGTATGTTTCTAATATGGCGGGAAGACATTTACAGGCGGGATACAGAGTTAGAGAAGAAAGGGAGGGCAGTTTCCGCCTTGACATTTTAGTAGAGGGGGCAAACGTCCGCCTTGTAATTTCAGCTGGGGGACAAACGTCCGCCTTGTAATTTCAGCTGGGGGTCAAACGTCCGCCTTGTAATTTCAGCTGGGGGGCAAACGTCCGCCCTTCACAAATAGGGGGGCAAACGTCCGGGGGGCAAACGTCCGGGGGGCAACTGTCCTAGATTCTAAAAAATATTGCTTGACAAAGATCCATACCCCTGTAACTAAAGTAATGATGATGCAAATGACGGTGATGCTGCTGCTGCTACTGCTGATAATGATGACGGTGATACCGATGCTGTTTATGATTATTATGTAAATGGTAAAAACGGTTACGGTGATGCCCATGACGATTACGATGTAGATCGTGATGGCGGTGATGATGATGATGATTAAAGGTGATTATACAGGTAATACCTTTGCAATAAACACGAGATGAAAATATACATTAGATTGTGTTCCTTGAAATCCCAACATCCACGTTTCCTCTTCCTTAACGAAAAAATAGTGGGGTTGGGAAAGAGTGCACCTTTGTGGGTACTGCTAAATATAGCGTTAGGTCCTTTTATGAGCCCAAAAAGATATTGTAGACCTTAGTGTTTTGTCCTTTTTGTTGCCCTCGCGTAAGTCAATGCATATTGGTCTGTAAATGGTGAAGGTCATAAACCACACGACTGCCATATGGTGACAGTTTCAAACACAGCTGCATAGCGGATGCATGTGTTAATTCTTGCGAAGGGGAAAAGACGCCAAAACACGGTCACACTTCCTGTCCACTAGACAAACAAGGTGTCATAAAACTGCCAATTAGCTTAATTAGTTGGGGTGTCCGCTCATGCCATAAAATTAGGGATTCAATTAGAGTAGAACTTTATGATGGTATGAAAGGGACCCACGCCCATAGAGAAACATACCCGGTAATATGAATTTACAAAACGATATTTTAAATTAATACATTTCTATCTTTAAATGGGTACAAAAATTAAGTACCCGGTAGGGCCCACTTTAGACCACATTTTGGCATAGAACATTCAAGCCATGAATGGGAATATAAGACGTAGCCAGGCGTGTAGACCCTCATTCAAATAATTGCAAATCAAGTAAAGTCAAAAGTTGTATGCAGATTTTGAATCGCAGTCCACGAATTCCTATTAATCATTTATACGTAATAGCGCATTATGTGACCGATGCATTAAGAAATAGGGATTTTGACACCATTGTCCAAATTTACAACATTGTTCATTATAAGATATATAACAACTAAGATTAGAAGCATAAAAAATAGGTGTACGGACATTTGCCCCCCGGACGTTTGCCCTCTTTTAAATGCAGGCCGGACGTTTGCCCCCCTGTCGTTTTTCAGAGCCGGACTTTTGCCCCCCTGCCGATTTTCAAAGCCGGACGTTTGCCCCCTCAACAAAACTTGAGGGCGGACTTTTGCCCCCCCCCCCCCATAACGTAAGGGCGGACTTTCAAAAAAATCAATCTGTCAAATTTCATTAATTTTACAAAGAATGTAAAAAACGGCGATTAACATCCTTGTACTTAATTATAAACAATTAGCTGTAATGCGTTCAGTTATACGCGGCGGTTTCTTTGCATTACTAATTTCACAGAGAATGCCAATTAACGGCGATTAACATGATTGTATTTAATTATAAACAATTAACTGTATTGCATTAAATTATACGCGACGGTTTCTTTGATTGGCCGAATTAAATCCAGGAGATTCAATTAAAGGAATGTCACAAATTACAAGTTACTAAAAACATAAAATATATAATACTTGACAAAACAGAAGAAAAACATTAAACGGGTCTATATAGTTTTTCAGACGAAATTATGCCTACAATACGTGAATTTTGCAAACTAATTTTGATTAATCAAAGTGTTTTAAATGGGTCTTGGCCTACCAGTTGATTGACAGTTAACCTGTTTGTGACACTCTACGCATGAGTGGCAAGCGATCGCGGGAAATGTGTAGCAAACAACCTGTTAAAGCCGAAGTCTTGCGGATTCGACGGCGAGAGTTTTAGAACGGGTAAATTGTCTCGGAACCTGATGCGATGTAAAGATATGAAGGCAAACTAGATTGTAACTTTTACTTAATTCCAGTCCTATGAAAAAAAATATAGAAAATTGTGTTACACCTAACACATTTCATGTACTGTAGCACCATGTAGTACCGTTTGTGTATGTTTCTAATATGGCGGGAAGACATTTACAGGCGGGATACAGAGTTAGAGAAGAAAGGGAGGGCAGTTTCCGCCTTGACATTTTAGTAGAGGGGGCAAACGTCCGCCTTGTAATTTCAGCTGGGGGACAAACGTCCGCCTTGTAATTTCAGCTGGGGGTCAAACGTCCGCCTTGTAATTTCAGCTGGGGGGCAAACGTCCGCCCTTCACAAATAGGGGGGCAAACGTCCGGGGGGCAAACGTCCGGGGGGGGCAACTGTCCTAGATTCTAAAAAATATTGCTTGACAAAGATCCATACCCCTGTAACTAAAGTAATGATGATGCAAATGACGGTGATGCTGCTGCTGCTACTGCTGATAATGATGACGGTGATACCGATGCTGTTTATGATTATTATGTAAATGGTAAAAACGGTTACGGTGATGCCCATGACGATTACGATGTAGATCGTGATGGCGGTGATGATGATGATGATTAAAGGTGATTATACAGGTAATATGGGATCATGATGATGATCATGTGTGGCCAGATAAATTTAATGGCGGTAATGATTATAATTTCTTTAATATTTAACATGTAAATGGACGTGATATAAGTTCGTTTTTATTACGGTTGTTTTATTTAACTTTCAATTGATAATTGTATACGTGCACTATTTGGCAACTTATGGTTATTCAGACGTTGAACTTTTGTCAATTTCATGATTTTCAGCACTGTATTACGTTCAATTAGATAATACAAAATCCGGAAGTGAAGAGCCCCCAGTTTTGCAAAACAGGTCGAGTCTCGCGAGATTTTCTCACAAAGCGTCTACTTGATCAGCGGAATAGGATTGGCTAGACGCTTGGTTTGAAATAGTCTATTAGCTGTAGGGCTCAATGAGTTAAGAAAGAACTGATCCTTGGGCCTGTAAACATTATCTGCATAATCCTTTCTATTCCATAAATCGGTTAGGGACCAAGGGTAATGCTTGGTATCATAAAAACTGCATTGGTTCGATTTCAAATCGGGTCAAAAAGTTCATGTGGACAAGTCTTACAACCGATCTGCGATTAGCATGTTGTACCACCAAAAGCTTTCTGCATTGCTGTTCATTAATAATAGCTAATTGTTGCCAAATTGAGTTTTTTTGAGTGTTAATTTAAAAACAACACTAATTCAGTTACATGTATCCGGTGTGCTGAGATAGGTAAACTGCAGTCCTTGTCCGCCTTGACTGTCTCCTGTCGTGAATGTTATCAAGATGTAGCGATCGCTGGACGAGTATCGTCTAAACCACCCGGCCCCACATAGGTTGTTGGCAAGCTGTATATCAGACGTCGTATTACCTGTGTTGAAACGAATTATAGAACTAAGTGCAATAATACCTATGTTTTATCTAACGTGACATTCCTATTTCAACTTCATGTAGTCGGTTTGGGCGACAATATATAATATCGCCGCCAGACAAAATGTAAAATGTCCCATGATGTCATCGATTTGTCCTCATTTTTAAACGAGAACTGTGAGTATTTATGAAGCCTTGGTAATTAAGCGCTTATCGAATCTGATAATGTTACAGTTAGACGTGTTCACCAAATCAAACGTTTAAGGTGACAGAAAACATGTCTTTGCTGAGTTACTTCTTTATATCTGAGGAATATGCGACTTCTCTAGACGACGCCAAGGACTCCGTGAGCACAGCGCTATGAGTATCAGTATTTAATACATATTCAATGTAATTAATGTTTGTTTTTTTCACAAATAATAGAAATAAGGTGAAATACGATAAACATCACAACCCATTGAGAATAAAATGCGCGTTGTCAACACTCCATATCAACTCCAAATAAATATAAATTTAATTTTGAATTGCTGTATTGTTCTTATTTAATTTGATTAAGTATTATCCTTGGTCCAGAGATGATTTCATCATATACACCATATAAATCTCTATTGGAAGGTGATTTTATCACTTGCATTGGATTTACCAAGGAAGTAAATAATATTTTTAAACTTGTTCACTGAGGCTTAATAAATGTTATATATTCTATAGTTACTCATAGCTTATTCTTTTTAAACACACACGGAGATATAAGCACGTAACATTTATGGATATCATATTCTGGTAAAAGCATTTTTGCTGGTAATTAAATGGTGTATGTGAATATATATCTGCATAATAATTATGCCGATCTGTTTCATCTTATGGAAGAATATTAATACGACTAATTTTGTGTTAATATTTATTCGTTCGAATTATATTTTGAAATATAAGGACTGTTTGGTTTCATTCTAAGTACTTAGATTGTCCGTTCCTCCAGATTTAATTAAAACTACTTCCGAGCTAAGAAATAATAGCCATAGTCGGAACCCACGTTTACTCATACCGCTCTCCGTCATGGTAACCGTGGGTTATTTGGCTGATCAAAGTTCGTTTTCATGACTATTCATAGCAACCAGAGGTCCAATAAAAATACGACGCTACTCTGCAATTGAAGTTAGAAAAAGTGGTTGTCAATGTCAAGATAGCCTCATTTACCTGCGATCCATGTTGTTTACAAGTTATAGGGAGGCTGCCATATATTGCCATACTTTGAACGAATGGAGATATAACGAATTAATTCATTGGTTGAATTTTCTTGTTGTTTTGGACACTGAGCCAATCAAATGCTTTAATGCATATATTCATGAGAACGAAGTTCTTTCTAGCCAATAACTCACTGTATATGTATGTAGTCATAACGGAATATTTATCGTGGGTTCCGACGATTTATGGCGTGCTCCGCCAGAGTTCGAAAGCACGCGCAATTATTTGTGAAGATTACTGCTTGCGAATCTCGGCTTGTCCGGATAAGGCCGAGCAGCAAGGACATTAAAATCGGGAAATAATGTCGATTGATTTAACTGTTTTAGAAAGTTTTATTTATTTAATTATTATCTAAACTGTACTTACCGTCATAGATGTTTATTGCATCTGTACAGTTTATGTAATAATGTTCAGAGTAGATCAGGACTCTCTGTCCGTCTATTCCGGAGTCGATTAACCATTGACATGTCAGATTGCTGTAACGGAACAATAGCCGTTTTAGACTGATTGTCTATGGATTCCGTGAAGGTAAATAGTCTTGTATAATTTGAGTGCGTTATTGTAAATTGTCTAATTATAAAATACAGATTAACAGGCAACCTTTCACTGTGTGCCGTGGATAATGATCAATATGTCCGCAAAATGCAGTTAATGTCAAATATCCTGACAGGAATATGTCCTTATTCCATAATAACGATCATCTGATTGCTAATTTAGGCAGGATCTTATCACTAATTAACAAGATCATAAATAATAAAAATAGATATCACGTGGCAAGATGTATTTCGAAGATTTCAAAATGTTGTCAGAAAACATTCGATTCGAACTGATTATTATATTACACATTTTAATATTTTGAATGTATATAGAATCAAATGTGACTATGAATTAACACTTTGCAACAACATTTATTGTTGTGCATTTTTGTAACTTTAATATAATTAGATATGCGTATATCTAAGAAATAACTATGGAATAACACGTACACTTTTTGTAATAGTTGAATCCATCAGCTTGAAATGACCATTAATGAAACAACATTTTTAGACCTGTGCAGGCTGAATCGCCGTTTCTAAAAAGAGGATGTTTAAAATAACAATATATTTATTTGAAACTTATAACCACTTGTGTACGTATTTACAGGCAGATTGAACATAACGTACTTTGCGTATGAATCGGGGTATCCGGGTGAAGTAAATTTGGCGAGTTCCGGTGCCGCTGTGAGTATCAGGGACGAACCGGAGCACTGGCTTCTGACTGTAATGGACACATAGCCATATAAACCTCGACAAACCAATCATTACTCATTCAAATTTTTCACTAGCAAGTATCTTTTAATGCATAAATATAACCATAATTTCATCGCTATAGTTGTAACCGGTATAAAGCTATATTTTTTTCTAAATATTCACTGACGAATATAAAAAGCTATCGCATGAGAATGTGGACTTTTATTCTTTGCTAAAATTGCATGCATGAGTATCCACAAAACACATCCTCATACACAGTAATAATCATTGACGTAATATATTTTACCATAGACAATTGTCAACAAATGCTGGCCGTACTCAAACCATTTTTTTTGTATCAGACTCATTTAAAACTACTGCTTATTCATTTATGTTTGGTTGCTATGAAATTTTAACTGAGGTTCTTTGCATGTCTCAATCTTAAAATTATGTAAAGAACTAGTGTCAAAAGCGCGCATTTGTTCATCTCTGTTAAAATAATACATCTTAAATGAAGATCTTTACTGTTTAGTTTTTACGTATTTCTTTTTGCAAGTCTATAATATGAATAACGAGTGAAAACCAGAAACTGTTTATACTTTTTACTGAGAGGGTCATAATAATGTCTTAATGCTTGGTAAAAATAACAAATCTTTTCTTCACAATAGTTCAAAGTTGTATATAAGCTAATTGTCATAAATTAAACTATTTTAAGTCCAAAGAAAGAGTTTGTATATTTCGTTGTAATATGTAAATGACGAGAACCACAATGAAACTGAGAGATTAAATATAACCTTATTAATTAACAAATTTACATTAATTTACAAAAATTTAAAAAAAACAAGTTGATTGACTGTAAAGGTTATATAAATGGTTTGATTAAGTTAAAGTACACGCACGTTATAAACATATATAGGACTTAAGCTTCTATGATAGTCTGTTTTAATATTTTAAGTCAGTCGAATGTTTAAAGGTGTAAAAGTTGGTTGTGTAATTAATGTCATGTTGTGTATGTGGTACTGTAAAATGTATCCAACATTAAGTACTTTCTTGCTTTATGATGTTCTGGTTACTTGCATATAATAAAACAAATAACATGTTTACCTGCGTTGAAGCAGACGGCGAAAAGAATCCAGCGGTATAAATAATTCCCAATGATGTAAACCTGTGCCATTTTCTACGTCTCGCGGCCTACATATAATATGAAAACAAAATACAAATAATCAAGTTTATTCTTTTTCAATTTTCCATTAAACACACACACAAAAAAAACTGTCGTAGGTGATATTTTTCATTTTCCATCGACCTTTTTTGCAATCTGGAGAGACAAATAATAGTTGTAGTCAACAGTAAGCAATTAAATAACCAACAGCCGAAAATATGAATTCGAAAGCATTTTAAATCACTAGTATATCTTTTAAATCTGGTAAATATTTTAATAATTTCACAACTGAAATACCAATGGAAGTCGTACGTGTAC
This sequence comes from Sinonovacula constricta, assembly GCA_007844125.1. Taxonomy (NCBI): domain Eukaryota; kingdom Metazoa; phylum Mollusca; class Bivalvia; order Cardiida; family Solecurtidae; genus Sinonovacula; species Sinonovacula constricta. Next base: position 35,267,367 of record CM017558.1, read on the forward strand.
GGTAGTAACTTTTAAAGTAATTTAATATATCAGTGTCCACTTTCTGCTAAGCTATAATCGCTAAATACGGCGTTCAATTACCAGCAGGTGCCTCTTATAATACAAGACGAATGCTACCTTTTGCACTATTTCGAGGCCTAATTTCTACGTAGGTTTATTATGTCAATAGGAAAATATATGGGCCGATCAAAAAATTGAAAACGGTTTTCAATGTTGTAACTGAAGATAAAACTGATGTATTCCTATGAATTTTTCCTTTTATATTTATTGGTTGGTCTCCGTTCTTATAAACATCTAAGAAGTTGTTATATTTTTCATGGCTTTATGTTTTTACGACCACATGAGTAATTGGTTTATATTTGAAAAGAAATTAAAATAGTCAATAGTAGACAAAATCACTTCATTACCTTTGTAAGGATGTTAAGTTTTATTTTTCTTGTGTAAACATTAGATGAACAGGTGCACCTACTAAGGCTGTGGTAAAGTAAAGGGTTAGAGAATACGTGAAACAATCTGATAATTGGTACGGTGAGTGTCATTAACAATTGGGTGTTCGCACACTATAAGTTTTTACCAAGGTTTTACGCGCAAATGTATTACTTCAACATGACTCACAATTTTAAGCCAGTTCAAGGATTTCTATTCCAAGAGTACTCTTTTTTTCAACCCGCTTTCCAGCTTTTGAATGTTGAAGTGTGCTCGTTGCTTTATCTTTGCTGTTTAAAATTTACATTGTGACATTTATGTCAGTATAACCCTTATGAAAATTATGAGGACCCTACTCTACATTAATAAAAGACACTATTAACAAAATTGAAGACGTATTTTCTACCGCATTTTCATTATATGTTTGTATCATTGAAGAAAAGGTTGTTTGATCTTTTGTACGCATTTTTGTAAACAGGCAATTCTTTTTTTAAAGCTGTTCTCCTTAAATCAAGTTTTAGTCCGATGTTCGGTTCTATTGTCGACCGTTCGTGCCAAGGTTATAAATGCTGATTGTCTGTTTGCGCATTTGTCTGTTGGTGTATAATGCCTCGGATCAGTGTTTTTGTCACTTTTAAATTCATTAATAGACGAAGTGTGTACACCAATCTTGCACTATTAAATTAAAGCTTTTCAAGTAGTTTGCTTATTATTGAATTGGTGATCATAGCGGCTTAAACGTTGTATATCCTTAGGTCAAATACATGTCATGATTACCTGTCGAGGAGAATTAATTACCGGTGGATGTTTAAATATATAAAATATTCAACCAATGAGTGGACAACACTGTTACCGACATGTATCAGGAGTATGCAGAGAAAAGAAAAAAATGATATTAATGACTTTGCTTTTAGAGAGCAAGAGACACGCGAAATAGGTATGTCAATCAAGACGCGCGCAAACTAGACTTAGAAATAGGGCAGGCAATAATGCTGAAAAATAACGCTCGAACGGATAAACTAGACATCAACATGAAGCATTTAACATTTAAAATACAGAACGTAGTCGAATGCAGCACACAATTTGTGCATGCCCAAAATATCAAGGCGATTGCTATTGAACATTGAGAACCGCCCCAGAACAGGCTTCCACCCAACGATAGGCGGAGGAAGGCCACATACATAGTGCCATCCGAAGATAGTGACTCGAGGGGCAGCAATGAAGACGATACATTTATAGTGCAGATTCACCCACTGCATGCTAACGAGCGCACTGCTGTACCCGACAGCGTTGACGATGTACCGTTAGCTGAGTTAAGGAGACTGATTTGTAACCGTCGTATTAACGAACGCAGCGACTCATCTGACAGTGATGACGACATCCCATTAGCCGAGTTAAAACTAAAATACCGACGACAACGCGATCGACTCGAACCGACGAGTTAGTTGCTATAAAATAGTCACAACAAACACTAAGCTGCCTTTTGCAGTCAACATTTAAGCAGGTTTTCGACCGTAATCTCCACACAAGATCTACGACTGTCGATCAAGTGTAAATAAATAAACGGCATAGAAACAAAATCCATCATCACTAAAATACCTTTTGACATAGTACCTTTACAGATGGTATGTAGTGCTGAAAACGAATACATTTCACTGCCAGCGTCATACGAGCAGTAAATGACGAGTAATGTTACCGACGATCTACGGACAGCTGTCAGAATCTCCATAAACATTTCAAGCTTGTGATGTTTGATGTGGACAGACTTTTGCAAAAAGATTATAACAAGACCCTTATCCCACGCAGACTATAGGAACTACAGTACATACCCATAAACGCATTTATAGAAGAAATGAGGCATGAAACCCATATAATACAATACCTACTTATCACTGATCAGTTTATATTCCGATAACTGGGCTAATTCTCGCGATGTTAGTCGGTATGAGCGCGTATGTTTACTAGTACTGCCTAAGAAGTAGGTACAGATCGGTTGGACGGCTGATCAGTTGGACGGCTGTTTTGCTTAAAGCGGCCTGGGTCCGGGGTGGCAACTGCTGTACCTGTGGTTGGCTTAAATGCCACGGTGCCCAATTTGGGTTCAATTACAAATAAAATGGGGTTACAAAAGGAAGAGATTGGGTATTTTCAGAGGTTAATCGGATAAACACCTCGTTACATGTTTGTAGATGCATTATTATTTGTAATGAGAATACACTCTCTGAATACGTGATTAAAATGCAATATGGCGTGGGAGTATTTTAATGATATCCCGTTGTTGTTGTTTTTTGTTGTTGTTTTTTTAATGTGCACGTTAACTATAATCACATAAAAGGGTGAAAGGTTGTTATATATGTTTTATTGTGAAAATATTACTGCCGATAATTGTCATTTGTTTTTCTTATGCCGATGTGAAGCCCAGCCAAGTGACAGATGATGTAAAACACGTATAAATAGAAGACACCTGTTGGGTGTAACATCAGCTATTAAGGAGGGTAACTGCGGAAGGACTCCCTCTATAATTGAATTAATTAGTGTGTTAAGTGAAAATTATGAATTAAACTAATCGTTAATAACCACATCGAGACGGGTCTGCGCAGAGGGAACAAGAAGACGGCCGACTGACGAGGACAACCATCCGACCTCCATCGACGTCATACGGTCGTTAAATTAATAGATATACACAGTCCAACTTCAAAAGGGTAAACGTTATTACACCTAATTATTTGACAACAATGTCTGATTGTGCTTAAGCCACAGTTTTTACTACCCACGATCCCAAATTCCACCTCAGGGTATATATACTAAGACGAAACGAATGACGGTCGCCTTCCCCATTCGCCCGATTCGAACAGGTCAGGAATCATCACACGTTTTGTGTTAAAGAAAATTGCTGGACACACAGAAATACTAGGAAAGTAGAAGGTAAGTAATTATTTTGTATTATTGTACTTCTGTAGTTTACAACTCTGTTACATACGTTGTAATATTTACTTCACATAATAATTTAGTAATGGTTCTATATAGAGAGTTTAGATTGTCTAAATAATGTCAGTTTGTTAATTATGATATTTGTTACTAGAATCACATAATAATTTCGGAATGGTTCTACTTAGAGATTTGAGATTGATTAAATGATAATTTCGTACTGGTTCTACTTAGAGATTTGAGATTGATAAAATTATAGCTGTTTATTAATCAGCACATTTATTTGTTAATTATCACATAAAATTGGGAGTTAAAGAGATGTTGTTAACTACGAACTTACAATGAACTTTTATGTCATTATGATAATTGCTTCGCTGTAACTGACATTAGGAAAATTATTTGTCTGCATCGATTATAATCATAGGATTGAGTTATATAAATAAAAATGTTTGCTAATTACCTAAATAAGAAGAGAATTGCCACACGAATTGATATTGTAAAACATCACTAGTCGAGTGATACGGTAATGGAAGGTGCACTCTGTATATTGTTCTATAAGGTTTTAATCAACTTAAAATTGGTACTTAATATATATTTGATTTGATAACTGAATTTGAATATATTATGTACTTATCACATATTAAAATATAATAACTATAATATTATTCTTTAAATGAATGTTGTTTTGGTGTCTTTATTTCCACCTTCGTAAATAAACAATTGTAAGATTTAACGATTCGCTCAAGTTTCGACCTTGGAAAATTAAGTCACGCAAAAATAATCAAACACAACGCTTTAAGAGGTAAACGAAGACGTACAAAAGGCTAACCACTATACAATGATGCGCAAAGGCCACTATTGTACCCTAGTTGTGAAGTAACCTTAAATAAACGCCGTTAATAAATTAAATGAATTAAATAATCAAACGCTAAAATCGAACTGTTGGACTACAAATTGGACTCAAATAGACGACTTGTAGGGCGTGTGCACTTGTATTTGTGAAATGTATTGTGTAGGTAATAATCGATTTCCTTGCAACAATGGTTGCCACGTGTACAACCAATGATACGTTAACGTGGGTGGTTTATCTTTTCGTAGCCTTAATGTAACATATTGGACAGAAAATACGTTCCCACCATGTTAAACATAGGGAACTTGCTATGCAGAGGCAGCAGCAGCATTCCAGGAGGAGTTGTAAGAGGACGGAGGAAGTGGAAGGGGATTGGGGTAAGGAGAAGAAGGAGGAGGATAAATAGGGTAGATGTGGGGTGTTATGTTGTCCCGATATATGTTGGTCTGGTGGGGGGGGGGAGATACAGAGAAGAGGAGAAGAAGGAGGAGGATAAATAGGGTAGAGAGGGGGGTGTCATGTTGTCCCGATATATGTGGGTTTGGGGAGAGATACATGGAAGAGGAGAAGAAGGAGGAGGATAAATAGGGTAGAGGTGGGAGGTGTCATGTTGTCCCGATATATGTGGGTCTGTGGGGGGGGGGGGGGGGGGGAGGGGGAGATACAGGGAAGAGGAGAAGGAGGAGGATAAATAGGGTAGAGGTGGGAGGTGTCATGTTGTCCCGATATATGTGGGTCTGTGGGGGGGAGGGGGAGATATAGGGAAGAGGAGAAGGAGGAGGATAAATAGGGTAGAGGTGGGAGGTGTCATGTTGTCCCGATATATGTGGGTCTGTGGGGGAGGGGGGAGATACAGGGAAGAGGAGAAGGATGAGGATAAATAGGGTAGAGGTGGGAGGTGTCATGTTGTCCCGATATATGTGGGTCTGTGGGGGGGAGGGGGGAGATACAGGGAAGAGGAGAAGGAGGAGGATAAATAGGGTAGAGGTGGGGTGTTATGTTGTCCCGATATATGTGGGTTTGGGGGAGATACATGGAAGTGGAAAAGGAGAAGTATATATAGGGTAGAGAGGAGGTGTCAGGTTGTCCCGATACATGTGGGTTTAGGGGAGATACATGGAAGTGGAAAAGGAGAAGTATATATAGGGTAGAGAGGAGATGTAATGTTGTCCCGATACATGTGGGTTTGGGGGAGATACATGGAAGTGGAAAAGGAGGAGGATAAATAGGGTAGAGAGGAGATGTAATGTTGTCCCGATACATGTGGGTTTGGGGGAGATACAGGGAAGTGTAGAAGAAGAGAGGCCAAGAGGCATATTATTTATGGCATGCCTTACACATCGAAAACAGCAATATCTTTGCTAATTTGCTAATTATAATTATAATCGATAATTAAAATAGTATTGTTGTGGCGATAAACCCAACAAACAATAATCATATCGCGGATAGTTGTTTTCAGTTAATACTCAAACAAACATTCAGTAGAGCGTCGGCTCGATGTACGGGAGGCCCCATGGTATGGTTTTGTGGTAAAGACCCACGGAAAGCTTTTAAGAATTAATTACCTCTTTTAAATCTTGTCATAACATGTATTTAAAGTTCGCTGGACATTTAGTAGATAAAATCTCCACACATATTTAAAAGGGCATACATGTTTTAGTACAGTTACCGCCGTCATTTATATTATATTTCGCTGTCTTTCAGTTAAAAGTCGATTTTGAATAGGATACTGTAAAGTTTTATATGCTATTTACAATAATTAACAATGACAATGTCTAACTCTAAAAGACGGAGTTCCATTTTAAGCGTCTTATGAAAAGGGTATTACCTGTAACAATATTGGAAAGGGATAAAGCGGATTTTAATTAAAATTAAAATCACTCTTATTTCAAAAAATAAGGTGTAGCAGAAGCCGTTGTAACAAAAACAGTAATATCAGTAATGTTCATTATTTCTAGACATAGTTGCATTTGTACAACACTAATTCGAGCGGCATTAGTGCGTACACATTGTCCCCAAAGAATGAATCCTGTGCCTTAATTTGCCTGTGTGACGCGTTTTCTTCTCCGAATAAGAAGAAAACAGCTATAGCACCGGACCTGGTAGCGCAATCAGTAGAGCGTCGGCTCCAGGTACGGGAAGCCACTGGTTCGACCCTGGGTCGTGACATACCAAAATCGTTAAAATGCTAGTGGTATAGCTACCTTGCTAACGCTAAAGCAAATATATGGGAAGTTCCATGACTGGTTGGCCCGGTGTCAGGATAATGGGACTAGGTGTGGTATCATGCCATGTGTCCACGGCATCCTATACGCAGTGACGGCAGCACTATATCTCCTTCAAGTGGACACCATCTCCAGATAACTGAAATAGTCTTGGTGGGACCATAAACCCAATAAACAAACAATAAACCTCGTGATAAATTAAGCCGCGAAATAGTGCAAAAAGTAGCATCCGTCTCGTATTATAAGTGCCACATGATGTAAATTAAATAACTTATTTAACAATTTATAGCTTGACAGAAAGTAGAAACCAATACATTAAATTACATTACAAGTGACTGACGTACGACTTAAGCTAGTGTTTCCCTTGTAAAATTATCAGCGTATTTACCAGATTTAAATGATATACTCGTGATTTAGTTAATTATTGTTATTGTCTTTTAAGCTTTAATAGTGCACAGTTTTGTCACCAAATTGTGTTTTACAACAATTTCGTATCTCTAGCCATAAAGAGGTTTGTGGAAAATTAAAAATATTACAATCTTAAGTATTTATTTGTTTAAAACAGAAACTTTCAAAATTTAAATTATGTTCCATTCCATTACTTTTTTCATGTAGGCCGAGTTTCCGTAGTAAATGGCACAGGTGCATATCATTGATAATTCTTTATACCACTGGATTCTCTTCGCCGTCTGCTTCCACGCAGGTAAACATTTCATTTGTATTATTACATGCAAGTAAGCAGAATATCAGTTATCTAAAGTTGGTACATCATATTGTACCACAGTGCTCTATTAATATGCAAAACGATATTAATTAGGTAATGCATTTAACACCTTTTAACATTTGAAATTCTAAACGACTAAAACAGACCATCAGAGGAGAGATAGATGTTGTGTATGTGCATGCGTTTCCATTTGTGATAGAAAAAGTATGCTGATAAAAACCACACACATACATTATATTGACTTTTTACAGTAACGGTAAAACGGTTTGTTATTTTTTGCTCATTTCTCATTTTATACATGTACGCTTCCAACAAATAACAAGTAAACATTGCGCAGTAAAGATTTTCATTTTAAATATAATAGTTAACATAGACGAGGAATTGCGCACATAATGCAGTACTTTTGTTACATTATTTTAAAACTGAAGCATGCAATGGACTTAAGTCACAATCTAATAGCAATAAAAATTAATTAAAATAAGACATCATTTTTAAAACGAGTCTATCTGATATAAAGTGCAAAGATAAGTAAAATTATGGCTGGTGTTTGTCAAGGTTGACGACTGTTTATGGTTTATTATTAATCAATGATTATTACTGGTGAATTAGGATGCATATAAAGATTGTTTTGTGGATACTCATGCATGAAATTTTAGAAGAAAGAAAACATTGTCGTGCTATAACTTTTTTATATTAGTTTGTCAATGAATATTTAATAATACATAGCTTCTTATCCGGTTTAACGTCTGCGAATAAATCATATTATGTATGTGAATGAAAAGATACTTGAAGGCGGAAAACTTGTGTGAGTGATGTGCTTGTTCTAAGTTTACTCAACCTGGCTATGTGTCCATTACAGTAAGAAGCCAATGCTCCGGTTCGGCCTTGACACTCACGGCGGCACCAGAACCCACCAAGTTTACTTCACCCGGATACCCCACCTCATATGAAAAGTATGTTCAATCTGCGCTGTAAATATGTATAAAAGTGGTTATTAGTTTAAAATAAATATATTGTTATTTCCGTTCGTATTTTAAACATTCTATTTTTAGGAACGGCGAATCAACCTGTACATGTCTAAAAATGTTGTTTCATAAATGGTCATTTCAAGCTGATGGACACAACTATTACAATAAGTGTACGTGTTATTCCATAGTTATTTCTTAGATAAATACATATCTAATAATATTACAAATATGCACTACACTAAATGTTGTTGCAAATTGTTTATTCATAGTAGCATTTGATTCTACATGCATTCAAAATATTAAAATTTGTACTGGTATATTAGTCTCGAATCTTTTCTGACAACACTTTATATTTTTATTGGCGGGTAGGCGTACGTGTGTATTTCTTCGAAATCTATTTTTCGTCAAATGAAACATAAATACACGTATATACATAAATATATAATATTTTATGCCCTTATCTGTGCATATACAATATATATATATATTGAAAATCAGTATGTGAACACCATAATTATCTATAATCATGCAAATCATGCATAAATTAGCAATCAGATGATCGTTATTATGGAACAATAACAAATTCCCGTCAGAATGTTTGACGTAAACTGCATTTGGAGGACATATTTATCATAAACTATGGCTCACAGTGAAAGGTTGCCCTCCAATTTGTATTTTATAATTGGAAAATTTACAATAATTCACATATATTATACGAGAATATTTACTTAAACAGAATAATCCATAGACAATCAGTCAAAAACGGCTATGGTTCTGTTACAGCAATCTGACATGTCAATGGTTAATCGACTCCGGAAGAGACGGACAGAGAGTCCTGATCTACTCTCAACATTATGACATTAACTGTACAGATACAATAAATATCTATGATGGTAAGTACAGTTTAATAATGATTAACTAGATAACACTTTCAGCTTTATTAAAACATTTTTATTATTATTTGTCATCATTTCCCATTTAAATTTCTAACTACTCGACCTTATCAAGACAAGCCGAGACTCGTAAGCAATTAACCAAATAATTGTGCGTGCTTTCCAACTCTGGCGGAGCACACCATTATTTATAGACGGTACTCCTGGTAAAAATTCCGTTATGACTACATACATATACAGTTGGACACTTAACCAGAAAAACAATTTGTTCTCATGAATATATGCATGAAGCATTTGATTGGCCTTGTGTCCAAAATTACGCGGAAATTCAACTAATGAAATAATTCGTTATATCTTATATCATTTCAAGATGGCAGCCTCCTTATAACTTGTAAACAACATGCATCGCCGGTAAGTGTGGCTATCTTGACATGTACAAACAGTTTTTTCTAACTTCAGTTGCAGAGTAGTGTCGATGTAACGCACTTTTTTTATTGGACCACTGGTTGCTATGAATATTCATATAAACGAACTTTTTGTCAGCCTAATGTCCCAGGAGCTCCACGAAGCTGGGCGGTATGAATAGAGGTGGGTTCCGACAATGGCCATTATTGTTTAACTCTAAAGTAGTTTAAATCCATAGGAATGGGCAATCCAAAATTTTGGAAGAAAAACAAACAGTGACTTTCCATATACGTATTTCAAAGTATGATTAAATATTTACACAAAATTAGCCGTTTTAATGTTCTTCTATGAGATGAAGCAGATCGACTGATGTCCACATTTCGTTCGTCTCATCAGTTTCTTTTCCAATATATCAATTAGTTTGTGTTTTTTTTTCTGTTGTATTTCTGTCCCTTTTTAATGTTCTGGCAAATAGACAAACAGACATTTACTTGATTGTTATTTTATTTTAAGCAGTGTCATTGCTTTTACATATTTGTTTTAAATCAAATTCGACGATAGAAACATTATTATCATGCAGATTTATATTCGTATACACCATTTAAATACCGGTAAAATTGCATTTACCAGAATATAAGATCCAAAAATGTTCCATGCTTATATCTCGGTGTGTGCTTTAAACTATGTGTAACTATAGAAGCCATAATATTGATTAAGCCAGTGTGAATAAGTTTCAAATGATGTTCAACTTCCCTGGTAAATCCCATGATAAAATCACCTTCCAGTACACACAGAAAAATGGTTTATATGCTGAAATCATCTCTTGATCCAAAGCAATACTTAATTAAGTGAAATAAGAACATCACAACTATTCAAAATGATATTTATTTGGAGAGTTACATGTTGCCGACTCTTATCGTTCGGTCACGCGGAGTTCCTATTGCATTTAGGTCTGGTATTTTGTCCCCCGAAAAGAAACTACATTTCCTTGACTCGACCGCACGGATGCTAGTTTATCACAAGTCATCCAATAGAGGCATGTAGCACGTATTGTCATCACAATATTACATCATGATGCTACAATATCAAGTGTTGACAATACCAGTTAATTCCTCAACGGGCTGTGATTTAGCCCCGAATAGGACACTCATTTCGGTGACTCTGTCCGCACGGCCACTTTAATATATATATTCCATATGGAGTGTTGACAACATGCGCTAAATCCTCAATGATATATGTGATATTTATCTTATTTCAAATAACTTGTGAAATTAACAAACATGGATTAAATACTGATACTCGCAGCGTTGTACTTGCTGAGTGTTTGACGTCGTCTAGAGAAGTCGCATAATTATGCCTCAGATAGAGAGAAGTAGCCCATAGCAAAGCCATGTTTTCATTCGTCTTGATTTGGTGGAAACCTATAACTGTAGCAATATCAAATTCAATAAGCGCTTATTTACCAAGACATTGAAAAAAAAACTTCACAGTTCTTTGTTTTAAAACGTAGGTCAGGGCAAATCGATGACATCATGGAACATTTTACATTTGCTCAGACGGCGATATCAAATATTGTCTCTCATATCGACTACACGAATTTGACATGGGAACGTCGCGGTAGGTATGACATGAGGCATTTTTGGAATTATTGCATAGTTCTGTCATTGGTTTCAACACAGGTAGTACGACGTCTGGTATACAGCTTGCCACCAACCTATGTGGGGAATTTTGGTTTTCATGGGTGGCGCATGTCCAGTACATATCCAGCGACCGCTACATCTTGATTACCTTTACATCAGATGACAGTCAAGGCGGACAAGGACTGCAGTTTACCTTTATCAGCACACCGGACACATGTAAGTGAATTAGTTTTGTTTTTAAATAGACACATCGACTCAATAAGTCTCAATTTAGTGACAACTACATGTAGCTATTAATAACGAAGAACAATGCAGAAAAGCTTTTGGATAATACAACATGCAAATCGTAGATCGATTGAAAGACTTGTCCACATAAACTTTTCGACCAGATTTAAAATCGCACCAACGCGGTTTTTTATGGTACCAACCATTATTTTAGGTCCCTTAATGATGTATGGAATAGAAAAGGCAATGCAGATTATGTTTACAGGCCCAAGGAGCAGTTCGTTTTTAAGTTTTCGGCTGGTAATTTACTTATTATGACGCCGAGTATTTTATCTTACCATATTTTTATTAGACTGATTGATCCTACATGATGTTTTTTTATAACCCTACTTTTTCACTTTTAAGTATATTTCTTTATGGTAACCGTGACGTAAATTAGGGTGCATTCTTTGTTTTGTCCAAATTTGATTGTGATATCGGGCATATTTGCTCTGATTTTGTCAATATACTTCTATTCCTCTTTTTAACTCTAATTTCCGTCTCTTTATACCCCTGTCTGCTTATAGTTATATCCGGATACCTTTGTCTTTGTGTTTGGTCTACATCAGATTTGGTTTCTCTGTAAGATATTGCCCTAATATTATTATTTCTTTTTATGTATGCATAGCATTTCAAACAAAATTATAAGGGTCACAGAATTATAAGCGTGGTTAAACCGTTGCTTGATTACTAAAGCACCAGTGCATGAAATGTTTGACTAATCAGAGACTAGAAACTGTTGAAGTTTCAGCGATATATTTTTACAACTAGAAGAGTTACGACACTTTGACATTTTCTAACCGTATGAGTTTTGCCGAAAATCTACATAAGTCAACTTAGAGACGATGTAGCTCAGGATTGTGCAGACATGTCATTTTAGGTGTCAGGTAGGTCCATCTACATACAGACGTATCCTCCGTAAACGCTAGGAATCAACCTAAGTTTAGGAGCTCAATATAAGCATAAAATGACATTTTCGCATCAAGAAATGGGTTTATATAAGCACCGATATAAGCCTGTGATGTATATGATGTATATGGTTGTGCATATGACTATAATTCAGTAAAAGTGTAAGGAACATTGAAAGTACTGTGGCAGATGGGCTATTTGTAGCTCTACAACCAAATAGGTTAAAAGGCATATAACATTTGCGTTAATACTCCACACATAATTGTGAATTGTGGCTGAACAGTTAGTCTGCTCCCTATAGTACCCTGAGAATGTAACGTCTGTCTAATCACGGGCTACACAGTGGTGAAGTTTCGGCGATAAATTCCTAACAATGGCACAGTTATTGGAATTAATTTTGGCCGAAAATCTACAACGGTCAGTTTTGAGAAGATGCAGCTCAGGATTGTGGTGAGTTGTACATGAACATGAAAACCATTCCAAATAGCTTCCAGAGCAATGCAACTATATTCTCCTTAATTCTTGTCTTACGAAAGGTAATAAACCTTTGCGTAATTCTTACATTAAAAAAAGATTTTGACTCCCTTTTGACGGATGGAAAATGATTCGCACCAAGATTTCTCTTTGCCTTTGCATTTGAATCCATGTTAACTGTGACAAAAGCAATTACTTTGACTACAAAAACAAGAACCGTCTTGAGGCTTTGAATGATTGTTAGACGAAAATTCTAACAAGTGCTGTAAACATCAAATGAACGAACCATGTCACCAAGATAACAGACGACATAAATGTACGACTATAATGCATTGCTGGACACTGTCAACGGTACCCTGAACACCCTGTCCAAACTGTAATACCTTAGTAGTACAAACTATAGAAATTTGGAGTTGGACGCCCACCAGTAACACTAATCAACACCTCAGGTTCGATGCCAATGTCTTCAAAATCAAAGAATTAGAGGCTTGTGTGCAGAATCGAAATGTGTGGTGACGCCGTTGCAGAGTTTGGCTTCAAATGCCGGCAAATAGTACTAGGCGAATCGTATTACAGATGATGAGAGGAGCAATGTGGGCGACGTCATATTTGACACTTGAAATGGGGCGTTATGTCATGTCTGTCAAGAATTTCACCAAGGCATGTTCAATAATTGCTACATTAACTTCAATAAAGAGGTTTTGCACAAACACCACCCACAAACAAACAAAAAACTACAGCACTTTGTTTTTAGTTCAACTGTCAAATTGATTGTTGTTGTCTTTTATTAATGCTTCGGTACTCTACCCGTTCTGCTATGTGCTTTTTTGCACTGAAGCACTTAGGCTTATAAAGAGGGTAAAATACTAATGTTGTGTTAAAAAGATATTTAGTCGTGGATAAAGAACAGAACAGAACATAATATGATAACAGACGGCATACAATAGCCTAAATACAAAGTGTATGCTTTCTTTTTGTTTACATTTTGCTCAACTTATGTCAGAGCTACTGAACAGCGTTTCTGCGTATTCATAATCCTCAAAAATTGTTCAATGTGACAGAAATTGTGAAATTATGTTTATATATATGTCAATATGTATTGAGATATAGACTTAACATCAATTGAAATATCAATATATATACATTAATTGACTATATACATGTATGTATATATATATATATATATATATATATATATATATATATATATATATATATATATATATATATATATTGATAGCTGATGCATTTTATGAGAATTTGGTGATAGTTTTTGCCGTTCAAATTAATTAAATGTTATGTGCTGTTAAGGATTTTACCATTTTTTGAACAACCCCAATTACGGTCCATGTTTCATCTATTGCACCATCCATGGTTTTATTCAATAAATAATCAAACCTTTCCATTCCGATTCCCCAGCTGGGACAGGATGCACGGCACAATATGCCTTGAACGCTTCTACAACCCCGCAGTATCTGACGTCACCAGGATTTCCATCCCGATATGTGAAGTATGCTAGCCTGAATGTATAAAATTCTCTCTCTCTCTCTCTCTCTCTCTCTCTCTCTCTCTCTCCTCTCTCGCTATCCTCCTGTCTCTCTCTCTTCTCTGTCTCTCTCTCTGTCTCTAGTCTTAGATCTCTAGATCTTATATATCTCCATCTATAGATATCTCGTCTAGATATATCTAGATCCTCGATCTCCTCTCTCTCTCTTCTCTCTTTCTCTCTCTCTCTCATCTCTCTCTCTATTATCTCTCTCCTCTACTCTGCTCTCTCTCCTCGTCTCTCTTATCTTCTCTCTCTACTCTCTCTCTTACTGGCCTTGAGGGGCAATTATGCAAGTTTACGGACTGGTTGGTCGTCCGTGTAAACTTGCATATTGCCCGCAAGGTCATGTTTTATTTGTTATATTATACCGAATCTTAATCCTTTTATCCCTTTTGTTGCTTTCATTTTAGTATGATTTGCTTTTAAATAATAATTGTATTTGTTCAGTGTGTGAAATATCTCAAACCCTAGTCGTTTTGTTTTTTTTATTATTATTTTCAAGCAATTCAGCAAAAAATCATGCTCTTCTTGTAATATTCCATTTTTGTTGATCAAATTAAATAGTAAATGCTACTAGACAAAAGACCCGGACTTTTAGAATTTCGTTCGTGTAGGTTTCAAACGAAGAATCGTGGCCTTTTTTTCCCTGCTAAATATGTTCCGAAGAGCTTCAGTTTTGTCGCGGTTTTGGTGTTTTTTGAATCCTTAGATTCGCTGAGTATAACTAAATTTGTCTCCGATAAAGAGGCGAATCACTTAGACATTTTGACAGTTTGACTTTGTGTTGTCGTAAACTTCGCACGTCGTAAAAGTCGCGTTTAAACAGTCAAACAACTGGATGACGTCATAAACAGTCTGTATAAGAATTATGGACCGGGTAGCCGGTCTGTATGCGATTTATGGACTGGATGACGTCATATTAAATGTAGAAGGGCGTATGCAAATGAGGTATAATATATAAGTACATAACTAGTATATAACTAGTTTTTCCAGCCCATGATAACATTTAGCCTTACTAGTTTTTATAGAACTTGATAACATAACTTTTAGCCTAACTAATTTTGATAGAACATGATAACATTTAGCCTGAATGTTTTTACAAGCCCATGATAACATTTAGCCTAACTAGTTTTGGTAGAACATGATAACTTTAAGCCTTACTGTTTTTACTAGCCCGTGATAACATTTAGCCTAAATGTTTTTACAAGCCCATGATAACATTTAGCCTAACTAGTATTGGTTGAACATGATAACATTTAGCCTTACTGTTTTACTAGATCCTGATATCATTTATTTAGCCTAACTAGTATTGGTAGAACATGATAACATTTAGCCTTACTGTTTTACTAGCCCATGAGAACATTTAGCCTAACTAGTTTTTTTAGAACATGATAACATTTAGCCTAACTAGTATTGGTAGAACATGATAACATTTAGCCAAACTAGTTTTGGTAGAGCATGATAACATTTAGCCTAACCAGTTTTGGTAGAACATGATTACATTTAGCCTTACTGTTTTTACTAGCCCATGATAACATTTAGCCTAACTAGTATTGGTAGAACATGAAAATATTTAGCCTAACTAGTGTTTTTAGAACATGAAAACATTTAGCGTGACTGTTTTTATTAGCCCATGATAACATTCAACCTAACTAGTTTTGATAGAACATGATAACATTTAGCCTTAATGTTTTTACAAGCCAGTGATAACATTCAGCCTAACTAGTTTTGGTAGAACATGATAACATTTAGCCTTACTGTTTTTACTAGCCCGTGATAACATTTAGCCTTAATGTTTTTACAAGCACATGATCACATTTAGCCTTACTAATATTGGTTGAACATGATGACATTTAGCCTAACTAGTTTTAGTAGAACATGATAACATTTAGCCTAACTGTTTTACTAGATCCTGATATCATTTATTTAGCCTATCTAGAATTGGTTGAACATGATAACATTTAGCCTAACTAGTTTTGGTAGAACATGATAACATTTAGCCTAACTAGTTTTGGTAGAACATGATAACATTTAGCCTTACTGTTTTTACTAGCCCATGATAACATTTAGCCTAACTAGTATTGGAAGACAATGATAACATTTAGCCTAACTGGTGTTGGTTGAACATGATAACATTTAGTCTAACTAGTTTTCGTAGAACATGATAACATTTAGCCTTTCTGTTTTACTAGCCCATGATAACATTTAGCCTAACTAGTATTGGTTGAACATGATAACATTTAACCTAACTAGTTTTGATAGAGCATGATAACATTTAGCCTAACCAGTTTTGGTAGAACATGATAACATTTAGCCTTACTGTTTTACTAGCCCATGATAACATTTAGCCTAACTAGTATTGGTAGAACATGAAAACATTTAGCCTAACTGTTTTTATTAGGCCATGATAAAGTTAAGCCTAACTAGTATTGGTAGAACGTGATAACATTTAGCCTAACTGTTTTGGTAGCCCATGATAACACTTAGCCTAACTAGTATTGGTAGAACATGATAACAATTAGCCTAACTAGTTTTGATAGACCATGATAACATTCAGCAGAACTGTTTTTACTAGCGCATGATAAAATTTAGCCTAACTGTTTTTGCTAGCCCAGGATAAAATTTAACCTAACTATAGTTTTTATAAAACATGATATATCGGGCAGGAGACCAATGGATACACAAGCATATAAACATACATGTTCATCAATGGAACGGTGGTTTAACAATGTTTCAATCTTATTACACTCACTTGTTAAATACTGAAGCATCATGCAATTAGGAAAGCCGAATGAAGTATTAAGAGTATAACAAAATACATTTACATGTCAAAACATAGAACATAGCAAGGTTATTAAAATGTTGATGTAAGTTGTCCTTCGTTTAAAGGCTTTGAAAACATAGACAGCCAGGTTCAAATTTATTTGTTTACTTTCACTAGAAAATATTTCACGAAGTTTCAATGTGTTTGTATTTGTCCAAAAGTATGGTTTTATGTAACTGTGTCTATGTTCTATATATAACGGACGTTCTAATACAAATGGAGTTCGTCACTGTTTACATTTTCTTTAGTTGAATGGTGCTATCGTGCCATCGCCCTGTTTCTATTTCAAATCAGTGTGAGGTTTTATATATATATACTGTGGATATATACTGTACAATAATTTGTACAACTGAGACCCCAGGCTATTTCCCGGATAAAATCACCGAGGCACTACAGATGATGACCTCCTGGCGTAAATGCGTTTGATCTGTCTGGAACACAATAATGTTTTAATAAATTATTCTAGGTTGAAAATGATATTTATATTGTTCATAACACGTCTATTTTAATCATTTTAGTGTGTATAATCTTTATTTCAGCTACTTGACGTGTAGTTGGGTAATTACGGCCCCAGGACCCTCCTACATCATCGAGCTAGAGCTAACATATAGCGACATCGAATTTGACAACGGTTGCATTTATGACAAGCTGGTCGTTTACCATGGTAGGAGATATAAATATTTACACATATTACTGTTCACTCGTTTCCGTAGTTTGTTTTTAGTTATCGTTTTTGTTTATCTATCCAGTAAATGTCCAGATACTAGTCGGCATACTCTAGTTTTAAATTGTATCCGACGTACAGTTCGGGCCATTTTTTGTTTTCTTTTGCAGCCAAATAAATTAATGTTACCTGAAATAAATCCCTCGGCATGCTGAGTATATGTGAAAAGTTAAGCATATTATACACCCCAATTCAATCGGGACTCCACGGGTAATTCCGTTCTCGCGACAAATAAAGTATGTCTCCAAAGAAGTCCCATTAAGGGAAATGGCCGAGGTGATCCGACTACCTACATACATCCGAGTCGGATAATTCACGAATCATCTCTCGGATTTATGTAGGTAGTCGGATTACCTCAGCCATTTCCCTAAATGGGATTTCTTTTGTGTCAGAAGTCAAAACAAAGATGGCAGCTCGGATGACAGCTCAATATAGTACGATGCCTGTAAAACTTTACTATGTGGCTGCTTCAAATTTAAATCATCCAAGTTTAATTTGCAGCAAAGATACAGCTGTCAAACGATGGCATTGTTCATGTTTTGTGCAAACTACGTTTTAAGGAAAATTCTTCCGACTTCCGGCGAACAAAACGATCGTAATTTGAGCAAGTATCATTGCACCAAATACATCCGAGGGATGATTATCCCGAGGACGGAATTACCCGAGGAGTACCGATTGCGTACTTATTTATAGATTAAGACAGAATAAAGTTTACATATGGAGAGAAAAAAAGTTGCAAAATTATTATACTAACTATAAAAGTTCACAAACAGAAATTGCGCATGTGCAGCAGCCTCGCATTACACACATAATTATTGTTCAGATAGTATTTTTCTAGAACATAGTATTTTTTCTTAAATATAAAAATAAATAAATACAATAGAACGCCGTGTACCGAAGAAGGACCAGTGTTTTATCGGGTTAGGAGTCCACAAACAAACTTTCCCCACGTGCAATATTCAGTGAGCATTCCATATATAGGTGTCGCGCTCCAGCGCGTCGCCAATAAAATGCAATTTTAAGTGGCTAAAATAATGTCTCAAAAATATTGAGAATTAATAAATACATAAACTTTAGATGTAAATTTCAATTTACGAAAATTCTATAATACAAATGCAGACTCAAGTCATTGTATAGTGGAGTTTTTGTATCATAACGTATTTAAAAATAAAATAAAATATATATTTCATAACTTTGTTGCTATTAGATTTCGGCGGATTTTCTGGCATTATCATATGAAACTTTGTATTATATGTACACAATAGATGAAGCCTGTTGCAATTAGTTTAATGTATAATTGAATAATGACTGGTGTATATCTTTCCTTCCGCCAGGTAGCAATATCCACGAGAGCCAAATCATGTTTACAGACTGTTCAAATACAACGAGTGTCAACTATACCTCAGCCGTATATAATTCCAGCACCAACAGTGTACTTATTTTGTTCATCACGGACGAAGATATAACATATCGGGGTTTTGTCGTCAAATACACGGCATATATCAACACTACGACGACTGCAGTTCCCACGACCACCACTACGATGACCTTGCCTCCCACAACCACTATAATGACGACCTTGCCTCCCACGACCACTATAATGACGACCTTGCCTCCCACGACAACAATTATGACGACATTACCTCCCTCGACAACAATTATAACGACCTTGCCTCCCACTACAACAATTATGACGACATTGCCCCCAACGACAACAGTAATGACGACCTTGCCTCCCACGACAACAATAACGACATTGCCTCCCACGACAACAATTATGACGACCTTGCCCCCAACGACAACAGTAATGACGACCTTGCCTCCCACGACAACAATTATGACGACATTGCCTCCCACGACAACAGTAATGACGACCTTGCCTCCCACGACAACAATTATGACGACCTTGCCTCCCACGACAACAGTAATGACGACCTTGCCTCCCACGACAACAACTATGACGACCTTGCCTCCCACGACCACAGATATGACGACCTTGCCTCCCACGACCACAGATATGACGACCTTGCCCCCCACGACAACAGTAATGACGACCTTGCCTCCCACGACAACAGTAATGACGACCTTGCCTCCCACGACCACAGATATGACGACCTTGCCTCCCACGACAACAATTATGACGACCTTGCCTCCCACGACCACAGATATGACGACCTTGCCTCCCACGACAACAATTATGACGACCTTGCCTCCCACGACTACAGATATGACGACCTTGCCCAGGGTTTTCCCTTGAAATTTTTTTTAGGGGGTCACAGTGTCCCCCTAGGTTTATGATTTGGGGGTCATTGGTAAATTTTGGGGGTCACATTATATAATCACTTTACTAATAGTCTTGCACCTTAAAAACAGAACTAAATTGTTCATTTATGTTTTATACTATTAAAACAAAACAAAATCACATATTGTACATTTCAGATTTTAAAATGTGAAAGCATTTTCTCTATCTGACTCACTCTCAGAAATATATCTCTATTAGAATATATAGCAATATAATCATTGTTGACAATGAACACCAGAACATTTAACTAGATTTGTTTAACTTCAAATAAGTTCAAAGTTCAATTCTTCAACATGTTCACTTACATGTACCAATTTCAATATTCAGTAAAATTTCCATACATGAAATTATACAAATGAGTTGGTCCTTAGACCTAAAGGCTTAACAAATTAAACATGTAACTGTTTATAACTGTTCATATTATGTCTGCCTATATGAAAGCAGTCACATATAGAATCACTTCTTCCTAGATTTGAGTGAACCAAAAGCTCTGGCTTCTGCCGGAAAGTCCATGTTTTTAGAACTGTTTATGGTTCACTTTTGGATTTTTGTTGCAAAAACAAAAACCAGTCAAAACTTAGGTATTCAAACTCATATTGGTTCAACCTACATGTCTTTCCTACATAACGTTAAATTTGACCTTGTAGTGTTTTTAATATATTGCCTTAGACCGTTTGGTTTCTAAAGCCAAACATATATTTGCTTAAAATTAATATGCAATGTATGACTTAACTATGTTCTAAAAGATTATGCAGATAAAACTCATCCAAACCTTTGAAATGTAGCGTATTCCCGGGCCGGTTTTAGCCGCGTTCTAAACTTAACGATCATTACTATTGCGACGCTTAACGGCTTTAAAGAAATGGTGAACGTGAAACATTCTATACATAACGTATGACGTCATTACTTTAAAGTCATTTTGACCGTGTGTTGACGCAACAAACAAATAATGGACGCTTATTTATACTACGACTCGTAACACACCCAAAATTTGAGATTTGTGCCTACATAAAAAATAGTTCCGCGTAGGAAATACGTTCGATTATAATATTCATTGAATTAAGGTAAATGACTAAACAACCATATTCTAAGGCCTTATTCTATGTCCAGAAACTTTTAAAGTCTTGATATTTATAGATAAATGGAAAAAAATACGACGAGCAAGTTTTGCTACTTTCGCTTTCGTTAAACAGTAATATGTCCATTCTATACATAGCGTGTGACGTCACTACGTTAAAGTCGGGACCGTTTACAAAATTTAGTTCAAAATGTTTACATGAAACATATTTTAACTATTAGAATGTATAAAAAATGCCAAAATAATCTGTTGTATACCTCTTCGTACTTGTTTTGTTCATTTTAGCAATCACTTCCGTATTCATAACAGCCATGTTGAAGAACTACTTTACCCACAATACACCGAGTGCATTCACACAGGTCATTTTGACCGTGTGTTGACGCAACGGAACGTGAAACAGCGTCTAACTACACAGCATTGCTGGTTCCCAGTCATCTAAACGCAGTACATGTATCGTTTAGGTGGACCGGATAGCAGTATTAAGACAACAAATAACATTCTATACATAGCGTGTGACGTCACTACGTTAAAGTCATTTTGACCGTGTGTTGACGCAACGAACAAATAATGGACGCTTATTTACAAAATACTTTGTCTAACTGAAGCAAATTGATACTTAAATGCTTTTTGCAACATTTTGACGAGCTGACAAAGATCAATGTCATTGGAGACAATAAATTATGGCTGTGGATTAATTCATTTTGTGCGTCCAGTGTGTCGCAATGTAAGTTCATTTTGCGGGTCATCTGTCGAAAATATGCGCCAAAACGCACAAATTTGTGCGTCAGGGAAAACCCTGCCTTGCCTTCCACGACAACAAGTATGACAACTTTGGCACCCATGACCACAGACATGACGACCGTGCCACCTACGACTACAGACATGACGTCCGTGACACCCACGACGACAAATACGACGACATTAGCTCCCTTCAACACAACAGCAGCATCAGTACCTGTCGGAACGACATCGAATAAAATAGGTCGGTATGCAGTCAATGTGGTTACAAGAAGTATTTAATATGCCGTTTAAAGTATCCAAATGATTGTAAAGACCGGACCTGGTAGCGCAATCGGTAGAGCGTCGGGAGGCCCCGGGTTCGATCCCGGGCCGCGACATACCAAAGTCGTTAAAAATGGTAGTGGTATAGCTCCTTTGCTAACGCTCAAGCAAATATAAGGGTAGTTCCACGACTGGTTGGCCCGGTGTCAGGATAATGTGATTGGGTGTGGTATCATGCCAGGTGTTCACGGCATGCTATACACAGTGAAAGCAGCACTATATCGGCTTCAAGTAGACACCGTCTCCAGATAACTGAAATACTGTTGGTGGGACGATAAAGCCAATAAACAAACAAACACACAAATGATTGTAAAATTCTTATAGTCATTTGAATGTTTATACGAAACTAAAATCATTCTGATATATAATATAATATGCCTACACACAATAGGTTAAGTGGCCTAGGAATAATGCATGCATTGTTTATTGTAAATATTGCAGATTGTAACTGATCTCAGGACTGATTATTATAAACACGCGATGGGTCACATTGATGCATATATCTTAGCTTTTATTTATCAAATAAATCAAATCAAATGCAAACAATTATGCATGTTGTCAGTCAAAGATATTTTCATTATTTTGTATGCCGAGAATAGCCTGTTTATGCTGAGCTTGTAAATAAACGAACACAATAAATAAATAAACAAATTAACAAAATGACGCGACGTGTACCATAGCACCAGAAATGCCTTCATCCGAGGGATTATCGTATCGAAGGCGGAATTTCCAGAGGAGTTCTTTACGGAACAAAGGTTAGGACAGTCTGTCGGACTACATCTTCAACAAGATACTTCCTTAAAGTCCCAGATAAGGCAATAATTTAAAGGAAACTAGTTCGCCATTGCTTTTCCATGGGTTATCCTCTTCTATTGACGTTTCTAGATTGGCTATAATTGTTTCGCTGCGATGTTATTTAAGTACGTCAAACTAAGACACGGGATGGCTGGATTAACTAGAAAGTATAGAGTCGAATTAGACTAATATTGATGAAAAACGTGTTTCCCAATCGATTATATTTTTTACTAAATAATAAAGACTTATTTTTATTTTCAGACGCGGAAGTAAAAATTCTCCTTATGATAGCCTCAGCTGTGGGCGGGGCTTGCTTTGTTCTTCTTATCGTTGGAGCAGTGTGGATAGTTAAGATGATGAAAACTAAGACAAGGTCAAAGAAAGGATCCACCAGGGTGAAGTCTATCGCCCCTTCTACATCCAGTTCCACTCTCTTCACACCAAGAAGGAACCCAGTAATTGCTTTAGACTTTTGACGTATTCTCGCGCAGATAAGTCATGGGTCAACTGTGTATTGTTTGCAACATTTTGATTCTACAACGTTATTAGGTAACAACTTCTCTTGAAAATCAACAATTGTATGAGCGAACATAGGAACAGGACGTTAGTGGTAAAAAATACGCTTGTATTCATTGTTGTTCTGTTGTTGTGGGATCCATGCCGCTATTAATTGTATATGCACGAGTATTGGTTATATAGTTTTTTATTAGATTTTGTAATTTATTAGATTTTGTATCCTTAGAATATATTTTATTACTTTCCAAGATTCGTTTCAGTTTATCTAGTACTGTATAATTTACATAAAATTGTTCGATTACTCTTCTGAGTATTATTTAAAAAAAAAGCACAAAAACTTTTTATTAAATAACTTCAATGAAAGAGTAAGACGCCTTTATTACACACAGATGGCTAAATGTTAGTGGTCAGTTTAGTATTAATTACAGAACAAAACCGCAAACAAAACATATACAAAATGACTTCCTTATGCCAAATTATGGCTTTTAAATGAGGAAAGTGCTATTTATTAAGATGTGTTACATTATTTTAATTTCTATATTATATGTAATACACTTATGTGAGTTACATTCTTTTACAAGAAAACTGTTGATGCCAAGCATCAAAGGCGATGCAAACGATTAAAACAATTTTAAAAGAAATTATGACATACATTTTTAAACTTCATTAAAATTGATATTATGCAGTTTTCTTTATTCAAATACATGTAGATAAATTAATTAAAATAAAACAACAACAACAATAGATCTCCGTGTACTGAATAATGAACCGTATTTTACCAGAGTTATGGTAAAACAAACAAACAAACAAAACAAACTTTCCCCATGTGCAAATTTCAGTGAGCCTTCCATAAATAGGCGTCGCGCCCCAGCGATAGTTCACACACACTTATAAATAATATGACTGACTGGTTGCGTTACAGATTATTGCATAATTTAGTGTATTTAATGACAGCTTGTTAAATGAAAACAATGCTTTTGATAAAGCTGTTTACAATATTTTAGCTTGTATAGTGGTTATATGGTTTGAAACTTAAGTCAAAATATTTTATTATAATATAGATTTTTTAACATTATGTTTGAATCTTAAGTTACTTTTTCTATAAAAATATGTATAACATTTAATTAACCTTTCTTGTAAAATATGTTCACTTATCTACTTACAGTGTGTTTTACACTTCATTTCAAATCTTATCTCAAGTTTATTCGGAAGAACATTCATAAACATACACTGGCTGAATGACACAAGGTAGTTTGACCTGTAGTTTCTATATGAGTGACGATTTAGTTTTATTTATTTTTATGATAGCGTGATGAAAGTGTTATAATTGCCAATAATAGTTTAATGGACCGGTTGGTAGATCCATCACACTCAGATGTGACTGTGTTTACTACCCAGAGTGACAGGTGCGCGTTTTCCGGAAGTTAAAGGCTTCTCAAAACCCTTATATAAGTGACCCCTCCCCCCCCCCCATTTATTGCCCCACCCAGCATGTGAGGGCATCTGTTTTCTGATAAGCCAGGCTGACACAGTCTGTAACGATGTGTCTGTCACACAGGTATTGTTCAAGATCCAAGTGTATGTATGCTATATCTGGAGGTTGAACATAGTCATTCACAGTTTGTAAAGGAAACAGTTGTGAATATACCAATTACGCAATCATATATATATATATATATATATATATATATATATATATATATATATATATATATATATATATATATATATATAAATCTTTATTTCTTTCTTACTTTGTTGGTTGATTTTGTTATTTCTTATACATTTTGTTATTTCTTTCATTCTTTTAGTTCTCATATTTATTTTAAGTTATATTTTATTTTGATTTGTAAAATGTAACAAAACGTTTCTAACAAAAGCAATTTAAAAAGTCATTCTTTGTCAGAATAATGTCCTTCAGACTCATTTTAAGTCATTTTGAATACTAAAACTTGTATCTCTCATGTATTTTCAAAATCAAATATTGAGCTATGAAATAAATACATAATCTTGCAGACACCTAGTAATTAATGCAATTAAGAATATGTAAGCGATTATACAGTAAACAACCCACATTATCACTAACAATAATGTTTGTGGCATTGTGTAAAACTAGCCTACTGTCTCACATCCGTACTAGCAGGTAATTTAGTTTTGCATTAACCCATCAGAGGTTTTACTGTGACTGATTAGTACTATGTTGGCTAAAGACTCCCTGCAGTGAGGACCAGCAATTAGCAGGTCTGGTCTCAGTAGGTCGGGCCTGGCTCAGTGGGATACCACATTCCTTTCGAGATGCCTTTAAATCCAAATTGAAGAGCAAAATGTAGGGGCAGATAAATAATGTATTCGGCAAGGTCTATACTCACAAACATTATCACAAACAAAACTTGTTCTTTTGTATAAAGTAGGTCGACCATTCACCACGTGGTTTACACTCTAATATAGATTTTTAAACGTCCAGAGCCCGTGATAGACCATTATAGGTTAATTAGTTTTGATATATAATACAACATTTAAATATAAACGTTTAACCTTCCGGAATCTTATAATATACTTTTAAGCTGTGATTCATAGCACACAATATTTAACATAGATTTTTAAGTTACGGAACCTTATTTTGATCAGGATAATAATGATAATATGTTAAACACCCAGAGACATCATCACATTTTTGGTTCAAACAGTTGCATAGATGTGCTTTGTGAAAATATGAGAACAAACAGTTAAAATTGATAATGCCCACTAAGCAAAGAAAAGAGCACAAATTATACAAGAAAAGTTCTTTTACTTTTTATTATGACAAATCAAGACAATAATAAATAGGTTCACAAAAAGTTGTACGATAACTGTGTCAATAACCAAAACTTGTGGACGGACAGATAATAGTGAGATATGTAATTTATGATTAAAATAATGTATCATTAATTATATAAATAAAACACTACATGAAAATGATATTGTAATAAATAAATATACTAATAATAACTGTTATTATAGTAAGGATAATAATGATAATAATGTTAATAATAATAAAAATAACAACAACAGAGATAATAAGAATTTTTTATAAAGGTTAAAAATATGATGATAATAATAATAATAATAATAATAATAATATAGTTATAATAAAATAATAATAGTAATCATTATATATAAATATAATAATAATTAAAATAATAAAAATAATTATAATAATAATAACAATAATAATAATAATGAAAGCGTAAATGTTATGAAATTAAGAATTACATGTCATCAACAAAAACAACATTTACAGCATGAACCACATCCTCATTCACCACCAGCATTAATCACAATCATTCTCAGTATCATCAATTTCACAATTTGTCTTTACTTTTACCTCAAATACTGGTGCATTCAACATAAGAAATTAGTGAAAAAAACACCGAGTGGAATGATCAGAAAACAAAATAAAGTGTATAATCAATGATTAAAGGCTATTATATTAGCCGAATAATCTGTTCATTGTTCAGTATGAATAATACTCCTCTGCACTTTATATCTTTTGTTACCCTTTCTTAATTAAATCACAAATTAAAAAAAACAACAAACATTTATCTTTCAACTAAATGGTTCAACATTTTTCTTTCATTTCAGTCAGTTTATGTGCATCACTTCATTATTATTTACAAACTCCAGAAGCTAGAACCGACATTTGATTTTTTATTCTCAATGCATTTACAATATTATTTAATTATTACTGACATTTGATTCCTCATTTTCAAAGCGTTTACAATCTTATTTAATTATTAACGTATTGTGAGTTCTATTCCTTTTAATTTGCGACATTTTTACACTTGTCCATTACTCTTATGACCACAACTGTTATATTTTCTCTCTTTCACATTTATTCTACTTTATTACACAGTCCACCACCTATAAGGTTGACAATTTTACCCCACAGTGGTTTGATCAAAGAAGTTGACAAGTGTCTGAAGATCATAGTTGTCTAGAACCTCCAACAGTTGAGGTACGCGGCCTTTCATGTTCTGACCTTTGAACTTGAACTTGTCTATAAATAGATCTGTGATCATACCTGAAAGAAAAGAAAAGACAAATGTCTATAAACCGATAAATAGATCTCCAACAATTCATTTAACTATCGCATAATTATTTTGGTGTTGTATATGGTAAGCCATTTTCTTGTTGTTTACACAACTTTGCTTACACTGTAGAAATCATTCACAGAATTATTTGGCCTGTTTTTACATCAGAATTACTAAGCAGAGAAAAGTGTTTGCCAAAAAAAGTAAGATAAATGCAGTAGCTTGTAAATAGTTAATGAAAAACACTGTAACAAGATACAGTAATCTGAGAGAAATTACGAACCATAAAGCCTCTCTAGATGACATGGCTGTCTCTTGTACTCTAATTTGAGTTTCTCAGCATCCTCGAGTATCTGTCTGTACTCTGGTGATAAAAACTCTGTGTTGTTTTCGTGGACATGAAGTTCCTGATGACACAAAAACAAAATGCATGTAAAATGACAAAGATTCACATAAAACTGAATCGTTTTGATTTTGTATATGCAGATTGATAAGATCATTGCGTTTTATAGCATTGATATAATGTCATAAAGTTATAATCATATGACCAATCAATTTAACAACCCAAATTTGGTTTAGGTTAGGTTAAGTTATGATAACGATTCCCTATGATATCTTAAAGACACAATGACATAAAACAACAACCATAACAAAAATCTGTATGGAAGTTAGAAAAGCTTACAGATATACTCATGCAAAAAAGCAAGGTTACTCATATACTCATGCAAATAAGAAAGGCTAGGTACATACCATGCAAATAAGAAAGGCTACTCACAAACCATGCAAATAAGAAAGACTACTCATATACTCATGGAAATAAGAAAGGCTACTAATATGCCATGAAAATAAGAAAGGCTACTCACATTCCATGCATATAAGAAAGGCTACTTACATACCATGCAAAAAGAAAGGCTACTCATATACTCATGGAAATAAGAAAAGCTTCTCATATTCTTATGCAAATAAAAAAGGCTACATACATACCATGCAAATAAGAAAGGCTACTCAAATACCATGCAAATAAGAAAGGCTACTAAAGTACCATTCAAAAAAGAAAGGCCACTCACATACCATGCAAAAAGAAAGGCTACTCATATACTCATGGAAATAAGAAAGGCTTCTCATATTCTCATGCAAATAAGAATGGCTACCCATGTATCATGCAAATATAAATGGCTACTTCTTTACTCTTGCAAATAAGAAATGCTCTTTATATACTCATGGAAATAAGAAAGACTACTTATATACTCATGCGAAAAAAAGAAATTATACTCATATAAATAAGAAAGGCTACTTATATAAATAAAAAAGGCTACTCCTATACTCATGCAAAATAAGTAAAGCTACTCATATTCTCATACAAATAAGAAAGGTAACTCATATTCTTATGCAAGTAACAAAGGCTATGCATATACTTATGCAAAAAAGAAAGACTACATATATACTCATGCATATAAGAAGGGCTACTCATATACTCATGCAAGTATTTATATGTAAAAAGACCCCAGACACATGAGTGGGTAGAACCATCAATGCACTACTGGTCAGCTGCAAAACATTGCAATAATTCCTTTGCCCTGATTGGAACTCAAACCCATGTGGTTAGGGGACAAGTAGCAGGAGTATCAAGCCCTTGAAACTATATGTCAAAGGAGGTTAAAAAGGCTTAAGAGGAAAAAGGATATAGTATGTAAATGTTAAACCTACAACAAGAAAACTACAAGAGAGCCTTGATGCAAAACATCAAAGGTCACAATGGAAGTCCTAATTAACATTGGAATATACTAATTTTGCCTAACAACATACTGGCCAAGAAAAAGCAAAATTTATGGAGCATTATTTCACTTGTACATAGTAGATTGTTACAAATGTAATTCAAATTAAACAAATCAAACATACATATATGTAACATTAACAATTTCAAATGATATGTAATTATGTAGCTACATTTATTCTACAATCTAATTTAACTCTGATATTCACCACAGTTGATTAATAACCGAAACTCAATGCATCAAAGCGCCTCACTTCACTTGCTTACAGAGCAACACAATGCCATCCATAGGATTTCCAGGAATGATTACCAGTGCATATACATGCCATGCACGTGCACGGCAGCAATGTGGACCACTTTGATTTTAATTGTGATTGAATTGCTGGAGTTCAGATAATTTAATAAAGAAAACATTTCCTTTTTTATTGTCACATTACATCAAGACCATTATGGTTATATTAGCTGCATCCAGCTGGAGGTGGAGGAAGACCCTTGACAAATGTCTGTAGAGAATTGCTGGTTCTGCAGATCAGCTGGAAGACCTCTCCAAATGAAGGTTCTTATCCACAACTGGGACTTGAACCCACCTACTAAGAGGCTGAGAAGTTGAGGACTAAATGCTTGGCCACTTTCACATCCCCATTAACAGTGATAAAGTCATGTGGTTGTTTTTTAAAATTAACTTCTTATAATGAAATTTATTACAATAAAAAACAAAAAAGAAAATCACAAGCAGTTTTAAAATTTAGTTAATACATCTTAAAAAAATATGGAAGGCTTAAGATGAAAACCTTTGAATGGCTATGTTCCAAAATGACTGTGACAGAAGAACAAATAGTATTAATAGAAAAAAAAAACATTACAGAAAAATTGAAATTTTGAATATTTAAGCTGCTTAATAAAACTTTAAGAAGTTACCTTCAAGGCATCAATGAGCTGGACTTTCTTGGCCAGGAGAAGTTGGTATTCCAGTTTTGGATGGATGAGATTCAAGGTATAGGGAATGGAGTTTTCATTGATGTCTGAAATATTAAACAACGGAAGTATGCGGGATGTTCATAATGTATCAGTTAAGATGTCATAAGTTTACTGATACTGATGTTATGTGAACACTCTTCTTTATTACAGGATCCATGGTATTTCATGTGATTTGAGAGAACAAAATTGGAATGCTTTATAGACACACAAAAAATACTGTTAAAATGGCAACGTAAGGTAATATTTAGCAGGTGAAAATGAGCTCATTAAGGTCTAAATGACATTGGATAACAATTTGTTTTCAGCACACTTTTTTTCATTCATGGAAACCACGTCAAAATACAACTTAAGCTGTACTTGTGGAATTCCCTGAGTATAATCCTGACATTAAGCAGTCATCAATGTCATAAAATCTGCGACTGCATAGCAATGACTTGAAAATGGAGAATTACAAAATTGCATTGAAAGAGAAGTGTGCAATCTTCATTGTACTAATTGTCATCACTTGTGGTTTGGCTTTTTTATGTTTCTGACTTGATTTTATCTGTCAGGAAATAGCTCTTTATATTAGCTCATATCTATAGCTTAACTTTTAGTTTTATTTGTTTTGGAAGTACTGTGACTAACAAAAACATATGGTGTAAGATCATTTAAGACTAAAAAAATCAAGGTGTGAAATATTCCCCACTCATCATTATCAGATGTTGCCATAGTTTAAATCCATATTTGTAAAATTAATTTTCTCCCTTACCTTAAGATCACAATAAATTGTTCTTTGGTATAACGTTTATTCAAATGGCCCCAAAAATTACATAGGAATAGCATCCTGATTCCTAGCATTCCAAATATTAACACACAATCAACATCATCATAAGCAGTATCAGCATTATTAGATGCAACATCATTAAAAATCATGATGATAAAGCAAAGGTGATTTAAATTTGATGGAGAAACATCCTTGGGATATTGAAAAAATACTCGGGCTAAAGATTTAAATGTTGTTAGTTTTTACTAGGATTATCGTTCCACCAACAGTATTTCAGTTATCTGGAGACTGTGTCCACTTGAAGCAGATATAGTGCTGCCTTCACTGTGTATAGCATGCCAAGAACACATGGCATGATACCACATACAGTAACATTATCCTGACACCGGGCCAACCACTCTTGCAACTAACCTTATAGTTGCTTGAGCATTAGCAAGGGAGCTATACCACCAACATTTTTAACGACTTTGGCATGTCGCAGCCCGAGATCGAACCAAGGACATGGAGCTGAAGCTCTACTGATTGCACTACCAGGTCCAGTTTGAAAAGTTGTGTTTAACATAACAATATTTAAAATCACACCTTATTTTATGGATAACATAATCACACTTTCTTGGTCATCATAATTTAATAAAATTAAAAAATAATTATCATTGCATTAAAAATAACACCGAACAAGGATTAAAACTTCATACAATGTGTATCAAATGAGCACAAGACTATCATACATATATATATCTCATTTTAACACGTTTATTATATACAGGAACATTATTATAAATGAAAGTAAATGCATAATTTCCTACCATAGGTTATTTCAAGTCTGACTTTCTTCTTTGTGGCTTCTTTTGTGAGGACATCTTTCAAGATGGAAATGGTAGAAATATTGTCTGATCGGAAAACTCCCAGACCCTTACTGAAATAATGTAAAGAAAATTTTATTAGCAGAAAATTCTTCTTACTGAAATAATGTAAAGAAAATTTTATTAGCAGAAAAT
Organism: Sinonovacula constricta; assembly: GCA_007844125.1. Lineage (NCBI taxonomy): Eukaryota > Metazoa > Mollusca > Bivalvia > Cardiida > Solecurtidae > Sinonovacula > Sinonovacula constricta. The sequence goes on from CM017558.1 coordinate 35,299,509, forward strand.
TCTTATTTAATTAGAAATGACATTTCTTTTGTTACACGTGTATGTTCCAAAGAAGACGGTGGATGCTATAGTCTTGCCCACTTGGGGTCACAGTCATAAAGAATCTTTGTTATTTTTCTGACTTAAAAGTAATAAATCTTCCTAAATCTTAAATTATTTTCTTATTTTCAGTTTTGGAAGTTGTTATATGATACAATTTAAGTAGATTGGGATTACGTTTAATGTACCATACGATGCACATGTTTTACACAATGTTTTTTGTTTTGTTTTTGAAAAACATCCAGCTTTCTGTGGAGGAAGACCCCAGACAAATGCCAGGGTAGAACCAACAGTACACTGCAAGTCAACTAGAAGACCTTCCCACATTAAGCCCTTCACCTCGAATGCTAACGCAGCCAGAGAAGTTACACATCTGTGACTATCACTATGCCGGGTGCCCCAATTGTACAAAATAATAATGTTATAAAGCTACATATTATAGATAAGTTCATATTATTTTTAAGTTATTTATTTTTATTTTATAGTTATGCATTTTAACCTTTTCTCATGTAGGTTAACCAGTTACAAATCCTGTACCTGGATAATCGTTTTTACTATATATATGATAGGTTTGGTTACCTTCATATATCTATATGAGTAGTTATTTCTTGAAATTACTAGCTGTAGTGCCAACCACAAATCTTAGTTATCTTAATGAATGTTGACAGTGTCAGGGTCTGAACAGTTAGATGCAATGCACCATAAAAATATAGTCTATCGTCGCCAAATGCAAGTCACACTCATCATCTCCCTATTTGAATGGACATTTTCCATATCAGGTTTGCTAGTGAGTAAATTGCAAATAAACCCCAGTAGGCAATTTAACAAATTACAGTATACCAGAATGTACAGTTGTGGAATACAGCTTATACCTTATAATATAAAGATAAATACCATGTTCACCTTTAACAATAATCAGTTACAACTATGTTAGGCATCATTCCAGTAAATGAGGCATTTTTTTCTTACATTTATTTGCATGCTGTTCTTCACTGTCAGATAAATACAATAAATATAAACTTACAATAGTTTATTTTAGATTGTAAAAAATACTAAAATGGTAGCTTCTGAAGTTCTGCAAAATTAAATTGGACGTGTAAAAATGCCTATATAAGTTAATAGATTTACTTTATTCTCAAAAACGAAACACAAGGGGGAAAAATCTTCCAGTTAACCAGTTGAACATTTGAAATAGGTAACCAGTTATTGATTTCATATTCACTGCCATCTCTATCTGTTATAGTAACATAAAAGTATTTTAATAGGGGTTACATTTAAGCTCCTCCATCAAAACCTTACCTGTAGGTACACTCGAGCTGGGTGTCTAGGAATGTGGACATGAAGTGGAACTGGACCTTGTCTCCAGGTGGAGTCTTCTCCGGAAGCTCCGGTAGACAGAAACATACCCAGGAGTGCATCTCAGCCTGGCTGAACTGGCCTGTAAGCTTCAGGGTGTTGTGGGGTCTGAGAAAAGAACGGCATTAGGTATGTCAGCAAAATAATCAGTTACAGTGGGACAGAGAATGTAACAATAGTATGTTAACAAAAGGAAGACAATTAGAAAATTGAAAGGCAAGTAAAATATAAATTCTCTGTCTTGTAGGCCTTGCTAATCTTGTCTCCTAGCTTTCAGTGTGTTGTGGGGTCTGTAAAAATGTAAAACAGAAGGCCAAATACTCAAGTGCAAGGTAATATATCAAGTAAAAAAATATATTTCTCTTTGCTTGACTGAGCTATATTAAGGCCTGTATTCACCAACCATACTTAAGTAAAAGTTGCTCAAATCATGGATTTCAATCCACCATATCTTCATTATGTGGTTAGCTACATGTCTCTATTTTTGCACTTTAAGACTTTAACTTGCTACTTTGAGCTTAAAATCACACTGAAACTTCATAAATAAGCTTATTTTTGTTGACATGAAAATAGTGACTTGAGCTTAAGTCATGATTTGAGCTTAAAAAAGTTTGGTGAATATGGGCCTTAGGCATTAATGTGTTTTAATGTCTGAGATTTTTTTTAAGGAAAAACTGAATTTGAAGAAAAGTACAATTGTATCGACCTCACTTATTTGAACTCAATTGTTTAATCTTTACTTTGCCAAATGGGTTGAAATGGGTCATCTCTCTTTGCTGCTAGTTTGGGATTAAACATTTTGACAATGTTGAATGGCCACTACCCTAAATGTAGACCTTCAACACTCTAAAAGATATAAAACTGGAAAGTTTCAATGGCCCTTTACCTGCTTTCATCAAATACATGAGTCCTCTGGTGTAGAGAGAGGGGCTTAATCAGGTACTGCTGCACCTTACAGGTCTTGGGTTGGACTCTCGGCGTCACATATGCCTGGACTGTCCCGTACTGACCCTCAATGGAACGAATCTTCAGCTCTAGGCGGGTTGTGTTGGCTTGACAACGGTATGTGGCCAGCAGGAAGTTTCCTTCCTGTAACAGAGGACATAACAGTGAACAGATTGACTAGGCATGCCCATGGTGTAGTGGTAGAATCACCAATTCTTAACTACTCTGACTGCTTAGTCTCTCAACACATGGATTGGAGTCTGATTTGTCATTAAGAATGTAATGTTGGAAAGTCATCCAGCTGAACTACAGTGCCAAATGTTGGTTCTATCCAGATATGACTATTAATGATTTCATGATAGTTTAAACATTGCAAGATTATCTTAAATAACTTTTCATGGTGTTATATCATCACACTACATAATTATGATTATTGGATAGTGATGTAACCTAACATGATGCAACCTTACATGATGCAACCTCACATGATGTAACCTCACATGATGTGACCTCACATGATGTAACCTCACATGATGCAACCTCACATGATGTGACCTCACATGATGTGACCTCACATAATGCAACTTTACATGAACCTCACATGATGCAACCTCACATGATGCAACCTTACATGATGTGACCTCACATGATGTGACCTCACATAATGCAACCTTACATGCAACCTCACATGATGCAACCTCACATGATGTAACCTTACCTGACACAACCTCACATGACACAAACTCACAAAACACAAGCTCACAAGTCGTCACTAAGATCCATTAATAGATGGTACTCATGTTGATTCCACCTCATCTTTGTGATCAAAATGTTTATTTCTGCCAAAATGGTGTTTCTTTTTTTTTCATTAGAATAGATCAAATTTTAACTACATGAAAAAAACTTATAAAACTTTGATCATGGATATCACAGAGCCTCGGTCATGAATTTTTATTCTTAATCAGAATTTTCTTAATTTGAATACTGAAGGAATTGCGACAATAAGGTAAATGTCCAAGACATTAATGGTATAAGGACCATCGGTCAAACAAAATAAATGGTTCATACCTCAGGCTGACAGGAACTGTAACTGACAACAGCTGAATTCTTCTCCACATCTAGTAGATCTATTGGGACATCACTCTGAAATTAGAAACTTTCTCATGTACAGAAAGCAATATGCAACGGCAAGCCCTCTAGCAATGAAGATTAGATAACTATATTATTATTTATTGTATTTGTGAGTACTACTTGTTAATTAAGTAATGCTAGTACAGGGAAATATTCAGCAATGAGCTATTATTTCAATGTAATAAATGGAACACATGGATACAGTTGTAATAAATATCAGCAATACTGGGTTTGAAGAAGTAGTAAATAATTTAGCAGCATTGAAGTTTAATTTCATTAGTATACTTCTTCTTAACTGGAGCTCAGGACATGACAGCCTACTCTTTTTTTTGTTTCATCGAATCAACAATATTATGGTCATATTGGCAATGTCCAGTTAATTATTGGCAGTGAAAGAACCCACACATCTGGGTAGAGCCACCGGTGCACCGAAAGTAAGTTGAAGAACCTCCCCACATGCAAGTTTTTGCCCCAACTGGGATTCGAACCCAAGCAGTGAAGAGGAGAGGAGTTACCAGTCAGTGACTCTTTTTTTTAAAGTACATGGAGCAACACAGTCATAATACAAGTTAACAACTAGGTGCTGTGCTGACGGCTAAGGTACTGAAGGACCCAGGAATCAAATCTGGTCTGTGATATGCCAGTGGTATGTCTGTAGGGGTAAAGCTCTCTTCTTTATGCTCAAGCAGTTATAAACTTAATCCTCAGTAAGATAGCTCAGTGTCAAGACAATGTGATTGTTGCTAAGTCAGGAAGGCATGCTATCATAGTTAAGGCAGCACTTCAAATGAATAACATCTCTGAATGACAGAAATTCTGCTGTTGGCATGTAAACCCCCCCCCCCCCCCAAAAAAAAAGAAAACAAACCTGTAAGAGAACATTATCAATAGGCATCTGAAGTTCTAGACTGAGAGTGTAGCTGGCATCTTCTCGGTTGAGGACAAACTTGTCGTTGATGTTAAATGTGGGGACGGCAGATATGGCCGTATTACTCTGGGCCGTCTGCTGATATTTCTCACGCTCTGTAATGACCTTCTGCTGAAGCTCTTCAAGGTCATTTCTACAGGTTAATAAGGCAAAATTGAGCAATTAGTGAAGGTCAAGGATGAAAAAAGGTCAAAGGATTCTTATCATTCTTTACAATACAAAAAGGCTTATGAAGAAATTCTTATTGTTCAAAAGAAATAAGGTATTATTGCCAAAAAAAGTTTTAAGTTTTTTTTTTAACATTTGATTATCATTCAATGATAAAGTCAGCATATTTTTGTGACATGTACTACAAATTGTCTACGACCTAATAGATTGTCTTAAATGATGTACTTACAAAATTCAGGAGATTGTAAAATTTGAAGTGCTAAATTAATGACAGACTTAATTAGATGTTTTTGAAATTTTCTTTTTGAAAGTCTTTTTTTAGAAAAGAATAGACATGTGTAGCTGCAATTTTAGGGCTACATCTTTAACGCCCACCTACAAGTTTAAAAGTCTTTTCTTGCATTTTTGTATGAAATTAAACTAAAACATGTATATCATAAAACCTTATTTGGAAGCAAATTCTTAGACAAGTCTTACAGTTTTATGTCAATTAGAAAATAACTAATAATACTTTTTTATTTAAAAGCATGATAAATATTGAAACATACAGGTTAGTAAGCAAATAATAATCATGCAGTGTTTAATATTTGTAAGCTGTACTAAGAGTGCTTAATGACAAACTTATAATATGACATGTGCTAAATTGGTAAAAAAGCTAGTAAATTTATGCAGAAATTAAATAATGTGCTCTGTGCAAATAACTATAAAATTATCATTATATATGTACAAAATATTTACAGACTGCTGGCAAATCTTATGTATTTTACTTTCAAGAACTTTAAAAACTAACAACAACATTTGTTTATACTGTGTGATACATTGATACACTACATGCTTGTACAACAACCTAATATATCACATGCTTGTAAAAACAAACCAATATGCCACATGCTTGTAGAACTAACCATTTCACCACATAGATAAAACTCTAATCAACATTAAAGGTGGTATCCAACAGTTTAGACCAAAATTTCTTTTCTCAAATAACCAAAGAGATCTAGGTCATTGTTATCTGAAAAGTTCCTGCAAAATGCTGTTCATGGATGTCCAAGATTTGTGTCAACAGTCAAGCATAAATCACCACTCGTCATTGCAAACAGGTATTTTCTAAACGAGCTACTCTGCAGAGATAGCTATTTTTAAACTTAGGAAATCACATGACCACTTACTTTTAAGGTCACATTATATAGTCATCAGGGTAATCCGCTCTGACATCAATATCTATTTTTAGCAAAGACCACTATCAAGCTTTTAATACAGTGGAAAAGAATAATGAGTTGGTGATTTTTTTGCAATTAGTTTTGTATATCAATTCAATTAGTGTTCAAAATCGTATTTATTAAGACTAAAGTATAATTTATACAAAAATTACACCCAAGATCCCCGAAGCGATGATTTGATATTGTAATATGTATTTGATACGGGCAAACTGTCGGATACCACCTTTAAAAGAAAGGATATACATCTCTACCCTCTAACAATTTAACCTATACTTGAAACTTTGTTTACTTACAAGTAACTAATCATCATCATTAGTTTTTTCTATCCTATTATGTACATAATGGGTGGCACAACTGTTATGGAAGGTATTATTAACTTCGAAGACCAAATTCGCTAATTTCAGTCATGGGGATTATTATTTATATTAATTGCCAGTAACCTACAATGTAAATTAAAAGAAAAAAATTCCCAGGTTCTAATACATGTAATGGTTCATTATATTCTATTTACAATATTAGCTGGGGCAGCTTGTCTTTGCTTACTTCTCTTATGTTTGCTTTTATTCTTTTGTTTATTAACCTTACTATATTTTTTATTTCAATAAAATGGGTTTAAATTATAACAATACTGCACTTCGACTTCTTAAAACCACAGCTGTTGCGAGTTGCTGGCTCTAACTAATATATTTTGTATTCAAAATACAGAAGCTACAATACTACATGAACATTATCATAAAATACCAACAGTCAATATCAGTCTTTGGAAAATAGTGCTTATAAAAACATTTTGATATTATTCGGAGCTATCTGAGCAGGATCTGCACTATTTGCTGTTGAGTCTTTAGCCACATGTATCACTTAATGAAATAATTACCTTTCAAAATACTTTAAAAACAATATAAACAAAACACCATGATGAAGTTTGCATTATTTAAGGTTAACTCTGCTATACTAAGTCTGCTGTATACAGGGTTGTCACTAGAAATATTTTGAGCAGGCTCAATTAACTTTTGAGGAGGCTAGGCTATGCAAGTGTCGAAGGCGAACAGCGCTGCTAGCGGGGTCGGGGGGCATGCTCTTGACCGATTTTCATTTTTTTTTTTTTCAAATTTGAGGCGGCCCGATTTCCATTTGAGGCGGTCAAATCAGCCGCCAGCCGCCTCCTAATGACAACCCTGTGTATATCAAAGAGTACAAACTGAGAAGGCATGTCCGTAGAGTAGCGAACATATAACAATTCCAATCAGCCCCTTACAGCCTGGGTTTGAGACCAGGTTGGGCCAAAAAATTATTATATGAGGGAGATCTATGGGCTGACCAGCAGCATAAAGGTTATTCTTCCCAAAAATTTGTCTTGGTTCTTTCTCCAACACCAATAGCCAGAATGTGTTAGTATGACAATAATTTTGTCACTGCAATGTACTTCAAAAACAAAACATTTATTTTAAGGCTAAATACCTTCATAAGGAAAATAGTATAGATCCAGCTCAGCTGCTTTCATCAAAAAGTTCTCTAATCAGGAACTGTACTATATGTTGCTCAGTCTCTAGTACATTGTATAAATCATATTTAAAGAAAGGATACTTCTGCACAAATAATTTACAATGTTTACACCAATGTTAAAAACTAAGTATGCTAAAATCTAAATCTTGACCTTCAAAGTCTTTTCAATTCTAACTAATGACACAGTTATCTTATTTGTATTCACTATGACTATTTAATTCCTCTTACAATGTGCACATACTTTAGGCCTGTGATTTTGTTCACGGCTACTGGAGACTGGATGATTTCTGTTGGGCCGAGGGCTTTGGTCAGGGACTCGGTCGTAAGTCCTAAAACCCAGCCTGGTAGGGGGCAAACAATATATAGGATGAGCTGAGGTGGGGCTTATATCAGGGCTACAGATGTACACAGGGACAGACATACAGTCATACATGTCAGTAACATGCTTACACCAATCCCAGATACAAATACATGAATGTACAGTAGCGTTCAGTATTCAGAGGTGTCTTTTTATGACTATCAATTTATATGACCTGGCAATGATAACATATGACAAGGATAGATTTCCCTATAAAAACTAATTTAGAATTTGTATTTTACTACAGACTGTGTATATTAATACTGAACTCTACTGTACATGACCTTTAATAGATCTGAAACATGAATACGGTCAATATCCAAAATAACCTTTAAACGTTTATGTTAAATGAATTGAAATAATTTTTCTTTGCTGACACTTGTAAATGAGTCTGGGGTATGGCTTGAGCATGACTAAAAACTACCCATTGCTTAATGTAGTTAATACCCGAGAACTCGTTCTACCCAGGATATATAGACAGTTAAGAGGGACTGACATAAATTAAAACAAAATGTTTTAAAAATTAGCTTTGAACAAAAGTATATAGTCAACCGACCCTTATAGAAGTTTATCATACATTTTGAGGTTTTGTTACATTGCACACAGTCATATTGGGGACATTAGCTAATTATTGGTGAAGGAAGGCCACAGACATATGTCTGAATATAACCATTGGTGCCCCGCAGGTCTACTGGAATACCTCCCCACATGACAGCTCTTGCCCCCACCATTACTGGAACCCACTCGGTGAGGAGGGAGGAATTACAAGTCAGTGTTTCTAACCTCAAGTATTGGGGTGCCTTAGGATAAAATGCATTTTGGAGGGTTTTACTGCACAACAATGCTTGATAGTCATACAGGCGCCGAGAATGATAAAATGTATTTAATTCTTGTTTCATACATGTAATAATAGAGTATGCTCCAAAATGTTTATTTATACTCAAGTTATCTCTGGTTGGTATTTTTAAGAAATGCACAAATAACCAACAACATTCATTGATTGTGATGGACAATGATTATTAAACATACAATTATGTCATTGTAGAAAAGTTATTTTGAGATAAATATAATAATTGTGAAGTAGAGATTGTGAGAATACATTTTGCTGCAAAGTAAGTCTACATAAGTCTGTAAAAATTATAAATATTTTCATAATCATAATTAAATAAACAGAATGAGACTTTAAAAAACGCCTTGGTCACAGTTGCAGAAATTGGCAATTAAAAAAAAAAATGATAAAAAAAAAGCAAAGCTGTGCAGAACTTCAATAAATAGTGGAATAAATACTTTCCTCTGATAAGAAGAATAAATATGAACAAAGTGTCCTTCAAAAGACGGTTTTGTCTTCTGGTTGGAATAAAAAATATGTTAAGATGCGTTTTATCTATTATAGTCATATCAGCTCAACAACAAAGTATATTTCTGAAGTGTGCATGTGGTAGTCTAAGAAATACATTAGTCATAAACAATATGCTGACCATCTTGATAGTGATGCAATCCTCTAAATTTATATTAAGAGTGCATTAAGTGGTTCTATGTGTCAAGTACCAAAACTGAACTGTGGCCAAACTGTTTAAAAAAAAGACAAAATGTAATGAATTCCAGTATGAGAAATACATATTCATTATTATGTATGTTGTCTGTCGTTTAATGATATCTGATTCAGTGGATGCTTGTAACATGCAGAGATTTGCAAAGTCGGTTGTAAAAGCTCATTAGAGCTTATGTTACTTGTTGAAATCTTGCAAATTCAAAACAAATGTTATCCTATCCTATCCTATTTTATAAGCCCTTAATCATTTAGACTTTAAAATACTTCAGAGTTTTATTAAAAGACATGCGTGAATGCAAAATCAATGATTATAAAGAGAATTAAAAATTATCATTTGTAACATCTATAGAAACTTAACATGGAAATGTCCAATAAGGTATAATACCATAGAATAAATAATATCAGTATCAACTCACTAATGGCCAGAAGTACACTAAAAGGGTGGTTAACATATAGATACAACATATATGCATAAGTCTTGACATGAGGAAAACTCATATTAAACTGTCAAAGAAAGAGTGTTTATCTACCTTTAATGAATTTTTTTTCAGAAATTGAAAACATTCTTAAGTAAATACAAATTTGACTTTTCGACAAACATAATAAAAAGTAATAAATAAGTTACACATTTTAGTAGCATGGATAATTGTTAAATATTAATAGCAAACTGTCTAATTATGATAAAAAATGTTGAGCAAACATTTTTTTTTTATAACCATTTTCCATTTAATATTAACTTTTTTGACATCTGCTCCATTTAAATAAATGCTTTTTATTGCATTATTTGTAGATGTGAACTAAAAATCATTCTTCGACCAAGCAAAAGATATCTTCTTTCCATGTCAAATCTCATACAAAATATAGAGTGGGCACAGTGGAAAATACATTGATCATTCCCAGAAAATATACATTATCATATTGCAATACATGCAGCAGTGAATAAAAACTGTAAATGACAGCAAACCACATCCAAGCTACACAGTGTATGTAGGTAGACATTCCCTCGGACATGATGCAAGGGGCATGTAACCAAACTGGGGATACCTGAGAGATATTATTTTCTCACGCCCATCCTCAGTAAGAATGCGCGCATTGGGACCAGCTGTTTTTTGCTTGCTTTCGGTGGTTAAAGCAAATATCCAGCCTTAAAAATGCAACATATCATGACATGGTGGTGAGACTATTTTCTTATAAACATTGTGACTAGATAATTTTATTGTGAATGGTGTTTGTGAAGAGAATGATGGTGGTTGATAATGATGATGGTAATGGTGGTGATGATGGTGGTATTGGTGTTGATGATGTTGGAGAATACTGGGATTGGGATTTGCTGGCATTTTTGCCAATACTGTGCAGCAACATTTCTATAATTATAGCACAGGGGCACTAATGAGGTGCCTAGGGACTGAACCCAGCCGGTCCATTATACTGACATCCACGAGTCAGGCATAATGCTGTCCCCTTAGCCCCAAGCAATACTGGTGATGATGATGGTGGTAGTGGGGATGATGATGATGGTGGTAATGATGGTGTTGATGATGATAGTGATGGTAATGATCATGATGGTAGTGGTGAGATAGTGGTGGTGATGATGACTAAGAATACTGTTGGTGTTGATGATGACAGAGAATAGTGGTAATGAAGCTAATAATGATATGGTTAACAAGATTTTATTTGCGAAAATGCCAAAAATAAATTGAGTTGATGTAAAAACACTAACAATTTAAACTACTGATACAGATGTCCTCATGGTTTTATCATATCAATTTCATATCAAATAAAAAATATTTCTTATAGAAGGTAAATTGCTCTGCGAAAAAAAAAATGATGTAATGGTACCTGCATATGTAGAACAGACAATCTCATCAAAACCTGCAGATGCAACCACGCCACCATGAACTGATGTGATACTCTCACTGCACGTCTGAAAAACAATACATACATGGTTAGTACTCCTGGGCCCAATTTTTTTTCAAGGACATTTCAAGGTCTTTTCAAGGTCAATTTACAGATTTTTCAAGGACTATTTTCTGAAAAAGTACATGTAAAATACACTAATTTTCATAAAAACATACCTCAAATGTCAAAGACTTAAAATATCCACCACCTCCTAGTGTCTTAGTGATTTTTTACTTCTTGCATTTTTGACTCCAGTTTCTGCACTACTTCTTCAAGAGACTTTGTTTTCTCTTTGGCAGTATGCCTAAGGCTATTGGACTTCGTTATGAAAGTAAAGTTTCTTGTTGCCTCAGCTTTGAGGGCTTTCTGATCAGCTTCACTGTACAATTCCTTTATGTCCGTTTCAAGGCACTGTTTCTTCTTCTTCAACTCATCTATTTCCTCCTCAAGCTTCCTTCTTTTCAATGACACCTTAGCTTTTTCCTCGTCTTTCTTTCTTTCTGCTAGATATGCATTGTATTTAAGCCTTCCACTACTTGCTGCACTTCGAAGTTCTTTATCAACCTTGACATTCACAACACCACCAACATGATTCACATAGTCACAGATTGCTCTGATAGCAACATGAGAGTGTTCAGAAAGATTGTCCTTTTCCACAGATTTATTAATTGAAAATCCCCGCTCAACTGTGGCCTGACCATGTGATACAAGAAGAAGTTTCTCAACAATACCCCATAGTTCCTTGAAGTCAGGATTGCTTGACATGTACTTGGAGAGTAGTTCATCTACCCTATCTGTTACAGTCCTAAAGTCCCTGAATTCAGACAAATGCCTAGTGACAACATCCTCAAGGAAGGTCTTGTACTGTTTTTCTAGTTTATCAACATCGTCTATACTTAACCTCTTACTGCTGACCACCAGTTCACACACCCGATGAAACTTTGTCTTGCACTTTTCTCTCTTTACCAGTTCAGTTTCAGCCATTTGCCTAGGGTCCAAGCAACCCATGTTCCTGGCAAGACTATACTTAAGTGGAGAACGTTCCATTATTTTCTGTACAGTTTTCACAAGAAACAGTCTACATTTCTGCTTGAAATCATAGATGGTACCCTCACTACAAGCCTTCTTTTTGGCAACATTATCAATGACAGACTTAGCTTTGTTGCCCAAGTTCATCTTCCCAATTTCAAGCTGATTTTTCTTGTCAGAAACATCAATTTTTAACAGTCCCTGTATGTTCTTTGCTGACTGAATGACCTCTGGTTTCACAAATCTTTCCATTAAGTCCTTCACTATCTTCTGAACATCATCTGACAGAAATGGTATCATGGGCATATCTGTCTGGTAAACTGTAAGGAATTCATTTAGGTCCTTTGCAACCACCAGATAGAAGGCAAGTTTAGCCTCCAAGAGTACATCCGTGGCATGTGACTGAATTGTCTCAAATGATCTGCAAGTTGGTTTTGGAAGTTTTTTCTCTTTAACTTGCTGAAGATAGACCTGAATATGTGGCAATAGTTTCAAAGCCCTCTCTAGGACTGGCACATTTTCCACCCAACGATGCTTGCAGTATTTGGGTGGAAATTCAATGCAACCTGTGACTTTTGTTAAGTCCTCCCGTCTTGCTGGAGAGTCATGAAACAGATAATACAATGACGACAAAAGGTCGTCCACACCGAACTCTGAGGCATCTGCCCCAGTTCTGAATGCTCCATGTAAAACGTGTAGTCCACAACTTCCAACATTTAACAACTGTACACCGAGATCTCTGTCCAGTTGTTGTTGAAGTGAATCAAAAAACTTCCAAATAACACTGGGTCCATCCATTGATAACTGAATCAGTTTATTTAAATCCAGTCCTTTGGAAGCACTGTAAAAATGTTTCTCCATGTCTACAGCAGTGCCATGTCCCATGAAAGTTGAAGTCAAGTATCGTGACTTTACTTGCCCAGCCTCCCAGAACCTAACCAAAACATCCATTTGTTTCGTTTGAGTTTTGTGATTCAAACTTTCATCAAAGAGCAAGGTGAAAGGACCTCTTTCTTTAACTTTCTTCAGCATTGACTGATAAAAATATGGTCCCAAACCAAACACTGCCATGTAACGTCCCTTTGTTTCACTCAACTGGTATTTCTTAGCTATTTCAGAATCTGGGAACATTTTTTGAAACAAACTGTTACTGTTCACGAGTCCATGAAATGAGTGATGGGAGGTCACAGTTTTCAGACACCAAAGAATTTCGGCATTCTGTACATCTTCAGCTGCACAAAAACTAGCAATGTCTCGATTAAGCCTTACGTTACCTGCTGCACCAGTCATTCCACTTCCAGTTGCTGTCACGGTTGCACTTGATGTTGCAGACGTACCTCTTCCAGATGAGCGAAAAAACGTATCCAGTCTATTAATGGGTCTGGGAGCCTGACCCTCCGAATCTATACCAATCGATCTAGCCCTACCTGCGTGTTTGTCGCCCTTCATATGGCTAGAGAGAGCGGACTTTCCCATGCTTCCTATATCGAATGTTTTCATACATAACACGCAAAATGCTTGGTGCCTATCTTTTTCCACTGGCGCCAACCACTGTTTGTATTTGTCCTCAGCAAGCCAATCCGGGTTGAACACACACTTCGTCTTTTGTTTGGACATCGTTAGTGTTTAGAAAACTCAGAAACTTCCTCAAAATTTAAAAATTTCCATATGAATAAGCCATTTTTGCAAACATTTGTTGAATAGCAGCCCACTCGACCGGATGAACGGGGAATACTTGCGCATGCGCACTTCGTCAAACCAGTGATTTAGCCCACGCTAACCAGGTGGCGCGGCCAAGAGCTGAGACTGGCAATGTGCGGCAAGATCAAACGGGAACTTGGCGAGAAGGGGCCGACTTGTTTCTTTACAGATAATTAGCAAACTTCGTAAGAATTTTTAATTTTTGCAGATACCACTTTGAAGAAAACAAGGAACAACTTTTTTTAAAAGATCTTTTTATTTCTTAAGGACTTTTCAAGGATTATTTACAGCAATTCCATTTTTAAGGACTTTTCCATAGCTTTTCAAGGTCTTTTTTTTTTTAAGTACTTTTCAAGGTTTTCAAGGACCTGTACGAACCATGTACATATATAAAAGATACCTACTGAAAATACGTTGATCCTTTTTATTTAAAGTATATGCATGATACTACAAGTTACCTAATTTTGATAATTTGAAAAATTAAAATGATTTTCTTTCATGTATTTTCAGCATACAATCATTGATCCTTGGTTTAATCAGTCCAGAAATGACATTTTATTATGCTGATTCTAATGAAAGAGAATTGTATATGCTTTGCCAAGGGCATTATATGGCAGATGCATAAATGAAAGGGGTTTAATTAAAGAACTATCATAATATGAAACTGTATAGCTATTTAAAGTCCATTTGTGATGTCTCTGATCATACTTCCATACATGCTATAAATCATATCTTATATACTGGTTCATTAACAACTAAAGATATACCGGTACATGCATTTGGAGGAACATGATGATAAAAGGCAGTCTGGGTGTTTTATATCTCAGACAGAAGTTGCTGAAGATTTGCCTGAGCATTCAACAATAATGGTAAGTTTTCCTAATAAAGTTCAGGTTAGTTAAACTTTTTGACTGACTGAAACATCTTTGTAAATTTATCACCTACACTGGTCCATTGCATGCTTACAGAATAAACATTAGAAACAAATATGTGCAGATGTTTTATATATGTATAATACACGAGGGCTGAGCAAAAACTTAAAAAATATTCTCATAATTATTATTTGATACCTTCTTTTAACAAGGTCTGTAAATAATGTGCAACCAGGCAAGGCAACAATGAGAAATTTTTCACTTAAAGCAGCTGCATTTTAACAGAGTTACCCACTTTTAGCAAGTTTTCCCACCCAAAAGCATGCTGTGTTCCTGAATAAAATATTTTAAACTACCAATAATTTTTACAACCTTTAATATGACCTTGATATTGTGGGCTGCACTCGCATGAAGTATGAGTTTGTGTTGTTTTTGTTAATGAAATATATCCCAGTAGCCATTTATGATCATTACAGTGATGTCCAGTTTTTTGGTGGATGAAGACACCAGACAAATGTCCCAGTAGAACCTCTGGCACAAAGCAGGTCAGCTAGAAGACCTTTTCACATAAAGTCCTTTGCTCCAAATGGGAGTCAAATCCATGTGGAGAGAGGCTTAGCAGTCAAAGGAGTTACAAATTGTTGACTCTAGCACTACGCCACAGGCCCTCCCCCACCCCCCTCACCCAACAGTATGGGCAGAACACATTCAAATGAAGGTCAGTAAGATGGTGTAGTGTAATTGATATATGTGAAAAATGGCACATACATGTATATATATATAGTTGTAGACCGGAATACCGATGATACTCAAATACTGTTTATTTCCAAGTTTACACATGGATACATTCTAATTGGGGAAACACCATACAAAACAGTGCCAAGTGACTATTGCCAAGTTATTATATATGAATTTGAACATTGTTGTTGTAGATAACATTGCTGTGTTCAAAAATAAATTTAGTTTGCTGACAAGTGTTAAACAAGATAAGGTCACCGGTAATAGGGCTAAACAGGATATATAACATGAGAAGGCATTTATACGAAATCACCTTAAATCTGACCTTTAATATGAACTTAATGGTTGCACTTGTAAAGGTGGTGCACGAGATACCTTTAAGTGTATGTCTCTTAGATACTGAAGTTTGAGTGATGCTTGGTAAAATTCACGCCATTTGCTGCTCTTCACTGGCATAAATCACATAGGTATGTATATAGTTACAGAGTGGTACCTACATGTGTGTGTCTATGAATGGGTTCATCGGAATCATCGTAGCTGTAGATCTCGACCAGTCCATCGTCTCTGCCCAGTATAAGGTCAAGGACACCGTCAGCTGTGATGTCATAATTGTCAATACACAACACTCCACCGTTCCTCTTCTCGTTGAGCAATTCCCAGCGATGGGAAGGAGCCAGGCTGGGAGAAAGGGGGAGAGGGGATAAATCAATGATTTAATAAAGATTTTGGCTATCATAGATATCAACATCACAGTGGATTATCCGGATGATGATGTAACAAAAACATCTCAAATATGTTTTCTTAATTAAAAAATAGTTAACCGTGACATGGTTCAGATAGGAAATACATATTTGTAATGCTGAACTGGGTGTTATGCTTTACTTTTCACACAGATGTTGAACATCAATAAACAGTGTTTCTAAGGACTTTTTCTGTTGAGAACAATTTACTAGCTTGTTTGAGAAACAAAACTATAGTCCAAGCTATAGGACACCACCTTTCAGGGATGCATAAAAAAAACATTATACACAGTAACAGCTACGAAGGACTTTCAATCATGGTTATACAGGTAAATTATGTATTAAAAAAGTCTCTTCAAAACTTTTGCCTGCTAAGCAAAAATAGAATTAGACCTGACATGTGTAATAATAATGTAGATCCAGATTGGCCAGATCAGCTGGAAGCAGTGTGACAACAACAATTGTATTAATTAGTGATTTTGTTAATTAACAACAACTGGTACAGGGTTGTAAAGATATACACAACAATTTCAAATGCTTTTTTATTAAAACTTTTAATTTTAAACAACATTTCTGCATATATCATACCTTCCTATCTCCACCAGACCCACTCTTCCATCTGAAGTACCAAACAATATCTCACGACCTTCTTCCCCTGTAATAAAGACACAACAATCAACACAAAAAATTTGTTTGGTGTTAGCTATTCGCAAACATTGGTGACATGAAAACTGTCTCTCTTGTCAAATAAGATCTATGACACTCCAATTAATAAGTATGATCTTTTAATAAGATTCCTTGAACTTCATGACTTCATTTCTATCTGGAATTGGGACAAGTATATTAATAAATGTTTTACTGTGTATTACACTCTAAGCACACAGACTCAAAAGAGAACAAGTATAAAAATTGAGAAATCGAAATAAAAAGACCAACTTGCATTGAGGGAATATTCAGGGGATATAACTCTTCAGTAAAGTGACATAGTTGCTCAAAATTACATGCTTATTTTCAAAAACAATGTTCAATCATCACAATCACATACATAAAACACCTTTTATCATCAATGATGCATTATGTGATATGGGAATATATAAACTTTATAATATTTAAAACTTACTGCTATACAAATTTTAGTTATCACTACAAACCTTTCTTACTACATTCATATAAGTCGTATAAAGCTATTTATCTATTAACTACTACAAACAGAACAAGAACAAATAATATTTAGGCAGTATGGCATGATTAAGCTTAGGATTAAAACTTACCCCCATCATTCTAAAACATGGAGAATGTAACAGAAGACCTGCATATATTTCCAGGCACATAAATTGTGGAAATGAAGTGGTTAAAGTTAAAGGGTACTCTCCGGCAGTTTGCCCATATCAAATACATGTAACACATCTTGCCCATGTTTGGTAGAATTTCGGCATAATCTATACATCAACTCACCTTGTTGTCTAAATAAAGACAAATCTGACACCACCTAAGTAGTTAGACAGGACAAATGTTAAATAAATATCTCTAAATGGTTGTTCTTCTAAATTTATATATGAGCTCAATCAGACATCTGCTAAAAATAGATATCACTGTAAGAATGGATTACCAGGATGATGAAATAATGTGATCTCAAACATAAGTCGTCACATGGTTTTCTTAGTTTAAAAATAGCTATCAATGCATCATGGCTCAGATAGGAAATACCTGTTTACAATGTCGACTGGGGATTAATACTTCACTGTTCACTCAAAGCCAGGGCATCAATAAAAAGCATTTTGCAGGATATTTTCAGGTAAAAATGACTAATTTGGTTATTTGAAATATGGGTCCAAACTGTCAGATACCCCCTTTAAATATAACTTATAATGTCCATTAAAATATCCGGTTAATGGGACCATATAGCCTGTTGGGGCATCGTTTGATCTTTAAAACAATATACTCTTGTCTATTATATCATTTAAAATCTCTTCTTTAAAGGCATTTTAAAATTCAAATGTGGCTTTATTTGGTTTCACAAGGAGAGGTTAAGAGATGAGGGAGAATAATGTGGATGGAATGAGTTGACAATGTCTCAGGCAGCCTTGGTGCTAAGAAATGAGTGGGGATTACTGACATGCTGACCAATTCCCTTTTTTCAAAATTTAAGGGACTTTACTCTTTACTGTTTCTATAACTATTTAACTATTAAAAAAAACTACATTCTTACATCCCTAGGTAGGTATTTGGTATACAGTTACTAGAAAAATTAAGATTTTTCCATGTTTTATACATTTGAAAACACTGAAGCATGTGCACAAAATGGAATCTTATTGATTGAGATAAGAATTAATTAAACAGTTTGAGCATTATTTAAAAAAAAAGAAGCAAAAAGTGATAACTAAAACTGTTCTTTAATTTACGAAAAGAGGAAATAGCAGTGCAGTATGCCAAGGTAAATCAAATTTAACTTTTTAAATTATTTTACGACCATGTCATTTCTGTGTATAATACACAAATTAAGTGTTCCAGCTGTGATCTCACATGAGAACATGGTGTCATCTTGGAAAAATGGGAGGCGGGGCCTCTAAAGAAGGGGATTTCCAAAGGATTTAAATTACACATGCCGAATGATCGCTGTTATATTAAAATGAATAAAAGAAGCAAGAATTCAAAACTTACCTCCATCATTTCCAAACAATGAGAGTGTAACAGGGGGGCCTGGAACCTCCACTTCATACAGCAACTCTGATTCCTAATAAAGCAGAATAGAAACAATTAAATAAGTATTATTATTTCTATGGATGATAATAAATAAAATCTATAATATATAATTTTCACTCTACCAAAAAAAATACAAATCCGCCAGGTTATTATCAGTAAGAAATCTCATTTATGTTTCATCATTAAAACTTTAACTTATAAATTTTGAAATATGTCCATAATTGTAAAAAAAAAAGTATGAAATATTATTCATTAAACCATTCATCATGAGGCATATTTTAATCTTACACAAGACATTTTTCATCATGCTTTAAGATAACAGTGGAAAATAACAAAATTTCTTCATAGACATGACTGAAGAACTTTGTGTGTTTTTCTTTAAACTGTGATCTACCCCCTATCAGTTTCCAATTGTACGTAATCATATACTTATATTTTACCATCAATTTTTAATTTAACTAGCATTCTGTAGTTACCTACAGACCACTTACTACTGGCTGTAGGACAAAATCCCTCCCACACAGAACCTTTCATTCATTTTAGCATAGGCCAACAAAACTCCTCCTATAAATTAACAAAACTAAAATCTCTCTTCAATTTGGACTTTTACAATGAACAATCCCATGTTAAAATGATTATATTTTCAAAATTCAACTGTCTGAACCAAGTTATAATGATACAAAATGTAGAGAATGTATAGGAGTGATTTTGCCCAGGTAGGGACATTTATGGGGGAGTTTTTGTCCGCGTATGTTAAAATGAACAGAAGGGATTTTGTCTGTCTCCTCTTATTGCTACAGTATAAATAAGTATTTATAATTAACAAAATTTGGCAACATAAGTATCACTCTCACTTGAAGAACCCGTAGAACTCTGTCTTGACACGCCAGGATGGGTGTGATCTCTGAGACGCTTGTAGTTGGGAGACAGATGACATCATTAACCTGGTCACCAGACAGGAAGAAGTTGGTGTCCTTACAGTCACGGTAGTGGTTGTACATAAACTTCCCACAGCAAAACAAGTCTGAGCCTTCCACATGTCTGTAATGGGATTTTAGTGAAATATTCTACATGTTTTTTTTTTATTGTTTTCTTTCATTAATGATATACATTGCAGTGACCAATAATGATCATTATAGCAATGTTCAGCTATTTCGGTGGAGGAAGACCCTACAGAAATGTCTGGGTAGACCCACCGGCACACAACATGTCAGCTGGAAGAACTTTCCACATAAAGTCCTTCGCCCGAAACAGGACCCCAACCCTTTGGTGGGAGGACAAGCAGTCAGCGGAGTTACAAACTACTACAACTCGAATGTCCCATGTATTTTTTTCTATTAAAGCCATATGTTCAGAAAAAAAAAAAATGTAATTGGTAGAAATCAGTTTAAAACCAAGACGTATGTTAAGCAAAGGTTTGACCAGAAACACTAGTGATTGACCCCTTATTAGATTCAATTTAAATCCAATTGAGGCATGTACCAAGCCTCATAGGCATAGTTAATAGAAACTGGACTGCAATAGAGGTAACAGGTTTAAATCCTACAGTTTGTTTTTTAATTTTGGTTTTATTTCATTTTTGTCATTCTCTTCCTTAGTCAAATTAACAAAAAAATTAGATGAATTAGTCTTTAGAGTGGACTGGGTTAACAATTTATGACATATAGTTTATATGTGTCTTTTGAATCAAACTGATAAAGTTACATGTTTGGATTGTTTTCCGAATGCTTTAATTAATTTCCAAGCAATACACAATAGCATTTTTTGTAAAGATATAAAATAATACTTAAAACTTCCTGATTTCTGAAAAATAGACCTTTAAACATTCAAGCTTTAGGAGACAAAATGTTTATAAGTTAAGAACCTCATTACTTAAATAATACTTAAATAAACCTACATGGACTGGATAGTCTCTGACATATTTGTATCAAAGGTCAGGAAGTTTTTTCCCTTCTTGGTATAACCTTTGACACATGGCCCCTGAGCAACAAAGATCCTCTCCCTGACCCCGCCCACTGGTCCGCCCAACTCTAGGCGATTGATGGCTAAGCCTCCAGGTGTCTTGAACACAGGCTGTGTAAGACAAAAACAGATGAACAATAATAGCCTTAGCTGTTACAAATGTTTAAAATACTGAAACTTAGATTTTAGCTAATTTCTTCAAGCAAAACTTGACATGTTGCCAGAGACTTAACAGTAAAAAGTGCAGATTATGATCAGTTGGAACATCTTTATCCAAGCTGTTTGTATATGTCTTATCAATTAATGCTTATTGCTAATTTCAATAATATCTTTGAAGAAGGGTTTTAATCTCACAAATAACCTTACAATTTTATCCTAAAGATTGTGTTTACCAGAAGGTGATTACGTGCTGCCTTCACTATGTATAGCATATGACAAACACCTTGCATGACACCACATCCAGTCACATCACACTGACATGGGGCAGACATGTCATGGAACTAGTTATATTTGCATGAGGAAAGGACTTTTTCCTCCACTGTTTTTGTTTTGTTTGTTTCAATATGTAATTTACACTTAGTCCAGGACAGTCAATGGTCATGGAAATTTTAAGCTGTCATGGGTAAAGGAATACCCCAGACAAATATCTTGATTTCAGATAAATGGAAAAAAAGAACAACCATCACTTTTTTTGCTTAGTTTCAAATCTGGTTGCATAGACTCAATGATTTGGTTGTATTTATTTCGTATTTAATAAAAATATTAATTATAATTAAAATGTATTTTATATTACCATGTGTTCTATGACCAAATATTTTTGTCAAAAATGTCAAACTTTAAGTTTTGTCATTTTTGACAAAAAAGTTCTAATGACCAAGTAAACGCGAATGACAAGCAACACAAAGGAATGTACTTTTTTTAAATAACATCTTTGCAGTTGATATGAAATAAAAATACCTTAATAATACAATTTATGCAAAACAGATTTGAAACTAAGCACAAAAATAAAATGGCAATTATTTTTTCCAGTTATCTGAAAAAGAGCCAATTACTGATATATCAAAGGTTAACAGAAATACTAGAATATTTACCAACATGCATATCAACACAAGATTGTATAGTAAATAAATAGAATTACATATTAATCTACACTAAATATATTCTTGATAAGCATTAGTATGCTAATTGTATCTCAGTATATTATAATGTTAAATATAGTCAATAAAGAGGCTCAAAGAGGTGAAATTAAATACACATATAACAATGAGACATATTTCAATTGTGTTAATTTCATTGACTGTAACAAAAACATTGGGGCAGTTTATCATAGTATATGGAAAACAAGTGAAAAGCTTATTAGTTTTATAAAACAGACATAACATAATACGACACATTAATCTTACTTATGATAAACTGAATTAAAGTTTTGCAAAGGAAATTTTACCAAAAGAAATATATTTTATTACCTGAATATCCCCTTTCTTTAGACCAAACACTTGAAGCACACCATTTTGATCTGAAGTTGCAATCTGAAGCAAAAATCACAATATTACAAATATATCTAACTTCAACATTTTACATTATGCTGCAATCTGAAGCAAAAATCTGTAACTTGTTTGGGAAAATCTTTACGTCACTGACATTTTATCTATGTTATCAGCCACCAAATTCTGTTAAACATAAATATATGAAAAATAACTTATATAACTTATATAATATACACTTAAAGATATTTGATAAATAATGAGATAGTTTCCAGTTAGGAGTTTAAACCGTAGATAAAAGATGCGAGGGTTCCAGATTTTAAATTCAGGCCCATCATGAGATGTCAATCCTTTGGCTAGACTACAGGCTGCACATTGTAGTATTTACTACCTGAATACTGGTTTTATCCAGAATGTGGGGAGTTTTTTTAATGAGATTTATAAAAGTTGAAAGAGCTTGATTTACAATTGACAATAAACAGGTATTAGCTTATAAATAAAGAAACTGTTATTACCTTCTGTGTTTTCCCAGCAATGGGAAGCAAACTCAAACTCTTTGGTGTGGTAACACCAACCTGAAAAACAAAGAAACCTGAAGTTACATATGGTCCCTTAATTAAAGGCTTTATTTCATGAAAGTGTATTTGTTTTCCTTTATTATTCTAGTAAAGTGAAAAAGTGAAAACTAATTATTGTCAGAAAATTTGTTTAGCTATGAACATGAGCTTATGAAGAGCTTTCTATCTTTCCTTAAAGATGGTATCTGACAGTTTGCCTCTACCACATACATGCAGCAATATCTTATCCTTGTTTTGTAGAATTTGAACATAATTTTTGCATAAACTCATAGTTTATTCTATGCTAAGAGGGGTTTTGAACACTATCTTTATTGTTACACAGTAAAAATCACAAAAATAAGCACTCTAAAAGTTCATTCTTTCTCAATCTATACATAAGCATGATAGTGAGCTCTGCTAAAAATAGATATCAACATCAGAGCGGATAATCATAAACCGGTGACTATATAACGTGACCTGGAAAGTAAGTTGTCATGTGGTTTTCTTACATTATAAATAGCTATCTCTGCAGTGTGGCTCAGGTAGGTAATACATTTTTGCAATGATAAATGGGGATTTATGCTTCACTGTTCACACAGATCTAGTGCATCTATCACCAGCATTTTACAAGACTTTTTCAGGTAACAATGATTTATTTGAGAAAAAGAATTTGGTCCAAACTGACTGATAGCACCTTTAAAATGATAATGTAAATGTTCTATAAATAATACATAGTACTCAATATAATAATACTTCTCAAAAATATATTCAGTATATATATTCAGTGTAGATGCATATGTTATTCTCTTTATTTACTATACAGTCTTATGGTGATATATATTTAAGTAAAGTGCACCTAAAATAAGGTGATGGTGCAAAGTCTTGACAGGCCAGTTCTAAAATTGTTACCACAGGCCAATACACACAATGTCTGGACCATAGGAGAACATCCACTTGCTTTTCTACATGCATGTAACAACAGGTTGCTCACTAACTTCTTTGGACTTTCTGTTTTTGTATACTATGTGTGGGTCTTTAGTGTTAAGCATTGTAAGTACCAGTATTTGGTTATCATTGTTGTGCTGTTTGATTAAGGGAATGTTGTAACTGTGAATAACAACAAAAACAACAAAAACACACACACACAAAAAAAAACAAAAAAAAAAACAACAACAACAAATGAACAAAAAAATTAAATATTGGAGTAACTCTTTGTAACATGCATAATTTCTACTTAATAGAAATTATACAAAATAACAACATGAAACCAAACAATACTGTCGGAAGATTAATCAACAAAAGCTTTTTTCTGTTTTTGTTTGTTAAATAATCACACCGACATAATTATGGTCATAGTGGCGACGTCCAGCTAATAATTGGTAGAGGAAGAATCTAGATTTATGTCTGGGCAGTACAAGTAGCCC
Source organism: Sinonovacula constricta (assembly GCA_007844125.1). NCBI lineage: Eukaryota > Metazoa > Mollusca > Bivalvia > Cardiida > Solecurtidae > Sinonovacula > Sinonovacula constricta. The sequence goes on from CM017558.1 coordinate 35,323,818, forward strand.
ACTGCAACTTCAACAGCAGTGACAGGTTATGATATGCATTATGAATCTACGAGATTTATGTCCTTATCTAATAAAATCAGAATAGCATTCCAAACAAAACAATGCATGCTTGTCACAATAATAAGTTCAATCAATCTGATGGAATACCAGATGCAAGGGTAGCTGCTTTCAAGAGCGAAGATGTGAAAGCATGCTGCTCGCATCAGATTTTGATTAAAAAGGACATGTCTGACTGCTGCAATTTCAAAGTAACGTAAGTGAACATGTTTAGATCCATATATAATATTGTCTCTTTAGACCACCTTTATGTGCAAGACTGGATGGGTTAGCCTTTGTTTAACATAAAATTACAAGTGAATTTCTGCCTTTTAACAGAATACTAGAATATGTTGGCAGATCAAAACTTGATGTAAAGAACCAATCTAAGAAATGGGTCACACATCACTGGATAAACTTTATAAAATTCCATTAACACACTTTCAACAGAAATTTCTATGAAGTTCCTATTAAGAAATCTCCACTACAAGACTAAATGCATTATTGATTCCAATAATATCATGCTTTGTTAAGCAAGTGTGTTATGAAAATAGTATGCCATCCCAATGGCTTCTTTGTCCATGTCAATTTTAAAGTATCCTGGTGTTACATAAATTCAATGCATTGAGACCTGTCGTCTGTGTTTTTCAAATTGTATACGTTGCAATGCTCATAGGATTTTGTCTTAAATATTCTTATTAAATGAAATCATAAACTCTTTCAGTATCAATGAGTAACTTAAAACTCACGATATATTGTTCTTGAGGATAAAAACACAACATATCCAAAGTGAGTCGAAGTTTAAGAATTTTGGAAGCATGTTAATTTGTGTTTTTTTTTACAGCAGTATTTTCACACCTTATATGTGGTTCATTTTGGCCATAATTAAGATAATCAAGAGAGGCCCAAGACTCCCAAAGTCCTAATTTCCGCATGCATATATTGTGATGTAATGGAGCTCTGCAGGATTCGTGGGGATCTGTTTTGAATAATGTTTAAAACATTAAATACAAAACAATCATTTCACAAACAGATGGGAGCAGAGCCAATCTGACTCTCTAAAAGAAATACACTTAAATTACATTTCCGTCACACTTACTTGTGTATAGTCTACACGCGTTAGGTTTAATTCCATCATCTTGACAGAATTTCAAGGAGAATCCACCTGTCTAATTTCAAACAGGAAGTCAACCAGGAATGCCTAAAAGGTCCGCAGTAAATCTCTATTTTCTCGCGGATATATTCGGGTTTTGTCCTAATTCTTTACAGTTGATGCTTTATGTTAATCAGTTCGGTCAGAGTATAACAGTGGATGAGGTCACTGAGGCGGGGCATGTCAGTGACACACCTCCGTATGATTTTATGAATATCTTAAAAGGTATTTGAAAATATGAGTACAATTGTATATAAATCATGATCGAACTCAGAAAAATATTTATATTGCTATAGAGATGGGGCAGCTATTTGAAATTAATGCTTTTTAATTAAGTTCCTCTGTTCTACATTTTGTCAAATTGCCAGTCATTCATATTTGCAGTGACATATGTATAAGTCACTGTAATGAACCGCTAGTTTAAGATTAATAGATAGTTGCCACATCAGTGCAGATCCCTTATCTAGGCAACCATTCTTGATGGCAACTTCAAGGGATTTTCAGATAAATTGTAAAGAAGCATAAATTCTGTTTTCTTGTAATTTCTTCATTTGTGGCCCAAAACTATACACCATAGGAAAGCTCTTGAAATTTATATTTTTAAAATAATATATATATATTTTAAATTGATGGAGTCTAAATGCACAAAGAATTTATTCACAGAAATAAATAAAATTATTGGCTCATCCTTAACCAAATTGAACAGTGTATCTTCTTTTAGTGTATGTTTTTCCCTTTTGAACTATCAAAATATAGTTTTGATATTTAAAATACTGCATAAAAGCTGTTAAATTTAATATAAAGTTTAATAGACTAAAAAATAAAAAAAACACAGTGATGAGTTTAATACAGCACATATTTCCAGATATCGGCCGGCATTAGCTTCTGCCTTCAAAGATGGCTGCCTTAAACTGTCTTATCAGTGCCTATGACATCACATGGAAACTATCTATATAAGTCACATAAGCTTGTTTGAGGAACAGTTAGGCTGGCACATGTGCCCATATATTTGCATGCGTTTTATTTAGGTTTTCATTCAGTGGTTTCAAAGAAAGGTAAAGAGTACATTTCAATTTCGGTAGGGAGGATCCCTTAGCACAAAATATTTGTTTGGGGTTCAAAACAATTTACCACACATCACCGAGTCGAGAGATTATTCCTCAAAACAACGAGCCTTAAATAATGAATATATTTAAAACATCTCTAATATAGTCTTATGATGGAACCGATTCGTATCTAACTCCTCCATGTACTATCGTTATTTTTAGAGTTTAAGGTCACGCCTATCTCAAATGCTCACAAACAGTATAATAAAACGCACATGTTTTTTTCTATAAAGTTGGCCAACCATTCACCACGTGGTTAGCACTTAACACAGATCGGATAAGCCAACAGTCCTAACCGACCCGTTTGGAAAAGTCAGTTTAGACTGCAAGTGAGAATATTATCGAAACGTGTCAGTGTAGTCGGTTGGGAAACATACAGTCAAATTCTTGCAACTTACAAATATTAATTTTGAGCTGTCGGTTCATTACAGTGAATTCTGTCATAGCAAATATGAACGATCTAAATATTTTACAAAAGTTGGTAATTAAGGTAGTTAGTGAATACGATCAGTGTTAAAGCTTCACGTGTATGCAGCCGACCTAACAAAGTCAAATATTCCTAGAGTGATAAAAAGTAGTCCGAAGACTATTTCCGGGATAGGATGTGAAAAGGAATTGCAGACACACACAGTTTCACCTGTTTTCATTAGTGCGCACAGCATGTTTGAAGTACACGCGAAAATGATTATAAAATGCAACACTAAACATTGGATAGATAAATTAACCATTCCTCTAGAGCGCGTAGAAATACAACATCCGATGACACGTGATTGGCTCACTGAAATTGGCACGTGGGGAACTTTTGTTTTGCAGACTACCATAACCCTGGTAACAAAGGGACCTTAATGCGTATAAAAAAAAAGTTGTTTGTTTCCATTAACCCGACCGACCCTATTTTTTTGTGCCGACCCTAAACTTTTTTTGGTGTCCGTCCTGCCAATGTGTCAGGTTTGCAGTGACGTTGGCAAAGAAGCATTTGTCCAGAGGCCATATGGAAGAAATAAATAAATAGGCACATTTAATATGTCAAACCAGTGTAAAATGAAAAAAATATTATATTTATTTTAAGTTTACAGTTATATGTTGTCATTTTCCTCATGAATATGTGTTGCTAGCATTACCTTTGATGCAGTTTTCTCACATTTGTAATTGGCTAATGGTTGTACAGTAAAAAAAAAGTAAATGAAAAAAAAAAAGTTCTGCCTACTATTTTTTTTAGACGTTAGCGGAAACAAAAAAAAATGTTCGGTACATTTTTTTTATTTTATTGTAATTTATTTATCTGCATGCATTTGAATAAAGAAAACTGCAAAATACCACCTTTAAATAAATTTAAAAATGTATGTAACAATTTCTTTTATTTAAATTTGTTTTAATCGTTTTCTTAGTTGCTTCAACGGTTTTCTTGTACATGAATGTGATATGTGATGCGAACTGTGAGTGCTTCTTAAATTGTCCGTAATGACGAAAAAAGTAGTCCGGGATGATTATAACATGGTCTGGAATGATGGTCCGAAATGATGGCCCGGAATGCAGATGGTCCGGAATGAGGGTAATTCCTCGCTAGGTGTATCCTCATTCCGGACCATCTGCCTTCCGGACCATCATTTCGGACCATCATTCCGGACCATGTTATAATCATCCCGAACCAGTTTGATCGTCATCCCGGACAATATAATAATCATTCCGGACCATATTTATTTTATTAATGAAATGATAATCAGAACTTCGGAAAGAAGTCTAGATGATGTTAGATCAAGGTTATATTTCCTAGGTCGTTGCAAAACCCTCTTTTATTGGTGTAAAAATATTTAAAACATGAGGTTTAAAACACCTGTCCTTAACAAAACATGTATATTGTTTATTTTAGCAATTTGAGATTAGACCCTGTAAATGACCGGTACTTGGCGTGGTAACAGTAATGTTCCAACACCTAATCAGTACGCAGGCTTGTGTAAAAAATAAACTATTGACTCGTAGAAACCGGATAACTTTTATATAATATTTTAATCAAACCGCACGTTAAATTGATAATATATGGCCTTGTATTTTATAATGTCACAGTCCCTTTCGCGAGTTAATTTTAAATATTCATAAGAAGGCGTGTCATTTACGGGATGTTTTTTTAACCTTGTACATTGATATAATCAGACTGCAACTGTTTATATAAAGCATCTATCTATAGTTTACACATCAGTTAGTATGCAGACAGTTCGTTATGTTATGTTTTCATTCTAAATTCACTTAAAGTCTTTTGGGTAGTTTTCTCGCAATCGACATAAAAGAACACCAAAATGGATACCCAAAGGAAGAAAATAATTTCTCATGTCTACCTTGATATACCTTTTGCACGATATGCCATCATCACAGTTAGTTTGCCTGCTGTGTCACTGTGTTATTGCTTTTGGTCAGCGTTCTTATTCAGAAAAGATGAAGTGAATGATACAGACTGTCGGGTATGTATGAATTTTATTAATTGTTATTTGTAAGTAATTGATTTTGCTATGGTTATTCTAATCCCCAAAATCCTTCATTAATAATCAGGGTGGGTGTGGCACTTTAATGCTGATATTGGTGCTTAACTTAACCCTTATCATGCTGCATTTATTAATAACTTTTTATTAAATTCTTAGTTATTTGATCATAGCTAAAGTCATAGGGATTAACATTTGCTGATATTAATAGCATAGATCCTGATGAGATAACTGACACTGACTGATCTTGAGAGATCTGTTTTGCTTGATTAGTTCATGATGAGCAGGCCAAGATCTAGTTAATGTTACTGAAATCTGTGTCAATATGTACAAGTAGCCCAAGGCTAAATTAGTGTTCCTATAGGACACATGAACTTTTTCTGAGGTCTAAGTGGGAGATTATCTTCTGCAACGTGGGAGATTTGTTATTTTCATATAAAAAAGAAGGAATTTCTCTGCTTCAATGTACAGAGATTTCTGAAAATGTGTAAAACAATTCCTTATTCAAAAAATTTTGAACCTTTAAAGTGGGAGTCTCCCTCCAAAAGTGGGAGAGTTCACATGTATGCTAGAGCTCATTAAGGTTAATACATTAAGAAAAAATCATTTAATACAGTTTGTTGTTTTTAAATTGTCTTCCACTTTACAAAACTTGGGTCACATTGTAGATCAATACGATTTGTGGCAAAAGACGAAGAAGCGAATAGAAGCAGACATGTGATGTTTCCCCATTTCGCCGGGAGACTCCCGATATCAGGGGTCTGTCTCACGCCTCACGCTGAGTACATCAATTCTCCCGCTTTGATGTTCCCGACAGACTTAATCTCATTCCTCCTAAAGACTGCCCCAGACAGTAGCTAGCAGCCGATCATTTTATTACGCAATATGTCTTACTGCAAGTGACCAGCATCTGCGTGTGTATGTGTGAAGCTAATCGAAAGAGATCACTGCCAATCATAGAGCCTACCAAGTGTTCATTGGTCGTGACGATAATTTCGTGCCCCGCCTCCTGGTGTTAGAAGGCAACCGCCCCAAACTGTGATCCCTTGATTGACAATATAACCACACCCATTTAGTGAATGGCGGAGATCATGCCTAATCAGTGTCACATGTTCTATTTTCTCACACAACTAATGGAAGCAATGCTTAACGCACATGCGAAAAAAGGCAGAGGACTGAGCTTCGAAATTTTAAATGTTCAATAACCCGTTAAAAGGGTGATATGAGAATTAATTTGTATTTACCCAACGCAGGCTTCGAATGAATAGACTGAACGTCTTCGGTTTTTTTCCCTATCGAGCCAATGTTATAATTTCCAGCATTACTATTGCGATTGACAAACCTCCTGACTGCAAAAAAGTACTCCGATTTCCGTTTACGTCGGTACTCTAAATACACGACGTAAAACATGTAGAAAAATGGACGTGCATGCATTTGAATGCAGGCAACTTACACGACAGAATAATTCTAAAACGTTTAACAACTGACCTGCCTACGTGCCTTACAAACAAACAAAAAACAAACTAGTGCTAATTATATGTGTGACGTCATCGCGTCATAGCGCCATTTTGTCAGCAGACTACCGCATATGTTGAAACTGATGCGTTCCTGTGTACTCATAAAACTTACTAAAGTATTGATTTTCTTTTCTTAAACTGAGACGATTGTGTATAGTTTTACTATGTTAAGGTTAGTGTCTAAATGGGCGACTCATCCTGGAATTAAAAACCAAAGGGCGAACGAAGCGAGCGAACGTGGTTTCTTTTCCATGAATAAGAATATATGACAAAGTCCAATGAGCATTGCAATATATACTAAAATTTGAAAACGCACAGGACAAAGGTTTTTACGTGCAAACCAAATGTAGAAGTAAATAAGTGATAAGTCATTTAACAAAATGAGCAGACCCAATTCCAAATGAACCGACTGGAAGAATCGCCAATTTAGATTCTAAACCTATGCTAAGAACTTGTTGCGTGTAATGGTTGGAAATAAACATTATGATAAAGTAATAATGTGCATATGAAATTAACATAAAAACAAGTTTGCATGAAAGAGATGAATGTCTGAAACAATAACACTGCTGAATACACAGAGCTTGCAACATGTATATTTGTGAATTGTGCTACTAAAACAATCACTGATTAATTTGATTCTTTGCTAACTGCATATTATTGAGGACATTATGGGCACTCACAAAACAACACATTGTATATGACATGTAGGCAAGCTTCTAGCCCAGAAATATGTCGGGGGTGAGAATTAGCAGACAAATCGGCAAGGGGCAGATCAAATCTAAGAAATGGTGAACATTTCTTAACATTATGTAAACCTTACTTTGACTTAACTTAAGCTTTTTAAGAGGAGTAAACGTTTCTTTACTTTAGAATAGTGTTGTTTCTATCTTCTTCCTGCAAATATACATTTATCATAAAAAGTAAATGGTTTTCGTGACAGTTGATACCATTTCATTTTGTGCATAAACAGTAAATAAAATGCCAACCTTGGACACTTTTTCAACTTTTGGTAGTTCAAACCAGTTTACATCATACATTGTCAAAAGATGAATTCCTTAATTAATGTAAAATAATTTAACTTTTTTTTACATATGTACCTTGTTTATATATGTAAAAACAATCTGGACAATTCTCTATTTACTACTTTGTCATAGAAAAACACTTGTTTGCTATTTATTCTTAATTAGTATAATGTCTTCTAAATTCATTTAACTTTATTTAAACAGTAATGGTATCAATGTGTTTACCACTAATATTTTATAATTATCAAAACTCTTTTGTCACTAACTTGCAAATTATATAAATTATTTTTATCCTTGCATACTAATTATTTCTTTGGAAACCTTTTTTCAATTCATTAGTAAGTGCTGTTGACACTTGACTTGTTTACACTATGTTTGGATGTTGTTTTTGAAGGCCACATGCTTAAAACCAAAGCATACAATTTATGTCTAGATAGTGAACTAAATATGCTAGATATATTCCAAAATTCATTTTATAATACTGTAAAGAACATTTTTATCACTGAAATTACTATAATTATTAATAAAAAATAAAAAAAAAATGCTGTTTTACAAATAGAAATAAGCCAGACAGTCAATTTATCGCGCGTTCTCGGAAATCTCCCTCCCTGGCACCCCAATCTCCCTCTCTGGAAGCATAAGTCTCCCTCTTTGGGACCAAGGCAATATCACATGTCTGATAGAAGATATCATAAGACAGTTAAAAAGGAAGGAATAAAAACAGATATAGATAATATTAATATCTGTGTTGTATTATACCTTCTGAAAAGGAGAGCAGTGTTAGAGTTTAAAACACTAATTCTTGAAGTATCAAGTTGTGAGCTAAATCCCAGTATATGGTAAAATATTATTAAAGCCATAATTATCTTGTAATGTAATAAATTAAACCTATGTCTTTATTTGCTCTTGTTATTGATATACATACATGTTCTGAGAAATACAGCTGTTTATAATAAACACGCTCTCTACATCATGATTCATTTATCATCAATTCATGTATAAAATATAATGTATATTAATGTATTCTTGCATCTTTGAATCATGCCACCTTTGGCAAACATTCTTTTTTATTATTATTTTTTTAAAATTTATTTTAACCATGTAATGATGTCCATTATTTTGATAAGTGAGATTTGGGAATTGGGATTTTGCAGGCATTTTCCGATACTGTGCAGTGACATTTCTATCATTATAGCACAGGGGCACTTATGAGGTGCCCAAGGACTGAACCTGTTGGTCCATTATACTGACACGGACGAGTCAGGCATAATGCTATCCCCTTAGCCCCAAGCGTTAGAAGGGAAGCCACTACTACCAACTCTAAAGTCTTTGGTTTGACCTGGCCTTGGTTCGAACCCGCAACCTCCCGATCCGCAAGCCAACGCTCTACCACCTGAGCTATTGCGGCCGGTTTTTGATAATTAAACTATTAAAAGGTATCTATGACTGTTTGAAAGTAAGACAAATTCCATCCAGGATAAAATCACTTCTGGTCATTGTCAGCCATGGATATTTCCTATGAGGGAGTTTGTCCGCCTATGCTAAAATGACCAATAATGGATTTTGTCTGATAGAGATATTGTGTGTGCCCCAAATGTTTGTATAACTCTATGTATAATTTTCTTCATCACTAACTCTTTATGGGTAGCAAGTTAATAAGAACACAGTCCTTGACAAAATCCAGTGGACTGTAATCCATGAAATTTTATAAATTAAATGGACCGAAAGTCCACCAGAATTTTCAGCCAGATCACTGTCAAAATTCTGAATTATTACGAAAACTTACATAAGCTAAACTAAATTAAACAATGCTTTACAGCCTTTTACTGAACCCAACAACTGGTAACACTTTGGCTGGCTTACTTACCTTTTGTTTACCAAAATCATACTGGTCCAGTAGAATTTGGTCTAGTCCAGTAGATATTTCTGGACCAAAAGCCAGTGTTTTTAAATTTCTTCCATGAAGACTAAGAACACATCTTAAGTTTAATAAACACATGTCTTAGGCATTTTTTTTTTCCAGAACATTGGTAAATTATTTGCATCTCTGCATAGCCAACCACCTGGCGACGGAGGGGATTAAGAAATGGTCCCCCCAGTGTAAACATCAGCTTTGGCATAAAATTTTGGCAACACAGTTACAGTAAAAAATCACATGAAGAATTATAAAAACATTCCTTATGCTTGGGACAAAAGCTGTGAAATTAAAAGTTTAAAATGAAAACACTGCTTTCTGTCATTGGCTGTCATGCTGTCTCAACACTTTGCTTGTGATCACTCTAGAGGCTACAGCTTTTATCCAGTCCGCACTAAAATGTTTGTAAACTGTTTGCATAAAATCTTGGATAGGTTGTGAGGGGACAAATAGTAGGCCATTAGGTCAAATTTTAGAAAAACCCTGTGAACATAACAGAGACCACATTTATGGCCTAATTTTTCCAGAACTTCATTAGAATGTTTGTCTGCATGAATTCTTGGCTTAGTTGGTAACTGTGTCATGTCGGGTCAAATAGTAGGTTATTAGGTCAAATCGTAGAATAATCTTGTGGGAACATACTAGGGACCACAATGTCACAATGTTTGTCTATATGAAATCATTGTTAATTTCATAATTGGGTCATGTGGGGCAGGGGCGGATCCAGAAAATTTTGGTGGAGTTTATGAGTCAAGATCCATCAACTTTATCGCAGTAAATACATGTACTAGATATTTATACAGTAAGGGACCCTATCTTTGACCTAAGAAGTCAACAGAAAAAGTTTACTTTAAAAGCTTAGTATTTTTATGCCTACATTTATGTGTTTTCACAACTCTACTCTTTTACCTGGTTGGTGGGAGGGGAATAACCAAATTTTCAGCCAAATTGTCATTTAAGTTTAATTAATGATTTTTGTTTTATTGTCATTTCAATCTTTAAATACAACTGTGGAACAATTGTAAATGGTCACAATTTACCATTTACTGGTAGTCTAAAATTTTAGCATCCAAACACCTACTAGCCACCGAAATTTTCCTTTGTTATAAGGTAATATAATATAAACAGATAAGCAGTATAATGGGATAATGGGAATGCTAAAGGGTTAATCCTAGAAAGTTTGTAATCATGAATGATTGCCAAAGCAATATTCAGCAGTAAGATAAAAAAATCCATTTACGGTTGTTAATGTAAATTTACAATTTGTTTGGGATGGCAGTTCTTTTTTTCACAATTTACATAACTTCACGATGCAAATATTCACAAAAAAAATTAAAGTAGTTTTGGATCTAATCTTCGTAGAACTTCATCAGAATTTTTGTTTGAATGGAAATGCTATGCTTTAGAAATAGAAATGCTAAAACTAAGTTGTAATCATTGGATGCCAATGACACAGTTGTGCACATTTCGTACTGTGGTAAGATTTAAAAGCATACTAAAAACCAGGGTCCTCAGGTGAGCAGTTCAGTGCTGCCATGGTCCCTTGTTTACAATTCAACACAAACATATAACTTGTGTCACAAATGTGATTGTTCATTGATTGTTGAATGATATTTTTTGGTAAACAGACAAGTGCAAAACATGACTTCTATTTATTCTCTCAAACTATATTGATTTGAACTAAGGGCTTTGTATACTTCACTTTCCTCATTTGTTTCCTGTAGATAGTGGGGAAAAAACTTGTTAGCATAAATTGTCTGAGCTTTTACCATTTAAAGAATCAATATTCTAGCCCGTACATTTCATTGTGTTTTCCATGAAAAATAAGCCTTTTGACTGTACTGTGGGTTCATGCATAATTAAATTCTATATTGCTATGATGTGGTCTAATTCTTTGATCAAAAGCAGCAGTGTTTTTAATAACAAACTAATCAATATTTATATACATTTATTTGAATTTTCATGCTGTTAGGACAAGTAACCTATCAACAGCTGCCATGATTATTCTTGATGCATGTAACTTTGTTGTGGTACAAAAAAACCCAATTGTTTATGAATGAAGTCATAATCAAATTTTCTGGGAATTCCAACCATGATTGACATTATAGTTTATGTAATAAGCCTCTTTTTCTCACTTTGAATCTGTCTTGTCTTTGTTTTTGAGAAATAGGTTAACAAGTGTTATCTTCAGATAATTTTTTATTATGATCTTAAAATACAATCTTGCTGTATTGTTTGTCATTAAGTGGACATCGTACAGATATTAAAAAGGTCACCATGAACTTGTCTAGTTTGTCATAATCTGGACATTATACAGATATTAAAAGGTCCCCAAGGACTTGTCTTGTTTTTTCTTAAAGTGGGCATAATAAAAATATATAAAGGTCACAAAGCACTAGTTTTGTTAGTCATTAAGTGGGTGTTATAAAAATATCAAAAGGCTGCAAAGCACTTGTCTTGTTTGTCATTAAATGGACATTATAAAAGTATTAAAAGCGCCCCAAAGACTTCTCTCGTTCATCATTAAGTGGACATTATACAGATCTCTCTTTTGACATTAAGTTAACATTATACAGATCTCTCTTTTGACATTAAGTTAACATTATACAGATCTCTCTTTTGTCATTAAGTAAACATTATACAGATCTCTCTTTTGTCATTAAGTAGACATTATACAGATCTCTCTTTTGTCATTAAGTAGACATTATACAGATCTCTCTTTTGTCATTAAGTAAACATTATACAGATCTCTCTTTTGTCATTAAGTAAACATTATACGGATCTCTCTTTTGTCATTAAGTAGACATTATACGGATCTCTCTTTTGTCATTAAGTAAACATTATACAGATCTCTCTTTTGTCATTAAGTAAACATTATACAGATCTCTCTTTTGTCATTCAGTGGACACTAAAAGCTCACAAAGCTCTTGTTTTGTCTTGTTTGTCATTAAGTGGCCATTATACAGATGTCTTGTTTGTCATTAAGTGGACATTATACAGATGTATTGTTTGTTGTTAAGTGGACATTATACAGATGTCTTGTTTATCATTAAGTGGACATTATACAGATGTTGTCCTTGTAACTAAATGGACATTATACAGATGTCCTGTTTGTTGTTAAGTGGACATTATACAGATGTCTTGTTTATCATTAAGTGGACATTATACAGATGTCTTGTTTATCATTAAGTGGACATTATACAGATGTCTTGTTTATCATTAAGTGGACATTATACAGATGTCTTGTTTATCATTAAGTGGACATTATACAGATGTCATCCTTGTAACTAAATGGACATTATACAGATGTCTTGTTTGTTGTTAAGTGGACATTATACAGATGCCTTGTTTGTCGTTAAGTGGACACTATAGAGATGCCTTGTTTATCATTAAGTGGACATTATACAGATGTCTTGTTTATCATTAAGTGGACATTATACAGATGTCTTGTTTATCATTAAGTGGACATTATACAGATGTCTTGTTTATCATTAAGTGGACATTATACAGATGTCATCCTTGTAACTAAATGGACATTATACAGATGTCTTGTTTGTTGTTAAGTGGACATTATACAGATGTCTTGTTTGTCGTTAAGCAGACATTATACAGATGTAGTGCTTGTAACTAAGTGGACATTATAGAGATGCCTTGTTTGTCGTTAAGTGGACACTATAGAGATGCCTTGTTTGTTGTTAAGTGGACATTTTACAGATGCCTTGTTTGTCGTTAAGTGGACATTATACAGATGTCTTGTTTGTTGTTAAGTGGACATTATACAGATGCCTTGTTTGTTGTTGAGTGGATATTATACAGATGCCTTGTTTGTCGTTTAGTGGACATTGTACAGATGCCTTGTTCGTCGTTAAGTGGACATTGTACAGATGTCTTGTTTGTCGTTAAGTGGACATTATAGAGATGTCTTGTTTGTCGTTAAGTGGACATTATAGAGATGTCTTGTTTGTCTTTAAGTGGACATTGTACATATGCCTTGGTTGTCATTAAGTGGACATTGTACAGATGCCTTGGTTGTCATTAAGTGGACATTATACAGATGCCTTGCCTGTCATGTAGTGGACATTATACAGATGCCTTGGTTGTCATTAAGTGGACATTGTACAGATGCCTTGCCTGTCATGTAGTGGACATTATACAGATGCCTTGGTTGTCATTAAGTGGACATTATACAGATGTCTTGGTTGTCGTTAAGTGGACATAATATAAATATTAAAAGCTCCCAAAGGACTTGTCTTGTTTTTTGTTAAGTTGACATTATTCAGATATTAAAAGGTGACATTTTTTTTAAACCAAAAAAAACAACACAATTCAAATAAGTTATATTGCCTTTATGCTCAAATTGTAAGAATTTGTGAAATAAATTGTTGACCTACCCAACCCAAGTTACAACAACATATTTGTCCTTTGTTGCTTTCAGGTTGAGAACAACATTCCTTCTGTAAGTGCCGTCACAGGTATCCGACCACAGGCCTACATATGGAGAATATGCATCGGGCTGCATTCAGCGCCTCGGTTTTTCGTTGGATTCATGTTATTTAACTATTATAATACCAGCTTGCCTCATATCACAAAGTGTTATCAGGGACTGTACAAGGGTTTGATGCATCTCTGTTTCTGGTTATATAACATCGAGTGCTTCTGTCTTCTCTCCGTCAGCTGTATTTCAAACAAGGAAAATTATCGTAAGTGGTAGTTTGGAGTACTTATCCTGTTTGTTTTTTTTACCGGTATTTGTGTATGTGTTTAAGCTACATATACTATGCACAAACATTAACATGATCCTGACTAAATCTAAATCTATTATGAGTGAAAAATAAAAATAGAATAATAATTTAATGGGGTACATTGTGGGGTACATTGGTGAAATGGAAATTTTCTCCCTTGTTAGTTAATATCTGAGATATCCCAAACAGTAGGTAGTCCTTTTAGCTGGAATTCTTGGACTTTATTGCCAGATATTGCAACTACAAGCAGTGAAAATTCTCCCTTTTGCATAAATAGAAGCTTTAAATCCATTTAAATACTTATAAAGATATTATAGAGATATGTTATTTAATAAAGAAAAATGGAAGTGTTTTTGGATGATGGTTAACCTGGGTATCACAAGAAAGGCAGAAAAGTCAACATACACTCTAAAAAGCACAAGCATAAAAACAAAGTTAAACAAATCAAAGGACCTACTTGCAATTAGAAAATATTCAGGGAGACTATTCATTTATGTCTCATTAATTTCTCTTCATTCTGTTTGTCCTAACTTGATAAACAGTAAGAGCAATGAATTTCTGCACAAAAGTCAGGGTTTTGTATAAGTTTTAGGTACAGTGGCAGTTATAAAATTTTTGGTCATTATAGCAACACTTAACTATAATTGGTGGATGAAGACCCCAAACAAATGTCTGTGTAGAACCACCTGTGCACCACATGTGAGCTAGAAAGCCTCCCCGCATGAAAGTTTTCAGTCCGACTGGGAATAAGTTTAAACCCATTTATTTATAGTCAATTGGGAAACTTTCTTTCAACTTATATTTATCCCTTTTGCCTGCCAACTTTCTGGGTAGAACCAGTACTCAGGTACTGAGTACCTGGAGCAATGTGCAGTAGATAGTCCTCCTCAAGGACTAGCATCACATAGTCAGTTTTGGGGTTCAAACCCTAGACCCTCCAGTCCCGAGTCCAACCAACTTAACCACAAGACCACAGATGCCCACACAATTTGAAATAGAACCCACAAAATGAGGATTCATAGAGTGAGAGAAGTTACAGTGGACAACTCTACCCTCTATGCCTTGGGGGCCCCTTAGGATAATGTTAATGGTGGTGGGTAATAGGAGAAGTAAATATAATTTTGTAAAGTCATATACATATATCCAACAATTCTTAATTAAACCTTGTTACCATGGTTATTCATAGCAATTGACCTCTCAATTGAACCAGTTTGATAGGTCACAGGTCAACTCTGACAAAAGTTGAAATGTCTGATGCACAAAACATTATTATAAGCACAATTTTATGCCATTTTGGTGAAGATGAATTAGGCTGTTAGGTTACAAGTATAAAGCAATAAATTGGCAACCTATAGAATGTTTAGGTATCATGAAATGTACTCAGAAATGCTTGTTTCTTCCCCTTGATAGACTTTTTATTGATCCATTATTTTAATCAACAGACCTACCAAATTCAGCGTCAACACACTCTGCTGGTTTTCCAAGGACTTGTACAATAATTATAACCAGAATTCCCAAGCAAACATATCTCCAAATTATGTGAAACTACTACTGGTTCTCACAAAATGCTCTGTTACCATTCCTCCAAGTCTCAGTGTTGTCAAATGTAACAAATTGCCAGATGGGCCGGAATCACTCTGTCTGATTAGAGACCTCAGAGAATAATTATTTCAAGCTTAGCTGTCAATTAGCTAATTGTCAAATTCAGAGGATACTAACAAATAGAACATTTAATTGGAAGAGGAATAAAAGCTTTTGCTCTTTTTGCATAAAAACTCCAGCTATTATCCAGAACTCTTCACTTATCTCATTTCATACATTCTCTCCCAAGCATTAGGCTACACAACAATTTTGTCAATATTTCATAAAAGATATTCAGATGAAACAAATGTAGTGCTGCCATCACAGTACTGTCATGCTGTGAACACTTGGAAGGATATGAAGTGAAGTCACATGACCCAGACACAGGACCAACCTGTCCGAGAGAGCCTTTTTTTTATACAAGGACAAGGGTTCATACATAACCATTTCTTAGGATTGAACATTGAGCCTTTAAAGGTGGTATCTGGCAGTTTGTTTCAAAATGTCTTTCTCAAAATAAGTCATTGATACCTGAAAAGATCTTGCAAAATGTTGTTCATTGATGCCAAAGATCTGTGTGAACAATCAAGGATAAATTCACACTCGCCATTGCAAACAGGTGTTCCCTATTCAAGCCATACTGCAGAGATAGCTATTTTTTAAACTTAGAAAATCATGTGACCACTTACTTATATATAGTCATCTGGGTAATCCACTATGACATGGATATCTATTTTTAGCAGTTACCACTACCACGTTTTTTATAGGGTTGGAAAGACTGAGCTTTTAGTGCAATATGTTCGCGATCAGTTCAATCTAACTATTAGTGTTCAAAATACAATGACTAATGTATGGGTTAAAATGCAAAATGTATGATCAAATTCCCCAAAGCAGTGGTTAGATATTAGTATGTGTATTTAATACCTTGAAAGGAGGTATCCGACAGTTTGCCTTTATCTAATACATGTAACAATATTTGACCTCTGTTAAGGGTATTTGTGCATAATGTCTGTAGACATGTAGGTGTGACGATTTTCAAAAGTATCTCGATTTTATGGCAGTAAAACTCGTTAATTAACACTTAACTGTTCATTCTTTTCAAATCTATAAATAAAAACAATTGGGATTCCTGCTAAAAATAGAAATCGAACTCACCACGGATGATGTTGATGAGCTAAAACATAAGTGGTCACATGGTTTTATTCATTTAAAAATAGCTAACTGTGCAGCTTGGCTCAGATAGGAAATACGCATTTGAAATGACGATTGTGATGTTATACTTCACTTTTCAGCGCGAGTAGGACATCAACCAACAGCATTTTGCAAAATCTTTTCAGGTAACAAAGGTTAACTATGATGTGTAATGAAAATATATTTGTCCCTAACTGTCGGATAACAGGTTTAAACCTTAGGTTGAATCTCTATATTCTGTGTTAATTTGAAATATCTGTAATTTTAGCAATTTTAACAGGCTATTACTTTATAAGGCTAAAAGTGCTAATTACAACTGTCAGCTATTTTTAAACCACACTTATCAGTGCATTACAATAATGTCACGGGCTATAATTTTTCAGGTAAGGAAGTTTTAGAACTACATGTAGTTTGTCGTGTCAACCAAGTAAATTACGGCAGTTTTTTTTACAAGTTAAATTTAAAAAAAACCTTATCTGTTATGTGTACAACATAAAACCATAATTTAACAAATAGACTTAGCATGATCTAATTTTTGCGCTGATGATATTTTTTTTGTCTCAAATGGAAATTTTATAATCTTTAATACCATAGTACTAAATCTGTTAGCCATATCTTTATCATTTTCCTTGTCACACATATTGTTCAATGTTTATTTTCAGCACTACATGAGAAGATATTTGTCGTATTCATGATTACCTCAATAGCGAACATGTTGTTTGGAACCATCCTCTTTCGTTGGTCTAGGTATAAACCGTTGACTGAAAATGTGAGTATATAAACATGAGTGGTTGTTAGTGTATGTAGCTTTTAACCAGCTAAACGTTTATTGATAAGGCTTAGGCAAACACTGTAGATCCAGATCAGCCAGCTTAAGTATATCAACCCTGACATGTAACATATATATATCCCTGCTGGGAGCTGTCTGATCAGGATCTACACTATTTGCTGCTTGGTCTCTGTTTATAAGTATATCAACCCTGACATGTGACATATATATGTCTCTGCTGAGAGCAGTCTGATCAGGATCTACACTATTTGCTGCTTGGTCTCTGTTTATAAGTATATCAACCCTGACATGTGACATATATATGTCTCTGCTGAGAGCAGTCTGATCAGGATCTACACTATTTGCTGCTTGGTCTCTGTTTATAAGTATATCAACCCTGACATGTGACATATATATGTCTCTGCTGAGAGCAGTCTGATCAGGATCTACACTATTTGCTGCTTGGTCTCTGTTTATAAGTATATCAACCCTGACATGTGACATATATATGTCTCTGCTGAGAGCAGTCTGATCAGGATCTACACTATTTGCTGCTTGGTCTCTGTTTATAAGTATATCAACCCTGACATGTGACATATATATGTCTCTGCTGAGAGCCATCTGATCAGGATCTACACTATTTGCTGCTCAGTCTCTGTTTATAAGTATATCAACCCTGACATATGACATATATATGTCTCTGCTGAGAGCAGTCAAATCAGGATCCACACTATTTTCTGCTACATTTTTTAAAATATGCCCTGGAACCATTAAATGCAATCAAAAGTCAATATTAAAATGACTAAAGCTTCAGTGTGGAACTATAAACAGTGAGAGTGCTGCATCTCTGAAGTATCAACTGCTTCAGAAAAAAAGTCACATTTTGAGATATTTGAGAATAAACTATGATAAAAAGTTTTAGGGTTAGATGAGTCACTCTTTCTTGAATAATACAACTCTGTATTACCGGACCTGGTAGCGCAAGTGTCGGCTCCAGGTACTGAAGACCTCGGGTTCGAATTTGGGCCGTGACATACCAGAGTTGTTAAAAGTAGAGGCATAGCTCCCTTGCTAACGCTCAAGCCAATATAAGGGTAGTTCAATGACTGGTTGGCCCGGTGTCAGGTAATGTGACTGGGTGTGGTATCATGCCAGGTGTTCATGGCATGCTATACACAGTAAAGGCAGCACTATATCTGCTTCAAGTGAACACCGTCTCCAGATAACTGAAATACTGTTGTTGGAATGAAAACCCCAATGAACAAACAACTCTGCATTCAATGTGGTGGACAAATGATAAGCAGAAGGTTAAGGATCGTGGTCCAAGAAAGGTGATTAAGGATCGTGGACCAAGAAAGGGGATCTCTATCAACTGCTGCTTGTTTCAAGTACCAGGTGTCAGAGATATGCTGTATTTTTGGCACAAAAGATGTTGCTGAATGTAGGAAGTATTTTATTAAGTGTTACATTTTATACATGTAGTCACATTTACATCTATTTTAAACAGACTGGACATACTATTGTTAACATTTGATAATTTTGTATTGCTACATGGTTTGACTGTGAAACCGTCTTTTGTTTCATTCACTATAATAGGAAATACATGGAACTATTTCTTGTCGCTCTAGGAATTCTTGAATTCTGTTAGGTCAGCTGCTTTTCCCTTAATGGAAGTATTGTATTCGTTAGTAATGCATTGAATACAAAAATAGCAATAGGTTCATAAGATCATTAACCCATGTCTTGTTACATAAACATATCTACCGTACAAAATCATAGCTATCTGCTATCATGCTATTGCAATGGTAAACTACATATTAATACTCAGCTGCCAAATAGTGCAGATCCTGATCAGACAACTCCCAGTGGCAGATGCCTAATTTAGATCTACAGTTTCTGTTAAAAAATGTTGAATAAGCACTGGGCAGAATTAGGGCTAATGCAGGATGACATCTTTTATTCATGAAAGTTTCAATGGCAGTAATAGAAATTGATGCATATGCCTTTCAACGAATGATTGTTGGTCGCTACCTTGGGGATTACTAGCAGCTTCATTACCATCCATACTTGTCATTAAAAGGTTGATTCAGCAGAATTTAGACATGTACTTTATGGCAAAGGTTGATTCAGCAGAATTTAGACATGTACTTAATGGCAAAGGTTGATTCAGCAGAATTTAGACATGTACTTAATGGCAAAGGTTGATTCAGCAGAATTTAGACATGTACTTAATGGCAAAGGTTGATTCAGCAGAATTTAGACATGTACTTAATGACAAAGGTTGATTCAGCAGAATAAAAACATGTACTTAATGGCAAAGTTATCAATTATAGCTTTTTGTTCAACATTTATGTAAATAACAGTTTCTGTAGTTCAGTCATTGAATAATACATGTAGACTGACATTTTTTTATTTAATTTTACCAATATTTTATAGATGAATAGAAACAGACAAGTAAGTTAATTGCAAATAAATTTAATGAATCATATTCAAAGTAAATGTCGGAAGGATCAATGATTATTAGGCAAGACCCTACTAATCAAATTGTGTAAAAAAGCTGAAAAGTCTGATAAACAGGTACAACACTAAGTGTGGTCATCTCAAGATATGTAGATGAGGAATGTTTTCTGCATAGAAAAGCGAGGTACAAATTACATGTGAAAACCTTATCCTTGTGCAGTTGACCTTCCAAGCTGCTTAGCACAAATTGTTCTGGCTTTGGCAAAAGTATAGCTCCATCTGTAAGCTGTCTGATAAGGGTCTGCACTCTTTGCTTAAACATCTGGCAATGCTTCGTTTTACCCGTGCATAAATCATTATCTAATCCATAACAATTTTGAATGGTCTGTGGTTTAAAATTAATACCTAAAATGGATTTTTCTATACAGTTCAGTAGCTGTTAATAGAAATAAAAAGAAAAAGACCAAAATGTTATAAAATAAAAAATAAAAAGTTAAGATTCAAACCTGTGACCTCTTAAGTGACAGTTCACAGCTCTTGTAAGTCACTGAGTGTTGTAAAAGTCCTCGTTGGAGTGCTTCACAAACCAGGTTTAAGCACCCCAGTCGGTCCTTTTGCTGTCTGACGGTTCCCAAGGCGGTAACTGCTTTTTGTGTCTAATGTCTCATTCCTGTGTTTTTCTTGGTGACTTTTACATTTACTTTTCATTCCTTTGTCTAGAAGTAGTTCTGATTTGAAAATCTGTGGTTAATTCTTAAATGGCCTTTCCATATTTTCCCACTGTGAAAGCATTTTATTTCGTGGGGCAGAAATTTCGTTGTTTGAAGAGGACGGGCATATTCGTGGGTACTTGATTTCGTGGATTGCCCTACCCACGAAAATAAAAAAAATACCTTCGATTTTTGACAGATGCGAAACTGAGGCCTAACACTGAAACAGGGTCAATTGCGAAACTACGGATTAGCGGGTGACTCTGCCTATTGTCTTACCTCACGCCTATGATATTGATCCACGGCAGCCGGTCAATGTTTTCACAGCCGAGTCTCATCAGACGACTTTTATGACACCTGTCAATTAGCGTGTCATTTAAGGGATTATATTCATAAAGATGTTAGGAGCGCGGGTTCTTTTTAGGGTCTAATTTAACGAAGCCATTGACTGTCAATTAACGCCAATTAGCGTACTATGCAAACTGACACAAAACAGACCCTTGAGTAAACACCCTACACCTATAAAGTTTATAGTGTTTATATTACAGTATAAAATTACTTAGCATAGGTCGTTTTTTATGATTAAATGGCTTATGTTCGTAAACTTGTTTTATCGTTCTATGTCAATACAATGTAAATAAAGTGTGGTGAAATCGTCTGTTTGTTTGAGCTTTATGTCCTGTTTAGTAAAAATATGTTGACATGATTTACAAGTAAATCTAGCATTCGAAAGTCTAACCGACGGGATTTTATATCGTTGGTACTTAAATTCGTGGATTGACTTGCCCACGAATTCCACGAAATTAAATGCCCCACGAAATAAAATGCTTTCACAGTATTATTAATAATTGCTGCCAGCATAATGTTTACATTCAAATTGAACATTACCTATGCTATGATTTTGTATGTATCAGCCTGTGATTAATAGATCATTTACCGGTAGATTAAATTCTGGCTCTCTGAGTGGTACATCTCTATTGTTTAGGTCATTCTTTTGAGCGCTATATTTAAGTGTTGTTGTTTTTTTTCTGGAAAAGGGAACAGGGGTCTGGGTTCTTTGAGAAGGGGAACATTTCACTGCATTTTGATAAAACAGGGAAACATTATGCATGTTTAATATTTTATTTGTTATCATACATCTCTCTATTTTTCTCGTTTTTGAACTCCTCTACTAGATTATCATAGTCCAGTTCTCTCAAGCTACAACTGTATTGCTGCATTTTGGTAATGAAATATTGAATTTTATTTTGAGGTGAAATTACGTTTTTTAAAGGAAAAACTAAGCTTATTTTTCCAAGGGGAATTGGGCTTTTAAATGTCTTCTTCTTTAAATTGGAAAAAAAACCCTTTATTGTATGGTTTTGCACTGATTTGTGCAAATTGAATTGATTTTCCTGAGAAATAGCATCATTTAAAATTAAAAATAGCAGATTCATAGAAAATAATATATAGAATTATATTACTGGTATTTTTAATTGTTTTGCACAAATTGAATTGTTTCTATAGAAATATTATGCCTTTTAAAAACAGCAGACTTATAAAACATAATTTATTTTCCAGGAGAAGAAGTCATATTTCTGGAAGAAAGTCATGCTAGCTTGGATCAGCTTGTCAACAGTAGGACTTCTAATCTTCTTTGTCCGTCACAGGTTCTACTGTATACCTGGAGGTATGTTTAAAATCTTTGGAACTTTTTTGTATCTCTTGTTTTATGCAATTGTTTGGTCATTGGAAAGAGACGTACCAAATATAATTATGAATAAATAATATGAAAAAAAGAGAAAAAATATCTGTACAATATCATAGAATGTTTTATTTTATGAATATCCATAATTGTATTATCCAAACAACACTGAATAGAATCTTAGTTTTACACACTGATCTTATTTTTGTTTGGTTGTTTGGTTGGCACTTTCTTAACTGGAATGTGCATGAGTTAGTATTTATGATTAACTTGTACAATGCCAATTTTCCGACAAAAAATCATTGGTGAATATTTATTTACTACCAGTTCTGCATTCAGCCTATCTGTACTTAAAAGTGGTATTCGACAGTTTGGACCAAAATATTTTTTACAAGTAAAGATCCTGCAAAGTGCTGCTCATTGATGCCATAAATCATGGTGAACAGTGAAACCTAAATCTCCATTTCACATTTCAAGCAGGCATTCCCTATCTGAGCAACACTGCAGAAATAGCCATTTTTAACTAAGAAAATCGTGTGATAACTCATTTTTGAGATTGCATTATACCATCATCTTGGTAATTTGCTCTGACATCGATATCTATTTTTAGCCGAGATCACTATCATGATTATTTATAGATTAGAAATAATTGAACTTATAGTGTTTTTATAGTGATTTTTAATCTCTAGCAATAAAGTCAGTGCTCATAACTGTCTTTACTTATAATCAAGAATGAGTTTATACAGAAATTAAATCACAAAGCAGTGTTATTGTTACATGAGTTTGACATAGGCAAGCTGTTCGATTCCACCTTAAAGAGCTTTTAAATTTTTAAATTTTATAGCATTGTTACTTTTTAATTTAACTTTCCACTGCTGAAATTGCTTCATGCTGTAAATAAATGGTATAAATCAATGTTTAAATACTGATAAACCTGGTTACCTGTTATGGTATCGTTTGTTGACATTTCTATAAATCTGCATTGAGCAGTTAGTCACTATAAGTTGTCATTGGTATTAAAAGTTGTCATGCAAAGACAGAAAGCATTGGTCAGTATACTGAGCTTATAAGAGATGAAGAGAGGTATACAATTAAATTCTTTTGTCATGCAAAGACAGAAAGCATTGGTCAGTATACTGAGCTTATAAGAGATGAAGAGAGGTATACAATTAAATTCTTTTGTCATGCAAAGACAGAAAGCATTGGTCAGTATACTGAGCTTATAAGAGATGAAGAGAGGTATACAATTAAATTCTTTTGTCATGCAAAGACAGAAAGCATTGGTCAGTATAGTGAGCTTATAAGAGATGAAGAGAGGTATACAATTAAATTCTTTTGTCATGCAAAGACAGAAAGCATTGGTCAGTATAGTGAGCTTATAAGAGATGAAGAGAGGTATACAATTAAATTCTTTTGTCATGCAAAGACAGAAAGCATTGGTCAGTATAGTGAGCTTATAAGAGATGAAGAGAGGTATACAGTTAAATTCTTTTGTCATGTAAAGACAGAAAGCATTGGTCAGTATAGTGAGCTTATAAGAGATGAAGAGAGATATACAGTTAAATTCTTTTGTCATGCAGAGACAGAAAGCATTGGTCAGTATAGTGAACTTATAAGAGATGAAGAGAGGTATGCAGTTAAATTCTTTTGTCATGCAAAGACAGAAAGCATTGGTCAGTATAGTGAGCTTATAAGAGATGAAGAGAGGTATACAGTTTAATTCTTTTGTCATGTAAAGACAGAAAGCATTGGTCAGTATAGTGAGCTTATAAGAGATGAAGAGAGGTATACAGTTTGATTCTTTTTGTCATGTAAAGACAGAAAGCATTGGTCAGTATAGTGAGCTTATAAGAGATGAAGAGAGGTATACAATTAAATTCTTTTGTCCAATATTGAAATACCAACTAACGTAGGTCCCAGTCTTGTTCTTAATATCTATTATTAAAGTGGGATTGTCTTTAATTTGGCATTTGGTGTGCCAGAGCTTCTTTCCAATCATTTACATAGGGCCCTATTATTACTCTTATTCATAGTGTTGCTCATAGTATTTTAAAATATATAAAAACAAACAAAATGAAGTGGAGCGCCCATGGCCGAGTGGTTAGAGTTGCTGACTTGTAACTCCTCAGCCCCTCACCACATGGGTTAGAGTCTCGGTTGGGGTGAGTAGTTTCATGTACCAAGGTTTTCCAGCTTACCTGGAGTGCACCAGTTGTTCTACCCAGATATTAGTCTGAGGTCTTCCTCCACCAATAATAAGCTGGATGTTGCCAATATGTACATAATTGTGTTGATGCAATTTAACAAAAACAAAAAAAAAGAAAGAAAGTTTGGTTTGTTTATTTGAATTTTACGGCACACCAACACTATAAAGTTCATATTGCACCAAAGAAACAGTAATATAATAAACATAACATAACATGTTAAAATATAAATAAATATTTTACTAAAAATATAGAAATATAAAAATATATTGGATATAAAAAAATATTACGATTTTGGAAATGGTAAAAAAGAAAGAAAAAAAAGGAAAAAAGAAAGAAAATAAAGAAGACTGTTAACTCTTACTTTTTGTTTCAGCATTTAGTATATTCTCCGTGTTTGAATACATGATTGCCTATGCCAATATGGGATACCACATCACGGCCTTGTATGAGTTCGGACACAAGTGCCTCCTGGCAGCAGATGTTCTTGACGACTGTGTGACCAATGGCAACCTGAACCACTTGACACCAGTCTCTAACGGACATCGGAAACAACAATAAATGTTGTGATATTGTTGTATTATATAAATAATCACTTCATTACACCTTCACTGAAAAACCATACCAAGACATGTGTTCATTAAACCACCTATTTGTGTCTTTATTTTACATTCTGTGCAAATTACATTTTAGTGTTTTATGTAAGTTAAAATCATGTGTATTTCGTGAAAAATATGGTGGCATAACAAGCCAATGAGTGGAAATGAACACTTATTCAAATAAATGCAAACAATATTAAATTATCAAATGGGTGTAAGGTTGAGATAATTACAAAGGATTTTAAACATAGTTTTTTGTGCCAAAATTAGAAAACAAATTTGTTCCCATTTTGCACATTTTTATGATTTATTTTAACATAAGAAAAAATATCTTAGATCTTCATCTGTCAGAAAATCAAATGGTAAGACAGCTAAAAGATACTCTTTTCTTCCAATCTTGTCTTCGGCTGTTGTTCACCAACCATTCTTAAGCCTAGCACGGATTTAGGGGGGCGCCCGTGTCTTAGTGGTAGAGTTGCCGATTTGTAACTCCTCTGACTGCTAGGTCTCTCCCTGCATGGGTTCGAGTCCCGTTCAGGGCAAAGGACTTAATGTGGGAAGGTCTTCCAGCTGACCTGCAGTGTGCCTGGTGGTTCTACCCAGTCATTTGTCTGAATTCTGCCTCCTGCAAAACAGCTGGACGTCGCTATAATGATCATAATCCCTGCGATGTAACTCAAAATTAACAACAAAAACAGGTTTAAATAGTAATTTAATTGATAAAGTAAATAAAACAATCTATAAATGGGAAGGGGTATCCATGGCCAAGTTGTAGAGTTACTACGATGTAACTCCTGACTACACAGCCCCTCACTGCATGGGTTTGAGTCCCGGTCTGGGCAAAACCTATTGGTTCTGAGGCTTTCCAGCTGATTTATGGTGTGCCTGTAGTTCTACCTAGACTTGGGTCATCCTCCGTCAGTAATTGCTGGATTTCACTATAATTACCATAATTATGTCGCTGCAATATACTTTAACTAAAAAAGAGCAGTTTTATGTGGTTTTCTGTCTGCAAATGGACGGCCATAGTGGGAAGTCGTTTTTGTGAATTGACCTCGTTAATGTGAATTGACTGTCAACCAGAATGTCTCTCTCTAAGTATTCATATATCTTACAGTCAGACATATCTAGTCACTTCAGAGATGGGAATGCATAATAGCAATGGGCTGTCATGGAACTTGTTTAAGCAATATCAATATTTTGTCATTATTTTTTATTATTAATCACTAATTAATACTTAATTTGGGTGATGGAGGATAAGAACAGAAATTATAAAAACAAAAAAACTGCATAAATTGTTTAACAATTGACAAACAATTGAGTTTATTAACCTCCAAAAGAAGATTATGATACTTTTTAATTAAATAAGCAAATTTAAGAAACAAATTTTAAATACGTTTTTAATTTCCTTTTTAAAGATCAATTAGAATGCACATATTTTAAAGGTGGTATCCCACAAATACATTGGTACATGAAAAGATTTTGCAAAACACTGTTCATTGATGACAAAGGTCTGTTTGAACAGTCAATGATAAATCTCCACTCGTCATTGCAAACAGGTGTTTCCTATCTGAGCCACACTGTAAAGATAGCTATTTTTAAACTTGGAAAACCATGTGACCACTTACTTTTACATAGATATCCTGGTAAGCCGCTCTGACGTTGTTATCTATTTTTAGCAGAGACCACTATCGTGCTTTTAAAGAGTTGGAAAGACTGAACATTTGGAGCATTCTTGATGTGATTAGTACAGTCTAAGAATAAAGTTAGTGTCCAGAATCATCTTTACAAAAACTAAATGATGGGTTCATGCAAAAAGTATGACCAAACTCCCCAAAGCAGTGGTTAGATATTGGTACGTGAACTTAATGTAGTCCAACTGTTGGATACCACCTGTAATACATGGATATATTATTGATATTTATCATTTGATGT
Source organism: Sinonovacula constricta (assembly GCA_007844125.1). Lineage (NCBI taxonomy): Eukaryota > Metazoa > Mollusca > Bivalvia > Cardiida > Solecurtidae > Sinonovacula > Sinonovacula constricta. The sequence goes on from CM017558.1 coordinate 35,350,916, forward strand.
ATTGTTATTCAACAAAATGCAAATAGAGAATCAATGACAGCCCTTCCTTTTAAATTTGGATCCTTTACTTAATGCTTAACAGATTTATACTAGAAATTGTAGATGTTGAACAGGTTGTGAGCTGATGTAAAAATAAGGCGCATTGCTTCTTTGTCTTACCGTAATACTCCATAGTTGCAAACACTGGTAGGTCCTTTCCATTGTTTGTAGTAACACAATTTCCAAATAAAACCAGGGATTGGTTTCCAGCAAAAAGGACCTACCTACTATTTGGACTACCTCTGATCTTATTTGACAATTTGTTATATGACCAGTATTCCCTCATTCATAGCCAGTAATGTTCTGCTGTTGTAATTAAACTGTTTTGTTAAACTATTAAAGTGGGGTCTGTATACATGTACTTAGCCATGAACAGCAAATCAAAGTGTGCTTCTATTAAAATGAAAGCGGTCAATGATTGCACAAGTTGTTGCAAATATTATTGGCATATATCTTCTGCAGTCCGTGTCATATGTCAAATTTTAAGTGCAATATACACTGCCTAAATTAGGCAATACAATTGCAAGTAAATGTTTATAAACTGAAAAATGATGATATTTTTAGCTCTACTTTGCAAATAAAAAATGTCATGACCCCCGTCAACATCGCTGTCATCATCGACATAAGTGAACTGAAAATGTAAATGTCCATTTCTTGAAAACGTTCAAAGGTATTCACTCCAAACGTGTTCACTATCATGAGCATAACCCATTTGTAAAGGGGAGGTAACCTTCAATTTGTTTTGGCAGTGTTATGCACCTTTTTTAAAATAAAATTTCTTGTAATATTCACCACTGCAAAAAATGGAGTGTGTAGTCTACAGACACCTCTTTTTTAAATTTTTACACAGTAGTTATCATAATTTTTTTTTTTGTTCTATAAATCTTTATCAGGTATTCACTCCAAACGTGTTCACTATCATGAGCATAACCCATTTGTAAAGGGGAGGTAACATTCAATTTGTTTTGGCAGTGTTATGCACCTTTTTTAAAATAAAATTCCTTGTAATATTCAACACTGCGAAAAGTGGAGTGTGTAGTCTACAGACACCTCTTTTTTAAATTTTTACTCAGTAGTTATCATATTTTTTTAAATTTTTGTTCTATAAATCTTTATCAGCTTTACAGTCCAGGTGACTTAATATGCAATACTACCCGGTAAGTGATATTGGTATAGCTGGCTATTCTGGTTGTTCCCATTCCAATTATTTCATTATTCAAGATATGCTTCTTTACCACATTTCTGATTTTCATATTAAATATTTTTTTTAATATTAGATATTATTTATTAAATTTACAAACTATGCTGTACATGTAAATGTTCTCAGCAAATAGCATACATAAATCAACCTGCTCCTGTTGATCAGGGGCTACACTGTTGGCTGCTTTGCTAAACAATGCCCTCATTTCTTACATTGTTGGAACCCAAGGTAATTTTTCTTATTATCACGGCATACATATACCTAAAGACACAGCAAACTTTTGAAAGACTGTATGTTTACATATCTAGTGATTTTCAATGTGTTTCTAAAAAGTTTTGCTTTTTTAAAGAACACACACACAAATGCAAATTTGACCAACCTTGCATTGACCAAGTTTAAGGCAGCCATGACATCTTTTAATCAAGTTTGCCACTTTTGTACAAAAATTTATTCTTTGGGACTTTGAAAATGCGTCTTGGCCAGAAAGAAATGTCTTCTTAATATATTGTTATTATATTGGGCATTTCCTTACTTTTGTAACCTTGTCAGATAGACCAGACTCAAACATATATACATGTAGTAATGGGCTATTGGTCTACAACTCTTAACACTTTGGCTTCATGCAATGTCATACACTATTTTAACCATATTTAACAAACAGATATGGATATGGGGCACCTGTGGCATAGTGTAAGTCACAGATTTGTAACTCCTCTGACTGTTTAGCCTCTCAAAGCATGGGTTTGAGTCCTGGTCGTCCAGCTGACTTGCGATGCGGCGGTGGTTCTAACCAGATATTCCACTTAGGCTTTCCTTCACTAAGTAGCTGGACAGCACTATAATGATCATAACTGGTTGCAAACAGATGTGTTTTTATAGTCTCAAAGTTACAAAATTGCAAATTCTACCACTGTGTCCAATCTGCTTTAAAAAGTAATTTCCTATTTCACTCACACCAGTCTGTGTCCAGACTGCTTTAACTGATACTTAGCATATTAATGAACTCACTATACTAAGTAATAATATAATCGAAAACATGCTCCGTAGGCAGAGTTTTATGCTGACATTTTGCCTATGCATACATGCCCCAATTGTGTATGCATAGGAGCATTAAAACGTGTGCCGTACTTTAATATGAGTCAATATAGGTGGCATCATTTGTTAAAACTGAAGGGAAGAAAAATATAAAATATTGGCATTTAAATAGCAGTTATTATATTGTTATAAAGACCAATTAACAATGCACAAGGTATTTTATTGCCTTGATTATGAATAGTAAGATAAAATATCTTTTATATGCACAAAAATATATACAATTGGAAGCACAAATTTCCCCTTCCCCCAAATGGCTGCATGTGACACCTTGATGCCAGCACTGGCTATGTTTAGGATTATATACATACCATTAATGCATTTTGAAGCATGCACACCAATTTTCTGTTCTGCATACCAGATATATGTATACATTTTCTGATTTTGCGAAGTTGTTTTTGAATAAGTGTGTTTTAAAGTACTCATTTGTTTTTACTGATAGGTTTGTCAATTTATACTAACAGCATTCCATATATAGTTACTACATCATTATTTTGTTTACTATGTTTATTTACTATGTACATTATGTCATATATTGTTAACCAAGAGTTTTTATGTATTAGATCTTAATGGCAATTTGGTGGTGGTTGATATGATCTGTATTTTCAAAAGTAGGAAACAAGATCAAAAGTTAAAACACCTTTGCAAAGTAACTTTATTGTGTGTTAGTAATTTTTTTATGTTATGTTTTTTGCTTCTTTTTTTTATTGAAATGGGAGTATTGTTATAATGTTTTGTCTCCCAGTAGACTTTATAGAAATATATTTGTAATCAATTTTTTTGTAGAAGAAATATTTATTTTGGTCCCAACCATAAAGGCTATAAAACTAATCTTTTTTTATATACAGTAAAATCTTGCTTAAGGACCATCTCACTAAGTGGGGCACCTTGCTAAAAGTGGCACTTTTCTTCAGAACGTTTTATCTCCTATTTATTTCATTGTTACTGAAACTCGGAAACAGAACCTCTTTCCTACCCAGGACCTGGGACATGTATTTCAGAACCAATCATCATATCCAAACCTTTTCTAATCCTGATAAGAGGGACACAACCTAGTCAGTGTTGTCACTTTTCTCTCTAGCTGAATATGTTGTTCACACTTGGGTAGACTCGCTTGTGAACTTACCAATTTTAAAACTTTGTCTCTGGCTTGTAGCAATGATCTATGATAAGATGAAAGTGTTTGTTTGTCACAAAAATGAACATAGAGCTTATGTTGATTAAAAGATTTTAGGGAAAGAAAAAGCTCTGCAGAGTCAATGCTAAAGTCAAAACGAATTAAAATGCAGTATGTTTACTGCCAAGATTAGAAGTAACTATTCATTTCTACTTACTTGTCCCTGAATGTATAGTCTATTAGTAAATGATACCAACCAGCATAAGTTCTTTAACAATGATATTGCTGACTAGAAATATAAAAAGCAGTATATAAGGTTTTCTATTATTACAAAAATCAATATGATTTACTGAAAGAATTTTATTCAGGTTTAAATTATAATTGCAGTTATTATATTACAATTGATATTATGTTTTATAAAAGTCTTGAAAAATAATGTGAGTTCCATCATGAGACATCCAAACTATATTGTAAACTTTTCATCCATAGTTCATCTAAAATTTTGAAAATTCACTTAATTTTCTTGTTTTTCTTTGAAAGAGATAAAAGGATTTTAGTAAATGTATGTTCAACCTGTAATAATAGATTTAAGGCTGAACCAGTCTTCACACACACCCTTAGTCATGCAGATTCTGCTAATGATTGTGAATGGTTTGTAAAGGCATAAAATGGCATATACATGCAGGAAAGAGATAATAATGTAATGATGTACTTATAATGTTAAGACAAATAATTGACCAACCCCCTAAAAGGACCACCTTGCAAAGCAGGACAAATTCGAGAAGAACCTCTGGTGGTCCTATTAGCGAGGTTTTTCTGTATTTACATGTAGTTAATTTTGTTTACTTGTTAAGCATAATGGGTACTTTTTCTATACCTTAAACTACTGACTAAGGGATTAAGTCTGATTAAATGTCACTATATATTCTACTATTTTCTTAATCACTTAATCAGTTTGGTAATAATCAGTTATATATCTGTACATGTGCATTATAATTGGTATATAATGTACTTCCTTTCCTCAGAGATAAAGAATTAGCACTTAAGTCCTGATTCATATAGCTATATATCCAATAGTTGTCAGAAAAACATTATGTGTGTAGAGCTCCAGATGATAGAAGTAAATCAAGAATTTGTAAGGCAACACATTCCATAATTCTCAGCCAATGTATTCCATAATGCTCTTATCAACAGGCTGTAAATTTGTCATTTGTGATCTAAATGCATTAAAAAATGGATCATAATTTTTTTTCTTACAAATTGTGTATGAAACAAGTACCAACAACAAAATGCATTAAAGAGAAATAAAGGTTTTGGATTTTAGAAAATTATCTTACCTTTTATTCTTAGTGAATGTAAATAGTTTTTAAAATTCACCTACTTGGGCTGATTTTCTTTTAAACAGTTTAAAGTGTATTTTAAATTTATATTTGTTCATCATATAACTATTGATCCATGGCTAAACTAGTTGACAAATAAACCATTTGTCATACAGATTCTACTAGAAATAAAAGTAATTATTGTGTTTTCAAAGGCTTAAAATAGCATATACATGAATGAAAGGGTTAAGATTGTTGATTGTCAAATGTTGCCATGAGATAACTTTTAGGATGAGAAATCATAAAGAGTTACGAGGAGAAATAAAATATTTTTGGATAAAAATTATATACTTTTTATCAGAACCCTTGTATACCTATTGGACAGTATGTTTTACTCTGTACTTACCAGTATTTCAACTTTATAATATTGATATTATAAAGACTTTGTGTGCGTTTCATCATAAATCTTTAGATCGCTTGAAAAAACGTTTTTAAATTTTGGTCTTATGAACGCTCCTAAGTGCGTTTCAACAAACTGTTGTAAGTGTGACTAGTAGCAATCGATCAACAGCACTCTTAATATTTAAGAGTGATTCACTCTGAGAGCAATTTCAGAAATATTATTGAAAAGCTCTTAAGAAGGGAAAAACATTCTTAAGAGAAAAAAAAAACAATCTTAAGATGTATGAGGAAATGTACCAATTGTTTTTCAGGAGGCTTGTATGCCTATTGGACATTATGTTTTACTTTTATACTAACTTCAACTGTATACCGGTAATATTGATATTATATCTATATATAGCATTTACATTATATAACACAAGCAATGCAGTAATTGTTTATAACCAGCCTTAACTCCTTGTCGATCTCCTGTTGAGGAAGGAGAAATTATTATTGAAACTGTAAATTATGTTGTTAAATCAAACCATACATGTTGTCTTATATCCTGCTTAGTACTGATTGATCAGGCTTAGGCAAGTCCCCTTGTAGATATTACCCGAAGGGGTGCCTTGTAACTCCTCAATCCCTCACCGCATAGGTTCAAGTCCTGGTGGGGGCGAGAACTTTCATGTGTGGAGGTTTTCCTGCTAATCTGTAGTGCACCAGTGGTTCTACCCAAACATACATCTGGGGTCTTCCTCCACCCGCTGGAGGTCACCAATATGACCATAATTGAGTCAGTGTGACATAACAAAAAACAAAATAAATAAACAATTTTACCTTAATTATGTAGTAACTACCTAAGTACATATTTCCTTGAGCCAGGAAGTGGTTATTCAAGGATTAAACTTAGCTAAGACAGATTAAGATTAAAGAAATTGTTTTAAGTCAAGAGGGATTAATCTTAGATGAAAGAAATTGTTTCACAACGACTTTAAGTAAGCAAGTTGAACTATGGGTTAATTCAAATTAAAACTAAAGCTGGATAAAAGATTCCATTTCAGTTTAGTGATTTAAAAATCCAAACCAAATCTAAGTTATGGAACATTAACTGTTGCCATTGTTAACTGTGAGTCTGTAGTTCAACTTGATACTTGAATACAAAATAAATGTTGCTTTGAAGATAAGTATTGATTTGTAAGTAGTCCCTTCAGGACACATCTTATTTCCCATTTTACAAATGAAAGAAATATATGTTATTTCCCTTGTGGCTAGTATATTTTATACACTTTTTATAAGAAATATCTGGTTATTTTAATTCTGTTTGTAGTTTGTAGTTTTTATTTATCATAATTCTTAAACCCCCTTAACTCATATTTACCCCATTCAACAATATACAAGTTTTCTATATATGTTACATCTGAAGCTCTTTCAAAAGTAGAGTAAGTGGAATAATAACTTTTTCTTGATAATTACATGTAAAAAACCTCAACTGGACTCGTCTGTTTAGACTAAATACCCTCCCACATGGAAGGTAACTCAATGTAATTTAACTTGATAGAGTAATGTCCCCTTATAAATGAAAAAAAAAGATCATTCTTATGAGTGGCTCTTTTTCTGATATCTTGTCCTACCTACATATGGCACAATGACCTTTTTTTTTGAGAACTTGCATATCAAAATAAAACATTTTCTTTGTTTCAATACTGTTGAAATTAATAGCATCTGTCATATAATTTAAATGTTTTGTGCACATTTTTTCCATATATCTTCAGGTCACTAGTCATCTAACTGTATGTCTTAGATAGCTTTTCTTTAAAAATTCAAATTCAAAATAAGAACAAAAAGCCTCTGTATTTGATCCAATTCAGCATATGGAAGATATAAAATTTGCAGGAACAGTATTTTTTTTTAAAAGAGCCTGACTTGCAACAAGTTTTTTTTTTCATGTGTTATATGCCAGCCAATATTCAAGGGCAAAACATTTATAAGAGCATTTTATCAACATTTTTTTTTCTATTTTATTGTTAAACTATATACTTGCTGTATATGTAGTCGACTGTTAAAGAGAAAGTATATGTGATGTTATTTTATGTGTACATAGTGTGTTTATGACATTTCCTACAAATAAAACATATTATACACAAATGTGAAGTTGTCTCCCTTTTGGTAGTTTTTTTAAAACTAATATTCTTTATATAAGACATATTCTCATGTGTTATATTAATAAATTTAATATGCTTGTTTTCATCAAAATGCTCAAACTCTTTGTCTGATTTTTGTCAGTTTTCCACAAGCTATGATTGTATGCACATGTTGTTGTTTGAAGCATTCTCAAAAGTTTAAATAGAAAATAGATCCATTCACAATACATACCATTCTATAACAATTGAAGACCAGATAACTTCCCACAAGAGAGATAACGATAACACAATCTAAGTCAACTAGAGTAATGTCCCTTATTAAACAAAAGGCAGGAATAATTCACAAGTCCCATAAAACCTTCAGAAGCTGTCTTTTTTGGCAATTTTCATGTAAAATACATATTTTATACCTATGACATCACCTTCATAATCTTTTTTAGCAACATTATATAACGAACACAATTAGATTAACACACACAAAAAAAACTTTCCAGTAACTGTTTTTTTACATAATAAAGATAATTTAGTGTTTTGGTAATGCATTGCATGCTACTTTAAAGGTATTAAACCCTTTTAAGATGTTATTTTTCAAAAACATAACTTTTCTGCTACATTTTAAGACTGTGAGAAATGCAAAATGTAAGTTTAAAGTGTCCCTATAAAACTTAAATATCAAACATCTTCTTTCTTTGAAAACAAATGGTCAGTACCTTACGGTGTTCAATAGCTAATTTACAGTTGTTGATCTGTTAAGTTGTGCATTAATTTTATTATATACAATGTTTGTGTGTTGTATTATTAGTTTATTATCTTGTGTATTGTTTAAATACCTGGTTGACCAATAATAAACCTATCATATATACATGTATTCCCTAAGGTATCTACAACATCTTTGCATTTTAAACAGTGTGTATGTGTTTTATTTGTTGCATTAAATATGTATTTAATTATGGTTGTCATCTTTTTTTTCTTCAAATTAATGAAAATACCTTTGGATTGTTTCCATCAAGCTTTTAAAGATCCAGTCTCCCAGATAGTACTGAAAGGAGACCTTGTACCACCCTAATGAGAGAAATTAGTGAATAGTCTCCCCTGAAAAATCCCTCAATGCAAGAAGGTCCTTTCATTAGTTTTACTCAGTTTCTATGCTTGTGCTCTTTGGAGTGTATGATGACTTATCTGCCTTTCTAGTGATACGCAGGTTACCAATCATCAACAAAATCTTCCATTTTCTTTTTTAAATAAATATCTATAAGAATGCAAATGGATTTTAAGCTTATATTTATGCAAAAGTAAGAAATTTCACTGTTTGTTATTGCAATATCTATAAAAGAACAGGCGATAAAGTCCAAGAATTTCAACTAAAAGGACCTACCTACTGTTAGGAATACCTTGAATATTATCTATCAGGGGAGGCAATTTCCATTTCTCCAATATACCCCATGGCTGCAGTAAGTCATAGCCTCCCACCCCCCTCACGCACATTGCAAGCTCAGAAGTGGGTCTTTTTGTTTGGGGCTGGGCTGGGGAGGAGGAGATGATGAGAAAGTTGATAAAGATCAAAGATGTGAACTGCCAGTTGCCAAATGTGTCACAAAGACTTGCTGTCTGGCAAAGATGGAAGGAATGTATGAAATAATGATGCATTTCAGCTTGCACAGTTTATTGATCCAGGGAGTTTGTGGTTACTGCTTATAATGTAATAAAAGATTGAGGTTGGTGTATTGAGAAAAGTGTGTCTAAATAGACGCTCCCCTGGTGTGTTTTGTATGGCGCCGAGCGCCTCAAATAGAATACGGTAAGCATTTTAACAAATTTAAAGCTTAAATTTATTCAAACGTAAGCAATTTTACTGTTTGTTATTGCATCATCTGCAAAAGAACTGGCAATAAAGTTAAAGAAATCCAACCAAAAGCACCTACCTACTATTTGGACCACCGTATTATCTAACAAGGGAGACAACTTTCATTTTAACAAGCATTTGATAGTATTGCGGGCAATACAGTCGTCCCCTACCGGTCCCTCAAAAAGTTCTATAATTATCATACGCTCCTGTTTATTGCCATTTATAATTAATTTGAGGTAATTTTAGTAATCACAGGATCCAGATGTGGACAGACAGGGCAAATCTATAGGCTCCTCCCATCCAAACAGTAGTTGGGGTTCACATAAATTTTTTTAATTGACCTGGCCTAAATAATTGTTAACTTATCATGACATTTATTTTTGGCCTTTATTTAAGGTAAGAGCACCTTAATGCACTATCATTAAAGCTAAGTGCACCTGAATGCGTTATCCAAAACTTCACGATTTTGCTGCAAGGTCATGCTGTGACCTTGACCTTCAAGGTAGCGACCCAAATTTTGTGTGCGACACGTCTCAATATGGTGATCATTTCTGTGAAATAGTTGTAAAATCCGACTTCAATTAACAAAGTTATGGGCCGGACACAATTTTGCTGCAAGGTCATGCTGTGACCTTGACCTTCAATGTATCGACCAAAATGTTGTTCTCGACACGTCATCTCAATATTGTGATCATTTCTGTGAAATAGTTGTAAAATCTGACTTCAAATAACAAAGTTATGGGCTGGACATAATTTTGCTGCAAGGTCATGCTGTGACCTTGACCTTCAAGGTATCAACCAAAATCTTGTTCTCAACAAATCATCTCAATATGGTGATTATTTCTGTGACATAGTTGTAAAATCTGACTTCAAATAACAAAGTTATGGGCTGGACATAATTTTGCTGCAACGTCATGCTGTGACCTTGACCTTCAAGGTATTGACCCAAATCTTGCTCGCGACACGTCATCTCAATATGGTGATCATTTCTGTGAAATAGTTTTAAAATCCGACTTCAAATAACGAAGTTATGGGCCGGACACGGTTTTGCTTCAAGGTCATGCTGTGACCTTGACCTTCAAGGTAGCGACCCAAATTTTGCGCGTGCATATTGTACTCATTGCTACCTATTAACATACCAAGTTTCATGCGCCTAGCTTTAATAGTTTTCAAGTTATCAAAGGATCCAGATTTTTAGCAGACAGACAGAGAGACAGACGGACAAAGGGAAAACCTATAGTCCCTTCTGGTGTAAACACCGGTAGGGGACTAACAATGCATCTCTTTGGCAATCCTTTTCAGATAGACATGTTTTAAATTAACACCTTCAGACATAAATTGACAATTTTAAGTGCCTTGTAGCATATCTTTAAAAATACATGTATAGCAAGAAATTATCTAGGCAGAAAAATAACAACTAACTAAGTATGAAACACACTGATTTTATATTTTGACTTATCACAATAAAATAACAACAAGGAATTGTAATGCATACAGAAAACCATTTAATGAAATAACACCCTGGAAATTATGAATACAACTGCACACTAAACAACAACAGTACTGAAATGAAAGAGAAAGAAAGCAGCAAAAGAAATGCAAACTTCAACCTCCATGTTAAATTGACACACAATGTCAGTTATAACATACTGTAACAACAATTTTTAAAAGCAGCAAAAAAATTCAATCTTTACTCTATATGTCAAATTGACATGTCAGTAATAACTTCTTAATCAAATTTAAGGTATAGCAAATGCAATTCTGCACCTCCAATTGAAGAGTATCAAAATTAGGGTTAATTTGCTTCAAAACTGGGGGTTGAGGGTTCGAATCTCAGTATGTGCACAAAGGGTGGAACGTTTTTTTTCTTTCTACTTTTTCACTTTGACAATTATTTCTACATCACTTTACTAGATAAAGAAGGAAACATGTAGAGTTTTTAATTTTATTTTTGTAAAGGAATTTAATTTGTATGATTTGTGTTAACGTTATTTACAATAAAGTACAGCAAGAAGAAGAAAATGGAAAAATCCATCTTCAAAATGTTGAGTTTGTGAACAATTAATGACATATTTGGCATAGTTTGAGTAAAACCTATCAAGTAACTTGTTTAGTTGGTATGTCTAATGTTATATCTTGTTTCCAAATGATACTCAATAGCAAACACTTCTCCTAAAGAGGATATAACATAATATTTGGAGTTTGATCATTTCTTAAAAAGAGACACATTTAATACTAATTTAGAAAACAAAAATATCGATAAATTCAAAACTGGATGGATAATTTTCGCATATATGGTATACACGTCTACATTAAAGTATACAACTTATCTGATGTGTTTTTTTTTCCAAATTCCATATTGCTTTCTATTACACTTGCTTTAACTTGAATCAGAATTTTAACAATCATACCAGTATATTTTGTAAACAATTACATTTTACTATAGACTTTCTATTCACTCTAAAATACTGTTTTGCATATGTTATATTTTCAAACAATATGTTGGCCATTAAGATGGCATATAAACAAAAACATGTTATACATGAAATGGAAAATATGTATTCACAACTTTGCTAAATGTTATACATAAAATTTAGATGCATCAGAAGATATTTTTTAACCTCTTAACTCATTTCAGATATTACTTCTCTTCTTCCAACTTTCATTAAAAATATTCATTTTTTTTTCATGAAAGCAGAAATTGTTGTCAGGATTTAATAAATAGAAAAAATATATTAATAAAATAGTTTAGCCCTTCTGTCTTTCAAGATTTAAAAGCATGTATTATGGTAATTAAATTTGAGGCAGGTGTCATATTGAATTACTATCTTATTATTATAAAGGTTTTTGTTTTAGTTATTTTTGTATATACTGAGATATAACTACAAAATTAACATTACTTTAAAAATGTCACATTAACAAATTGAATTCACAACAAATATTATATCACAAATTATCTTATTTAAGGTAACAAAACATAATAAAGCTCACATATACATGAAAAACGTGCATACATAACAGTGCATAAATGCCAGCCTATTTCTACATGTAGATCATATGAACGAGGCACACAAAAATAGTATCTATGTATGTTTGAGTAAGTGTAAGGAAAAAAATTATATAGACATGTAAGGAATAATAGGAAAAGAAAATACTTTTTGTGGAGACATATTTTCAAGGGCACCTTTATTCACTGCTGGGAACAATGTGAAGAAAAAATGATTTGCTTGGCTTTCAAAGCTTAGACAAGCCAGGCAACAGACTACTGGTTCAACCCAAGAACTGGAGGCTGAAGGAAAAATTATCTTAACTTGAAGAAACTTATTGAACAATTGACTGTAAACAAACAAGTTTACTCTTAATCAAATTACAATATGCAAATATTTTTAAAATTATCTTCCTTTTAAACCATTATAAAGGATGTCTACAAGATTAGCTAAATAAATATATAAAACGAAAAATGCCTCATAGTTCAATGCAGCTACATCATTCTGGGATATATTTAGTAAATATCCTGACAAAACAATACAAAACAAGCAGAAATATAATATTACCAGAAAAAAAAACAACAACATGTTTAATTGATCATTAACATTTTACTAAATATTTAGAAAATTAGCATTTTCTTGCTACTTTCCTTTTTCATTAAGCATTATTTCCAAATAGAATGTTTAATGGGCCCAAGGAATCTAATGTTGTAAATGATATTTCATATAACAATATACATTTTATACAACCATGTGGGCTGATCAGCGTGGCCAGGAAACTTAAGTTTGAATTTTCTTTTTCAAATAAAAGCCAAAGCTTTGTTAAGCCATAAGGATTACCGTAAATGAATTTTAAATAAAATGATTATCCCTGATTACAGTTTATACGTAAATGTGTGTTTTTCCAAAGATACTGTGTCCGTAAATTGTTATAGAAACAGTGTTACAATGTTTTTTGGCATAATTTTGCAAGCGGAGGAAAGTTGTATGTCAATGACATAAATGACGTAAATGTAACTGTAAAATTCAAGAACTCAGTTATAATGGAGAAATAGGGATCCTCAAGTCCTTTTATCAGCAGGATGCCTAATAATAAAAACACAAACCAGTTACACATACTGTCTCTTCTAACAGACATAACTGCTTACCATTAGGCAACAAGTTTTTTTTCATTCCTTGCTACAATATAGTAACATTTAATAACCATTGATGATAATTTTGTGGTCAAACATACTTTGTAAAACCCTTTATTCATAATTTCATCAGCATTTACAAATGTATTTTCAACCATTTGTACAAACAGTTTGTGAGCTTTATTTTTTTGAATTTAGAATATTTATCATCTGCAAATTTTCTGCTAACCATATAACATCTATATAATCAAAAAATGAATGTTGAATTTTTTTTTAACCAGGTGTATTTGAACTTGGAAGCCTTAAAAAGTAATGAAATTCAACCACACATAAATTTGTTCCTTCTACTGTCATAACACCTTTATATGACCATAAAATAAATATGCCATAATATTTCTTTGCAAGGCATTTCTTAAAAAACCCTCAGGAACCTTAAAAAATTTAATGCAATTCAGCCACACATAAAATATGTTCATTCTACTGCCACACAATCACCGTATCACTTTATCACAGAACCCACAATCTTCTCAATCACATGCTGTAGAGTCACCTTCATTGGAGTCTATATTTAATGCTGACACAAAGTCATCAAAGTCTTTCATCTTAGTTTCGAACACATCCAACTGGGTTTGAATCTTCTGGTATGTCTCAGGCACAGTCTGAATTTCTTCGTCTGCCAGCGATGGAGCCGACTGAAACTCACGATAAAACTTTCCCAAGTCGCTGTTGGCATCTGCTCCAGCAAACGGGGTTTTCTGGAAAAAATATAAAAAATAAAGGTATAGTAATTCTAAAAAAAGCTCCGAGATTCAAGTTATAACTTTTTTTTGATTTTTCGAATATTTAAACATAATTAATATAAATTAATAAATAATCAATATAAATGTCAGATGTTTGAAATGGCATTCATTAAAGGTAGTATCGGACAGTGTTTCTCATTAAACTTAATAAATAATTGTAACTTGTAAAGATCCAGCAAAATGTTGTTTATTGATGCCCTACATTTTTATGGAAATTAAAGCATGATTTATACTGTCGCAATTCAGCACCATTCCCCAAATGAAAAAGTATATCTTTTCTTCCAATTTCATCTTAAAATAACCTTGTCAAAAACAGATTTTTGTACTGAAAAGAAAATATAAAAATACAATCAAGAAGTACCCTTGGACAGGTCAAACAATGTGTTGCTCTGTAAAACAAACACTTTCGCAGACGAACATTGATGTCATTATTACAATCTACATGTGCAACAGACGAGACACTGTCACATGAAAATACCGGCTGCAATAGCTCGGGCGGTAGAGCGTCGGCTTGCAGATCGGGAGGACATGGGTTCAAACCCTAGTTTGGTCAAACCAAAGACCTTAAAGTTGGTAGCAGTGGCTTCTCTCCTAACGCTCAGGGCTAAGGGGACAGCATTACGCCTGACTCATCGGTGTCAGTATAATGGACCGGCCGGGTTCAGTCCCTGGGCACCTCATAAGTGCCCTTGTGCTATAATGATGGAAATGTCGCTGCACAGTATCGGCAAAAATGCCGGCTAATCCCAATCCCTGAGAAGTGAAAAACATGGTGGCTTGTAGTGTCTAGCAACAGAGATTGTAATTTTTGTTAATATTTTTGTCAAATTTCCACTATCTGAAATTTTTCCCCTCTTGCAAGGACCCACTACCTTTCCCCCAAGGGTTGATGGTGATATTTAATTTAACTTTATTCACAAGTATTGGTCTATATGTCATAAATTGTCATACAAATAGTCTGCACTGTTATTTTCAATTACTCCACAGATGATATTGTTTAAGTTTGGAACTTCCCCAAAGAAACATTGTCACTCAAAAAGGAAATCTAGAGAAATGCCTACAATATCCACCATGACGAAATCCTCCGGTGCCGATGCCTGACTACTCGTGCTGGTTTTTGATTCGCTGAGCCCAGACTCACTACTCTCAGCCTTCGAGCTGTCCGTCTTCGTACTCGATGTGCCTTTTGAAACATTAAGGTTTGTGGCAGGTTTACTTTTGCGCTCGTTCTGAACCTGTTGCAGCAGGGAAAAGAATGGTACTTCTTCCGTGTCAATGTTCTTATCGCTCGCATGATGTTGAGCAAAAGCACCGACCCGATGGATATCTTTTAAGAATCCTGACGACTTATCTGGTGCACTAAAAAAGTTAAACAATAATTTTTTTTCTCATTTAATATTTGTCCAAGAGCTTCATCAAAATCATTAAAAACTTAGTCAACTACACATTTACTCTTACCAATACTGAGTTATATTTACTGGTACATTGCAAATGTGCGGGAGTTTTTCATACTTTTGTTAAGCCCTTTGGCAAAAATTATCTGTTGTTTTATCAGTGCTCCCTACATGGGGTTAGAGTTGTACAATGTATTTATTGGGTAACTCTGGTCCTTTAAAAAAAATATCATTTAGGATAATGATGTACTTTTTCGTCATTTTTATGAAGAAAGTAATTTTTGAATTGTCTAAAAGTTTCCAAATCTACAAAATGCATTTACATGAATACATATGGGGGATAAAAAGGAAGACATTTAAAACACACAGAACTTATAAAATCTCTTTATGCATTATGCAAACATACTTATTTTGATTGGTAAAACACCCCATCTGAAATATTTCTGTCATTTAGAAATTGTATTCGCCTGCAGAAGATAAAGTACCGCAGTACATGCGCCAATTATGACAGCATGTAGTAAACATTTAATCAAACAGCATCTAGTCACATTTTAAAAAATACTTCCGTTGGTACAATTTTTTAATTTCTAAGTGTGACAACATACCTTTGTGCCCTGAAGTCGACATCGGTGGACTCTGTGATTGGAGACTGGGTTTCAATTATTTTGATTGGCTGAGACTGGTGATGATGTGGCGCCTGATTGGTCCCCATCCTGTAGTAGTCAGCTGGACTTGTCGAGAATGTAGTGGTACATGACTCATCGCATGGATTTGAGTCAGAATCACCACTCAAACTGGCCCTGAAATGACCAGAAAAAAAAAAGTACCGTTAGTTTTTATCTTTCCTAATTATTCAGGAAATAAACTGTTCTCACTATAACTTGCAGGTGTCTCAACAGTTATTTAATTTCTTATGCCAGAAATTGGAATTGAAAATTGTAAATAACTGTTCTGATTTCTTCTACAACTGCACATGCATTTTTAACAAAAGTGTTCTAACAACATCTCAAAAATCAGCTTTTTTGATGGTTGGAAATTTTAATATTTTTATTAAATAAAAAATATAATTAGAACAATTTAAAAACCAAGAACTATATTAAAATTACATCCGTTTAAAAACCATTCATCATCTTACAACTATTGTAAACAAGAGGGCCATGATGGCCCTTAGTCGCTCACCTGATGACATAGGCTTTTAGTAGGCTCAAATCAGGCATCAATAATTTAGAGTTATTTACTTTAGAAATCTTTGGTGAAGAGTGGACCATTAGTGTGGCCACTGGATAGATAACTTTTTCTAGAATTTTACAAAGTAACCTACTGAATCCACATGACCCACTTCTAAACAAAAGTTAAGATTTTATACTGGCAAACATTCTGGCCAAGTTTCATGAAGATTGGGCCATCAATGTGGCCTGTGTCTTCACAAGGTTTCTCTAAAATAGTGACCTAATTTTTGACCCCAGATGACCCAATAATGAACTCTTCTTAGATTTCATGCAGACAAATATTCTGACCAAGTTTGATGAAGATTGGATAAAAACTGTGGCCTCTTGTGTGTTCGAGCTTAAAGGTTGACAACAGACGAAGCGGTAACACAAAAGCTCCCCTTGAGCATGTTGTGCTCAGGTGAGCTAAAAAGAAAAGTACATAATAATAATAATAATAGATTATGCAAACCAATTTACCTCCTGTACCCTTGAATACATGGCTTTGGGGTCGTGGTCCGCACTGGACTATTGTCCTGCTTGAAGTGGTCATCCTTCACCTCAATTTCCTTGGATGTATTGTGTGGGGACATAAGCAACTTTGTCCTATAAGCTAGATGAATGCCTATTGTCCCAAATGGTGTAGGAACCGAGCCCACCTTGGCTTTCTGCGCACCATCTCCGAGAATATAGCAAGGTGGTTCACCTAAGTATATCCTGTAACATATCACATAGTCCCCTCCACCTTGTTGTCTTGACAGCTTATATGCTGGTGTAGCCCGTGTAATTGTGATGAGAGACTTGAGGGCAATGCTCATGCGCGAGTACACAACCTGGGTGATGTGTGCACTGATGTCGCTGCGTTTAAGGTCGATACTTATGTACCAGATTTCCAATACCATAGTTTCTCCCTCTGATGTTCGGAGAGAAATTTCAATGCACACGGTTTTCTCAAGTGTTGCATTTTGACTAGCAAGAATCTTCTTGGCTTCTGATTGAACATCATTGTTGTCTGTTATCGCCAGGTTGAACTGAAAATAGGGAATAGGGTGATAAGATTTGAGGTAAGATAGGGTTGGTCTCTGGTACAGAAATGTCTGGGTACAGAAATGTCAGCTGTTACAATATATGTTGAATGTAAGATTTAAGCAGAACCCCCACAGTACTAAATACAGTCAAGTCTCTCTCAAGCGAGATTGCAAGAGACCAGCAAAAAACCTTGTTATGAGGAGTTCATCACACTTTTCCCCACATAACCATTTTCAAAACAGTGTCTTGTGTGAGTCTCAATTGCCATAAACCAGCAGTATTGTAAAAATAGATGTTGTTGGTCTTATTGTCTTATACGTGTATGTGAGTAATGTGTTCAAAGAGATGCACAATAAAGACAAATGATGGTGTTGTCATTTTATCATTTAATACATAAAACAAAGATGTGTATATGTATTTAGATATGTGTGAAAAGAAACAACAACTGGTTAACTAGTCTGTTACTGGTTTCAGTAGCACATAAGAGCAAGTAAAACCATACATAACTTTTAAATCAATATGGATAGACAATTGTCAGCTTTAACAATTTTTAATCACCTTGACCATTGTTGGTATAAACAACACAATAGCTTTAATATTACTTTTTGTACGCATGGTTCTCATTTTGTGCTTGATGTTCTTCTTCGCCATCATAACGACCAAAGCAAGTTGGGATATGACATTTAATCACTCAAAAGGTATCCCTGCTACAAACAATATGCTTGGGCAAAGAGATGAAGGTTAGGTGTTTATTGACTAATTACGCAAAACAATGACCGCCATAGAAGCATGATGCATGTCACTCCCAAAGGTATGAAAAGCACTGACTAATATAATGCAAGGAGTCATGCATCTTTGAGTGTTTTGCCCCTTTAATCCTAGAACTCTCTAGCATGGTGGCTAGCTATTATGTGAACCCAAGACATTACTGTATACTCACATATTTTTTCCTATTATTTGAAAGGCATGAACCATTGAAGCATATGTTGAGATTTAAATAAATTGTGATAGAAAAGTGAGCAGGTCATGTTACAGAAAAAAAAAAATAATAAATAAATATGTAAGCACCAATACTAGCTGATTACTCTGCCAAATGAGCTACACAGGTTCTAAACAAACTTCCTGTGAAACTGCTATACATATCATGAAAAAAGAATAAATAATTCTTTTTATTTCTTCATGCAAGTGAATGTTTCCCAGTCTACTGCCTGCAGCCATAGGCTGTTTGTTCTGGCATTAAAATGAATGTGTGAACAAATGTGTGACACAACACCATACTGACACTAGCTATCATCACCCACATTCAGACAACGCTACCTACCCAGTCAGCACCCGAGGAGAATGGTTTTGATTTGTTCTTTATCTTTTCTCCTAATCTCGACTGAACGATTATTTGTATGCCTTTAAGAACAAAGAACTTGCTAAATTTGTCGAAGTCTTTTTTGTCTTTTTCTTTCGACGACATTGTTTCAAGACATTTTGGTCTCGAATTTCACGCATGTAAATTCGGAGGAACGTATCCGTTTATTTTTGCATGTTATGTACAAGGGCAACTCCAATAAGGAGAACTAAGATGAAAGCTCATCTTAAAAACTCCTGACATGCGCGCTGCTTTTTATAAATCACAAAAACGTAAACATGACAAAAAACAAAACAACCGGATGTACGTAGTGGCTAGAG
Source organism: Sinonovacula constricta (assembly GCA_007844125.1). NCBI lineage: Eukaryota > Metazoa > Mollusca > Bivalvia > Cardiida > Solecurtidae > Sinonovacula > Sinonovacula constricta. Next base: position 35,370,286 of record CM017558.1, read on the forward strand.
AGGTTGGTTCCAATTCAAATAATTCTGGTATCCGGTCGAAGGCAAAGGGAGACAACACTGTAAAACCACATGGCGAATCTCACCACCGTTGCCTCCCATTTACCGTTACATCTCAATGTTCGCAAATATAAGCAAACACCGAATTCATACAGTCATTTCTAGTGATAAATTGTTCTTAAAATAAAAAGATCCACGTAGAAGGCTAAGATTAATGTAAGAGCACTGACCAAAATAATTTACTCTTAACCACATGCATAATTGGAACGGGTTACGAAAACAATGGAAACTTCTAATCAATATAGTTCACAGACGATTTACGATTAAATTTCACTCCGTTTTCATTCCATGTGTAAATGTAGGTTTCTTAATTAACTTAATAAGACAAAGCTTTCGACTGATAGTGGAACCAAGTTGCCCACATATATGAATATATTCTATCAGGAACGATGCAAACATCCAGGCGCGTATCTGGCCGGTTTTGAAGTTTAACTGTTAGGCACAAGTACGCTGTGTGTTTGTGTGTGTGTGTGTAGTGTGTGTGTGTGTGTGTGTGTGTGTGTGATCTTTTTCGCCCCATTAAAAAGGTGAAAAGAAAAAAAATAAGAAAAGAAAATCAAATATACATAGTTTTGTTAGGTATTGACTAAAAATACAATTTTCAGACAATATAACTTGAAACTACAAAAATAACATATATCATGCCTAGCCCGTGTTAGGCATCGTCTTTTTAATTTTTGTGTGTTTGTGTGTGTGTGTGTGTGTTTTGTGTGTGGCAATTTTAGATTTTGACTTTTAGAACAGAGATTACGTGCATAACGTGCGTAATGGCAGATACACGCCTGCAAACATCTCTCTCCCGCCCCCCCCCTTTTATTCCGTCAAAGGCATTAATAGTAGATGTAGCTTTTTCATACAAATTTGAACAACGACAAATACAAAATGCCGTTACCGAGCTAAAGATACACACCGATTTCACATTATTTGAACGGATTAGGTTTTGTGGATTTTAAATTTTCACACATTTTAAAACTACTTTTTGCTAAAATCACTTCTTGACTTAATTACAATGCTGTAAGTTATTAGATCTATTATAAATCTGCCGAGTGAACAATTAAGCATAAGATTGAAGAATTATTAATATTGCTTCTTACTAGGTATACTGGCCTCATCTTGTCTAAACAGTTATTAAATGTATATCTAGACAGACAACTTCCAAGTTCCATATTTGTACAATAAACGCGTAAACTAACATCAAACGCAAATAAAACGCGTGTATATGAAATAAATAAATAAATAAAAAGATAAAAAAATAAATAAATAGTTTTTATCTGTTTTAAGGCCACAGTCGAGTCTCTTATATTCCATTTATTTATTAAAAAAGAAGAAGAAAATAAATGCGTCTTCATTTGCATAATATACTATACTCATTTCCCTTTTTTGTTAAAAAGGTTAATCAGTAAACCTTTCCTAAGATATATAAACTGCATGTGAAGTTCTGGGTCTTACCAAAAACACAACAAAGTGCACGTGCAAATTTAGCATCGCCAGTGAAAGTTAGGTCTATCCACACACGTGACGGTGTATTGCATGCTTCATGCTTGCTTCAAATTTTACAAAGCCAGCTTTATTGATTCAACGAATTCTGCATCATCCACAAAGATCTAAATGGTTCATTTTTTTGCATTAAAATCGGTGTTCATCATACATGCATTGTCTCTGGATTTAAAATGGAGTGAAAACGGGTGGCACATGACTGTCATTGATTGTGTTATAAGCCCCGGTACAAATCTAGCCACTCAGCATCAGTAACTCGACTGGTACCCGGTTTGCTTCGATGATATTCAAGCGCCCGCAGTGGTGAATCGAGAACCAGCACGATGCCAAGATTTCTGGAAATCCGATAGTTTGGGGATGACTCATTTTTTCCCGTACACAGTCTGCGAGACTTTGCAACATGTGACATGTCAAATACCACAGCATGAGGAGCCGACATAATGGATGCTCCCTGTAAGTAGATTTTCTTTCTATTCAATTTACCGTCGGAGACTTCACCAATTTAACGTATCTGTAAAGATAAGCATTTAGTGCCTAAATGTTCATTTGTATTGGTTTTAACAGGCGTGGGACATTCAACATTTGGATATCCTGGCTGCATTGTATGGCGGTGGTTATAAATTATGTAAATTAGAATAAATGTTACATTTTGTACGATTTTAGGATGTTTTCGTGGGAAAATGACGCCTTCTTTTTGTAGAAATATTTGGTATCAAATGTCTTGTCATCGAAAGAATTCCTACTTATTTAACAGTCAGCGTGGTTTTGATGAAATCAGACATAAGCAGTTAAAGTATAACTATAGGTATACTACATACATGTATACGTGGCCACATATGTGTCATAATGTCACCTTGTGTTGAATATATCCAAATTACATGTATAATTAAAATATATATGTTATAATTAAAAGCTTTATAACATGAACTTGGTGTTACTGGTATTAACAATTTGCTGCAATGCCTGCATTTGACCAATGTAATCATATACTATTACCCTTTAAATTTACACAAAAGACATACTAAGATGATACTTGAATGAGTGAAATTATCAAATTTTTCTTATCTTTACAATTTTATTAGAATGGAAATACATCAGTTATATTTTTCACACATGCTTTCATGTTTGTTGTGGAATTTGGTTGGTACATAGTATTTTTACATTTGCATAAATATGTATGTGTTATTGATATATGTATATAACACAGTCCGGCTCTCTCCAACGGTCTCCCATCCATACACCAGCCAGAGTAACCATTGCTTAACCGCACAACTTTGTATACAGGTTAAGTTCTGCCTTTGCTATGATAGCATGTTATGAACCCCTTTCCAAAAACCACACCCAATGACAGTCATATTATCTTGATCCTAGCTTGACCAGTCCCGGAATGACACTTCACACCAGCACATTTTCTCACGACTAATCAGTAGCCTATTTTCACTTCTTTCAACAAGTTCATCATGTTTCCAGGCTTTGCCAGCAAGACTATCATGCTGTCATAGGCTGTCATTAACTAACTTAGCAGTATACATAAAGGTTTAAAGCCTAAAGCCTGGGAGCTGTACCACTCCCATTTTTTAAGACTTAGGCATGCTGCATCCGTTGATTGAACCCAACATCCATGTCAGAGGTCACATGCCTTTCAGATCACAGTAACCTCTGCCGACATTATGAGAAAAAAAAGACATAGGTTTTGATGAACAAGATTTGAAAAAAGATGAAAATCATTTTGTTTTACTGTAATTAGTGTTTATACCATAATACGGGTAGTTACAATAAAGTACTGGAAATGTTCAATTTTTGAAAAATAAATTGTTTGTATTTTATTACATATAAATTGGGTAAAATATTTTTACATTGACATCAATATCCACGTACTCAAGTGTTATCTCCGCTATGGTCACATGATTTTTGAGATTGTAATAGCTATTGTAGCAAAGTAACCTTTGTGAGAAATGTGCATTGAACCTTGAACCTAATGTGCTGAGTGCTGACACAGTCCTTACTGCACTACCTGGAGTGGCTTAATGGTTGCTTAAAGGTGAAATTATTATAAAGATTATTTGGAATAATACTAAAAGGAATAAAAATATAAATATTATTATCATCATTAAATAACACACTATAAATGTAAGAACAGAAAACCCAATTATTTTCATTTAAATGAGTATTATTTTGTCAATAGTAATATTAATATTGAATATTGTAATCTTTAATTGAAAAATCATCCTAATCAATTAACTTGTTAAGGAAGAAGTTGAATTTAATAATTCTCATTAATTTATTTAATCAATTAACTATGGTGCACATTTAGATCAATAAAGAAAGTCTGAGGTAGCACAAAGATTCATAATTGAGAGATGGATTCTTTAACTGCTTAAATAATTGAAGCAATCTGGCAACGGTTCATTGTATACAATCATAAGTCAATGATTTCAAGGTTGTGAACCATAAGATTTATCGGCCAGTTTAACCTTACTGTTAGGCATAGTGGTGTAGATGTTCAGCTTAAACAAGGTTTGAATTAACAGCTGGCAAGTCTTCTCAGCTGGTAATTCCCACAAGCTATAAGCAAATGATTTTTACCTAAGATTTGAAAGTCCAAAGTATGTGTGCGTACAAGGTATGGGCGCGCACAATCTGTAGCCATTTATGGTATAAATATGTTCAGTAAAACTAAACAGCTGGTACACTTCTGGTGCTTAGCAATTTTATCAGCAATCTTTCTGCTTGAAAATTTGCTGATATTTTTCTTTGAAAACAAGATATTGTTACACCAGCATGTGTATCTGTCAAAGATCTTACTTACAAACTGAGCATACATATACATTGCTGGGTGATGATTTAGGATAAGTTTTTGTTGTAGACTTGTCTGTTTGGGTTCATCTAGCTTTTAAATCTATATAAAAATATATCCAAAGTTGGTATGGATCATAAGTTTAATCTTAAAAAATGTAATACCATTACAGACTGTAGTAATAAATTCACAATTACACCAAAAGTGTAAATTATAACTGTGCCCACTGTAAAATAATGTTACTCTTATACATAATATATGACTGAATATATTGTATTAACTTTGTTGGTTAAAGTGTAGTGTTTATCATTGGGTTTAGGTGGATGCAAAAGATAAAACACAGGATCAAGTCTGTTTACATCGTTTTTATACAGGATGTCTACTTGCACACAGTGAATGTGTCAAACAATAAAGACTTAGGGAGCAATGGTTAATTATTAAAATACAGGGATCAGCTATTATTTATGATTGTATTAAGAACGCTATATGAAATTCCAGCCGAACTAGTCAGCTTTTGTAATGATTTTACTGCAGAATCAATAGTGGCAGACCTCCCAATGCTCACTCTGATCTATTTTATTCCATCAGGCGATAAGTTAAATGACTAGCACTCATAACTACATCACTTTGTTTCAGCTTCCTAGGGAAACATGCAATTTAACGACTTTCCTAAAATATAAGTTAAAGGCACACAAGAAATACAGGCGTCTTTATATTCCAGAGTCCATGACCTTCGACTATTCTTCCCTGACAAATAATAGATAAATTTCCCATGAATTTATAAATTTTAAATCTTCATATTTTATGCAAATTTTCTGGTTAATTTCATTTTACATTGTTAATATTTGCATGTCTTCTGTTGAGAATTTGCAAGGATTCACAACAAATTTAATACAAATGTCAGTACGTTGTAAATGCTCCAGTTATATGATCTAAGAGATCACTATGACTTTGACATGAATTTTTCGAAAATTTACTGTTCATAGTCAAAATGTATAAACACCACGAAATTTTTTTAAACGAATACCTTTCTGCTCAAATATTGCAAGAACAGGCTAGAATATATATACAATTCAAATGATATTTACAATAACAGTTCCTAAAGATATTTATGGGAAATTCGAATTTTGGTCTCTGTGAAATTTGGAGGTGTTATCCTGTCTTTGTTTTATGTTTCAAGACACACTGCATACATAACAATGATCATTAAGGGGATGTTCTGCTACTAATGATGGAAGAAGACTGCGGACAATTTTCAGGGTAAAAGTACTGACTAACAGCATCTTAGGTGGCAGAACTCCCCATTTAAAAGTCTTACCTAGACTCGTACTAGCATGGTGAATGGCCATGGAGTCAGTTATTGTGTAAGCGACACTATCCTCTAGGCAATGAAGAAATATAGTATTGCAGTTTGGTTCTGAATTCTTTAAAAGAATGTCAGCTTGTAAAGCATGAGCAACATATATTCAGATAAGCCCTACTTTTCAAGAACATTGTGTTGGCAGGTATAATTGAGTTATTGTTTTGTTTTGCTCTTACAAGAAAAATCCTTACCAAGGTAGATAATCCTCTTGGTCTTTCCATCGGTTGCATTAGCTCAGGTGTAAGAGCGTCGGCTTGCGGATCGGGAGGTCGGGGGTTCAAACCCCGTCCGGGTCAAACCGAAGACTTTAAAGTTGGTAGTAGTGGCTTCCCTCCTAACGCTCAGGGCTAAGGAGACAGGATTATGCCTGACTTGTCATTGTCAATATAATGGAACGACCAGGTTCTGTCCCTGGGCACCTCATAAGTGCCCCTGTGATATAATGATAGAAATGTCGCTGCACAGTATCGGCAAAAATGCCAGCAAATGCCAAATCCCTCTTGGTCTTTCCTTTTGTTTATACAAGAATAATCATGAAATCCTCAAAAATGGGTGATTCTCTTGTATTCTGTTACGTCTATAAAGGCTTCCCTTCTTCCAGAAATAAACATTTGCATTAATTTGCATTTTATTGGAATATATGCAGTCTGTAGTGTGCGTTTACCATAAGTTGGTTTATTACTATTGCTATGGTTACACATGTCAAGATCATTGCAGCTTAAGATATCAAAATAAACCTTATTCTGGTATACATAAAATGATGGGCTTATTTCGATTTTAATTAAACATGATATAAGTTTTAGTTTAAGTTTTCAGTTACATTGCTCGGGCACAATTATGTCAACACCGCAGAGGAAGGCCCTTGACTAGCATCTAGTTATAAGCACTTGAGCACCTCAGGTCAGCTTTAAAACCTTGCCATATGAAAGATCGCACCCCAAAGTGAGTCAAACCCATGCAGTGAGAAGATGAGGAGTTACAGGTCCAAGGCATGAACTGTTCGGTCACAGGCGCCCCCTATTGGGCATTTGTATCTGCAGACCTGTGACTTTAGTAATGTTGCATCTTAAAAAAGATTTTGTTCTGATGGGAAACTTTTAATTATTATAATGAAAATAATGAAACTCTTAAGACAAAATTAATAGCTGCCATATTATATATTGTGGTAGTGGAATGATGAAACTTTAAATTGTAATACAATGCAAACTACCTGAGCATGGGTTCTACCCAGAAAGGGGGAATTCAATATGGATTAATAACAGTTGAAAGATCTTGTTTCCCACTAGACTAAATAAATAGGTTTAAACTAAACTAGAATAGGCACTTGAATGTAACTTAGCGCAAATAACTACATTATTGTGATTTAGCAAGAAATCTCACAATCTAAAAAGACAGCAAAAAGTTGCTATAAATATGCTGATTCCACTAGTTATTGGACATAACAAATTTGTATTTTTTTTTATTTAATTTTGCTTTTTCATTGAAGAAATCAATAAAATCCTTCTTCCAACAACACACTGCATGCTTTCTAAAATACTATTTTACTTATGTACTTAAACATTCATAGAAATTACAAAAGCATCATGGTTTACCATTTATAAATTTGTGATTCTGTTCTTTCTTTCTTATAAGCATCTATGGCAAAAGCATGACATTAAATGAAGTTGAAAATTGTTAAAGGGTTGTTACACCACCAATATATATCCAGTGTAGAACATGATCCTCGCTGATAATATTCTGGTCATATTGTCATAGGTCGGCAGGATCCCCCTTGTTAATTTTCCAAGGCAGACAGAATCTCCCTTGTGATATGAAGGTTACTCTCAGACGTGCAAATACATAAAAACCTGTGTGATTATGTTCCAATTTATGAAATAATTGTAAGCAAAAAAGTAAATGTTTCATTAAAAACTAAATTTTGGGAAGCAGGAGTCAGGTGGATTTGCCGTATAAATAGATATATATCATATCAGTTGTGGAGATATTGTACCACATAGGTTTATAAGGTTATATATTGCTACCTTCACTGTGTATAGCATGCCGTGAACACGTGGCATGATACCACACCGAGTCACATTATCCTGACACCAGGCCAACCAGTCATGGAACTACGCTTATATTTGCTTGAACGTTAGCAAAGGAGCTATACCACTACCATTTTTAATGACTTTGGATCTAACCCGGGGTCTCTTGTACCTGGAGCTGACGCTCTTATCGATTGCGCTACCAGGTCCGGTGTGTGGTTAAATGTTATAACATTTCGAAAGTTTGCAATATAAATGGTACAACTATTGCCATATTTTAAGGCTAGTAGTGTGCATGTAAGGCCCCTGATTGTTTTCTTATATTTACGTTTTGACCATTTTCACCTTTTTTTATGTTTCAGGTACAAATTAGGAGACTCCAGACAGGCATAGACTATGTTTACTCAACAATATCTTTATCCTCTGTTTAGTCTGGCAAAGTAGCAGAAACATGTAAGTACAAATATGCTGTAAATTTAAAAAATATATACAAGTGTACTTACTGTGAGCCTCAACTGTAGAACAGTGTCCAATATCATGCATTCAGTGAATTTCATGTAGCAGGCCCCCACAGTTTAATGGTGGTAATAATAGCTTAGCCTCTCACCATGTAGGTTTGAGTCCTGCTTAGTCCTGATCGGGGCGAAGAAATTAATGTGGGAAGGTCTTCCAGCTGACTTGCGGTGTGCCGGTGGTTTTCCTCCACCAAAGAGCCGGACGTCGCAATAATAATATAATGTATTTCAACAACAACAACAAAAAAGCTGGTACTGACATTTAGCCAATATCTAATACATATAAGAACATCTTACCCATGTTCTGGGGTAATTTGTGCATAATTGCTGCATTAACCTATACTTTAGTTTAAGTGAAGGCTGTTTATAACATTACAGAAATTGTAAGACAGTACAAATTATGAAATTTATATATCAGTTAAAATGTCCATTATTTATTTATAAATAAGCATGGTGGGGATTTCAGCTAAAAATAGATATCGACATCAAGAGACAATTCTCCCCGAAGAACATTTAACATGATCTCAAAAGTAATTAGTCAGATGGTTTTCTTAATATATAAATAGCTACCACTGCAGCTTGGCTTGAATAGGAAATACATTTTAGTAAGGACCAATGAGGTGTTTTGCTTTACTTTTCACATGAATGTAGGGCATCAATGAACAAGATTTAACGGGATTTTTTCCTTGAACAATAATTTGTTTGATTGCATAAAGAAAAAAAGAATTGGTCCAAACTATTTGATACCACCTTTAAAGAATTCTTGAAATAACTAAAAGTTGGTAAGATCTCTATAAAATGATGATCAGTTGTGTCTTACAACATATTAGAACTTGTGTCCCAAAGCAGTAAATGTCTTACGTCATAAAAAATGATCAGTGAAAAATGAAACTAAAGGGCATTGTTTGTGTGTTTCTTATATTTCTAACCATGGGATAATAAAAGTATGAGTGCTTTACGTACTGATAAATTGATTTAACCTTCAAAAGTATGGCAAAAATTAAGTAATAATTAACATCAGGAATTCCTTTTAGTTGAATATGATAAATATGTAGTACAAATATGTATTAGTTGTACTGACATGTCTTGTCTGGAATATTGTGAACAACCTTCATGACCGAGGTCACAAGCCACAATAATCTGTGCCATCATGGTACAAAAAATGTCTGAATTTTTGTCAAACAAGATTATAGTGATAATTCATACCATTATATTTTTATCTTTTGCCGAAAACTGAGAAATGTTTTAAAAACTAATTGTTTTGATTTTATTACATTTAAGAAGAAAGATTGTGTGAAATACCCGGTACTTTACATTGGCACACACTTCAGTGTACTCTAGATTGATCTCCACAATGGTCACTTGTTTTTCAAGATGATAGTCACTCTGGTTACTGGAGCACAGTAAAATATAACTGGTGTGCCTAATGTGTGCTCGCTCATGTAATTGACATTTAAACAGATATGCAGGTAGAGGTAGCTTTTATTGTTCGTACTCCTAAGAATCAACTTAACGTGACTCATTCAATTATTACTCCTACTGTGTAGGGCGTTGGCTTGCGGATCGGGAGGTCGCGGGTTTAAGCCCCAGCCTGGTTAAACCAAAGACTTTAAAGTTGGTAGTAGTGGCTTCCCTCCTAACGCTCGGGGCTAAGGGTGCAGCATAGTGCCTGAATCATCGGTGTCAGTATAATGGACTGGCCGGGTTCTGTCCCTGGGCAGCTCATAAATGCCCCTGTGCTATAATGATAGAAATGTTGCTGTAGGGATCTGTAAAGATTGATGAAATCATATTGCTAAAAAAACAACATTTCTTCCCCTTTTCATGTGGTTCAAGGTCTTCCAGCAGACCTGCTGTGTATTGCTGGTTCTACCCAGACCATTGAAAATGATCAGGAATAGTCTGCCAGTTTTACCCCTTGTTTTTCTGTGTAAAGCATTCTCTTGAAAGCTGTTTTATTAAATCTTAATGGTGACTTTTTCTTATAAAGAAAATGCTTTCATGTCGATATCATGACAGTAAATCTGTCGGTGGAATTGATGTACCAGTACAAGCATTGAAACATACAAACACTAATTTTGTAATATTTTTTCTAAAAACTCTTGCACTGAAATTTTTGCAAATCGCCATTTGCAAAAGTTAAACATAAACAATTGCTCTCTTTACATATTTGCAAATGTTCATGAGCGCTGCCCTATTAGAAAAAAACAACCTCTTGGCAAATTGCCTTTATTAAAAGTAAAAGACTAACAATGGCTCTCTTTACATATTTGCAAATGCTCACGGGTACTGCCATATATAGGTAAATGTAGTTCCTAGAGCAAAAAACATGTACATTTGAGTGTAAACATTTTAAGAAAAAATATAATTTTACATTTTTTTTGCTCTCACTCAAATTTTTGGCAAAATGTTTTTTTTTTTAAAATGGCAGCACATATAAACGTTTGCAAATATGTAGTGACAGAATTTGTTTTATGTTTTACTCTTAAAAAGGGCAATTTGCCAAAAATTAAAGTAAAAGCATTTTTAGAAAAAAAATACAATTAATACAGTTCCCTATGGAACAATTTACAGCACTAGTTTTGTAAAATATAAATTTATGTTAGTTTTGGTCTCTCAGACAACATATAAATAAACTTTGTCTCTTCACCTGTATGGGGTGTTCAGAGCAGTTGTTGGATGTTTATTTTCCTAGAAGAAGCTTACCTGTGTGCTGTTTTCATTTGGCATATTTGTCACTTTTAAACTTTTAATTCCACACATGAACTGTGTCTGGGGAGGACCTCGAGGAGGTCCTTCAGATGACCTCCCATGCATCGGTGGTTCTAACAACCGGTAGATTATTTGCTGCCTACCTCCATCAGGACTACCAATAACAGGTTGATATCACTTAGTACGACCATTTTTGTTTTACTGTATTTAAAAGTTAAAAACAGTTGTATTTCAATACTATATCAATGTTTGTTTTGTTTTTGATTATAATTTATTGGATGGGTTAAATTCTGATGCTTTATGTTTTCTTTGTTGGGTTTACATTCTTATGCTAATCTCTTTCTAATATCTTTTACTTATGAGGACAGAATGCTTGATTATTGTTATGGTGTAATTTGAAACTTGTTTCATATTAAAACACAAAATTGTCAGTCTGAGAAAAATCTGAGTTTACTTAAGGTTTGACAAAAAACCACTTAAGTTTTTATTTCCATTAAAGGTCTTCAAGGCTTAAATGTAATTTTCTCCACCATAACATTTTAAATGTAAATAATTACACAAAATTTTAACTTTCATTGTTTGATTGCTGTGGTACAGTAGTAAAAGCTGATTTAAACTTTCATAAAATCTGCATCTGTTATTGCACATAATAACTACTGTAGTTAAAAAATAGGAGTATATCAATACTTCAAGAGCAAACATGTGACCTTTTTCTGAGGCCAAAGTGGAAGATTTTCACTTGCAAAGTGGGAAATTTGTTGTTGTTTTTTCATATAAGCAAAGAAGGAAGTTATCTGTTTCCAAGTAGAGAGATTTCTGAAAATGTGTAAAACATTTTCAAATAATTTTGAACCTTAAAAGTGGGAGTCGCAAGAGTACTAAGGTCATTTAGAGACTGTTTACACTAGACATTGTCTGTGGTGCATAGGAAACACGAAAAGTCACAGATGTGTAACTCCCTAGCACGTCACTGCATGGGTTCGAGTTACATTTGGGAAGAAAACTGTCATGTCGGGAGGTTTTCAAGCGAACATGCACTACGCTGGTGGTCCTTTACAGATATAATTCTGCGGTCTTTCTCCAGCAAAAATTAGTTGGAGATCAACAATATGACCATAACTGTGTCAATGCAATGAAACAAAGACAAAACAAAAAAATAACACAACTTTATAGCAACTGACTTCTGCCAACACCTCTTAGAAGAGTATTACAGGCAACGGTAATGCATTATGTGGTGTAGCAGGAACTGAACATGTCTTTGCTCACTTTATCTTTCCACTGACAAACCAGTCCTAATGCTAACCCTTACATGCCCAGCATCTTGGATGGAAGCCATTACTACCAATTTTGAAATCTTTGGTTTTATTACATTGGGGATTGAACCCATAGTGATTTGCCAGCAGATCCACTACCAGGCAGTGCAGTCAGTTTTTCAATGGAAAAGTGTGTGTATTTATTTCATGGACTTTTGGATATATGGACGGCTCAGTTAGGTTGCATCAGACAGTGCGTAATTATACTGTGCACAATTGATTATGTTTGTGCTTGGAAAAGCCTCTCAAAGGTAAATTGTTTGTTATAATTCTTTAACAGACTCCTTCAAATAACAATATAATTTAGGAGAGCATTTAGAAACTGTAGTTATGATGTCATTTGCCATGGTAACGAAAATGTAATTTTAAAAATCTGATAATAGAAAAAAAGTTGTTTGTAGTCTGTTCACTTATCATAACCAATGAGTATTCATCGGATATTTAGAAAGAGTTCACTAAGGTTGAAGAAAGTGTGAAGATATTTAGTGCAAAAATTGATAAAGTCTGTGCTGGGAATTCAGTCTCCACAGTGGTATTATTGTTTTTGGTCCAAAATAAATGATCTTTATGTGTGCCAAAAGCTTTCAAACTGATGGACCATTACTCTTGTGACTGTAATGCTATTATTACAGCTTTTCTCTTGAGTTACATATTGTTGTCTAGTTCTTTTAACAAGAGTTAAACTAGATATAATGTTCTTTTAACCTGTCAAATGAAAAAGTCGTGATTCTGCAAATGTCATTGCATCTGAAATGTCCAAGAGATAATCGTAACTTGGATGTTTTTACCAAGGAATTTCGATTGCAGAACTGATGACAGCCTAGAAAAGACTTGTGCTAAAATGAAGACAAATGGACCTTAACAAATACCTTAACCAGCATAGAGAAATTCAAAGTAAAAAAAGGGCCCTAACTGTGCCCAAATGAATTTTGAGTTTACCTGCCCTTTTGAAATCGGTTCTTTAATTTTTATTGGTGTTCTAAACAACTGTTAATTTCCATTTCTGGTCTGTATTATCTTTATGACATTATATTATCTACCAGTTGATTGCCATAGTTTGTCTGCAAGATCCTGTATAAATGCTTCTAAACAGTACAGTAGTGATGATCGCACACTTCAGCATTTTCTTTTCAATCTTCTTCTAGATAATATAATAAAATTAAATTTATTGTTGTAAATTGCTCCAGAGGGAACTGTATTATATTTTATCTTAAAAAGCTCACACTCAATTTTTCGGCAAATTGCCTTGTTCAAAAGTGAAACACAAACAATTGCTCTCTTTACATATTTGTAAACGTTCTTGGGTGCTGCCATATTAGAAATCAGCGCCCATGATGGTTTGCAAGTATTTAAATAAAGGAATTATTTGCGTTCAACTCTTGAAAAGGGCAAGTTGCAAAAAAAATTAGGCGTTTTTTAGAAAAATACAATTAAATTTAGCTTGTAAGACTTTTTTTCATGTAAATGTATTTAAAATATTACTTCTTTGAGATAAACCCTCTAAATGAATTTCATCATGATTATTTCCTCCCATCCCCTCTAAATATGTTTGACATATGAGGGTTTCAACCACCTGTTTTAAAATAGGTCACTCTTAAGCCCTTGCCAGTTTGAACCTTGATCTGTTATCAGAATTATCAGATATCAGGAAGATGTAGTCAGCAGGTGAGATATGTTTATAAAGATAATGAATGGAGTCCCTGCTGACTTTGTTGAGTTCAGGAACTATCTGGGTGTCTGTGTTTTTCAGTCTGGTTCCAAGTTATCTTGTATTTCTGGGAGCTCAGTTTTTTTTAGACTGGTTCGACATATTTTTTGCTATAAATATTAACGCTCCTGGATTTTTTATGTACAGGTTTTAAATATTTAGTACAGTTGTGGATTTTTGCTTGTTCTATAAATCACATACAGATCTGGAGTTTTGCTTGTTCCATATGTCATGAACAGATCTGGACTTAAACTTGTTCCAGGAATCCTGTTCAGGTCTGGATTTTCACCCATTCCATGTCTTGTATATGAACACTTATGGACTGGTTCAATTCTGTCCAATTTATTTTCAGTGTTTTATAACCTCTAGAACATTTTGGAAATTGGTGCCAGACAGTTACTAGTGTTGGATATAAATCAGTGAGTCAGTGATATTCTTTTTTTGTGTGAATAAAAGGTTGTTGTTGATTTAGTTTAGTTTAATGTGCCTTCAATGATAAAAGTAAAGGTTTTGCATCAATATTCGACAGTAGTTTAAATATATAGTCCAGAAGTTTTGCCAATTTATTCAAGTGTGAATCAAAGCTAATCATTTATTACTGCAAAAACTGTAGAAAATTTGTCATAATCATTGTTATGAAAAAGAACATTTGAAAAATTTATCTGTTGACTTAACATGTAGAGGTCTCTTGCATAATGAATCCGTCAACATTTCTGCAAGGCCTGTTTTCTGTACACACAATCACTTTTTTGTTAGCTATTGTAACCTATGGGGGTCTCTAAGGGACAAAACCCCCAAGTTCCATGTCTCTTGTGCAGTGATCATACAAGTAAAGGCAATATTAGTTGATAAATATGAAAGATTTGACAAGTTTGAAAGTTTATTAAAAATCAGCCAGAATGTTGTTCAGCCCATGCGGCAAATATAATACTACAAACAGGACAAAACATAACGGATGTGGAAATAATAATGCATAAATCTATAAACGAGTTGCATATCAAAACGATATATCTAAAATTTTACTCAATTTACAACAAAAACGACAACTAATATACTGACACAATGTCATGAATGATAGTAATCATTTGTAAAGTAATATTTAAAAAAACTATATCTTTTTATGAAATTGGCATTTATAATTCTAACATATGAACACTAAATATACATTCTAGAACTTGTGTCAAGTAATGTTATTAATGGTAAATTTTATGATTTTATTGTACATCTAATAAGTTTTTATACATAGCAGACAGTCAATAGTGAAGGTATGCCTAAACAACCTGGGGTGTGTTGTTTGTATTGGGTGGTCCATTATCAAGACCAGCATAAGCAAAGTATCTTTTATATATCCTAGAATAATATTTTGTGAAAGATTTAGCATTTATGGATCTTGTTACTTCAGATGAAACGCCTCAGTAAATTATTTATATTGATTCTTTCAGACATATTCATTTCCTTTAGTCAGGGTTTTCTTGAAGATCTGGAAAATGTTATGTGTGACAGGTGCTTTATTTTAGCATGCCATGATTCCTTAAATAATATAATACCATAAGGAATGCTATTGCTGAAACCTCTTCATCAATTCAGCAATGTGTCAAGAAATTTTCAGCATTTCTTCAGCATAACTGTGCTTTAATATTTGTACCTGTATGCTGAACTTAATTGAAATTTAAAATTGATATTCATAGATGCAATGGAAAAGCCCTTGGGTAAGGGAAAATTGTGTGGTTCCAAATGGCATTTATTAGGAAAAGAAAATTGACAATGAGTATACCATACATTTACTGTATAATATGCATACATGTGAACTGTCCCACTTTTGAAGGGAGACTCCCACTTTTAAGGTTCAAAATAAAATAAAAGATAATTGTTTTTTTTTACACATTATCAGAAACTAACTTCCTTTTTTGTTTATATGGAAAAAAAAATCTCCCACTTTGCAAGTGAAAATATCCCACTTTGGATTCAGAAAAAGTTCACATGTATGAATATGATAGAGGACATTTGTTGCTGTTTTTTGTTGCTGTTTTTTTTTACGTCCGGACTATTTCTCAGCAGCCACCAGTATTTTCCAACTTGGTGCTTGTATTAACATGTTTAAAGGACTCGTACAGCATAGCTCTGTTCTTTGCATTAAAACAATATAAGGAGCATAACTTGTTAGTGGAGATTCACATAATTTAAGCAAAGCAACAAGTGGTAGTTTGTATTTACCGATTTATAGCCCTTTTATTTAATTACAAATCTTTTCCTGTGTCCCCATAATACCCTGGGGAGCATTTATCAGTTTCACTGATGTCGTGTTTACTATTTGTTTTAACTGCATATTTTATTAGAAAAAAACACATACAAGTATAAAATTTATAATACTGATTTCTTTGTGTAGAATTTTGAGGTGATTTTAGGCAATTCAGTCGAATACTATTTTGATAGATTAATAAATCTGGCCCACTTAAATATAAAGGCAGACATAAAGTTGTATACCTCAGGAAATGTATCATTTTGCCACATTCTTTATTTGTTTAGATCTTGTTAGGATATTTATCAACAGTGTAATATTACATTATCTCTGCCTAGTGTAGCTTCAGACACAATGTCTGAGCATTTCTGTATTGCACATGGGACCTTAGAACAAGGGGGAATCCAATAGAAATATTAGAGAAGCACATTTATTATTACATTTTGGCAGAATTCCATTAGTTTCAATAGGAATGAAACATAAATAATTTCATGGTTTTGTAAGAATTGAAATTGGTTTCCTTTAAATGTTTGTGTTATTCTGTAAAACATTAAAAAACCTCATTGTTGAAAAATGACTTTTAATGTTCTTTTTTTTTTTTAGTTTTTTCTTCATGTTTAAATTAATGAGTCATGTTGTTATATACTGTTTTTAATTATTTAATTATTTCCTCAGTTGGGTTAAGATTTACCTGATAATAAGATAATATTAATAAAAATCTTGCTTTTTTTATTATTTCTTTTTGATGAAATAATAGATTTTTATTTATATATTGTCACTAATTTACCACTTAAGTAAGTTTTCTAATTGAGCAATATAATAGTCCTTTATTCTTTTGCTATGGGTGTTATTTATTGATATTTTTCAAAAATAATTAGCGAAAGAAAATCAATACACAGCAAAAAGAAAATGAATGAAATAATACAGCTGGTGTGAAGATATTGAATATTGCAGCAGCCGGCATTTATGTGTATAATGATGGAGATACTTTCACGATCAATATTTCCCCTCATAAAGTAGGCACTACTTAACTGTAAATCTGCCAAGAAAGAATTGATAATAGTGGAGATACAGATCAATCTGCTGTCACACTGAGTTTTCTGATCAGAATCTAAACTGACTGTTGTTGCTAATTCTTAACTATATCCATGTAGTTAACTTTTGCCTGCTCTTGTGTTTTTTTTCTTTTCTTACATCAGGATACAATAATGGTCATATTGGCAATGTACAGCTAATTGTTGGTAGAGAAAGAACCCCAAACGTTAGTTGGGGTAGAACCGCTTGAGGTTAACTTGAAAACTGCCGTATATGACGGATCCCGCCCCGACCAAGACTTGAATGTGATGAGGGGCTGTGGCATAGTAAGTTAATTGCCATAACAACTCCACCATGTTTTATGTGTGTGTTTTTTTTCCGTTGTTAAATGCATCACTGCAACCAATTCTGATCATTATAGTGACATCCAGCTGTTTGGTGGAGGAAGACCACTGGCTCACCGCAAGTCAGCTGGAAGACCTTCCCCAATTAAGTCCCTCGCCCCAGCCGAGACTCAAACCCATGCGGTGAGAGGCTAAGAAGTCAGAAGAGTTTCACATCAGCAACTCTAAGCTTCACTCCACCATGGATGCCCTTTAAATACTTTGGCAGTATATTGTTTATGCAGTTGAAAGTATATAAATAAGAATTGGTCTGGGTTATCTATATACCTATATCTGCTGTATTTGTTTATACTAGTAAATTATTAGTTTCCTTATTTCAGCTTCATAAATAACATATCAGATGGATATAAATCTTAAGCAACGGATAGTTTAGATCCAGACCAGTCTTTGATAAACATGGAAATTGGTTATATTTTGGGGTGTCTTTTTTTACATTGCATTAACACAATTATGGTCATATTGGTGATGTCCAGCTAATTATTGGTGGAGGAAAAATGCAGACTTATGTCTTGACCGAGACTCAAACCTACACAGTGAGGGGCTGAGGAGTTACAAGTCTGCAGCTGTAACCCCTCAGCCACGTGCACCTCTCCAGTCTGATGGATGAAAGGTAGAGTGTATTTTAGTTCATTCATGAAGACATGCAGAACAGACAGATCCTAATCAGAACTTACAGATCTTGATCCACATTATTTTCATGTGCAGGGCCTTTTTCTGCTTAACTGGCAACAATGTATTAAACGTAGCGTGACAAGATCCTTAAGCATAGCACACACAGTTACCTAAAATCAATATCAGCATCCACAAATAGGAATGAATATTGATTTTTTTTCTGACAGGTTATAAAATTGATCACATTTGCTACCTGTATTGTTTGGATAAAGGTGTTTTAGTGAAGTATTAGCTTTGTGCATTTTTGTGTAAAATAGTTGTGGTTTGGAGTTCTAGTTTATGTGCATTGTTAGAATGGAGTGAGTTGGTTGTCTGCCATGTCCCGTAGTGGATATTGTTTCAATGACTTTTTGAAAAATTTAAAGACGAAAAAGGAAGTTCTTGTTATGTGACTTATTACATTTATGAAGAAATATTATCTAAGGCAGATAATAAAGGTTAGCATATCATGAAATCTCTGGTTTTTATGTTTTTGAAGGATTTTAAACCTAGAAAATTCAATATTTGTTGCTTTATTTGAATCTTTTATAATATGTTATCTTTCAAGTTTGTATCTGATAATTTACATATATGAAATATATGTTATACACTATCCAGTTACCCCTATTTGTGGATAATCAGGCATAATTTCTGCCAAAACAAGTGTAACAGGAGTGGAAAAGGTGAGCCCCCCACTGGGATTCGAACCACACCAATACTAATTTGCAACAGTATCTCAATTTTGGGGCAGTAAAGCTTGTAAATCAAAACTTAAAATTCGTTTCAAATCTCTATATAAGAATGAATGGAATTCTTGCTTAAAATATACATCAACATCACAGCGGATGATGTGGATGAGCTAAAGCATAAGTGGTCTCGTGCTTTTCTTAGTTTAAAAGTAGCTAACTGTGCCGCGTGGCTCAGATAGGAAATACATGTTTGTAATGACGATTGTGGCGTTATGGTTCACTTTTCAGAAAGGTTAAGGACATCAATTAACAACATTTTGCAAGATCTGTTCAGGTAACAATGGTTTATTGAGATGTTTAATGAAAATATTTTGGGTCTTAATTTACTGTCGAATACCACCTTTAAGATACCATGGGTCCAGTCACACATGTGTCTGGAGTCTTTCCTTCACCATTTGTAGCTACACATCACCAATTGTGGCAGTATCTTAAATCAATAAACAATCTACATAATTTTATGAAGTATGATCCATGAGTGCTTGAAGCTGGTTGTTTAATTTTCCTTCTGTATGCAAATAAAATATATAAATATTGATATATTTCAGTTATATACATATGAACATATAAAGGAAAAAGAAGCTCTCCCATGACTCACCTTGAGTCTTCTCTTACCCTTTATTCTGTAACAAAAAATAAATAAGATTACACATACTTAATAAAACTGGTATCAAAAGAAGCTACCATAATTCACCCATATGAAATACTGTATCAAAATTTATCCTGATAAGAAATGACTTAAATCAAAGTTGTATAGGCCATGGATTAATTAGGGATTTACTTGCAAACGAGCAAACTTTGTGCTTCTGAAGCTTGGTGATTATGTAGGCTGGATTAAAGCCTTTGATGTTAGAGTTGATGAAAGGTCACCTTTGTAAACAAATACCAAACAAGGCGGTCACACTTACATGTACAACAACCTTTTACAGGAGGCATTCTGTATAATGAATAAGGTGTTAAACATTGTGGAAAAAGTACAGGAAATTATACAAAAGTAATATTTAATGAAGAAAATAATAATATTTTAATGCAAATATTTAAATAATGACTTTATAAACCTTCTTCACTTGAACTCATGCCAAGGGGTGGAAGGGTGGTGAGGTGTAGAAGGGTGGTGAGGGGTGGAAGGGTGATGGAGGGGTGGAAGGGTGGTGAGTGGTAGAAGGGTGGTAAGGGATGGAAAGGTGGAAGGGTGGTAGGGGTGTTGGATTGTTGGGTGGTGGATTTGAAAGACAACTTAAATTGTTTATGCCATGAGTACCCTGACAACTTTGCTCAACTAAATATAAGACTTATTGTTTGTCAGCAAAGAGACTTAAGGGTTGCTGGTAAATACAGTCTGTTCACTTGATTAAGTCATAAGTTAGAACTATAAAAAATGAAAACATATGTTACAAGAGTTTTCAATATTTTTTTAGATTTACGAATAATTTTTAGTACTTTATGAAAATCATTTTGCCTTTGATGTCAATTAACGCAATCATATCTTAGATATGGACTTTGATATAGATATAACATAGTGTAGTCAAAATCCATGTTGTCAGCCTAACTACTTTCTGTTAATTGTGATGCCTTTTTGGTCCATATTAATTTAGGCACATATAAGTAGATAATATTTATCCAATTTTGAAAATAGCAGAGATAGTGCAACTGCTCCACATAGGAATCTATCGGCCTAACAATTCAAGACCATTCCTATCTCCATGGTGATAGAAATTTGTTTCCATTTAAAGATTTGGATTGAAAGGTAGAGTCACACAGCTAAAATTCTCTTCGCAGTACAAAATCAACTCAGTGTTTACCATTCATTATATGTCCAGCCTGCCCATACTAGATGCAATTGTGATTATAAAATGGAACTCTAAATGAACTATGTATTTATAAATAAACCACCATTCTGGAGCGCATATTAAGACAGCATCCAGTGAAATGCGGTGCATTTGATTTAACCAGCAATATGGCAATATTGAATTCTACTGACTAGCATATTCTTGATACTTGACTCATAACCTTCTGGCTGTTTCTGCTTCATTGAAATCACAGTTGCATTAAGAAGAGGTGGTAAATTTAAAAAAAGTCATACATCTGTACTTATCTAGCATGGTTCTCATTGTCTTAAAATGTGATTACTCTGCTAACTATCCAAAGTGTTTGCAGTGCTTTCATTTAGACTTTAGTATTTGTCTGACATTTTGCTCATTAAAATATGTGGCCTGCTTCTTCACAATTTTTCTGCTGGAACCACATTGTACCTTTAAAAATATTTATTTTTAACTTCATCTTAAATGACTTACTTAAATAACATTTGCTTAGGCACAATATACAGTTTGTCTGAAGTAACTTTATAAAAGATCAATATTTCACAAAATATTTACATATCCTGGGCATATATGACAAACAGATTTTAAACAAGGCATTGAAACTTTGCACATGTTTGACTTGATAGTGGAAAGCCAAAAAGAAAAAATTGACTCATCAAGCTGTTCAAATATCTCTACAGGAATACTGCTTGCTCTGTACAGAAGAATTTTATAGACATATATTACATCAACCAGCAGTATTGACTGAACATGTACTTTATCAAGCACAAGGTACATGTGGACCGGCCGCAATAGCTCAGGTGGTAGAGCGTCTGCTTGCGGATGGGAGGTCGTGAGTTCAAACCCCGGCCGGGTCAAACCAAAGACTTTAAAGTTGGTAGTAGTGGCTTCCCTCCTAACGCTCAGGGCTAAGGGGACAAATTTACGCCTGACTCATCGGTGTCAGTATAATTTACAGGCCGGGTTCAGTCCCTGGGCACCTCATAAGTGCCCCTGTGCTATAATGATAGAAATGTCGCTGTATCAGCAAAAATGCCGGCTAATCCCATCCTAATCCCAAGGTACATGTGGATAGTAAGGGATGTCCCTCAGAAATTTTTATATATTTATAATACACGTAGGTAAATGAGAATGTGGTGGTGTAAGACAATCCAGCCAGGTAAAAAGGCTGTTAGATTTATAATATGCAAGTGACCCCTGCCCCTAAATCCCATTTGTCAGGTAATCAAGCTATTTATTTAAATACCATGTTTAATTACATTTATTATTAAAAAATCATGTCATATACTTCATAGTAATAAATGCTAAGTTTTGAGATAAGCACAGTTGTATAAATAAAAACACATGTTTGGTCTATATAAGATTCTGGCTTGGGGACAATACCTTTACTCAGTATTCTTGCTTGCCAACCTTTAAACATGTGTTGCTCACACTACAAGTTACAAGTAGCCCATTACCTTTCAGACATCTATATATGTACCAGACTGATAAGGGACATGCCATGTGCTTCAAATGGCGATCACATTTTCATTGCCTCTTGAAATGTTAAAAGCTACAGTGTTGATCTATGTGCTGGAAAAGTGCAGTGACAATAGGAATCATGTTTTGATTTGTATGGTTAATATTTTGATTCAATGCTTAACTTATAGTGGTGGATCTTAATTTGGGGTACTTGTGGTATAGTGGATGAGTCACCAATTTGTAACTCCTCTGACTGCTAAGTGCTTAGTCTAACCGCATGGGTTCGAGTCCCTTTCGAAGCAAAGGACTTTATGTGAGAAGGTTTAACAGCTGACTTGCAGTGTGACGGTGGTTCTACCCAGACATGTGTCTGAAGTCTTCCTCCAGCAAAAAGCCGGACATTGCTATAATGATCATAAATGGTCGCTGCAATGTATTTAAAAAAACAAAACAAAACAAAATGGATCTATATTGGGATAAAGATTATGTGAAAATTGAAATAAATATATATTTCTTTTTATTAATATTTGTATAAATGGTGGCGATGTGTTGTTAATCTAAATATTAGAATAACGGTACACTTATATGTACACTAACTGTTAAAAAAGTCAAATAGTCACCCCTGTATTTGCATTTTGATAGCACTATTTACACCATTAGGTTTAAATGGTCCTAGTGCAGTGTTAGATGAAATTAACAGAGATTTAATTGGTTTATATTTACTTACATCTCAAAGCTTCTGTGTCGGACTATATGTGAAAATCATGCAGTGACATTGAATATAAAGCTCATTTCTTCTCCTTTTTTTTAAATATTTATTGGCTATTTATTATATGAGGATTTGTATTTTACAGGTATATTGAAAAGAAGCATTATCATCAACATGTTTAATATTTCCACTTAATGAATGGTATATCAAACACGCACATACAGAAACATGAATCAATTAATAGTTTATTATATGTGGCTTTTTGCAGATAATTTAGGTTGGACAAATAGAAATAATCATTAAGTTTTATGTTCTTTTAGCATTGCGTTAGTCATTAATATTGTTATTGAAATAAATTAGAAGACACTGTTCACAGTGTAATTGGTGTTACAAAAAGACTAGATAAAAAAATTCTGTAAGGAATTGAGTTGGCCTTCCATTTCTGTCCAGCATTATTGAATACACAACTATTTATAGAGCCATGCCAATGAATGAGTCTAGTTTGGTAACACATGTGACAGTCCCATAACGCAGACTTAAAACAACATTGAAGAATCTTACTGTGTAATATATGTGGAAATGGTAACAGCTGCACCAGGAATCTTAAAGGGACACCCACTTTTTTTTTCTCAATATTTTACATTTTGAATTATTTTACAACACAGTACCTGACCTGGTAGCGAAAACGGTAAAGTATTAGCTCCAGGTACAGGAGGCCCCGGGTTCGATCCCGGACCATGACATACCAAAGTCGTTAAAAATAGTAATGGTATAGCTCCCTTGCAAACGCTCAAGCAATATAAGGGTAGTTCCACAACTTGTTGGCCCAGTGTCAGGATAATGTGACTGGGTGTGGTATCATGCCTGGTGTTCACGGCATGCTATACACAGTGAAGGCAGCACTATCTTTGCTTCAAGTGGACACCGTACCCAGATAACTGAAATATTACTGGTGGGACAATAAATCCCAATAAACATAAACATTTTACAACTTACAATTGGGTTGAAAGTAGCACTTGCAAAAAAATTATAAAGGGACACCTACTTTATTACATTTAATGTAATGATAATGAAAGAAACACTTTCAAAAGAATTGTAAAGTGACAAATGTTTTTGTCATAATAATACTGAAATTTAAAGTTTATCACATATGAAGTAAATGCTTATTTAAGACATTGTGTACTTCAAAGATTAAAGATGTAACCTCTCCATTTGCTTAGCTTCTCACCTTGTGGGTACAAGTCAGGTTTAGGGCAGAAGACTTAACATGTGACGGTCTTCCAGCTGATCTGCAGTGTGCAAGTGGTTCTACCCAGACTCTTGTCTGGGATCTTCCTCCACCAATATAACAGGACATCACTATAGTGACCATAATTGTTTGCTGCTGCGATGTATTAAAAAAAAAAACAAAAAAAAAACTTGTACTAAAAGTTGAAGAGATAGCACCTTTCACTGTAGAAATGCAGGACAGGGGCGGATCCGTTCAACTTTATCCCAGTAAATACTAGATATATATACACAGTAAGTGACCCTTTCGTCTAAGCAGTCAACAGACAAAGTTTACTTTAAAGGCTATTAATTTTTTTAAGCTTACATGTATGTGTTTTCACAAATCTACTCATTTACCAGGATGGTGGGGGGAATGCATGCCCCCTATTACCTCCCCGCCCCTCCCCTGGATCCATCCCTGATACGAGACTTTCACTTCAGAATATCATTTTGGATCTGTATAGTGTATGTTTGTCTTGGTTGGTAGTGTTATCTAACTGGAGTAATGTAATCTATGGAAATAACTTGCTTGGAAAAAGGTTTTGAGAATACTATGGTACATGATTTTTAAATAAGTTGTGTGATACACATATTGCGTACTTGCCATTTAATTGAATGCCACATGTATACATTGTGTTTTATTTACTTTTCTTTATATGTTCAGGTGGTGTGTGTAAATAAGAGAACTTAATCTTTGTTTTTTCTTCTTTTTTATGTTACAGTTTATCCACATTTTTGTATTTAGGGATTCTTTTTGGAATATAGTGTTTGAAACTATGCTTAAAATTGTATGACTTTTCATACATGTAAATCTTGTTAAAGATTTGGAAAACTCTAACAATAAGTTCAAAATATAAAATTTTAAACATGAAAATAAAAATAAATACTGGTGGCTATAGAGTGCAGTTATTAAATTTATGTATGTTAATTCCAACTTGAAATAAATTACATTGCATCTTTTTGATTACACTAATTGATCTTTTTTCCAAAGGTTATATTTTTCTTTAAGCTATTTTTATTTGACCTAAAAACTTAACTTGTCCCTAGGAATGTATATGTATATACAAGTATATACATTTATCAGATAAGCAAGGAAGAGTATGGGCATATGGATATATACAGTTCTGTTCTAAGTGGACTGTTGTTATTGAAGGAAGTTCTCCACAGAAGTATTGACATTCTGGTGCATAGAGCCAACATCAATAATTTAGCCGACCAGAAAGAATACCGTACTAGCTACATGTGTATGTGTGTTACCAGAGACTTTCCTGTATTGGGCAACTTGACTCTGCTCTTAGAGACTTGAAATAGCTTCGTGTCAAAGGCAAACTGTGCTGACTTGACCAGTTGATACAGAGCTGTTTTGAAAAAAAGGATTTCTTATGAGTAAAAGCTCGTTTGGAAAGGAGTTTTGATGAGTAGAAGCTCTTTTGAAAGGGAGATTCATAAAGGAAAAGCTCTTTAGAAACAGAGATTCTATGAGTGAGTTCTTTAGGAAACAAGATTAAAATAGACTCCCAGCTCATATTGTTATTAGACATTTTTGTATTTGACATTAGAAGCTTGCGTGCTTGTGTACAGTCATTTATACTCGGAAAACTGTTGATAATTCACCAAAAGAAAAACAGCAAGATGGCCAGTTTAAGGTAAGACTTTTAATTTGTTCCATTCGTCTTTGTTCACTAATTTTTATTCATGACCTTGACATAGTCAATTGACTATAAGGGTCATCTTTTGATGAATAAGTGTCTTAATTGATAATTTCTTTCCTTGACATAGCAAATTGACTGAATTATGTCTATTACTTGCTTTAATTAATTCAGTTTTTTTCATGACTGTTACAGTGCAAATTGACCGCTAGGGTCACATATATTAATTACCTGTCTTCAAGATAATGTAGATTGGTTGTATAGCAGTTGTTAATTAAGATAAGTTAACTATTTAAATGAGATGAGTGTACAATGTATACATGTACTCAGATGAGCGTTGTACTGTTGCATCAGGGGTCTCCAATTACATAGTGTTAGAGTCACCGGCTTGTAACTCCACTGACAGCTTAGCTTTAAACAGCATGGGTGCAAGACCTGATCAGGGCAAAGGACATAATGTGGGAAGGTCTTCCAGCTGTCATGCAGTAACACCAGCTGTCCTTCAGTCACAAAAGCTGTACTGCAGTTACAGCAGTGGATCAACCCAGATATTTGATTGAGGAAATTTTCCACTAAAATAGCTGGATGTCAGTAAAGTGATGATTATTGGTCGCTGCTTATAATGTACTTCAAAATAAAAAGAAAACTGTATTAAAATGACTTTTAATATGTTAACCTGTTTTCACTTATAATTCACATTTTTAACCTGATAGATTTTTATTTCTACGCACATATTTTAGTTTTAACCTGGTTATATTCTATTATCGTTAAAATGTATTAGGCGCTGTATGACCTATCAAGGGTTGGTGTGCTGTAAAACCCAAAAAACAAAATACAAATACAAATGACTTTTACTGGCTTTTTTCAGTGATGTTATGTTTCATGTTCATTTTGAAATACTGGACATTTTTCCTTTTTATTAGACTTGTGGTTACAAAATAATTGCATATAATGATAAAATTTAGGAATCCATTGAGATATTCAGGAAGCACTCACTTATCAGAATTACCGTACTTGAAACACATCTGTGTAGGTCAGAATATCTTTTCTTTCCTTAAACGTAGTAACTGATAGTTTGGACCAAAGAAATGTTTCTTAAAAAGGTCCTGCAAAATGCTAATACATGATTTATGCTGTTTTACATTTGTAATTATGTTACAAACTACCTTCACTTAAACTAACGTATAAGTTGATGCTTCAAATTTTGACCAAATTCTCCAGAACAGACTGAAAAGGGGTTAGAAACTGTTACATGTATTAAATATATGCAAACTGTGAGATACCACCTTTAAGGTACATGTATATGAGATGACTTATAACTCCTTTGATTTCATTGTCTCTCCCTGTGTGGATTTGAGTTCCGATTAAGCTGAAGGGCTTCATGTCAAGTTTCTTTTCAGCTGTCCTGCGGTGTGCCATTGGTTCTACCTAGACATTTTTAGGCGTCTTCCTCCACCAAAAATTCCTGTATGTCGCCATAACTAACATTAAGGTTTCACTGTAATGTATTTCTGAAAAACAACAACACCAAACACCGCACAAACAAACATGTACATGATTTATCAGTTCTATTGTCATATGTTTGTAAACGATTGTGCTCTCTTTCTTTGTAATTCCAACACCTAGGGTTATTTGATACTTCACATTTATCAAAGATCAATACAGTCTTGTTTGTTTCTTGTCTTTCAAGTCTTTCTTTCCATGTTGTAAAGAGAAAATTCAATGAATTTTAAAAGCATTATACGTACCTGTACTCAACTGTACCCCATGGCCCATCTTAGTTATTTTATGTCATGTCACTTAAACTAAGAAACTTTGAAATTAAATGTGCAGATTGCTAATTCTATTAAGATTTGTTTAATAAGGAAAAAGAAATAAATAAAAAAATATATATATATATTTATATGGAAATACTTCAAAATTTAAAGAAATGTCTTAGTACAAATAAGATTATTTACCATAAAAAGCTTACGCATTTGACACACATGGGCTTCCAATATTAGGTAAATATCAAAAATCCGATAATCGGACCACTCTCTCTCTATGTGACCAAAAGATTTAAATGTGCCGTGAGGTACATCTTTGTACTCCTTGGTCTGTGTTATGTAAAAAAGTTTTTTAATTTTATTTTAAACATATTACAATGTCATTGTCATGTTTTGATGGAAAAATCCAGTAGAGGTACATGAGGGGACATAAAAAAAAACTGCACTTTTTGTGAAATCATATATAAATTGTTAACATCACAATTCCAAAGCATAAGTACCATTTGATTTATGAAAAAAGGCCCTATTACAATTTGTCTATTTGTCACATCTGTCACAAAGTGGCTATGTCTCATTGACTCAGGTTATCTGATTGGTCTGGTCTAGGAAAGTAGTAGTGTTATTGGCATAGCCTACAAGCTGTCAATTGCTCAGACTGTGCAAGAGCAATTTGCTGTAACCACCTGAAAATTTAAATGTAAGGTTTGGCAAGCATATTCACAGATTTTGTATGATTCACTTAGAAATAATTGTCTCATATCCAGAGTTTCAATTTTATGACCTGTTGCCATGGTAACTCAAAATAAAATATTTGTCTTAAAAAAATACTATTTTCTGGGGCTAAACGTTCCCTGAATTGGGGCATTTGGTTGTGCAATAATATATTTATTTAATTAAAAGCGTTGTACCTGAGGGCTTTATTGATCATTGTCAGGATTATTACAAATCTGTGTCCAGGATATTTTTTAAGCATATCATAAGATGTTACAACAAAAGTATCACTTAAACTGATTGAGTCTTGGCTGATCTCACTGAGGTAAAAACAGCACCTTGTGGTGCAATCAGTAGAGTGTTGTTTTTTCCAGATATTGGTTAAAACCTCGACCATGACCTACCAAAGTCAGAAAAAATGCTAGTCACATGGTTCCCTAGGTTCTGTTCAAGCAACTATCAGGATAGTTCCTCAACTTGTGGTTCAGTGTCAGGATAATGTTACTGGGCGTGTTATCATGCCATCTGTTCCTGGTATGCTATATACACAGTAAAGGCAGCTTCAAATGGACACTAGCTGTCTCTGGACAACTGAAAGATTGTTGCTGGGACAGTAAATCCAAGAAGACATAGTAAACAAAACAAGTATCCCTGAGTTTAATTGAGCATTCATATTTTTTACAAGTTACTGTCACATATTCAAAGGATTTAGCCATAATTCAACTTGATTGCAAATTCAGAAGTGTAAAAGAAACCATTGCTGGAGAGAATATAATTCTAATACATCTGTAATTATGTTTTGTTTTAGTTGTTCACATTGTTAAATTAATTTCAATAATCTAAGGTAAGGTATATCTCATTTGATGGACAGCCAACCACAAACAATCTTAGTGACATTTTGTGAAACCTAGTATTACATGTCACAGTAAATCTAAAATAGCCTTATTTGCTGCCTATAAGTACGAAGCAGCATTTGATAAATTTTATTATCTGATACTTTCGCATGAACATAGGCACAGTTCATCAAGGGAAATAATAAGTGCTTCATCTTTTAGCTAAGTATTTGGGGGTTGCTTCCCTTGCTTGATACATGTACATAACAATCAAGACATCAATCATATTTAATGGTATTACCCAGACACCATGTCAGGCTCATTAATCTTTCTTCTCATTCATTCTTTTTAGCAGTGTCATTTTTATTTTTGTCTGTGTCATCTTTGTTGTTTCATTTCATTATGACGTCTGGCACCAGTCATCAGTGCAAAAAGATGTATTGTAATTGACAGTATGGCACATTGTTTTATTAGTGCCAGATCTATTTTTTAAGAGTAATAAACTTGTTTACAAGCATTGAAGTATGGCTTCACTTGTCCGTTCATCTAAATGTATGCACTATTTTAATTAAATTTCACCCTTTACTGCATAAGAATGGAGTTGATGATAACATCAGACTGATGTCTATGATTCTGATGCGAGTGATTCAGCTAGTGATGATGATGATGATAATAATGATGATGATGTAAAATGATGGTGATAACATCTGGCTGATGTTTATAATACAGATGCTGTGACACAGCTTGCGATGATGATGATTATTATTATTATAATGACGATGATGTCAAATGAGGATGATAAATAAAATGATGAGCTTAATGAATATTGTAAATAATGATATTACATTTGCTGTTGCTGCCGCTGATAATGATGAAAATTATGAAATAAATGAAAATCATAGGGTATATTTTGTAGTGAATAAAAATTGATGGGTTGACGGAAGACTATTCTAACTAGGTTTTTTATATTTTACAGAATAATTAAAACATTGTTATGTTTTTCCCATGGTCAAATAAAAAAGTCCTTTTTTGTTCTTGTTTTTTAATAAAACAATATTTTCTCGCATGTGTTTTTAAGACTTAATTAATCTTTGTTAAATACATGTATTTATATTACAATTGTTTAAAGATAGCCTAGTTTTGCCTCTGAATTATGTTAGAATAGTCTTCCATTGACCTGTCAACATGTGGACACTGAAGTTTATTATAGATTGTTTGATATTACACAATGTATCAAACAGGAAAATTAAGCACTTTTACACAATACATGAGAAATGATTTTAGCTTGTTTTTGCTTTGTTATATTTAAGTATAATTCAAATAGACTGATCTGTCCTATAAACAGGAAAACCAATAATTGTCAAAAGTTAAAGAATAATTCATATTATTAGATGTTTAAATTAATCCGTGTTTGAATCAATGCAATTAAAGTGTCCATTTAAATAATTTATTCCTGCCATGATTTAATATCAGCTGTTTATGACTTGAATCTGCTCCATGGCAAGTATAGTCACATATATTCATAAGTTAATGGGCTTTATTGTTGCAATTAGAGAACATAATTGTGCAATCTCATTAAAATCATATCCTAATTTCCCTCATCTACTGTCCGTGATTAGGATCTGACTACATCGCATAAGAGGTCGTGTCAAAATGACCTTTGTGTAATTGAATATGCATAGACAAGTGCCCGTATTTCGACCAATGCAATCGCTCCTTTCAAAACTACTATAGAATCCTTCCCGATACATCAGTCAACACATACCACTTTTTAAACCGCTGAATCAGCCATCCTTTCTATTGGCATGCATTAATTTTTACACATTTTGTTCAATCAACAATTTATCTATCGGTATCTACCATAACATTTCATAATTCCATTTTTAAGTAGAATACGAAAGGATTTTCAACGCAACCCACTGCGAAAACGCTTTCGTTATCCGCCATGACAATTGCAGCGAGCGAGTTGTGAATGTATTTACCAGTGTTACTAAAATATGGATTTCTAGTTCAAAACTTCTTTTTGTTGGATGGTTTATACATATTTGTAGAGGTTATATATGTCTCTTTTGAAATATGTAAAGTTAAGTTTAAGAATGTGTGTAGATTGCATGCAATCACGAGTTAAACGCGACCCTTTACCATTAAAATTTTATAGCGTGTAGAACGTTGCTCGCAGTATACCACAAGATTTTGTTGCCGAGAATTTCATTGGCTACTGAAAAGGTCAATTTGAGGTGAACCGTAATGGGAAGTCATCAGATCCTATTACGCGTAATACTGGAGCTGATTTTAATGAGATTGCATAATTGTGTAACTTGAAATGATAAATGTTATTAAAAGTGGATACAATTCATCAACACATTGATTATACAGCAACTTTGTGATTGATGTATTGTATAAGACATTTTTGGCTAATTTGTTTACATAAATATTTTTCTTTAATAATTTATGCTAAATTGCCTATTAATAGGTAGGAAACATCACTCATATTGATAAGTTTTGTTTGCAAAGTTTGCATTAATGGAGGTTGTGCTCATAATAAAATGCTGTTTTGTCAATGCTGTACCCTTTGCTGCTCAATGACTCCTAATCACTACCATAGCAGCTGCTGCACAGTGACTCCTAATCACTACCATAGCAGCTTCCGCTCAATGACTCCTAATCACTACCATAGCAGCTGCTGCACAGTGACTCCTAATCACTACCATACCAGCTGCTGCACAGTGACTCCTAATCACTACCATAGCAGCTGCTGCACAGTGACTCCTAATCACTACCATAGCAGCTGCTGCACAGTGACTCCTAATCACTACCATACCAGCTGCTGCACAGTGACTCCTAATCACTACCATAGCAGCTTCCGCTCAATGACTCCTAATCACTACCATAGCAGCTGCTGCACAGTGACTCCTAATCACTACCATACCAGCTGCTGCACAGTGACTCCTAATCACTACCATAGCAGCTGCTGCACAGTGACTCCTAATCACTACCATAGCAGCTGCTGCACAGTGACTCCTAATCACTACCATAGCAGCTGCTGCACAGTGACTCCTAATCACTACCATAGCAGCTGCTGCACAGTGACTCCTAATCACTACCATAGCAGCTGCTGCACAGTGACTCCTAATCACTACCATAGCAGCTGCTGCACAGTGACTCCTAATCACTACCATAGCAGCTGCTGCACAGTGACTCCTAATCACTACCATAGCAGCTGCTGCACAGTGACTCCTAATCACTACCATAGCCAGCTGCTGCACAGTGACTCCTAATCACTACCATAGCAGCTGCTGCACAGTGACTCCTAATCACTACCATAGCAGCTTGCTGCACAGTGACTCCTAATCACTACCATAGCAGCTGCTGCACAGTGACTCCTAATCACTACCATAGCAGCTGCTGCACAGTTGACTCCTAATCACTACCATAGCAGCTGCTGCACAGTGACTCCTTAATCACTACCATAGCAGCTGTCTGCACAGTGACTCCTAATCACTACCATAGCAGCTGCTGCACAGTGACTCCTATCACTACCATAGCAGCTGCTGCACAGTGACTCCTAATCACTACCATAGCAGCTGCTTGCACAGTGAGCTCCTAATCACTACCATAGCAGCTGCTGCACAGTGACTCCTAATCAACTACCATAGCAGCTAGCTGCACAGTTGACTCCTAATCACTACCATAGCAGCTGCTGCACAAGTGACTTCCTAATCACTACCAATAGAAGCCTGCTGGCACAGTGACCTCCTAATCACTACCATAGCCAGCTGCTGCACAGTGACTCCTAATCACTACCATAGCAGCTGCTGCACAGTGACTCCTAATCACTACCATAGCAGCTGCTGCACAGTGACTCCTAATCACTACCATAGCAGCTGCTGCACAGTGACTCCTAATCACTACCATACCAGCTGCTGCACAGTGACTCCTAATCACTACCATAGCAGCTGCTGCACAGTGACTCCTAATCACTACCATAGCAGCTGCTGCACAGTGACTCCTAATCACTACCATAGCAGCTGCTGCACAGTGACTCCTAATCACTACCATAGCAGCTGCTGCACAATGACTCCTAATCACTACCATAGCAGCTGCTGCACAGTGACTCCTAATCACTACCATAGCAGCTGCTGCACAGTGACTCCTAATCACTACCATAGCAGCTGCTGCACAGTGACTCCTAATCACTACCATAGCAGCTGCTGCACAGTGACTCCTAATCACTACCATAGCAGCTGCTGCACAGTGACTCCTAATCACTACCATAGCAGCTGCTGCACAGTGACTCCTAATCACTACCATACCAGCTGCTGCACAGTGACTCCTAATCACTACCATAGCAGCTTCCGCTCAATGACTCCTAATCACTACCATAGCAGCTGCTGCACAGTGACTCCTAATCACTACCATACCAGCTGCTGCACAGTGACTCCTAATCACTACCATAGCAGCTGCTGCACAGTGACTCCTAATCACTACCATAGCAGCTGCTGCACAATGACTCCTAATCACTACCATAGCAGCTGCTGCACAGTGACTCCTAATCACTACCATAGCAGCTGCTGCACAGTGACTCCTAATCACTACCATAGCAGCTGCTGCACAGTGACTCCTAATCACTACCATAGCAGCTGCTGCACAGTGACTCCTAATCACTACCATAGCAGCTGCTGCACAGTGACTCCTAATCACTACCATAGCAGCTGCTGCACAGTGACTCCTAATCACTACCATACCAGCTGCTGCACAGTGACTCCTAATCACTACCATAGCAGCTGCTGCACAGTGACTCCTAATCACTACCATAGCAGCTGCTGCACAGTGACTCCTAATCACTACCATAGCAGCTGCTGCACAGTGACTCCTAATCACTACCATAGCAGCTGCTGCACAGTGACTCCTTATCACTACCATAGCAGCTGCTGCACAGTGACTCCTAATCACTACCATAGCAGCTGCTGCACAGTGACTCCTAATCACTACCATAGCAGCTGCTGCACAGTGACTCCTAATCACTACCATAGCAGCTGCTGCACAGTGACTCCTAATCACTACCATAGCAGCTGCTGCACAGTGACTCCTAATCACTACCATAGCAGCTGCTGCACAGTGACTCCTAATCACTACCATAGCAGCTGCTGCACAGTGACTCCTAATCACTACCATACCAGCTGCTGCACAGTGACTCCTAATCACTACCATAGCAGCTGCTGCACAGTGACTCCTAATCACTACCATAGCAGCTGCTGCACAGTGACTCCTAATCACTACCATAGCAGCTGCTGCACAGTGACTCCTAATCACTACCATAGCAGCTGCTGCACAGTGACTCCTAATCACTACCATACCAGCTGCTGCACAGTGACTCCTAATCACTACCATAGCAGCTGCTGCACAGTGACTCCTAATCACTACCATAGCAGCTGCTGCACAGTGACTCCTAATCACTACCATAGCAGCTGCTGCACAGTGACTCCTAATCACTACCATAGCAGCTGCTGCACAATGACTCCTAATCACTACCATAGCAGCTGCTGCACAGTGACTCCTAATCACTACCATAGCAGCTGCTGCACAGTGACTCCTAATCACTACCATAGCAGCTGCTGCACAGTGACTCCTAATCACTACCATAGCAGCTGCTGCACAGTGACTCCTAATCACTACCATAGCAGCTGCTGCACAGTGACTCCTAATCACTACCATAGCAGCTGCTGCACAGTGACTCCTAATCACTACCATAGCAGCTGCTGCACAGTGACTCCTAATCACTACCATAGCAGCTGCTGCACAGTGACTCCTAATCACTACCATAGCAGCTGCTGCACAGTGACTCCTAATCACTACCATAGCAGCTGCTGCACAGTGACTCCTAATCACTACCATAGCAGCTGCTGCACAGTGACTCCTAATCACTACCATAGCAGCTGCTGCACAGTCACTCCTTATCACTACCATAGCAGCTGCTGCACAGTGACTCCTAATCACTACCATAGCAGCTGCTGCACAGTGACTCCTAATCACTACCATAGCAGCTGCTGCACAGTGACTCCTAATCACTACCATAGCAGCTGCTGCACAGTGACTCCTAATCACTACCATAGCAGCTTCCGCTCAAAGACTCCTAGTCACTACCATAGCAGCTGCTGCACAGTGACTCCTAATCACTACCATAGCAGCTGCTGCACAGTCACTCCTTATCACTACCATAGCAGCTGCTGCACAGTGACTCCTAATCACTACCATAGCAGCTGCTGCACAGTGACTCCTAATCACTACCATAGCAGCTGCTGCACAGTGACTCCTAATCACTACCATAGCAGCTGCTGCACAGTGACTCCTAATCACTACCATACCAGCTGCTGCACAGTGACTCCTAATCACTACCATAGCAGCTGCTGCACAGTGACTCCTAATCACTACCATAGCAGCTGCTGCACAGTGACTCCTAATCACTACCATAGCAGCTTCCGCTCAATGACTCCTAATCACTACCATAGCAGCTGCTGCACAGTGACTCCTAATCACTACCATACCAGCTGCTGCACAGTGACTCCTAATCACTACCATAGCAGCTGCTGCACAGTGACTCCTAATCACTACCATAGCAGCTGCTGCACAATGACTCCTAATCACTACCATAGCAGCTGCTGCACAGTGACTCCTAATCACTACCATAGCAGCTTCCGCTCAATGACTCCTAATCACTACCATAGCAGCTGCTGCACAGTGACTCCTAATCACTACCATAGCAGCTGCTGCACAGTGACTCCTAATCACTACCATAGCAGCTTCCGCTCAAAGACTCCTAGTCACTACCATAGCAGCTGCTGCACAGTGACTCCTAATCACTACCATAGCAGCTGCTGCACAGTGACTCCTAATCACTACCATAGCAGCTGCTGCACAGTGACTCCTAATCACTACCATAGCAGCTTCTGCACAGTGACTTCTAATCACTACCGTAGCAGCTGCTGCACAGTGACTCCTAATCACTACCATAGCAGCTGCTGCACAGTGACTCCTAATCACTACCATAGCAGCTGCTGCACAGTCACTCCTTATCACTACCATAGCATCTTCCGCTCAATGACTCCTAATCACAACCCAATGTTTGAAGCATCATAATATACTTTAATTTACAGTAAGATTTAGAAAAACGGTTCGTAATTTTAATATTAAAATTATTATTGGTGGAGGACAACATTAAACAAATGTAACCAAACTTGATAGCACAATACGTAGAGTGTTGGCTCCAGATACCCGGAGCCTTAGTTCAGACCCTGAATGAGATATACCAGTCATTAAAAATGGTAGTGATATAGCTCCCATTTTAACACTCAAACAAATACAAGGGTAGTTCCACGACTAGTTGGTCCAGTGTAAGGATAATGTGACTGGATATGGTATCATGCCTGGTGTTCAGGACATGCTATACACAGTGAGAGCAGCACTCTATCTGCTTCAAGTAGACATTGTCTCCAGATAACTGAAATACTGTTGGTTGGATGATGTAAATCCATGTTGGAAGACCATGAATGTTTTTGTCACAACTAGATTAGTAGTTTGAGGACATAAGTATTTTTTGTCTTGCTCTTTTTTTTGTTTTACTCCATTCTTGAAGAAAAAAAGTGGAGCTATTGTCCTGACCCTTTGTCATTTGTGTTAACATTAGTTTTAGGTCCATTGCACAAAATCAGCTCAAAATATTCTATTGGAATAAATGTTTACTATCAAAATGAGAACCCACTTCAGAAAGGACAGGTCCTATTCTAAACTTGTTTGCTTCCTAAATGATATTGGTATTCTTAAATTATGCACATATAATCTTTTATTATCCTTACCTTTTCTCAGTTATAATACACTTTTTAACCTTATAGATTTATATTTCTACCTACGTATTTTAATTTAATCTAGTTATACTTTATTTATGACACCATACGACCTATCAAATGTTGGTGTGCCGTAAAACCCCAAATAACAACAACAAAAATTAAAACACCAGGTAACCCTCACTTTTTTTTATCAGAGTTCTTTTTTATCAACTCTCATATCCTGGGCACTGAGGAAGAATTGCTCACTCTATGGAAACCTTTACATTAGAGTGACACAATAATATTTATTATAGCCACACATATTTGGCATCATTTATTAACAAAATTTCTTTGTTTTGTTTTGAAATACATCGTAGCAACTTATTATGATCATTACCATGATGCCCAGCTATTTTGGTGGAGGGAAACCCCAAACAAATCTTTGGGTAGAACCACCGGCGCACCACAGCTCAGCTGGAAGACATTACCACATTTAGTCCCTTGACACAGACGGGACTCGAACCAATATGGTGAGAAGCTAAGCAGTCATAGGATTAAGTCGGCAAGTCTGCCACCAAACCATGTGCACCACCTAACAAAAGTAGCGACGATATGGGTCTAGAAATTAACTCATTAAAAATGCTTGAAGGTTTTGTTTATGCATTCAAAAGTGAAGAATTAAAATGAGCTTATTAAAATTGATATGCATACTGATAAAGGAAAACTCTTCCTTGTCCAAAAACTTGTTCAGTTTGTAGCATGTTGAATATTAATAGGACAGATATTGAATATTAAATAAACAGTTCTTGGTTACAGTTCATTTCTTCCCCATTATTTTTTTACATATTGATAGGAAAGAAGTATGTTGTCATTTCTCTCAAAGGGAAGAAGTCATTGAACTATTATCAGAAGTGTCACTAAAAAAAACACAAAAAAACAGAATCCATAAATGAATATAATATTTTCTTTCATTTTCATTTTGAATACATTCGTTTATAGTTTTAAAGTAAACAACTTATGTAACTTAACAAGCAAATCTAGCTTTCTTAATATATATTGTCACAATAATATACTTCTTCTTGATCTACACTCACATAAGGTGCCCAAGTGCCCTATTCCCAGACTTGTCGACTCCGTGCAACGTCTCAAGTACTTCTCCCTAAGTATAGTTTATGAATGTATCTACATCTTGAGCTAGGTTCTGTTTTAGACTAAGGGTCTAGTTGAACAATAGACGGCCACATCTGTCGAAGAATTGCTTTATTTTACCAAAGCCTTTGACCGTATAGTATTTTGGTGAGCTACCATTGTAGTGGATCTGAGCCAGACTGTTTAATAATAGGTTGTCTTTTTTCCTTTCGGAAACATGATATAATATCCTTCAGTAAGTGATACAGTAGTTCTATTGTGTACTGGTTAGAATGGGGTTGTACCATGATAGGGTACATCTAAACAGGTTGAGCATGAAAATAAAATATGACCAAGACATCTAGTGAAGATCCAGATCAGCAGTCTTTGACGAAAAGTTGTAGACCATGATGCAAGCCCACACTAATTCTGTTGATTCAGAATGGTTCAATGGACTGATTTCAGAAGATTTTGCTTACATGGTCCAGGTTGGTGGACTTCAGGTTTAGTGTTTTTAAATTTCATTCTGTTGTGCCCATGTTTGAGTGGTAGTGTTGCTGGTAATTACTCTGACTGATCAGCCTCTCATCACCTTGGTTCAATTCCCAATTTGAGCGAACAACCTAATGTGGGAAGGTCTTCCAGCTGACCTGCAGTGCACTGGAAGACATATGTCTTCTGAAGGATTTTTCGTCCAAGAATCAGCCCAACAAACAACTAAAGAATAAGTATGAATAAATAACAAATTCATGTAATAGGTTAGGCATTACTTTGTCAGATAGTTTAGTGAGACCTGCCTACCATTGACACCTCCCACAGTTGGATATAGTGATCCCAGACACGGACAATTATCTGCTATAATAACTGTTCAGTGTTGTGGGCTTCATTGCCCTTGTTTATTGTAGTTTAGTAAATGGACCCATATACGTGTATCCACTGCAAATTCAAGGTTTTAACTGCTGCTATTTTTTACAGAATGATTCATAGAAAAAATGTTAACATAAAAAGATAAAATATTTGATTATTATCAAATCAGATGTATATTCTTGTTAAAGAAAGCGTCCCTTTTTTTGTGGAAAAGTTTAAAAAGTGCCAACTAAACCAATTTGTTCTGGCTACTTAAAAATTGATACAAACATGTGCGACCTTATCCTCCTAAATATTGTTGTTTTTAATGTAAAAAGGGTCTCCTGATTCCTTAAGTGGATCACATGCTTCTAACTATCATGTACTGGTGATTGTGTGTCTCCGAGCCACTTCAAAGGGAGGTGACTCCACTTCATTTCTAAGTGGTTTTTTTTGCTAAAATGGTTTTTACTTTTATTATTATCTGTTTATTATACATTGACTTGCATTTTCCAATAAAGAAATGCAGAAAAATATGCAGAAAAACAACAACATTTGACGTTTAATAAACCTTGTAAAAGAATTAATGCCAATTTACTTTTTCAAAATCTGATTACGTAAAATATTTAATATTTTATTTCCATTATTATATGGTATGTTTATATTAAGTTCCTGAATGTTAATAATTAATGGTATTTCAAAGACTATTCAACGGTGTTAAAATAGAACTGGCTTTAATATGTGGATGTTTTATTGTTATGTGCACATTGCATCATGGGTGTGAACACACTTTGCATGTAAGTGTTGTGAAAAATTGTAACTTGCAAAGTGTGACGTACAATCAAAACCTATTTATGCAGTGTTAGACAGTTAAGGTAAGATTATCGCCTGCGGTTTTAAAACCATTCTATTGACATTTGAGTGATCTATAGTGTCTGGCTACATTATGGGGCTATATTCAGTATATTTTATTGGTTTTTGCCTGAAGTGACGATATAAAGACTATGGTAGATTATTTGAGTCAAATGGCAAATATCCCAAAGTTTAATATACATGTATGCTAAGGGTTACCTGATAACATTTACTTTAAGCATATATGGTTCTGCCTTCACTGTGATAGCATGCATAACATTTGACCATAAACCCATTTATTGGGGAAGTTTAAAAAAAAGGTATCAAAGAACATTAAAAGTTTATCTTATTTTATTATGTTAAGACAAAAAAAACCACATAACATTTTTTTTATACAACTGGTAAAAAAATGGAGTGTATATGTGTGTGTGGTGTGTGTGGGGGGATTCAGATTAGGATTATGAAGGTTATTTTGTTCCAAATTTGATTATTTATTTAAGAATGAAGAAAAAAAAATATTTTGTTCCCATTGGGAATATGTCCAGATAATGGCTGTTTTAAACAATTTGGCCACGAATAAAATATTATTATTATTATTATTATTATTATTATTATTATTATTATTATATACATGTAACTGTCAACAGTGACTTACACCGTTCTGTTAAACATAAAATAATCTACATGTTCCTACACCATTTAAGCCAGGGAAGCTTAACCCATCAGGGACACCATCTAGCATAAATAAGAACTGTTTTATCTGAATAGCTCACCATACTGTACATAACCGGCTATGTTATACCACAGTGTCACACTCATACAGTCAGTTTGTCATGGAAGGAAGGGTTGACAGACAACGTTTTGTGTTGCTGTGCCTTCAGCTTAAGTCAACTTGATCTATAAACCTATTGAACTGTTAGACAGGATTGTGACTTCATTTGTTGGCTTAGGAGACATCAAGTTTTACATTACTGTTATGGTACTTGTGATAATAATACAGTGAAATGTTATTTTGTTCAAGGTTGAATGAGGAGTGTTTGATACATGTAAGGACTGATTAGTAAGTGTGGTGATTGGGACTTAATGTGTGGTATAGGTGAAATTATGTGTTTTCATGCACAATAGTGGATATTTAGAATAGTCCTTGTTGCTAAAGTTACAGAGTTTGTAAGTGTCTGAGTCACAAGATATGCCTGTCATTTTTCATTAATGTAAAGAAATTTAATTGTTTTGTTCATATTACAAGACATTTCTATATTTAATATTGTAAATATATAGAATTATGTATTATTATACTGTCAAGAAGAAAAATATTTTTTAAAAAACTTACAAAAAATGCATGAATAATATTTGATATTTATGATAATTTATAAATGATATTATATTCTTTTTCAAGAATAGTATCAACTTGAGGAATTACGTTAGAAACCATTTACACATATTTAATGTGAACTTGGATTCGAGTGACAAATTTATTATGACAAATCCTTTGACTTAATATGATAAAAGCATACATTGTTCTATAAATGATCATATGCTATTTTTTATAGGGAGGGGTTGGGGTGGAAATGACAAATTACTAACATTGGTAACTGTATAAATGATTTTCTGTCAGTTTTATTGAACAAATGACAAATTACATCAATGTCTGATTAAGTGGGTGGTATATAAGCATAAATTGCTGCCTGTTAAGGGTTTAATCAAACAATAATTCAAATGAAGATCATTTACATACAACTTGCAGGGTTGTCATTAGGAGGCGGCTGGCGGTCAATTTGACCGCCTCAAAGGAAAATCGGGCCGCCTCAAATTTGAAGAAAGAAATGAAAATCGGTCAAGAGCATGCCCCCGGACCCCACTAGCAGCGCTTCGTGCCTTTGGCGCTCGCATAGCCTAGCCTCCTCAAAAGTTAATTGAGCCCGCTCAAAATATTTCTAGTGACAACCCTGACTTGTTGCTTGGCTCATCTAGAATCAGATACTGTTTTAAAAACAGCCATGACATTCGAAGTACTTCAAACTCCGCTAGTGCACATTTTGGCTCTTTTTTTTTCAGTTGAGAGTTATTTTGCTTAATTTAGCATGTGGTATAAATGGGCATGAAGTAAGTGATGTGTAATGAATGGATATTTAACGAGAGATCTAAATGTTTAATATGAAGGTTGTGTTCAAAGGGCAAGGAAAGATCACAGGATTAATTCATGACAGTATGGTTAAAAGCATGTTTTATACAAAAATGATTGTTAGGTAAAGACAGATTTGGTTTAAATATGGGTTTCAAAGTAAGCCAAGAGCTAGTATATGTATGTATGGTTCAAAGGTTAGAGTTGAATAAGACTTGAAGTATGCTTGTAACTTTGTTTTGGGGGTTTATCGTCCCACCAACAGTATTTCAGTTATCTGGAGACCGTGTCCACTTGCAGCAGATATAGTGCTGCCTTCACTGTGTAAAGCATGTTGCAAACACCTGGCATGAAACCCCACCCAGTCATACTATCCTGACATTGGGCCAACCAGTCATGAAACTACCAGATTATTTGCTGGAGTGTTAGCAAGGGAGCTATGTCTCTACCATTTTTAACAACTTCGGTATGTTCCAGCCAGGGATTGAACTCGCGTCCTCCTGTATCTGGCGCCAACTCTCTATCTATTGCGCTAACCAGTCTGGGACAGTATTCGTAAAAAAATCGTCACAATAAA
This sequence comes from Sinonovacula constricta, assembly GCA_007844125.1. NCBI lineage: Eukaryota > Metazoa > Mollusca > Bivalvia > Cardiida > Solecurtidae > Sinonovacula > Sinonovacula constricta. Next base: position 35,412,913 of record CM017558.1, read on the forward strand.
TGATAAATGGTAGTTGCAATTAAGCCATAACTATTTTTGTGGTTGAAAACATGATTAAAAATAGATTCTGAATTAATATTTCTCTAGCCACTTAAAAGCCAAGGATTAATTAATAAATGTCATTCTAATACAAAATCAACATTCATTAAACTAGTTTGATGTATTGCTGAATTTGTTTTATTGACACATATCTATCATAACAAGACTTGATGAGAAGGGGTGGGAGGGAGCAAATTGAATAAATGTGAATGAATTTAAATTAAAAGGAAATCATATAAAGGCTCTCACCAACTCAATGCATGCATGTACCCTACCTATGCTTTATAATGTACCTGTAGAATATGTATGCTAAGCTCGTAACTGATTAGGAATAGGCAGAATGTGTGGATCCAAATCAGCCAGCTCCCTCTGGGTGCTGTGTGATCAGAATCTGCACTATTTGCTGCTGGGAGTTTAGCTATATGTTTCATTATCTTTGTATGTATAAGCCAAAAAACTTCTTCTTTAATTTTGGTTATAAACAAATGCAGCGGGCTAAGATAAAAATATCTAGCTGCACTTTGTTTACCTGTTAATGGATATATAAAACTTGATAAGGTAAGGTTGTATATTTAGGTTTTAAGATAAATTCAGCTTACATACATAAATGGCAATATCACAAATTACATCAGGTGGAGAAGAGAATGTAATTGTGCAAAACTTATAACAATCTTCACAAAGTTTTGGGTAGTTTCATGACTGGTCCACTTGGTAGCAAGGTTAATGTGACTAGGTGTGACATCATTCATGTCCAATGCATGCTATCAAAGTGAAGGCAGTACTATCCCTGTGCTCCAAGTAAATACCATGTTTGGATGAATGGAATATTGTTTATTGGTCAATAAATTATTGAAAACAAACACAAAACTGAAGTTGAAACTTATTTATTTAAGAATTTGACATATATTTTTACGCATAACATAGTATAAACAAAAAAAGAATAGAAAAAATGCAAAGGTGTGTTGTTTTTTTACACAAAAAATTTAACACTTACAGGTACCTTATACCCCATCCGTAAAATATGATTCTTGCAAGCAGTTTATAAACATTTGACTGATCGTTTTGTACACCGATGACAGCCGTCTACTGAGAGGCTTGTACATTTGGGTGAATGGACATGATATATAATGAGACCTGATTGATGAAGAAGTAGAAACCTAATGGATGTTGTGAGAGACTTCAATTGAAAATGTGTAGGCTGAACAGTTTTAATACCCCTGTACAAGGATAAAACAGTGTGATGGTGAATTATGTATTGGTTCTTGTGTTGGATAGACTTTTATGATTGTACATTGGACTGGATTGAGAAATTGTGACCTGTTGGTCATCTAGAACAATATTAACTTGTATATTGTTAATAACTGAGGAAACATAAATGAAAGTTGTAGCGGTGTAAGAAACAACAGCTTGTGTTTTGACTTTCTATTTAAACAAACATTCTGTTGTGAAATTTGCGATTAAGGCATTTATAAAAGATCTACATTTGTACAAAGAAGATTAGTTAAATAATCACTGATTTTGTGTTTAGATTTTGTAATTCATACTAAAGCTGACAAATTTTAACATTGTTTTGTAGGCTTAATATTTTCATATTGTGGGAAGTAACTCAATAAATGGATAATAAACCAAACATATTTACTCTGGGTGTCTTCATGTTTGAGAGCTTAGACTCGACAAGAAAATGGCATTGAGTCAGGTAGGAAAGCAGAAGAGTGCCAGTCTTAGAAATATGAGGCGAGTGGCCAGTTACCAAGGTGGTATGGATAAACCTCTGATGCACGGACAATCGACCAATCGGAGTCGATGCAGCCTGCGAAAAGGACCTTGTTACTCTAGCATGGATCGAACACTGAATCGCAGTATGCAAGAGCTGCAAGGAACCAGTAGATCTAACAAACTTTCAAGACATTCATTAAACCATGCTGTGCCAGAAGATGAAACAAACATGATATCGAAAGAATGTTGTGAGCCCAAATTTATCACTAAAAGTAATACAAATTTGAACAATAGTCGTAATTCTCTCAATGCACGTGCCCAAGATGTTGCGGCAGGGGGTTTGACTTGTTTCAATCAACCAAGTGGGCAACAATGCAAAATGCAGGATTGTGATTACGATTTTGATTACAATTACGAGTGCAGTTTCCCAGGTTCATTACGAGGCAGCTACCAAGATCTCGTAGCTAGTAGTTATCAGGATTTGAATGAATGCTGGAAGATTCAAATGTTCCTAGAATCAACAGAACAGGTGAATAATTACTTTTATTGAAAATATTATTTTAACTTATTTATATTCTTTTGTTATAAGCAAATAACATAATTAAAAGTAGACAATAACTTGGCAACTCTTAACTGCTTGGCCATGTGTTGCCATCACCTTGAAATTTGCAAAGAAAATCTTAGATCACAAAGTTTAAGACCAGTTTCTAATGTACAGCATTATTAAATACAATATTTCAATTTTTTTTAAAACTAGTAACAGTTAAAAACCTGTTGCTCAATACCCTGTGTGAATATGATTACAAATCTGCATGAGTGTGTGACACCGTAATATTTGTCATCTAATGTTATGTATCACTTTTCTTTTTCTATGTATAAGATTGTATGCAGATGTATCTATATCATGCACAAAACAGATGGCGTGCATGTCGAGCTGTAACCTACCGCCTTTTTAAATTAAGAAATACCTTTTTTAAAAAGATTTGCACAAAATAATTTTGTGATTTTATCTCTTCTACTTTCTCCTTTGTCTGTTAATACCAGGAATTTGTCCCCTTGACAGTTTCATCACTTTTGTTGCCTCACTTACATAATAACTTCTGTTTGTATATTATATATATACTCATATGTCACCTGTAGTGATTTGAGTTAAGTAAAAAAATGAGTTGAGTAGCTAACTGAACTACAGTGTATAAAGAGTTAAGTTGATTTATGTGGCTTTCTTGCATATTAAATTCTATATTGACACATACATAAAACTGATTACCTACAATGCCATTTGGTGTCTCATTCACTCAGCCTGTGTCAAAAACAGTTAACTTGAACATGAACATTAAAAATGAGATGGGATTAGCCGCCATTTTTGCCGATACGATGCAGCGACATTTCTATCATTATAGCACAGGGGCATTTATGAGGTGCCCAGGAACTGAACCCAGCCGGTCCATTATACTGACACCGACGAGTCAGGCGTAATGCTGTCCCCTTAGCCCCGAGGGTAGCCACTACTACCAACTTTAAAGTCTTTGGTTTGACCTGGCCATGGTTTGAACCCACGACCCCCTGATCCGCAAGCCAATGCTCTACCACCTGAGCTATTGCTGTCGGTTTAATAATGGTTTAATTCTCTAAAAAACCAAATGTCCTTGTAGAGTTACCTGGCAATAATAAGATTCATTGCCTATTCACATCAGTCAGCCTAGCCTATATAACAGTCAGATATATCTTGGTGTGCCTGTTGTGTCTATATAAGTAAATACTGATAAATGCCAGGCAGTTCAATTGTCCTAATTGACAAGGGGATGATTAAATTAGTTGGATTCCAACAGACAATTAGCACTATATCACCTTGTCATCTGACTAGCTACCTGTCATGTTACATTACTCAAACAAACCAAGCTTAATTAATCAGGCACTTTGACATCATATAATTAAGGTTGTTTCAATACATGAATATGACTTATTATAAACTTCAAAGCTATCAGCTTTGCTTTTTGTATTCTTTGTAGTTATATTTATTTAATGGTAATTGACTTTACAAACATTTTATCATGATTAAAAATGTGTATTTGCAGTTCTTTTGAGATCATTACCTGGTTATTTAGGTACTTAATAACTATGATAAATCTTTCTGCAGGTAATCTTGCCAATGTTCTGAAGGCTAATAAAGAATAGTTTTTTGCCATGATATGGCAGGTTTCATATGAAGACAATATGCCAAGGACATTTTAACAAATGGTTTGTGAATGACTGAAAAAGTGTCGTGCTTGGGCCAAGTGGGTACACTCGTTGTGACTTTATTGCGATATGACAGAAAAAAAAAAAAAATTCAATCTTGGTGATATATTCTTTGTAGTGACAGCTATCCAGCTTACTGTGGCATTCCGATTGTTCTTTCCAGTGGTGTTTTTCTTTACAAAGAAAAGAAGCTTTAAAGATATGTGCATATTTGTACTGAGGAAAGTTGATCTCTTTCAAGATTTGAATCACAGACCTCCCAAGGATTAGTGATGTGCTCTTCCAGTACACATACTATAAAAAAAGTTATTTTCAATTTTTCCATAAGCTTGTTTGTTTATAGTTGATCGAGAAACGTGTTCTATTAACTAAGTTATACCTTTCTAAATGCCCACTTCCAGGGTAGAACCAGTAATTAGGTAGTAACTACCTAAAGCAATGAAGAGTTAATAGATTTGCCTAAGGACTAACATCTTCTGGTAAGTTTGAGGATCAAAGCCAAAACCCCCTAATCTGGAGTCCAACATCTTTTATGTGACCACTAGAAATGGATGTGCTGAACTTTACCTCCTACGTCTTATATGTATTTGATTTACCTGTCATGTATCATACCGGTACATATATTCATCACATGTAAATCAAAGGGCTCATGCAGTTCTCATTTCACTTAGTCCTATACATAAGCCATCATTTATTACATTTGGTTTTCATCACTTTGTGTGCTGATATTAATATTTTTACATTTTATCAGGCAAAATGAAAAAAGTGAAAAATATAAAAAAAATATAAATGTTAAAGGTAAAATATGATATGCTGTGTCTTATTTATATGACAAGATTTAACTATGATGCAAATGTGTATCATCTAGATTCAGTGCCCATTTATTCACATCCTTGGTGTAAGCCTTTATATCACCTTTGGCAGTTTGATGTGCAAATAATTACTTTTGTCTGTGCCAGTTACTGAGTTTATTAAACCTCTATCTTGCTACATTTTATTTATAAACCCATTAATATTCCCTGGTTATTTTCTTTCCTAGACATGCAAAGGTGCCAAAACATTTTGACAGAGACTGCATCAAACAGTTCAGAGCCTGATCAGACAGCTCCCAGCATGTCCACACTATTTGCTGAAGCAAAATCAATTTGTGCAAAGCAGGGTAGAACTGAATGAGCACTCAAGTCAAGCTATTCAAGGCGTAATTGCCATGTAAGCTGTACTTTATTATGTAATATATACAATTTTATACAAAAAAGAAAATGGCTGACGTGCTCTCTGCTCCAGATTGGATAAATGGGCTGTTTGTTTTGATGGGAACATATCTTTTATTAGCAATTATTATAATATTATTCTTCTTGAATGATTTTTAGATACTGGGTAAATGGTAGCAGTGACAGGCCCAGAAAGTTTTGTTGTGGCCTTGTATAAATTAAGATCCATTAAACTTTATCGAAGTAAATATTGGATATACATACACAGTTAGAGGCCCTAACTCCGACCTAAGCAGTCAGCAGACAAAATTTACTTTAAATGCTTAGTACTATTTAAGCTGACATGTATGTGTTTTCACAAATGAACCCTTTTACCTGGTTGGTGGAGGGGATGCATCCCCACCCCCCTGGATCTATCCCTGAATGGTAGTGCAAATGTCTTCTAAAAGTAGAAGAGTGAAATATATGTAATGCCAGTATTTTTTATCTAATTAAAAATAATATTTCTATACTTTTATTCATGATAAGGTTTATAAAAAGCACTGGATATAATTTATAAATTTTCTTGGACCTGTTTTAAGGGGGAATTTTTATTCAGATATCTACACACAATCATGAAAGTTCACTCCTTTAAAATTGTAACATTCTATTCACTTTTATTTGTTAAACATTTCACTTCTTATTTACTGTTAAAAAAAGTTTTATATACAATTGTATACAAAATTCCACTAGCAATCTATTTCATTCTGTTAGTTAACAATTTTCACCCTGGGAAAACCAACTATTTTAAGGCTTGACATTTTATTAACTTACGACAATAGTTGACTCTTTGCCTGATGAGCACACACACACAAAAACACCTTCGACATATATATTTAGATTGGGAACCAATTGCTCCGGCTGGAAAAAATCTGATCAGGATCTACACTATTTGCTGCAAAGCCTATCAATACATCTTGTCACTTTAATTTCATGGTGTTTAAAGCAAATAATTTAATAGAAGTTATATGAACAAATACAGCATGACAAGGGTGAAGCCAGTTGACAATTCCTGTGTATAAAATGTCAGATTGTCTAGTGTGATGAGAAAATCACTGACAGTCTGATTGTTTCTTTAACAGTTTGAATCGTAAACAACGTCTCCAATTACTTGCTTTTTGGATTGCCTTTCTTGTTGACCTTCTGTTTGTGTGTGACTTGTGAGACTATGTTGACCCCACATTGCTGACCTAGAATGGCAATTTATTTCTCTCAAGTAAATTGCCAATGGGCAGTAGTATGTTATAAAAACTGGGCATTGATACATCTAGTGACCCAGCTCACCTGACAAATCCTGGCCAAGCACATTCATTGCCTGCTAGTTGATACTCTCCTGAAATGGAGGTGAATTGGTCTGGTAGATGACTGATATTCTCCACCAAATGAAGTTAGATATTGTCTTTCTAAACATTTTATGGCTTCAATAATTACCAACTCTTATATTTTCTTTTTGTGTGAGTTGTAACAACTTCATGCACAGGTATTTTGTCCTGGCAATTGATGCTTGTTAATAACTAGTGCTATTATTATGTCATCATGCAGTACTTTACTTACTACAGTAAGCTAGACAAATTAGTAAAAAGTGAACAGTAACAGTGCTGGTCCTGATTAGACAACTTGTGCTGGCTGACTGATCTGATTCTATTCTATTTGCCTTAAGGTCTCATTCCCCATTGCCTTAAGGTCTCATTTCCTTTGCCTTAAGGTCTCATTCCCATTTGCCTTAAGGTCTCATTCCCCTTTGCCTTAAGGTCTCATCCCCATTGCCTTAAGGTCTCATCCCCTTTGCCGTAAGGTCAAATCTACTTTGCCTTAAAGTCATATCCCCTTTGCGTTAATGTCTCATCCCCTTTGCCTTAAGGTCTCACCCCCTTTGCCTTAAGGTCTCATCCCCATTGCCTTAAGGTCTCATCCCCTTTGCTGTAAGGTCTCATCCACTTTGCCTTAAAGTCTCATCCACTTTGCCTTAAAGTCTCATGCCCTTTGCATTAATGTCTCATCCCCATTGCCTTAATGTCTCATCCCCTCTGCGTTAATGTCTCATCCCCTTTGCGTTAATGTCTCATCCACATTACCTTAAGGTCTCATCCCATTTGCCTTAATGTCTCATCCACTTTGCCTTAAAGTCTCATTTCCTTTGCCTTTAGGTCTCATCCCCTTTGCCTTAAGGTCTCATCCCCTTTGCCTTAAGGTCTCATCCCCTTTGTGTTAATGTCTCATCCCCTTTGCCTTAAAGACTCATCCACTTTGCGTTAATGTCTCCTCCCCTTTGCCTTAAAGACTCATCCACTTTGCGTTAATGTCTCATCCCCTTTGCCTTAAGGTCTCATCCCCTTTGCCTTAAAGACTCATCCACTTTGCATTAATGTCTCATCCCCTTTGCCTTAAGGTCTCATCCCCTTTGCCTTAAAGACTCATCCACTTTGCGTTAATGTCTCATCCCCTTTGCCTTAAGGTCTCATCCCCTTTGCCTTAAGGTCTTGTCCCCTTGTGTTTGACAGGATACAAAAGAGATATGACTGGATGTGTGTTTCTTAGTTAAAAATTATGCTTTTTAATCCAAACTATTTCAGAAATAATTGTATTCCCTTAATAAACTTTGCTATTTCAAATAAGCTACTTAATTTGCATTTAAATTGGATTTAAATAGTATGGGATGAGCCCATGGTGTTGACGACTACTTACTCTGCTTACCGCTGAGTATCTTACCCCCTGGGTTGGAGTAAAATTCAGGACGAACAACTCAATATTGGAAGTTCTTCCAGCTGATCTCCAGTGTGCCGGTGGTTCTACCCAGACTTTTATTTGGGCTCTTTCTTTATCAAAATAGCTGGACGTCACTATAATGTTCATAATTGGCCACTGCAGTATATTAAAAAACACACAAAAAACAACCTATAGCTAGACATTCATGATAATAAAATAATTAAAGAATGAATAATTAATAAAATCATATATCACCAAAACTGATTTTCACTCATAAGTTTAAAACAATCAACAATTTCTTTTCTTAAAACCTGTAAACTATATTCTACAATACAGCATTAAAATTGACATTAGACCTTGACAAATCTATTTGGATAATAAAACATAATAATAACTTTGAACAATCTGTTAGCTGTACATGTAGTGCCTTTAAATTGTACTGTCAAGCCCTGTCATACGTTAATAGTGAACGTCCATGAAAAAGACTTGAGCCTTTAAAAATCTTGTTCAGGGCGTCACCGTTCTGTTTGCTCAGCAGTAATAAAACTGTTTTCAAAGCGGAAGATCCTGTTGTCAAAATATTTTACATCAGTTAAGACAGTTAAATGGGAAGGTGTACATGGGTCTAGAAACGACTGAAAGAGAATACAATAATTGGACACAGGTTTTGTTTTACTGGGATTTTGACAATATGACAAAATGTTAACTGTGATAATAGATTTTGGAATCTTAGAACAAAGTATTTTTGTTGTTTGTAAATGTTTTATATACTGCTTCAACCACTTTTTGATGCCAAGAGATAATATAATTTCTACTAATCCTGGTACTTAGTAGATAGAATGCACAGAAGGTCCTGGATTCGATTCTGCAGGTCATGGCATATCAAATAAAAATTGGTATAGGTCCATTGCCTACAAGCAAGCAAATATAAGGGTAGTTCCACTACTCAAAGTCTGAGGAGCTTTGGACTGCCATCCAAAAGGTCGTGTGATCGAATCTTACAAAAAGCAAGCATATTTTCATGTTGTTGTTTTTATTAAAAAAATGTATTTCATATTAATTGTTAATCTTCTCTTTTCATGTAAACCGGTTATTATTCACTACCTTAATTTTGTCGAAAAGCTAGTTTTTTGTACTAATTTTAAACCACAGGCTATTTAACACAGTAATTGATGATGTAAAACAATTTGCTTGACAGCAATATTAAACAAGATTATAATGTTACAACATGTAGTGAAGATTTTCTTTTGTTCAGTAGCTTATGTCGATTTGTCCCATGAAGAGAAATAATATTATAGAAAGGTAATTAATTGTAAAATTGAAAAACAAGAGCATCCCCTTGACTTGATTTTAAATTAAACCACCTGGACTGTCTAAACCTTTTTTTTCTATTTTTCTGTTTTAATGTTGATTGATGAACTGTATTCATGTTGTGAAAATGTAGTGGACCTGAGATAAAACATTGTCATCATGACATGTCTTTTCTTGTGATAATTAATTTAGAATCTTTGAAAGATGAACCTAGTGCACTTAGCTAGGTCAACAGAAGACTTTTCTAACTTAAGATCTTGTCTGTTTTCAGAAGGTAAAACTAATTTTTTGAATCAGTTAAGAGAATAACATAATGGATACTTTTCTAACTTTAATTGTAATAAAACAATGTTTGCTTACATAAATTATTAAGTTATATATTGTAAAAAATGCATTTTTATAACATTTTTTTAAATATAGAGCAATTATCCTCAATTTTAAAAGTGTCATAATGTTTTTTTCACACAAGATAGAAAAGACTTCACTAGCAAACAATAAGAAATAGTAGAATTTAACCTCCACATAAAAATTTGCTCTTTTTGAGCTCACCTCAGCACACTGTGCTCAAGTGGAGCTTTTGTGATACCGCATCGTCCGGCGTCAACATTTTAGCTTGTGAACACGCTAGAGGTCACAGTTTTTATCCAATCTTCATCAAACTTGGTCAGAATGTTAGTCTGCATGAAATCTTGGATGAGTTCATTATTAGGTCACCTGGGGTCAAAAAAGTAGGTCAGTAGGCCAAATTTTAGAAAAAGCCTATGAACACACTAGAGACCACATTTATAGTTCAATCTTCACCAAACTTGATCCGAATGTTTGTCTGCATGAAATCTTGGATGAGTTCATTATTGGGTCACATGGGGTCAAAAAGTAGGTCACTAGGTCAAATCTTAGCAAAAGCTTGTGAACACACTAGAGGCCCCATTTATGGCCCAGTCTTCACCAAACTTGGCCAGCATGTTTGCCAGTATGAAATCTTACATATGTTTTGAAGTGAGTCATGTGGATTCAGTAGGTTAACTGGTAAAATTCCAGAAAATGTTATCAACCCAGTGGCCACACTAACGATCCAGTCGTCACCAAAAATTTCTAAAGTAAATAACTCTTAATAACTTGATGCCAGATTAGAGCCTACTAAAAGCCTGTGTCATCATGTGAACGATGTAGGGCCATCATGGCCCTCTTGTAAATAAGATATAATTTAACCCTTTCACTCATACAGTTCTCCTAAATAACCATATGCCTAATGCATAACCAGATGGCTTATCAGGCCACCTGGCATGCATAGGTAAACTGGGGACAAAGGTACCTCAGGTTCATAGAGCATTATTGGTTTTGTGTGGGAAGCTGACAGTAGTTATGTTTAAGCTATTTTTTAAGCTAGAATGAGTTATTAAATCATATTTATGTAATTAAAAAGTTTATTCAGAAATAATTTTTCTTTCTGATGATATTCTTTTCATGCATTTGAGGTTATATAAATTGTTAGAAGAAAGGTTTGAATAAAACAAAAGAAATATGTCATAGGCAATTTCTTTATTTTATGTTTGAAATATTCATTAATTGCTATTGTTTTTTATTTAAATAACAACATTTAAATCTGATTCCCCAAAACAGAAAATTCTGACTCAGTGTCACTACCAAACAAAATATCATAAGCACCAGGCATACTTCTGAAGCAAGATAAAGTGAGACTATCAAACAATTTGTGTACAAGATCTTTTTCAATAGGTGTTAACGATACAGCGATTAGAATGCTAATGAACGAGGCAATCAATTGAAGCTTAAATACCTTCCAAGTTGATCCACAGAGCAATAAAACATTTTGCCCCTTTCATTAGTCAGTGGGTTTTATGATCCAATGCTACCCCGAAGCAACAGGGGGTTCCGGTAAGTCGGCAAAACTTTTCAACATCAAATACTTCACTTCCATTTATTGTGAAGGAAGCGGATGTTTATTACATCGGCATACTCGGTTTTTACTGTAAGGCTGACCATGTGAGAGTTGTTGTGGTTTAGAAATGGTAAGATTTGCCAGCGAGTGTAAACAATGGAAAATTCCATTTGGGTGCTCTACAAACTTAGCAAATTGTCACAATTTTTTCAGAACAACCCCCCTTTTTTATTCACTAAATGTATAAATAAAGGCTTAATCTTACTGAATAAAGATAAAAGAAAGACTTTACATGAAGTATTCACTTATGATTTTGCACTTAACTTTGAGGGCGTAAAATCGCGTATGCATGAGCCTGACGCACAACGCCAAAGATCGCCAAACTATTAGCCTGACGCACAACGCCAAAGATCGCCAATCTATTAGCCTGACGCACAACGCCAAAAATCGCCAAACCATGAGTGAAAGGGTTAAGAGTGACTACTTTTAGTTATTTTGTTGACAAGTCTTAAGTTTTGTTACACAATCAGCCAAATTATCATTATATTATATATTGGGGTGGTGGGTAATAATACTGAAATACCAGGAAAAAAAACTTTTACTTTAAAATGAGTTAGAATAGGGACATCTATCCACCTATCAACTTGCTATGTATAGTGAAATCTCTCAAGGTGGGCTATATTTATTTATAACCTATAAACACTTAATTTCTTAAATTTCCTAAAAGCTACTTCCAAAGACAATCAGCCATTTTAAGGGTGGAACAATAAGCTACCATAAATGATACAATATGTATCATGGTACATACCACACAGTACGATACGTATCATGGTATGTGTATACACATTACATTACAGAAAATATAATGAGTATTAATTGTTTTGTATCCCAAACTCCGGGCACGATTTTAAACTTACTAAATAATACCGTGAGGTTGATAACTGTACCGTGAACCAAACTGTGGATGCAATACCATGATATACCGTCAGACAGTATACTGTGTACCTTTAAGCCATATTGCTAAAGATTAAGAAGCAATTAGTGAAGATCCTAATCAGCCATTTCCCATATGTTTTGTCAATATATGTTTAGTGATAAATTTCTTCATTGTAATTGATGATAAAAGGTATCTTTAGGATGATTAAAGATGACTCAAGATAAATCTAAAGATACTAAGAGATGAAGATAGTTCTTTATCTCTTCTACCCTCTATGATATCTGTCATGGATATCATTTGTACAATTACTTGTTTTAAGTACATGTAGGCTGTTTATATTTAATGGGTTTATCATCCCACCAACAGTATTTCATTTATTTGGAGACCGTGTCCATTTGAAGCAGATATAGTGCTGCCTTCACTGTGTATAGCATGTAATGAACACCTGGCATGAAACCAGAAACACACTCAGAAACATTATTCTGAGACCAGGCCAACCAGTTATGGAACTACCCTTATATTTGCTCGAGCATTAGCAAGGAAGCTATACCACAAACATTTTTTAAAAAGTTAACCTTTTGGATATATTTGTAAGCAAATAGCTTGGATTTAAATATTCTTTATATATAAAAGTAGCATAAGAAGGGTTAAGTTCTTTTGTGGAGGTAGGGTTTGGGGACAGTTAGGAGGTGAGAAGCAGGTAACAAATGTGTGCCACTTCATATAATCAAGGCATTAAACTATTTTATCCCTTTTATTCATAGCATATATGTATATGCTTTTGAAACTTTACCCAATTTTGTTGATTTTTTTTGAAACAGTTTAAAGTACATTTTTAATACATGTATGTTCAATATATAATTCTAGATCCTAGGCTAAATCAGTATACAGTACAATTCCTTTGTTGTGTAGAATCTACAACAGATAAGAGTGTTAGCTGTGCACGCTTAATTTGCATTGGCCTAAAATGGCCTACGCATGAACAAAAGGGTTAACTCTCCTCTTCAAAAGTAATTCTTTGCTGTTATAGTTCCAGCCTTTGATAATATTGTTTGTATAAAGTGTGGGAAATACAGAGAATTTTAATGCTCAAAAATGTATTTAAGATTGGCTGAATTGGAAAATTGGAAGTCTTTTTATAAAAATAAAATACAAAACATTCTTATACTTTATAACCTCCTGCAAAATTGTCAGTTAATAATACCAATCTATGCAATTAATATCGCTTGCAGTTCAATCATGAGATGTCAGAATTGAAGAAGGAAATATAATTAAAATTATTTAGTACAAGCTGTATTTACCAATGCTATTTTGGCCATTAGTTTCAACCTGTCCGTTTTTTTGTCGTCTGCACTTAATGACAGGACGTTCTCTTTATACTAGATTAGGCAAATTATGTCCTGTACCTATTGTAAACAGTATCCATAGATATGTCAGGATCATGTGTTTTGTTGTGTGTTTTTTTTCTCCTCTTTGCCGTTCTATATCCCTTTGCACTAGGTCACCCTAACATTTACTCCCCTTGATATTTCGAAAGAAACGGTACTTAAAAGATGATTCAGATTGTTGGTTCACACTTGATCATAATTAAATGGATAATTATACAGAGTTATCCAAGCACGTAAGTGCTTATTTCATGGTATTTAATTTTGTTGTCAAGCCTTACTTTTACTAAATCACTCTTTCTTTGGTATAACGTTTTTTCTTTTCAATTGTGGACTTAATGTTTAGCCTGCTAAGCATAAAATTGATCAGAAATTGGTAAAATTCAGACCTGAAACAGCTCCCACTGGGATCTGTCTGGTCATAATCTTAAATATTTCACTGTGGAGAGCATGGCTGTAGCTTTTGATTGAGATGACATTTGTTCACTATGGAGAGCATCTCTAGCTTTTGATTGAGATGTCATTTGTTCACTATGGAGAGCATCTTATATTTCCTACAATAGCTTATTATCTTGTCTTAAATGCTTGTGGTTGTTAAATGACTAAAAGTAACTCCCTTCGGTCATGCTGTAAGTAAACCTTCCTGAACAGATTCTGGAATTAGCCCCTGAGATTCAGTCCCAGATCTCAACATACAAATATTGTAGAAATTGTAGTGGAATAGGTTTCTTGCTTATGGGAAATCAAATTTATATAAGAATCAAATTTGTACAAGAATAGTTCTGCAAATGGTTTGCCTGAGGTGTGGATAAATTTACAATGCGTGCAAGATGTTTACGGCATGTTAGACACAGTAAAGGCAGCACTGTATTTGCTGCAAGTTTACACTTTCTGATAACTGAAATTATTAGCATAATAATAATCGTGACAAACTAAAACTAGCTGTGCCGGGTTATCATCCTTCAGTCTTTCAGTTACCTCAGGGAACAGTGCCTACTTGGAGCCGATATAGTGTTACCTTCACTATAAAATAGCAAGCCATGCACACCTGGCAAGATACCACTCCCAGTCATATTATCCTGGCACTAGGCTGAAAATTTAAGTCATGGAACTACCCTCTAATATCTTTAGTAAGGGAACAATACCACAGTCCTTTTTCACAACTCTGATATGTTGAGGTCTGGGTTTAAACCTGTTGCCCTTCAAACCTGAGTCAGCTATCTTCTACCAGGTGTGGTAAACTAAATATCAGTTGAGTTATTTAGAAATCTAGCAGTAGAAAGGTAACCTCTGAGCCAACTTACAATGAATTGATCCAACTGATGCAAATTGTGTAGATCCAGATTAGACAATTAACTCCTGCAGGAAGCCATCTGATCAGGATCTATATACACTATTTGCTGCTTTCAGTTAGTGTAAATTATTATATTTTATTACAATGGGCTTAAAATTGTAAGCAAAAATTAGGAATTTAATATTGTTTGTTACAAATGTAAATGGATATGGGTTAATAGCTGTCGCAACCCTTGCTTGTAAGAAATTTCTCTCCCCCACAAAGGCAGCTTGTGTGGCTTTTAATTGTACCTGTCCTTAAAGTGGGCCAAGTCTAGAAATTTAATAAATCTACTCTTTGGATTGCTTTCTAATAATTGAGAAAGTTCATATTAATTGTCACATACATATTTTAAATGAAGCTTTGATGGTTGGCATTAGGTGTATATATTAGCAACATGAGTTGGGTATGTGAAAAATAATTTGGTGCAGGTAATAAAGTATGTTTTGTATTGTTGAATTTTTTTATGTACATTACCCCAAACCTTGTTTTTAAGAACACCGTCTCCAGTATTGAACACAGGACTTTTATATCTTGGGGATTGGGCCAATGCATCATAAGCCAAATCAAAATATTGTAAAAGTGTCAATAATGTATAGTATATCTTTTTAATTCTTTAAAGAAATGCCTGCATTTGCATATAAAGATGATTTTTGGGACTGAATCATTTTAATTAGAAAAACAAGAGAGAAAATAAATTATGTACCTTATGTTACTCATATAATCATCAACTGTGTTTGGCTTGCTAATTAAATGCCTGTAATTGCTTATTAAGACTTTATCAAGAAATTATAACTGTTAAAATTTGATTGTGTTAAACTGCTGTGTAACAATGGTCAACTATAACATAAAACATGTATTCGCGTTAAACTTCATCATATATGTCTCAGTATGATCTATTATTTGTGTCGGTGTGCTTTAAAAACTGAAAAGAAAAATAAATATAACATAAAACAGTTGTGTCTAGTTTTCCTTGGTGTTTGACTGGCATTAGATTGGAGGTATGCTGGTGTTTGACCTGCAGACTAACCACAAGATTCATTAAGATGTAATTCTTTTTTACTACCCAGCACCCCTAAAGGGAGATGGTTCTTTGCAGAATATTGATAGTCATAAAATTTTAGTAAGCCTTCATTTCCTCTGTAAGAAGTAATTTACTTTAACAATTGCGTTCATCTGCAAATGTTTAAAGAATATATGCTTGTTATTATAATTTTTTAAAGTCTGTTGTAAGTATACAACAAACAACTAAGAGCTTAGAACAAAAAAAAAATAATTTGTAAAAATTCATAAAATTAATTGCAAAAAAAAATGGTCTTTTTTATTTACTGAGCTTAAAAATCTTGAGAGAAAACTTTTCAATTAATCCCACATTATGATGACCCAAATGATTAATGGAGTGTCCCGGGACATTGCCTGTCCGCTCTTATAGACGACACGTCCTGTCTCAAGTTGTTATCAAACAAGATAAAGGAAGAACAAGTTTGATATCCACTCAATGCATAAGATAATACCCATTTGGTGCAACAGTGTGGTAAATTTATTTAAATAATTTGACATTTAACTTCTTACTGCCAATGACTCTTACACATGTGAATGGTAAATGCAACGGAGAAACTTTATGGGTAACACTTTGAATAAATACTGGGTTTGCCATGAAATGGAAAAAAGGACACTATGTTTTGGCAAAGGGGCTTGTATCCATGCACTTAACAGGTGGAAATGGTGTGCTACTCCCTCATTTGAATAACCCTTATATTACATTTATTAACAAGCCAAACAAAGTCTTTACATTTATTTTTCAAAAACAATACATGGAAAGGTAACAAGACTTACTGCTAGAGACAAATATTGCAGATCTTGATCAGACAGCTCTTAGTCAAAACCGGATGATCTGGATCGACACTATTTGCCTAAGACAAGTCAGTTTCTTTTTAGCAGGCTTAGAGTTAAACTTTCAAACTGTCAAGATTGTAGAAAAAAAAAACGAATTGCACTTTGCATGTGACTGCATAAGGAAGCATGATTAAAGTCTGGTGGCGATAAGGTTAATAAATTTCAAACTTTTTAAGGTTTCGTGGTGCAATTTCTTTCTTGATTTTCTCAAAAGATATGTTCATTTTGATAAATTATATTCTAGTGTTTGTTTTATTGAATGCCAGATGGGATCCAAATTGAGACTTTGTTTGTTCAGATTTGTTTGCCAATGATTTTAAGGTGTGCAGGTGCCTTTGAAATGGATATCTTTTTTGTGTGTGTCTGCACGTTAATGTTTAATGGTTTAGAGTTTGTATAGCATATGATGTAGATGCTTAATAAGTTGCTATGCTGTTACAGAACTTAAAAAGAAATATATTTGTCACTCTAATTTGAATGTTTACTTTGTAAAAATATAAATAAGTTTACCGGCAGTCAAACTATAAGACGAAACAGTTTTTTTATCTAGTTGGAATACTTCTTTCTAGTCTTGAATTTCCCCCATCGCATTAAATTTTATCCTTTATTTACCATAATACAAATTTTCTTATAGGAATTATAGCATGTAAAGAATATTTTGTGTGCTAGAGATTATAATTTTCAACCAAAGTAAATAAAGACTTTTTCCCTGTAATTGTGATTTATACTGTTACATTTTAACCTAACTAGAGAGAATGTTTTGCGTTTGTTTGTTTTTTATCTTTAATTAGAAACGTAAGTAAATTATATTTTTGTTTCCTAACACCGACACCATTATGGTCAAAATTGGAGACGTCCATCTAATTACAGGTGGACAAAGACCCTAGACATGTGTCTGAGTAGAACCACTGGCACACCCCATTTCAGCTGGAGGTACCGTCTACATGTAAGTTCTCGCCCTGACTAGGACTTGAACCAGTGCGGAGATGGGTTTGAGGAATTACAAGTCGATGACTAACCAGTCAGCCACGGGCTCAGTTATGTAAATCCAGATTTTTATGTGTAATTTTGATTTATACATTTTTTAACCTCCATACATCAGTCTGTTCGGGTGCAAGTGTGAACGGTAATAATTAGCCATTCAGTATATAACTGTTTGACCTTGGTCGAAATAACCTATGAAAACAAGTGATCTCTGTTAGTTAGCTGGTTTTTAATCACAGATTACACCCATCTGACCTAGAATTACTCACATAAGGAGCAAAATGACTTCTACAAAAACAACAACAACAACAGTACAAGCCTTTTATGGACATGTCATTTGGTGGTGTATTGATTTATATTCTTGTTTTACACAGTTGCAGGCATTTTTGTAAAATCCTACTTATTAACTATAAAAACAATCTCCTAAAAATTTTAAGAAAGTCTAAATAAAATATGGAGCAATTTAACCAAGTTATAAAAATTTGTTTGCTATCTTTAACCCATCAGCGCTTTACTGTGTCAATTTGAGTCTTAGTTTGAGAAAAAAAATGCAAGAGATATGCATGATATGATATCTTGACACTTGGACTTCACCCAGATATGTTTTGTTGAGATCTTCCTCCATTTCATTCAGTCAGTATGTCATTAATTTGAGCATTTATATTTGTAGATTTTTTTTTATAAATATACCATTTGTTCACTAAAAAAAGCATTTCTGTAGCAGTTGATTGAGCTTTGAAGAGCATTGCTTGTATCCATGCACTTAACAGGTGGAAATGGTGTGCTACTCCCTCATTTGAATAACCCTTATGTTACATTTATTAACAAGCCTTCACTTTTATTTTTCAAAAACAATACATGGAAAGGTAACAAGACGTACTGCTAGAGACAAATATTGCAGATCCTGATCAGACAGCTCTTAGCAAAAACTGGATAATCTGGATCGACACTATTTGCATAAGCCAAGTCAGTTTCTTTTTAGCAGGCTTAGAGTTAAACTTTCAAACTGTCAAGATTGTAGAAAAACAAAACGAAATGCACTTTGCATGTGACTGCATAAGGAAGCATGATTAAAGTCTGGTGGCGATAAGGTTAATAAATTTCAAACTTTTTTAAGGTTTCGTGGTGCAATTTCTTTCTTGATTTTCTCAAAAGGTATGTTCATTTTGATAAATTATATTCTAGTGTTTGTTTTATTGAATGCCAGATGGGATCCAAATTGAGACTGTTTGTTCTGGTTTGTTTGCCAATGATTTTAAGGTGTGCAGGTGCCTTTGAAACGGATATCTTTTTTGTGTGTGTCTGCACGTTAATGTTTAATGGTTATAGAGTTTGTATAGCATATGATGTAGATGTTTAATAAGTTGCTATGCTGTTACAGAACTTAAAAAGAAATATATTTGTCACTCTAATTTTAATGTTTACTTTGTAAAAATATAAATAAGTTTACCGGCAGTCAAACTATAAGACGAAACAGTTTTTTTATCTAGTTGGAATACTTCTTTCTAGTCTTGAATTTCCCCCACCGCATTAAATTTTATCCTTTATTTACCATAATACAAATTTTCTTATAGGAATTATAGCATGTAAAGAATATTTTGTGTGGTTGAGTTTGTAATTTTCAACCAAAGTAAATAAAGACATTTTCCCTGTAATTGTGATTTATACTGTTACATTTTAACCTAACTAGAGAGAATGTTTTGCGTTTTTTTTTTATCTTTAATTAGAAACATAAGTAAATTATATTTTTGTTTCCTAACACCGACACCATTATGGTCAAAATCAGAGACGTCCATCTAATTACAGGTGGACAAAGACCCTAGACATGTGTCTGAGTAGAACCACTGGCACACCCCATTTCAGCTGGAGGTACCGTCTACATGTAAGTTCTCGCCCTGACTGGGACTTGAACCAATGCGGAGATGGGTTTGAGGAATTACAAGTCGATGACTAACCAGTCAGCCACGGGCTCAGTTATGTAAATCCAGATTTTTATGTGTAATTTTGATTTATACATTTTTTAACCTCCATACGTCAGTCTGTTCGGGTGCAAGTGTGAACGGTAATAATTAGCCATTCAGTATATAACTGTTTGACCTTGGTCGAAATAACCTATGAAAACAAGTGATCTCTGTTAGTTAGCTGGTTTTTAATCACAGATTACACCCATCTGACCTAGAATTACTAACATAAGGAGCAAAATGACTTCTACAAAAACAACAACAACAACAGTAAAAGCCTTTTATGGACATGTCATTTGGTGGTGTATTGATTTATATTCTTGTTTTACACAGTTGCAGACATTTTTGTAAAATCCTACTTATTAACTATAAAAACAATCTCCTAAAAATTTTAAGAAAGTCTAAATAAAATATGGAGCAATTTAACCAAGTTATAAAAATTTGTTTGCTATCTTTAACCCATCAGCGCTTTACTGTGAATTTGAGTCTTAGTTTGAGAAAAAAAATGCAAGAGATATGCATGATATGATATCTTGACACTTGGACTTCACCCAGATATGTTCTGTTGGGATCTTCCTCCATCTCTTTCAATCAGTAGTTGTACCATTTGTTCACTAAGAAAAGCATTTCTGACTAGCAGTTGATTGAGCTTTGAAGAGCATTGCTGTAGCTTTTGATTGAGATGCAATTTGTTTACTATGGAGAGCAGCTCTGTAGCTTTTGATTGAGATGTCATTTGTTCACTATGGAGAGCATTGCTGTAGCTTTTGATTGAGATATCATTTGTTCACTATGGAGAGCATCTCATTGGCTTTTGATTGAGATGTCATTTGTTCACTATGGAGAGCATCACTGTAGCTTTTGATTGAGATATCATTTGTTCACTATGGAGAGTATCGCTGTAGCTTTTGATTGGTCACTTTGGAAATCAGCTTTGTAGCTTTTGATTGGAATATTAATTAATCACTAAATTGGAAAGCATCTCTTAAGATTTTGGGTATCACAACTTTGTATTGCTTGCCATGGCTTATGTATTGATTGCCAGAATATTTACCTTAATGACAATCTTCGCTAAGCTTTAATGAGCATTTTTGGATTTCTTTTTTCATAATGAAAGGGTACATTTGTAACTCTTTTAATTCATTATTAATTCTGCTCTTATCTGTCAGGTATCTATTCATATATAATTTGCAATTTTCCTCAGTTTACCTGTAGAAACCACTATCCTTTATTAAAACCTATCCACAAGCTCTATAAATTTAACTGTACATAAAAGAATTGTTTTAATTCGACTTTCACCTGTGTGGCCAGATTTTCTTGTTAGTTTATCAAGGTTATGGACTAATATAAAAAAGCTGATAATATCTTTATTCATATTTCATTAGGTAAAGATTAGGGTAATTATTGCATGCTTCACTGGGTTATGGGTAATTTGTCCTGTTACTTTGATATTAAGGTACTGATAGTTACTAAAGTACAAGTATGAAAGCTTGGCCACAAGTGAACCTGAGTGAGTCTAGTGTAGAATGGGTATAGGCAGATTCTGTCCAACTCCCATCTTTTTCCAGCAGACATACTGAGTTATTCTTTACAATGTCGAGTCCTAGTATTCGTTTTATTTATTTATTAAAATATCACAGCGACCAATTATGGTCATTTAAGTGACGTTTAGGTATTTTGATGGAGTAAAAACCCCGTAAAAAATGTCTGGCAAGAACCATTGGCGCACCACATGTCAGATAGAACTTTCCACATTAAGTCCCTCTCCCTGAAATGTCGTACTTGGTCATCATGGTAAATTTTAAACCATTATTCATTGTGGTTTAACAAAGTTCGAATTGATTTAAACAAACATTTAATTTATTTAATTTATTTAATTTAAATGTGGCCAAAGTATAAAAAACGCATTGTAATGAAGTAGTCTTTTAATACAATAAATAACTAAATTTTAGACTTTTAGACTTTTAAAAAAGAAAATTACCACTGCACAATATTTATCATTTTCACATTTATCTTGTCATGGAAAATTTCTATGATGATAGACTTTGGACTCTTTTAATATACATGTTTTATTATTGATACATATTGACCCAAATTCATAAATCACAAATCCTAAAACACAACATGTAGGCACAATGTTATTTTAAAAGATTACTCACACAACAACATGAAAAAGTTTATTTTCATTTCATTGCTATTCGTATTTTAGATATAATAGGATTTGTTTTCAATTCTCTGCTTGGGGTTTTTACTTTCAAGTGTCAAATATTTTCTTTCTCCAATAACTATTAGAATCTCAAAAGTGTTTAAATACATAATGGGTCCACTTTTCAGATCAAAATCTAGCTCACATAATAGATGGAAAATTAAAAGGAGAAATGTTAGTTTATAATAATTACATTGATATACATAAATTTATTCCTTGGGTGAGAACACTTAGCCTTATTTTATATTAGTTTTATTGGAAAATGCCATTAGCTTTTTTTTTAGTTATCGTAATAGTTTTTTTCTTCTCGCAAACAATTATAATTAGATTTTTAATAAACCGGGTCAAGTAATCCTCCAATCACTAAGATGTTATCTACAACATCAGTAAGTATTAGTTTGAAGATATTATAGATAATTGGTTTTGTCTTAAGTAAAAGATACATGTTTTTGTTGAGTATTTTTCTATTTTGAAATTAGTTCTACAATCATAAGATTTGAACAAATCTACAATCTGTGTTGCTGCTTCAGATTTACAATTAAGCTCTATTCTTGCCGGAAACATTGTTTGATCTTAACATAAAAGGAATTTATGATACCTTTTTCAAACATACAATGTACATTATTAAAAAAGACAGTATTGTATACACTGTAAGTGGTTACATTTTAATTACACAGTTAACTGAAATGCTACAGAGTGTTTTAACTGTGAAAGGGAATTGAAGTACAAGACAAAAACAATTTTTTCTTTTGAGATTTCTAAATAACAAGGTTTTTAAACACTTGTAATGACATTTTGTTAGAATTAAGTGAGATTTTTATTTTAACATTACAAATAACCGGAAATCAGTGGTGTAGTGTCATAGTCACCAATTTGTAACTTATCTGGCTCCTAAGCCTCTCACCGCATCCGTTTGCATTTTGTGTGAGGGACTTTATGTGGAAAGGTATTCTGACTGACCTGCGGTGCATTGGTGGTTCTACGCAAACATTTGTCTAGGGTCTTCCTTCACCAAAAAGGTTTGACATCGCTTTAATAATAAAAATTGGTTGCTGCGAGTATTTAAAAAATAAATTAAAAAAAAGTTGTATTGATATTGTCGCCTATTTTGAAATAACTCTTTTTTACAGTTCATAAAATGAGATGCCTGGCCAATGAGTTTAAAAAGATTATTTATATTGATTCAACCTCTATGAAATGCTATGAGAGAAAACATTTTGATATGAACCACACCTAGCTACATGCTGGGATTGCCAAAAACCACAGGCACACTTATCGTTTAAATAAATAGACAGATAATTGATATCTAACTTTAAACACATTCTCGATCAGGTGTAGGCTATTACTGTAGGTCCGAATCAGGCAGGGAGATGTCAGATCAGGACAAACACTTTTTCCGCTGCAGAGTTTCTAGCAATATGTCTTATTTCTATTAAGTTACAAGCCAAAAACTTCGAAGTTAAAATAGGTAAAATAAGTTTGTAACAATATGATTTAGTTCTTTTGCTCAAACTATGAACTGAATGACATATATATGTCTGGGTTCTTTCTCCTCTAATAATTAGGTGGATGTTGCCAATATGACCATAATTTTGTAAGTGCCATGTAACAAAAAAACAACAACAACAAAAATGGCGTGTGCTCAGGCTTGAGAAACAAATCTAAATGAGTTCAGCCACAATACATACCATTGAAGAAATTTACTTTCCGTTTAGTATACTGTATGGATATCAACTAGTGTCATTCTAAACAACTTTTTTTCATAGCTAGTGCAAACAATAGGCACAGCCTGACTACCGGTAAATTGTTGGTGGTAACTTTAACCTTAAACAAACAAACCAAGCTTAACTAACAATTCAGATTTTATCCTATTTAAAAGTCAACTGTTTTTATTCAATTCTTTGTGCCACACCTGTTTTGTTTAAAATATTATCATTCAGTAAACTGCTATAGAAACTGTTCTTCTGCTTCAACCC
The DNA here is from genome assembly GCA_007844125.1 of Sinonovacula constricta. Classification (NCBI taxonomy): domain Eukaryota; kingdom Metazoa; phylum Mollusca; class Bivalvia; order Cardiida; family Solecurtidae; genus Sinonovacula; species Sinonovacula constricta. Next base: position 35,436,748 of record CM017558.1, read on the forward strand.
AGTAGAAAAAAAAATTGCAAAGTGAGTAGGTGACTGTTTTCTGTTTGACATTAGGTCAAATAAACAACTTTTTTCTAGACAGGAACAAAGACATTTGTATTAAATCAGGAGTCAGGCTTCCTTCCACTGAGTAGGATTCATCAGAGTTGAGAATATCATAATATTTTTTTGAGATCTCCAGAAATTGAATTGAGGTTTGTAAACAAACCAATATGCGTGTAGTCATACATGTAATTGTGCAACTTCTACAAAGAGTATATATAAAGTTTTCCATTTACTGAGAATGCAAGTCAGTGTTTAAAAAGAGTAATTTATTTATCCTGTGTAATAGGAATATATACTACGAGCACTTCAGATAATAATCAACCAGTTCAAAATCATTTTCCTTTCTAAAACAGATTTTATTCTGAATTAAAGGTTGAATTTCTTTTTAAAAAAATATTTCAATCTTAGTTAACAGTATAACGATCAGATTTACTCAATTTTTTTTACATATTTCAATGCACAATTTTGTAACAAGTCATTTAAAAATAAGAAAGTCACCTCCCCATTTTTATAGCTACTTTTAACAAGCTCTCAAGTAAAATTGTAATAATCACTTATATTACAAGGAGTCCTTTTAGAGAAAGTCTCCATCCCTTTGTTAAGCAATTTTAAATCATCAGATTATCAGCTGGCAACATTTCTACTTTTGTATCATAGTCTATAGAGCCATAACAATTGTATGCCCATAAGGTTGTTTACAAATACGACCATTGAGTCGGTCTACAACAAAAGTGTAACATTTTCTGTAACGCTCGAGTCATAACCTGACCCTTTAATATCCAGCTGTGGTGACACTTCAAGTGTTCCTATTTCAGATAATCGTGTCATGACAATAAAGGTGTCAGCATTTCTCTGTGGGCTCAGTGTTTTTTAAACACTTAAACCTGTTGCATTTGTTGATAACCTGACACCAATTGTCAGATATTTGCTTACAACTATTTGCAAATTTAGCTAAACTTTGGTCTGTTTCATCAAAAAGTCCTGGGACCACTAAATTGTCTGAAGTGTGATTCAGTCAAAGTCCAAGGACTCAGAACCATTTAGAAAATTAAAGGTAGTATCCAAGGACTCAGAACCATTTAGAATTTGGACTAACTTTTTTTTCCTCAAAAAATCAATTAATTGTTACCTGAAAAAGTCCTGCAAAATGCTGTTCATTGATGCCCAAGATCTCTCTGAACATTCAAGCATAAATCTTCACTCGTCTTTGCAAACTGGTATTTAATCCCAGAGATTGCTATTTTTAAACTAAGAAAAACACTTCACCACTTACTTTTTGGGATATCATTATATCTGCTCTGATGTTGATATCTATCTTTAGCAGAGACTGCTATCATGCGTTTTATAAAGTTGTAAAGAATGACCATTTAGAGTGATTTTTTTTTTTTTTTGCAATTAGTACCGTCAAACAATGTAGTTAAAGTTCAAAATTGTCTTCATTTAAAATAAGATACAAGTTTATGCAGAAACTAGTCCACATTCCCCAGAGCAGTAGTTAGATGTTATTACATGTACATGTTTTTGATACAGGGAAACTGTCCAATACCACCTTTATGGACTTATGTCTACAAACAGTGCAATGACTAGTAACAATGTATGGTCCTTAAAGACTTAATTAAATGGCCCCATGTTATATCTTAGGACTTTAAAGAGCAAATAGCATTGACTTTCTACACTATTGGCCTAGGCCTTTTGGCTGGTGCTTAGTATGTTAAAAGTTAATATTTCAACAGAAAAAATTAAAACAAGAGCTGTTTATAAACAACAAGCTCTACTTTTCTCAGTGGTGGATAATTGATAAAGGGGTTTATCTCTGTTAATTTTAGGGTTTCCGGCCCTTTTGAAATATGTTTTGCTATGATAGTAAACAGGTCTTGTCGTTTGAAGTGAATATCTTAGGTTGTTGTCGAGAAATGGACCTTAACAAAAAATATGGGTTATGACACTTCAGTGCATCGGACCTGGTAGAACAAACGGAAGAGCATTCTGCTGTAGGTACTGGTGGCCCGGGGTTTTGAACCAGGGCCCCGACATATCAAAATCATAACAAATGGTCTTGGTATGACACTCTTGCTAATGCTGAAGCAAATGTAAGGGTAGTTCCACAACTGGTTAGCTTGGTGTCTGGATGTGGGTGTGGTATCATGCAATATATTCAATTATTAATACAGTTCTGGAACTGTAACAGTTGTCACACGATACGATGTACGTATGGTACGATTGCGTTCAATGTACGATACCATGTGCGGTTTTTACACGATACCATACACGTTACGATTCGATACCATACACGATATGCATTACGATAGAAAATCTACACGATACGATGCGATACGGTGTACGCTTCGATACAACATACTGTACTGTTTCCGTTTACGTCACGTTACAAGAAATACCATGGCAAATGCGACATGTTGTTAAAGTAAAGGTTCAATCAGCCTATTTATACTGTACCAACTCGGTTTAGTCCAAATCGTTCTGCTCCAATCGGCTCACTTCCAGCGCATATAGGCGGTAATGTTTTCACACCATTCAAATGAGACATTACAACTATTACCATCTAAATGGTAAAATGTGTAGGCAAATGATAAGTAAGTGACGCCAATATGATAGCCTGCTTAAACATTGAACAAGTGTGTAAAAATGTACCATGTTAAGACAAATTAATTTAAATCTGTAATTTCCTAACATTCTTACACCACTCTTCTATACACGTATATTTCAATTTTCTGCCCCTATTCCCCGCATCCGTGTCTGCGTTTTACTGAAGTGAAATTTCACAGCCAGATTATGTGTGCTGGGATCTTCAGACATGTATGACATGTCTTCAGACCGGATGCAGGTGTTGTGCACTACAGATAAATGACCACTGCCCGTCTAATTTGAATAGAAACGTTGTGTCATAAAAGTGGCAATCTGTGTGGGGGCTTATAATCGCTCGCGTGATTTGTAGGTACATGTACCGAATAACCTACATAAATGGACTAGCTGCTAGAAAATAAATAACATCAGAAACATACCATTGTCTCATACTCAACCCTTTTTCAAGCACTATTTAAATAAAAATTCGGTAAGGAATAGTAGAATATGGGTCAATCGGGAAAAAAACTTAACAAACTAAAAAGATAGAAACAGAACTATTAAATAATAATTATATTATTATGAGACAAAATTGGACTAACAACCGACAAATTAACACCTCCACTTAATCCTTTCCATGTAGGGATCAAATCCATGAACATTAAAACAAATTAAGAAGACGTAATCAACGTATTTGATAAGATTATTCCCTTAGTTAAACTCAACTCAAATACTGAGTGCTGAGATATCGCTACCCACATCCACATCTACACCGACGGTAGCAAGGATACAAACAAAAATGCTATAAGAGCATGAGTTATTATGATTGAAAATCAACAGAATAAATAAACAAGACCAAAATAAAACTAAGCACTAGACATTCTATATTTAGAAGCAAACTGTTAATTACAACCCATAAAATGTGTTCAAATAGAACAAAATTGCCGATCAACAATACATATTTACCCCGGCTCTCTTAGTTATTTACAAGCATTTCAGACAATTTACGGAAAGAATAGACAAGAACTAATCAAAGAAATATATAGATTTAAATACTAAAATACAAATGTTAAGCAAAATCTCTAATATGAATTTGGAGATTGGAACTCACCATCATAATATAGCCTATGATTAAATATTACTAGACTCATACTCGGATCCAGCTACCTAGGTGAAGAAAGTAAATCATCCACCCCCACCCCCACCCGCCGGCCCCGACATAGCAGAACTAATAATACGCGCTCTTAATCTTCTTTGAGAATAACTACATTTCATTAAATATTTAATTAATAATATAGGATAACACATACATAAACTGAATTAATACAATGTCCAACCGATATCATGTCCAAATCAAACAATAACTAAAGTTTCAATACCCACAAGACACGTGATGGGGTGAAATCTCTTTAAAATCTAAACATTCCTAATAAACCCATTCTCTGATTGGCTGGACCCCAATTTGGCAGAAGATTATGACTGCTCTTTGTTTAAAGGCATTACACCCCTAAGAAACTGTTTCTTAAAATGTTCATCATTTAAATGTTTTCTACTCCTGATTAGAGCTGGCACTTTTTGAACTAAAACTGAACATGAAATCGGATGATTATGAACAAAAAATACATCAAGTTACACACTAGTTACGAGGATGTTTTAAAGTGAAAAAAGTATGGGAAAAGTGTGTGAGTAGTTAAGCATGGGTTGGTAATTCAGTTAGTTTAGTATATCGTATATAATATATATTGTATTAGAGAATTAAATGTATTTAATGTATCTAATATCTTCTAGGTATTAAAGTGTTGCATTTTTATTAAATCTGCCTTTTTCTGCTGGTACAAAAAGCAAAGACACGCGTGACTAATATAGGTCTTTGTAGCTAATCTCTTGCTATTGTGTGCTGCCTTAACCAAAACAGCACTGGGTTAAAGTATTTCTCTATGTCATAATAAGGACAGTTCCTATTGGTGAACTTGCATTCTTTACAAGGGTAGCTTGATCCTAGTTTAAACTAAAAACTATTATAAACTAACGATATTGTGGCAGTAAATATTGAACTTAGAGACCTACCAACATGTCCGAATATCTAAATTTGTGCGTTATTTATTATATTGTTTTATTAATTATAGCTCTTTCTCCATGGCTTGGTACCCGACCTAATTGTATAAGGGCATTGAGGTTTTTTGACAGGAGACTAAAAGACTTTATATGTCTGCTGACTTGCTTGATTTTGCAATGATTAGATATTATATCATTTTCTATTGTTACCCCAACGGTATTCTTTTCAGTATCCATACTGACGTAAAGGTGCATGCCGATGTGCGCTAGTTATTTTAGGAGAGTATGTAAATGGCTTCATCAACCTAAAAAGACTTACAAAGGACCATTTCGTTATAAGAGGAAATCGATTTAAGAACAGACCAATTAACACCCCCGGTCAACACGTTAAGGATCAAACCAATCAACATAACGAACGGCTAAAAATCCTACTTTCTTTAAGATTAGTGGTGTCATAAAAGTGTCACCAATTAATTGGAATGAACACACGTGCACATGATTGGCAGGGCGGGAAAATGTACGGAAATTAAGAAGGCATGATGACAGATGTTCACTGTTATTTATGATACTAGCACATTGTTTTGACAAACACATTCACACCTTAAACGTTTGATCCCATCACGGGCAGAAGAATAGTTATATTAATTTGTTTGCTTCACTTGTGAACGTACTTTTGTTGAATTTTCGTCGAGCACTGAATTGTTTTTATTAATTTATTTAAATTCGCATAAATGTGTGTAAAATTTACGCGTTTAAAATAATTGGCGAAGAGACTATATCAGTGTTGATTGTGCCCGGCGATGACATAGGTAAGCTAGCTTTACAATTAACTAACTTGTCGGAATATCAGAGATGATTCCACATGGTCCAATTATTTATTAACAATGTTCATTGTATATGAGCCGTATCATTTGAATCCCATATTTGAGACAAACCTCTTTTCCATAGCCTGACATAGAGCTAGATTGTGTTATAGCTAGTATTTTTCCAGCTGTATGTTTATTCCAATAACGTCTTACTGCTTTTTTTTCCATAAAAGCGTGGGCAAATAACCAGAATCCTAGTTTTCACGAATATTTTCCTAAACGTACATTCATATTCAGTCTACGCATATTGTCATTCAAGTAATAAGTTCGAAGGTGTGCAATATTAATTTGATCATAGTTTAGTTTCTGTTTAGAACCATAACTTCTTTTTGTATTTGTGAAGCATTTATTATGACATTTAAATTTCCTGTGAACATTTGCATGAACATGATAATGTCATTAGAAAATTGTCACAATATATGTATCTTTGTATCAAAGAATTATGAGAAGGCACAGTGCAATTCTCCTTGTGTTACGTTACCATACTATACGTTCCGTTACGATACCACGGTCTTGTCATAAGCGTTACGTTCCGATACGATACGATACGATGTACCATTTACGATAGGACTCGTTACGTTACTTCACGATAGGCCTATTACATTACACGATACGTTACGTTACCATACGATACGTTTACGATAGAAATACGCACGATATACGATGTTTTGGACAACTGGTACGGTGCCAGGACTGTATACACAGTGAAGGCAGCACTATATCTACTTCAAGTGGACACTGTCTCCAAATGACTGAAATACTGTTGGTGGGTTTATATATACATAAACAAACAATACATCTCCTTTAAATGAGCTTAGAAGATAGTCAATGATAATAAGTAGAATAAAATCTTATTGAATGATTGTTTTTGGATGTTTAACCTAAAGCAGGTTAATCATATAATAACATAAGTCTAGCATAAAAACTTTTCGTAGATGCAAAAACACACAGATGTTAATCTCAGTTGATTTCAGATGGATAAACAGGTCAAAATACCCACACCAGTTATGTTATACCCTACACTACAGGTAACCACTTCTCTCGCTAAAACATGTAACTTTGCATGCAGCCATGCTTAGGGAACATTTGATTCAGCATGAATTTAAAAATGTTCGAGAAGTTACAAATATAATTGCACCAAAATCAATTTGTTTTCAACATATTAACAATTATCAAACTTTAATTGTTAAAGCTATAATTATTCTATTAAAAGTAAAAATGTATGTTGACAATAAAATAAAAAACATGGATTTCAGTCTAACTTTTCTTCATGTAGGTAGATGTAACTGCACTGTCAAGTAACTGGTGTATAGAGATCAGATCCACACCTGGCTAATGACTGAATGACCGATGACCTGTGCAGGCTCCCATGTACATGTCTATATACCTGTAACGGTCACTTGACCAACCTGTTGCTGCTTTTTGATAACCACTCTGATTGTATTCTAGCCATATCAGGGCATCATACCCAGTGTCCAGCTGCTTCAAGGACAGTTGACATTAGATAACTGGCCATAATAGACTGACTCAGACCATTAAAAATACTCTCCATACCAGATAGTATCTGATCAACTGATCCACATGGGGTTCTTGACTCCTTTGTGTTTGTGTGAAATGGTAGAAAATGGGCTATGACTTTGATAAACTGGCATACATTATGTATGGGTATTCTCTTTCTTGTAGTGATTGTTTTCGTATCTTGCTATCTTAAGGCAAGTATTGTTTCCCTATCTGACACTGGTTACACGCAAAAATTTCAAACATGGGCAGTTAATTTTATATCCCCAGACACAGAGGATATGGATGCTATATTGGAGCCATTTTGTCAGGATGGTCTGTTGGGCTGCTATTTCTTGGCTACCGCTGGTCACTACCAAGCCTAGTTGTGCAAAATCATTGGCACATCATGAATGGCATGTTTTTAAACAAGTTATGTCCCTTTTTGTGGAACATATATTAATGTAGCAAAGCAGTATCTGGAAGTATTTAGACTGACTCGTCGGTGTCAGTATAATGGACCGGCTGGGTTCAGTCCCTGGGCACCTCATAAGTGTCCCTGTGCTATTATGATAGAACTGTCGCTGCACAGTATCAGCAAAAATGCCGGCAAATCCCCATCTGGAAGTATTCATCTTCTTTTGTTGTAATTCTTGTGTTTTATCGATTTTTTCCTACCTTTTCTCGTTTATTCATATTTTTATCACCAGTTTCTTTTTTGTTGTTTTTGTTTTAGGCTTAATTATCTAGAATATAATTATGTAACATGTTACAATGGTTTTCAATGGTTTACTTTCCTATGCAGAACGTGTCGAATTGTAGATCTGATTTTTTCGTTTCCTCAACAAGAGTCCCTGACAAAGCACCTTTTTACGAAGCTTTTAAAGGATGTATTTAGTCACGGCCCGCACTGTTTCCAAAGGTGTTAAAATACAGCTGCATAGGTAAATGAAGGTTAACCTATTCTTATTCTTTTATTCTTTATTCATTTGCTAAATAAGATAAATACAGTCATATTTCTAAAGACTTAGCAGCAAATAGTTCAAATCCTGATAAAAATAAACTTGAGCTAACTGATCGGGATCTGTACTATTTGTCTTTCCCTGAACAATTTGTGTTCATCAGATTTAGAGGTGAGCATATTTGGATTGTCATCAAATAAGTCAGTTGCCATGTTTGACAAAAGATAAGACTATGACAAGTGCCCATATTTTTCTGAGACAGTGTCTGCTGAAGACACACAAATGAGCCACTTGAACTTCTTGGCCAACAGGTTTGGGGGTACTTGACATTTTAAGAGGTTGATTAATTTGTCAAAAGTCTGCCACAATTGTGGATTTGTCTTAGATTAACCCTCTTGTATGGTATTGCATTCTTTTGAAGGGTTAAAAGGTATTGGTTGAATTAAACATAGGTTGTTGTTGTTTTAGATTTACTTACATTGTGTTTGACCATACTGTGTTGGTTTGTCAGTACTTTCAATTTGCTAGTACGTGTTTGTTTGGATATCTTATCTGTAGCTTTAACTGGACCTGGTAGCGCAATCAGTAGAGTGTCGGCTCCAGGTACGGGAGGCCCGTGTTCGATCCTTGGTCACGACATATCAAAGTCATAAAATATGGTAGTGAAAAGCTCCCTTGCTAACACTCCAGCAAATATAAGAGTAGTTCCGTGACTGGTTTGCTCGGTGTCAGGATAATGTGACTGGGTGTGGTATCATACCAGCTGGTGTTCATGGCATGCTATACACAATGAAGGCAGCATTATATCTGCTTCAAGTGGACACAGTCTCCAGATAACTGAAATACTGTTGGTGGGACAATAAACCCAATAAAGAAACAAATAATATCAGTAGCTTTGACAGTGCTTGGTGTCGGCTTCAGGTCCAGAAGGCTCTGAGTTTAAATCCTGGTCTCGATATATAAAAAATTATAGTTGTATAGCTCCCTTTCTATCATGCAAGCAAATATAAGAGTAGTTCCACAACTGTTCATCCCATTGTCCAGCTGATATGACTGGATGCTCAAGGCATGCTATACACAGTGAATGCAGCACTATATCTGCTGTAGGTGGACATGGCAGATAACTGAATTAAGATGTAATGGTGATAAACCCAATAAAACAAATAAATGTCCTAGATTATAATGAGATTGTTTTACATATTTTATATTTTGCACAAAAAACAACATCAGTTATATAGGTGCTGACTACATGTTCGAAAAATGCAATTTTGTGATCATATAACAATAGCTCTATACATTAAAACTGCACTATTGATTAAGCAATCAAAATCTTTTGGCAAATATCTTTACCTTTTAAACATTTTTTTTTTTCATGTCTACTCGAGATGAAAAATCAGTGTTGTGGAAGATTTATTCAAACCTTGTTGCTAATTTGTAATAGGTTTATGGTTGTGCACCTTTTCATACCAGCCCTATTAAATCTTTTGTAAAGAAATTATATCCTAAATAACAATTATGCATTTAGGGTATTTACACACTGCCTTTTACCTTTGAACAAAATCCATTAGATGTATAATTGAGAAAAAGACCTATTACTTTGTGTTTGATTGTTACACCAATTCCCTTATTTACAAATAGTTTCTCTTTTTTAAAACCTTTTAAACCACTATGTCAGACATTTATTTTATTGCAACATATTCTAAAGCAGGTATTTGGCGACACACACCATTATTTTTATTGAAATACCCTTTTGAACTTGCTCTTAAAAAGATGCCCGACCTTTCAATGTAACCCCTACCTTTCATATAGAAATGTATCTTTTGGGCCATTGGCTATCATTAGGCTCAGTAAGTGTCAGTTTGTTTGATTTACCTCACTTAAAATGAATCCATTAGGGATTTAAATTAGTCATAATTGATCTATTGCTATACTGACAAAAAAAAACTGATAGCAATCATTTTGCTTTGGGATGAAACTGGCAGTTCTGATTTTTAATATAGGTCTACCTATAGTATATGATTCCATGGGGTACACTGTTAAAATGGAAACTGTCTCCCGAGGTATTCCAAAAGGTAGATAGGTCCTTGTAGTTGGTATTGTTGGACTTTATTGCCTGTTCTTATGGAAATATTTTTAAATTACAAACAGTGAAATTTCCTTTGCATCAATATATCAGTATATGTTTAAAATTCATTTAAATACTTATAGAGATATGATACTTAAGAAAGAAAATGGAAGTGTTTGTTTTTGATGGTTAACCTGGGTATCACAAGAAAGGCAGAAAAGTCTACATACACTCCATAGAGCACAAACATAAAATTCAAGTAAAACAAATGAAAGGACCCACTTTTATTTAGGGATTATTCAGGGGAGACTATTCATTAATGTCAAATAATAGCTTATTGACCAGATAATTGAGAGAAAAATATTTGTAACCAATAATTTTTGGAGTACATTACAGTATATTATGTCTGTAAATACTAGTGATGCCTTGATATTGGGATATACCGGTATACCATGATATGATCCTTTCCAAATATGCATACCATACTGATGTGGTCTGTATCGGTCATATCACTTATATTTATCACTTCTGTAAAATAGATGCAGTTGATATTATTATATATCATGTGATATTACCATTGTTGGGTTGATAATTCATGCCATCACTCTTCATGAGATGTTCTATTTTGATATCTTTGCTCCAATTTTAAATCTGCTTTATTTATTTATACTTCTCAGCTCCCCACATTTATAGACATACACCGATTTTAGTTCTCCTTATTTGAGAGAATAGTGTTAACCAAATTATAAATGAAATTTATGTTGAGTTTATACTTTGCATTCTAAGGGACAAAATACAAATGCTGTTATGTTCAATTCATAGCTAATTCAAAAAAGTATGTAATAAATATTTCTATGATCAATAATATTCAAGATATTCTTCTTAAACCTTTGAAATATTCAATTAAAATGATGTTTAAGAGTCTATAATATTTACAATGATAAGTACATTTAGGGGCACATGTGGTCGAGGGATAAGAGTTTACAACTTATAACCCTCAGCCCCTCACTGCATTGGTGTAACTCCTCAGCCCCTCTCTGCATTGGTGTAACTCCTCAGCCCCTCTCAGCATTGGTGTAACTCCTCAGCCCCTCTCTGCATTGGTATAACTCCTCAGCCTCTCACTGCATTGGTGTAACTCCTCAGCTCCTCACTGCATTGGTGTAACTCCTCAGCCCCTCTCTGCATTTGTGTAACCCCTCTGCCCCTCACTGCATTGGTGTAACTCCTCAGTCCCTCTCTGTGTTGGTGTAACTCCTCAGTCCCTCTCTGCATTAGTGTAACCCCTCAGTCCCTCTCTAAATTGGTGTAACTCCTCTGTCCCTCTCTGCATTGGTGTAACCCCTCAGTCCCTCTCTGCGTTGGTGTAACTCCTCTGTCCCTCACTGCATTGGTGTAACTCCTCAACCCTCACTGCATTGGTGTAACTACTCAGCCCCTCACTGTGTTGGTGTAACCCATCTGCCCCTCACTGCATTGGTATAACTACTCAGCCCCTCACTGTGTTGGTGTAACTCCTCAGCCCCTCACTGCAATGGTGTAACTCCTCAGCCCCTCTCTGCATTGGTGTAACCCCTCAGCCCCTTACTGCATTGGTGTAACTCTTCAGCCCCTCATTGCATTGGTGTAACTACTCAGCCCCTCACTGCATTGGTGTAACTCCTCAGCCCCTGTCTGCATTGGTGTAACTACTTAGCCCCTCACTGCATTGGTTTAACTCCTCAGCCCCTCACTGCATTGGTGTAACCCCTCTGCCCCTCACTGCATTGGTGTAACTCCTCAGTCCCTCACTGCATTGGTGTAACTCCTCAGTCCCTCTCTGCATTGGTGTAACCCCTCTGCCCCTCATTGCATTGGTGTAACTACTCAGCCCTCACTGTGTTGGTGTAACTACTCAGCCCCTCACTGCATTGGTGTAACTCCTCAACCCCTCTCTGCATTGGTGCAACTCCTCAGCCCCTCTCAGCATTGGTGTAACTCCTCAGCTCGTCACTGCATTGGTGTAACTCCTCAGCCCCTCTCTGTGTTGGTGTAACTCCTCAGTCCCTCTCTGCATTGGTGTAACTCCTCAGCCCCTCATTGCATTGGTGTAACTCCTCAGCCCCTCACTGCATTGGTGTAACTCCTCGGCCCCTCACTGTGTTAGTGTAACTCCTCAGCCCCTCATTGCATTGGTGTAACACTTCAGCCCCTCACTACATTGGTGTAACTCCTCAGCCCCTCACTGTGTTGGTGTAACTCCTCAGCCCCTCATTGCATTGGTGTAACTCCTCAGCCCCTCATTGCATTGGTGTAACTACTCAGCCCCTCACTGCATTGGTGTAACTCCTCGGCCCCTCACTGTGTAAGTGTAACTCCTCAGCCCCTCATTGCATTGGTGTAACTCCTCAGCCCCTCATTGCATTGGTGTAACTACTCAGCCCCTCACTGCATTGGTGTAACTCCTCAGCCCCTCTCTGCATTGGTGTAACTCCTCAGCCCCTCACTGCATTGGTGTAACTCCTCAGCCCCTCACTACATTGGTGTAACTCCTCAGCCCCTCACTGCATTGGTGTAACTCCTCAGCCCCTCACTGCATTTGTGTAACTCCTCAGCCCCTCACTGCCTTGGTTCCAGTCTGGATGGATGTAAAAATTATCCTGTTGTGAGATCTTCCTATTGATCTTTGGTGTGCCACTGGTTCTACCCAGACGTATGTCTGGGATCTTTCTCTACCAGTAGTTTGCTGGTTGTTTCCAATATGACTACTCAAGCTGGTGCGATGTTAACAAAAAGTAAACAAGGATGTATATTGTGTTTACAGTCTTGCTACATTTTCATGTATATTTATGTATACTAGATATAAAAATAGGACGGTTGTCAACTGATTGGAACATTTTTAAGATGTATCTTAACAGAGATTACTATAACTTCCTCTCCCCCTGTTTTAAGTAATTGAATATTTCCAGAATTTTAATTAAACTTTTCCCTCAGGTTATATTTCCTGATACATATAACATAAAACACCGCAGGCCTTATTAACCAATAGGATACTAAAGTAATAAAAAAATCCCCCTTTTCCATCGTTTTTTGGTATCTCATAGGTTTTATACTTAAATATTTTTACTAAAATTTCTCCATCCCTGTATATTCCAGGTATCATATGGGGGCCGTGGCCAAGACATGGACCTCCAGAACAGCCTCAACAACAACCTTCCTGTTGTCCGGCCGCACCATGAACATAACCTGCTAAACTGTGGCCTCTGTCAACTCAGCTACAGCAACCCCAAGGTCCTGCCGTGTCTTCACTCATTCTGCGAGCAGTGTCTCTACGACTACATCCCACCGGAGAGTCTATCCGTAACCTGCCCTGTTTGCCGCCAACAGTCCATTCTCCCACTAGAGGGAGTCCAGGCACTTCAGGCTAATCTATTCATTGCTAGCCTCATGGAGGTAGTTGGTAAGTGGATCATTTTAACCCTTAGACCACTGAGGGTCAACATTTCTGCCCTAAACATACAAAAAAGAAAAAAAAAACTTAAATGCTTGGGTTTGAGTCTCGTTTTTTCACTTGAGGTGGTCTTCAGGTTGACTTGCAGTGTGCTGGTGTTTCTATCAGGAGATATGCCAATACCCCTCCACCAGTAATAATACCCCCTCACAAAATAGGGGGGGGGGGGCGGGCTATAATGGATTCGCTTTGTCGCATCCATTCGTCAGTCTGTTCGTCCATCCATCGGTCAGTCCGTCCGTCTCCATTATCGTGTCCGCTCTGTAAATCCTATACCAATTGAAGGATTTTCTTCAAACTTGGTTGAAATGTTCACCTCAACAAGGGGATGTGCAGAACCCATGTTGCCCATGTGTCAGCTCAAGGTCAAGGTCACAATTGAAGGTAAAATATCGAACAATCAAATATTAGACATTATGTCGTGTCCGCTCTGTAAGTACTACACTAATTGAAAGATTTTCTTTAATCTCGGCTCAAATGTTCACCTCAACAAGAGGATGTGCAGAACCCATGTTACTCTTTTGCCGGCTTAAGGTCAAGGTCACACTTGAAGGTCAAAAATTTACTTAGAAAATATTCTTAAATTTTAACATGTATTTGAATATTTCTGAAACTTGAAAAAGTATTTGCTTAAAACTTAAAATAAATATGAAGTGTCACAATTAGGATATGCAGGTCAAGTTTCATAACTCTGTATTGCATTTTGACAAAGTTATGCCCTTTTTAAGTCTTCAAATTTACATACAATCAAGTATTAGACAATATGTTGTGTCTGCTCTATAAATCCTATACTAATGGAAGAATTTTCTACAAACTTTACTCAAATGTTCAACTCAACAAGGTTATGTGCAGAACCCATGTTACCTTTGTGCCGGCTTAAGGTCAAGGTCACACTTGAAGGTCAAAATTGACTTAGAAAATGTTCTTAAATTTTAACATGTACTTGAATATTTCTGAAATTAGCACAGGTATTTGCTTGAAACTTAAAAGATATATGACGTATCACAAGTAAGATATGCAGGTCAAGTTTCATAACTCTGTATTGCATTTTGACAAAGTTATGCCCCTTTTTAAGTCTTTTAATTTACTTACAATCAATACTCGACAATATGTCGTGTCTGCCCTATAAATTCTGTACTAATGTAAGGATTTTCTTCAAACTTAACTCAAATGTTCACCCTTACTGGGCAATGTGCAGAACCCATCTTACCCTTGTACCAGCTTTGTCAAGGACATTGGTGGGGGTATGAATCGCATTCACAATAGTTCTAGTTAGCAGAACTTTGCCAGTATGACCATAAATCTGTTTGTTTCAGTTGAAAAATAAATAAATAATATGAAACAGCTCCTGTTGGGACCCTTTATTTTAGGATCTGTCCAATTTTCTGCAAAGTCTCTGGCCAGAAGTCTCACTCTAATTGCAGGTACATATGCTTCCTAGTAAGACTAAGTCACAGTTAAGTTTTGATAACTTAAGCATAACTTTGCTAAACCACAATGAATAATATATTCAGATATTACTTCTGGTTATTTGGTTATTTTGTTACATTGCACTGATACAGTAATGGCCATATTGGCGACGTCCTGCTAATTATTGATGGAGGAAGACCCCAGACTTAAGTCTAGTTAGAACTACCAGCACACCGCATGTAAGCTGGAAAACCTCCCCACATGAAAGTTCTCACCCTGATCGGGACTTTTACCAAGACAACAATGGCCTGAGGAGTTACAAGTCAGACATACTAACCACTCGGCCACTGGCGCCACCTGTATTACTTCATATCATAAGAGTAGGTGTGAACACGCTGACCTTCTAAAGAGATTGTTAGCTTTAGGTTGGCAGAATCAAAACCGTTCAATTCATTTATTTCTATTTACATCTAAGTTAGTATCACCGACTTCTCAGCCCTTTACTGTGTGGGTTCAAGTCCCAGTGAGGGCGAGAATTTTCATGCGGACAGGTTTTCCAGCTAACCTGCAATGGGTCAGTGGTTCTACTGTAACACAAGTCTGGGGTAATGGCCCAGTGTCAGGACAATATGACTGGGTGTAGTATCATGCCAGGTGTTCACAGCATGCTATACACAGTGAATGCAGCACTATATCTGCTTCAGGTGGACACTGTCTCCAAATAAAGGAAACACTTTTAGATGAAAAAATCCAACAAACAAGCAATCATAAACATTACACTCATTGAGTTGCTAGCTATGCACAATTTACATAAATACAATGAGTGATTGTATGCATCATGTGCATATGCTTAACAGAGACCAAATTGTAGTAAATAGCATATCTGTAGGAGAACTAGTCAGGAAAATAGAGAATACATGGTTTGCTTCGAAGCGTATCTTTTATCCTGCTTTTCATCTTTTATATGAAAAAATAAAAAAATAGGAAATCAGTAAACCAACATGGAAGATTGAAGAAAAAAATAACAGAAGGACAATAGCAGCTTTACTCCATCTTTATTCAGACATGAACGTCCATTCAAAATATAAAATTAAAATTCTCCATATCAACATATATAAATGTTAAAAAATTCCCTAAATGGGTCCATAAATCGGCGAAAAAGCATTAATTACACGTTTCATTAAGAGCGTGTGAACATAACTAATGTCAACAGTGTATTCATACGCGTGGTTTGGTCACATGACCTATTGACCGGATATCACTCAGTTTATCTGGCAAGGCTTTATTTATCCTGCACATTTACGCGAGAAAGCAGGATAAAAGATAAAAGATCAACTCTAAGTTTTGGACTTATAGCTAAATGGAAATAAAACTAAACATGCTGCTAGAGACTTGGCAACCAAGATCTGTGCTGGGAGCTGTCCACTCAGGATCTTTACTATTTACCCAATTTATATTAAATCATGCTTAGCAGGTTGAGAGTTACACAACCTTCTTTATCATGCAACATTTTGATACTTTTTGTACTTTGCCTGCCTTTCATTTTTCATTCTGATTTTATGTACATGCCTAATTAAAAAGTTTTGCAACCTTTTTCGATAAAATAACTAAATTCAATTTTTATGTTATTTATGACATGAAGATGGGATAAAACTACTTTTTCAGTTAAAGCAAAGTGACATTGTTTTTAATCATTTCTATTTTATTTTTTTTTTACTTGAAGTAGTCAACTTTTTTATTCTTAAGTGAACCACTAATTAATTTAACAACAAAAAAAAGTTAAGAAAAACTTGGTTCTTATTTTGTGATGACTTTAGAGAAATTGTGTATGAAAACAACATTTTCAAACCTTTATTGCATTAATAGCTATGCTACAAAATAGTCTATCTCACTTGTCATTGTAATAAAGTTTCCCTGTTCGAGAGGAACATCATGCGAGCTGTACTTTCTAGACCTTATAGATAACCTCTGCTGATCTCTAACAACACGTTGCGTGCACATGAATTGTCAACAAATCTTAATCATAAGTGATAAAGACTACCTACATTGTGTGCTGTCAGTATGATAATCATTGTCAATTTCTACCTGTGGGAAAGATTAAACCATCTACGTGTTGATCTAGACTGCCTTTGTATCATATGGGATATAAAATAGTTTCGCAGCTGTGCTTTGTAAAGATTCATGCATACAAAAACAATTCAGAAGCATGCCTGAAAGCATTAAGATTTTTTATGCGAAACTCGATGTGCAACCAATGGAATAGGAAATCATGTTTATGAGCATGAGTCACCATAAGTTGTCTTCGTGTCTTAATCGTTTTTTCATGATATTAGATAGGTGGAAAATGGAAAACAGTAAAAAATGCTGTCAACATGTTCTAAGTTTTATTGATATTTTGTTATTGTCGTTTGAGAATACTGGAAGATGAAGATCAGAAAACAGCATCGCTTGCAATAGCATGCATGAAAGCATTCATATTTTTTATGCACAACTCGATGTGCAACCAATGGAATAGGAAATCATGTTTATGAGCATGAGTCACTTATAGTTGTTTCCGTTTCTTAATTGTTTTTTCATGATATTTGATAGGCAGAAAATGGAAAACAGTAAAAAATGTTGTTAACATGGTCTAAGTTTTATTAATATTTAGTTATTCTTGTTTGAGAATACTGAGAGATCAGAAAACATCATTGCTAGCAGTGAGAATGAGTCATAAAAGCAAAGAAAAAATAAAAACAAGAAAGCGCTATTTGTTAGCCTTGAGATAACGGACATTTAAAAGTTGAGAGTTACTTGAATATAACAGTTTAACCCTTAGCATGCTACATTAATTAATACCCCAAAGTTAATTTTTATATATTTTTTTGCTCACAAATGAACACAAAAGTAACATGACACATTGCAAGGGACTTGGCTGCAAGTAGTGCAGGTCATGATCAGATATCTCCAAGATGGAGCTTGCTCATCTGGATCTACCTACTTGCATGTGCATGGTAGATTAGTGCAGAGCAAGCCAAGAGATAAGTAGATGGAATAAAGTATAAACAGTTCAAGAAATACAATATAGTAAAATCTTACTATTAACTTAAATTTTAACTTAATAATTCAGATAATTAAAAACAATTTTTAAACTGTTTAATATGTTAACCTGATTTTCAGTTATAATTTACATTATTTTAACATGATAGATTGTTATATTTCTACTCACCTTTTTTAATTTTAACCTGGTTATAGTCTATTCTCATTAAACTTAAGTGTATTTAGCGCCGTAGTAGTGTCGGTGTGCCATAAAACCCAAAATACTAAAAAAAACAACTGTATTGCCGATATGTCATTACAGACCACAAGTTTCTATGAATCTTTAAGATCAAACTTGGCCTAAAACTGCTATGAATAATGAGATATGTTTTGTTATTTTAAAACTCGTATGTGATATGAACACTTCCTATCTTCCTAACAAGGCCTGGGCAGACAATGTAGGTTCAGATCAGTGAACAACATCTAGAGGCTTACTTACCAGGATTTGCACTTTTAATTGTTAGCAAAATTTACGAAGAGAATAAATTTAAGTATGCTACATTTTGCATAGGTTAATTGATAAAAAATTGTTGCTAGGCAATTAAATTTTTTTTTATATAATTAACGTAAATCAATCTCTCTTCCAGACTATCAGGGTAACTGCAGCAGCTGCTGTGAGGTAGAATCGAAAGCTGTATCTCGATGTGTACCATGTGACAAGTACCTGTGCACAAACTGCGTACAGCAGCATGAGGCCGATGACAATCTAAAGTCACATGACCTTGTCAGTATTTCTGGCCCCACCTCCACCGAGAATGGGGATGATATGGAGCTGGTCTGTCCTAATCATGGCCGAAATCCTTTGCAGGTTGGTGGAATTAACTTTAAGCTAGAGAAAGAAATATGTATTCTGTAATCAGTTATTTTAATAAGCTTATTAAGTCTTCATAAAATTATATGCATGTTTACTTAGCGACTTGAAATGACTTGGTCAGAGATGGTCAAAAATGCAACTTTGATGAGCCACAATAAATTAAGGATTAAAATATTTAATATACCTCTATTATGGGAAAATACTGTTCTTCAAAAGACCTTGTTGTTCTGTATTGAGTTAATCTAAAGCATTGTAACAATTTTCAACTGTTTTGAAATTCTAATCTCATCTATCTAGTATATCTCCGAATTGCACATGCAGTGATTGTTGTCATGTGTATACATCAGTAAGAAACAGTTTTTAACATACAGATATTCGTCCGATATGATGTAAACAGAGTATGATCGCATGTATCCATGGACTAATCAGTTACTGACACATAATCCCTTACAAGAGCTGTTGAATTTGAGTCTAAATGGTTTTAAAAAAAAATATTTCATATAACAAAAGTATTTTAATATTACAGTAATTTTCAATCTGTACTCTCAATGTGTCATTTTAAAATGGTGCATATTTAAGTCCCCAAGTAGTCCCTTTTTTGTATA
Source organism: Sinonovacula constricta (assembly GCA_007844125.1). Lineage (NCBI taxonomy): Eukaryota > Metazoa > Mollusca > Bivalvia > Cardiida > Solecurtidae > Sinonovacula > Sinonovacula constricta. Next base: position 35,456,215 of record CM017558.1, read on the forward strand.
TAAAGGGACTTTACTCTAACTATTGAAAAACTGCAGTCTTACCTCCCTTGTGGGTAGGTATTTTGTATATAGTTACTGCAGAAAATTTAAGATTTATTATATTTATTATATGAAGTACATGAAAATATCTTCCCACAAGGGAGATAACTAAAACAGTTTTTTCATTTTGAAAATGAGAAATAGTCGTAATAAAACATTAAACATTTTGTACATCGGTCTTTGTTGTTGTTGTTTCAGTTTAGATGAAAAATTGTATTAAATTTGATTAAAAAGGTCAGATATTTCAACTTTTGATATTTTTTTTCTTGGTTTTGTATACAAAATTAAAAAGTACTAAAATATATTTTCATTTACCATATCTGTTACTTAGAATGTGCATTTCCATAATTGTTTCCAGTTATGCTGTGTACAGATTAACCCAACATAGTTTGTTTTCAACCTTTATTTGCAGTTCTATTGTTCAGAATGTGAGACTGGAGTGTGCAAGGACTGTACAACTGTAGAGCACAATGGTCACACCATTGTTCCCCTTACTGAGGCCATTGGAGAACACAAATCTTCTCTAGAAGCCCTCATAAAAAATGCCAGAGACCATATACCCAAGCTTGAAGAAGCTGTGAACAACATAGCTGAAGTGACCCAATCCCTTGACAATCAGACCAAAATTACAGAGGGTAAAATTACAGAAACATTTGATGAACTCTTGCGTCTTATGAATGATAGGAAGTCTGCCCTTCTGAAGGAATTGAATGCAATATACAATAAGAAGAATGATGTGTTAACGGCCCAGAGGCTGAAGTTAAATAGTACAATATCCAAGATCAAAGGTTGTTGTGAATTCACGGAAGAGACATTGCAGCATGGAAATGAGACAGAGATATTGTTGATGAAGAAAGAGATGGCAGATAAGCTAATGGACCTAGCTGCAGACACAATCAGAAGAGAACCTGAAGATAATGACTTTGTAGGGTTTGACACTGCACATTGCCAAGGATTGAAGAAATCTTTAGGCAATTTAGGATGCATCAAACATAATAGTGCAATAGCTTTCACAACGTATGCAACGGGGGATGGCCTTAAGCATGCGTTCGTAAATAAACCTGGTGTGATAACTATAACGACAAAGGACAGAAATGGGGATGTAGTGAAAACCGGACACTCTGTGATTGACTCTGAGCTCACAGCAACCAATGGGGATAGAATCATTCCAGCCATAACCGATCAACAGAACGGCACCTATGAACTAGTCTATTTATTACCAAGAGAAGATAACTATGTAATGTTCATTAAACTGTTCGGTAGGCATATCAAAGGGTCACCTTTCAAGGTCAAAGCTGTCAATGTGGGATCTGATGAGCATGTTGAAGGGGCAAGCTCCTCTTCGAAAATTCCACGTACCGCTGCAGTGAAGCAGAAGGGAACCAAACGACCTTCAAGTTCAAGGTCAGGCTCTAATAGAAAAAGCAATTTGATTGAAGATGACCTTGTGTGGAGGTCAGGGGTGAAAGGTCGAAACAAAGGAGAGTTCACAAATCCACAAGGCGTGTGTTGCGCTGAAGGAAAAATCCTTGTTGCTGATAGCAACAATCAAGTTGCCCAAGTTTTCACTATGAATGGGGACTGTAAGCTGAAATTTGGATCTGCAGGCAGAGTGGCGGGCAAGATTCAGCGACCAACTGGAGTAGCAATCACATTAAATGGAAATTATTTAGTTGCTGATTATGACAATAAATGGATCAGTGTTTTCTCTCCGGACGGGAAATACATTAACAAGATAGGCACTGGGAAGTTACTGGGACCAAAGGGCGTTGCTGTAGACAAAAATGGACATATAATTGTAGTTGATAATAAAGCGAGCACAATCTTAGTATTCCAACCCAATGGCAAAATGATGTTGAAGTTTGGTTCCCGAGGCAATGCAGATCACCAATTTGCTGGTCCCCATTTTGTTGCAGTGAACAACAATAATGATATTATCGTGTCTGACTTCCACAATCATTGCATCAAGGTGTTTGACTGTGAAGGGAACTTCTTGTTCTGTTTTGGGTCCAATGGGGAGGGAAATGGCCAGTTTAATGCCCCAACTGGAGTTGCTGTTGATGACTATGGGAACATCCTAGTGGCAGACTGGGGAAACTCAAGGATACAGGTACTCTGGGATATAACCTATTATAACTTTCTTACAAACACATATATAGCCTTGTTTCAAACATAAAATATTTCTTTCAAATTTAGTTTTCATGAGTTTTTAATATCATTTTTGGTAAAATTAATGCATTGGTGATTTCATTTTGGAACTTTCTTAAGCTGTAAATATTTTATGTAAGAATCAAATTCCATTGTAAACTTTTTAACTAATGACATAGCTTTAAGAGAGTATTTGCACAAATGTTTTCAATTGCAACATCTCTAGAACATTTATCTTGAAACATATACCTGTTGTTTCTACAATATCTGTATAAGCTAAAGACCAAAGACAAAAGAAATAGTTCTGAATATAATGAAATAGACTTACATTTAAGTAACCTTAATAAATTTTATTTTTATTTTTAAACTGTTTTAAACTGACAAATTTGTCTATAGTAATTTGAATGACCCAACTATTACCTAGTAAGAAAAAAATTCAAATTTATGTATTCTCTTGAGGGAAACAGCATCTTAAACTGTTACCTCTTTTACTTTTTTTTAAGGTTTTTGACAGTAATGGTTCATTCCTGAGCTACGTAAACACATCAGCTGACCCACTCTATGGACCACAAGGCCTAGCAATCACCTCTGACGGCACTGTGGTTGTTGCTGACTCTGGAAACCATTGCATCAAGGTCTACAAGTACCTCCAATAGCAACTACTTGATGTCCCATTCTCCTTGGGCAAGAAAGACAACTCCTGCAAACTATTGCTGCCACTGTCATGGATAAAATCCCTTTGCACTTGATCTTTTTTGTCTCTGTATTCTCAGCTTTATGTAGAGCTTTCAGTGCTGATGTGTCATACATTTGCTAATGCTTGATTCAAGTGTTTTCAGTTCATTATTAACTGGAAATGCTACCATTTTTTGTATGTATATGTTTAAGATAAGATTAAACACAATGGTTTAGAATGAAACAAAACGATTTGGTTGATACTTCTCTGAGTTGTTTAGAGTTTTTATCTTAATTATTATTTGAAAAAATCTTTTATTTATCTTTAGTTATCACCTATTAGAAATAAAAGATTAATAAAATGGTTTTGAAACTTAAGGAAAAAAAGACACCAATCTGTAGGTATTTTTACCCTTCTAATCACTGTATAATTAATTTGGTGAATTAATTTCAGTTGTCCATATTCATGATTATGATCACTAGGTTGGAAAGACTGAATATCTGGAAAGACTATAGTCGCTCAACAATGTTTGACTAAAGTCATTGTTTAGTGGCAAAAGACAAAGCAACATTGACCCTAAAATGGCATGGTCTTCTAACCAGCTAATCTTGAATTGAGAAAGCATATGCAAACAGTGTGTTTTCGGATCAGTAAGCGCCAACATTAGAGTTGTAAAATCTAGATCTGCATTATTGTTATTGCTTAGTTGCCAACAGTGTGGCTATTCAACATGTGCATTGTCTGTTACACTTTTTGTAAAATCATACCGACACAATTATGGTCATATTAACAATAATATCCAGCTTATTATTGGAGAAGGAAGACTTATGTCTGGGTAGAACCACGGGCACACCTCATGTTAACTGGAAAACCTCCCAACATGAAATTTTTTTGCGCCGGCCTTGCATGCACATCTTTCTTAGAAAATGAAGTAAAATTAAATTATAAAATAAGCATGGCAATTAATGAATGTGTGTATATATGCATAGCTTTTTGATTTATTGGATTAATATATATTAATGTAATTTTGACAACAGCAGTAAGATGGACAAGATTCTCGTTTGAATATTTTTTGCTGTTGATATGAACACCATTTCCTTTGCACTGTCTCATTTTTCCCGATGGTGATGAGACATACTATTTGTTTTGAGGAATGGTATTGTTTGCTGCTCATTAAGTATTTGAGTTTTTACAATCTTAATGGGCTGAACTTAATATTTATAATAATGCTGTGATTCAGTACACATGTACCAGCATTTTCATACATTCCATTTATACATATTTTTTCATGACTTTAGTGCTGAAATATTTTTTTTATCAATTTGTATTTCTTAAATTTCAAGCTTTTGATATAATTTTTGTAGTATAAGCTTATCTCTTAAAATGAACTTATAAATTAATTAACTATAATGTATATTCTTTAACTTAAAAAAAGGAATAGCAATAAATGGCCATTTTGTATAGATTCAGCAAAAAATGTAAATTGTGTGTTTTGTCTGTTTCATACATTTGTTTGATTCCATAATGTTTGAGATAATATATTTTTCTGACATACATTGCCAGAATATATATTTGTTATTTTACTTTACACATATGTTTTGACTTATTTTGATAAAACTAAACAACCTTAGGATAAACATATAAATACAGCAAACAAAAAAGCTATTTTACTTTCATCTTAAAAAATAAAATAATGATGGTATTTCCTTTCTATTATAAATCGGTTAAAATAAAACTTAATTTAAATTTAATCTAACCAATCAGTAAACCAGTCATATACCTCATTGACTTAAAGTTATAAACATGTACTATTTGATACTTTTTTTTGCTTTCTAGTCATTGAGTTAGGCACAACTCACATTTTAAATTTGTCAATTATTGTTGTATGTATAAATCACGCGCCTTTCAGAAATACTTCTGCCACAAATTATTGTCAAGCTTTAAAACGTATACATGTAAGTAATGAAAATGTTTGTTTCTTGTGTTATGTTTTTACCCATGACTTCATAGATATGCCATTTTACACTTTGCAGAACTGACCTAGTCATAGTAAACTAAGGAAAATGGTACATCATTATTTTTTTTGTAATGGAAAATTTGAATTATCAAAGAAAAAAGCATCTTCATATTCGATCATCTGCACCATCAAACTTAAATAAGTTAGTTTGTCTTAAGTAAGTTTTGTCAAAGAAAAAATTGTATTTGTAATATCAATTCATTATGTTTTGATCAATGCAAAAATAAATCAACACCAATATATAGTTTAATCTTTAAAATTTTCTCCGAATAATGGAAATTGCAAATAGTATTTGCTGACTAATTTTTATGAAAAGATCGTGCTCTATATTAAGTCTACTCAACAGACAAAAATATCTGTTTATTGAAAGTCCTTGCGACATTGAGTATTTCAGATGTCTTTTATTCAAGGATGCAGACTTTAAGAGCATCTAATTACAGAAAAGGAAAATCAAGAACATGAAAATTATTCCTAAGGGCAAGAAATGCCAAAATGTGGATTTAAACAAAGCTTTATGATACAATGTCCAATCTAATGAAAAATATGATAACCCCTACATAAGCTCTGTACGATCAAGATTAAGTCACATTACTTAGTGTCCATTTGTTTTTGGGGTCATATAATGTTTTCTACAGACAGGACTGGTTAAGTTTATAAAAGAAATGCTAAAGATTTACATAAACCATGTAAAAAAAGGTAATAAATTGTAGAGATTTACATAATGATTTATACTGGTACACGAATATTATATGAGGCAGCTTTATGCTTATATAACAGCTCTCGCCATGTAAGGCTTAATCATTTGTAAATGTAACCAAAAAGTGCATGTAACATTTTGGGGGCTTTAATTGACTATTTCCTGAATAATTATTATGGTTATGTCAGCTGGAAATGACATTTTTTAACAATTTTGAAACTGAATTTTAAAAGTCTCTTGGAAGAAATTGTAAACCAAACATTGTTAATTGTATTCACAAGGCACTTGTTTCTAGTCTTGGCTGTAATTAATGCTTGGAAATTGGGAGTTTCATAACATGCATAACTCCTTGATTGCAGTATCATTTACTGAACTGATGTTTATATTGTGTTTCACTTATGGTGTGTAAGGGTATGAATGATGTTTATCTCATGATGATAATGACGTTTATGATGATGATGATGATGATGTTGATGATAGATTATATGTTATTGTCGAATATCATGTTTGTCATGTTGATTTGGTATAGCTCTCTATTCTGGCTTGTTAATGTCTTGTGTAACTGCAGATTAAAACTTCGGTTGATGATATCTTATTTTCGTTTTTTTTTTCTTCCTTTTAAAACCATAAATTTTGAATTTGTCAATAATTCGTAAAAAAAAAACACGAAAAGCTTTGTTGTCACAGACTATTGATGTTGCAGACATCCAAGTGCAAACCTTTACAAAAATAGAATAATATGTAAAAACACACTCTGAAACATCTGTTATTTTTCTTTTAAAACATTTTTGAACAATTTTTTAATGAAATTGAACATATTAATAATAAAATGACAACACAGATAACATGCACTGGTATATTTTTGCAACATGATGCTGACAAAAATATAAACGATAATTGAGTTAACAGTATAAAACGTAAACTTTTAGTTAATTCTTCAAAGTATCTTAAAACACACATCTGAACACAGCATACATATATGTATCACGGCATTGTTTATCATTAAAAACACCTGACGACGGCATAAATATATGTACACATATTACTGCATTGTGTATCATTATTAACACACCTGAAGATGGATACATAATATGCTCACAGCATTGTACATCATTAAAACACATCTGAAATATGCTCACAGCATTGTACATCATAAAAATACATCTGAAATATGCTCACAGCATTGTACATCATTAAAACACATCTGAAATATGCTCACAGCATTGTACATCATAAAAACACATGTGAAGATGGCATACACATATGTATCACTGCATTGTTTATCATTAAAACATCTGAAGATAGTATACATATATGTATCACTGCATTGTTTATCATTAAAACACACCTGAAGATAGCATACATATATGTATCACTGCATTGTTTATCATTAAAACACATCTGAAGACGGCATACACATATGTATCACTGCATTGTTTATTATTAAAACACATCTGACGACGGCATACATAATATGCTCACAGCATTGTACATCATAAAAACACATGTGAAGATGGCATACACATATGTATCACTGCATTGTTTATCATTAAAACACATCTGAAGACGGCATACACATATGTATCACTGCATTGTTTATCATTAAAACACATCTGAAGACGGCATACATATATCTATCACTGCATTGTTTATTATTATAACACATCTGAAGACGGCATACATATATGTATCACTGCATTGTTTATCATTATAACACATCTGAAGACGACATACATATATGTATCACTGCATTGTTTATTATTAAAACACATCTGAAGACGACATACATATATGTATCACTGCATTGTTTATCATAAAAATACATCTGAAGACGGCATACATATGTATCACTGCATTGTTTATCATTATAACACACCTGAAGATAGCATACATATATGTATCAGGGCATTGTTTATTATTAAAACACATCTGAAGACGGCATACACATATGTATCACTGCATTGTTTATCATTAAAACACACCTGAAGATAGCATACATATATGTATCAGGGCATTTTTTATTATTAAAACACACCCGAAGACGGCATACATATATGTATCACGGCATTGTTCATTATTAAAACTCACTTCTGAAGACAGCATACATATATGTATCAGGGCATTGTTCATTATTAAAACTCACTTCTGAAGACAGCATACATATATGTATCAGGGCATTGTTCATTATTAAAACTCACTTCTGAAGACAGCATACATATACGTATCCTGACATTATTTATCAGTATAACACTTAAACACGTGAAGGCTGTGTACAATACATTAAGCCGTTTTACATTTAACATAATATTTATCATAACATTTAAAACATAAGAAATTTAAAGGTTGAACGCGTTTCTGGTCAAAAACATATATGCAATGATTAAATTATTTTTGACGATGCCAAAACTTGAGATGAATTGCACAGACCTTGTTTACCGACACAAAACATCACCAAAATACCACACTGGTAGCTCAGTGTGTTTTCCAACTCATGGCGTTTTTTATTATTCACGAATGTGTAAAAATCATGCTGCTTTCTGTATGTCCAAATTTCTTTTGTGAATTTGGTATCAAATTGTCAATTGAATCCAAGTAGATCTAACCATAAATGGCGACCTTAGGAAACCAACATGTCCGTATGTCAGACTGGAATGCTTGCGATGTGCTGCGTTAATTGAGGTCATCAATTGCCACATAAAATAACCACCACTAACGCCTTTATGATTAATTGTAGGTAACTGGTTAGTTATTTAGTTAAGAGTAAACTAAAGTTTGAATTTAAATACACAAAGTCTTGAATGAATATACTAAATTAAACTTGTTAGAACCCCTGCCTTTCTAATACATGAGGTTAATACATAAAATTGGTATTCACTAACTATTTTTAAGAAAGAATTGCTCAAGTCGCTATTCTTAAGTCACTATTCTTAAGTAAGAATTGCTCAAGTCGCTATTCTTAAGTCACTATTCTTAAGTAAGAATTGCTCAAGTCACTATTCTTAAATAAGAATTGATCAAGTCACTATTCTTAAGTAAGAATTGCTCAAGTCACTATTCTTAAGTAATAATTGCTCAAGTCACTATTCTTAAGTAAGAATTGCTAAAGTCACTATTCTTAAATTAGAATTGCTCAAGTCACTATTCTCAAGTAAGAATTGCTAAAGTCACTATTCTTAAATTAGAATTGCTCAAGTCACTATTCTCAAGTAAGAACTGCTCAAGTCACGATTCTTAAGTAAGAATTGCTAAAGTCACTATTCTTAAGTAAGAATTGCTAAAGTCACTATTCTTAAATTAGAATTGCTCAAGTCACTATTCTCAAGTAAGAACTGCTCAAGTCACTATTCTTAAGTCACTATTCTTAAGTAAGAATTGCTCAAGTCACTATTCGTAAGTAAGAATTGCTCAAGTCATGGATTTCAATCCACAATGTCTTCATTATATATGAAGCAACATTTCCGTATTTTTGCATGAAACTTTAATTTTGCTATTTTCAGCATAAAAACACACGGAAACTTCATAAATAAGTTTATTTGTGTTTGTTTGAAAATTGTAACTTGGGCTTATGTCATGACATAGGCTTTGTTGATGAATACGGGCCTAGTTGAACTACACCTTCTCTGCCTTTTTAAATTGCATTACTTGTGGCAGTGCTCATAAGACCTTGTCATATTTTCTTATCCACTTCAGCAAGATTATCAACAGGGGTGCATACTCAGATGACTGGTACAAGGGAGGCTTGAAATTCATTCAGCCAACATCAAATTTCCACACCTCTTTTTGTGTGTTATGTCTCGTCTCTGAGTTTTTGTCACTTTTACATTTACCCAGTTGGCCTTTGTTTGGAGGTAGATTTGATTTAAATATCTGTGTACAATTTTGATAGGACTTTTTTATTTACCTATTCATTGAGATTTTTAAATTATATCAACCTTTCCCAATGACCAGTTTCGCAGATATTTGTCTTAATGTAAGTATGACTTTCTGATATCTCGCATATCATTCTGAGCTAACAAGTTAAGTATTAGATAATGAATTTAACCAGCAAACGGATTTTCTTTATGGAGTATGCTTACGACAACGGACATCCTACAATTTTAGTGTACTTCATAATCCGCCATTTTGGCGATGAGATCATATAGATAATTTCCACGTAATGTCATAGGCACTGATGAGACAGTTTAAGGCAGCCATCTTTGAAGGCAGAAGCTAATGCAGGCCGAAATCTGGAAATATGTGCTGTATCAAACTCACCATTGTGTTTTTATTTTTCAGTCTATTTTACTGAATTTTATATCAAATTTAACAGCTTTTATAAAGTATTTTAATTATCAAAACTATATTTTGATAGTTTAAAAGGTAAAAAAATACAACAAAAAAGGGTACACTGTTCTTTTTGTTTAAGGATTAGCTAATAATTTTATTTTATTTCTGTGTATTTATTCTTCGTGCATTTTACAGTTTTCAAAATAGTGTATTCTAAAAATACGAATTTCATGAGCTTTCCAATGGTGTATAGCTTTTGATTTTTGGACCACACACAAAGAAATAACAAGAGAATAAAATGTACGTCTCTGTACAATTCATCTGAACATCCCCTGAAGTTTCCTTCAAAGATGGCTGCCAAGATAAGGGATCGTCACTGATATGGAATCTATCTACTAGATTTAAATGTCTATAGACATATGATTCTGGACGTTAACACCTCAAAAGCATTGTTCAAAGCCGACATCTAATGACGATTGTCAATTAGCCGGATAGTGGAATCTTCGTACATTAAAGTGGAATCTTTAATTATGAGAATCAATAAATTAAAACAAAAACAGTTTTCGTGAATTTCTCCAGAATATTCTTTTATTTGTGCATATTATTATAATGTTATTTTTATCAATACAAACTTGTCCGCTGGTGAAATGTAAATTTGCTTGTGTTGATCTGAATAAAAGTCATTTATTCTGAAGATCTAATAGCTCGACGAAGTAGAATGTTTCATTCTCTGTAACAACGTAGTTGCCTTAGTGTCGGAATGCAAAGCATGTTTGTGCAAATGTGAACAAAATCCTGATAAAGTTCTTTTGATATAAGCAAAATTGTTAAGTGCAATGACAACCTTGTACTGATGAAGGGGAATGACGATTAAATTAATTGAATTACATACTTCAAACAATACTTTAAAACGACTCCTTAAATGAATCAAAGCACAGATGTTTCTCCAGCCTCTGTACCAGACAGAGAGGTGCAAGTGTAACGTTATGATTTCAGTTACGTTGCTCTTCCTTGTTTATCAGCTCCCCAACCTTCATTATGAAATTATGCACCTAGCGGCATGTTGTTAATAAAAGCTTTCGGGAATTCGCGCATAATAGACGCATTATTTATTATATTTTCCGAGGACATTGCCGTCATCTGCAGGGATGGATCCAGGGAGGTGGGTGTGGTGGGTGTGGGTGGATTCTCACCCCACCGGGGGATATGATGCGTTACTTATTAAATTCATTGCATAATGATGTTTATATAAAACCATAAGTAAGAAGATAATAAAAGTACCAGGAGTTAACATACCTGCATTATTTTGAGTGAAGCGTTTGATTAGCTTACATATCAGCATTTATGCACTTCAATAAGTATAAGGTGTATGCTTATTGGATGGAGAGTGGTCATAACTCGATAAAAGAATATCTTAAGTTTTTGTTGACCGAGACAGAAAGATTTTGCACTGGTAGAACAAACGAGCTCACAAAATCGCTAAATAAAAAACAACAACAAAAAACAACAACAAAACAACAACAAACAAACAACACACACACGCGCGCGCACATACACACACAACATAAAACAACAACAAAAACAACTACAACAACTTCCACAAAACACATACACACAAACACAAAAACCTTATGCTGTTTACAAGGGGCAATTCTGGTAAATTTAAGGATAACTTCATTATCCTATATAAATAAGAAAAAAATCATGAATTAACTTTTGTGCATGGTGTTTACCGTGGTAGTGGCAAAAGAACAATAACCATGATGACGCAAGTTTGACTGTGTCTAGCCTTCTATACATCAGGAAAGGTTTATGCCAGGTACTACCATTGGCTGTATAGCTGTTTACAAGGGCATGTTCTGCAAAACCTATGGATTCCAATATGTATAGCCGTCTAATTTCGTTACTGAAACATTTAGCAGCTGCCTTGCGTTAAATCTGCGGTAAATGACATTAAAATGTATTGTATGCTTTAAAACTATTAAAATTTAGGAATAAAAGCAACAACACAAAACAACAAAAACAACAACCAAAAAAAACAACAGCTTTAAGACTGACAAGCTTCAACTAATATATCAGTCTGCCTCATCTTATGATCTAAGCTAGAAATGATAAGCATGTACATGTGATATCCTCATACATCAATCGGCTTCGGACCTGTTTTTTTTTCCTTTTCTTTTTGTTAAAACGAGAATGGCGTTATTCTAGTTTACCTTTATACATAACATTGTTAAAATTGTGACAGCCATTTGTTTGTGATCATACCAACTTGACACATATGTCTTCCTTATCTGTGAACTTTTTCCTGTAAAACGAGACCATTAAGTCATTTGGCCTGCAGCTGTTTGTAACATATCCAAAACATGGTGCCGGCTTTCTTAAAGTTAAAGGTATATTGATATAAATACAGGGATGGATCCAGCAAAAGAGGACATACAACCTCCCCACACACCAACTATGTAAAAGAGTATAGTTATGAAAACACATACATGTAAGCTTAATAAGTACTAAGCTTTTAAAGTAAATTGTGTCTGCTGACTACTTATGTTAGGGTCCTTTTCAGTCTATATTTATCTAGTATTTACAGCGATAAAGGGATCTTGATTCATACCCCACCTCCCCACACACACCATAATTTTCTGGACCCGCCCCTGCATAAATGGTATTTACGAGGAAAATCTTGTGTTCATATTTATTTCAAGGATCTGAATCCCCCATATGTTGTATTTTTCTTTATTAAAATAAGATAATTGGCGAAGAAAACACGTAAAGACTGAAATATAACAATTGGAGAAAATGTGAAAAAAACCCATGCAGAATGGAAATCATATTACAGGTAAGTGTACATAGAAATGTTCCATAGTTCATTTCGAGGCAACATCTATTTTCCCATTACTTCCATTACAAATAATACCACTTGTTATTTCACTGATAAATAATATATCACAGTAAAGCATTATCTCGTGAAAATATTAATAGATTAAAAATTCCTGATATTTTCAAATCTTCCGGCACATTTGGTATCAATTTTATATTTGAACTTTTCCAACAGGAAGGTATATAGAAACACAGTTAAGCAGGTTTACCATTGTATGACTGTTAGCCCTAATATATTAATATAAGTCAAGGTAGATCAAACGCAAAATGAAGTTCTAATGAAAGCAACTTGTCCGTTAATCCAACGCAAAATGAAGTTCTAATGAAAGCAACTTGTCCGTTAATCCAACAGAAACGCATTCGATGTGTTAGACCAACTGTAATTTATGTTTGTTCTAAATTGCCAAATTACCAACAACAAGAAAGCCTACACCAAGGCGGAAATTACGAGGTAAGTGTTAAAAACTATGAGGATGTAAGACTTTATTTTTTTAAGACAGTTATAAGTGCACTAGCCCTGACCGTGATTTAAAGTAAATCACTTAAAACATCAGAGAAAATAATGTAAATTTTCAAACCCAGTTATCTAATAAAACGTACGGCCAACATTTGGTGTAATGGTTCATTGCTTTTCTCAATGCCCGTGTTCGTAGGAATATGGTATCTGACAGTTCCTTTACCCGATACATGTAACAGTATCTTAACCTTGGAGGGAGGATGGAGGGGGGGGGGGGGGGGGGGGGGGGGGGGGAATAGGGGTATAATTTCTGCCAAACTAAAACTTTAGTCAATTAAAAAGACGATTTTGAATATATTCTTATTCATGTGGCGGTCGTAAAAAATCTCCCCGTGCATGTAATCTATGTTGTCATTTAATTCATCCTATAAGAAATGTTACGTGTATTTCCTTTGATTGACATTGGACTTTGGTTCTTCAATTCCATCTTCACGTGAACAGGATGCTACAACAATTTATTCGTCTCTGGTCATGTTTGTTCATGATTCAGAAAGTTAATTTTATTTATAGTCAACCATTTTTGTGTAGTTTTTCAAATCGAAATAATACCATTTTCTTTTCTAAACACTATGTGGACATTATTTTTTAAATGACGTCACTTCTTTCGTCATAACTTATAGAAAATATCAGCGCTTGGACATTTTGTATTCAAATAGATCGTTTTTCTTTTCATTGCTTGCATTTGAGAAACTCGTCAGGAAGTGCGAGGTTAGAGCTTTGTAAAACCGGTTTAAGCACCCCAGTCGGTCCATAATGCCGACTGACCGTTCCAAGGCGGTAACTGTCGGGTTTTCTCTTTTCGTTAAATGACTCATCACAGATTTGTTCTTACTTTTTGCTTGGCTTGCATGTGAAATAGCTTTGTTTTGTGTCTTTTCGGAGTTTGGTATATGTTGCAATGCTCATAGGACTTTCTCATATATTCTTATTGAAACTACCTCAATAAAAAGACAGTACTAATCGTACAATAAAAAGCTCTAACTGTTGTTTATTTTCAAGTCTATAAATAACCACGATTGGAATTGCAGCTAAAATAGATATCGAAGTCAGAGCCCGGATGATGTTATAATGTGATCTCGACAGTAAACGTCACTCGGTTTTCTCAGTTTAAATATAGCTAACCTTGCAGTGTGGTTCAAAAATGGAATGCTCTAACTGAATGTTTGTAACAGCGATTGGAGTGCGATGCTTCACTGTTCACAAAGTGTATGACATTAATAAACAGCATTTAGCGACATTTTTTCAGGTATCAATAAGTTAGTTGGTTGTTTGAGAACCACGTCTTGGGTCCAAACTGCCGGATACCACCTTTAAAGCTTATCATGTTGATGATCTAATTATAGCTTAAACATAGAAATTGTTAGTATTCATATACAACCTTGATTGCATTGTTTCTTGTTTCTATAACTTGTTCTAATGTTTGAGTAGATGGGCATACAATTTGATTCCAAACAGCTGTTTAACAGATATTTAGTTTGACACAGAATTGTGATTACCATTGATTTGGCAATCTTTGTAACTTCGACCTAGCTTTACATTTATATTACAAAATGTGTAAGTAACATAATACTTTATAGTTCTGCATCATCAGTTACAGTATCTCATTCTTCATCAATAAAAGAACAAGCTTCTTCAGATAACATCTACACGAGACTCTGTTACAACAAAACCGCATCAGACACGTTTTCTCAAATTAACAAAACAGACTTCGTTAGTTATTTGCGCTTATCAACAGCGTATTGTAAACATTTAAATTAGATGAGGGCGTAAATTTTTCTGAAAAGTTTGCACTTCGATCTGATTCCATAAAAGGCGTAATACAGAGAAGTTACATAAACCTCCCTACAAGACAAGATGATTTTAATTAATCATATATTTTTTTTAATTTATATATTTTTATGTACACCCTCACCTCCTGTTTGTTTACACCACATGTTATGTTGTTTATACATCCAGCTAAAAATAAATCTTAACAATTTAATCTTAAGTGAGTGCGGATATGACACATTCGATTTTGTGTGTGCAGTTTGTGGATAAATCGACATACACATAAATAGCATATTAATTGCTTTGTGCGTATGCAACTTTAAACTTGTTAAACGTAATATTGATGAATATAATAACTTAATAAACAACATATATCGAATCAAACCGGATGATGAAATAGTTTCTTCATCCACTCTTTATAACAGCGGAAGTTTACACTTATCGTTTAAATCGCCCTCAAACACTACACATTTGCCAACTCCAAATGGACACAGTATATTTAATATAAATTCAAAAAACAGTGTCAATTTTCGTACAATGCGGACATTAGGGATCACAAGTCAATGTTTACAAATGATAGAGGTTCGAAGTTTAGACAATTTCAACCTATGAAACCACCGTTCAATCGCAGATACCAGCAGCATCTTATCAATTAAGCACCGGCTGCTGACATGACTGTCGATTACACTTTCTGGCAAATATTGCTCAAGATCTCTACACGTGATTGGTATCATAAGATTATCGTTGTATGAATGGTTCGCCAACAGCTTACCTCTACCTTATCTCCGTATCGTATCATGCAGAAGTAAAGTAATATTGATGATTAACCTAATGGCTTTAAACACGTTTGAACTTTTAACCATATATTTGTAAATGAGTTGCTGGTTTATATAGATTTATTAGACATTCGCGTAGTGAAGTCAAACACTAAATTACACTTTACTTATTCTCGTTTAAAGTGATAGGATGTGAGATTTCTTAAGCCAGATTTGCAAAGAATTAATAATAAATGACATTGCGTTATTAAGTAAATGGTCGATATGCAACCGTAAATGAGCATGACATGACAATTTCACTATAATACCATTCAGAGTAATAGTTAAAAATTTATGACACTAGCTTCTTGAAAGTTGCCGAAAGGAAACGACAAGTCTGATGAAATAATAGCTTAGGTCCCCAAAAAAGTAGGTGTTCTAGACAAGTCTTACCATAGATCTAAATCTTACCATAGATCTTTAGACAACTGTATTGCATGACTGGCATATACAGACTTTTGGCATGGTGTATTAAAATACAATACCATTTAGTAATACATAAATTGGTGATGTTTTACCACCTTGGACAGAGTAAATCTGGCATATATGAGGGGCGGGTACCTCCCTACTACGTCCCTAAAGTACCAACGTAATACCTTACATTAAATTTATTGCACCTGTCATAAGCAACAACTACAACAACAACATCATCAACAACAATATCCTTTTCATAAGATTTTAATCTCAGTATAATTAAAAAAATCTTTTCTACATCTCTGTAATGACAATTCTAGACACTGTCCATACAATACCAGTGTCCCACCACGCTTTTACTCTTTTACATGGGTATACAAATATGCAAGGCTTTGCATTTATTTGAGTAATTATTGTGGCATAATATTTAAGCTGTCAAACAGATGTCATGATAACAAATTATATACTTCTTCTGCATTGCATAACGCATAGTGAATTAGTGAATTACAATGTACGAGGAAATTGCAAATGTTAAAAAGGAGTATTTATTTGTGATCGAGTATGAAAAGAAGAATGATACTAAACTGAAATAAAGGGGAACGTTCTTTCGAATCCCTTGCTGTAATTAATTTCTATCTTCTAGTTAAATATCGTGGTTTTATTAACCCCAGAATATATAATAATACATATAAAATAAATTTATATCAACCTTCAAAATGCAATCAAGAAGCAATTTTTTACTTCGAACGTATGGTCTTTCACTTACACCCAGTCTCTGATCACATAGAAACCTTGTTAAACATCCAATTAAACCACAACCTTTGTTAAATATGGGTTAAATATAAAAGGTTTGCTTCCCTTTGATCCTACGGAAATCACAAGGACGTAATACGAAAAACTGACGTGTCCTCATTGCGAGATGGGATATTGCTCAGTTAAGTATATCAAAATAGCAAAATAATGTTGTTACATTGAAGGATACTATGTTTTCCAGGTTAAGTGACATTAACAATCGGTGTGATAATCTTGGTGTATGTTTTCCTTACTATCGGGACTTTAGCATCCGTTACTTTTCTCAATGTTTTATACGAGCATGTATAGGCATATAAACAGAAGGTTTCAACCAAGATATTGAATAAAAATATATAGATGTGTGTATAAACTAATTTGGTCATTTTTTTCTTTCTGAAACACGTTTAAAATATATGTTTCCATGTTTATGTCATATGGGCATATCTTCCTAACTGTTTTAAATTGCTATACTTTCATGTCTTACCTTAATGTACATTACCGTAATATGTACGCAAGTTTGTATAAGCTTTACATAAGTGTTGCGTTTAAAATGACAAGTACTTTAAACAAGAGACATAGAGATCAGAGTACTCACGCATGTTATTTTAAAGCAAAACAATAGATTAGATTTTAAAGAATGTGTTTGTGTTACTGTATATACATAGAGGACTTTTTTGTGAAATGAACACTTGTCATTGCGTTTCATTACGATAAACAAAGCAATTACAAACCGCTTAAGTTCCTGAACAGCAAGGCACTGAAGGAAAGCTTGTCGGTATAACCCAACAACACCATTACTCAGGGGCGGATCCTGATTTTTTTTTCAGGGGAGGGGGAGGGGTATGTATCAATTTAACTTTACTATATATACACACAGAGTAAGGGACCATAACTTCGATCTAAGCAGTCAAAAGGCAAAATTTACTTTAAAAGCTTAGTTTTTGTTAGCTTACATGTATGCAACTCTACTATTTTACCTGGTTGGTGGGGGATGCATACCTCCGCCCCCCCCCACCACCACCACCACTACCCCAATCCCCTGGATCCATTCCTGCCATTACTACTAATGTACCTTACATTGTATGCACCATCAGTGACCATTGAGCGAACACAATTATGCACTTCAAACATCCATCACAAATCATGATGGAAACGCCTATGTAGGTAACTTAATTAGTCTGGATAAAGCCTGTCATAAATTGCTGTTACGTGGGATAAATTAGACATCTTATTTTGTATTGTATATGTGCTTTATTCCATGTAAAGAAGAGGAAACCTAATGGACACTTTGCCTATATCTAATACAGGTAACAATTTCTTACCCCTGTTCTGGGGGATTTATGCACAGTTGATGCAAACCTAACATTTTGTTTTAATAAACGTTTTTTATAACATTATCTCAATTATTAGACAAAAAGAAAGTAAAATCATGAAATATATCTCATTAATTGTCCATTACTTCCAAATCTATTAATATGCAGTATGGGAATTTTGGCTAGTAGTAGATATCAACGGCAGATTGTATTACCCAGTTGATCATGTAACGTGATCTCAAAAGTAAGTGGATTTCTCAGTTTAAAAACAGCTTTCTGAGCAGGAAGGCTCGGATGGGAAATACATTGTTGCAATAACAAGTTTAATGCCATGTCATGCTTTATTTTTCACATGGATGTATGGCACCGATAAACATCGTTTCCTGTGATGTTTTCAAGTAACAATACTTTATTGGAATGAGAGCGATACCACCTTAAAGGTTTTCATAAATAAAGCAAATTCCCCGTGCACAATTGATATTAAAAAGGCATGCAAAGCTAACGAGGTGTTTCTATTCTTGCAACCAGCGAAAGTAAAATATAGAAAGAAGCTTGTTTATTTTTCTTTTCAACGCAGCGAACCACGATGCACAAAATCGTGATAATGTATCCACAGACATAGGTTATTCCAGGCGAATATCTAATTTTTGCTTAGGTCTGATAGATCGCTCAAAACGCATCACATAATTTCCCTAACGTCTTCCAACCCTCGAAAAAAAGTAAGAGGGCTGTCATATGCAAATGCAAACGTTATCTAAAAAGTGAGTTATCAAGTGGTATTTTTATTTAAAAATAGCTATCTCTGCAGCGTGGCTCAGACAGGAAATACCTGTTTGCATTGAGGGATGTGGATTTATGTTTCACCGTTCACATTGATCTAGGGCATCATTGAGCAGCATTTGGCATGATCTTTTTAGGTAACAATGACTTATTTGGTTATTTGAGAAAAATATTTTGGCCCAAACTGTCGTATACCACCTTTAATGCCACTGATTCTCTGTGTCTGTGTAAAACGCCAATTTAGCTAATCAGTGTGCAATTGCTTCGTGGATTTACGTTGCTAATGTGTGTTTTGCAAACAATCCCTAAAATATGGGCAGATGCCTCATGAACTGGATATAATAAATATATAATAATATTATAAATAAAGAACGGATATATTAAAGAAAGAAACTTTATAGGTATCATCGTTTATTTTATTTCAAAATAAAGACGCAGCAATTATTGTTATTTTTTTCCCTTGCCAACCCTTTCTCGAAAAGCACTAGGTAGATATAATCCTTTCAATATATTTTCAGAATAAGGGGGTAACACAATTGCATGCATAAGTGATCTCTCCTATACACATAGAGTGGACACAAAATGTTTTGTCTCGTCTGAAAAGGCTAAAATATGACTTTTAACAGCCCTTTTCTAGCTAAGCTGGTTGATCAAGTCTGTTTCTGTGCCATTTATACATAACTTTTTGTTTCTTCAGCTGTAAACTCTTTGATCATTCGTATTACCTGACTCTATTTAGATAGCATTGTGCGTATTCCTTGACATTGAATAAGCACAAATATGAAATGCACCAAGTAAAAAACATGTTTAAAATACAAAAATACAACAAAGTCAATGCATTCTATACGTATATGCTTTCTCACATTGCGTTAAAACAAAAAGCGAAATTACCAAACGTTGGTGTCAAAGCTTTGACCCTGTTGGACGATCATGTGCATAAAAGCCTTCTGCAATATACATCGTAGTAATTTCCAGCACCTGTTCATCTGTACACAATTTTCTCTTCAACCCCATCTCTTTTAGTATTTTATCAAACTCTGTAACATCCACAGTTTTTTCAAAGTTCACACTTAAGCTTAAAGCTGGTTTGTCTGGGTACAAAGCCGTGCCAGATTTAAGATGAGCTGCGATATGGTGTTGTAGAGAGGTCAGGTCGAAGCCAAACAAATCTAGGTTACAGCAGGATGTGCGGTCTTTGAACCACGAAGACACAGACAGAAGACCCTGTATGGTCCCGTCCAAACCACGCCGACAATCGCTAAGCATCAGTTGCCGACCACCCGTTTTCCGTATAAGCGGGATGTTTGACACCATAATGCTGAAGAAAACACTGTCAATAACAATCCGCTTGTTTTGGAAGAGGTAGCGACTGAACGCGGGATCTGTTATATAGGTCATCCACGTTTCAGCAGTTACAGGGTCCAGGGTTGGCACGGGTTTGTGAGAAGGTAGCAGCAGATCTGATATAATGCAGGTCTCAAACAGATAAAACGGCTGTAGTGAGAAGACGGTTATATCATTGACAAATAAATTAAAATGCAGGTTTTAAATGGTATATGAGGATGTATTTCTTTCAAATGAATTAGTGTTGACATTTGTAAATGTTGCGTTTAAGTTTAAGTGTTTAAGTGGTAAAATTATTGAATAAGAACCCTGATCAAGATGATGTCATCATCTCTGTAACGGATTTTTGGCGGGCGATAACATTAACCAACATACATGATGTCTAGATGCTTTGCGTAAAGTTAAGCACAGATGTCTGCTCAAAAGTTTTGAATGATATTCCCCTGTACATGAAATAGAGTTTTAAGATTATCTTTATATTTTTAATATTTATTTTTATAGTAAAATAATGAAATTAGGTCAATACTTAAATATGAAGACTCATTTAACAGATGTTTAATACTCTCCTGTAGACATAATAGTCCAACGAAGGTGTGCAAACGCTTTACCCTGGTGATAAGGATTTTCCTGCCTGGACGCACTATGGGACTTGTATTTCCTATGCACACTGTGGTTGTAGACCATTGTTCGGGGAAGTCAGACAAAAATTGTTCTGTCACGACTGGGAAGTTGCCACATTTCCTGTGTTGCACGTGGGTCCGTGCTGCCCTTCCATTGGCTCGATGTCCATTATCCACAAAGCTAAACAAAGTGAAAGCCACCTGAAATAAACGTGAATGTGTACTGTTGTAACAACATAGCAATGACTTAAACAGCCATTATTCCAGTACAATTTTTGTCTGCAAAACCAGACAAATAAATGTCTGGGAATAACCGTGCACATTAGGTTCCATAAAGGAAAAAGCTACACTTTCAATTTCTTATATGCTACAGGAGGTTACAGGTCAAGTAAAAGTATACCTTTTTAATTAGCAAAAAGTTTAAGAAGTAGGAAAGACAACTAAAAGTGTACATCAGCTTTATACTGGTATATAACTTTAACCTGTCTCGTAATGTTGGCCACGGCAGGCACAACCTTAAATATAAATTGAGAGCTACATATAGTTAAATCCCAACGTTAAATAGACCTAATCACAGCTGGTTACATTAGCATTTTAGAGACTAATATTTTTATCCATCCACCTTACAAAAAACAAACACAAATTTATATTGAGCCATAATTAGTTATGGGATAGTCTGATAACTTCCATTGCTAGCCATGCACATGTAGTAATTGGGATTTGGGATTTTCCGGCATTTTTATCGATACTGTGCAGCGACATTTCTATCATTATAGCACAGTGGCAATTATGAGGTGCCCAGGGACTGAACCCGGCCGGTCCATTATAGTGACACCGACGAGACGAGTCAGGCGTAATGCTGTCCCCTTAGCTCCGAGCGTTAGGAGGGAAACCACTACTACCAACTTTAAAGTCTTTGGTTTGAGCCGGACGGGGCCTGCACATGTAGTCTTTCTAAATATTTGTATTGTAGGTTTAACTAATCAAAAGCGCCAAGAAGCATTTCAAGTATATCTCCGAACTGCGCATGTGGTAATATACGTCATTTTTGTTCGCCAGTCATAACAGTAGAGTGATTAGCTCCATGTTTACGCAATAATCTTAATAAATGTAAAATGTAAAAGAAGATCATGTCGTTTTCAGTCCCTCAGCAAAAGAAGTTGTTTAAAATCGAAATGGATGACATCTCCAGAAGGATAACATGTCTCGGCGCTCAACAACTGGATTGTAGCCTATTGCACACTGTGATTATCCGTGGGAAGACGGTGGGGAACTTGTAGTAAGATGTAGCTGTAGCGACCTGTCTAAACTGCATTATTGTAGAAAATTTTTCGACCTGTAGGCAGGAGTCGAGTACGTATCAGCCACAATACTGACCATGTTGTTGACACTCTTGTACATCTTTCGGATTCAAGTTTTAAGAGAGTTCCAGCCAAGATGTTTCGGCAAGAAGTTCACACAGGCTTGTATGGTAGTATCTGTTGCATAATATTTTGCTCTTATCTATTTCGATTCGTTATGTGAGTATTTGTGTAATGGTTCCTCACTGTAGAGCATTTAAGGTACGGTCCTTGGTCTCTTAGCTTGAGATGCGTATGTTTCGTCAAAGGATGCCCAATGTAGAGCGTCAATTTATGATTTTTATTGATATTAGAATGACAGAACTTCCTGCTCGCCGGTAAAACCATGTATTTTGTGGTAGGTGCTGAGACTTTTATTTGGCTTTGAAGTTTGGAGTTATTTGGGGATCGATTCCAATGGACGCGCAAGATGCTTACTGTCCCGTTTGGACATCCCCATCTCATTGTCACAATCTGCCATTATTTTTAGGTTTTGTTGCCTTATCGTCTAATAAGATGCCAGTATTTCAAAATGTACAAAAAGAATATTCCCAGAAGTTTCCATACGTTCAGCTTTTTTCCCGGAAATGATACTGTTTTCTCGCAGTCATATTTGAAAAGTTTAAGACTATTTTTATACACTTTGGCTCGGTTGCTACAGTCACTTGCTTTTTGCGTTTTGTCTTTCAATATTCTTGCTTTTAAAGCACAAGAAATCTCCAATTAGTAATACAAGCGCACACTTTCTTATAAATGCACTTACAATTGTTCCACCCCTAACGACGACATAAGCTACCGTCGTATCCATCATGATCAAGTTGTCATAGTAACACGGTAGATAGTCCCGCCCATCGTACACGTTGTCATCGATACGTAGCACTGCCTCCTTGTCTGCCAACGTGGCTCGGCGCACGTGAACGACTTGTTTTGGTAGATCTGAAGTAAGTGTTTATGCGTCAGATTTATTTTTATCAAAACTCAAAATCTTCGCCGACAAGAAAATAAAAAAGTTATTAGTTGTTCTGGATGTACGGTTGAGCAAGCCTAATAGACATCGTAGAAAATATGAATGCAAAAATCTTAATTCGCCATCCTGTTTTAGATATATCGGCAATGTTCCTTATCTAGAACTCGAACTTTAATTTATTTATTTTCCTTAAATGAGGATGCATTGCACTGATGTCACTTTTTGTTATCTTTAGAATGCCAAAAAACAGATGGGTTCTTTTTCGCCTTAGACTCTTGTTCAATGTTCCTAGCATTTTGCCTCTTGGTGACGAAGAGTACAAGAAGTAGCAATTTTACAAATAATTGGACAACAATTTAATTTTGTCCAAAAGAGAAAAATAGTACATAGACACTAAATTAAACTAAATTATTTTTTAAACGTATGGTTCAATGATAAGTAACAGTAAACTAGGGCAGAAACATGCCAAGCGTTCCCTATTGTTTTATCCCTAAAACTTTTGAAGTAAAAGATGTTTACAGTTAAACTTTGAACTAAATTTAACTAGTAAATATGATTAAATGTGTGTACCTGTCATGATGATGAACTTCGCCGTTTATGAAACCTTCACGTTTCCTGTGCCGCAAGCTACAGTATGGACTTCAGTGTGCATGTGATAATGTACTGCGATAGAAACCTCGCACCTCATTTGCATTTAATTACGCACATGTATGCATCTTATACATACCCTGTGCAAACGTTAATTATCCACAGAATAACGTTAATTATGCTGTATATGTTGATATGTAAAGTTTTAATCACTACGAACAGAGGGTATAATCCCTGATAAATTAACAAAAAAGCAATTAAAGTGCTAAAACAGCAACGCTTTTTGTACCAGTTATTTAACCAGACCAGATGGCGAGTTCTGGTTTGTCGATATGCGGACAAGTTTGATACTTGTGTCTTTCAAATTTTCTATTTGAAAATGTTGTCAATGTCTTATAATATCACAATGATATATGCTTATAATAGCATCATATCACACAGCGAGTTCAAGGTCGCCATAAGGACGGAAGTAAGTGGGCTCATTGAAACTTACTTCGTTTTAAGTTGGTCGGTAGACCGACTAGAGAAAACGGCTAAATGTCGTGCATAGAAACATATCCTTTTCAGAAATAAATTTTTGTATAAAAACCTCATTAATAAAATAACATCTTTGAAAAGGTTACACATATGTGGTTTTAGATTCCGATCGGTGTCACTAGCTTACTTCGGAAAGTTTGTCGCTGTTTAATATATACAATTTCTAATATGAAAACAGTACATTCAAGCGCCGCGGAGAACTTAGTAAAAGTGGGTTGTTCTATATGGACAATATTCTGTTCACGAGGATGTCATTGCAATAGCTACTACTGTGGCTTCGAATTGATTGAACACTCGCCTTATTCGCTTGATCTCGCTCCATCAGAATTTCATCTATTTCCTAAACTGAAAAAATGCCATTTCCGGTACCCAATTTCCGCATGATGATGGCTCCTACATGCAGTTGAGGACTTTCTAAACGGTCAAGAAAAGGATTTTCTTAAAAGTGCCATAGAGGCCTTTAACCATTGCTGGCAAAAGTGAATAGGTATTGAAGGGGATTATGTAGAAAAATAATGCAGTATGTCCGCTAAAAGTTAAACCCTTACAATTAAGGCTCACATTATATCAATCAACTCCTGTCTAAAACAATAATAAGTATACAACGTATTTTTGCTTAAATTAATCAAAATATATAAATGGAAGCGTGCAAATTATTATTCTGATATATTTTTGAGAACTATAACATTAAGATGGTGTTTAAGATGGCCATGTTTTATTGATGAGGTAATTAAACTATTTAGCACCTTTTATTTTTGGTTGTATAGGTTTTAAGTCAACATAAGATAAAGCTGAATTAAACTCTTCAAAAAGAATAAGACGGGTCACAGCAAGGAAAGATTTCAGCATTGAGCATTTTCTCTCCAGAGGTTGGACACAGATGTATTTCATTATTTAGGTAGCTGAAGAAATGTATCAATTGTGCCATTAAAAACTTTTATTTTGATTCTTTCCTTTTCAAACGATATCCAGATCTACTGAAAAGCATGCCTGTATAGTCAGTTGCACATAGGCCTTAAATGCTTTCGCTGTGGGATGCAATGAACACATTTTTGGATCTGTAAATGAAAATATGTCTTATCCTTTTTGTCGTACCTTCGGCATAGCTTTAAAATCAGGGTTAATATTGATGCGCATCTGTTCTGGTCCAGTTGCGTGCAGGACAACACTTTGAACACACATTAGTGTCTAAGAGACTATTCTTGACCATAGCAAATAGGAAATTTTATTGTTATATACAATCACGAAGATTGATGCCTTACAATCAAGCGATATCTATGCAAAGATCTGGACAAAACTGTTGTCAGAACATATTATAGTCATTAATAAATGCAAACCATTACCCTTTTTCGCTATTTAACCTTGGCCATAAAATGATATATTCCAAAGAAGAAAAAAGTTAATATTAATCGCGGTATTTGTAAATGATATACATGTATCTCTTACAACTATGATGTTGCAACATGCATTACTTATATTTGGATATCGTCCAGTTTTGTTTATAGACTGCGCAAGATCAGATGGGTTTAAACAGACGAAATAGAAGTTTTATATTTAACAATTCAAGAGGACAATTGATTTAGAAAAATATAGACGGACATTGACTGGCATGTAGAGAGCATGAAGATTGCAAAGAGGAATTGAATCAGTAAAGAAATCAGAAAGATCAGCGAAGTGAAAGAATAAAAACAACAGATGTACACATATCATGCGTATAATCCTGTGGTAAGTTATTCAAACTGTAATTGGTAAATAACGAATGAAATTACTTACATCCAATGTAGCTAATGAAAATGACTCTTATCATTGTAGTTAATGTCTATTATTGCGCGTATTTACATACACATACATACCAGTTTTCTTTAAATCCAAGTTTTCCTTCGTGGCACACAGACTTCCTGACCACATTACCGCAGACGGATTTCTGGCGAGCGGCTGTATGACGCAGATCTCAGTGAAAGGGCATTGTTTCTTGTCTTTAGAATTTATTCTAATGTTTGATTAGATGGGCACACAATTTGATTCCAAACAGCTGTTTAACAGATATTTAGTTTGACACAGAATTGTGATTACCATTGATTTAGCAATCTTTGTAACTTCGACATAGCTGTACATTTATATTACAAAATGTGTAATTAACATAGTACTTTATAGTTCTGCATCATCAGTTACAGTATCTCATTCTTCTTCCTCAAAAGAACAAGCTGCTTCAGATAACATATATACAAGACTTTGTTACAACATTACAAACAAAACCGTATCAGACACGTTTTCTAAAATTAACAAAACAGACTGCTTATTTATTTGCGTATCATATCATAAACATGTTTATAGATGACGGCGTCACTTTTTCTGAAAATGCTTACACTTTGATCAGATTCCATAAAATGTGCAATACAGAGATGTTACTTAAACCTCCGTACCAGGCAGTATGATGTTAATTAATCATTTCTTGGTTAATTTATCTATTTTTATGTATTTCCACACCCTTACCTTTCTGATTGTTTGCACAACATGGAATGTTGTTGATACAGCCAGCTGAAAATCAATCTTAACAATTTAATCTTAAGTGACTGCGAATCTGACATGTTTGATTTTTTGTGTGCGATTTGTGGTTAAATCGACATACACATTAATAGCATATTAACGAAACTTTGTGCGAATGCAACTTTTAACTTATTTAACGCAAAATTGATCAATATAATAACTTAAAACACAACTAAAATCTGATCAAACTAGACGATGAAATATTTACTTCATCCACTCATTATAACAGCGGTATTTGACACTAATCGTTTAAATTACCCTCTTGCACTACAAATTTGCCAAATCTTATCATAAATGGACAGAGTATATTTAATATAAATTCCAAAAACAGTGTCAATTTGCGTAAACTGCGGACATTAAGGATCACAAGTTCAATGTTTACAAATGATAGAAATTCGGAGTTTAGACAATTTCTACCTATGAAACCACCGTTCAGTCGCAGATACCATCAGGATCTTATCAATTAAGCACCGGCTGTTGACATGACTGTCGATTACACTATCTGGTAAATATCGCTCAAGAGCTCTACCCTTGACTGGTATCATAAGATTATCGTTGTATGAATGGTTCGCCAACAGCTTACTTCTACCTTATCTCCGTATCGTATCATTCAGCAGTAAAGCAATGTTAATGATTAACCTAATGGCTTAATACACATTTGAACTTGTAACCATATATTTGTAAATTTGTAATTGTAAAATAAAGTTGCTGGTTTATATAGATTTATTAGATATCCGCGTATTAAGGCTAAACACAAGATAACACTTTACATTTATTCTCATTTAAACTGCCAGGATGAGAAATTTCTTAAGCCAGATTTGCAAAGCATTGACTATAAATGACATTTATATGTTAACTAAATGGTCGTTATGCAACCGTAAATGAGCATGACATGACAATTTCACTATAATACCATTCAGAATATTAGTTAACAATTTATAGCACGATCTCCTTGAAAGTGCCAGAAACGACAAGTCTGATGAAAAATAGCTTCGGTCCCCAAAAGAGTAGGTGTTCTAGACAAGTTTTACAATAGATCTAAATCTTACCATAGATCTTCAGACAAATGTAGCGCATGTCTGCCATATACAGACTTTTTGCATGGTGTATTAAAATACCATATAATAATGCATAAATTGGTGATATTTTACCACCTTGGACAGAGTAAATCTGGCATATGTGAGGGGCGGGTACCTCCCCACTACGTCCCTAAATTACCAACGTAATTCCTTACATTACATTCATTGCACCTGTCAACAACTACAACAACAACATCACCAACAACAACATTCATTTCATAAGATTTTAATCTCAGTATAATTTAAAAAATCTTTTCTACATCTCTGTAATGGCAATTCTCGACACTGTCCATACAATACCCGTGTCCCACCACGCTTTTACTCTTTTACATGGGTATACAGATATGCAAGACTTTGCATTTATTTGAGTAATTATTGTGGCATAATATTTAAGCTGTCAAACAGTTGTCATGATAACAAATTATACACTTCTTCTGCATTGCATAACGCATAGTTAATTAGTGAATTACAATGAACGAGGAAATTGCAAATGTTAAAAAAATGTATTTATTTGTGATCGAGTATGAAAAGCAGAATAATACTAAACTGAAATAAAGGGGAACGTTCTTTCGAATCCATTGCTGTAATTAAGTTCTATCTTCTAATTAAATATCGTGGTTTTATTAACCCCAGAATATATAATAATACATATAAAATAAATTTATATCAACCTTCAAAATGCAATCAAGAAGCAATTTTATACTTCGAACGTAAGGTCTTTCGCTTACACTCAATCTCTGATCACGTAAGAACCTTGTTAAACATCCAATTAAACCTCAAACTCTGTTAAATATGGGTTAATTATAAAAGGTTTGCTCCCCTTTGATCCTACGGAAATCACATGGACGTAATACAAAAAACTGACGTGTCTTTATTGCGAGATGGGGTATTGCTCTGTTAAATATATCAAAATGTAAAGATAATGTTGTTACAGTAAATGGGTGCTATGTTTTCCAGGTTTAGAGATATTGACAATTGGTGTGATAATCTTTGTGTATGTTTTCTTAATTATCGGGTCTTTGGTATCCGTTACTTTTATAATAGCATGTGTAGGCATATTAACAGAAGCTTTCAACCAAGATATTAAACTAAAATATATAGATGTATGTATAAACTAATTTAGTCATTGTTTTCTTTCTGAAACATGTTTAAAATATATGTTTACATGTTTATGTCATATGGGCATATCTTCCTAACTGTTTGAAATTGCTATACTTTCAATTCTTATCTTTATGTACATTACCGTAATAAGTATGCAAGTTTGAATAAGCTTTACATAAGTGTTGCGTTTAATAAAAATGACAAGTACTTTAAACAAGAGACATAGAGATCCGATTACTCACGCATGTTATTTTAAAGCAAAACAACAGATTAGATTTTAAAGAATGTGTTTGTGTTACTGTATATACAGAGAGGACTTTTTAGTGGAATGAACACTTGTCATTGCGTTTCATTACGATAAACAAAACAATAACAAACCGCTTAAGTTCCTGAACAGCAAGGCACTGAAGGAAAGCTTGTCGGTATAACCCAACAACACCATTAATCAGGGGCGGATCCTGAATTTTTTTATTTATTTTTTGGGGTGGGGGTGGGGGTGGGGTTGGGTGGGGGTATATGTATCCATTTATCTTTACTAAACTACTACCTCAATCCCCTGGATCCATTTCTGCCTTTACTACTAATGTACCTTACATTGTATGCACCATCAGTGACCATTGAGCGAACACAATTATGCACTTCAAACATCCATCACAAATCATGATGGAAACACCTATGTAGGTAATTTAATTAGTTTGGATAAAGCCTGTCATAAATTGACAAATTAAAGGAAGTATTTAGCATGTGGCGGGTATTTGGCTGTTACGTGGGATAAATGAGACATCTGTTTTGTATATGTACTTTACTCCATTTAAAGAAGAGGAAACCTAATGAACACGTTGCCTATATCTAATACAGGTAACAATTTCTTACTCCTGCTCTGGGGGATTTATGCACAGTTGATGAAAACCTAACATTTTGTTTTAATAAAGTTTTTTTTATAATATTATCTCAATTATTAGACAAGTAAAATCATGAAATATATCTCATTAATTGTTGATTAATTACTTCCAAATCTATAAATAAGCAGTATGGGAATTTCGGCTAATAGAAGATATCGACGGCAGACTGTACTACCCAGATGATCATGTAACGTGATCTCAAAAATAAATGGATTTTTCAGTTTAAAAATAGCTTTCTGTGCAGCGAGTCTCGGATGAGAAATACATTGTTGCATAACAAGTTTAATGCCATGTCATGCTTTATTTTTCACATGGATGTAGGGCACCGATAAATATCGTTTCCTGGGATCTTTTCAAGTAACAATACTTTATTTAAATGAGAGCGATACCACCTTGAAGGTTTTCATAAATAAAGCAAATTCCCCGTGCACAATTGATATCAAAAAGGCATGCAAAGCAAACGAGGTGTTTCTATCCTTGCATCAGCGAAAGTAAAAAACAGAAAGAAGCTTGTTTATTTTTCTTTTCAGCGCAGCAAACCACGATGCACAAAATCTTGATAATGTATTCACAGACGTAGGTTATTCCAGGCGAAACTCTAATTTTTACTTAGGTCTGATATATCGCTCAAAACACATAACAATATTTCCCTAACGGCTTCCAATCCACGAAAAAGGTAAGAGGGCTGCCATATGCAAATGCAAACGTTATCTCAAAAGTGAGTTATCGCGTGGCATTCATATTTATTATTTTAGCTATCTCTGCAGCGTGGCTCAGAAAGGAAATACCTGTTTGCATTGAGGAATGTGGATTTATGTTTCACTGTTCACGTTGATCTAGGGCATAATTGAGCAGTATTTGACAGGATTTCAGGTAACAATGACTATGTAGTTTTTTGAGAAAAATATTTTGTCCCAAACTGTCGGACGCCACCTTTAATGCCACTGTTTCTCTGTGTCTGTGTAAAACGCCAATTTAGCTAATCAGTGTGCAATTGCTTCGAGGATTTACGTTGCTAATGTGTGTTTTGCAAACAATCACTAAAATATGGGCAGATGCCTCATGAACTGGATATAATAAATATATAATAATATTATAAATAAAGTACGGATATATTAAAGAAAGAAACTTTATAGGTAGCATCGTTTATTTTATTTCAAAATAAATACGCAGCAATTATTGTTATTTTTCCCAATACCCAACAATTCCAACGAAAATAATAAGGCACATGCTGATAAGTTTATTCATGAAGATACATTTACAAAAACGCAGAAATAAGTCATCGTCATAAGCTAACACGGTACAGATTGTATCATTTTACAGTTTATTAATTACTATTTATTTTTTTCACTTGCCAACCCTTTCTCGAAAAGCACTAGGTAGATATAATCCTTTCAATTTATTTTCAGAATAAGGGGGTAACACAATTGCATGTTTAAGTGATCTCGCCTATACACATGGAGTGGACACCATTTTTTTGTCTCGTCTGAAAAGGCTAAAATATGACTTTTAACAGCTCTTTTCCAGCTAAGCTGGTTGATCAATTCTGTTTCTGTTCCATTTCTTAATGACTTTTTGTTTCTTCAGCTGTAACCTCTTTGATCATTAGTATTACCTGACTCTATTTAGATAGCATTGAGTGTATTTCTTGACATTAAATAAGCACAATTATGAAATGCACCAAGCAAAATCCATGTTTAAAATAAAGAATACAACAAAGTCAACGCATTATATACACATATGCTTTCTAACATTGAGTTACAACAAAAAAAAGCGAAATTACCAAACGTTGGTGTCAAAGCTTTGACCCTGTTGGACGATCATGTGCATAAAAACCTTCTGAAATATACATCGTAGTAATTTCCTGCCCCTGTTCATCTGTACACAATTTTCTCTTCAACCCCATCTCTATGAGTATTTTATCAAACTCTGTAACATCCACAGTTTTTTCAAAGTTCACACTTAAGCTTAAAGCTGGTTTGTCTGGGTACAAAGTCGTGCCATATTTAAGATGAGCTGCGATATGGTGTTGTAGAGAGGTCAGGTCGAAGCCAAACAAATCTAGGTTACAGCAGGATGTGCGGTCTTTGAACCACGAAGACACAGACAGAAGACCCTGTATAGTCCCGTCCAAACTACGCCGACAATCGCTTAGCATCAGTTGCCGACCACCCGTTTTCCGTATAAGCGGGATGTTTGACACCATAAGGCTGAAGAAAACCCTGTCAATAACAATCCCCTTGTTTTGGAAGAGGTAGCGACTGAACGCGGGATCTGTTATATAGGTCATCCACGTGTCATCAGTTACAGGGTCCAGGGTTGGCACGGGTTTGTGAGAAGGTAGCAGCAGATCTGATATAATGCAGGTCTCAAACAGATAAAACGGCTGTAGTGATAAGACGGTTATATCATTGACAAATAAATTAAAATGCATATTTTATATGGTATAACAGGATGTATTTCTTTCAAATGAATTAGTGTTGACATTTGTAAATGTTGCGTTTAAGTTAATTGTTTAAGTGTTAAAATTATTGAATAAGAACCCTGATCAAGATGATGTCATCATCTCTGTAAGGGATTTTGGCGGGGCGATAACATTAACCAACATAGATGATGTCTAGATGCTTTGCGTAAAGTTAAGCACAGATGTCTGCTCAAAAGTTTTGAATGATATTCCCCTGTACATGAAATAGAGTTTTAAGATTATCTTGATATTTTTAATATTTATTTTTATAGTAAAATAATAAAATTAGGTCAATACTTAAATATGAAGACTCATTTAACAGATGTTTAATACTCTCCTCTAGACATACTAGTCCAACGAAGGTATGTAAACGCTTTACCCAGGTGATAAGGATTTTCCTGCCAGGACGCAGTATGGGACTTGTATTTGGTATGCACATTGTGGTTGTAGACCATTGTTCGGGGAAGTCAGACAAAAATTGTTCTGTCAAGACGGGGAATGTGCCACATTTCCTGTGTTGCACATGGGTCCGTGCTGCCCTTCCATCGGCTCGATGTCCATTATCCACAAAGCTCAACAAAGTGAAAGCCACCTGAAATAAACGTGAATGTGTACTGTTTTAACCACATAGCAATGACTTATACAGCCATTATTCAAGTACAAGTTTTGTCTGCAAAACCAGACAAATAAATGTCTGCAAATAACCGTGCACATTAGGTTCCATAACGGAAAAAGCTACACTTTCAATTTCTTATATGCTATAGGATTTGGGATTTGCAGTCATTATGCCAATACTGCGCAGCAACATTTTTATCATTATAGCACAGGGGCACTTATGACGTGTCCAGGGACTGAACCCGGCCCGTCCATTATACTGACACCGACGAGTCAGGCGTAATGCTGTCTCCTTAGCTCCAAGCGTTAGGAGGGAAGCCACTACTACCAACTTTAAACTCTTTGGTTTGAACCGACCGGGGCCTGCACATGTAGCCTTTCTAAGTAATTGTATTGTAGGTTTGACTAATCAAAAGCGTCAATACGCATTTCAAATTTCCGAATTGCGCATGCGGTAATATACGTCATTTTTGTACGTCAGTCATAACAGTAGAGTGATTAACTCCATGTTTACGCAATAATCTTAATAAATGTGAAAGAAGATCACGTCGTTTTCAGTCCCTCACCAAAACAATTGTTTAAAAATCGAAGTGGAGGACATCTCCAGATGGATACCATCTATCGGCGCTCAACGACTGGATTGTAGCCTATTGTACACTGTGATGATCCGTGGGAAGACAGTGGGGGACTTGTAGTAAGATGTAGCTGTAGCGACCTGTCTAAACTACATTGTTGTAGATTTTGTGGACCTGTAGGCAGGAGTCGAGTACGTATCAGCCACAATACTGACCATGTTGTTGACACTCTTGTACATCTTTCGGATTCAAGTTTTAAGAGAGTTCCAGCCAAGATGTTTCGGCAAGAACATCACACGGCTTGTATGGTAGTACTGTTGCACAATCTTTTGCTCTTATCTATTTCGATTCGTTATATGAGTATTTGTGTAATGGTTCCTTACTGTAGAGCATTTAAGGTACGGTCCTTGGTCTCATAGCTTGAGATGCGTATGTTTCGTCAAAGGATGCCCAATGTTGAGCGTCCCTTTATGATTTTTATTGATATTAGAATGACAGCACTTCTTGCTCGCTGGCCAAACCATGTATTTTATGGTAGGTGCTGAGACTTTTATTTGGCTTTGAAGTATGGAGTTTTTTTTGGATTGATTCCAATGGACGAGCAAGATGTTTACTGTCACATTTGGACATCCCCAGCTCATTGTCACAATCTGCCATTATTTTTAAATTTTGTTGCCTCATCGTCTAAAAAGATGCCAGTATTTCAAAATGTACAAGACGAATATTCCCAGAAGTGTCCATATTTTCAGCTTTTTTCCCGGCAACGATACTGTTTTCTTGCAGTCATACTTGGAAAGAGCTAGAGCAATCACTCAAGTTTAAGACTATTTTTATACACTTTGGCTCGGTCGCTACAGTCGCTTGCATTTTACTTTTGTCTTTCAATATTCTTGCTTTTAAAGCACAAGACATCTCTAATATGTAATAGAAGCGCACACTTTCTTAAAAAATGCACTTACAATTGTTCCATCCCACACGACGACATAAGCTATCGTCGTATCCATCATGATCAAGTTGTCATAGTAACACGGTAGATAGTCCCGCCCATTATGCACGTTGTCATCGATACGTAGCACTGCCTCCTTGTCTGCCAACGTGGCTCGGCGCACGTAAACGACTTGTTTTGGTAGATCTGAAATAAGTGTTAATGCGTCAGAAATATTTTTATCAAAACTCAAAATCTTCGCCGACAAGAAAATAAAAAAGTTATTTGACGTTCTGGATGTACGGTTGAGCAATTCTAATGGACATCGTAAAATATGAATACAAAAATCTTAATTCGGCATCCAGTTTTAGACATTTCGGCAATGTTCCTTATGTAGAACTCGAACTTAAATTTATTTATTTTCCTTAAAAAAGGATGCATTGCACTGATGTCACTTTTTGTTTACTTTAGGATGCCAAAAACAGATGGGTTCTTCGCCTTGCACTCTTTGTCACTGTTCCTAGCATTTTGCATCTTGGTGCCGAAGAGTACAAGAAGTAGCAATTGTACAAATAATCAGACAACAACTCAGTTTGGTCCAACAGAGAAAGATAGTACATTGACACTAAATCAAACAATGTTAAATTATTTTTTAAACCTACGGTTCAATGATAAGTAAAAGTAAACTAGGACAGAAACATACCAAGCGTTACCTATTGTTTTATCCTTGAAACTATTGAAGTAAAATATGTTTAAAGATAAACTTTGAACTAAATTTAACTAGTAAATATGATTTAATTTGTGTACCTGTCATGCTGATAAACTTCGCCTTTTCCGAAACCTTCACGTTTCCTGTGCCGCAAGCACAGTGTGGACTACAGTGTGCATGTGATAATGTACTGCGATAGAAACCTCGCACCCCATTTGCATTTTATTACGACATGTATGCGTCTTATACATGCCCAGTGCAAACGTTAATTATCCACAGAATAACGTTAATTATGCTGTATATCTCGATAAGGTAGAGTTTTAATCACTACGAACAGAGGGTATAATCTCTGATAAATTAACAAAGGAATTAAAGTGCTAAAACAGCAACGCTTTTTGTGCCAGTTATTTAACCTGCCAGATGCTAAGTTCTGATTTTGTCGATATGAGGACATGTTGGATACGTGTGTCTTTCAAATTTTCAATTTGAAAATGTTGGCAATGTCTTATAATATTACAATAATATATGCTAATAATAGTATCATATCACACAGCAATTTCAAGAACGGCATAACGACGGAAGTAACTGAGCACACTGAAACTTACTTCGTTTTAAGGTGGTCGGTAGACCGACTAGAGAAAACGGCTAAATGTCGTGCTTAGAAACATATCCTTTTCAGACAATTGTTTTTTTTTGTATAAATACGTCATTAATAAAATATCATCTTTGGAAAGGTTGCGAATATGTGGATTTAGATTCCGATCGATGTCACTAGCCCACTTCGGAAATTTTCTCGCTATTTAATATATACAATTTCTAACACGAAAACAGTACATTCAAGCGCCGCGGAGAACTTAGTAAAATTGGGTTGTTCTATCAGGACAATATTCTGTTTACGAGGATGTTATTGCCGTGGCTTCTACTGTGGATTTAAATTGATTGAACACTCGCCTTTTTGGCTTGATCTCGCTACATCAGAATTTTATCTATTTCCTAAACTGAAAAAATGCCATTTCCGGTACCCAATTTCCGCGAGATGATGGCTCCTACATGAAGTGGAGGACTTTCTGAACGGGCAAGAAGAGGATTTCCTTAAAAGTGGCAAAGAGGCCTTTAAACATTGCTAGCAAAAGTGAATCGTACTGAAAGGGATTTTGTTGAAAAATAATGCAGTATGTCCGCTAAAAGTCAAACCCTTACAAATGAGGCTCACAACACATCAAATAACCCGTGTCTTAATTAATTATAAGTATACAACGTATTTCTGCTTAAATTAATGATAAGTAATCAAAATATATAACTGGAAGCGTGCAAATTGTAATTCTGATTTATATTTTTGAGAACGATAAAATTAAGATGGTGTTAAAGATGGCCGCCCATGTTTATTGATGAGGTAGTTAAACTATTTAGCGACCCATATTTTTGGTTGTATAGGTTTAAAGTCAAAATAAGATAAAACTGAAATACATTCTTCAAAAAGAGTAAGACGGGTCACAGCAAGGGAATATTTCAGCATTAAGCATTTTCTCTCCAGATGTTGGACACATATGTAGTTCATTATTTAGATAGCTGAAGCAATGTATCAACTGTGCCATTAAAAACGTTTATTTGATTCTTTCCGTTTCAAACGATATCAAGACCTTAAGTGAAAAGCATGCCTGTAAAGTCATGCCTTAAATGCTTTCGCTGTGGGATGCAATGGACACAGTTAGGGACCTGTAAATGAAAATATTGTCTTATCCTTTTTGTCGTACCTTCGACATAGTTTTCAAATCAGGGTTAATAATGATGCGCATCTGTTCTGGTCCAGTTGCGTGCAGGACAACACTTTGAACACACATAAGTGTCTAAGAGACTATTCTTGATCTCAGCAAATAGGATATTGTATTGTTATATACAATAAAGAAGATTGATGCCCTACAATCAAGCGATATCTATGCAAAGATCTGGTCAAAACTGTTATTACAGTACATATTATAGTCATTAATAAATGCAAACCATTACCCTTTTTCGCTATTCAACTTTGGCCATAAAATGACATATTCCAAAGAAGAAAATAACTTAATAATAACCGCGGTATTTGTAAATGATTAATCTCTTACAACTATGATGTTGCAACAAGCATTACTTATATTTTTATATAGTACAGTTTTGTCAGTAGACGGCGCAAGATCAGGTGAGATTAAACAGATTGAAGAGAAGTTTTTTTATTTAACAGTTCAAGAGGACAATTGATTTTGAAAAATGCAGACGGACATGACCTGGCATGTAGAGAGCAAGAAGATCGAAAGAGGAATTTGAATCAGCCGGTGAAGTAAGGACATCAGAAAGATCAGCGAAGTGAAAGAATAAAGACAACAGATGTACATATATCATGCGTATAATCCTATGTTAAGTTATTCAAACTGTAATTGGTAAATATCGAATGAAAGGACTTACATCCAATGTAACTAATGAAAATGACTCTTATCATTGTTGTTATCGTCTATTATTGAGCGTATTTACATACACATACATACCAGTTTTCCTTCGTGGCACAGACTTCCTGAACACATTACCGCAGACGGATTTCTGGCGAGCAGCTGTATGACGCAGATCTCAGTGAAAGGGCATTGTTTCTTGTCTTTAGAATTTATTCTAATGTTTGAGTAGATAGGCACACAATTTGATTCCAACCAGCTTTTTAACAGATATTTAGTTTGACACATAATTGTGATTAGCATTGATTTGGTTATCTTTATAACTTCGACCTAGCTGTACATTTATATTACAAAATGTGTAATTAACATAGTACTTTATAGTTTTGCATTAGCAGTTACAGTATCTCATTTTTCTTCCTCAAAAGAACAAGCTGCTTCAGATAGCACCAATACTAGACTATATTACAACATTTCAAACAAACCACAGAAGACACGTTTTCTAAAACTAACAAAACATACTGTGAAATACTAATGTTTGGATATCTTCGTTAGTTATTTTCGCTAACCAACAGCGTATTGTTAACATTTTGAATAGATGACGGCGTAATTTTTACACTTCGACCTGATTCCATAAAATGCGTAATACAGAGATGTTACTTAAACCTCCGTAACAGACAGTATGATGTTAATTAATCACACTTTTGTTAATTTATCTATTTTTATGTTTCCACACCCGCAACTTCCTGATTGTTTGCACTACACGGCATGTTATTTATACAGCCTGCTGAAAACCAATCTTAACAATATAATCAAAGGCGAGTGCAGATCTGACATGTTTGATTTTTTGCACAGTTTGTAGTTAATCGACATACACGTTAATGGGATATTAACGAAACTTTGAGCACAAGTAACTTTTAACTTATTTAATGTAATATTAATCAATATAATACCTTAAGAAACAATTAAAAACGGACGATGAAATAGTTTCTCCCTCCACTCTTTATAAAATGCGATGCTAATCGTTTAAATTACCCTCTTGCACTACAAGTTTGCCACATTTTATCACAAGTAGAGAGAGTATATTCAACATAAGCAGTGTTAAACTCATAAATTTCAGACATGAAGGATCACAAGTTCAATATTTACAAATTATAGAAGTTCGGATTTTAGGCAATATTAAGCCATAGTGCCAACGTTTAATTGCAGATACGCAGCATCCTCTTATCAATTAAGCACCGGCTGCTGACTGTCGATTACACTATCTGGTAAATATCGCTCATGATGTCTACCCGTGACTGGTATCATAATATTGTCGTTGTATGAATGGTTCGCCAACAGCTTACCTCTACCTTATCTCCGTATCGTATCATACAGCAGTAAAGCAATTTATAAAAGAGGTTCTGATTTAGATAGATTTATTAGACATCCGCGAAGTGAAACTAGACGTTAGATAACAATTAACTTATTCTCATTTAAAGTGTTAGAATATAAGATTTCTGAAGCCAGATTTGCAAAGCATTGACTATAAATGACATTAAGTTGTTAAGTAAATGTTCTTTATGCAACCGCAAATGAGCATAACATGACAATTTCACTACAACAGCATTCAGAGAAATAGTTAACAATATCTAGCACAATCTCGATGAAAGTGCCAGAAACGACAAGTTTGATGATAATAATAGCTTAGGTCCCGAATGAGTAGGTCTTCTAGACAAGTCTTACCATAGATCTAAATCTTACCAGAGATCTTAAAACAAATGTATTGCATGTCTGGCACATACAGACTTTTTGCATGGTGTATTGGAAGACCATTTAATTATGCATAAATTTATGTTTTACAACCGTGGACAGAGTAAATCTGGCATATGTGAGGGGCGGGTACCTCCCTACTACGTCCCTAAAGTCCCAACGTAATTCCTTACATTACATTTATTGCACCGGTCAAAAACAACAACTACAACAACAACATCATCAACAAAACATTTTTTTCATAAGATTTTAATCTCAGTTTAATTAAGAAAATAATTTCTACTGCCTTCGTTATTGAAATACTACGCATCTGAACACGAAATCGTAATATACTAGATCACGCAAACTTAAAATCTATTTCCAGTCTTTGACTTAAAAGGGACACAAATGCGAACTACAATGCGAACTACAATCTATAAAATGTTGTTAGGTTGTTTCCCCTGTTTGTTCTATTTCTTCCCGCGTATTTTCCTTGTGTTTTTTTAAGAATGTCAACAACCGACGAAATAACATAGTTTATTTTTATCATTATTTAAAACTTATGTTATTAGTAAAACAAAACCATTACTTTCCTAGATAGGGTAAAGTTTCAGGTGAAGTAATACGAAAAACTGACGTGTCCTCATTGCGAGATGGGATATTGCTCTGTTAAGTATATCAAAATGGCAAAATAATGTTGTTACATTGATGGATACTATGTTTTCCAGGTTAAGTGACATTAACAATTGGTGTGATAATCTTGGTGTATGTTTTCTTTATTATCGGGACTTTGGTATCCATTACATTTTTCAATGTTTTATACGAGCATGTATAGGCATATAAATAGAAGCTTTCAACCAAGATATAAAATAAAAATATATAGATGCATGTATAAACTAATTTGGTCATTGTTTTCTTTCAGAAACACGTTTGAAATATATGTTTCCATGTTTATGTCATATGGGCATATCTTCCTAACTGTTTTAAGTTGCTATACTTTCATGTCTTATCTTAATGTACATTACCGTAATATGTATGCGAGTTTGGATAAGCTTTACATAAGTGTTGCGTTTAAAAATGACAAGTACTTTAAACAAGAGACATAGAGATCAGATTACACACGCATTCTATTTAAAAGCAAAACAATAGATTAGATTTTAAAGAATGTGGTTGTGTTACTGTATATACAGAGAGGACGTTTTAGAGGAATGAACACTTGTCATTGCGTTTCATTTCATTAACAAAACAACAACAAACCACTTAAGTTCCTGAACAGCAAGGCACTGAAGGAAAGCTTGTCGGTATAACCCAACAACACCATTACTCAGGGGCGGATCCTGAAAATGTTGGTGGGGGGAATGAATCAAGATCCATTCAACTTTACTAAATACTAGATACATATATACACAGTAAGGGACCCTAACTTCGAACAAAGCAGTACATCGACAAAATTTACTTTAAAGGTTGGTTTTTGTTAGCTTACATGTATGCAACTCTTCTATTTTACCTGGTTGGTAGGGGATGCATCCCTCCAACCCCACCACTACCCCCATCCCCTAGATCCATCCCTGCCAATACTACTAATGTACCTTACATTGTATGTACCATCAGTGACCATTGAGCGAACACAATTATGCACTTCAAGCATCCATCACAAATCACGATCGTAACACCTATTTACGGTAACTTAATTAGTTTGCATAAGGCCTATCATAATTGCCAAATTAAAGGAAGTATTTGGCATGTGGGGGTATTTGGCTGATAAGTGGGATGAAATTAGACATCTTGTTTTATGTACTGTATGCATGTTTTACTCCATTTAAGTTAGAGGAAACCTAATGAACATATTGAAATTCATATATTGTTTTAAAATATGCCTAAAACAACTGCATGCAAAATTATAACAAAATCTGACCAAGAGGTTTCGAACCTTGTGCATTTTCTTATGAAAATTATCTTTATGCATATCTTTAATATTTAAGAGACATAATTTTAAACCTTAAACCAATCTTCTAGAAAGCAATTTTATTGATTTTGAGAAGTATAAAACATTGTAAACAATGGTTTTCTTTAGTTAGTATTTGTCTATATCAGGGACCGTATTTATTACAATACGTACGATTTACGTACATATAGAAGATTAACAAGAATAAAGATGGTTTTAACATCTGATGTAAGTGATAATATAATAATTCTTATGAAACAGAATTAATAAGTTTGGCCTTTCTGGGGTTTCGATGCCGTTACAGTTATTCTGTTTACTATATGGATACTTTTTCAACAGGAGAATGTTTTTCAGGCTCCTACTACCTTAAAGGGGATATCCGACACGTTGCTTATATCTAATACAGGTAACAACTTCTTACGACTTTTCTGGGGGAAATTATGCACATTTGATGGAAAAACTAACACTTTAGTTTGACAACGACTTTTCAAAACATTATCTCAATTATTATACAGTAAATTCATAAAAAATATATCTCATTAATTGTCCATTACTACCAAATCTATCAATACGAATTTCGGATAATAGTATATATCGACGCCAGAGCGTATTACCCAGATGATCATGTAAAGTTATCTAAAAAATAAATGGATTTTTCAGTTTTGTACTCGGATGAGAAATACATTGTTGTAATAACAAGTTTTATGTCATGCTACACACACATATATATATACATATATATGTGGAGGATCTGACATGAGATGTTATTAAATACAAACATTTATTAAACGAGTTCAGGCAAAATGATATTAAACGAGCCTCTGGCACTTGTGTATTACAAAAAATATTACATGGGTATATTAAATGGAAAAAAGGGTGAATCATGTGATAAATAAATAAATATATATATATATATATATATATATATATATATATATATATATATATATATATATATATATATATATATATATATTATATATATATATATATATATAATGAACTGAATATAATGAATATATCATAATATAATAAATTAAGTACTGAGACAATAAAAAAGAAACGTTATAGGTATATGAAAATCATAAGGCACATGCTGATAAGTTTATTTAAGAAGATACATGTTCAAAAACGCGGCTATAGGTCTTCATAATAAGCTAATAAGGTACAGAGTGTATTTTGTTACAGTTTCCTAATCACATTTTATTTTTTCTTCGGCCAACCCTTTCTCGAAAAGTTTTAGGTAGATATAATCCTTTCAATATATTGTCAGACTACGGGTGTAACACAATTTTAATTGATCGCCCTATACACCTGGACTGGACACAAGCTGTTTTGTGTCGTCTAAAAAGGCTGAAATATGACTACCAGCTTTTCATAGCCGTTTTCCAGCTAAGCTGGTTGATCAATTCTGTTTCTGTTCCATTTATTAATGACTTTTTGTTTCTTTTTGTTTCTTCAGCTGTAAACTCTTTGACCATTAGTATAAGCTGATTCTATATAGATAGCATTGTGCGTATTCCTTGACATTGAATAAGCGCAATTATGAAATGCACCAAGCAAAAATACATGTTTAAAAAAATACAACTAACTCCACTCATTATATACGTATATGTTTTCTCACATTGTGTTACAACAAAAAAGCGAAATTGCCAAACGTTGGTGTCAAAGCTTTGACCCTGTGGGACGATCATGTGCATAAAAGCCTTCTACAATATACTTCGTAGTAATTTCCAGCCCCTGTTCATCTGTACACAATTTTCTCTTCAACCCCATCTCTATTAGTATTTTATCCAACACTGTAACATCCACAGTTTGTTCAAAGTTCACACTTAAAATTAATGCTGGTTTGTCTGGGTACAAAGCCGTGCCATATTTAAGATGTGCTGCGATATGGTGTTGTAGAGAGGTCAGGTCGAAGCCAAACAAGTCTAGGTTACAGCAGGATGTGCGGTCTTTGAACCACGAAGACACAGACAGAAGACCCTGTATTGTCCCGTCCAAACCACGCAGACAATCGTTTAGCATCAGTTGCCGACCACCCGTTTTCCGTATAAGCGGGATGTTTGACACCATAAGGCTGAAGAAAACCCTGTCAATGACAATCCCCTTGTTTTGGAAGAGGTAGAGACTGAACGCGGGATCTGTTATATAGGTCATCCACGTGTCATAAGTTACAGGGTCCAGGGTTGGCACGGGTTTGTGAGAAGGTAGCAGCAGATCTGATATAATGCAGGTCTCAAACAGATAAAACGGCTGTAAGGAGAAGACGGTTATATCATTG
Source organism: Sinonovacula constricta (assembly GCA_007844125.1). Taxonomy (NCBI): domain Eukaryota; kingdom Metazoa; phylum Mollusca; class Bivalvia; order Cardiida; family Solecurtidae; genus Sinonovacula; species Sinonovacula constricta. Next base: position 35,500,023 of record CM017558.1, read on the forward strand.
ACAAATAAATTAAAATGCATATTTTAAATGGTATATGAGGATGTATTTCTTTCAAATGAATTAGTGCTGACATTTCTAATTGTTTGAATTTACGTTTAAGGGTTTAAGTGTTAACATGATTGAATAAGAACCTTGATTAAGATGATGTCATCATCTCTATAACGGACTTTTGACGGGGCGATAACGTTCACTTACAAACTAGATGATGTCTAGAGGCTGTGCCTAAGGTTAAGCACAGATGTCTGCTCAAAAGATTTGAATGATGTTCCCTTGTTCATGGAATAGAGTTTAAGATTATCTTTATATTTTCTATATTTATTTTATAGTAAACTAATAAACTAAGGTAAATACTTCAATATGAAGACTCATTTAACAGGTGTTTAATACTCTCCTCTAGACATTATAGTCCAATGGAGGTGTGTAAACGCTTTACCCTGGTGATAAGGATTTTCCTGCCAGGACGCAATATGGGACTTGTATTTGCTATGTTCAGTGTGGTTGTAGACCATTGTTCGGGGAAGTCAGACAAAAATTGTTCTGTCAAGACGGGTAAGGTGCCACATTTCCTGTGTTGCATATGGGTCCGTGCTGCCCTTCCAATGGCTCGATGTCCATTATCCACAAAGCTAAACAAAAAGAAAGCCACCTGAAATAAACGTGAATGTGTACTGTTTTTGAAAACATAGCAATGACATTAACAGACATTATTCCAGTACAATTTTTGTCTGCAAAACCAGACAAATAAATGTCTGCAAATAACCGTGGACATTAGGTTCCATAACGGAAAAAGCTACACTTTCAATTTCTTTTATGCTACGGGAGGTTACAGGTCAAGTAAAAGTATACCTTTTTAATAAGTAAAATGTTAAAAAAGAAGGAAAGACAACTAAAAGTGTACATCAGCTTTATACTTCTATATAACTATAACCTGTCTCGTAATATTGACCACGCAAAACATAACCTTAAACATAATTGTAAGCTACATATAGCTAAATCCCAACTTTAAAAACACCTAATCACAGCTGGTTACATTTGCATTTTAGATACTGATATTTTTATACATTCACCTTAAAAAACCAACACAAATTTATATTGAGCCACATTTAGGTATGGGATACACTGATAACTTCCATTGCTAGTCCTGCACATGTAGTGATTGGGATTTGGGATTTGATTTCATTTTTGCCGATACTGTGCAGCGACATTTCTATCATTATAGCACCGGGGCACTTATGAGGTGCCAAGGGACTGAACCTGGCCGGTCCATTATACTGACACCGACGAGTCAGGCGTCATGCTGTCCCCTTAGCTCCGAGCAATAGGAGGGAAGCCACTGCTACCAACTTTAAAGTCTTTGGTTTGACCCGGCCGGGGCCTGCACAAGTAGTCTTTCTAAATAATTGTATTGTAGGTTTGACTAATCAAAAGCGCCAATACCCATTTCAAGTATATCTCCGAACTGCGCATGCGGTAATATACGTAATTTTTGTACGTCAGTCATAACAGTAAAGTGATTAACTCAATGTTTACGCAATAATCTTATTAAATGTGAATGCAGATCACGTCGTTTTCAGTCCCTCAGCAAAAAGTTGTTTAAAATCGAAATGGTGGACATCTCGAGAAGGATACCATTTCTCGGCGCTCAACGCCTAGGGAATTGTAGTAAGATGAAGCTGTTGAGACCTGTCTAAACTCCATTATTGTAGATTTTGTGGACCCGTAGGGAGGAGTCGAGTACGTATCAGCCACAATACTGACCATGTAGAGCGTCCCTTTACGATTTTTATTGATATTAGATCGACAGGACTTCTTGCTCGTGGGTAAAACCATGTTTGTTGTGGTAGGTGCTGCGACATTTACTTGGCTTAATAGTTTGAAGTTATTTGGGGATCGATTCCAAAGAACGCGCAAGACATTTGGACATCCCCAGCTCATTGTCATTATTTGTGGGTTTTGTTGCCTTATCGTCTAATAAGATGCTAGTATTTCAAAATTTACAGGAAGAATATTCCCAGAAGTGTCCATACCTTCAGCTTTTTACCGGCAACGTTACTGTTTCCTCGCAGCCATATTTGAAAAAAGCTAGAGCAATCACTCAACAGTTTAAAACTATTTTTATACACTTTGGCTCGGTCGCTACAGTCACTTGCTTTATGCGTTTTGTCTTTCAATATTCTTGCTTTTAAAGCACAAGGAATCTCCAATAAGGAATACAAGCACACACTTTCTTAAAAAAATCACTTACAATTTTTCCATCCCATACGACGACATAAGCTATCGTCGTATCCATTGTGATCAAGTTGTCATAGTAACATGGTAGATAGTCCCGCCCATCGTACACGTTGTCATCGATACGTAGCACTGCCTCCTTGTCTGCCAACGTGGCTCGGCGCACGTGAACGACTTGTTTTGGTAGATCTGAAATAAGTGTTTATGCGTCAGATATATTTTTTATCAAAACTCAAATATTCATCGACAAGAAAATAAAAAAAAGTTATTAGTTGTTCTGGATGTAGGGTTGAGCAAACCTGAATGCAAAAATCTTAATTCGCCATCCTGTTTTAGACATATCGCCAATGTTCCTTATCTAGAACTCGAACTTTAATTTATTTTCCTGAAATAAAGATGCATTGCACTGATGTCACTTTTTGTTAACTTTAGGATGCCAAAACAGATGGGTTCTTCGCCTTGCACTCTTTGTCACTGTTCCTAGCATTTTGCATCTTGGTGACAAAGAGTACAAGAAGTAGCAATTGTGCAAATAATTGAACAACAACTCAATTTGGCCCAAAAGAGGGAGATAGTGCATAGACACTAAATTAAACAATGTTAAATCATTTCTTAAACGTATGGTTCAATGATAAGTAAACGTAAACTAGGACAGAAACATGCCCGCTATTGTTTTATCCCTGAAACATTTGTAGTAAAATATGTTTAAAGTTAAACTTTGAACTAAATTTAACTAGTAAATATGATTTAATGTGTGTACCTTTCATGATGATGAATTTCTCCTTTTATGAAACCTTCACATTTCCTGTGCCGCAAGCTACAGTGTGGACTACAGTGTGCAAGTGATAATGTACCGCGATAAAAACCTCGCACTCTATTTGCATTTAATTACGCCCAGTGAAAACGTTAATTATCCACAGAATGACGTTTATTATGATGTATATCGTGATATAAAAGTTTTAATCACTACGAACATAGGGTATAATCCCTGATAAATAAAAAAGCAATTAAAGTGCTAAAACAGCAACGCTTTTTGTGCCAGTTATTTAACCTGACCAGATGGCGAGTTCTGATTTTGTCGATATGAGGACAAGTTTGATACTTGTGTCTTTCAAATCTTTAATTTGAAAACGTTGGCAATGTCTTATAATATCACAATAATATATGCTTATAATAGTATTATATCACACAGCGGTCGCCATAACGACGGAAGTAAGTGGGTTCATTGAAACTTACTTCGTTTTAAGTTGGTCGGTAGACCGACTAGAGAAAACGGCTAAATGTCGTGCATGGAAACATATCCTTTTCAGACTTTGATATAAATACCTCATTAATAAAATAACATCTTTGAAAAAGTTGAACATATATGTATTTAGATTCCGATCGATGTCACCAGCCCACTTCGGAAAGTTCGTCGCTATTTAATATATACAATTTCTTATATGAGCAGTACATTATAGGGCCGCAGAGAACTTAATAAAATTGGGGTGTTCTGCAGGGACAATATTCTGTTCACGAGGATGTCATTGCCATGGCTGCTATTGTGGGTTTGAATTGATTGAACACTCGCCTTATTCCCTTGATCTCGCTACATCAGAATTTCATCCATTTCCTAAACTGAAAAAATGCCATTTCCGGTACCCAATTTCCCGAACATGATGGCTCCTACATAAAGTGGAGGACTTTCTGAACGGTCAAGAAAAGCATTTTCTTAAAAGTGGCATAGAGACCTTTAAACAGTGCTGGCAAATGTGTATAGGGACTGAAGGGGATTATGTAGAAAAATAATGCAGTATGTCCGCTCAAAGTCAAATCCTTACAAATAAGCCTCACAACATATCAATCAACCCTTGTCTTAATTAATTATAAGTATACAACGTATTTTTGCTTAAATTAATGATAAATAATCAAAATATATAAATGGAAGCTTGCAAATTGTTATTCTGAATTACATTTTTGAGAGCTATAAAATTAGGATTGCTGCTCATGTTTATTGATGAGGAGTTAAAATATAAAGCGCCCTATTTTTTTGATTGTACAGATTTTAAGTCAACATAAGATAAAGCTGAAATAAATTCTTCAAAAAGAATAAGACGGGTCATAGCAAGGGAAGATTTCAGCATTAAACATTTTCTCTCCAGATGTCTTACGCAGATCTATAACATCATTTAGATAGCTGAAGCAATGTATCAATTGTGCCATTAAAAACTTTTATTTGATTCTTTCCTTTTCAAACGATATCCAGACCTTTAGTGAAAAGCATACCTGTAAAGTCAGTTGCACGTAGGCCTTAAATGCTTCAGCTGTGGGATGGAATGAACACAGTTTGGGACCTGTAAATGAAAATTTTGCCCAGTCCTGTTTTGTCCTACCTTCGACATAGTTTTTACATCTGGATTAATGCTGATGAGATTGGTTCTAGTTGCGTGCCGGACAACACTTTGAACACACCTAAGTCAACAGATAAGTGACTGAGACTATTCTTGATTTCATCCAATAGGAAATTTTATTGTTATATACATGAATAACATATTGCCAACAGCAAGAAGATTGATGCCTTACAATCAAGCGATATCTATGCAAAGATCTAAACAAAAATGTTATTACAGAACATATTGTAGTCATTAATAAATGAAAACCTTTTTTCGTTATTTAACTTTGGCCCCAAAACGATAAATTCCAGAGAAAAAAATAAGTTAATATTAACCGCGGTATTTGTAAATGATTAATCTCTTACAACTATAATGTTGCAACAAGCATTACTTATATTTTTATATAGTACAGTTTTGTCGGTAGACTGCGCAAGATCAGATGAGTTTAAACAGTCGAAAGAGAAGTTTTTAATTGAACAGTTCAAGAGGACAATTGATTTAGAAAAATGCAGACGGACATGGACTGTCATGTAGAGAGCAAGAAGATTGCAAAGAGGAATTGAATCAGCCGGTGAAGTAAAGAAATTAGAAAGATCAGCGAAGTGAAAGAATAAAGACAACAGATGTACACATATCATGCGTATAATCCTATGTTAAGTTATTCAAACTGTAATTGGTAAATATCGAATGAAAGGACTTACATCCAATGTAAATAATGAAAAAGACTCTTATCATTGTTGTCATCGTCTATTATTGAGCGTATTTACATACACATACTTACCAGTTTTCCTTCGTGGCACAGACTTCCTGAACACATTACCGCAGACGGATTTCTGGCGAGCGGCTGAATGACGCAGATCACAGGGAAGAGGCCACGCGTCCTTTAAACTATTCTATAGCCAAACTCCTCACACAAGTAACGTTTCTTTGTGGTTCAGTTACCGTCTCAAAAGGCAGATGACCATAGCCATAGTGATGCCTTTGTGCATTGATATTGTTGGGAATGTAAAAAACCTCAACCCCATTGAAAATGAGTCACCAGAACTTGGGACCAACACGCTAACTACTGTGCTACCATTTCAGGTATAAATACATCATTAAAATGGCAAGAGTTTTGTCATCAAGCGTTTGATGCTGGTCCTCATAAAATGTATTGATGTTCTAAGAGTCCTAAAGCACACAATAACATTATTATCAACAGTGTTGTGGTTAAAGGATCAACGTTTATCATACTTATAGTACACATGTTTCCGAGCTGTGCATAAACACTAAACGATACATAAATATCGAATGTTGAAACAGCTCTTTTTGATACGTATGCTGTATAGCATACACTTGTTGCACATGTCTTTCTTGTTGTAAAATAGTCAGACGTATTTGTAAGACTATATAATATAGGCATGAACAATAACATACTTCAGTATGATTCAGTATGATAAATACCGCTTGTAACTTTAATTTTGGCACATACAACTTAAAACAAATAACTAGTTTACTGGAAACTAAATTGCTATCGCTTTTTGGAACTGGCCTCATTATTAAAAAAAGTTAACGTCCATAAATAATCCTAATTGTAAAGCCAATTATTTTAATGTTTTATACGTTTATTGTTTAACATATTATCAAACTTAAGATTCATTTTCCCTAGTGATTATATTATAATACTTGCATTGATCTTTTGATAATAAGATGTAGGTAGTTTAATGGATAGATATCGGATTATATATAATAAGAAAGTGTTAGTTTCAATTTAAGGTTTTTCTTATTTTCGCCGTGATAGTAAGATCATCCAAGGAATATATATTTCTCAATGCAATCTCGCAATTTCTTTTTGTCATGCAACACATCCTATTGGAATGGGATAAGAAAAAGCGTTGTCTTTTAAGTGAAGTGTATTCCTAGTTAAATTTGGAACTGGCTGACAATAGGCGCCTGTCTCTGAGACATGAGTAATCTCAGTAAGCGTTGAAACTGGCTGACAATAGGCGTCTACTTGTGGGTGAAGTGTATATTTAGTTAAAGTTGCAACTGGCTAAAAATGGGCGTCTACTCATAAGTGTAATCTTAGTAAAAGGAAGTTCTTGCTAACAATGGGCGTTTTCTTTTGAGTGAAGGGTAATGTCAGCTTTAGTTGGAACTTGTCAATAATTGCGTCAACTTTTAAGTAAAGTGTAACCTTAATTGAAGTTGAACCTGGCTAACAACGAAGTCTACTTTTGAGTGAAGTTGTAACTCAGTTTAGTTGAGGTTGTAACTTGCAAACAATGGCGTCTTCCTTTGGCTGAAGTGTAACCTTAGTTAAAGATGAAATTCGCTAATAATAGCTATTTAATGTAATCTCATCAGTAAAAGGCGGTTCTTTTTTTCTTTTGAGTAAACGGTAAGCTTGTGATGGCGCCTACATTTGAGTGAATTGAAACCTTAGTTAAAGTTAGAACTAGCTAACAATGGCTTCTACTTTTCAGTAATATGCATTCCTGGTTAACATTGGAAATGGTAACAATAGGCGTGTACTTTCTGAGTGAAGCGGAACCTCAGTTAAAGTTGGAACGGGCTCGCTATGGGCGTCTACTTTTAAGTGAGGCGTAATCTTATTGAAAGTAAACCGTAGCAAGTAGCAAACATGTTTTAAACATCTTAACGAGGTAGACGTAGAGAATAAGAAAGAGCAGTGATCCAAGACACCGTCCTCAGGATAGCCATTTTCTTAAACAAGAAGATGGCTATCCTGGGGACTTAACACTCGCTGTTGATTCATTACATAAGTATTTGAGAGTGACGAACCGTAACTCTATTGGGAATGATATTTTCTGCTACTTTGCGTTGTTCCTTGTTGTCTGCTACATCTGTAACATGCTGCGTTGTTAACATCGGCGTACCTGGTTACGTTTTTTAAATAGCAAGACCTCGCCAAACGGCTGCAAACATTTATTAATGGCTGCTACTTTTTATAATCGCAAGCTACACTTTATTGTTGCAAGATTGATTGTTAAAAAACTCGGAACGCTCGTCCATTTCTCTGAACAACTGCGACTTCCTGTTTATTGACTGCTACACTGTTGTCCCCGTGCAAAAATGCATTCCATAAGGGGGAACGCTATCAAGAGCGGCGCCAAAAAAAAAGTTATCACCAAATATTTACTATTTTAAAGGAAAAGTATTCTTTAGTTTACAACTGCTGCTGATAACAGTTACATTTAGCCTTGTGTGCCTGGTCGTCATTCTTACTGTCCCAATTACTTGTGCTTTTACCTTTTTTTCAAAATAATTAGAAATGATAAGGTTAGTAGTGAAATCTGCTTACTTTCTAAGTTATTAATTTCGCCTTTGAAGTTATAGGTAGCAATCTAGCACCTACAATCCAGTGAGTCTTAACATAGATATGAAGAAGCTATGATTTTAAAAGATCCGCGTTGACGCCAATACAGTCATACATTTTATTATCTATAACGTGTTACTTATATATTTATATTGTTAAGTAAAGTGCAGTTTTATTTAATGGATGGTTTGGATGAAATTTATCTTGATTGGAAATACAAACACAGTGATTTTGCTGGAAAACTTATGATTTCATATTATCTTTCAACGGGAACATTTGATTGTGTAGCACGAAGGTTTTTTTCTTTTATTACAAACTGTTTTGTGCCTTTACCCTGGACAGCACAGGTTATAAAGCCATAAAACATACAAACGGATTCTTTTTTTCTTGATTTTTGTTTTGTTTTCATTTTTAGTAAAATCGTCCCAACAGTATGATGGACACACCACTACCACTTTTACGACTTTTGGTATGTCGCGGTACGGCTTCGAGCCCGGGACCTACAGTATTTGGTGCCGAGACTCTGCCGATTCCGGTACCATGTCCGGTATTCAAATACAGAATCTAATTTAAAATGAGTGGTTTTTAAAAAGCATTTCAATTTTCATTAAAACAAAACATATATTGATGGTTAAAATCTATTTATTTATTGTAGATTGGGATAAAGTGTTTCCAACTTAACCAACCAGCCCCTTCTGGCCCCTCCCGCCACACGAAGTGGGCAGAACAATTACTCAGGTATTTAGTACAAGGTCTGTAAACAGGATAAAAGTAAATCGAAAGCGAAAGTAAACAATAATACTTAATTTTAATGTAAAGTGAACTAGCATCTTAAAACATAAAGGATAGTTAAAGGATTTCTAATATTTCATCGGCGAATCGTACTAAACTTTACTTGAGATTATTCAGAAATAAGCGTTAGAAACAAATCATGGATCGTATTGGACCTTAAATTGATGCGACTGGCCAATAACTACATTTCTAACATAGATTTCGTTAAGTCTGGAGTTCCTTCCCCTGTTCACTACTTGATCATGTGAGGCAAGCGGAAGTATTGGCGGCCCTGAGCGGTCTAAATATTATATAGAGAACTGTATTATTTTGCTGATCACACAAACACAACTTTGACAAATAATAGCTTTTAATAGTTCAGTTCTCTGGGCTGATAAACAAAACTCATATAAAAAGTGTGTGATAATTTTGGACGAAATTTATTCCATATATTAACACAAACGATGTTCTTGACCTAACTCTATTAAACGTTAATATGCACACACGATTGACATTTTAATCAGATTTATAATGGTTTAAGAAATGGAAGGAATAAAAGATTAGCAGTTTAAATAGACCTATTTTATTTAAGCAAGAGAGGATGAGAGGGACGGCGAAGGATAGAAAGAGAATGAGAAAAAAAGAATAAAATTATAGGTCTAGCGAGAGTAATAAAGAATTAAAATAGTATTACGACCCAGATAATTTTTAATGAATACTATATATCATTCTCCATTTCCCTGCACATTTTAGAAAATAATCGCGAGTACATTTCCTAGATCGGGGGTGTTTCCCTTAAAGGACGCAGATCGTTGCAAAGTGCCTCTAAAGAGCCCAGGATGTCTGAACGAGGCATCATCGATGATCCGGGGATGCTTAGGCAGAAAGGTTTTATTCGCGGAAGCTGACATGAAACGAAACTGGCTTGTTTTCCTGCCAAAATATCTGAAAGACAGGCACATTTTTTCTAATGTCTATCTGGGCCTTCTGCTTTTATGTTTGTATGTAACTATACCACCACCATGGTCATTCGTTTTAAATATCAATGTTTGATAAAAGTAATTAATCGTGGGCTTTCAAATTATCTCGCGGTCGATGTGTTAGGAAGGGGGTTTGCAGACGCAAATGTTAGTTTGTCGTGTTATTGTGAACCTTCTGTTTACGTAATTGGAGACAAGAAGGTTTATTGGACTGAAATATATATTGTGAATACATTTCACAACCGACCATTATCTATATATATTATAACAACACATTAAGGAGACATTTTCAACTAGTATATTGGTCGCACAATCAGTTGGGTCATTCTAAATATAAGAACGAAAATTGTTTGGAAATCTCTATTGACAAATTGACAACAAGTTTATATGAACATTTAAATTTATAAGTTTATGACGACAAATATAACAATAATATACTTGTATATCCAAAATACCAGGATGTAAATAGATTTTTATCGAATCAAGACATTTTTCTAGTTTAAACCGTGCAACAGTCGAGTGTTCGTGGTCATTTTAACATATTTCGAAACATCTCAAAATAATGTCGTTTTCGTATTCATGAGTCACTAGACGATGACATGACTCTAAAAACCTTCCCATTAATGAGGCCACTGTATGTCACTGACATAGTTGTGCGATTGTGGGGTGTTACAATCACAGAGCTTTAATTAGTGTATCGGGTTTATAGTCCCACCAATACTGTTTCAGTTATCTGAAGACGGTGTACACTTGAAACAGATATGGTGCTGCATTCACTGTGTATAGCATGCCGTGAAAACCTGGCATGATACAACACCAAGTCACATTATCCTGACACCGGGCCAACCAGTCGTGGAACTACCCGTATATTTGCTTGACCGATAACAATGGAGCCACTTACAGCTTTGGTATGTCGCGGCCCGGGACCAAACCCATGGCCTCCCGTACCTGGAGCCAACGCTCTACCGATTGCGCTGCCATGTCCGATGCATACCTGTAAGAACTGGGCACTAGTCCCTTATTAATCTTACTTTCTACAACCGTCATTCTAGGTTCTCCGTTACCTGCGAGTGCTTGGTGTCAAGGAGATTTACATTTGTCCATCCCTTACACTATGAATTATACATAACAAAAATGCAGCTATTTTGTTCAAGGGTTAGATTCACCTTGTATGCATAATTAATATTTTATTATCTAACATGTGTAGTAAAATACATAACTAGTTGTAGAAAAAAATTCCCGTTATTTACTTATTTATATACATACTTCGTCAACCCTTATAATCTTAATCTAAATCTCGATCGCACCATTCTTTTCCGAACACGTGACGCAACTTTAGACTGCGATGATAAGTTGATACGAATGACCTCTGTCATAACCTCGTCTAGAGCCACAGAGGAAAGTGGGGTCCTGCGCAAGTTATAGCAAATATCTCGGCATAGTAAAATATGCATAATCAGTAGAATTCTGGTTCTAATAAAATTTCTCTCCACCCTTTCGCCCTTTGATTCTAGTCACTGAGTGATATTCCTGATGTTTCATTTATAAATACATTGTTTGCATATCACATATAACTGCATTACAAAATATAATAACATGAATGTGTAAATTAAACAGATAACAATGTTAGCATTTAATTCCATCGTCGGACACCCACGACCGATCCATTCCGTTACTCTCTAATTATCGCCCATGGGATGTTTAGTTCACTTTTCGCCGTTTCTGGTGGTAACATTCCATTTGTCCCTTCATAATCCGATGACGATTTCAGTTTGATGGCTCGTTCTATTTAGCTTTCGTCTTTTTTTTCCAAAATGATGCCATCTATGCAAATAGAATTAATGTTTCCAGATTATTTAGCAAACTTCAAACGTACGAGCAGCGGAAATGTAAGCGTTGATTTGATTGGCTGATATCTGTTAAATTTTACTCTCAATACGGCGATAGCGTAGATAAAAATCCCACGGTATATGAATGAAGTAGCCGTGGGCTCCGACGATGCATTTAAATCATGCCAAGAAACAAGTGACGCATGTATTTCCCTTCGACATACACATTTGATTCTGTACTTATTATCATAACTAGTTTATTTAAGGGTCTGCACATATATCTTTTTTCATTGTGACCTCGCTGTCTGTACTGTCACTACTTGTTCCCAGGCATGAAGACTGGCCACGAGTTGTAAAAGGTCATGCAAAACTCTTTTTAGACCCAGAAATTAACTTATTATTCTGAAAATTATCGCAAGCGACACCGCCAAACAAGCGTGCGTTCGCTCAATTTCTACGAGTGGGTTTTTTATCGGAGCAATATGATACAGCGTACTCTTGTAAATTATGCTTAATCATATAATTGTTTTGTTTCTGGTAATTGTCGCATACAATGATGCTCTTGAATGTAATGCTCTTAATAATTAAAAACAACAACAACAAATGATAATATATTTGTCCCTTGAAACCACAGTCCAGGTAAAAATATATAGTTTCTGTTGTTGTTTTCGTGTCTTTTATTTTACAAAATCAGTAGAAAGTCGAGCATGTAAATGGTTTTCTAAAAAATTTATAAAATAAAAGATAAACCACTTTGTTAAATCTGTATGATATACGTCGGATCTATAGCATACACACTTACACGCGTTACAATACTGTTCCGAAAAAAAACAATAATCGGCATGGTTTCCCACAATTGAGATATTTTCTTTTGTTATTTGTGTTATTTTACACATAAACATACAGCGATAATGTATAGGTTTATTAAAATGGATGTTATTGTTATACATACAACTTGCGTCCTATTACAAATGCGATGAAGTTTACCTAAACATTACAGAGCCGCTCCAAAAAAACGATCACAAAGGCTTCCGGGGGGAAAAAGTAATCAGGGTTGCCGAAAATATTTTTTCCTTCAGCATTTCGAAGTGAAGCGACGAGAGTATAATATTAAATTTGTCTTGTTATGCTTATTTGAACGTTGGCTTTACAATGTCATATAGTAAAAAATATAAAGTATATAATGATTAAAACACACTAAAGATCATCCCATATATGAGCTGTAAGAACTGTACATGTATGTGCTAATCATAGGAGATATAATTACATACAATGTATTAACAGATTAACGTTTTTGATTTAAGGTGTGTGCTGCACAAACATAATTTTTATCCGCATTGAATATTAAACGTTTGAATCAAGCGATGTCTTCACTGACTGTAGTGAATATTTTCTAGCGCTTCTTCCTTTCTCTACTAATTGTATTTAAAACGTTTGGTCATTTCTTCAAGCAGGTACTGCAGAGTATATTGTTTCTCGAAAGTATCCAAATTGCTGACTTTCTTGTCGATGCCAGCTACCCGGTAGCAGGCTGTTTCCAAAAGTTCGGGAGTGCTTGAATTTGACGCGCGATTAAGCAAGTTGTACTTGAAGAAGTAATGGGGAATATCGTCATTTTCTAACATTGTGGACAGACTTTTAAACAAAGCACTGAGGCAGTCCTGTACAGACTCACCGGAAGGAGGACATTTGTTGTCACCCAGGTGGTACAGGAAAACAGTTTTCATCATATAACTTGTAGCAAGAACAACACCTTGCTTCTCGGCAAAAGTAAGAAAAAACTTCATATACATGTAGGCCTCTAAATGTACACGAGATGCTTTCTTGATCATCTGCTGTTCTTCTAACATAGTAGACACTTTCCAACAGGAGTAATGACCACGGGGACATGTTTTTGGCACGAGAAATCGTGAACAATCAAAATCCCGTGTTTCAGCCCAACCTTTATCTGCATCTGTGGTTATAACATCGTCATGCTCAAACTCAATCGCAGGTAAAAAATCTACATGCACACCGAATATCTCCCATTTCTGTTCATTTATGTCGGGGGGTCGTATATTTTGATCTTTGCTTTCCCAGTTGAACCAGATAGTGTACGTAGATTGAACTGGCGATCCTTTTGAACGATCCAACGACAGATTACCGGACGGAGTGCTTATAATCTTTTGAAGTGTATTGGAATCTATAATTTCTTTCATATTGCTTGCAAATGTGAATAGGATGTTTCTTGCATCTACAAAGTCCCTATCAACATTATGCTGTCGATCTGAAAGCTTTTTGTTGTTTTCATTAACTCCCATATAACCATTACAACGTTTATCAATTTGTATGTCATTCATGTGCATAACAGCGAGAAAGTCGAATTCGACGAAGGGCTTGTTATTTTTGGCGACAAAGGGTTTGATTTCGAAATCCCACAGCCGCGTATTCTCACGTACACTTCCACCGAGGATCGTTTTTTTAATTTTATATGGGAAATTAAGTTTCTTACATATCTTCCATAAATATTTCTCCACGGCGAATTTAATGTCTTGCATTTCCTGGCAATCAGTATTAATGAAGAAACTTTTTTTGATATCCTTTAAGATACTATCTATTACACGATGACTGGTTTGGCTGATGTCCGTATCTTGGCGGGTAAAAAAATAATAACAATAAAAAACACACCCAAAAAAACAGATACAAACCAAAACTGTCAACAATATCACAGTAATATTGATCATGTTTCCAAAGGGAGACGTCTCACTAGCAAATACCGCTTCTTCCAGTGTAGTTGAATCCGGGCGCTTGGTTGCCAATGCTATCACTCCCGTTCCATTTCCACGTTATCAATTTCCCTGTTGAATGTAAAAACGAAAATATAACAGTTGCTTATGAATTCTGATTCTTGTCTTTAGATATGGTTTGCGAGTTCCTAAAAAAAACATTGTCAAGTTTTACAGTGTGTCATAAGAATAATGTCTAGACGTACATGATGATTGCTGTAATATCTCTCCTTACAAGAGTCTCTATTAAAAGATTCTTGTCATATTACCACAATATGTAAAGTAATAAATTATGAAATAATTATGAAATTATAAATTATGAAACATGGCGGTATATCACAACAAGAGCCCGCCTAGCAGCCGACAATATAATTTAACTTCTATCCTTTTTGTAAATATTCAGTCAATCGAGGCACGGCGCAAAACAAGTTTCAAGACTTGAACATTTTCTGTGATTATGTAGGTAATACCAGTCAATTGTTATTGCGCATTAATCTGGTAACTCCGATATGATAAAATCTTTCTATCGGAATCCCGACTTAAAGCCACCCATTAGTTCGAAATCACCTAAATAAAAGTAGATAAAACCTATTACATGCGGTAATATAGCTCTCTATTTAAAGATGTTAAAATTTTGAGTATAGTAGAACGTAAATTAGACCCTGATTGCGCACGATATAAATCCCAATTTTTGTTTGTGGTGGAAGTCTTTCGACATTTTACAAATCAAAATCGCGTACGATCGACGAGCTCGTAAAAAACCGATATTCTCGCAACATGATCTTTCATAACGCATGCGCAGTTCATCGTTAGCGAAATGGTGAATGTATAAACACGGCAGTGCTGAATCGAAAAGCTTGTTTGACTGAAATTAAGAGATAGTGTAGAGAGAAAAATGTACTAGGACAAAAAATAAAACAAGAAAATTCAACAGAACTGGAATCAGTCGTAGGACGAAAGAAGGAAAGGATTTTACTCAGCCGCCACAGCTAGAAGCGATCAGCATAAAACAAGTAGGTCAATATTCAAATTTCGCTTTCACAATGTCTGAAAGCTTGTTAAAATATTTCTGTATTCATAGGATTTTTTTCCTAATGGTACTCGTTTGTTTGTAGTTGAACCATTATTAAACGTGAATTCATTGCATGCCGATGATATGATCACTTCTGTGACGTAAATCCTTCATAAAATCTAAAAAATCGTGTTGAGCAAAATTCAAATGCTCACCACTAAACACATTGATTAATCCTATGATGTTAAAACTTCAAGTTACCTTATCACTGCAATTTTGTAATAGTTGTTTACAATTGGCAGGTCCCAAGATTATCAAACTAAAAGAAACAGGGATGGATCCGGGGGTGGGGTGGGGTGGGGTGGGGGTGAGAGTGGGTTGGGGGTTGATTCATAATTCTTTTACCTTTTTGGTGGAGGTGGTGAATCCCCTATCCCCCCTCCACCAACCAGGTTAAAGAGTTGTGAAAACACATGCATGCAGGCTCAACAATGATTGATATTAAACAGTGGTTTATAGTAAAACATGAGATGTGATTCAAGTTGAGCATCTTTTTGCTAGAAGAGAGAAGTGTAGCGGTTTCACTGCAGGGGCGGAACCAGAAAAGTTTGGTGGGTGGTGTTTGAATCAAGATCCATTCAACCTCAGTGCAGTCAATACGATTGACAAATGTTTCGCTACCTTCTGTCTAATTACGTCGGCATATTACGGTCGCTTTCACACCCTGTATTGTTAGTTGATACATCTAACAAAATCAGTCAGCGATCAATAAACAAACTGTCAATCACACGCACCATGATTCATTTAACACCTTTTATATATTTTTATATTACTATCATCAAACATCACAGCCAATTGCAGACTCTAGTCAGTTACCTTCCCAATCGATAAGATAGGGGGCGCGTCGGGCAAGTTGGTCCCTCACGCAGCTGTAAAACAAAACTAAACAAAACTAACAAATAAAACTAGCGAAGCGTTTGACAGTTGACAGTTTACGTGTTCAATCATGCCTGAAATTTGTTGTGTTGTACCAAGCTGTTCACAAAAAGGGAGACATATCTTTTCCAAGGATGAACATCGAAGAAAAGGTTGGAAGCATGCTGTTCGAAGGGCCAAAAGCAAGCTGGAAAAATGGTCACCGCCAAGCAAGTATGCGTACGTCAAATTTTTGCTCGTTACGCGGGCCTTAAACTCTTAAACTGTCATAAATAAAGTATTGCGATGGCGGTTCGGCCCCGGGATGTCTCGAAATTCGTCCCGATCTTTCTGCTGTAAATAAGTGAATTTAATGCTCAGTCAGTGATATAAGTTAACCGGGGGTTATAAAAATATCAGTTCTTGTGCAGGTCCAATAGTTTTTTATTTCACGTCAAGATGATTATTATTATCAATAAAGGTTATACAAAGCCAACATCAAATTTATAATAAAACCTCACTAGAAATAACGAATAAACAGACCAAACCGGGCAGCAGTTATTAAAGTACCAGTATACAAGATTTGAAAAATTAAATCTCTAGCAAAAGCAAAAAGATAACCAAACCAGTTTTACCAAACTACTCACTCAAGACAGTACAGACAAGACACAGTGGACAGAGACTGGACACACCAGACAGATCAGACTGGACACACATTACTGGAGAAAACATAACTGCCCACTCACACTAAAGGGTTGCTAACTAGGACAAACAGATACATGATAAAAATAGTAATAATAATAATAATAATAATGATAATAATGAAGCCTGTGTAACATACTCCCTCCCAGGAGGTAAATGACTCCTGTCATTTCAACCTCAATTAACAGGATTCATTACTATTAGTAGCAACATCCTTCACATATACTTGGCTCAATAACTGGAAAAACCACAAAATGATTGGCCTGCTTTTAACAAACAAAACAGTACCATAAAGTCAAAGCAATTTTATTTACATTTCTGCCAAAACCACAGAAAAAAAATAATGATATGTACGTTACCTAAATACCTTTAGAAAGCAATTGTTATTCAATGAAATTAACTAGAAATGAGATGTACAAAAAAAAAATACAATCGCAAGTTTATTTATATATATAATTTTCATTGTGAATAAGATCTTATCTTGAAAATTTTTAAAGTTCCATAGGTATATTCTTTGTCTTATGTTTAATTATAATTAATAATAATACTATTATTATTTTTGCATATTTGTTTTAACTCTGTGTATATACAGTCTGAAAAGGTACATAAAACTTACATCAATGCAATTTTTGTGTGTGTGTTTTTGGGCACTATGAGGGAAAAGCGGACCTTGAAACAATCAGCAGTGCCGAGCATTTTTAACTGGACTTCCCCTAGCACTGTGGTGTGTTCTCGCCAGCGCAGAGACATGCATAAGGCCCGCGAAACAAGAAAATGGAAACTTTTTGAAGACATTTCTAATGTTGACGATACACCTGATATGGAGCCAGAGTATGTCGCGTATAAACTGAAGACTTTTAGGGGTGAACTTGATGCTGGTGCAAGTGCAGAAGTTTCAACAGAAGTTGTGTTTGAAACCCACGAAGAGAAAAATGTGGTGTTTGACTGTAAAATAGTAGATGCCGAGGTACAGACACCAAAATGTCCAGCATACTCAATCTTTAATTTTGAGAAAGATGCAGCGGCAGTGCATTTTTACACTGGATTTGAAAACTACATAAAATTCTTTTTTTTTTGTACTGAATACTTTAGAGCCTGCTGCATATTGTTTGAATTATGTTTATCACACCGTCACCAACATATCTGTACCTGATCAATTCTTTCTTGTATTGATAAAACTAAGAAGACACACAACAAACTTCGAGCTTTCGAGAATGTTTGGTATTACAGAGAGTGTTGTATCAAATATATTTGTTACATGGATTATCTTTATGTATAAACAGTGGAGTGAACTTAACAATTGACCAAGTCAACATCTTGTTAAGCATTTTGCACCTTCAAGTTTTAAAAGACAGTACCCAAGTACACGGGTAATTATTAATGCCACAGAATGTCCAATTAAAAAGCCGAAAAATCCAACGGATCAGCAAGCAACTTTTTCAACTTATAAAAATAGAAATACAGTATTAGTCGCCGCTACGCCGGGTGGATTGGTATCGTATATTTCCAGTTCTTACGGGGGCTCAACAAGTGACAGACAAATAGTGGAAAGAAGTGCACTTATGCACATGTTTAGTATGAAAGACAGTATCATGGCGGACAAGGGCTTTAATGTGCAGGATATTTTTGCTCCTCATGATGTACATGTAAACATTACGCAATTTTTTAAGAAAAAGAATCGCATGTCAGGAGAGACTGTGATGAGAGACAAAAAAATAAACTTGTGCATATTGAAAGAATAATTTGACTTGCCAAAACATACAAAATCTTAACTGAACTAATGACAGCAACTGAGACCAAGTGTTCAAGCCAAACCAATTCGGCAACAGCGCCCTCTAGCATATCAGGGGACGCAACTGACCGATTTCCCCCATTGATAATACATTAAATGTGACAGTCACTTTAAAACAGTTAAAGCTTTAGTGTTAGTGACAAGTTTCCTTCTCGGTGCCATTAAACTATATTATTATAAATAAATAACATATACATTAATTCTGATCGGTTAATAAACTTATTATATACTACAATTATATATATATACGTCTGTTATAGTGCAACAAGGAAATGGCTTAAAATGACAACAAAACTTTATTTTAAATATTTGTTATGAAAGGCCATGGTGGTAAAACGAAAATAAAGACATTTTATTTTATAATAACGTAACCTTTAATTAAACATCATTATACAGAATACACAAAAAACATCCATCAGATTTGATAATTCAATTACCAACTACCGGGTGGCGAAACATGAGGTGCGAAACATCTGGGTAGCGAAACAACCGTCAAAATGAAGAAAAAGATAAATTATTTAGTGGATGTTTCGTTTACAAAGAACGGTCATGTACATGAGACACAGTGTGAATGTGGTGCTGGAGAAGGCCCGACTGGCCATTGTAAACACATACGAACAGTCTTATATGCTTGCTGTCACTTTACAAAAAACTGTGAACTGAAAGTGGAACTGTCATGCACTGAAAAACTTCAGTCATTTCACAAGGCCAAAAAGCACTTGGGATCGCCATTAAAAGCTGAAAATTAAAATCTGGCAGGTGCTGACGAGGCCACTCATTTCATAAATTTTTATCCACGGCCTCAACATTTGCGGAATATGGAATCGTACAAAGACTATTTTTACAGTACATGTATGAACTTTAAGGGAATTTCACACACACCAATTTTTCAAACATTTGAACCGGCAAATATGAGGGCATATGGATGTGACCATGATTACTTCAAACTTACCTTTGAACAATCTTTTCTGAAGTCAGCTAGACTTTCAGAAATTTCTGACCAGGGGAGGACTGTGTTGGAACAGATGACTAGAGGTCAAAGCCGAAATGAAAGATGGTATGAAGAAAGGGAGAAGAGGGTTCAATCTTCAAATTTTTACCGCATTTGTCATGCACGAGAAGATGGTTTAGAAACTTTAGCGAAGACTTTAGCTTTTTGGTAGTTCTGTACCAACTAATGAAGCCTTACGACACGAGCTAAAGTATGAGAAAGAAGCTCTGCAGTGCTATGAAACTGATTTTAATGGTAGAGTGCAGTCATGTGGCATTTTCGTTTCGAAGTCTCTTCCATTTCTTGGTGCCTCACCTGCTGGTATAGTAAATGACAATGTTATTTGTGAAGTTAAATGTCCATTTTCAGCTAGAAATAAACCAGTTTTCTCTGTTACAGTACCTTATTTAAAACTTGACCAAGGAAACATAAGACTTAGTACAAAACATCTATATTTCTACCAAATACAAGGACAATTATTCTGCACTGAACGACAATACTGTGATTTAATTATTGATACTCTTTCCGATGTAAAATATGTACGAATAGAAAGAGACAATAATTTTATTACATATATGGTGTCTGTGCTGCAGAACTTTTATGAAAACTACTTCCTCCCAGCAGTTTTTGAAAAGGTTTTTGTACAAAGAAATCTAGAAGCTGAGTACTTCTAGAATTCTTTGTACAAAAAACAAGTACCTCCCTTGTTGGGGAGCCGCAATTTTTCACCTGTTGCATAATAATTATGAATACTATAAAGTACATGTAAAATCCATGCTATCACTAAAGTTAAAATATTCTTTGGTCACATTTAATTATATTGTAAATTGCTGTTTGGCATGTTATGCCATTTATGTACAGTTACGTTTGTATTTGTGTAAGTCTGTGTAAATAGGTTTGTAACATATCACAGTTTACAGAGCTTTATTCCATGGTTTTAAAGGTCGTGGGTACTTACTTTGAATAAAAATAAAATTTTATTGCATTCAGACATGTGTATGTCAATTTATTTATTCCATTTTTTTTACAAAATGCATGTTTGTATTCGAATGCGCTTTAATTACAAAATAAATTTAACCACTTTTTATTTAGGCAATTATGCAGATCAGCAATGAAAACAAGCACACAAAGTATCACACTATTCTATTTATTTGATGTACAACTAATAATTTTAATTTGACATACAGTAACTTGTAGATCTGAACATGAAGCTGAAACTGCATGACCAGTTAAACTGATCAGAGGGATAAGACACAGTTAAGCATACGAGAGAACAATATGGTTCTAAAGTTACAAATCATAAAACATGTAAAGATAATCTGTCATTGGTTCAGTTAAGATTTTGTATGTTTTGGCAAGTCAAATTATTCTTTCAATGTGCACATGTTTATATTTTTTGTCTCTCATCACAGTCTCTCCTGACATGCGATTCTTTTTCTTAAAAAATTGCGTAATGTTTACATGTACATCATGAGATGCAAAAATATCCTGCACATTAAAGCCCTTGTCCGCCATGATACTGTCTTTCTTACTAAACATGTGCATAAGTGCACTTCTTTCCACTATTTGACTGTCACTTGTTGAGCCCCCGTAAGAACTGGAAATATACGATACCAATCCACCCGGCGTAGCGGCGACTAATACTTTCACTGTATTTCTATTTTTATAAGTTGAAAATGTTGCTTGCTGAGCCGTTGGATTTTTCGGAATAATTGGACATTCTGTGGCATCAATAATTACCCGTGTACTTGGGTAATGTCTTTTAAAACTTGAAGGTGCAAAATGCTAAACAAGATGTTGACTTGGCCATATGTTAAGTTCACTCCAATGTTTATACATAAAGATAATTCATGTAACAAATATATTTGACACAACACTCTCTGTAATACCAAACATTCTCGAAAGCTCGAAGTTTGTTGTGTGTCTTCTCAGTTTTATCAATACAAGAAAGAATTGATCAGGTACAGATATGTTGGTGACAGTGTGATAAACATAATTCAAACAATATGCAGCAGGCCCTTAAGTATTCAGTACAAAAAAGAATTTTATGTAGTTTTCTAATCCAGTGTAAAAATGCACTGCCGCTGCATCTTTCTCAAAATTAAAGATTGAGTATGCTGGACATTTTGGTGTCTGTACCTCGGCATCTACTAATTTACAGTCAAACACCACATTTTTCTCTTCGTGGGATTCAAACACAACTTCTGTTGAAACTTCTGCACTTGCACCGACATCAAGTTCACCCCTAAAGGTTTATACGCGACATACTCTGGCTCCATATCAGGTGTATCGTCAACATTAGAAATGTCTTCAAAAAGTTTCCGTTTTCTTGTTTCGCGGGCCTTATGCCTGTCTCTGCGCTGGCGAGAACACACCACAGTGCTAGGGGAAGTCCAGTTAAAAATGCTCGGCACTGCTGATCGTTTCAAGGTACGCTTTTCCCTCACAGTGCCCCAAAACACACAAAACAAAAATGTGCATTGATGTCAGTTTTATGTACCTATTCAGACTGTATATACACAGATTTAAAACACATATGCAAAAATAATAATAGTATTATTATTAATTATAATTAAACATAAGATAAAGAATGTACCTATGGAACTTTTAAAATCTTCAAGATAAGATCTTATTCATAATGAAAGTTATATATATGAATAAACTTGGTGCGATTGTATTTTATTTTATGTACATCTCATTTCTAGTTAATTTCATTGAATAACAATTGCTTTCTAAAGGTATTTAGGTAACGTACATATCATTATTTATTTCTGTGGTTTTGGCAGCAATGTAAATGAAATTGCTTTGACTTTATGGTACTGTTATGTTTGTTAAAAGCAGGCCAATTATTTTAGATTTAGACTTTTTGTGAGCCATGCATCATCCATGTATTTCAAATACATAGTCATAACAGTTTGGCACATAGCTGTACTGTTTATGAATGGCACATTACATTAGTTGCATGTTCAAACATGGAACGAATAATATAAATAAGATCGATAAGCTTCCAATAAAGAAAATAGTTTGAAAACTTTCAACATATTGATTCTGTCAGCCTGTAGACATCATGAAAAATAGCATAGTCACTTATTAATAATATGCTTTCAGTGGTGGTGTTATTGTAACACCTTTTGTTTGTACTGTTTTCTGAGATATAACAGCATCAATATTATGGTTAGCAAGTTACTATAGCGATATTCAGTTGTGACTGTGAAAACGACCTGAGAGTGGTTCAGCTAACAGACCCTTCCACATGAAAGTTTTCAATATAACCAGGACTCAAACACACGACCAAGGACACTGGAGTAATATCTGACGACACATTACTTGCCCACATTCCATAACTTTTAGCCTTTACGTTATAATGTAATAAGTGGCTTGCCGCATTGTGAGAGAAATATGAATGTTGTCGTTATCAGATTTGCGTTGTTTATAGAACGACCGGCTAGAATGTACGGTTAAAGAACGACCAACATTGGCATTTTTATTTGATAACGAAAGTAGATGAATACGAACGACAAAGGTCCGTGTGTGCTTACTGTGACACTGACAACTATGGCAGAATGATGAATTTAAAAAAATAAAATATACACATATTGAATTTTTTTTTTAAATCGGTTACATTAAAATAAACTATAATCTCCCTGACACTCTGGAGCCGTAGGTGAGCGAAAAGTGAAAGTTGAACGGCAAATAACAATAACAATAGTACTGTCAACTAGTGTCGAGGAAACAGGCCAATTCAGTGCAAACCATCAAATCTGTTCCCCAAATTAAGAAGCTAAATAGCAAATGAATCAATAACGTACAACACTCATACACGTTCACCCGAAAATGTGCATATATAGAATAACAATACTCACCGTTGAAGACGGCATCTTGTCAAAACATTTTTGAAACATGGCGGACGTTGCTTCGTATGCAAAGACATTTTCCGTAAACTATCGGTATTTTCCGTTGAAATTTGCTTGTTTATAACTGTTGTTTATATTGTCGATTTATGTCAAATGTTACTCGGTTGGAGACAGTATTTGGCTTGTTGGAAACATGAATGTTTAAGTTGTGGCTTTTATTATTATTATATGGCATAAAACATTAAGTTTGAGTTTTCAACTAATTTAGTGCGACCGAACTAATGGGTATCTTTAAGAAAACCAGAGTACATATCGATGTACCCATACAGTAGTACAAATAACATTTGTTGAAGATAAAACAGCCAAGTGTGTCAATATAAATTCTAACGCAGTGTAAACAGGTATTGAGAATACACTTCACAACCGATAGGTATATGCGTATGTTATAACATTAGACCAAGGAGGCGCAGACCAAATTAAAGCAGAGGTAAATCATGTTATAAACGTCCTGTTATTTGAAGTGAGCTTCATTTTGTTGATATAACACATGCTAGGTTATCTTCTAGGGAAATATATACACTGTCACTTTGTTTTAAGTTTAGCAACATTTATTATTCACTTTCATATTCTGTATTGTAAGTAAGCGTAAACATTTCTTATGACTTTAAAGCGTTTCGGTAAATTGTTGTACAAATGTAAACTTATTGTGTTTTATAATCCAGAACAAGTCGATACAAGTATAACTGCCAGTTCTTGTTTCAAAGCAATAACAAATGTACATTATATATTTTGTGAAAATGAGTTCAATGTCTCTATCTCGTCTAGCTAATATGATAGTTTACAATGCAAGCTAGTTGGAACTGCAAGCTAGTACAGAACGATTACGCCATAATATAATGAAACACTTCAATAGCAGTGAAGTTTAGTTCATTGGTTTAACCTATAGCATGGATACGCACAGGGACCTAAAATTGACCTCTTAAATAACGTAAATTAATCTGCATAATTATTTATTTAAATTTACCCGTAAGATAAAAGAAAGAGTCTCTGTAGATATTTATTTATTTAGATAACATCTTTAAAAATGTCGTGGTTGGGAATTGTTTTCAAATATGCATCGTAAAGTGTGCAAGTTGATCATGATATATTTGGTACTACTGTTTTATATTAGTTTGCTTTTATTCGGACGTTCAAATGCAATACAACAACACATTCACAAACGCTAGATAATATTTCTTATGAACTCATTTAAATAATTCGTCTGACAAGTTATTATAATAATTGCTAGCTGATCGAAATAATCATGATGTGAGCAATATAAGGACAGTAGGCTCAGGTATCAATGAAAAAAACAACAACACGAAGTTAAGGATTTCAACGATTACATTTAAATGAATTCCCACACCATATGTGGTATTAATATAGAATACGTCATTGACAAATGCATGACCCACTTGCCCGGGGATAAACTGCAAGCCGGCTTAACATGCATTTTCATAGACATAGACTATTGATTTTACCTCAAACTAACCATAATTTATTTTACTTGATATTTTCAAACATAACAAGGTAAATATCGATTTTACACGTCGTCTGCCAAAAGCTGAATCACAAGTAAGTAACACAATATTTGCGTTTAACTAATCCTATTCTACCTTAAGCTCGCCCAGGGGATTTTCTTTTCAAATGTTTTTTTTTTTAATTTGAATCCCAGATAATTAAATTGGTTGTGTAGCGTACGCTACGAATCCGTTGTAGTCAAAAATAACTTCCCATTATTTCTCATGTTTTTCTAAACATTCCCTCTTTCTATGGTCCTCTTTCAACGTAACTGTAATTATTTTAGTAATTTTAACCAATATGCATATTGACAATTTTCATGTATTTAATGGATTTAACACTGATTTGCCATATAGCAGGTATGTTTCTTATTATCTCATAAAAGGAACCGTAAAAAGTTTGTAACTTATGGCCCAGCCATTTTTATATAAAATTAAAATCTGGGAATTATGTTGTTGAAACTTACATTGTCTGATTGAACATATTTGTTTTCTTAAAAAAACTATAAGATAATTAAATATACATACCAAAGCTGAATAAAAATGGCACCGTCTGACTGAATGAAAGTTACAATTCTCTAGTAGTCTCTAATTCAGTTATCCATATTGCCACAGATAAAAAAACAGAGTGACGTGGTAAAAGCCAGCTACACAGTCATAGTAAGTTTGTTGTAATTCTCTTTATTTGACACACACATGATGGACATTGACAATCTTCGAGAAGAATTGATGATACGACTGTGTACAAGGTTACATGTATAACATAACCGTTTGCAATCCGCGAAGGTTTACTTTGATATTATTTTATCTTATCGCCTGCGGAAAACGGCTTTGTGATTGGCCCAAACCAGCCAGATGTTTGTTTTGTTTTTTCCCATATACACACTGGGTAATCCGTTAAAGTCAAAATCCCAGTAAGAAATCCCACAAAGTGTATTGATCGACGGCAGGGATGTGTCCTGGGTGCGCGATGGGGGAAGGCATTCCCGTCAACCAGGCAAAAGAGTAGAGTTGTGAAAAACATTCATGTAATCTTAAGATACAAAGCTTTTAAAATAAAATTTGTTTTCTGCTTAGGTCGAATTTATAGTCCCTAACTGTGTATGTATATCCAAAATTTACTGCGATAAAGTTGAATCTTGATTCATGCCCCCTCACACACCCCTGATCGACAGGTGGAGGCTTGTGGGTACATTAAGCAACGACCGACGAGTCAAATAGACATGTGAACGTATTTGGGCCCCAACAGATAACAATTTAATGAGTGAAAGTAATATTTTACAATCTAACAACAGTGTAGCATAAGTCCATCCTTCTAGTTCGTCCATTTTCGCTCCTTTTCGCTCGCCCTGCACCCGTAATTTATATTCTATTCTCACTGCTCATCTATTCTACCAATCGCTACGCCCCCACTGATATCGCATATGTTTTCTCTCAATCGTGTCATTCATAAGATGCACCGTCTATATTTAGACATATGCACCAATCGAGGTTAAAATCATGCATATTTATTGCTATTGTATAGTTTCCCTGTACACTTTGTATATTGTATAGTTTTGGCTATTGTTTATGTCATTCTTGCCCTTCTCCAGTACTTAGCTTAAAGATACCCATGAGTTCGGTCGCACTTAATTAGTTGAAAACTCGAAGTTAATGTTGTATGCTATTAAATAATAATAAACCTCAACTTAAACATTCATGTTTCCAACAAGCCAAACAATTGTCCCCAACCGAGTAATATTCTTTTAGTTAAACAAACAAAGTTCGACGATAAATAACGATAGCTTACAAAATACAGTAGAAACTCGCTATTAAGGCCACTTTTGGGACCGGCAAGAAGTGGCCTTAATTTAAAGTTTGGCCTTAATAGCGAGTTTTGATAAAAGCTGTAACAAGTTATGCCCCTTTGACATAATGAACTACATGTGTGTTTATATTCTTTTTATATACGTGTTGTATACTTTATATTTGTGTTTAAACCAATATCATATTTTGTTTTGTTAGTATAATAGTAGTAGTTTAAATCAATAATATAATATGCATTATGATTCATAAAATGTAGAAGACTTTCACTTTTTTTTTCAGTATTATTTATTTTAGTTGATTTTGTACACTTTTAAACTACAATCTACACAAAGAAGTGCAGAATCAATAAAGCATACGTTTTCAAACCAAACCTTCACGTATATAAGGACGTTGCATTTTTCACACCTAACGATTGTCAATTAACCATTCGTATCAATATTAACGACCATTAAAATTACCCAATCAACTTAAAACAGTTTGATTTCGGCATTATCGTACAAAGTGTAATTATGGCGACACATGACACATGCCTATGATGTCTGTTAATCCTTTGTGAAATGCAGTCTAAACAAAAGAAAGTGTCAAAATGTCGGCCGCCTCTAAGTAAACACAGACTGGTGTACGATATGCTGATGGATGTCTATGAATAGGCTGCGCTGCATGGTAGTAAAATTCACGCACCCAGTCTGGCAACAGTCGATAAGAGTTATTTCCCTTGGCCGCATTAGTCAGTTTCGTTTATCGCTTAGACGCCAGTTCGGGACCGAAACTCATGGCCGTAATTCGCAATAGCCAGTTGCCCGCATTTTTGAGTTTAAAGTATATAGAATCAAATAGTAAAGTGTTTGGGACCGAGAAAATTGGCCGTAATATAAAAATGGCCGTATTATCGAGTTGCCCGCATTGTGAGTTTCTACTGTATGTCGAAGCTTGGCCGAGAACTTACTACTTTGCATACGAAGCTACGCCCGCTATGTTTAAAAAATGTTTCGACAAGATGCCTTCTCCAACGGTGAGTATTGTTATTCTATTTTAATTTTGTCACATTTTCTAGTGAACATGAGAGATTTTTGTATGTTATTGAGTCATCCGCTATTGAGCTCCCTAATTTGGGTAACAGATTTAATGGTTTGCAATGAATTGGCCTGTTTCCTCGACACTAGTTGGCAGTATGCATACTGTTGTTTTGTTTACTGTTCACCTTTAACTTTTCGCTCACCGACGTCTTCTTAGTATCGGAGAGAGTATAGTTTATTTTAACGCAACCGATGTAGTTTTCTTTCAACACGTGCTTATTTTACTTTTTCAAATTCATTATGTTGCCATAGTTGAGAGTGTGAACTACATTTTAGCAGAAACGGGTGTTTGTCGTTCGTACCCATATATTTTAATAATCAAATAAAACTGCCAACTTTGGTCGTTTTATCACCTTACATTCTGGTCGATCATTCTTTAACAAGGCAAACTTGATAACGACAACATTTATATTTCTTTGAATATTGACATATAAATAAAACATAGTATTTACTTTACATTAGGGTTCATTGTATTCACAGAGTAGCAGTCACATTGTTACCATAGACGGTTATAGACCGCCCCACTGCTGGACCAAGTCATGGGAACTAACCTAGAGAGAAAGGCAGGGTCAGGAGACCTCTTGTAATGCATGACAATCAGCCCAGTACCAGCTAACTAGTTGTGTAATTTGTATTTTAGGTAAGTTTTAGAACTACGTTTAAAATATTTATTACTTTTACTAGAAATTTATGGTCACTACAAATTTATTATAAGATCAGTTGATAATCTCACAACGAGGCTAGCAAATTATTACATTATTCATTATCCAGAATTTTTACTTGAAAAATCACTACACCACACTGTAATGCTGCTTCATAATGATTAGGAGTCTATTAATTAGTGGTAACTGAACATCACTATAATAACTTCCTAACCATAATAATGTTACTGTGTCATATCTCAAAAACAGTACAGATGTTAAAACACGATCATGGATTACAATATCACTACCCCTAAAAGATATTGAAATGTGACTATGCTATTTTTCATGATGTCTTCAGGTTGTCAGAATCAATATGTTTAATCAGTTTTCAAACTATTTTCATTATTAGAAGCTTAACGATCTTATTAATATTATTCGATCCATGTTTGAACGTGCAGGTATGTGCATTCATAAATAGTACAATTATGTGCCAAACTGTTATGACCTATTTGAAATAATACATGATGCATGGCTCAAAGAAAGTCTAACTGGGAATATTACTGTAACTTTACTGTGTTCAAGCCACTTCAAAAATGTTTTTTTTTTATGATAAAGGCTGTTACTTTCAGTACGGAACTCAAAGGGCAAAGATAATTTTCACTAGAAAATCAATTATCACCCATGTGAATATTTTTATTTAGGGGAAAGATTTTTAAAGGGGAATATATCTAAAAAATCAAATTGCAAATAAATTGTTGCAGCCCTACATAGAAGAGCTTGAAACTAATATCAAGAAAATCGAAATTTTTGAAAAATTTTGACCTTTTAATTTGTGAAAGTTTTGTGTTATTTGCCGTTTATATTTGAAAAATGTGGGGTTTTCCCTCAAATAACCCATTCTGCAAGTTTTTCAATAAAACAAAACAAGTCATATATAATAACATAGTTAGCATATTTATTTAAATTGCAGTTATGTGGCCAGCGGTCATCAGAATGGGAGATCCTTGAAACACAGTCCATCGATCTGCCAATGAATTAAGGTAAGGATTACATACATGGTACCTGTTTTCTTTTTAGATGCATTTAATTTCTTTTAAAGCGACTTGGACACAGTGGATGAAATTAGCATTTTTAGCAGCTCACCTGAGCATACACTCATGATGAGTTATTGTGATTGCACAACACCAACATAAAACATCCATAAACATTCTTTAAATGACATTTCTTCTGAAACTGCTTGCCCACCAAACTTCCTCAGCAGCTTCAGCAGACAGAAGGAAGGAAAATTTGTTCGAAGAATAGTGATCTGTCAAAAGACATGACAGCCAGGGTATATGCCTTTTTGCTTATATAACTTTGTAGTAAACAGAAATTGAAACTGATTGTCCAAATGTTGCTTGTGTGCATTTACATGTAGTAAAAGTTTTCTAGACCGGATCTGGTAGAGCAATCAGTAGAACATAGGCACCAGGTACTGAGAGCCCTGGCTCAATCATGGTCTGTGACATACCAAAGTCGTTAGAAATGATAGTAGTATAGCTCCCATAGGTAGTTACACAACATGTCTGCTCAGTGTCAGGATAATGGGAGCTTGTGTGGTTTCATACAGGTCATGGCATGCTGTATTGTACAATGGTGGACCCAGACCTTGTAGGGCAAGCGGTAGAGTGTTGGCTCCACTTATGAGAGGCCCCGGGTTAGATCTCATGCCTTGACATACCTTAATCATAATGCTATAGCCCCTTTGCTAA
Organism: Sinonovacula constricta; assembly: GCA_007844125.1. Taxonomy (NCBI): domain Eukaryota; kingdom Metazoa; phylum Mollusca; class Bivalvia; order Cardiida; family Solecurtidae; genus Sinonovacula; species Sinonovacula constricta. The sequence continues at coordinate 35,530,390 of CM017558.1, forward strand.
GCACATGTAAGTTCCACATCTGGTTGGCAATAACTTAGTATAATGTGACTGGGTTGGGTGTGGTATCATGCCAGGTGTTTACAGCATGCTTTATAGAGTTAAGGCAGCACTTTATCTGTTTTACTTTAACACCATCTCTAAATGACTTAATTATGTTGATTGGACAATAAACCCAAAAAATAATTCTAATGGTCTGTTAAAACATTACTGATATTTCTTGCTCACTATATCTTAATGTCTATGACACTCAGGATAGCAATATAGGGTCATTATAGCCCTCTTGTACCGTTTTTGTTCCAAACAGCAAGGCCTTGATAAACCACAACAAATAGTGGAATAAAGTATAACCTCTGACCACACATTATATATATATTAACCAGCTGTCTTTTAAAATATTGTGTTGTTGTTTATTGGTGAGGGTCAAAAGTGTTGCAGTGGTTATTTTGTGTTTGTCAGTCACAAACAATACACCAATTGGCACAATAGTGACACACCAATTTAAATACCTTAATGTTAATTTTCACCCATGTGTGGTTCTGTTTGTCTGATGCAAAACTTTGATAGTCACTTTAACATGGCACCATTTAGATGCAACCTGCAGCTATGTCGTTTTAGAAATATTTGTTTATTTGTTATGATAGTTTTATAAACCAACAGCCCTGTTCACTCATAGTTCCATCATAGAAAATGTCATGCCAAAGTCTTCAAAAATGTACTAGTTAGTCTTTATCATTATTATTAATGCTTTCATATGAAAGCTTTCTACAGGTCCCTACCTTTTCCTTTTTTCCCAAATTTTAAAAGTGAGACATACTTTTCCCTTTTTTTCAGAAACAGTCCTTTTATCCCTTTATTTTTTTGCTTTCTGAAAAGTAAATGTAACATGAACCTCAAAACATCTCATTAGTAGTATTTTCATTTTCTTTATTTCTTGTGAATACCAGTTAAGATGTGCTAGTGGGTACACCTGGGGATGTTCATCCTTGCAAGCAACATGGTCCCTTGGCCACTCAGTCCAGACATATTTGTCAGGAGGCACCTGTCTTTCAAGCATGGACAGACCAATGGATAATTCTAGGCAACATAATGACAATAACATAAGACATAATGGTAATTCCAAATATAACTGGTAAGAAATTCCTTATTTAGAAAGCCTGCATTATGTGAGTTTTGTGCAGACATGATAGTGTGTTATCAATGGGGGGTATTTGATTTGATTGGTTTATTGTTTTAGTGAATTTAAGACAACTTTCAGAACAAGGGATATTGTTAACAGAGGAAGGCATGTTGCTAATGGATTGATCATACAGGAATGACAGTAACTTTTCCATGACCGGAATTTCTCAGTTGTGCAATACTATGAACATCAGAGCCTGTCAATACAGAAGACTGACTTCTTGGAATAAAACACCTCTAATATAGGCAAGGGAACTGATCAATGTGCCTGTTCACTTTGTATATAACATTATACCAACTACATAATAGTGTTAGCCTGTGCTTAGGTATTTGTGGAGTATTGAAGTCATTATATTAATTCATTGTGAATTATTTTACATGTCATCTTAAGTATTCAATTACTTTATATAGACCCAACTACCTTTTAGAAAAGATGTCCTTGTTAATCTAATTTGTAACACAATTACTGTAAGTATGCTACTTGAATTATTTACCTTACAAAAATAGTTATAAGACCAGTTTTATGACCTTGTATGACTAAGAATGTTACATTTGTAATAAATATGTCAGTAAGGGATTAAAATTGTATTTTATCTGTTCATACTTACTTGGTATTTATTTTTCTATGACAATCTTTAAAAGGACACATAGTAACACTTTAGTAAATGTTTTTTCTTTTGTATCTTCTAAAGAACTTTCACGTTAACGACACAAATAAACGTTAGTACTATGAAAAAGTAATAAAACCACTTTTACACATATTAATAGGCTTATAAATAAATCATTTTTTCAAGTTACCAGACTGGTTTTTGCACCATCAGTATTTCAAGAACTCGTGTCAACCGTTTTAGATGGTCTTGATTTTTGTTTTACGTATATTGATGGCATTCTCATGCACTCTAGGTTTTTTGAAGCGCATGTAACACACATACAACAAGTGTTTCAAAGTTTAAAGGCTTCTCAAGAGCCTTATATAAGTGACCCCCCCCATTTATTGCCCAACCCAGCATGTGAGGGCATCTGTTTTCTGATAAGCCAGGCTGCCACCGTCTGTATCGATGTGTCTGTCACACAGGTATTGTTCAAGATCCAAGTGTATGTATGCTATATCTGGGGGTTGAACATAGTCATTCACAGTTTGTAAAGGAAACAGTTGTGAATATACCAAATACGCAATCCAATATATATATATATATATATATATATATATATATATATATATATATATATATATATATATATATATATATATATATATATATATATATATATATATATACACACACACACATATATATATATATATATATATATATATATATATACACATATATATATATATATATATATATATATATATATATACACACATATATACACACACACACACACACACACACATATATATATATATATATATATATATATATATATATATATATATATATATATATATATATATATATATAAATCTTTATTTGTTTTCTTTCTTACTTTGTTGGTTGATTTTGTTATTTCTTATACATTTTGTTATTTCTTTCATTCTTTTAGTTCTCATATATATTTAAAGTTATATTTTATTTTGATTTGTAAAATGTAACGAAACGTTTCTAACAAAAGCAATTTAAAAAGTCATTCATTGTCAGAATAATGTCCTTCTGAGTCATTTTGAATACTAAAACTTGTATCTCTCATTTATTTTCAAAATTAAATATTTTGCTATGAAATAAATACATAATCTTGCAGTTACAAAATTGACACCTAGTAATTAATGCAATTAAGAATTTGTAAGGGATCATATAGTAAACAACCCACATTATCACTAACAATAATGTTTGTGGCTTTGTGTAAAACTAGCCTACTGTCTCACATCCATACTAGCAGGTAATTTAGTTTTGCATTAACCCATCAGAGGTATTACTGTGACAGATTAGTACTATGTTGGCTAAAGACTCCCTGCAGTGATGACCAGCAATTAGCAGGTCTGGTCATAGCATGTGGGGGCCTGGCTCAGTGGGATACCACATTCCTTTCGAGATGCCTTTAATAAGACAACATGGCTTGAACAGCGCTTTATTTTAGTATACAGTCGTTGCAGTGCTTTGACATTTTAATGCTACCGCGTTTGTCTCCCTTAGTCGCTGCCGAACACGCCGTCTTAGTCTAAGGAAGGTTTTTCATCACTTGCATCGGGGTCAATCACCACTCACTTACGGACTACACTATCCGTTATCTTTCTGTCAAGCCGAGGACAGAACAGTTAGTGAGTGCGAGCAAAGACGACCATGGCAGACAGTGGAAGCCATGCCAGTAGATCCAGCTCAGACATGGACGTGGAACACAGAAGCGTCGACTCAGCCAGAGTCAGCGCAGTTCGGTAAAATCAAGTAGCAGTAGTAGTTCGGCAACAATGACAAGAGCAAAGACAGAGGCTTCCCGAGCCAGGTTGAAATATTTAGCTAAAGAAGCGGACTTGAAAAAAGCAAAAGGCTCTGCTGGAGATAGAAATCGAGCTGTTGAAGGAAAGAAAAAAATATGCGGCGGCAGAAGCGGAGGCCAGCGCATTTAAAGAAATGTGTACTATTGACAAGTGGGAAGAAAGTGAGTTAGACCACCAAGCCTTTCAGAAGAAAGAAAATCTAGAACAGAACAATTTGTAACATATGCGAAAAATGAAAATGTGGAACAATGTGAAAGAACAATGCAAAATAATGATCATCATTCCATCCGACAGTTTGCTCAGTTGACTAGCTTCCTTTTAAAGAAGGACTTGATTGTCTCTTGATTTAAAGTATTCAATGCCTGTCATAGTGAATATTGCTCATGGAAAGCATCGTTCAAGAACATAATCAACGAAGTACATGCAAGTCCTCGGGAAGAATAGAACTTTTGATCAACTTTCTAGGTCCTGAATCCTCCAAGCAGGCACAGACTACAAAAGCATCAAATCCCAGTGATGTCAGAGTTGGTCTTAGGAAAAATTAGAAAAGACTTGAACAGAGGTATGGGTCACCTGAACTTGTCGAATGTACATTGAGAAAGAAACTGTCTATGTTCCCAGTTGTGAACTTCAGAAACAAGGAAACATTGTATGAACTCAGTGACTTGCTTGATGAGATACAATTATACAAAGAATAGCAACTCTATAGTCAGCTCCTTTCATATTTTGACACATCAGATGGAGTAAACTCTATCATATCCAAGTTGCCAAACAATCTTCAGAACAGGTGCATTGATAGAGTATCGAGATATAAATCTAGTAGTGGTGCTGCATTCCCTCCATTTTGGTTCTTTTGTGACTTTGTTAATGTCAAAAACATTGAATGATCCAAGTTTCTCATTTGACGGTTACACTTCAAAAGTAGGTGAAGAACCAAAGAGAAACAAGTCTTATTCTAAGCATCAAATTGGTGTAAGAAAAAGTTTAAAAACTGATGTACATTCAAAAAGTGAAATTGAAGGCTGTCATACTCAGATAAGTGACTCATATCGTCTTGACGAATGTCGTGAATTTTTGAATAAATTTTTGCCTGAAAGAAAACAATATCTGAATTACAATAAAATATGCTACAAGTGTTATGTATCGTCCTCGCACATAGCAAAGGTCTGTGTGAATCTAGTCAAATGTGCTCACTGTCAAAGCACAAAACACCCATTAGAATAACATCCAACTAACATCCAGGGTCAGCACAATTTAGCTGGAAGCTCTCATGGCGGGGAGTCACACCGAAGCCTGTTGTAAAGTGCACAGTTATTTGTGGAGCTGATTTTGGAGGCCGTTCATGTGCGAAGACAGTAATTGTTAATTTATCTTCAGATGCAAGGCCAGAAAAATATGTGTTAGCATATGCCGTATTGGACGATCAAAGCGACTGTACTTTGGCCACCAGTGAACTCCTGGACGCTCTTGCGGTCGAAGGTGAACAAGTCTATTATGAACTGTCTTCATGTGCAGGTCTGCATCAGTCATCTGGAAGAAAAGTGCATCAGCTTACAGTGCAGTCGATTGACAAGTCATTTAATCTGCAGCTACCAACTGTGTATGAATGCAACAACAATACACAGGATCATTCGGAAATAGCTACTCCAGACATCGCTAGACACTTTCCTCATCTAAAGACAATAGCAGAAATAATTCCTCCACTAGTCACAGATGTAGAGATCTCCTTGCTGATTGGCAGAGACAACACAAAAGCTCATTATGTAGAAGAGCAGATAACTGGACCAAGAGGAGCACCATTCGCTCAGAAGTTAGGCCTGGGATGGGTTATGTTTGTTTAAGTAACATAAACATTAAAGAATTTGAAAATGACACTTCAATTGTTCACCATGATTCTCTTTTTAGAAAAACAAAAGATGATGAAAAGGTGGGGCTGTCGATTGATGATCGAGCTTTCTTGCGGATCATAGACAGAGACCTCTCTAAAACAGAAGATGGTCATTGGATCTCTCCATAACCATTTCGTGAGCCAAGAGAAAGATTACAAAATAACAGGCAAGTAGCTTGGAAACGCGCTCAAATTTTTGACTCAAACCTGAAAAGAAACCCTGAAAAGAGAGAACATTTCATTATTTTCATGGAAGAGGTTCTAAAAAGAGGAGCAGCAGAAGTAGCACCGCAGATATCAGATGAAAAGGATGTTTGATATCTTTCAATATTTAGGGTTTATCACCGCATAAACCAGGAAAGTTTAGAGGCGTGTTTGACTCGTCGGCAACTTTTAAAGGTGTATCATTGAATGCCACCCTTCTATTGGGTACAAATTCATTACTAGGCATCCTGCTTCGATTCAGTCTAGACCAGCATGCCGTTGCAGCAGACATCGAACAGATGTTTTATGCGTTCCTTGTAAAAGAGAGACCAGGGATTACCTTTTGTTTCTTTTGGTATAAAGAAAACAATTCGACCAAAGAACTGATCGAATACCGAATGAGAGCACACGTATTTGGGAACGGCCCATCTCCAGCAGTTGCCACCTATTGTTTGCGGAAGAATGAAGAAAAAACGTAGTTGTACGGTAAACGCGTCAGGACTTTGTTGAAATGAATTTCTATGTGAATGATGGTTTGACATCTTTTTCAACAGTAGCCAAAGCTATGAGCCTTCTAAAGCAAACACACACAAAAAAAACTTCAAGCAGAAGGTAGAATCCGACTTCACAAAATAGTCTCAAACAGTCCAGAAGTAATGTGTTCCTTTCCAGAGGAAGATAGAGGAAAAGAAGTAGAATTTCTGCATGTGGACAAGGATGCCTGTACAACCCACCAGAGTTTAGGACTATGTTGGTGTCTAGCTGACGACACCTTCAAGTTTAATATTTGACTCCTGAACAACCCAAGCACCCGCAGAGGTCTGCTGTCCACACTTAATTCACGACCCACTGGGTTTCGTAGCGCCAATAGTTATTGATGGCAAGATTTTGATGAGAGGAGTAGCGATAGTTGCAGATTAGGATGACAAGCTGAAACCAAAGCTAATAGATATATGGAAGGCTTGGACAGATGCATAAAGGTCTCTGTGCCTCACATGCTCATCAATCAGTCGATAACCACATCACAAGAACCAAAGCTGAACATCTTCTCAGATGCATCCGAAAAGGCCACCAGTGCTGTAGCCTTTATCAAAGTTATTGAAAGAAATGAAATAAAAACCGGGTTCGTTATGGGAAAGTCCATGGTTGCTCCACAACATGGTAACACCATACCCAGATTGGAGCTTTGTGTAGCTGTATTGGCAACAAAGGTTAGTAGTATGTTCCAAGACAATTTAGACATCTCACTGAAAAAGGTTACATATTACACTGAAAGCAAAGTGGTGTTAAGTTATCTAAATAACACCAAAAGGAGGTTCTTCAATTATGTTAGTCACCGTGTGCAAAATGCCTTGTCGGTTTCAAATCCTCAACAATGGGGTTTTGTTCCCACTCATGAAACCCAGCTAACTGTGGGACCAGAAGACTCTGCTTAATTAGCTCCCTTGAGCAGAAATGGCTAATAGCGCCAAACAGGTTACTTAGAACAACACCATGTGACAGTCAAGCATTCCCGTTAGTCATGTCTAAAAAGGAAAAAAAGAGATTAGACTGGAAGTCTTCAAGTCGACGGTTGAGCCCCTGAACTTACTAAAATAGATTCGAGAAGTTCTCCAGCTGGAAAAGGCTCATACTGGCTCTAAGTCTTCTGAAGACTGCTGCTAGAAGGAAGATACTTCCAGTAAACTGTCAAATATAGATATTCGAAGAGACACAGAAATGATGATTCTGAGACAAGTACAGAGACATGCCTACCCAGAGGAGTATAGGGTGCTTCTTGATGGCAAACAAATACCAAAATCAAGCTCTCTGGTCTCACTACGACCATATATGGACAAAGCACAAATCAATTCCCGGCCTGTCGCAGTCATATCAAGGGACCCCAGTGACCCAGTGATTCTTAGTCCACCAACACTGCTAAACCAAAAAGTGAAAACCCAACCCATAGTTTGCCAAGACGTGAGCATCAAAGACATTTGTACTGTGCACTGGAAACAAGTACAGGCGTTATCTGACATATTCTAGAAAAGATGGCGAGATGGATATCTGCAGGGCCTACAAAGTGACCGAAAGTGGTTCGTCGATCAACCAAACATCAAGGATGGGGACGTAGTTCTCTTGAAAAATGAGAGCCAAGGAGTGAATGGTGTGTTGGTCTTGTTACAAACGCGATCCAGACAGCGCGCGATGAGAGAGTTCGCAGAGCGGAATTTAGTGTCGTTAAACAGGATGGCAAGAAAGCAACCTTCACGCGTTCTATAACTGATTCGGTGCTTTTGTTAAATGATTAAAAAATGTGTTAATTCCTTTGTGCAAATCAGTGTTTTAAGAAGTGAAAAGGGCAGTTAAAAGTTCAAGTGTTAATTAAAATGAACAATCGTGAGTGTGGACAAGCGCAGGTCAAGATCAACCTATTCGAATTGAAAATCTGACAGACACAACTTTTCGCCAGCTTTGTCACACCACACGAGGAATTCATCATTGTAACTTGCATATAGATTTGTTCTTTAAGTGTTCTTGATTTAAGTATTTCTTGATTCTTTTTGTCATTGTGTAAAATGAAGGTTTAACCATTGTTATTGTTCCTTATAAGGTGGATGTTTTTGAGCTTGAATTATATGTTTAAAATTGTCAAGTGATATCTTTCAAATTAGATATCAGACGGGGAGTGTGCTGGAACAGCGCTTCATTTAAATATATAGTCTTTGCGGTGCTTTGATTTTTAATGCTCCCACGGTTGTCTCCCTTAGACGCTCTCGAACAGGCCGTTATTTGTGTAAGGAATTTTTTTTTTACATCATTTGCATCGGGGTCAATCACCAATCACTTACGGACTACACTATCCGTTATTTTTCTGTCAAGTCAAGGAGAGAACATGGCTTAAAACTCAAACTCAAGCAATGTAGCTTTGCGCAGAAAGGGACAAAGCCTCTCGGTTTTGTCATTACCGCAAATGGCCTCAAACAAACCAGACATGTCAAAAGTTGAAGCAATTTGGAGCATGTCAATACCCACAACGGTCAAACATGTACGCAGCTTCATTGGAATGTGCAGCTACTATAGGCGTTTCCTACCAAATTTCTCAGGAATAGTCGCGCCTTTGATTGCACTGACAAAGAAACATGCAAGATTTGAATGGACGGCAGCTTGCCAGAAGGCTTTTGACGAATTGAAGGCTCGTCTGACTAGTATACCACTCCTTGCTTAAACTGATTTGAACAAACCATACGTTTTGTACACTGACTCTAGCAATAAAGCCATAGATGCATGCCTCACACAAGCATGTGATAATTCTAGAAGCTTTCTTCCTAGAATTTCGAGGGAGGTAATCATTTAATTCCTGTAACACAAACTTAGTGATACACAGACAAGATGGTCAGCTGTAGAAAAGGAACAAAATACATTTTGCTTTGCAAGAGTTATGTTATTACTTGCATAATGCAGAGTTTATAATTCGCATGCAGAATAAAAGGATTCAACTTTGGGCATTGAGTATTACGGATTACAGTTGTAAGAAAGAATACAAAGAGGGCAGGTCTAACACATGTGCAGACCTTTTATCTAGACCTGTCGATTGTTATTGCAAACAACAGAATGTCAGCCATGTTGACCCTGACATTAGTGACACTTAAATAGAAATAGGTGCAATTAACTCAGATAAGTTTAACCCCAAATCCTTCGCTAGTTATAAACAAACTATCGACGATACTACTATACCGGAAAAAGAACTTCAAGGTTTTAAAATGATTGATGAGCAAAACTGTGATAATGACCTAAAGCACACCATATTTCAGTTAGATAAAGACTATATATCAAAATCTCTTGCTAGACGCCATGTCATGATAGATGGTATATTATACTACACCAGTAACATAGATGACCAGCCTATCCTACGGTTATACATATCAAGTCCTCTAAAAAACAAGTGATAACTCAGGTTCATGATGAAAATAGCCACATTGGCACTGACAAAAATACAACACAATTAAAACCAAATACCATTGGCCCAAGCCCTAGAAATCAAAGAACATGTAAACAAATGTATAACATACCAAAAATGGGGACTTAGGTCACAAAAAAGCCCCTATGCAAGAAACGGACTTCCCTTCTTATGCCTTTGCCAAAATAGATCTTGATCTATCAGGTCCTTATCCAACAACACTGACCGGCCGCAATAGCTTAATTAGTAGAGCGTCGGCTTACGGATCGGGAGATCGCGGGTTCAAACCCGGTCGGGTCAAACAAAAGACTTTAAAGTTGGTAGTAGTGGCTTCCCTCCTAACGCTCGGGGTTAAGGGGACAGCATTACACCTGACTCGTAGGTGTCAGTATAATGGACTGTTTGGGTTCAGTCCCCGTGCACCTCATAAGTGCCCCTGTGCTATAATAAAAGAAATGTCGCTGCATAGTATCGGCAAAAATGCCAGCAAATCCCACCCCATCCCAACAACATTGTCAAATAATAAATACATTGCATCCATTTTAGGCTGGTATTCAAGATGCCCGAAGCTTTCGCAATCCAAGATGAAAGGAGTGAAACGATGTGATAATTGAAGAGATATTTCCCAGATATGGGTCTTGCTTGCAAATAGTGCTGACAACAGCACTGAGTTTGAAAACACAACTGTCAGGGAAACGTTACAGGGTCTCAACATTGATCTTGTCACAGCTTCATTTTATAGGACACAAAGTAACGCAAAAGTAGAGTGCTTCCACAGGACATGATGTCTTGTCTAAATGATGTCGATGATGATGACTAAGTGGGACTTGCATTTAAACCAAGCTTTGGCCGCAATACGCTTTAATGTTAGTGAACCATCCAAGCATTCAGCATTCTTCTTGTTGTACAATAGAAATGTAGTTTTGCCACTGGACAATCTTCTTTAACCCAGGCGAAAATACTATGGGGAAGAAGCTCACAAAATCATGCTTGAACAACAACACAGAACATTCTTGTTTGTCCAAAAGCGGGTTAAGAAGGCTTAGCGCAGGCAACCAACGTATGCAGAACCACGTACAAAAAGACGTCAAATTTCTAATAGGTGATCCGGTTTATTGCAAAAACCTTCGCAAGAGCAGTAAGCTACAAATCAATTGGCAACCATACTACAGAGTCATTGCAAAGAAAGGACCTGTTAGTTTTTTTTCAAAGATCAGTTAACTGGACGAACAGTCAAATGTCAAACAGAATAAACTGCTAGCTAGTGTGGATGGCTGGTAGATTACTACAGACAAGACTGGTAGACTGTTACGACGTACTGTTTATGAGGCATCGCCAGACGTGACGTCAGAATCGAACGAGGGCGAGACCAGCCAATCTCGATTCCTGATCAAACGACAACAGCGGGAGCGAGAAAAGTCATCAGATGAAGATGATATACCATTAATGGAACTTGCCGAAAGACTGAAAAAGGGCACGTAATGTTAAGATTAGTAATCCAGTCTTAAGTGAAGACAGTTCTTTTAGCACAGGGGCGAATGACAGCGACGATGATAGTGATAGGATAGTGGTCGATGCTATTAATAAAACCAAACCACGACTGAAAGGCAAGTGGACTGGTGACACGGTCAAAATAATATTGAAATCTTTAGCCGGTTTTATTTAAATATAAATACACAGTAAAGTCTATGTCTATGTGTTATAGTTTCTAATGTATACATTTTTGCGTGTTTTGTACGATGAGAATGTCTTGGTTCACACTTTTTTAGTTCTAGCAACTGGCCTAATAAATGTTGTAATAATTCAAAAATGTAGTTTTTTCAAAAGCTCATCGAGATAAACAATCACTAGATCAAGATAGTTGACAACATTCGTTATAGATTTGTCATCCTATGATAATTAAATAAGAAACGATTTTTCTGTTATAAATGACTCATTATTCGTAGTCCCATGGGCAGGAATAATGATTCTTATCATAATTATTATTTTTAAGGCAAGAATTAAACTTTAAAAATATTGTAATCTGGCCAGTTTGGGATTCTGGGTGCGAAAGTCTGGTTCAAAGGATGAACGATCGAAATATGTTCCGGCTGATGACAGTGCGATTGAAATCTCCCTGAAAGCACAGTTACCGGTAATGGTTCCGCCAGCAGCACCAGTCCAACCTTCAACATTATCAGCATGTAGCCTAACCTAAAACGTCCCCGATGTACCGTAGACTTCGCTTGTGTCGACGTTAGGTCGCCGAGTCGATGGCCTTGGAGGGAGATGAGAAACACCCTGCACCAGGACTTTGAGAACCACACTTCACCACACAGAAGACGATAGAACTTTTTATGAACTTGAAAAACTATAAGGAAACGTGATGTGTGTTATATGTCACTTATGGGATGTGACAAGGTTGACACTTGTGTGTGTACTACAACGTAAAATTAAACCACTATACGATGGAAAATATAACATTTATAATACTGTGTATATATGACGGATAGTTTTTGTTTTGACTTTGAGCTGTATCTTTTCATATAATTGTTTATTTGATTTGACGTCTATTGATTTGATTTCTTAATGCGTTTGTGCATTTGAATTTCTTATCTCCATGCTTATGGTTTTGATATCCATGTTAATTGTTACTGCATATGTTTATTTGTACCTCATCTAAGAGAATTTGCTTATTGATATGTTTGTCATTTTTCTGCTGATAATTATATTTAACACATCTCAAACGTTAGAAGTTTACCTGTAAAAATATTTCTTAAATCAAGAAATGTATTTTACTTTAATTGGGGAAGGTATTTAACAATATGGCTTTGCCAGTATTGTCGTAAAACTCTTGTAATGAATTAGGCCCGATCTGCGCAATTGCAGTTGTCTTGTTTATTTTATTTAGTTCCTTATTTGTGAACTACTTAGGATAAAAATAGTAACAGTTATATTTATGACTGACACATTTAATAATTTAAATCTTTCGACTTCCGTGTCTGAAGATATACGCTTCCTCTTAAACAGGAAGTGTATCACTTCCTGTCCCGCCATGTCGGTAGGGGCCTTAGAATTCTCCGGCTGTCGTTACCCGTAACGGGGTAAGAACCTCCAAAGGTAGCTCACCTGTTTGTCGTGGGTGCCGACCCAATATCTCTACTACAAGGGGATCCTGGTGTAGATGGGTGGGATACCGTTCCTATATCCCAAATACGGCTAACCGCTCGACCGGTGCTGGGTTAGCTTTTACTCCCTTTCGTCTCCTTTCTTGCCTGCGACTTTCCACTCCTTTTCTCCCTTCTCCTTCTTCAAATATACCATGTTCCGTATTTTTTCCTTATATTTCTCCCCCCCCCCCGTTAACTATAACCCAGCTGCCGGTCGACATCCCCTTAACGAATCAATCTGACAGTTTGTATGCTTTATAGTATATTTTATGTCGGAGTATCGTATCCTGGTATCACTGGCGTTGGAAGGTCGGAGATTCCATCCCATAAGATGCCCCCATTGTTTGGCTCCCCGTTGGGTGGTGAGGTCAGTTTGCCGAATGATTATTAAAATCTCTCATGGAAAGCAAACGTAAATGCAAAGGCTCGATACCTTCTTTATTGTAGGAAAATTCCGATACCGAAACACCTGCTTTCCTCACTTTCCTATTGTTGTTGAATCGACAGAGAAAAAACCTATAACCAAAGTATCCCCCTTTGTCTAAGAATAATTCATCCAAAGTCTTATCGGCATCACTGTTGTTTCAGTAAAAAAGGTGTAGATTCCAAAAACTCTTAGGCGTTTTTTTTTTGTCAGAAGTTTCGCCACCACAAGTGCAAGGATTACAACCGTTGCCCACGTTGCAGTGAAGAGTCCGCCCAGTGCTGGGAAGACGTATGTCCCATCCCACTTACATATGTAAATTGTGCCAAATCCAGGAATTGCCCAGCCTGGAAACTTGAAAAGGGAGTACTAAAAGCCAGAAAGTTGGCAAAAGACAAGGCAACTCCTACTAGTGGCGTTACATATGCCTCGGCAACACCCTCCCCCTAAAAAAAAAATCTCATCGCACAAGGACAATTTTACCCAGTATGTAGTCCCGACTGGTGACCAAATTTCTGACAAAGTCATCATTTCTTCCAAATACAAGGTATCGGAGTTTTTTTGAGACTCAGACTTCTCCCTCGACCAAAAACACTGCCTCTTCAGATCAGTCTGTAAGGAATAATGCAAAGGCACAAAACAAGCCTGCAGCAAAGGACCAGGTCTCCTCTAAGGTCCTTCGGAGCAGAGGAGAGGACTTAGTCCTTCCAGTGCTCCAAACACTCATGTGATACCCATCAAAACAAATTCGAGTGTCTAATCGAGTCTCCACTAGACACTGGACACTAGAAAACCACCAAGGTCACCTGTTAAAGCATCATAAGATTTAGTCTACAAAAAGGAAGTTGAATTATCCCATAAATAATAGAATCATTCACTGTAACTGTCGATGTCTTAAAGCCAATTACAATGTAATACTTATACTATTATCTACGCTAAATCCTGCTATGCTTGGTCTTCAGGAAACCTTTCTTAAAGACTGATAAATTTGATTTAATACTTGTTATAATCATATAATTATACTGTGATAACAGATAAATACAAAAATTTCGAACACATTGGCTGAAAATTCTGCCCAAAAAACCTTATCGGGAAACAACACGCCTCAATTTTAACATTTACACTCTGCTGAAAGGTTAAAGGTTAATTTTAAATCTTAAAAATTGAAACTTACAATCAATCTTTTTCCTTGAATGAGCTTAAAGATGCTCTAAATAAATCGCATGATACCGCTGCTGGTCCAGATGACATATCAATTTTAGTATGTTTATCAAATCGATCTCTAAACTTACTTCTGTCAATCTTTATTGAAATTTGGATATCCGGTAAAGTACCAGATTCTTGGATAAATGCCTTCATTATTCCAGTTCATATACAAGGTAAGGACTAAAAGATCCTCTAAGCTATGGACCATTTGCTCTGACGAGCTGTATTTGTAAAACTTTAGAACGAATGATCAATAATAGACTTGACCGCTATCTTGTATCCAGTAGTCTAATTTCAGCATATCAAAGGGGATTCAGACACGTAGCACAGTCGAATATCTTCTTCGCTGAGAAACACTCATTTGTGATGCCTTTATCAAGAAGGAACAGATTGTAGATATGTTTTTTGATCCTAAAAAGGCTTATGACACGACTTGGAAACATGGGATTTTAAAGGATTTAGGTGACCTTGTTCTCATGGGTCGTTTACCAGTATTCATTGACAGCTTCCTCTATGACAGAACTTTCCAGGTCAAGATTGGGTCCACTAATCTGTTGATTAACAGGAACAAAGTGTCTCAAAGGGTAATATTCTATCTGTTACCCTTTTTTAACATAAACATAAATTAGATTGTAAAAACAAGGGGTTGAATGTTCAATTTTTGTGGACGTTTTCATTATTACCGGTCTAAAAATATGAGCACATGTGAAAGACAATTACACCAATGTCTAAATAACTTAATGGAGCCACACTAACAGTTTCAAATTTTCTCCAACTAAAACCAAGTGTATATATTTCTGTCAGAAACGAGATCTTCGTATTGACCCAGAATTGTTTTTAAATAACGCTCCTATGCCGTCGGCCAGGAAAATAAGTTTCTTGGAATTTTTTTGTCAGGACACTAGCTTTTCTTCCACATATCAATTAAATCAAGAAGAAATGTCTCAAGGCCCTTAACTTGTTTAAATATTTATCCCATACAGACTGGGGAGCTGATAGGAAAACATTGTTACTTCTGTACCGTTCCCCAATTCGGTATAAATTAGACGGAATCATAGTCTATGGCTCTGCAAGAGCTCCCATCTCCAGATGCTGGACTTCGTTCACAACCATGGACTTCGTCCAGCTCTATGAGCTTTCAGGACCTCACCAGTGCAGAGCCTTAGCGTTGAAGCCAACTAACCATCATGATTCTTGCGCCGCAAGAGACTGTCTTGGCAGTACGTAACTAAAGTCATATCTAACTCTTACAACCCAACGTTTAATTGTGTTTTCAACCCAATAGAGAGCTTTATTATCGATCACCTAAAGCCATCAGACCTCTTGGTTTAAGGCTTAAAGGTAGCATAAACACATCAGGTAAAAAACTCGAAAGCATTTCTAAAAACCCACAATTGAACATCCACTATGGCAACTCCGTACCCCTGATGTTAATTTAGAACTCTGTAAAAATAAAAGGTCGAACACAGATTCTTAGATTTTACGACCTGACTTTCTTGAACTCCTCGACAAGTATTCTGATCACCATCATATATATACCGATTGTTCTAAAACAGACACTTACGTTGGCTGTACCTACGCAAATAATTGCCACTGCATTAAACAATGACTTCCTAAAAACTCATCTATCTTCACCGCTGAAATCCAGGCTATAAATCTAAACCTAGGGTTCATTTCCGGTAACTAATGTTATATTTTCAGACTCACTATCTGTATTGCAGAGCATACATTCACTGAATTATTCAAATCCAAATATTCGCACTGTTCTTGTCAAACTAAAAAGTTTATATGACGCGAACGAAATCTCATTATGTTGGCTTCTAAGTCATGTAGGCATCCAAGAAAACGAAGATGCAGAAAAGAGTGCAAAATCTGCTTCAAACCTCACTGAGACAGATCTTTACACCCAACACACTAATAATAAATCTCTTCTTAACCGATATATTTTAACCAAATGGAAAACAAGTTGGGACAATACTATTTATAAGAAATTACACCTAATAAAACCTATCGTCCCTGCCAATGTCTCTTTTTGCAGAGAAAATAGACGAGCAGACGTAGCTCTTACCCGCTGTCAAATTGGACATACTAGACTAACTCATTCATATCTTTTAAAAAGTAAAGTTCAATCTGTATGTGTTCCTTGCCAGGAACCACTAAAACCAGGAACCACATTATTTTAGTGTGATAGATTTTTATATTTTTCTATATTTTACTCACATAGTTAAGTTTTAATCTGGTTATGCTCTATTCATATTAAACTTCTTTGTATTCGGCGCCTTATGACTTGTTAAGTGTCGGTGTGCTATAAAACCCAACATACAAATACGAATACTTCCTGTCCTTAAGTATAAATACTATATCAACACTTAGCTTCTGTAGTGTATATTTCAGAGTAGCTTTCGATAGGTCCCGCTTCTATTCGTGCATTTAGTTGCCGAGAAGTTGCTTTTGTAATAAACGTATTGGAAATCATACGTTGGACTTCCGTTGACAATTTTGCCACAGTCACTTAGTCCATGACAATATTACTGAAATTAACAAAATTTCAATATTACAAAAGCTTTCATTTTTAAACGACATGGAGAGAAACGGCTTATACTTTTAAAATATTTGTAAAAACCATCATGTGGACAATTAAGGAAAGAAGACGGTCCAGTATTTATTGAAATGTTTATGGAAATGATGAAAAACTGAAACTATCAAAATCAGAATGGAACAATGTGTCGAAAGGTCTGTTTACTGTATCAGAAATATCTAAGTAACAAGACAAAATAACTGAAACCTAATCTGAAAACTAAACACACATACTCATTATGTTAGTTTTCTATTGTATAATATAATTATGTTATATACAGTCAATCCTCGTTAACACTATTTCGAGGGGACCGTCAAAGATACATCGACGTGTCCGTGCTTAGTGCTTTGAAGTGTACATATATGTTGCCATTTCTTACCGGTGATTTAAATCAAGGAAAGGTTATTGTTAAATAAAATATTATACGAAATAACTGTAACAGTACATACTGGCATATTACTTGTAAAATGTAAATGAAATAGCTCAGAAACACGACGAACAGATACATCTATATCCAAACATGGCACTTTTGAAAAGTGAAAAAGGTGACCTGTAAAAGATTACTGTCATGAAACGTGTGTACAAAATACATTGTTTGGTCACGGATTTAGCTAAAACAGAATAGTTTAATCGATTTATAGACTGTTCCTTGTGACATGTTTGATTTTGGTATCGACCCAGTTGCGCCTTTATTACTTACTTAGCGCCGATTCAACTATTATCCCGTGTTGTATATCGGGCCCTTCACTGCATTGTTCAGCTAGAAGTGGTGTATCGGTAGACATGGCGAGTTAATGATTATACAATTGGCCGGTGGGGTTTATAAATATAACGGCTAGGTGACACCTATCACTCCAGAACTCGGGTACAAAGCACAGCCTTTTTTTACAGTTATCCTAATCTTATAACAAGATAATCTTATGGCAAGAGATATCTGCAATTTGGTTTTTCACGACGCGCGTCTTTCATTTCGCTTATTCCTACGCCGACTAGTAATTTAGTTAATGGATTGATGTCAGGACCATACAGTAAGATCGAGTCATGAAAAAAGAGCATCGTATTAGGATTGACATAAGAGAAAATAACATTAAATATAGATATATAGAAGTAAAGGTCGGGACCGCTATCATCGACATACACGGACTTTCATGTATCTGAGGCCGAGATAACAAAGTTTCTATGTATAAATATATATTATATATCATATCAACAGAGAAAACATACATTCGCTTATTACTATAACAGTAATACATTGATAAACAAATTGTTATGCGATAGTTGAAAAAAGACCATTGATTAAATATATTTGGCTTTAATTTATATTTACTGTTGTACACGATTTACCTGTAAACGCATATTGTTTTATGTTCATAAACTGCTTATTATATAACTATGTTTGTTGTACGAGATTTCCTATCCCAAATATAATTTTGACTGCAATAGGCACAGGATGAAGATATTTATATGCAAGCCAAATTAAAAGTAAGAACAAATCTGTGATGGGTAATTTAACAAAAAAGAACACTCGACAGTTACCGCCTTGGAGCGGTCAGTCAGCAATACGGACCGACTTGAGTGCTTAAGCCAGTTGTACAGAGCTCTAACCTCTTACTGCCAGACAGGTTTTTCAAATGCAAGCAATAAAAAGAAAACCGGTCTATTTGAATAAAAATGACCACGTGCTGACGTTTTCTTTGATACGATATGACGAAAGTAGTGACGTCATTGAAAAATAATGACCACGTATATTAAAAAGAGAGCGAAATATTATTTAATCACGAATAATGTCTAAATATAATTTCGCATGATCGTAATTTGTTGTAATCAATGATTGTAGAACACATTGTTGTTTGGTATGCCTGTTTAATCTTTCTCTTGTATTTCTAGTATGCACCAATACTATATAATAAGAATAACACTTACATAACATTGTCTTATTATTGCGATAATTATAATAGCTCTCTGAGCAATATTTTACTGCTTTGTGTTACAAATCTGCTAACAAGCAACTAATTGAGGCTGAAACAATTGCATTCAAGTGAGACATGATAGGATGGTGATACAAATTATTGAGATATGTAATATTTTTATGACGTTATAATCTTTGTTTTATGGTTCTGATAAGCGCAGCAATAAGAACGCAAAAGTAAAAGTCATTTTATAGGTAATACTAACGA
The DNA here is from genome assembly GCA_007844125.1 of Sinonovacula constricta. Taxonomy (NCBI): domain Eukaryota; kingdom Metazoa; phylum Mollusca; class Bivalvia; order Cardiida; family Solecurtidae; genus Sinonovacula; species Sinonovacula constricta. Next base: position 35,549,572 of record CM017558.1, read on the forward strand.
AAAAGTATATAAATAATCGCAAAAATGTGGTACCCAGGGGTACGTTTATTTTTTAGGTTTTACTAATAAAATACTACTCTAATGGATACACAAAAGTCGTTGAATCCGCTTAGGTTCATAGTAATGTGTTGACTCTTATGGTATTGGTTATGTTATGTTTTAATATCTTATTCAGGTTTGACATACTTAAGACAATGCAACAAATGCTTTCAGAGAACTTACTTATCTTAATGATATATGTTTCTACATGTGACCGCATACGCTTTCGTCAAACTTGTACTGAATTTTGCGCAAGTTGTTTCAGACAGCATTTGAATTCTTTTTAGCTTTTCTTATTTTTAATTAAATCTCTCGCATATGTGACTGTTGTTCCAATGTTCGTGATTGTTACCCCCATCAAGGCCTAATCCAGGAAAATAGCAGTTATTAGTGGTTCGGTCAACATATTATGTTTTTCTTTTAAATAAAAAAAGTATTTAGCGACAAGAGATGTGGCTGCTTTTTAAGTTAATATTCATTATGGAATCGACTCAATGACCTTCTGTAAGTTGTCGATTTTCATTTTTAAGTTTTTCAATGTTTTAATTTACCCGTTCAAGAAATAAGAAATATGTAAATTCCTTGCTTAATATTTTGATTATTTTGTATTTCTAAATTATATGCCGCTTAGAATATAACAGAAACGTTGTTTTTGCCTATACATACTTTAAAGAGCTCATTCATAATATAAAAAACAACAACACTAAACGACATATGAGACCCTTTAGAAATTATTGTCAATGAATATTTGGCAGTTTTGAAGTTATTAAGATACAGAAATTATCTTTCGCCGTAAAATAGAAATTACAAACAGATAAATTAAGCAATCAACGTGTACTTTACAAGACAAATATTTTTGTTGAGTTTAGAAGAAGATACTTAATCAACACGTAACGTAAAGACCATTAAAATCTAGCTAAACATGTCATAATTAACTTAAGCTGGTTTGTTTCGACAGCACTACTCATCTCAAATCTAACACGTTATATTTAATATTAACCTATATGCCAAACAGAAAATGATATCTATCAAGAAACCTATGTTCGAATCAAGATATTGTCCGATAGTCGATGCTTTTACCCAAAGTCTGGCGTAAATTCATTTCTGCAGCTTAAACGTTTTAGCTGCCGGAGTACTTCAATCTTTTAACTGATGAAGATACATACTATACCCTAGTTTCTAATAGTAACATACAGATCCAACTGTATGTTCAATTTTCAACAAAATGTGTGTTGCAGGTACAATCTGCAAACATATTAACGGTATGATGTATCCATTCAGAAAATAAACGGCAAGCAATTCACAAGGCAAATAACAAACCCCACAGGTCTGGTTTGATTTTGTATGATCCATCAAACAAAGACCTGATTAATCTATACAGACTAACGTATCACTTTACCAAAACACGACGGGTCTGAACTAGCCAGATTTGAAGTGGTCAGTCTTTATACCACAGGCTAACGAATCTCTGAATCTAAACAGGATTGGTCTTTTATTTATGTGGTCTTTGTTCTTACCAAATATTAACGTTTCTCTAAATCCAAACAATACTGGTCTGTGATAGTCACATGTCAGGTTAGACTGTGTTCCTACCACACACTGACATTTCTCTGAATCCAAACAACACTATTTTATAATAGACACAGAGTATATGTTCTTAGTGATCTTGCGTTTCTCTAAATCCAAACAATAATTGCCTGTGATAGACCGAGGTCAGTTGGTATGTGTTCTTACTACAGACTGCCACATTTCTGAATACAAACACTGATGAACTGATCTGTGATAGCTCTAGTTCAGGTAGTGCGTGGTCTTACCACAGACTGACGTACTCTGAATCTTAACTGGACTGGTCTGTGATAGCCCCATGTCAGATGGTCCGTAATCTGATCACAGACTGACGTATATCTATATGCAAGCAGGAATAATCTGTGATAGCTCCAGATCATAGTCCGTGTTCTTACCACACACACACGGAGGTATATCTGAATCCAGCTAGGACGGGTTTATGTTAGCCCCGGGTCAGATTATGTTATTACCACAGTATAACGTTGATGTATATCCGAAACCACGCAGAACTGTTCTGTGATTGACCCAGTTCAGATGGATCGTGTTCTTACCAAACACGGACGTATCTCTGAATTAAAACAGGACAGGCCTGTTGAAACCCCTGGTTTGATAATCTGTGTTCTTACCACATACCGATGTATATCTGCATCCACGCTGGACTGGCCTGTTGAAGCCCCAGGTTAGATAATCTGTGCTCTTTGCCACAGACTGACGTAAATCTAAATCCTAGCTGGACTGGTTTGTGGTAGCCCCAGGTTAGATAATCACGTTCTAACCACAGACTGACGTATATCTGTATCCAATCTGGACTGGTTTGTGGTAGCCCCAGGTTAGATAATCACGTTCTAACCACAGACTGGCGTATATCTGTATTCTCTGGACTGATTTGTGGTAGCCCCAGGTTAGATAATCTGTGTTCTTACCACAGACTGGTGTATATCTGTATCCACGCTGGATTGATTTGTGGTAGACCCAGGTTAGATAATCTGTGTTCTTACCACAGACTGGTGTATATCTGTATCCACGCTGGACTGATTTGTGGTAGCCCCAGGTTAGATAATTTGTGTTCTTACCACAGACTGGTGTATATCTGTATCCACGCTAGACTGATTTGTGGTAGCCCCAGGTTAGATAATCTGTGTTCTTATTACAGACTGGTGTATATCTGTATCCACGCTGGACTGATTTGTGGTAGCCCCAGGTTAGATAATCTGTGTTCTTACCACAGACTGGCGTATATCTGTATCCACGCTGGACTGATTTGTGGTAGCCCCAGGTTAGATAATCTGTGTTCTTACCACAGACTGGTGTATATCTGTATCCACGCTGGACTGATTTGTGGTAGCCCCAGGTTAGATAATCTGTGTTCTTACCACAGACTGGCGTATATCTGTATCCACGCTAGACTGATTTGTGGTAGCCCCAGGTTATATAATGTGTTTTTACTACTGATTAACGTAGTACGCATTTGGTGTGCTCCGAATCCGATTTAAGCATCCGGTCTTTTAGCCGATTGAAAGTTCAAAAGCAAAGCTGCTGTTATTTTCTTTATCTTTTTATGTAATATCTCGTCGCAACTTTCTGCCAGGGTTATTTTGTCTTCAAAGTTGTGGCTTTTTAGTGCAATTACAAATTGTATAATATGTTATTCTTAAAGATAGTATTTTCTAAATTTATGAGCATCCATTTAATGCGGCAGATTACATTTCCTTTATTCAAACAATGTTTTAGATTTTATTTATTTTGTAATATTTCTTTTACTCTGAAACAAAATATGATACTTCTTATGTAAAATCTATTTTTATGAACATACGCATTGTATTTAAAAAGATGTTAAAAGTCACAAAATCCAACGTAAAATGACATTTTTCAAACGCACGCTATAAACAGAAAGCAGAAAATCCTTCTATTTTTTCTCCAAGTGGCTAGATGTGTGCTCGCCTTAGATCAAATCAGGTGCTTAGTTTTATGATAGTATTAGTATTAGGTTATAAGTGGTGCACTCTTAATTAATGTAATAGGTGCTGGGTTTTTCGATAGTAATATTTGCTTACTTATGGTACTTATGATAAGCACTTGCACATGTGATGGTTTTAAATCAGTAAGAAGATGCTGCATAAAAGCATAACAAAGGCACCACCTGAACCTTCGTTACTGATTTATGATTTTGTAACAAATTCATTGAGCTGTTAAAAAATTTCAATTAGCTAAACATACATACTGAAAAATGTAACCACGATTGGTAGATTGGCGCACGAAAAGGTGCCTTGCCGTCGTACTGCTTTTAAGTCGGCAACTTTACCTGTAACTTTAAGTCGGGTTAAAAAGCCATGTTCTATAAATCAAAGCCACAAAACGTCCATCGTGTAAGATGGAGAGAGAGCACCTGTCAACCATTTATTAAGGTTTGTACATGAAATTTATATCTTTTACTTATAACTGTTTTAAGGGCATACCGTTTGCGCGTTTAGCGGCAGTAATGTTAGTAAAGATATGTTCCCACAAAGTATTTTATTGACGGCATGTATGAAGAGAGCAACTCAAATAAGCTATGTTTTACAATAAAATGTGACTATCGCTTAATTGAATTAGTAGGAAAGCACATTAGGACTCTTAACTAAGTTAGACAATCCATTTTATTTTGTTTGAAAGTCCTGTGCAAATTATTAGTAGAAATGTTATGGCATTTTGATTATTGTAAATGCACAAAAAGACCCACCACAGTCGGTATAAGCAGCCCACTTTAAATCACTTGACAGACCTGCGTTTAATGCATAATTATTACTTGAGTAGGATGATATCATACGTTTTCGTACGTACTGATCTTGTCATTTTTTTAAACAAGTTATATGTATTGTGATTGTCACTTAATTGTTATATACAAATACAAATTATACCTCTTGTGCTGCTTGTATTATTTCTTCCTTTAGACACGAAATCAATAAGTAAAGGTATATAATTCTGTTGTCTTCATGCAAATTAGGAATGATTTATCCACCTTTTTATGTTTACCCTCACTGTGTTAGAATGTGTTGTTCGCATTTTGGTTTTCGGATGGGATGTTAAAAATTGTAAGATTTTAGGAATACTAATATGACATCGCTAGAGAGTGGTAAGAATTAAAAGGAATGGGAAGAAATATGTAGGCATATTGGGAACTTTAAGACAAATCCAGTTGTTGGCGGGCAAATCAGTATATGTATCTTGGAATCAATTAAGTATACTCAGAATTGCAACTACACAGAAGAAATTAAAATGTTTTATATTATTTCTCTGTTCAGGCACATCATTTGTTTAAAATAATGTGAGTGTTGATATTCAGAAATAAATCAAATAAAGTCGAAACCATCAAATGCGGGCGAAAGAGATATTTAAGTAGCTGTAACTTAAATCACGGATACATATGCTGGACGTGTCTAAAGTAATAGCCATTAGCAGACTGCTTCTTACTTTATATCTCTTTCGAATGTGTTTGGAAATACTATACATGAATATATAATAGAAATAGAAATAAAGTCATTGGCGAGATAGACTTTTACTTGTAACATTTTACTATGAAATGCATTGGTATTAAAAGAACAAAAGTTTCGATGAGTTCCGCTCTCCTTGGAGTTCGTCTTGAAGTAGTAAAAGTTTTTATATAAGTGTTCATACTTTATAATTAATAATGCATCATTAATAATTCATCCTTTATAATTCCTAATTCCTAATTCATCATTCATAAATCAGATATATCATATTCATCTTACACTTTCTGTAACATGGATACATAATTTTCACTTTAAAATACTGTTTACACAACAGCATTCATTATTTGCGAATAGAGTTCATTATTTCATTATAATTGAAAAGCTTCATAACAGTAATTTAAACCATATCAAACTACATACAGACAACCATCCATTTTAACACTTAGCAAATAGTTTGTTTCTGTGGTCTCACTACCAATTCACTTCATCCTGATTAGTATGCAAGGTTGAGTGATGCGTGTCAAAAGTAGTTTGCTTTCAATAGCTTAAGTCCTCAATCGTAATTATTTAACAAAACACACAATTTTTTTTTTAAAAGTAATTCACTTTACTTATATGGCACCAAGAATATAACATATTCTATTGCGCTTCATGTAAACCTTAGAACCATGTTTACATATATATCACTGGTATAATAATCACTCATATTCACATTCGCGTTTTGCCTTGAATAAGAATATATGACAAAGTCCTATGAGCATTGCAACATATACCAAACTCTGAAAAGGCATAGGATAAAGGTATTTCACATGCAAGCCAAGTGAAAAGCAAGAACACATTTCTGTTGAGTCATTTAACGAAAAGAGCAAACCCGACAGTTACCACCTTGGGACGGTCAGTAGGCAATATGGGCCGACTGAGGTGCTAAAACTGGTTTTACAGAGCTCTAACCTCGCACTTCCTGATGGTTTTTTCCTTGAAGTTATTTTCCGTTGATGTTAATGTCAAGTCTTTGGAAGCACGTTTCACCACTTTAGGCCCACAACAGAGATGATCGTTTAAATGATTTGAAGCAAACACATGAACACGTATCTCAATAAAGTCCATTTAAACACGCTGTTGGCTTGTTTGAAAGCGTAGCGAAAATTGTGCATGTATGTGATTGATGTGTACAAAAAAACTGGAAAGAAAATAAGAGTTTAAAATGTATATTCTTAAAAGGACATGAGTACGTGTCTAATACGTTCCAAGAACATTATTATTCCTAAATATATATTGTTTTAATTAATTGTTGTTAAAATTATATTTATCATATTGTCGTTTTGTAATAAAAAAATGATGTTCTTTTTTGCAAATGCATTTTACAGACTAGCATTGTATTCACTGTTTGTCAACAAGTTAGTTGTGTATAAGTGCAGGACCTAATGCATATATATTTACTCAGTATCACATTCAAGAGTTAAATGAAATTAATCTGGCATCCATTGCTTCTTTTGAGACCACCGTGAAGTTACATAGTTTGTCATGGACGTATGCGAAGTCATACCTTTGATGAAAGCACAGACCGTCTGATCAGCGATTACGGCACACTTTTTTTAGGATTCAGATACATTCGGTGATATTGCTGCAGCGGTGTATTGAATGTTGCTCTTTGCATTTTTATTTTATTTTAACTGAATTAGCAGTGTGAGTTGGGTCAGGATTAATTAAAATACTCTGGAAGAAAATCATGTTAAATGCAGCTGGACAAATATTTCAACTGAGGTTTAACCCGACCCTTGATGAACCTATGGACCGACAATCTGACCACAGATGCATCGCGTGTAAACGATGTCTCATTCAGAAATACAGCAGGATTACTAAATAAGTACCATTGCCGGTTCGGTATATTTATATATTACAAATCTTACTGCAGGGATCCAATTATGTACGCCATTCTTGCCTGCCGTCAAAACAACTAATAGCAGTTTCTTAATAAAATACTTTAATACTTTTATAAAAATAGTTTATATGTTCACATGTTATATAAGACAACAACAAAGATAAGTTTTGTTTCTCATTGTATGTCGTTATCGTGTCAAGACATATAAGTTTGGTATCTGGTGACGAGCATCATTTATTTTGTATTTACATCTTTACTTGAGCAGTAGTTTAGAACTGCATTGTACGAACTAAGCAGTCTACACTGAGTTTAACGTCTTCTATTCGAAGCTATTAACAATTTAACCATTAAAAAGAAAACCGTGGTTTTGAAACCGAACACTTCAATTTATCTGTCTAAAGGTTGGTAACTGTTGAAGTACCCTGATCTCACGATCTCACATCCAAATCTATGATAGATTCTATTTTAAATTGACTGTGACAGGCTTCTTTTTAACCAAATTGTCGTTCTTAAGCATGAGGTAACATGTGAGGTTAAAAGCAACTGTTATGTAAAGACATTTATAAAATTGTAATACAAAACGAAAAAGAAGTGAAAACTATGACCTCGTGTATTATTTTATTGTCTTTCTTTTATCATGCGTTAGGTGCGTTTGGTTTATGTTAAAACAGTGATATAATTTTAAAATTGAATTATTGAAAATTTACAAGACAATACTTATTTGAGTAACTGGCGACACCATGTTAATAAACAATAAGGTATTTTGTGCTTTTTCGACTACGTCTGTTAAGCCATGGACAAACGTAAGACAGTAATTACTCTCACAATATGACATGCGCTTTGTTGAAGATGAAAACGTATATGGTCACTTTGAAAATCATTGAGTCAATGTTTGTTTGGGTTTGGCATGTAAAATGTAAAGTGGATGTATGAATGTAATTCGTATGTTTGTTCACTAGAAGTGAATTTTAGAAATGTAAAAGAAATGAAGTTATACATAAATATATGTAAAAATACTAATCTAATATGTACAATGTATATGCGACCCTGTATATTTTACGCATTTAGTTTTTCATTATATACGACCAACTAGTCAGTGGCAGTGCTTACGTCTTGATTTAACACGAGCATGTAAAGGGATTGTCAGTGCTTCGATGAACTTATAAAGAAAATGTTAAAAAGAGCAATTTTTCTATTGAATTTACTTGTAAAATACAACCTGTATTGATTTACTCGGATAAAACGCAGAAAATAAAACGCATATTTTATGATAAAGCTGGATCGTTGGCTGTAGAATTTGGCATAATTGTGGTATGTTGTGCCCGGTTCTGACAGGTATGTTTGCAACGTGTTAGCTTAATTGACCAACTGTCAGTACTAGTCAAGTATTTAATTACCTCACTAGAAAAATGTTGTGGAATGTTAATAACTCTTACCATCTATTTGGGGTAAGGCAACTGTAGATCGATGTAGGCTTAAGGAAGTTATTTTGTCTTGCTATTTCTTTAGTAAAAAAACTAGGAAAACACAACAGTATCGTCATAAATGCTTATAAAGACTGTTTCAAACTTTAATCAGACTCAACTAAACAGCGTAAATTTGTAGTATTTAACAACAGAATTTTTTAAAACATTGTTTAATAGTTTTTGACATTTCTAGCTAAAAAAGTTAGGTTTTACTTGTCTCATTTTGCATTAATAATAAAGAAGTCCTCCTGTGGTGATTTTTTTCCAGTAAACCTGAGGTGCTCTGGTGGTTCTACTCAGATATACGTCTAAGGTTTTCCGTCACCAATAATTAGCTGGACGTCGCAAAAATGGCCATAACTGAGTCGATGCTATGTACATGTAAAAGAAAACTACAAATATACAACGAACCATGCAAAAAAGTGCATAGACAAAAGATGAAATAACAAGAGTTCTAGAAAACGCAATAGCAAGTCAAAGTACTTCAATATGTTTAAAATAATTATTAAGAAATAAGTATTTCCAAACAAACAAGCAGCAGGACATGCGTATCATAATGGTTACTGCAATTCAGCACTGGCACTGATTGCACGTCTATTTTGTCGCATCTAGAAATTATCATTTCACATAAATGACATAAACAGATGTAATACAATTTAACGAATAACTTATAGTTAGCGTAATCGTTATTGATCAAAATTCACGACTAAATCAATTGTTGTTGCTGTAAAGCAAACAGTAAGGTTTTTCAGAAAAATCTTGTAATATTATCGGGATGCTGTTACTCCACAAAAATAACACCCCAGGCTTATCAGTACTTTCTTAATGTTCTATAACTACTAAAATTGTTCTGACATTTTCACCAATAAATCTATTTTTCATAAATCCTGTCTGATCATTATTTAATACTTTTGGCAATACTTTTTTATTCTGCTGGATAAAGCTTTTGGTGCCATTTTATAATCGATATTTAACAATATAATGGGTCTTCAGTTCGCAATTAATTCAAATTTTTTATTTGGTTTTGGTATTAGAGATATGATCCCCTGTTTTTGTAGTGTAGTTAACTTACCCGTACTAAAGGAATGACTCAAGAAGTCAATAAGGTTAGTCTTAACATCATTCTAAACTATTTTGTAAAACTCGAATGTAAGTACATAAAAAAAGAATCATAAGAATATTAAAGAATGATATAATAATAAAATAACAATTAATGAACTGTACATATCTATAACCTGTTCATGACCCCGGCAGATGTGCTACTGGTCTATTTTACTTTGAAAAAAAAATCGAAAAACATACCCAAATTTCGACTATGTACTGTATCTATTTATCTATCTACTAAGGACAGTGGACTAAATAAAAATGTTAATAAGTCTTTAAGGAGAACAATAATTTTATGGTAAATGTACCATTATATGAGGTACTAAATATAGATCACACACCCGACTAAAACATTAAAACCACAAAAGTATTCACCATGTATTCTGTATATACAAATGGATTGGTACCAGAAACAAGCAAACGCTAAGTATAAATTTCGTCGTTTAATCCCCGTAGTAACAACTTTATACAGTTCGTAAAATAATAGTGCGTACTTAGATTTGTACAAATAGATTTGACAATAACATAGTGTTTGTTCTGAGCTTAATTAATCTTGTTACGTTTATGATCTTCGTATGTTTGTTTATGAATAAAGAATTTTGAACACCTCTGCAATCCCTTTATACTCCGAAAAAAAAAAACAAGGTTGTTTCCTGTGGCTTTTCCATCTTACACTATGTGTCTATAATTAACAAAACAGGAGTCATTTTACCGTGGAATAATGGACAGAATCCAGACGCAATTTCATAGAGCAACTGCATACTGACATGTTCCTAACCTAATCACTAGTTATAGATTTGCCCAGTGCCATAACTATCTTTAAGACGTCCCTGTCAGACAGGGTGGTGGAATCTTATCATTGTTTATCTCCTCAGATGTAATTTGTCTGTTAAAAATGTTTCGCCGACATTTTATTTGTGTATACATTTAATGTTATGAGACCTGGTGTTATCGCAGACAGTCAAATATGTGCAGCTTATCATAATTTTAGTATAGGATGAATTTTCTTCCAACTCGCTGTCAGCAAAAAGGTATTTCACTCGCGGCTAGGCCTATCGAGAAAACGACAATTCAGATGACCAATCGGGGAAATAGATTCCACCTTACATAAAAAAAATAGTAAACTTCTATGTTTTACCCAGCACATCCGCCGTTTGACTGGCATATGCTAGTGTTTTCAATAAGCGGCGATAGGACTGCTAACCATCATACGATAATATTAATGTTAAGTAAACAGCTGTTTGTGTCATTCTTAAATAGAAGTGAGGTAGCGTATTACCGTGCTGCCTCAATAACCAGCTTATGATGCCTGTCAGTTTGTTGTGATATATCCCCGGTTAGGATCACCATATTGTTTAGTCTGGTTAAATACTTATCGTTTGTGTTCTATATACATATGAAACGCAGTGAATACGAAAGTAAAATAAGTTGTCTAGCATTGATAAACTTTATGAAACGCGTTTGTGCAATAGTATGTTTAAAAACTTATATCAAATGACTTAAGCTGCTATTAACTCTTAAAAATATATATACAGGACATTTGCCACACATTCTAAAAACACCATCTTCAACAAATTTTAGTAGGCTCTTTTTACTTAAGCCATAGACAAAAACTGCAATAGAAGAATAATGTTAAGAAATTTTTACCGAAATTAAGCTTTTACTGAATTTGACAAGGCTTAGAATGTATTAAATAGTAAATGTAATTGGCAGACCTTCGAACCGACGAGACATAAAATATAGGTTTCGGAATTTCTATCATTCTCAATTCATAAACTTTACCTGTTGTGTTTGAGGTGGCAGATTAAATGTAACGAATATCTTTCGTATGTGTGTATGTTTTCTATTAAATTTGTTTTCATTTTTCATAACTAGACATTTTTTAAACTTCCGACTTTTCCACGTAATATTGTTTGAATTGAATTTCAAATAAATCATAATGTTAAGTTATTAAAAAGATAAAATCTTACGAAATCTGGGACATTAGTTTCAGAATAAAACAATGCAGACCTGTTTTGTTTTGTTTTGTTTGTTTTTGAAGTACATCGCAGCGAGCGTTCAATTTAGATTATTATAGCGACGCCCAGCCATTTTGGTGGAGGAAGACTCCAAACCAATACTTGATCAATGTTTTTGAGATACATTGCAGCGATCAATTATGATCAAGTATAGCAACGTCCAGCTTTTTTAGTGGAGGAAGACCTCAGACAAATGTCTGGGTAGAACCACCGGCGCACCGTAGGTCAACTGGAAGACCTTCCCACATTAAGTCCTTCTCCTCCAACGGGAAACGAATCCACGCGGTGGAAGGCTAAGCAGTCAGCGGAGTTACAAATCAGGCGATTCTACCACAACGCCAAATGCTTGATTAACTGCCATCATGAAGCGAGTTTTCAGAACACTCACTTACATTCACTCATTTCTCTAATAAGAACCATGTCTATCATAAAAAAGGCAAAACCTCCGCAAACTGTAAATGGTTTGCTTTACTTTGATCTTGCGGTAATCATAAATGGTTTATACAAAACACTGATGAGCATTTCGCGAGATGATGGCAGAATCTGTTTGGTACATTAGACTAACAAGATAATAATTACAGGAAAGAGAAATGTGTTATATGTGTTTATGAACTTGACAACAACACCGTGTGATAATCTTTGGGTTATTTATCTTATCGGTGGTATCCATTTCTCATCTCATGGTTCAATATCCATTTAAGCTACTACTACTACTACACATGTACTAAGTTAGCATAGTACATACATTATACATTCAAATTTCAAATTCTCAAAATACATTTTCAGAAGCAACAAAAATATTCTTGCTTATCAGCTTGACCTAATTGTAGATTTCCTTATTAACGTTAATTTTTATACGATGAATGTCTATGCTTAACAGATGTAGATTACATATGTTTTATTCAATTAACAGTAGACCTAACAACAAATATAAGTAATCAAATTTAATGAATCTACACATCCGGTTATCATTTAAAACAATGCTATTCAGCTTTTTACACATTTTAGAGATAAAACACAAACAATCACTAACTGTTTCATGATTCAATGATGCCTTAATCTTGAATGGGAGTATAAAACAAAGTTACAACTATTAACTCCTTTTAATTTCGGCAAATTCGATTCATAATACGCTACCTACCATCCGTCTAAGAACAACACCCAACACATTTTTGAAACCTTAACGTTTCTAAGAATGTTAAACGAAATTACAGTCGCTAATTGTACACACGTTGGTATTTTCTTACTTTGAGTCAGGTTCTTAACGTCTAATGTGTGACGGACACTTCCCTTTGAGTGTTAAGCTGTTATTATTCTGATACCTTTGCATTTGAGAAACTAATCATGAAGTGAGGGGTTAGAGCTCTGTAAACCCGGTTTAAGAACCGCAGTGGGTCCCTTTCACCTGAATGAATCCAAGGCGGTAACTGCTGGGTTTGTTCTTTTTGTGTAATGCCTTTGGTATATGTTGCAATGCTCTTTCGGTAACGCTACCAGGTCCGGTCTAAATAGGATAGCCTTGACGACTAGTAAAATCCATTGGCTTTGGCAATTGTTTTATCTCTTCCCAATAATACACTATTTGTCCATGAAATGAAAATAATCAAAATGCCAATCGAAGATCTTTTTTGAATGTTTATCAAAGATCCTGAGTGGTTATATAGAATTTGTCTTTTGGTCAAGGTCTAGATTATATTTATCAGCAAACATGTGGCAAACTTCAATAGTTATTTTATAAGTCGTAACAGAGAAAACAATAAATAATAAAAGAAAAATCCACAGTCTTTCGTTTTACTGGTGATGTTTTGTGCGATCAAAGAAGAGCATACTTCTTATATTTCGGAGGTTGTGCCTTCGCTTGATATTTAGTAAGCCGCTCATGACATCAAAGACAAATGTTAATAACATACTTAAGAGCCCGGAGTGTCGAATCGCTTTATGATTATGGGACATACACATTGGAAATAAGTCTGAAATAAATCATACACTTACAATCCTATGAATGCTACTGTTGCTTTTCTGTTTGGAATATGTATTCCAAACTTTAACAAGTTTATGAAAGAAATTACCCATTTGTCGAGATATATATATATGATTGACATAGTGTGTTTCTTCCAACTCCTTTCTTGCAACACCGATTTTGTCACACTATTGCAAATAGAGAAAATGCCACTTAGATTAACTAGCACAAATATTTTTTTTAGATTAATCACACTTAATTAAACTATGATTTATATACATGCGTTATTTTTTTCATTTAACACAATTCGATACTGTTGCTTATAATATAGATCAAATAGAAGGATGTTGATTATGGGTTGTGCATTCTGGTAGAAAGATAGTGTCAAATGTTGTAACATTAGTCGTTATTTAGTCATATAAAATCATAGTAGTAGTAGTAGTAGTAGTAGTAGTAGTAGTAGTAGTAGTAGTAGTAGTAGTAGTAGTAGTAGAAGTAGTAGTAGTAGTAGAAGTAGTAGTAGTAGTAATAATAATAACGTTCTGGTAGAAAGATAATGTGTTTAAAATATAGATATTGTCAAAAGTTGTAACAATCGCCATTCTTTAGTCATTATGTAACAAATAATAATAATAATAATAATAATAATAATAATAATAATAATAATAATAATAATAATAATAATAATAATAATAATAATAATAGTAGTAGTAGTAGTAGTAGTAGTAGTAGTAGTAGTAGTAGTACTAGTAGTAGTAGAAGTAGTAGTAAGTAGTAGTAGTAGTAGTAGTAGTAGTAGTAAGTAGTAGTAGTACTAAGTGGTAGTAGTAGTAGTAGTAGTAGTAGTAGTAGTAGTAGTAGTAGTAGTAGTAGTAAGTAGTAGTAGTACTAAGTGGTAGTAGTAGTAGTAGTAGTAGTAGTAGTAGTAGTAGTAGTAGTAGTAGTAGTAGTAGTAGTAGTAGTAGTAATAAATAAATAAATAATCTTTGATAATTACATTCCGTTCACAAATTAAATACGTGGCGCCCGTGGCGTAGTGGTAGAGTCGCCGATTTGTAATAACCCGTCTGTACCGCCCTGTCTAATAGACAGGTAGTTATGGTAATTGGTTTACAGATGGCACACCTTATGATGAAGCTGCACACGGAGTTTTTATTTGTTACTGAAAAGAAAATGTCTCAAATCTTGTCAATTGTATACAACATTATTGGTTTTTAAAGTTGTATAGCCTGATCGAAAGAATGCAAGAAACGTACCACCCGTTTTTATAGATACAAATATGGATATGAGAAAGATCATTATAAGAGTTGCTTACGTCGTTTGTTTGTTTGTTGGGTTATCGTCCAACCAACAGTATTTTAGTTATCTGGAGACGGCGTCCACTTGAAGCAGATATAGTGCTGCCTTCATTGTGTATAGCATGCGTGAACATCTGGCATGATACCACACCCAGTCACATTATCCTGACAACTGGCCAACCAGTCGTGGAATTACCCCTATATTTTCTTGAGCTTTAGCAAGGAAGCTGTACCACTATCATTTTAAAGACTTTGGTATGTCTTTGGGATCGAACCCGGGCCCTCCCATACCTGGAGCTGACGCTTTACCTGTTGCACTACCAGGTCCGGTATTTACCTCGTTTGCTAAATATAGGCCTGTTATATATGTATATAAGATATTCCTGTTAAAACCTGATCTTTGATCATAGACAGATTTATTTCAGTTGTTGAAGCATTAAACGTATAACAGAATATACAATAAAACACAAAAATAGCATTGGAAAACAATTCTACAATCTTTTGAATTTTCTCTTTCTCATTAACCATCTAGATGACATGCCTTTCGGAAAGTATACCTTGTTTGTGAAGGTGTGCCCTGGATAGCTTCCCAAATACTGTTAGGCATTTCTTTTGAGTAAATGTACATGTGACCAGTCGTCATATTATTCTGTGTTGAAAACATTGAACAGCATTACACATGATTATTTTCACCAGCATCACTATACATATCTGAATATATGAGTGCGAAATTCAGTCACTTAACAGACATTATATTGAAGTTAAAACTGAGTATACGTTAAAACAGTCTCGCCGGCAGAAAAACAAACTTGAAAGAGTTAATTTTGTCCAAAAATCATTCCACTTTAAGATGGTTTTTATAGCCAGATTGAAAAGAAATCATTTAAAAAACATATTGAAATAAAAGAACAGCATAATATTAAGTTGTGTTGTATGCAATATATGAACTTTGATGTTGACTCTTCAAGTACTTTAACATTTAACGGTCTTTAGACTTCTATACCGGACAGGATAATGCGCAAATATACGAATATATCTCGTCGTGTTGCAAAGTTTCCGCAGGTCCATTAGCCTACCTTCATCAATGAATCGTTTGCACCACAGGGCAGTCGAGTGCATATCTGTTATTATTTACCTTTCTCAATCTAAAGTGCGTACTTACCTGACATCATTAATATTGTTGGTTTCATTTTTTTTTACTTTGTGTGCGTAAGTATATGACGTCATTATAATCACATTCTGAGTAACATAATTTATATACGACGCGTGCGTATCTGGCCTTGTTATAGTGCAATAAATGGTTGTACAGAAAGAGCTTTGAGCTAATCATAGTTTCGCAAGGAATGTATCATTTTCCTACAATAAATCTTCTACTGTAGCGTACTCAAGTATTTATAATTCCTTTAACACCGGATTATACCAAAGAAATTATCATGCCGACCTTTTATATGATGGCAAAGTTTTTTTTCTAGACAAAATCTGAAAAAATTACAAGTTATGAGATATGGTCCTTTTCGTAATTATTTTTTATTTCTTTTAATAAATTGATCATGTAACTTGCTACATGTAGTGCTAATTTACTGTTAACTTAGAACGGATGCATATTTTACCGATGTTTTGCATTTGTTATATACCATATCAAAGCAAACAATACGGCAGCCAAGCATATTATACACTTCTAGAAATAACATAAATTAAGACTTTTTATCAGCACTACAACAAATGGTGTCCATGTCTGTCTGCAACAAGTGGTAGTTTATTATAAAACAATGGTTTCAGCTTCATGCGACATGAAATGTTATCGGCTGCCGACAGAGATTGATCACCCTATCTGATTACTCTTTCGTGATATTCTATTTACCTTCTGCACCTTAGCAATGTAAAGGACTTACGTAAGAGCTATTTTTGGCATTTAAATGCAACTATGTATACGCAAATTGCATGTAGAATTAGTCTATCGAAAACTTATTGCATTTTTTCAATATGTATATATACTGACAAACATTAAAGAGCTTCAAAGGTGTAAAAATCTAGTATTGAGTTTTTCTGTGCATAAGTGGCAAATAACTAAAAAGTATGCTATTGACTAAGTTACTCATTTACGTAAATGCGTCTGTAACTGTCATGAAGAAGCGGATTCATTTGCAATGCACACGCATTGTTAACAATCTCAGAATGTGGCAGAAACGATATATGATACCAAAAATAATTAATAGACAAGTTTCAAAAGGTATACAATGTAGATATATGTAAGCTGGATATATCTTATCATATTTGTACTAGCATAGGATAAATGTAATAATCACATGTTTGGTATATTGGGTTTGGGTGACATTTAGGGATGTTTATGCATTACAAGGCATATGTGCTGTTTCACATCTCAAGGTCAGAGGCGGGTGTCTGAATAGCTTTTTCAGCAAAATGGGAAATACATGTAACAATCGATTTATCTATAAGATATACATAACAATTGGTACGTTTTCGAGAAAATCTCCTTTTTTGAGCGAGGGACTTAATGGGAGCTCTTCCAGCTGACTTGCAGTGCGCTGGTTGTTCTACCCAGACATTGGTGTGGGGTCTTCCTCCACCAAAATGGCTGGGCGTCGCTATAATGATCTAAATTGAACGCTCGCTGCGATGTATCTCAAAAACAATGATCAAGTATTTATATGTGATTCATTAGGAATTCATAAAGTCGTGCTTTGCACATAGACTAGCAGACTTAAAGTAGCATTGTCCTTTATTTCATATGTGTAGGTCACAATCTAAACAGGTTTAGACGCTTGCCTTTGTCCCGTGTTATCTTTTTACAATATTCACTCCTTGTTTAAATACAGATTATGGTAATAAATTGTTTAATTATTATACTTATTATTTATATTAAACCCTCCGGAAGATTTTATAGCTTGATATCACATCCGATCTCTCCCTCACATCCGATCTCTCCCTCACATCCGTTCCATCCCTCACATCCGTTCTATTCCTCACATCCGTTCCATCCTCACATCCGTTTTATCCCCCACATCCGTTCTATCCTCACATCCATTCTATCCTCACGTCCGTTCCATCCCTCACATCCGTTTTATCCCCCACATCCGTTCTATCCTCACATCCACTCTATCCTCACATCCGTTCTATCCTCATATCCGTTCCATCCTCACATCCGTTCCACCCCCCACATCCGTTCTATCCTCACATCCGTTCTATCGTCACATCCGTTCTATCCCTCAAATCCGCTCTATCCTCACATCCATTTTATCCCTCACATCCGTTCTATCCCTAAAATCATCCCATCCCTCACATCCGTTCTATCCCTAAAATCATCCCATCCCTCACATCCGTTCTATCCCTAAAATCATCCCATCCCTCACATCCGTTCTATCCCTAAAATCATCCCATCGCTCACATCCGTTCTATCCCTCAAATCCGTTCTATCCTCACATCCATTTTATCCCTCACATCCGTTCTTCCCCTAAAATCATTCCATCCCTCACATTCGTTCTATCCCTAAAATCATCCCATCCCTCACATCTGTTCTATCATCGAATCCGTTTTATCCCTCACATCCGTTCTATCCCTCACATTCATTTTATCCCTCACATCCGTTTTATCCCTCACATCTACAGAGTGACTGTCAGACGTGACTTCTTTAATTAGGTGGCGGTAATTCTCAAAACCAAAATGTAGCGTTTATAAGTTAACCTTAATACGAGGGGAAATAAGGTTATCACAAAATAAAAAAAAAAATGAGGTACTGCTTTCAGAAATGTGCCTTCAAATATTCCCTTTCTTAAATCACATGTATGTATGCTTTATTTAAATCAAAGAACTAGGTTGGGGCAATTTAAGGTGTAATTATCAGGGTGTTAAATATGTTTTATAAACATTGGGAAAAGTAACTGTTACCACCCATCAAATAACAAAACAAAACAAAACCACACGCACAGTTATCAAATCAGTCGTTGTCAAGTATTTGTTTACTTGTAAAACATGCCTTTTGCCTCTGAAAAAGAATTCCTTCGCTATCTGAATGTACTTAACAGATGATACCATCATCTCTTAATGAAGACGCATCGTTGTTTACGTGATACCTTTGTATGATTTCCATACAATCAAAGTGAAACACATCTCTTAAGTATTACAGAGGTCGTGACTTCACTTGATAATTACAAGGTTCTGAACAGATCAAAGACTGGTGTAAGTGACATCTCTTAGAGCTTAATTGAATAGTTAATAGGAAATTTAGGTGACTTGTTTGATCAAAAACAACATGCTAGAGCTCTCAAAGTTATGATGTTATGTGTACTCGAAAGTAAGAACCTTAATATACATCTGATTCGTTTCACCAGGTACATGTAGCTCTCATGCATATTTTACCTTCGTCTCAAAGGATAAATATACACAATAGAACTGTTTGTCAAAACGAAAACCGTTGTCTGTAGCTGAATAGTTTTGTGTTTAGTTATATATGAAACAATGAGTAAATAAAAGTTTATTCATTCTTTGAGCTTCGTTTATTTAATAAATAATGTTTCCTCTTTTGTAAAGGGGCTTTACTCTAACCATTAAAAACTATATTTTACCTCCCTTGTGGGTAGGATTGAGGTATATATTCAATGCAGCAAACTTATTTTTTCCTATATTTTAACTTTCGAAAAACACTTAAGAATGAAGCATGCGCATAAAATAGAAAACTATTGATTATGATAAGAATATATTAGTAAGCCTAAGAGCTTTTAAAAAAAATAAGTACATAAAATGAAATTTATTTTATTTTATATATAAAGTATATTAAAATACCTTCCCACAAGGGATATAACTAATACATTTCTTTCATTTCGAAAATTGGGAATCGAAATAACAAATTTTAAACTAAATTGCTTTTGGTTTATGGCTGCATAAAACGATAAGTGTATGGGACAGACTTTACCTAGGTACAAACCGTTTATAAGCGATGTTATTGTAGTTAATTAAAAATGAAGAATATTAGAATTGATAGAAAAGATCATGAGATCATTGGTCAATGTGGCAATCGGTGAATATTTGATGAGGACTACTTTATATATCCAACTGAACACATATTTCAAGAGATTAACTGACCTACATGTACATCTTAACATATATTATTTCTTAACATCTTAAAATGTATAATTAGTGTTTTGGCTTCCCGAATTAAAGAAATGGAATATATTTTATTTTATAATATGCTTACACTCATTTCAGTTTAATAGAAACAATAAAGTACAATGTGTATCATTGAATTTCTATCAATGCGGTCGGTCTTTGCGTCAGCATTTGTTTATTAAGGTCAAAAGTTAGTTTAGACAGCTATGTGGAAGAAGCTGTAAATGAACCTATACAAATGTACGACTCTAAGGCGATTTCGTTTTTGAACTAATGTCGGTTCATGTGATATAGCAGAACGCTACGCCATTTTGGGCTGATCAATTAAACGACCGAGTTTTGTATTCCACAGCGATATATTGGTGTGTGTGTTTGTGTGTGTAAGTGTGTGTGTGTGTGTGGGGGGGGGGGGGGGGGTGGTTCTCCATGTGTGTATGTGTGCTTCTTAGTGCGT
Source organism: Sinonovacula constricta (assembly GCA_007844125.1). Taxonomy (NCBI): domain Eukaryota; kingdom Metazoa; phylum Mollusca; class Bivalvia; order Cardiida; family Solecurtidae; genus Sinonovacula; species Sinonovacula constricta. The sequence continues at coordinate 35,569,953 of CM017558.1, forward strand.
ATGTTTGTTTGTAATTTGTTGTTTTTGTTGATTTGTGTGTGTTTTTTATTTTATTTTTTTTTTTAATTTTATTTTTTATTTTGTTGTTGTTTTTGTGGTTTTTTGTGTGTGTAGTTGTTGTTTTTAACTTTTTCATAAACTTGTAAGTGCCTTTGTCTAGAAGTACTTCAAATTTGAATATATTTCTCAAAGGCCCTTTCATATATTTTTGAACAATGCATTTTACAGCGTCGTTTAAAATAAAATAATAAACTCAGTTTCACACGAATTGCTATGAAAGTTTCAACGACGGAATATATTTGTCATATATTAAAATCCAATTTTCTCACATAACCTACGGAACAGATTTGTCATATTGTGATTTTTTGTGCATAAAACATCAGTTTACCAACAAAATAAAACTATCTGATATACAAATGACAAATAAAACAATTAAACGTGTACTATCGCTTATTATTGTATGCAAGCGATAAAGAAAAAAAAAGAAACACTTCAAATATATCAAAGGCGTACATTAAATATTATTTTCCTTAAATGTTATAGTGAATGCAAGCAAATGAAACCAAAATTTATCAGAATTACGTCTGCCGTGGAATGTTCAGCTAGCTTTAAGTAAATAGATAATTTTACCAAAAACAATTAGTATATCTTAAAAGCAATAAAACAGTAGAAGTCTCAAAATGGGTTAAGATGTTAAATGATGCAACTAACACTAATCCAAAAAATATCTTCTGGCCGTAACGTTAGGCAGTCAGTTTGTTTTCAAACTTGCATACTTGTAACGGTAATATACATTTAGATACCTCATGAAAGTATAGCAATTTAAAAAAAAGTAGAAAGATATGCCCATATGATATTAACCTGTTAACGTATATTTTTAAACTGTTTCAGAGCGAAAACAATTGACACGTAAGTTTATAACTAAAACTTTATACTTTTATGAAATATCTTGCTTGAGGCGATCAACGCAAGCATTTTGTTTATAAGCCTATACATGCTCGCATAAAACATTAAGAAAAGTAACGGATACCAAAGTCCCGATAATAAGGAAAACATACACCAAGATTAACACACCAATTGTCAATGTCTCTGAATCTGGAAATCATACTATCCCCCACTGTAACAACATTATCTTGCCATTTTGATTTATTTAACAGAGCAATACTCCATCTCGCAATGAAGACACATCAGTTTTTCGTATTACGTCCTTGTGATTTCAGTAGGATCAAAGGGGAGCAAACCTTTTATATTTAACCCATATTTAACAGAGTTTGTGGTTTAATTGGATGTTTAACAAGGTTCTTATGAGATCAAAGAGGGAATGTAAGTGATGGTGATAGACCTTACAAACGAGGTATGAAGTATCGCTTCATGATGGCATATTGAAGCTGGAAAATTGAGTTATACGTGTATAAATAAAGGATCTATTCTGACCTTAATAAGACAACGATATTTAATTAGACGATAGAACTAATATAACACCATGGGGATTCAAAGTATTTCCCTTTTCAGTTATGGAAAATTCCTCTTTTCACAAGCCTTTTTAACATTGGCCATTATCTCGCTCAGTATAATTTATTATACCTTATGAAATGCAGAACAATGTCTAAATACTGTAATTAGTTAGCATATGAACTTTTTGACAATTTAAATATTGTACCACAGTTATTATTCGAAAACAAAAAAAAATAACAAGTATATGCTGTTAAGGAAGTTAAAGTGTATTGATCCATTGATGTTGTGTAGACAGTGTCACGAAATGCCAATAGGTTACGTATCATTTTTGAGGCGGCATCTAAATTCTGACACAATTATTAATATTATGAGATTAAAAATGTTTATGAAAAGGATGCTCTTGTTTTTTTGTTTGTTTTTCAGATGCAATATTTGAAATTTAAGGAATCATTTTGGTACCTAAGAGACGTAGTATAGAGGTACCCACCCCTGACATATGCCAGATTTACTTTGTCCACGAATGTAAACCATCATGTGTAAATGCAAAACAGCATCAATAAAAGCATAACTCAATAGTTTTCCAAAACACTATGTCAAAGTAATATTCAGGGGCGTATCCAGGATTTTTTTAGGATGGTCCAAACTGAGAAAGCACCAGAGGTGCTAGCCTTGTTATGGGGATCCACGAAAAAACTTTTGAAATGTAGCAACCAAAGAAGGCCATTTGCTTTAGCTAATAACGTATTTTCATGGGTCCAACCTATAGTCTTGGCGACAAAAATAATCCATATCACAATTTTATTGGAAAGGAGGAGAAGTCAAATTGAGATTTACAGATACACATGAACGAGTAGTGCTATGGGATCTGGGAGCATGCTCCCACAGGATGAGTGCTGACATCTAGCAGACAAATAAAAGACAAAGAGTGCAATTTCCAGCATATCAGATGCATAGCAGACCTTCATAAGAAGTATGTTGTATACAAATATCTAAAGTAAAATGCGTCCCCCCCTTCAAGACATTTTAAGCTCGTGTTATCTGTAGCTACGGACACATATGTGACATAAGTACTGCTACGGCCATGAAGATATGACACACCGTGAAATGTTAAAAATACCTATTATTTTTAATGCTTTACAAATCTGGCGTTATAAAGTTCGAATTCTACCACGTTAAATGAGAATATTAAGTTATTTGTTATCTACTATTTAGCCTCGCTACGCGGATGTCTAATAAATCTATATAAACCAGCAACTCATTTACAAATATGTGGTTACAAGTGCAAAGGTGATTGACGCCATTAAGTTAATTATTAACATTGCTTTTCTGCTCTATGATATGATACGGAGATAAGGTAGAGGTAAGCTGTTGGCGAACCATTCATACAACGACAATATTATAATACCAATCACGGATAGACATCATGATATTTGCCAGATAGTGTAATCAATAGTTATGTCGGCAGCCGGTGCTTAATTGATAAGATACTGCTGCATATCTGCGACTGAACGGTGGTTTCTAGGGTTAAAAGTGTCTAAACTCCGAACTTCTATCATTTGTTAACATTGAACTTGTGATCCTTAATGTTCGCAGTCTACGAAAATTGACACTGGTTTTGGAATTTATGTTAAATATACTCTGTCCATTTGTGATAAGATTTGGCAAATGTGTTGTGCCTGAGGGCGATTTAAACGATAAGTGTCAACTTCAGTGTTTATAAATATTTGATGAAAAAACTATTTCATCATCCAATTAAATTCGATTTTAGTTGTTTATTAATTTATTATATTGATCATTATAACGTTAAATGTGTTTAAATTGCATACGCGCAAATCGTTAATATGCTATTAACGTGTATGTCGATTTTACCACGAACTGTGCAAACAAAAAATCAAACATGTCACATCCGCACTCACTTAAGATTATATTGTTAAGATTTTTTTCAGCTGACTGTATAAACAGCATACCATGCTGTGCAAACAATCAGGAAGGTGAGGGTGTGGAAATACATAAAAATAGATAAAATAACAAAAATATGAATACTCAAACATTAGAATAAATTCTAAAGTCAAGAAACAATGCAATCAAGGTTGTATATGAAGAACAAACATTTTTATGGTTAAGTTATAATTAGATCATTAACATCATAAGCTTTAAAGGTGGTATCCGGCAGTTTGTACCCAAGATGTGGTTCTCAAACAACCAAATAACTAACTGATACCTGAAAAAATGTCGCTTAATGCTGTTTATTAATGTCATACACTATCTGAACAGTGAAGCATCACACTCCAATCACTGTTACAAACATGCAGTTAGAGATCACATTATAATATTATCTTGGTGATGCGCTCTGACCTCGATATCTATTTTGGCTGCAATTCTCATCGTGGTTATTTCTAGACTTGAAAATAATAAACAGCTAGATCTATTTTTTGTACGATTACTACTGTCTTCTAATTGAGAGAGTTTTCATTGACTAAAGTTTCAGTTTTGCAGATATTATACCCCCATTCTATCCCCCCCCCCCCCCCAAAAAAAAATACTATTAAAGTTATCGTGTTAAAAGAACTGTCAGATACCATATTCCCACGAACACAATCATATAGAATATATGACAAAGTCCTATTCCGAAAAGACACAGGACAAACGTATTTCACGTGCAAGGCAAATGAAAAGTAAGAACATATTTTTTATGATTCTTAAAGAGCAAACCCGACAGTTACCGCCTTAGAACGGCCAGTAGGAAGTATGGGCCGACTGGGGTACTTTAACCGGTTTTACAGAGCTCTAACCTCTCACTTCCTAATGGGTTTCTCAAATGCAAGCAATGAAGAGAAAACTGATCTACTTGAATACAAAAAATGTCTAAGCGCTGATGTTTTCTTTAATAAGTTATGACGAAAAAAGTGACGTCATTGAAAAATAATGTCCACAGTGTTTACAAAAAGAAAGGGGTATTATTTCCATAAGAAAAACTAAACAAAAATGGTTGATTATAAGTAAAATCAACTTTTTGAATCAAGATAAAAACATGACGAGAGAAGAATAAATGGTTGTAGCATCCTGTTCATCTGAAGATGGAATTGAGGAACCAAAGTTTAATGTCCATCAAAGGATATACACGTAAAAATCCTTATAGGATGAATTAACTGACAACATAGATTACATGCACGGGGAGATTGTTTACGACCGCCACACTGAACAAGTAACATTGTTGTGATCTTGAATAAGAATATATGACAAAGTCCTATGAGCATTGCAACATATATCAAACTCCGAAAAGGCACAGGACAAAGGTATTTCACGTGCTAGCCAAGTGAAAAGTAAGAATACATTTTTTATTATTCTAAAAGAGCAAACCCGACAGTTACCGCCTTGGAACGGTAAGTCGGACATGTGGGCCGACTGCGGTACTTAGACGTAATGAAACATTTTACGAATGTTGACCGTACGTTTTATTTGATAATTGGGTTTGAAAATTAACACAATTTTCTCTGATGTTTTAAACTTGTGTAAGTTTAAATCACGTACAGGGTTAGTGCACTCATTATGGACTTCAATAAATTAAAGTCTTACATCTTTTATCAATTAAGTTATTAACACTTACCTCGTAATTTAGTCCTTGGAGTAGGCTTCCCTGTTGTTGTTGTTAATGAGGCAATTAAGTTTAAACATACCTGACAGTTACACATCGAATGCGTTCCTGTTGGATGAACGGGTTTAAGTTTTTGCTTTATTTTGTGTTTGACCTACATTGATTTATTATACCATGGCTCAAATGTTAACCTCAACAAGGGGATGTGCAGAACCCATGTTACTCTTTTGCCGGCTTAAGGTCAAGGTCACACTTGAAGGTAAAAAATTGACTTAGAAAATATTCTTAAATTTTAACAAGTATTTGAATATTTCTAAAACTAGAAAAAGTATTTGCTTGAAACCTAAAATATATATGAAGTGTCACAATAAGGATATGCAGGTCAAGTTTCATAACTCTGTATTGCATTTTGACAAAGTTATGCCCCTTTTAAGTCTTCAAATTTACATACAATCAAGTATTAGACAATATGTCGTGTCCGCTCTATAAATCCTATACTAATGGAAGAATTTTATTCAAACTCTACTCAAATGTTCAACTCAACAAGGTTATGTGCAGAACCCATGCTAGCTTTGTGCCGGCTTAAGGTCAAGGTCACACTTGTAGGTCAAAGTTGACTTAGAAAATGTTCTTAAATTTTAACATGTACTTGAATATTTCTGAAATTAGCACAGGTATTTGCTTGAAACTTAAAAGATATATGACGTATCACAAGTAAGATATGCAGGTCAAGTTTCATAACTCTGTATTGCATTTTGACAAAGTAATGCCCCTTTTTAAGTCTTTTAATTTACTTACAATCAATACTAGACAATATGGCAGGTCCGCTCTATAAATTCTATACTACTGTAAGGATTGTCTTCAAACTTGACTCAAATGTTCACCCCAACTGGGCAATGTGCAGAACCCATCTTACCCTTGTACCAGCTTTGTCAATTACATTGGTGGGGGTATGAATCGCATTCAGCGATAGTTCTAGTATTTATATCAGTTTATATCAGTCATAAGTTTATAAGCCGTAAATATATTTATGTATTCAAGAGGGAAAGGATGCACATCCCCCGCCAGGTAAACCAGGTAAAAGAGAACGGTTGTGAAAACACATACATGTAAGATGTAAGCTTAAAATATCAAGCTTTTAAAGTAATTTTTTTCTGATGATTGTTTATAAGTTAGAATCCATAATTGTGTGTATATATATATAGTATTTACTGCGGTAAAGTTAAATGGATCTTTAGTCATACACTCCCACACTTTCTGGATTCGCCAATGCACATACTTAGTTGTGTTTCCATATACCTTATTGTTTAAGAAATTCATACATAAAAATGATACCCGTGCAGGAAAATATGAAATGATATATATAATATATTTTACGAGACGCTTCACTACTTTGTTTTATTATGTAAAGCATACCACCAATTCGATTATTAAATTGGTTAAATATATTCTTAAATGAACATGAACAAATAACAAAACGATACATTTTATCATTGATTTAACTCGTGTTTGTTAAATAATAAAATGTGTAATGGAATACCGCTTTTTTGCGAATGTTCGACCAAATATAAAGTCATTTTCAGGCAGTCAGCCTCAAGATAGAGCCCAAGGCTCTTCATGGGTCTAAAGCTGGTTCGATCCTCCGTCGGATTCACATGGAGAAGGGTGTCATATTGCCTCTATGTCGGCCTTGCTGGGGTCGAAATGAGACCTATCAGCGACAAAAAAATCATTTTTTTTCCCGATTTTTTAACCAACTATGGAGATATTTTTCTCGCAGTCAGCCCCAGGATAGAGATCAAAAATCTATAACAGTCGAAAGCTAGCTCGATTCTCTGTCGGATGCATATGGAAGAAGTGCTGTCACATTTCCTGTATGTCGGCCTTGTCATGGTCAGAAAGAGTCCGAGCTGCGTCTAACGCCTCCGTTAGCTTATGAAACCTCGTTTGTTTATACATTGATTTAAAAGGTTTATAACATGTTTGTAAATGGATGAAAAATATATAAACCAGATTAATTTAAGCATTACCCTTAACTAAGACTAGTTACATGATAATTTGAGGTTATATTACTCTTGTTTAACATTCATGGCAATTTTTAAACTGACATCACGACCTTTTAGGTTCATTTTTATCTCATATGAGCACAACGTGCTCAAGGTGATTTTTTTCTAATATCGCTTCGGTTGTCGCCAACATTTTAGCTTGTGAACACGCTAGAGGCCACAGTTTTATCCAATCCTTCTCAAACTTGGTCAGAATATTTATCTGCATTAAATTTGAATGAGTTCATTATTGAATCACCTGGGGTCAAAAAGTAGGTCACTAGGTTAAATTTTAGAATAAAAACACACTAGAGACCACATTTATAGCCCAATCTTTACCAAACTTGGTCAGAATGTTTGTCTACATGGAATCTTGGATGAGCTTGTAACTGGGTCAAGTAGGGTGAAAAAAAGGTCACTAGGTCAAATCTTAGAAAAAAAGTTCTGAACATACTAGAGGCCACATTTTAAAGCCAATCTTCATCAAACTTAGTCAAAATATTTGTCTGCATGATATATTGGACGAGTTCGTTATTGGGTCACGTGGGGTCAAAAGGTAGGTCACTAGGTAAAATTTTAGAAAAAACGTGTGAACGCACTAGAGGCCCATATATGACCAATCTTCACCAACCTTGATCAGATTGTTTGCCTGAATGAAGTCTTGGACGAGTTCATAACTGGGTAACGTGGAGTCAAAAAGTACGCCACTAGGTCAAATCTCAGGAAAAAGCTTGTGAACACACAAGAGACCACATGAAAAGCCCAATCTTATTGGCTAGAATGTTTGTATGCAAGAAATCTAGGGTGAGTTTGTAACAAGATCAAGTGGAGTCAACAACTATGTCACTAGATCAAATTTTAGGAAAGACTGTGAAAAAACTTTGATGGCCCAGTCTTTACCAAACTTGGCCAGAATGTTTGCCAGTATGAAATCTTTCATAGGTTTTGAAGTGGGTCGTTTGGATTCAGTTGGTTACTTGGTAAAATTCTAGAAAATGTTATAAGCCCAGTGGCCAAAATAATGGTCCAGTCTTCACCAAGGTAAATAACTCTTAATTAATTGACGCCAGATGTGAGCCTACTAAAAGCCTGTTTCTCAGGTGAGCGATTAATGGCCATCATGGCCCTTTTGTTAAATGTTATACCCTGATTTATTTCTTTAAAAAGCTATCTTCATAGCAAATGATTTTAATCTGAGAATGAATAAAATAGCTAAAATTGGGCATAAACTTTATTATTCTAGATAAATTACTCAAAGAGCAGTTGTCGTTCGTATCGATGAATACGGTTTGTGGGTTTGTGGGTTTTCTTACTAGGATTTTGACCAGTCCGGAATACCAAATGTGTATATGCGAAAAAACAAAAAAACAACTGACGTTTACTCACCATCACACAATAGTGCCAATCACCCACAAAGCCGTTTTTTTCCGCAGGCGATTGGATAAAATAATGTCACGATAAAACCGTCACAAAACCGTTGCACTCCTTATGTTATAGATTTAATAAACCTTGTACAGCGACATTAGTTCTTCCCAACTGTGCCAATATGGATAACGTATCGCATTAGAGACTAATATGAAAAGGTAGACAACCGGTGTCGTTTTTATTCATGTTTGGTATGTACACAAAGTTTTATTATGTAATTGTTTTTTTCTTTAATGAAACCAATGATTCTTAATCGGACTATGTAAGTTTAAACAACATAATTCCAAGTTTTAACTGTATGCTAAAATGGCTAAGGCATAAGATCCAAGGGGCGGGTACCTGGAGATGCATCCGCCAACTTACCAGATAAAAGAGTAAAGTTGTGAAAACACACACAGGTAGGCTTAAATATGCTAATGTTCTAATGTTAATTTTGCCATTTGTTGGCAGCCTATATCAAAGTTAGGTTCATTTCCTGTGTATATATATCCAGTATTGACTGCGATTACATTATATGGATCTGGATTCATTATTCCCCCCCCCCCCACAACCAAACAATACATTGCCAGACTTTCTTAAAGAATGAGGGATTAGAAATTGGCTCTACGCTGACCACTTTAATTTCTAAATTAACATTAGAACTTGTTTATCGTATTGGCCTCTAAATCTGTATATCTATAGTTGATATGTTATTCAAGTCATACCATGTAATGAGCAAGCGTATAGCAAGCGGCCCACTATTCATATTAGTTTTTTCTTTAACCTCGCTCAATGATTCTTTCAGTTAGCAAATAACATCTTAACTTGTTGTCATTCGATTGATTTAAATTGGTTATTGAGAAATATTTTACCGAATTTGTTGATGTATTGTTGTATTGCATATGAAAATCCGAATAAATGTCAAGTATCTTAAAACAGTAGTAGCAAACACAACATGGTCAACTTACACACTTTACAATGCATGTAAAAACAATTTCCAAACACCATATTTCAAGAGATGTTGTTATCTAAACAAATAAATATCTACAGAGTCGTTTCATTCCATCGTGCGGCTGAATTCTATATACACCTAAATTGATTAACTCACTTTACTAAGCGGTAAAGTTTAGTGGTCTCGATGCGTATCCATGCTATAGGTTAAACCAATGGATTAAGTGTTTCATTATATTATGGCGTCAGCGTTATTTAGCTCATATTGACATTTGACTTGGGTTTATGTTTATCTAGAAAAGAGGTATTTAGTTTTAAATAAGAACATCCGTTATATAGCTCATACTGAAGTTGGAATGGGTCTATGTTTATCAAAGGAGAGGTATTTAATTAAAAAATTAAAACCTTTCTTAAGCTCATATTGAAGTTTGAATTGAATTGGGTTTATATTTATCTAAGAAGAAGGAAAGTAAAGTTATAAAAGTAAAAACTTCTTGAGATGATATTGAAGCTTGAATTAAGTGTATGTTTATCTGACAAGAAGTGATTTAGAATATAAAAATCTTAAATTAAAAATTGTTGACTTACATCTTTAAAATACTATTGCCAGGCAGGAAAACATATTAATAAAGCTCAACGTTTAACTTTTGATTCAGCCTTAATTATAATAACATTTTTACTAAAAGAAGTTCTTCACTTATTGAAAAGATGTGTTTAGTATATATATATATATATATATATATATATATATATATATATATATATATATATATATATATATATATATATATATATATATATATATATATATATCTTCTTACATTATTGACAACTGTGTTACTAAAGGATAGACTGCTTAGAGAAACAAGCTGGTGAAATGAGTTTTCATTCTTAGTTGGGGATAGTCCACCATTCTTACACTCTAGTGAATTATAAACATTAACAATTATTTCTGTCCACTTGTTGCAAATAACAGTTTGCAAACAGGCGGAATATCCCCCCACTCCCACCCCGCCCCACTAAATAACAGCATTGAACATCTAACTTAAACTGGAAACTAAACATATTTCTATGTAGAAGGCAACAAACAGAACCTAAGTTTATATTAATTTTAAGCATGTGTATGTTAAAGTTCAAAAGTAAGATATAAACAATTTAATTGTATTCTATTTGTAGAACTCCAGTTACAACTAGCCTGTTTTGTAAATAATCATATTAACTAGGCGAAAAAGACAAACCTTGCAATCGTTTTCAAAAATATAAAATGTACAATTGGACTGAATAAGTTATTGCTTTGAAACAGAACCTTATAGCTTTAACTCTCTAGTCGATGTAATAATAGGTATTGATTACAAAACACGCCCAGTTTACATTTGTACAAGGCGACATTTACGACAAATATTCAAAGTAATTACTTATAAGCTTGAAGAGATTTGTAGGCTTTCAGTGATTCTCTTGTGAACTGTCCAGGTCTCTCAATAAGGCAGAAAAATATATCTACGAATATCAATTCTGGCCAGCCGTGCGGATCGTCTGTCCAACCATCATCCAAACAATACGGATCCGGCAACATACAACGTCCATAATCGAACAGTAGTTCATATCGCACATATCGATTTCTAGCTTTCTGTGACAGCGAAACAATACGTTCTTTTGATAAAATTAGTGAAGCGTCTTCTTCCATTGTTGACTATTATTGACTTTTTGCACACCAGTTCTATACGCATGTGCGAATGTGACGTCAGTGTTTACAAACACCGATCTCTCCTATATGGACCGACTGGGGTGCTTAAATCGGGTTTACAGAGCTCTAGCCACGTTACACCGCGTTACATTTCATATTGACTCACTTGGCCGTTTTTTCTTCAACAAATGTTATTTGTTCAACTGTACGGGTATATCGATATGTGCTCAGCTGCAGGTTGGGATTCCAATAGAAAGCTTTTATCATATCGAAGTAACCAGTTTTATAATGCTCAAAAAGCATGTGTAAATATTGAAATTTGTATTGTGATATACTGCCAACTTTCATATTTTATAATTTCATAATTATTTCATAATTTATTATTTTACATATTGTGGCACTGTGACAAAGACTCACTTAATGGAGACTCTTGTAAGGAGATATATTACAAACAGTCCTCATGTACTTCTAAACATTACTTTCATGACACGCTGTACAATTTGACAATGTTAATTCAGGAACTCGCAAACCACATCTATAGACAAGACTCGCAATTCATTGACAATTGTTAATTTTTTCACTTTTACATTCAACAGGAAAATTGATAGTGTGGAAATGGAACGAGAGTGATAACAATGGCAACCAACAGTCCAGATTCAACTAATCTGGAAGAGGCGGTATTGGCTAATCAGTCGACGCCTAACATCGAACATTATAATTATCTTCAAGAAAATCAAAGACAATTTTTTTATTGATGCCGATTGCCAAGAAATGCAAGACATAAAATTCGCCGTGGAGCAATATCTATCGCAGATATGCAAGGAACTTAATTCTCTTAATTTGTCATTTAAAATAAAAAATACGATTCTTGGTGGAAGTGTAAGTGAGAATGCGCGATTATGGAATTTCGAAACCAAATCATTTAACGTCATTAATAACGAGCCCTTTGTCGAATTCGACTTTCTCGCAGTTATAACCACGGAAAACTTACAATTTGCGGGAATATGTCCAGGATTTAAGCAAGTTTTTAAAAAAGGAAAACTGTGTTTTGGTCGGCACAGGGTCAATGGCGGCATTATAAACCCAGATGACATCTCGGCTGATTTTATAATCAATATGAAAGAAATTCTATATTCCGGTACCCTGCAAGAGATTATCAGCACTCCGTCCGGTAGTCTGTCGTTGAATCGGGCTAAAATATGGTTTCTTAAACCTAATCATACTATCAGGTTCATCTGGGAAAGCAAGGCCCAAAGTATACGACCCCCCAGCATATATAACGTAACTAAACGTAAAAGGGAGACAATCGGTGTCCATGTAGATATTTCGCCTGGGCTTGAGTTAAAAAAGGATGATGAAGATAACGGTGATGCTGATAATACTGGCAATGACAATGGTGTTAAAAGGGTAAAAGGAGGAAATAAATTACTGGACGATGTTTATGGAGTTACAAAGAAAAAAAGAAGATGTACATTACCGGTCCGTGATCATGGTGCTAAAAAGTTAAAATGGAGAAATAAATTGCAGAAATGTCGCCTAGGTGATGATGATACAACTCAAATGCATGGTGATGGTGAGGGCAAGAATGTCATCGATTCTAAAAAAGTAGACGGTGTTTCCATTGCAGTTAATGATAAAGATTCGGCAATTGTCAACCATATTGACAACGATACGCGGGATTCTGATTGTGTACGATTTTTAGTGCCAAAATCATGCCACAGTCATCTTCATTGCTGTTGGAAAGTGTCTACTATGTTAGAAGAACAGACGATTATGAAGAAAGTATCTCGTGTACATTTAGAGGCCTACATGTTTTCGAAGTTTTTTCTTAGTTTTGCCGAGTATAAAGATTGCATTCCTGCTACAAGTTATATGCTGAAAACGGTGTACCTGTATCACCTGATTGACAACAAGTGTCCTCCTTCTAGTGAATCTGTGACGGGGTGCATCAGTGCTTTGTTTAACAGTCTGTCAGCCATGTGCGAAACTGGCTGTATTCCCCAATACTTCTTCAAGAACAACTTGCTTGATGGTGTATCAATTCACAATACACTCGCACTTTGGAGAAAGCCACATGCCGGTAAATGGATATCTGAAATCGGCCATATAATCAGCAATGCGGATACTTTTTTCAAGAGGGAGTATCCTCCGCATGCGCTGATTAGAAGAATGGTCCGACTATTTGAAGATTTACCAACGGCAACCGGTGAAATTGATAAAGTATGCCGTCCTAGAGTTATAAAAGGTTTAAACCCCAATGTGAGGCTTAACTTTACAAATAGTTTTCGCTACGGTCGGTGAAGACATCGCTTGATTCAATCGTTTAATATTCAATGCGGATATGTTTTAGTTACCGATGAACGCACACCTTAAAGCCAAAACGTTTATCTGTTAATACATTTATGTTATCATGTCTCCTCTGCTTAACATATACATTTACAGTTCTTACATCTCATATATGGGATGGTCTTATCACCAAACATTGCCTGGACTGGAATCCACAAGGCCGAAGGAAAAGAGGTAGACCAATGACTACCCGGAGAAGGACTTTAGTTGAAGTCCCTACGTACATTCTGGAGTGAAGCTAAGCACAGGGCTCAAGATAAAACCAGTTGGCAAACAGAAGTGAAGGCCCTATGCCCAGATGTGGGTGAATAGGAATAAGAAAGTAGTTAAGTAACTAATCGTTATATGCTTTATATTTTCCTATTTGACATCGTGTAGCCAGCGTTCAAATAGGCATAACAAGTCACATTTAATATTGTGTTGTCGTCTCTTTACCTCGAAAGGATGGAGGAAAATTCATTTTCGGCAATTTACATTTCCTTTTCCGGGAAGCCTCTGTGATCTATTCTACGGAGCGGCTCTATTATGTATAAGAAAACTTCATCGCAATGGTGATAGTACGAAAGTCGTATGTATTACAATATCATCCATTTTGATAAACCCATATATTATTGCTGTGTGTTTAAATGTAAAATAACAAAAAATCAAATATTTATCACTATGTTGTAAATTGTTCCCGAGAGAACAGTATTAATTTTAATTTGTCTAAAAACACTCACGCACAAATTTTCAGCAAATTGCCATTTTCAAGAGTTAAGCATAAACAATTGCTTTCTTAACATATTTGAAAACGTTCCTGGAAGCTGCTATATTAGTGTTTTTATGCCCCCGGCATATAGTAATTGACCCGTCCGTCCGTACGTCCACCAGTCTGTCCGTCCGTTCGGTTAACATTTTTCGCCAAGTTGGATATTTTTCAGTTTCTACAAAGGGCTGTGGAATGAAAGTTTACACACTTACTAAACAGTGCACAGGTAATGACCCTGGAAAGTTACATTATTCTGGCTACCTTATTTCTTGGTTTATATACCCTTTTGTTCCAAGAGATTATGGTTAACCTGTTTCGGCGAGTTGGATACTTCTCAGTTTCTACAAAGAGCAGTGGCATGCAAGTTTACACACTTACTAAACAGTGCACAGGTCGGGCAGCGTCCAAGAACTTTTGCAAATAGATAAAGAGAGCAATTGTCTGTGTTTAAATTCTGAAAAAGGTAAATTTTTGTCTCTCAAACAATTCAGGGATATATATATATATATATATATATATATATATATATATATATATATATATATATATATATATATATATATATATACAGATTTCACAAAGTGAAGTGTCTTTTTATAAAGTTGTTTTAAACCATTTATACACCCGACCTTTTATTGATTTTGTAAAATAAAACACTAAAAACACAACAATATCAACCACCCCACAGACATTTGTCAGAAAAACTATGTACTTTTAGGTGGACTGTGTTGTCAAGGACCAATGTATTATCATTTGTTTTAATGATTAAGAACATTCAATTCAAGAGCACCATTTCAGTCGACAATTACCTGAAAATAAAACAATAATTTAAAAGTGTACACTGTATCATATTGCCACTGGAAAACAGTGTTTTTTATAACAATTTCAAATGCATATGTACCCGGTTTATGTATCTTCAAGTGTGTGAAAAACACCGATACAACCACGACTTATAGTAATCGAATGCAACGCAAGCTTGTTTTGCGGTGTCGCGTGCGACAGTTTTCAGAGTTATTGGCGACGCGCTGAAGCGAGACGCATATATATGGAATGCTCACTTTAATTTGCTCATGGGGAGTTTGTTTTGAGGACTTCAATAATCCTGGTAAAATACGGGTCATAATTCGGTACATGGGGTTCTATGTTTTATTTTATTTTTTAATTATTTTATTTATATACATGTATTTGAATAAAGAAAACTGCAGGATACCACATTTAATTAAGTTTTAAAATGTATTTCACAATTTCTTTTTTTTTGCAATCGTTTGAGTCGCCTTTGATGCTTTGTATCAACGGTTTTCTTGTACGACAACTTGCGGAGTTAAAAGGGTTGACACTGCATGACCTTTACAACTCGCTGCCAGTCTTCATGCCTGGGAAAAAGTAGTGTAATTATGGAAAACGTGGTCACGATAAAAAGGATGTATGTGCAGATCCTTAAATAAACTAGTTATGATAATAAGTATAACAAGTACATAATCAAATGTGTATGTCGAAAGGGTCTACATACGTCATTTGTTTCCGAGCATGATTTAAATGCTAACATTGTAATCAGTTTAAATAACGCATTCGAGTAATTATATTTTGTAATCCAGTTATATGTGATATGCATACAATGCATTTATGAATGAACAATGCTGCGAAGGAATATCACTCATTGGCTAGAGTCAAAGAGCCTAAGAAGGCAGCGAAATGTTATTCGAACCAGTGTTCCACTGATTATGCATATTTTACTATTCCGAGATATTTTATATAACCTGCGCGGGACTATCCTCTGCGGCTCTATCCCAGGTTATGATAGAGCTCCTTCGTATCATCTTAGCATCTCAGTCTAATGTTACCTCACGTGTTCGGAAAAGAATGGTGCAATCGAGATTTAGGTCAAGATAATAGGTTTGTCGTGTTGACGAAGGAAATACCGGAGATTTTGTCTACAACCAGCTATATATTTTACCACACATGTTAAATAATAAATGATTGATTATGCATACAACGTGAACCTGCCCCATGTACAAAATACCTGCATTTTTATTAAGCATAATTCATAGTGTAAGGCCTGGACAAAGGTAAATCTCCTCGACCAAAAAATCACAGGTAACGAAGAACCTAGAACGAAGGATATAGAAGGCAAAATTAATAAATTGACTCGTACCTAGTTCTTAGAGGTATGCACCGGACCTGGTTGCGCAATACGCAGAGCGTCGGATCAAGGTACGGGGAGCCATGGGTTCGATCCCGTGCCGCGACATACCAAAGTTGTTCAAATGTAAGTGGCTCCCTTGCTAACGCTCAAGCAAATGTAAGGGTAGTTTCACGACGTGTTGGCCCGGTGTCAGTATAATGTGATTTGGTGTGGTATCATACCAGGTCTTCACGAAATTCTGTAAACAATTAAGGCAGCAATATACCTGTTTCAAGTGTACACCGTCTCCAGATAACTGAAATATTGTTGGTGGGACGATAAACCCAATAAACAAACAATATGCGCTCAGTGTGTTAGATTAATAGGACCACCCTCAGTGCTACATAGAAGATTCGGGATTGAACCTCTGTAAATAAAACATTCTACAAGCGTACAACCATAGCAATGACTGACTCTGGACCTCATTGATGGGAAGGTTTTCAGTGTCATGTCATCGTCCACTGACTCATGAATACGGAAACGACATTATTTTGAAATGCTTTCAGATATGTTAAAATAACCACGAACATTCGACTGTTGCACGGTTTTAACTAGAAATATATATTGATTCGATAAAAATATATGAACACCCTTGTATCTTGTAAATGCACACGTATAGTGTTTTATCTGTCGTCATTAACTTATAAATGTTAATGTTCATAGATACTTGTTGTCAATTTGGCAATAGAGATTTACTAACAACTTGCGTGCTTATATGTAGATTGACCCAACTGTATCTGTGACTACTAGCTGAAATGTCTCCCCAATGAGTTGTGTTATAATACACATTAACATGAAAAGTCGTTGATGCAAAGCATAAAAGGTGACGCAAAAAATGGAACAGGTAAACAAGTAAAAAGCAATATGGGAGCAATTAACAGAAACATATTTAAAAAAAAATATTTGAAAAAAAAATGTTTGAAGGTTTTGAATTTCAGTATACAATAAAAAATCTCGCAAAAAGTATGTATAACGTATAGGCCTATTCCTAAGACCATGATTTAAAACAAAATCAAACCAAAACCCAACACCATTAAACATGTTTTCCAATAGGTTATGAATGTAGAAAAAAGTTGAAAAATTGTTATAATTAACAATCAAACTAAAGTGTACAAGCAGAAATAGCAAGAATGCAGCAGCCTCACGTTACATAAGTAATTTTTATCACCAGGTTTCGGCTACTCAGCTTTAACAAGTCAGGGAGTAGTAGGGCCGGAACTGATATATTTTGCTTAACTCCATAACTCGTTCAATGCAAGGCTCACAACTTACAAAGCATCCCTCGTTATTGTTTTATCTCTATGTGGGTAGTCATATTAGAAATCTTATAAATTAAATATCGACAAACTTTCCGAAGTGAGCCAGTGATATCGATCGGAGTCTAAATCCACATATTTGCAACCTTTTTAAAGACGTTATATTTTAATTAGGTATTTATACCTAATAATGAAAGCATTTTTAGTCTGTGTTTCCATGCAAGACTTACAGCCGTTCACTCAAGTCTAGTTACTTAAAACGAAGGATATGAGCCCACTTACTTCCGTCGTTATGGCGAGCAAAAAGTAACAAAATGCCACATTGAAATCACTGTGTGATATAATACTATTATAAGCATCTATTATCGTGATATTATAAGACATTGTCAACAATTTCAAATTGAAGAACACGTGTATCAATCTTGTCCGCAATTCGACAAAATCAGAACTCAGCATCTGGTCAGGTTAAATAACTGGCACAAAAAGCGTTGTTGTTTTAGCACTTTAATTGCTTTGTTCATTTATCAGGGATAATATCCTCGGTTCCTTGTGATTCAAACTTTACACTATCAAGATATACTGCATAATTAACGTTTGCACATGGCGTGTAAAGATGCATACATATGCGTAATAAAGTGCAAATTGTGCGAGGTTTATATCGCAGTACTCGTATATTATAACATGCACACTGTAGCTAGATAATTTGAACACAGGAAACGTGAAGGTTTCATAAAAGACGAAGTTCATCATCATGACAGGTACCCACATTTAATCAAATTTGCTAGTTTAATTTAATCCAGACTTTAACTTTAAACATATTTTACTTCAAAAGTTTCAAGAATAAAACAATAGCAAATGCTTGGAATGTTTATGTCCTAGTTTACTTTTAATTATCATTGAACCATAAGTTTAAAATATAATTTATTATTGGTTAATTGAGTGTCTATTTAGTATCGTTTTTGTTTTGTTTTTACCAAATTTAGTTGCTGTCCAATTATTTGTACATTGCTACTTCTTGAACTCTTGGTAACCAGAAGCAAAATTCTATGGACAATGACAAAATGTGCAAGAGAAAGAAGATCAGTTTGGGCTTCTTAAAGTTTACTAAAAACGTCAACAGTACAATGCATCATTATTTCTGGAAAATAAATTTAAGTTCGAGTTCTAGATAAGAAACATTGCCGATATGTCTATAACAGGATGACGAATTAGGTAATTTGTACTAATATTTTTACGATGGCTTGCTCATTCCTAAGTCCAGAACAACTAAAAACTATTTTATTTTCTTGTCGAAGACGATTTTGAGTTTTGAGAAAAATATATCTGACGCATTAACAATTATTTCAAAGCTACAAAAAATAATCGTTCACGTGCGCCGAGCCACGTTGGCAGACAAGGAGGCAGTGCTACGTATCAATGACAACATGTACGATGGGCGTGTCTATCTACCGTGCTACTATGACAACTTGATCACAAAGGACACGACGATAGCTTATGTCGTCTTGTGGGACGGAACAATTGTTAGTGCATTTTTTAAGAAAGGGAACACTTGTACTACTTACCGGAGATTTCTTTTGCTTTAAAGGTTAACACATTGAAAGAGAAAATGCAAAAAAAAGAGGAAATGTAGCAACCGAGCCAAAGTGTATAAAAGTAGTCGAAAACCGTTGAGTGCCTGCACTAGTTCTTTAAAAATTGAGGGCAAATAAACATTATCTTCGCCGGGCAAAAAGCTGAAAGCATGGACACTTCTGGAAATATTCTGCTTGTACGTTTTAAAACACCGGCATCTTCGTAGACGATAAGGCAACAAAACCTAAAAATGATGGCAGGTTGTGACAATGAGCTGCGAGGTCATTCAAACAGAACGTTAAGCATCTTGGGCGTCCATTGGAATCGATCCCCAAATAACTTCGAACTTCAAGGCCAAATAAAAACAACAATAAATCAGCACCTACATCACAAAATACACGGTTTGACCAACAAGCAAGAAGTCCGGTCATTCTAATATCAGTAAAAATCATCAAGGGACGTCCAACATTAGTCATCCTTTAACGAAACCGACGTATCTCAAGCTAAGAGACCAAGGACCTTACCTTAAATGCTCTGCAGTAAGGAACCATTGCACATATACTCACATAAAAATCGAAATAAATAATATCAAAACATTATGGTACATATATCACCTTATAAGCAGTGTGAAGTTCCTGCCGGAACATTTTGACTGGAATTCTCTTAAAACTTGAATTCGAACGATGCACAAGAGTGTCAACAACATGGTCACTATTGTGGCAGATACGTACTTGACTCCTGCCTACAGGTCCACAAAATCTAAAACGATCATGAAGTTAAGACAGGTCTCTACAGCTACATCTTACTAAAGGTCCTCCTTCATTTCCTACGGGTCATCACAGTGCTACAAGCTAGAATCCAGTCGTTGAACGCCGAGACATAGTTTCCTTCTGGAGATGTCCTCTATTTCGATTTCAAGCATATTGTTGTTGCTGAGGGACTGGAAACGATGTGATCCGCATTCACATTTATTAAGATTATTGCGTACATATAGAGTTATTAACTCTAGTGTTTTGACTGACGTATAGAAATGACGTATATTACCGCATGCCTGTTCGGAGATATACTTGAAATGTGTCTTCGCTTTTGATTAGTCAAACCTACAATACAATTATATAGAAAGACTACATGCGCATGGCTAGCAATGGACGTTATCAGAATATCCCATCACTAATTATGGCTCAATATAATTTTTTGTTTGTTGTTTTTAAGGTAAAGGGATAAAAATATCAGTCTCCAAAATGCTAATGTAACCAGATGTGATTAGGTATATTTAACGTTTTGATTTAACTATATGTAGCTCTCAATTATGTTTAAGGTTGTGCCTGCCGTGGCCAACATTACGAGACAGGTTTAAGTTATATACCAGTATAAAGCTGACGTACACATTTAGTTGTCTTTCCTACTTCTTAAACTTTTTGCTTATTGAAAAAGATATACTTTAACCTGACCTGAAATCTCCCGTAGCATATAAGTCATTGAAAGTGTAGCTTTGTGACTAATCTTCGTGTCGTTTCGAGTTCCGTTATGGAAACTAATGTGCACGTTATTCGCATAAATATATTGTCTGGTTTTTGCAGACACAAAATGTTCTGTAATAATAGCTGTTTATGCCATTGCTATGTTGTTACAACATTTCATAATCACGTTTATTTCAGGTGGCTTTCACTGTGTTTAGCTTTGTGGATAATGGACATCGAGCCAATGGAAGGGCAGCAAGGACCCATGTGCAACACAGGAAATGTGGCAACTTCCCAGTCGTGACAGAACAATTTTTGTCTGACTTCCCCGAACAATGGTCTACAATCACAATATGCATAGCGAATACCAGTCCCATAGTGCGTCCAGGCAGGAAAAGCCTCATCACCAGGGTAAAGCGTTAACACTCCTTCATTGGACTGGTATGTCTAGAGGAGTATATTAAACCTGTTACATGGGTTTTCATATTGAAGTATTTACCTTAGTTTACTAGTTTATTATAAAAGTAAATATAGAAAATATAAAAACTAATCTTAAAACTGTATTCCATGTACAGGGGAATGTCATTCTTAAACTTTTGACCAGACAACTGTGCTTAACTTTACGTACAGCATCTAGACATGATCTATGTTGGTTATTAAATATTGTAACGCCCCGCCAAAAACCCGTTACAGAGACAATGACATGATCTTGATCTGAGTTCTTATTCAATAATTTTTAACACTTAAATTCAAATACTCAGAAATGTCAACACTAGTTCATTTCAAAGAAATACATCCTTATATACTATTTAAAATATGCATGTCAATTTATTTACTAATGGAATAACCGTCTTCTCAATGCAGCTGTTTGATCTGTTTGAACCCTGCGCTATATCAGATCTGTCTCACCACAAACCCGCGCCAACAATTGACCCGGTAATTGATGACATATAGGTGACCTATATCACAAATCCCACGTTCAGTCGATACCTCTGCCAAAACAAGGGGATGGTTAAAGATATGGTTTTCTTCAACAACAAACCCGTGCCAACCCTGGACCCTGTAACTGATGACACATGGCTGACCTATATAACAGACCCCGTGTTCAGTCGCTACCTCTTCCAAAACAAGGGGATTGTTATTGACAGTGTTTTCTTCAGCTTGATGGTGTCAAACATCCCGCTTATACGGAAAACGGGTGGTCGGCAACTGATGCTAAGCGATTGTCGGCGTGGTTTGGACGGGACCATACAAGGTCTTCTGTCTGTGTCTTCGTGGTTCAAAGACCGCACATCCTGCTGTAACCTAGATTTGTTTGGCTTCGACCAGACACCATATTGCAGCACATCTTATATATGGCACGGCTTTGTACCCAGATAAACCAGCCTTAAAGTAAGTATGAACTTTGAAAACGCTTTGGATGTTCCAATGTGTAATAAAATACTAATAGAAATGGGGTTGAAGATAAAAATTTGTACAGATGAACAGGGGCTGGATGTACTACGATGTATATTGTAGAAGGCTTTTATGCACATGATCGGCCCACAGGGTCAAAGCTTTGACACCAACGTTTGGTAATTTCGCTTTTTTTGTTGTAACTCAATGTAAGAAAGCATATATGTATAGAATGCGTTGATGGTTATTTTAAAAAACAACAACATGCATTTTGCTTGGTGCATTTCATAATTGTTCTTATCTAATTTCAAGGAATACACACAATGCTGTCTAAATAATATCAGCTAATACTAATGTAAAGTCATTAAGATATGGAACAGCACAGAATTGCTTAACCAAGTTAGCTGACAAACGGCTATTAAAACCTGGTAGTCATTTACTTAGGTTTTTTACACAGCACAATAACTTTTGTGTCCTGTCCATGTGTATATGAGAGATCAGTTATAACTTTATTATGCCCGTATTCTGAGCATATATTAGCTTATGATGATGACCTGTTTCCTCGTTTTTGTACATATATCTTCATGAACTTATCAGCATGTGCCTTATTATTTTCATTGGAATTGTTGGGTATTGGGAAAAATAACAATAATTGATGCGTCTTTAGTTTGTAATAAAATGATGCTACCTATAAAGTTTTTTTTCTATTATATCAGTTCCTTATACATTTATTCCTATGTATATGTATATTATACAAATAAAGACTTGTGTTTCAGTCAATATACATTTGTACGGACCTGGTTAATGCGATATTGACTTCGGACTGCGTCCTTTGTCAATATCACATTACCCAGGTCCTTAATATATATATTGACCTTAACCTAAGTCTTAATTTGTAAAACATATAGGAAATAATTTATACCCGATGAAGTACAAACACATACATCTTTTTAGGATTTTCATGTAATGTGTATGTGTGTTTGTACTAATCATTACAGAAAACCACCGCGGTATCTCCCCATGTTTTAGTAAATTGTTTGCAAAACACACATAAGCAACGTAAACCCGCGATGCAATGACACTTTGTCGTGTAGGATCATTGTGTTCCTTGTAAATGTAAAAGATGCAGATACAACAGTATAAATCCACGCAGACTAAGCAACAGTTTCTGGGTTTTATATCAATATTAATTCAACATTTGCAGATGGCAGAAAGAGGGACGACTTGCAACTTTGTTTACGTGGAAGTCGCGATTAAAACAAACACATTTGACAATAAATCAGACATAAACTTTTTTATGAACTATAGCAAATAATAAACAAAGATAGACCTGAATTTGTAATAGATCACCATTTAAAAAATCAACATTGACGTGTTATGTTCTTATTAACAAGGTCGGTAAAAGGAAACATTCATGGATAGGCACTACAATGTTGATTGAAGATAGCCTGCATTCCAATCTACAAAAACGTAGAAAAATCGGTGCGACGGTCTACACTCTTTGGACACGAAATGTGGTCCCATAAATATGAGTACAATTGTCATTATACACGTATTTGATTATCAGTTGCGTTATAATATAATAAAAATCTATGTTTAAGAAGAAATGTGGAATGTAAAATTGATGTACATTTAAGTCACGAACCATCGTGCAATAGCATTATGCCTAAACCAATGCCATTTTATAGGGGTCACTATTTCGTTTTCCTTCAATGGCAACTTAATTTCCTTTTAAAAAAAGTCATTATCGAAAAAAATAATTATATTATAAAAAGTATGAGAAATCGTTATGTGCTATTCAGTTGTCAGATCAGTTTACTCTATAAAACTAATATAGGGCATCGATGTTGCTTACTAGCTGGATACAATAAACAAAGCATCAAAATGCTACCAAATAAACAGCATTTATAGTAGTTGATAACACACGTATACACTTGATACGATACCAAATAGCTAATTTAATACAGATGTCCTTTAAAATTTGTAATATACTTTTATGTCTGTTTTATAAGAGATTTAAAAGCGGAACTATTGTCTCAACTATTATCTTTCCTCACTTTAATAAGGATAGTTATATAATTTGTAAAAACGTTCATTGATAACTTTACTACAGGTAAGAAATCAGTTGTTACGACAATCAGATCGGTGCTTGTCGCTGATAACACACCGGTCTATTTCTTTATTTTATAAATCCCAAACCGAATAACACGTATTAACAGGCTACTGCTGTTGTTAGGTTTTGTTGCATAGTCGGTATACAGACACTATTATAATTTTTTCCTGTATTTGCCTGGAATCTTCTTTGCATAGAACAGTGAAATTGGATTGATTGATTGGAGATATATATGGTTGAAAGCGAATGCTTGAACTGAGCTGCCTATGTCAATATCAATACATTTATATCTTAATAAATATAATTAGAACTTGTTCGAAATGTTATCAAAGTTGATTTCGATTATTGTCTCAATACTTCTTGGCAATTTCCTGGCACAGTTTTGTTTATCAGGGCAGCAAATTAAATGGCGATGTTGTTTGGATGTGTCCGTCGTTCTTTAAGATATGTGCATAGCTACTATCCAAAGTACTAATTTTTTTCATTTCCGTTAGTTGTTCGTTTTTAAAATAAATACATGTATAAAGTACATAACAGTCAACCTCCCAAAAATGTTGACATGAAAATCGTTATAGGTTTTTGAGCCAGGTTCGTTTACAGTAAAACTGTATCTAAAAGATCTCATATGGTTTTGACTATTGAACGTTTACTTATTCAACGGAATATAAATTATTTGACAACTACTTTTAAAGGGTAAATATTTTAATTTATGGCAGACTCTTTGTAATTTATATCTTGAAGTTTCGATAAAACTATCTTTCTTTTCTTAATATCCACTGCTGTACTGTAGAAACATTTCCTATGTTGTAAATATAAAAGCCGTAGACAAGACTTAATCAAATTCTGTAAAAAAAACCAAAAGGGTATCCCATTTACCTTTTTAATCAAGCTATTAAATTTCTATTCAACCTCATAAATGTTGTATAGAATTGATAAAACAAGTGGCATTTTACATTTTACTTTAGGTATTAAAGAGACAATTCACTAAGCAGTTTCAAAGGTTAAGTATAACATTTTTCAATACCTATCTTTAGGACTACTATGTACACAGGGCGGTGCAGACTGATGTTAATTTTACGTCTTCTTATTCTGTTTTTGTTCATTGACTTTCCTTCACATTAATCATATATAAATTTAATGTGGTGCGCGTCAGGTTGTTACGGAAAACTGCTAAAGATATACAACTTACCATTTACCCATGCTTCAATACAAAACATTCAATACACACGGCACTAATGGCGATGTTACATTTTGTGGATAACGACTTGCGGTAGCAGAACCGCTATCAAAAGATCAAAGGAACAGTTACCTGCCTACCTGACGATGGCGAGCATTATTTTCTTAAATTTAGTCTAACTAACTTGCATTAGTGTATAAGATAAGTGTGCTTCGAATGCACAGACAGACGACAGAGCTAGTGATTGTAGTGTCTAGTTTTACTCTTGTTTATTTTTAATATGTTAGTATTGATATATCCGATTGAAGTTATACATTGCATTTTAGAAATAATGTAAGAAGTAACATTTCCGAACCAAATTTTGAATTGTGGTTTAAGACGATTATATATTCGTGGTTTGCAAGTGCTTTATTTTGTAATTTTAGGATTATGAAAGTTTATTCAAAGTCATGATTTATCTATTCCCCAGGGCCCAACATCACTGTGCATAATTATTTATTTTCTATACAATGCAAGCTCGAACTTTCAAGATATGATTTTGTTTAAATTTAAAAATCCATATTATTATAATTATTATTATTATTATTATTATTATAATTATTATTATCATTATTATTATTATTATTATTATTATTATTATTATTATTATTATTATTATTATTATTATAATTATTATTATTATTATTATACTTCTATTATTGTTATTATAATTTCTATTATTATTATTATTTCTATACTTATTATTATTATTATTATTATTATTATAATTAATAATATTATTATCATTATTGTTTTTATTATTATTATTATCTCAAAAAGGAAAATAACAGTAGCATTTCTTATGATTAGAAATCAGTGTTTTATTTCAGACGTCTAAAACTTTCAGGGTTGATGTTCAATTGTAATGCCATCACTCACTTCTGCTCTAAGGTAGGCTATGAATATTTGTCTTTGATGTCATAAGCACCTTGCTAAATATCAGGCAAACGTTTATCCTCCAAAATATAAGAAGCATAATCTACTTTGACACACTAAACCGCTCCAGTAAAACGAAACACTGAATATCTTTCATTTAGAGTTGGTGGTATTCTATGTTTAGAAGATAGACGTTTGCTACATGTTTTCTGATAAATACGTTTTAGACTATGACATCTGATGTGATAATCTTGAATGGAGTTTTCGTGTTGATATAGAAGCTTGGATCCAATACTATAAGAAGTACTTCAAAATAGCTAATTGAAAAGCCAAAAGAGAAAGCCGGTTTAACGTTATATAAACACTTTACATCAACCAGGATCCTTAATAAAAATGGTAGCCCGAGGCAAACGTTTGGTTAATCGTCTACTTTGACGCCAATGCCATGATCAGCCTTCTTAACAGATTCCCTCGCCGATAATTGAGCACATCTGTAGACTCCGTATAAGCAGCTGAGACATAACGCAAGGAAGGTATCATCATGACACTAATAAGGCATCGCAGGTATCCTTGAATACACTGGGCGGAGCGGAACAATCCGAGGACGATGTCTGGCCTATCAACAGAGAGGTAATCCGAGCAAGGTTTGAACAACAAACCATGTTATATGTCGTGCGTTTTTCAATTTATTTACACCTGACCCAACTGGTAAATGTTTTGAAGTGCTGCTTTTTGAATAAAGCTTCTAAAATGTACACGCTAAATTATTTCAGGGTTTCCACATACATGTTATGCTATGTTTAATCACTCTGTCTAAAGGTTTTGTCATGTACTGATATTTCTATACAAAACCTGTCCCCAGAAAAAGATTAACTACATTACAAATTTATACAAGGTTTATGTTGTCACATAATTCATCCTATAAGTATTGTTACGCGTATTTCCTTTGATGGACATTGGACCTTTCATCTTCACATGAACAAGACGCTCCAACCATTTACTCTTCTCTGGTTATTTTTTTTTTGATTCAATAATGAATAACAATGAATTTTTTGTTTAGTTCTTCTAATCGAAATAATACTCCTCTCTTCTATACACCGTGTGGACAATTTTTTCAATGACGTCACTACTTACGTCCTAACTTATCAAAAAAAAAAACGCCAAGTTATTTATTTATTTATTTACATAGATCGGTTTTCTTTTAATAACTTGCATTTGAGAAAACCATCAGGAAGTGTGCGTTTAAAGCTCTGTAAAACCGGTTTACGCACCCAAGTCGGTCCATATTGCCGACTGACCGTTCAAGGGCGGTAAATGTCGGGTTTGCTGTTTTTGTTTAACGACTCTTCCCAGATTTGTTCTTACTTTTACATTTGGCTTACATGCGAATACCTTTGTCCTGTGCCTGTTCAAGTTTTGGTATATGTTGTAATGCTCATATGACTTTGTTATATATTCTTATTGCATCAATGGAACAGCGACAGATATTACAGCGGTTCCAAAGAAAAAACTTTAATTAACTTTATATAATCATGCAAGCTGTTAATATAAACATAAAAATAATTAATCGAGTGCACAAATTCTGCTACATGCACAACGCACAAAGACAAATTTAGGATACGCTGAAGAGCAAGAATATATTTATTGCTTTATAAAATTTATCTTGAGGATACGCAAGTAGAACTATACAATGCATGAACTATGTTTAGTTAATGTTTGTGTGGAAAACTTTTAAATTTTTTTTTCTGGCGCTAAATTGGCTATGCACTATGAGATAAGAAATGGGTACCATCTTTCAGGTTAATAAGAAAAAAACTCATAAATATAATTACATCATGGGTTTTTGCCTAGTACATCAAGAACATATAACCTTATATCTTTTTCTTCTGTGTAAACATTATCTTGTTAGTCTAATGTGCTAAACAGATTATACCACCATCGCGCAAAATGCTCATCAGTGTTATGTGCAAACTATTTGTGATTTCCGCACAATCAAAGTGCAGCACGCCTCTAACATTTTACTGAGGCTGTACTTTTTATGACGACCAAGCTTTGTATCAGAGCTAAGAGAGTATCACTGTAGGATCTAAGGGTAACAACTTGCATTCTATGGCAAGCAAGCAAAGACTAGAAGATAAATCATTTATGTGTAATATCTGAAATCATAAAGTCGTACTTTTGCATTAATGCCAACAGATTCAAAGTAGCATTATTCTTTTTCCTTGTGTATAAACAATTTCAATAATACATCACAAAAAGTTTAGTTTTAGAGGCTTGCCTCCATCCCGTGATGTTGTTTTGACAACGCGATTTATTAATTACATGTTTATATTACCAACTATGATAAAATAACGTAAATAGCATACGGATGTATTTTAAAACAGACGACTAACTAAATACCCTTGCACTGGAATAATGTGTCTCATAATTTTCTCGAACTACTTTCTCACACGTTTACAAAAGAAGATATACATTCATATACCAAGCCAATATTGGATGTTAATTAAGTTATTCGTCAACAACTGGAAACGATATAGAAATCACCGGGAAAGATTGTTAATAATGAAAAAACAAGACATTTCTTTGAGTTAGGATTAGATGATCATTGAAAAAAATAGCTTAAAGCAAAGATCAAAAGACAACATATTACCTTGCCGGCAACATGTTTGCTAGTATATTGATAATATAAACTATTATCATTAAGATAATGCACGAAAAAGTACAACGCCATTTTCTGTAAGCACGATCGAGTCAATAGACGCTTACCTTTCTTTTGTATCTTTGCTATGTGCCATGTTGACGCCTATAGCAGCTGGCTGTGCTTAATTTATCCGAATTGAGCAGAAAAAGAATCAGGGAGATTTAGGCAGGCCTGGTTTTATTCACACGTCTCCGATAGTTATTTCGTTACATACTGCAGTCTATAGAAGTTTGATTAGCCCCATAAATCTACCCTAAAATAAAAATCTTTGTGGTTACTTAATGAGGCCATTTAACGCCTCAGCAACACTGACAGTTTTTTTAATTAACCCAACATATCGCATTGCTTTTGGACTTACTGATAAGATTTCTTCCGTCATCTACTGCAGCCCGTGAAAGTTGTATAATCCAATCTGGTATTTGGAAATAAATATTAATTTAAAATTTGACAACGACAAAAGGTAACTGATTAATGATTAGAAATCACAGCGGCTTATTTCAAACTGATTATCCCTATGACGACCGTAACACCACACACACACACACACACACACACACACACACACACACACACACACACACACACACACACACACACACACAAACCACACAACACACACAAACAAACAAACACAACCACACACACAAACAAAAACAAACACACACACACACACACATATACACACACACATACACACACACACATACACACACACATACACAACACACATACACACACACACACACATAAACACACACACACACACACATACACACACATACACACACATACACAAACATACACAACACACATACACACACACACTACACACACATACACACACATACACACATACACACACACACACACACACACACTCACACACACACACACACACCCACATACACACACATACACACACACAACACACAACAAAGGCAAACAAAAAAAACACACAATAAAAACACAAAACAAAAAAAAAAAACAACACCACAAAAACAGAGAATAGCTGACTCAGAAGAACGTAACGCATGTTATTTGTAATGCTCTTACCATTCCTCTTTGATAAGGTATTTGCATTTTTTTTAAATGTTATGAAGTTAATTGAAAACAATGCTAAGCATTTGTCGGACAATTAGGAATTAAATAAGCCATTTAGTTTTATGTCTTGCCTACCTACAGTTGATACCTTTGGATGTTTTGGATTAACTCAATATCTACATATTTATCTCATATTGAAGTGCCATTGTTATTTCGTTCTATATGTCACTTTATAGATTTTTCCAACGACTTTGACTAAAATGCCAGTTCGCTACCACAGAACTGGTACAACAATGCGCTTTCAAAGTTTTTTTTTGCGTAGCACAAAAATGGGGTCAGTAAATCTGACCTCTTACAAACTGATCAGAAACGTAGTGAATTCTTCATTGTTGAAATTCTGTCTTTTCATTTCTCCAGTCGTACGCTATGTAGGTCCGACAACTTGGGCAGTCTCGATTGCCTTTTGCGTGCAACTAATCAGTGTCACTCATTTACACAAAAGTCAGTTATTTTCAGGATCTCTTTATCTAAAATTGGTCCACAATATTTTTTAGTTTTGTTAGTTAAGATGAACATTTTTGCAGGGTTTGTTATTTTCAACCAGAATGGGATTGTTTCCTTCTTGGTAAAATAGTATTTTTTAAAAAAAAATTGTTTCACTTTTTTATCATGTGAACGAATTAAAGTTATTCGCCTTGCTTGGATTTCAAATTGCCCTTTTTTGAGGAATTGTTCAGTTGTGAAAGCTGTTATATCGTATACATAAATATTCATAGTGTAGATAGGTGTATGTAGCTACTGTAATATTGTAAAACTATTTTTCTTTCTTCAGTAATTTACCCCCAGTGCCAGCGCACATCATTATTTATAATGATGATTTTATTTAAAGCTTTGTTTAAAAGAAAATACATTCAGTTATAGTGTGCTCTGGAAACCAGATTTAAGTACTCCAGCCAATCTTTTAACTGAATGACAATAACTGATTTCTCTTCTTTTTCTGTAATGTCTTTCCCCACGGTTGTTTTTTGTAATTTTAACATTAAAGTGTGTGTTTGTGTTTGTTAAGTGATAGTTAAAATAATATATATGGTGGTAATTCTCATCGGACGTATACATGTTGTCTGGCTGAAAGTCTCTAAGGTCTGTTAAAATGAAACACTACGCATTTAAATTTAAAGTTGTGAAAATGTAAAAGACATGACAAGGAGAACAATCCAACATGTCGACTGATAAATACAAACGTTAGGAATTTTCGTGGAAAAGTGTTTAAGTGATTGGGGATTAGGGATTAGCCAGCATTTTTGCCGATACTGCGCAGCGACATTTCTATCATTATAGCACAGGGGCACTTATGAGGTGCCCAGGGACTGAACCCGGCCGGTCCATTATACTGACACCGACGAGTCAGGGAAAGTGTTTAAGGGAAAAATATATTACATAATAACTACTATTATTTAATTCTGAGATTTTGTGTGTTGTGACAAATATCATCCATGGTGGTACTAAACCAGCTTTTTTACATTGAGATAAGAAACGGATTTTAGATAATTAAGTAAACACGCAATATTATCACATCACTTGTCATTGAGAAGTACCATTTTACCTGGTAAACATCAGCCGTATTTCTAGACACACCCTCCAGCTTATTTGATTTACTAAACAGAGGAAACTTCCGGGCAATGGGCAAAATAATTATCATCAGTTTTTGTTGTTGTTTTCATCTATAGTTCCGTTCGATAACAGTAGATGTGCCTTTTTAGCTGTAAGAAATTGTTCTTTCGCTTTGTGTTTTTACACGCTGAATATGCGACCTGAAAAATCGCTAAAAGATGGAGCACAACAGGTGGGTCGTAAGACAAGAGTACGGAATTCACATTGTATCTTTGTTTGTACTCGAGAAGACAGCAGGAAGCAGACTTTTCAAGTTAACTTCGTCCTCTTTGATATGCCGAATAGAGTATATAGTTCAAGCAAGTATATAAGCACTTGTAAATGCATAAAATTATGTCATATAAAAGCTTATTTTTATGTGTGGCATTATCATCCGCGTGCAGCTCCAGTGGATCAGCCGTTAACAACAAAATGTGTTCAAAACATCTTCGGATACCTACGCGCTTTAGACAGGCTTAGGAAAGTTATACCAGATTTGAAGGAATGATTCTTTCACATCGTCCACGTTTAAAACAAAAGCATGTCTCGTGGTGCAATAACGAGAAAAATATTTGCGAATTATCCTGGCTGGGGCTAAAATTCAGTGGCAATTGAATTTTGACGCAATTAAAGAAGCTCTAACTTAAGATTATATATTGCAACAAAACTTCAATAAATATAAATATCGCAATTGTTTACTATTTCTATGTTAACAATAAACTCTAAAAACTTTCGAACAAATAAATTTACAGATTCTTCAATTTTGAAAACGTTTGTTCTGCATCTGAATGTGTAAAACTAATGTTAGACTTTCACCTCAATTTTAATACAACCTGTATAATATATAATCGATCAGACATTGGTGTGCATTTTTATGTAGTTGAAAAAAGTTATAAAAACTCAACTTCAAGATAGCTTTATCTGAAAACTAAATGTCATTTAAAATGAAATACAGTATCCACCTTTAGAAGTTATATTAAGTTACTAAAACTTGACGATTAGTTTTGTGTGAACAAATCACAAAGTAATTTGATTACCTATTGATACATATTGACAAAGGTAGACTGTTCCAGCTCAATGCAGAAACAACAACAAAACAAAACGAGAAAAACTAGGCATAAAACAGAGAAACCCTCAACAGTTACTGCTTTGAGGCCTTTAGTCGAAAGGGGATGAACTAGGGAGACTAAATTGCTTTACGGATCGCTAATCTTGCATTTCCTTATGGTATCCTAAACTGTAAACTGAAAAATTATACAAACACGGTCCTAGCAATGACGTTTAATGACAATTATTAGCTAAGTTTTGACTTCATAAAGTAAGAAGTACTGGCATCATTTGAACAATAATGGTCAACTCGAAAGTAATTGTGTTCTTTTTCTAAAAGCTGGTAAAGGCACAACTACACAATGTATTCATTATAAAATTAACGTCATTCCTACAAGAAAGATGCAAAGTTAATTATCGAATTACAATACATGATCAGTAGCCTTAATCAATA
This sequence comes from Sinonovacula constricta, assembly GCA_007844125.1. NCBI lineage: Eukaryota > Metazoa > Mollusca > Bivalvia > Cardiida > Solecurtidae > Sinonovacula > Sinonovacula constricta. Next base: position 35,603,144 of record CM017558.1, read on the forward strand.
CCAATGCACACAAAAGACCTTACAATACTTTTGTTTTCTTTGCTTGCATTGATAATGAACAATATTAAATTAGCATGCGTAAATAAATACAAGGTCAACTTAAGTCTGCTTGATAAGTAGTTGAATATTCTTCTGTTTTCTGCATTTTGACTTTCTTGCCGGAGATCACCTGTAATTAACTGTTCGACATTACTGCGATGACAAAGGATGCTTTGAGCAATTATTTTGTGATTTAAAATTAAAACAAACAAAACAAAAAAATAACAAAAACAACAATGACAAAACAAGAACAACGTAATTAAGAAATTACATATTCTCTTAAAATAACTTTTACTTTTGCCTTGGTAGCTTGTGCACCATGAAAGGTCCCTAAAAGAAGTATTATTTTAATAAGGAAATTATTGGCGGCTTAAGCGTGTTATTTGCATATTCGTATTATAGATAGTAGAGTTTAACGTAAACATAGTGGGATACTGTCAATATTTCTATCTTTGTTTTTGTTACAGTCTTACCCTCTCATATACAGACAACCAAAGCAAGTGGCCTTTTCAGAAAGAAATATTGGTCAAATTTCTATATTTGATTTAATCATAAGTTTTATTTCCAGATTGTCGAGCCCATAACGTGCATACATGAAAACATCTAAGGCTTAGTTTCAGATTTCAATTAGTTACACAATATTTCGTGCTAGACTGGCACGGGATTTTATTATCAGCAGGGTCAATCAATTATTTTAACAAAAATCTGTGTCATTAGCCATATACCATAAATTAGAATGAATGGTGTAGGCGTTCATGTGTGGAATATTTAATGACGTAATTAAAGAATTAGAAGCACTTACAGTTAGTATATTAACCCGGCACTCCCCTTGCATTCCTTTCGACTATACGGACAAGTTGTTTCCATTAGGCCGCCTTTTTTTAAAAAAGCAAACAACAAACACCGTTGCTTTACAATTGTTTAAAACTTTTCGTTTATTGTATGTGTATATGTCAGCATCAGACTGATCGACAACTAGACACACATTCATAATAGGTGTCTTCGCAACGGCATTTTACTTCTGCAATATGTAAAAAATGTTTATATATGTTCAAATAGATAAACCGCTGGATCTTAAGTACCTCAACATAGTTGATGTTCTTTTCTTCTAAGCTAACATGTAATACAACCTGAATATTGGTGTTGTTGATATATGTGTAATTTGTGATTCTAGTAAAACACTTGACATTTCCATAAAAACATCTTTGTATGTAATATCTGTACCATTGAATGCCGTTAACTATACTGTTCAAGTCATGCATAGTGGTTCAAATAGATACAGCAGCTGCACCCCTAATCTCTTGATATATTTGATGTACAGATTATGGGTTTCTTTCAAGTAAGCGTACACAGTGTTCGTTCGAAGTTTTTGTCTTTCGTGAGCTTTATTGCATATTTCCATTGACACTTGTCTACTTAGGATTTGGTTACTTGCGTCGATTTGTTTCTGTTATCTACGTGTTTTGGATGTTGTTTTGTATACTTTAAGTTTTACATTTGTAAAACAAACTACAAAACCGTATATATTTCCTAATGAGACTAGCAGTTGTTACTTATAATATGAATTATCTCTACCTTCTCTAAGGGCAAAGCAGGGTAACTTTTTAACTGGGAATTGGATTACATGTGATTACAAACAAAAAGAGCATTACAAGATTCTCATCTAACATTAAATAAATTCTGACTATAATCTTTGAAATAATTGTTTTAATTGAATATACTATATTGTCAATAGAGACCACCTGATAAAGGGCGAGCTATGTATGAATGCTGATTAATGTTTAAAGAGTAAACACTGTTATTATATTCACTGTTCGAAAGCAAACAGTACTGTTTTTTGTGGGTGTGGGTGTACATGGCATATATTTACAACATGGCTGATGTTTCAAATAAGGAAATATGACAAAGTCCTATAATCATTGCAACCACTACCAAAATTTAATGATGCACATGACACAGGTGTACTATTACAAGCCAAATGTAGAAGTAAAAACAAATCTGTGACGAGTCATAAAACAAACAGAGCAAACCCAACAGTTAGCGCATTGGAAAGGTCAGTCAGCAAATGGAACCAATTGGGGTACTTAAACCGATTTTCTGGAGCTCTACCATCGCACTTCCTAAGGGGTCTCTCAAATGCAAGCAATGAAAAGAAAACCAATCTATTTGAATAGACAATGTCCAAGGGCTGGTCTTTTTAAATAAGTTATAACGTCGATAGTGACGTTATTGAAAAAAAATGTCCACATGGTACCTAGAAGAGAGGGAAGAATAATTTTTAATCGAAGAACATATTTTGGTAGTACATTAAATTAAAATTTCAAGGAAAAATTGAACAGAGAGGAAGTGTACATTTGTAACTGGTTGTAGCCTACTGTTCGTGTGTCAATGGAATTGAGAAACTAAAGTCCATTAAATGAAAATACACGTCAAAATCCCCAAAAAGATGAATTTAATGACAACATAGATTACGTGTACGGGGAGATATTTTACGACCGCACACTTCACATGTAACATTGTTGTAACCATGAATAAGGAAATAGGGTAAGTCCTATCAGCATTACCACATATAAAAAGCGTTAACTGGAAATTTATCATACCAAATCATACCAGTAGATTTATTAGTTCACAAAATACGTGTCGAATTGATTAATTTATACTTTTAAATTCTTTTGAAATAGAAATCACAAAACAAAACTTAAAAAAAAACTGTATTCATTATCATTTAATTGGAAATTTCGATCCTATTAAAATCCATACCGACAGATAATAATTTTGCGTTCCATTTCAAAGCATTTTTTATGTTTAAGTAATTTTGCAGCCACCTTGGTCCTTTTCAGACTTACAGATAAACTAATTTCTAAACAGGATAAATCCGTTGGTACAGTCTTTGGTGAAGTTCTTATTTTTAAACTTTGTTTCAATAAAGCTTATTTCGTGACATAACGGATTCATTTGGTGGAAGGCTGGTAAAAAGATGGGACAACTGGAAGTCCTTAAAATGCCTTATTTATTTTGTGAAAAGTATCACATTTATCTCATTGATAATTTCTGATAATTCTAAGCCAGGAATTTCCTAGCATAATAATGATTATACGGATAGATTTTCCTTACGAAAATACAAGATAATACTAGTTTCATTTTGTTTTGTCTTGTTTATATAAGTAGTATGTATATTGAAGTCATTAAACTATTTCATGTAGTGAATGAAAATTGTTTTCTTAGGAATGCATTAAAGTGTATCACTTTTATTTAAAGGAAGCGTTCTTCCTTTGAAGACAGATTTGTTATAGTCACGACCGACGTCCAAAGCTTTATACCATGTTGCGTTAAACAATTAAATTAACGGAAGTCCGATAATTGGTTGGCAAACAGTGTCTATAGAGGAACATTTCTTTATTTATTGATGTAATATACCTTAACTTTTAAGTTTTGTTGCCTAATAGAAATATAATTATCTTAGCCTGTTGATGTATTTGCAAAGTACCTTCTAAGGAGATATAGGTCTTACATATAGATATAGCCAAAGGCATGTTTTTTGAATGGAGATTTTAATATAATTGTGAATTATAAACACACCCTAACATTTAAAAAAACAATAAATTAATGAGGATTATCTAAATTTAAAATAGAGCAAAAGCTTCTTAATAAATCCGTGATCACTGACTTTAAATACAATACAGTTTTAATAATATATAATTAGATATTACCTTAACCAAATATTCGAAAATGATTTTCCACCGACTATAGGAGGGTTGGTCTGTTACAAATTGGTCAAGTTGACTACTTGTTTCTTTTTTTTCAAAATGTCAAAAGCCATACACATGGTGGTCAGGATAATTCTTTCTCATCGCGATCATGCACACTTCTTCCAGTCAGGTAATCCCGATTTTATATTTAACTAACATGCGAGTATTGCAGACAACAAACCAGTGTGCCGTCAGGTTCTACTTTCGATAGTCTTATTTCGTTTTACGTTTATTTTTTTTTTCAATGATAATGAAAGATCATGCACACATCTTCCTGTCAGTTAATCCCGATTTTATATTTAACTAACATACGTGTATTGCAAAAAACAGCCTATTGTACAGACAGGTTATACTTTCGATAATATTATCTCATTTTTTACGTTGAATCGTTTAATTTTATTTCAGTTTTAACACAAGTAACATGATTACATAGCCAACGATTTCAAAGAGAACTAAAACAATCGCCATGTCAATGAAGAAATTATTGTGAGATGTTTGTTGAACTTTTTATAGATTTACATGATAAAGCTCTTTTGATTTTATGAAAGCGTGAATAGACAAAATAAAATGTCTCCAGCATCAGTTGAGCTTGTTTGAAGAAAAGATAGCCTGACTTTTATGTTTAAATAACTGTCTCACGTGTATGATCGTATTTTCTTCAGTAATCCTTCCTAATAGTTTTGTTAAATACAGTTTAATATTGTTTTAAATAAAGACTATTTGGTCTGCTAAGAACGTACACACAGTGTGATCTTAATTTATGTGTAATATGATTCATTGCATGCTACCAAAATGGCATGTTTGCAGTTTATTTCGTGCTTATCTTCTAAAATAATCATACCGCGTCTGCAATCATGCTAAGATACTGAAATCTAAAACCAGCCATTTTTATTTAATTATCATTAGTAATTAACACTATTTAACAATTTTATTGATAGTTTTTAACATGATTGGCAGTATTGAGTCATAGTACGAAATCAGGAAATGAATCATAAATAATTATTTCATTGGACTTACTTTTATACTTCTTTTTTCCAATTCATCACACAGCTATTGCGACTACCAAATAGTTTTATTAAAGTCAATAGCCAGACACCGTGAGTCTTAAGTGGCTTAATATGTGTATCTGCCAAAACCCTTATGTTATCAAGACCACAGTAAGTCATTAAACTGTTTTATATGTTATCTCCGAAGAATGAAGGTTTAGTTGTGTGATGTTATACCCATTACGTATATCAGTTTTCTACAAAACCTAAGACTGCGTCATCTACTTAAATGCAGCAATAAGTGCATGTGTCCCTTTCAGTATTTTCTTTAAGTTTGTTTAAGTCTGCGGTGTTGTAAAACTTTTTAACATATTATTAAATGGTAAATATTCAATAGAACATTAAGGTTGTAATAACAACAAAACTGCTGCCTCATGTTTTGTTTTTATATATTTTTGGGGATCTATCTATTCAGAAATTTCGGCGCACGCGAACTTTAAACCTAACTTTTTCTATTTCCTTAAAACATGTATCTTCATATGTATTTGCATTCGAGTCGTTCAAAGGTACAACATTTTTTTATTATTATCAACTGGATGGATTTTATGTTATATTTATATTGCCATATTCAAAGTTCTATACAAGTCTTAAGGTTTATGATCACGAATTAATGTTTATGGAATGGGGCTTAGGTTTAGTGCTTATGTATTTCACTTTCCAGACTTCTTATTCTTTAATTTTCTACTAAAAGTGGATTCCAATTTAGCAAGCACTTGAATGTGCTGTAAACGGAAGTCAATTTATAGCGAATAACCTCGTTAACGTTAATAGGAAGTAGCAATTAGTTCTGTTTTTTCCAAAGATGTACCTGTGGCGTCTATTTCGCACGTTTTTTTTTTGTATTTTCTTTTTGTATCATGCTTCTAGAGGAACACGTATTTAAACTTATTTTCCAAACAGAGCACAAAATTACTACTTAAGTTGTAATGCCTGTTTTACTACTGAACTATATCTTGAAAGCAAAAATTTTATAGCGATATTTTATATGTTTTACGATAAATCCCAAAAGCATAATAAAACTATAGAATACATTTATTCGAAAATATGAAATAAAAGTGCAATACAAATAAACAGTTTATCGAACCAATTAAAACGTTTCATGAAGTAGAAAGACATATTAATTCAATGTTTTAATGATGTCAATACAAACACTTGATACACACACATGATTTCGGTATTTACGTAATCAAACATGCGAATACATATAAGACATATTCGGTCTCGCTCGTTTACACTATAGAACTTTATTAGATGGAGCCATGTTTAATTTGAAATTCTTTCTTGGCAGATTGACGATCAAATTTAATTTAATGAATGCAATAAAAATTAGTATGTAGACATATTGTTGTCTAATGTCAACATCGTTTTGCTGTCAAAATATTTACTACACTTGTTCATTGCATGCGTTTAATTAGTACATGTATGATGGTAAATTTTAGCCCATTTTATTTGTATACATAGAAACAAAACGTCGTTTTCATTATCATACGATGTGTATCCATTTAAAATACCCTTTCCTATTATGTTTGATTTAGTTATTGTTCTTTGCAATGAACATATCCAGGCATTTTGTGTTATTATGTCTTTACCAAGTGTAATGACTTATTTGCTCTATCATAAGACAATTAATTATGGGACAACTGTATGGTATTTTAAAAAAAAACTCGACTTAAGTGAGATGTGTACATTAATACCAATACCTTAATTTCTCATTTCTTTATTATTTAATATTGCAAATGTCTAAAAAGGTTGATTTGTAGAGAAAAAAGCATTCCTTCTACGGCTGTAACACGCCTGGCTTTTTGACACACATTTTCCGGAATAAAATGGTTATATATTTATTATTTATTGTATATGTGTTAAAGCTATTGATTAAATGCAAATCTCATAATTATAAAATATGCTCTCATTTTAAACATAGATTTACAATTATATGAGGCGAATTGTTTTACTGGGGTTTGGTTAATTTGAAATTAATAGCGCAGAAGCACATTCATTATCTTTCACATGGACTTTCGGTGTTACTACTGACCTCTAAGGTTGCAAAATGCCAATTGGGTTTAAAAAGGTCAGGGACGGTATAGCCAGAATCGTTTAAAAGTACGTACACATTTTAATTGTTATTAACTCTTTATTAATTCCATTGCATATCCACACGATTATAGTTAAGTTTGAAGAAAAACAATTAAATACTTTTATATCTATCTTTTGCACACTTTATCATACTTAGCATCGATCCTCACTTTCTTACGTTTTATGTGTTGGTAATTTCAGTGCTACCCACCCACAAAGAGCTGCAGAATTTAGCAATGTTGATCAATCAACTAGAAAAGTGCATGGGAACCAGTTATACAGACTGATGTATCTCTTAATCTAATCAGAACATGTATGAGAAAGACCCAGGTCAGATGGTCAATGCTTTAGCCATTCATTTATTATTCGTAAACATTACAGATCCAAAGCAAGTTAGGAACATAAATTGGATTCCTAATTGGTACATTCTCCATAATGGCCCTAACAATGATGCTACAATATTATATCCTGTTCATAAAGACACACCATTACTGTTATTTGCTCCATTAATGTATATTATTGTATTTATTCACATCGGTTATTTCCTATTTCTTACGGCATTGATATATTTCTCCTAAGATATTTATTATTTTATATACTTTTCATTACTATTAACACGATCAATACTGGCTAATTTTCAGGGACACTTCTGGTCAATATTCATACATAACCATAATCTATTTTGATAACTTTACAGAAATATAAGTACGTCAAATAAATTAAATGTATTTATATAACAAAACATGTATGTAATCTCTGTTGTCATTTCATTCATGCTATAAGGATTGTAACGTGTATTACCATTGATAGACATTGGACTTTGGTTCTACAATTCCACCTTCACATTTCTTATCGAAATAATCTCTCTCTATGTCCCATCTCTCTCCTTTCTCTTTCTCTCTCCTGTCTCTCGCTCCTTTCTCTCTCTCTCTCTCTCTCTCTCTCTCTCTCTCTTTCTCTCTCTCTCTTGTAAACACTATATGGTCATTACTTTTAAATGACGTCACTACTTTCGTTATATCAAGAAAACGTCAGCGCTTGGATTTTTTTATTGAAATTGATCGGTTTTCTTTACATTGCTTGCATTTGAGAAATCCACCAGGAGGTGTGAGGTTAGAGCTCTGTAAAATCTGTTTAAGCACCTCAGTTGGTACATATTGCCGTTCCAAGGCGGTAACTGTCGGGTTTGCTCCTTTTGTTAAATGAAATAATCATCACAGATTTGTTCTTAATTTTACATTTGTCGTGCATGTAATTACCTTTGTCCTGTGCCTTTTTAATATTTTGGTATATGTTGCTATGCTCATATTGCAAAATTCCGCCATTCGCAACAACAATAAAGGTACATTAACGTATTCAAACTGTAAACAGCACACATTATTCGGTTGTTTTGTCTGTCAAGTCTTTTCTCTAGATAACGTTAAACATAATTAAGTAGGAATGCTAGCTTTAAGTACTACATCTTTGTAATCTTCAAAATAATTAATTTCAACGTAGACGGAATTACAAAAAATCCATTGTTTTTTTTTAAGTTTAATTTAACACAGGTTACGCATATCTATCGGAATAATAAACGAATCGATTAACAAAGGTAACAACAACCGGTCTTTCGCAACAGCTTAACATTATATATCCATGAACATACCATATGGCTGCATATGGCTGTTAATTCTTAATTATTGATCGTGATAATAATGGAATGGGATGGGAATTGCCGGCTTTTTTTGCCGATACTGTGCAACGACATTTCTATCATTAAAGCACAGGGGCACTTATGAGGTGACAAGGGACTGAACCCGGCCGTTCCATTATACTGACAACGACGAGTCATGCGTAATGCTGTCTCCTTAGCCCCGAGCGTTTTGAAGGAAGCCCTTACTACCAACTTTTTGGTCTTTGGTTTGACCTGGCCGGAGTTTGAACCCGCGACCTCCCGATCCGCAAGCAGACGCTCTACCCGTGATAATAATAACGTAGATCATGCACACATACTTACATTGTGTATTTGTTTTTCGCACGTGTGTGTAACGAACCTATATTCAGTTATAAATTAGTGGATTGCTAGGAACTCCACATAATAGCTTTCAACAAATGTATTTTTAAACCTTACAGACTACCCTACTTCTTAATATTAACAATAAGTATATGCAGTTTCATGTTTTTATTTCTATTCAATGTGTCATGCTTTTAAAAGTAAAATTAATCGCAATTAGTTTTGCACTTAAACCAAAAGAAGATTTCTTAGGTTATGTTGTTAAGTAATATTAATTAAGAGCTAGTTACATTTTCTTAAACAAGGAAACAAGATACCTGGACAAAGTTAGTAATAAATTATGTTTATCCCGTAAAGAAGGCGAATATACCATACTATTTGCTCGGTAATAACAGGGATTTTATCAAAATCGTTTTTGTAAAGTGTAACTGTTGTATGCTTCACAACCCGCATATATGGTAATAGGAATTTATACAATTGTAGTTTTTCCAGTGGTTTTATAGAAAGGGGATAGGATAGATTTGCCGGCATTTTTCGCCGACACTATGCAGCGACATCATAATAGCACAAGGGCACTTATGAGGAGCCCAGGGACAGAACCCAGCGGTCCATTATACTGACACCGACGAGTCAGGCGTAATGCTGTCATCTAAGTCCCCAGCGTTAGGATGGAATCCGTTACTACCAATTTTAAAGTCTTTGGTTTGACCCGGCCAGGGAAACATTTTAAGATCACTACACATGAGTGATTAGTACGTAAAACTTACCCGATTTAAGAAAACAATTAAGTCTACATTTCTTTAAACGCATTATCTGTACGTTAACTTCTCTACATATTGCCAAAGCATATACAGGCGCAAGGTTTCGGCGACCTTGATTTAAAAGAAGATTTATTTGCGGGTAACGAATATCAATTTTGCTGTTTTCAAGGTTTCCAACTGGCACCGCCATGTTTTCACTTCACCGTCGTAACCGTAAATCAAATACAAACTTTAAGATCTTGACAGTATGGCTTGTAATTAGCAAGTGCATCTGCAACGTGTAACTGGAAAGTTTGTAACGTGTTTTTTTTAGGGATGTGAATTTAATGATTTCATGTGCGGGTTTATCAAATAAGGCAAAAAGTGTGTCTTTAAAATCATTTTAATAACTAATTGAACTGTATTTCAGAAGAAGCAAAATAATTATGACGACAGACACGCAAATACATTCATCTTCACAATTAACATATTTTAAGTGCATTACAACACCTTTTTACGATCAAAATATGACTTAAATTGGTAAGTAGAAGTTAAAAAAGAAAACAAAACAAAAACGTAACACAGGACAGTGTGTTTAGAATAACTTTTAATAATGGATATAGGCTGTAAAGAACGCTGTCTTTGTTTAAATAATAATATAATAACACACACACACACACACACACACACACACACACACACACACACACAAACACACACACACACACACACACACACACACACACAAACACACACACACACACACACACACACACACACACACACACACAGAGGAAATGGGTGTATTTATTCCGACATGTTTATTGCATATGCAACAACATGGGGTATATTTTGTTTTCCGGGATACCGTTTCATTAATGTACCTCACTTGAAAAATATGTCATTATTCTAACATATGCACGAAGGTTACGAATATTTCTTATCTACGTAAACAGGATGTGTATGCTTTTAGATGTTCTCCTTAATATACAGTCCGAAATCTGGTTCGAATTATTCAATGCGGCTTATTTCAAAGCTTTGCATTTGTAACTACGAAAACTGTCCTCTCTACGCCATAAAATATACCATAACAATTGTAACTAACAATTATTTGAGGAGTTTTTACGCCCACACACATGGAGGCGTTTGCATAATGAATTTATTTACATTTCTTCCAGGCATGATTTCTGTACACAGAACTGGTCTCTAATGTAGTAACGTTTTTTCTTAAGTTGTTCACGTGCACTTCTATATACCTACCATATAGGTGAAGGCATCAGTAGATGCCTTATATGTTGTTAAGTTTCAATATATAGCTTGAATGTCTCAGTAAAAGTATTGTGTTTCATGTTTTCGGGAATGCAGTATTGATACTAGAATATGTCAAATATTTATGAAATTATTTGAGCATTTTCGGCTATGGGAACCGAGATAATAGTTTTGACAAATGAAACGTTAAATAAGTTCATACAAAGTGTGTAATACTCTGATCTTACTGGTAATAAATATGCTATTTTAGAAAATGATAACATGCAAGTTTCCCATTGTATTAATGCCGGCATTTTTTCATAAGTTTGTAATGAACGCTTGCATTGTAAATCTGAACTTGGGCATGTACTTTATAATAATAATAATAATAATAATAATAATAATAATAATAATAATAATAATAATAATAATAATAATAATAATAATTATTATTATTATTATTATTATAATTATTATTATCATCATCATCAGCAGCAGCAGCAGCATCAGAAGTAGTAGTAAATTTAGATTCACAATTAACTGTTGCAGCACAACGCAAAACTGTAAGAAATGGATTTCAAATTATTTACCGGTAAAGGCATTACCATACAACTTAAATAGAACATGCGTGTTCTTTAAAAACAACTTAAACAATCGCAACGAGAAAATAAGTTCCTGGAAGATTACATGCAACATTCAGTACATATTCATCTAATACTCATCTAATATTTCCGATTTTTGTATAAATGTCAATCTTTCTAAATTACAGCGTGTTATTAAAGATATCCGTTTACAGAAAATATCTAAGTATCTAAGTATCTAATTAGTATAAACTTCAGGACCTATTACGTCTTAAGGAAATAATGAAATATATCAGCAAATATTTTAATTATTGATATCGATTAGTAGAAAAAACTGTTTTTGGTTCAATTAATGTGTACATGTACGCCTTTTAACGAGTGTTGATCGTTCATATATATTACTTGTATATCAAAACAATTAAACTACTTTCGAAATTACTTCAGAACATGTCATGCACAATTATTTATGAAATACCCTTCCCTTTATAACTTATTCTTTAAAGTATGTATGCGTTTTGAGAAAGAAAACAAAATTGGTTGCTCAAATTCTGACTATTACGATGTTTGTTGATTCTGATTGTTTTCCTTTTGTTTTTATCTTGTGTTGGGTTTATCTCCTACTTACAGTATTTCAATAATTTTGGACGGTGTTCAATTGAAATACGAGTTATCCGTTGGATCCATGCCGGGGCCTCTGGTACCAAGGCCGGTATATTTTTCTTGTATTTTTGTCATTTTAGCTGTATTTATAATCAAATATACACACTGAGAACAACGATAAACAATGCACGCCTGTAAACGATGTTCACAAATTTAAAAGAAAGAGTGAGCACAAATCGTATGTCAGGAATGACATTTTGGCCTGTGGTTAAATAACAACAGTTAAAAGGTGTGTTTATTTTGACAAGCAAGTTTCTCTTTTTTTTCGACTAATGCAAATTAATGTATTATTCATGGCAAAAAAGAAAATGAAGACTGGATTTAAGTATTTACATGACACATATTTAAGGTAAGATAAAAAGCAACATTTGAATAGTGTCATTTAAATAAAGATTTACTGTCTCGATAATCAAAAACTTATTGTCTAAGGAATTGATCTCTTATTGATGGTATATTCTACGTTTTTCCAGCGTGCTAATACATGTTATGCAGCCATTGTTAATAAAGCAAAGCTGCCAGACGTAAACAGAAGGTACGACATTATAATTGAAAGCTATTATAAACTTTTAAGATAAACCATATTGCAAGTGTAAATATAAATAAATAAATAACAAAATAAATAAATAAATAAATATATATATATATATATATATATACATACTCGGGAATGTTTTCACGTTAGCACAAAGAACATAAAAATGGCGATCGTGTTCTTTTACGCGCACTGTTGCTACAATAAAATGGCGTCTGGTAAAAGAAATCCACATTTTGTCAATGTGTCTGTTTAGGTTTTGATAACATTAAGGGGAAAATATATCATCAAAAAAGGACAAAACGTGTTCTTGATTATCTTTTGAGGAATCAATTTGAGAACAGACTTTGATGAAAAGAGCGTTAAAATATCACATTATGTTGTATCAATATGACAAAAAAGACTTATGTTTCAGTTCACATTATCTAGGTCCTTAAAACTATAGATCGACCTTTACCTTAGTCTTTATTTGTATAATATACACACATGTGTAGCAATAAATGTATACCCATTTAAACACAAACACATGCATCTTTTTAGGGGTTCCATATAATGTTTATGTGTGTTTGTACTAATCATTATAAAAAAACAACGCGGCATCTGCCCCTCCCCTGTTTTAGGAACTTGTTTGCAAAACGCACATAAGCAACGTAAACCCGCAAAGCAATGACACAGCGAGTAACTAAATTGACGTTTCACGCGGACACAGAGAAACAAATGCATTAAAGTTGGTAGCCGACAGTTTGGGCTAACATTTTTTCTCAATTAAGCAAATAAGTGACTATTTCCGGAAAAAGATCTTGCAAAATGCTGCTCTTTGATGCCCAAGATCAGTACGAACGGTGAAATGTAAATAAACATTCCTCATCGCAAACAGGGTTTTCCTATCTAAGGAATAGCTATTTTTAACTACGAATACGACGTGTTCACTTATTTTTGATATAACATTATATCGTCATCTGGGTAATTTGCTCTGATGCTAAAGCTGATTAATTTAGCATAGATTACTATCGTTATTATTTATAGATTTGGAATGATTAAACTTTTATTGAGATATTTTAGCGATTTGAACTGTCTACCATTGTCAGTGTTTAAAACCGTCTTTACTTATACTTAAGTATGAATTTATGCAGGACCTATGCCCTAATTCCCCAAAGCAGTTGTAAAGTATTGTTACATGAATTTGATATAGGCAAACTGTCGGATACCACCTTTAAAGGTGCTAAAATGGAGAAACTCAATTATGACATGAACAATGTGTTGCTTCGTTTTATAAACCCATTTAAGCTCTTTTGGTATATCATCAGAAAATGCAAGAACTGTATACTGTGATAATTAAGTAAAAATCAATCGGTTAAATTTTGAAAACATATATGTGTTTGCGCGCGTGTGTGTGTTTTATGATCACCTATATATCTAGAATGTGATCATTTAACACACACACGCACGCACACACATATATGTTTTCAAAAAAGTTACCAATAAATATAGAATATATATATTAATGAGGTACTTAGACACTTGTCAGAATTAATAACGTTTAACAACAAACAACATTAAACTTTTCTTCATTAATTTGTCATTTAACATACACATATGTTATTCAAAGCACACTGAACCAAAATTCCCGTGAACCTTTTTCCTCTCTTAATGCATTTTATAGCTCCAGTTACATGTAAGATTGCGTAAGTCTGATTTTGTGATGCTATGAATCCCATAATATTCTCATCCATACCCTTTATTGCTGGTACTCATTGTAATAGTCTTGAGATTATTGTAATGACTTCCAGTTGTAGATGGTTTTGATAAGGAATAACTGAATTAGCAGGGGTTTCACACTCGTCTTATCTGGGATTTGAACCACACCAAGGTTCACATCGAATGTATAACTACATGTACAACATTGCTAGCTCTGCAGTCTACCTTTACGGGCATGAGAGTACGGGCATGAGAGTGAAACGCCACTTCTTTAACGTTTAATAAGTGGTTTTGGTGCAGTTAAAAAAATAAAATAATGACCTTTTTATAGCATAAAAAGCACACTCCTGTGCACATGACGATCAATCACGGTTTCGCATACAATAATGATGCACCAGAAAAAGTCAATTGTCAATTGTACACTTTTAAATAAGAAATATGTACGTGGACATATAGGTGTTTGCTATCAAATAAATACTCATCTTTTTTATTGCACAAATACAGTTATAATGTTTTGTTGTAGTGTAGAATTATTGTGTTCCTTGTAAATATAAATAATGCAGATACTCACAACTGTATCGTCTAACTGTATAAATCCTCGCAGACTTAGCAACAGCTTCGTAAAAGCCTTCGCCAGGGTAGTCCTCAACCGGCTGCAGGTATTTGCTGACCACGTGTATCCCGAGTCACAGTGTGGGTTCCGAATGTGTACCAAGCAGGCGTGCTGAGCACCCTTTTGTATGGCAGTGAGGCTTGGACCCTGTACATGCACCAAGAACAAAGACTGAACGCCTTCCACTTGCGCAACCTCAGACGACTTCTTGGCATCACCTGGCAGGATCGCATCTCCAACGCAGATATCTTGGCCAAGGCAGGCATGTTAAGCATGTTCGCCACCCTCTCTCAGAGGCGCCTACGCTGGCTAGGACACGTATGCAGGATGGACGATGGCTATCCTAGAGGATATGCTCTATGGCGAGCTCGCCACTGGAACATGGCTAATAGGACGACCAGCCCTGCGCTACAAGGATGTCTGCAAGAGGGATCTGAAGTCATGCAACATCAACCCAGCAGATCTGGAAAGAGCAACCTCCGATTGCTCTAGTTGGCGTGTTAATGTCAAAACCGGCATCCAGCAGGCTGAGGAGAAGAGAGAGATCCAGCGTGAGGAAAGGAAGAGCCGCAAACAGTAGAGAACCCAGCCTACTACTGCTGCCCCAATAGTAACCAACACGGACCACACTTGCAGCAAGTGCGACAGAAGCTGCAGCTCCCGCATTGGCTTATTCAGCCACAGTCGCCGCTGCTGCCCCACAACTAAATAAATACTCAGGCGCAGAATCCATGGTCCTTAGAGACAGAAGGTTGCCAACAGCAAATAACAAACAAAGATAGACCTGAATTTGTAACAGAACACAATCAGAAAGAAATCAACATTAACGTGTTCTGTTCCTATTAACAAGGTGGGTAATACGGTAACATTCATGGATAGACATTACAATGTTGAAGATAGCCTGCATTCTAATCTACAAAAATGTAGAAAAATCGGTGCGACGTTCTACACTCTTTGGACACGAAATGTGCTCCCATAAATATGAGTACAATTGTCAGTATACATTTATATGATTATCAATTGCGTTATAATATGATAAAAAACTATGTTAAGGAAGCAATGTGAAATGTAAAATTGACGTACATTTAAGTCACGAACCATTGTGCAATAGCACTATACATAAACCAATGCCATTTTATTGGGGTCATTATTTCGTTATCCTTAAAAAGTCATTATCGAATAAAATAATTATATTAACAAATATAGCTGGATACAATAAACAAAGCATCAAAATGCTACGAAATAAACAACATTTATAGTAGTTTTTTATAACACAGGTATACACTTGATACAATACCAAATAGCTATTTCAGTACAGATGTCCTTTAAAATTTGTAAAATACTTTTTTGTCTGTTTTATAAGAGATTTAAAAGCGGAACTATTGTCCCGATTATTATTTTTCCTCACTTTAATAAGGATAGTTATATAATTTGTAAAAACGTTCATTGATAACTTTACTACAGGTAAGAAATCAGTTGTTACGACAATCAGATCGGTGCTTGTCGCTGATAACACACCGGTCTATTTCTTTATTTTATAAATCCCAAACACGTATTAACAGGCTACTGCTGTTGTTAGGTTTTGTTGCATAGTCGGTATGCAGACACTATAATAATTTATATTTTTTGTATTTGCCTAGAATCTTCTTTGCATAGAACAGTGAAATTGGATTGATTGATTGGAGATAAATATGGTTGATAGCGAATGCTTGAACTGAGCTGCCTATGTCAATATCAAGACATTTATATCTTAATAAATATAATAAGAACTTACAGTTGATTTCGTTTATTGTCTCAACATTTCCTGGCGATGCAGCAGTCTTGTTTATCAGCGCATCTAATTAAATGGTGATGTTGTTTGGATGTGTCCGTCGTTCTTTAAGATATGTGCATAACTAGTGTCAAAAGTGCTGACTAATTTTCTGTTTAATGTTTACAAATATATAGTTGTTTTGAGTCCGGCTCGTTAACAGTAAAGCTTTATCTAAAAGATCTCATATTTTTTTGACTATTGAACGTTAACTTATCCATAAAATTATAGAATAATTGGAGAGCACCTTTAAGGGGTAAATATTCTAATTTATGGTAGACTCTTTCTAATTTATATCGTGAAGTTTCGATAAAACTATCTTTCTTTGTTTATAATATGCACAGCTGTATTGTAGAAACATTTCATATTTTGTAAATATAAAAGCCGTAGAGACGACTAAATCAACTTCTGTAAAAAACAAGGGTATCCCATTTACCTTATTTGATCAAGCTGTTAAACGTCTATTTAACCTTATTAATGTTGTATAGAAATGACAAACTATGTGGCATTTTACATTTTAACTTTAGATATTAAAGAGACAATTCACTGAGCAGTTTCATAGGTTAAGTATACCATTTCTAAACAAATGGTCGCATCTCTTTAAGACGCCCACGTAAACAGGGCGGTGCAAACTGATATGTATTAAACTACTCCAGATTGTGTTTTTGTTCATTGACTTTCCTTCATATTAATCATATATAAATTAAATGCGGTGCGCTTCAGGTTGTTACGAGAAAACTGCTAAAGATATACAACTTACCATTAACCATGCTTCAATACAAAACAGTCGATGCACACGGCACGAATGGCGATGTTGCATTTTGTGGATAACGACTTGCGATAGCAGAACCACTATCAAAAGATCAAAGGAACAGTTACCTGCCTACTTGACGATAGCAAGCATTCTTTTCTTAAATTTAGTATGCCTGAAAACTTGCATTAGTGTATAAGTATGCTTCGAATGCACAGACTGACGACAGAGTTATTGATTGTAGTGTCTAGTTTAGCTCTTGTTTATTTGGTAATATGTTAGTATTGATATATCCGATTGAAGTTATACACTGCATTTTCGACATAATAAGTAACATTTCCGAACCAAATTTTGAATTGTGGTTTGCAAGTGCTTTATTTTGTAGTTTTGAGATTATGAAAAGTTTATTCAAAGTCATGAATGCAATGCAAGCTCAATCTTTCAAGATATGATTTTGTTTTAATTTAAAAACCCATATTATTATTATTATTATTATTATTATTATTATTATTATTATTATTATTATTATTACAGTAGCATTTCTTATGATTAGAAATCTGTGTTTTATTTCAGACTTCTACACTTTCAGGGTTGATGTCCAATTGTAAAACCACCACTCACTTCTGCTCTAAGGTAGGCTATTAATATTTGTCTTTGATTTCATAAGCACCTTGCTTAATATCAGGCAAACGTTTATCCTCAAAAATATAAGAGGTACAATCCAATTTGACACACAAGACCGCTCCAGTAAAACGAAACACTGCATATCATTCATTTAGAGTTGGTGGTATTCTATGTTTAGACGATAGACGTTTGCACGTGTTTTTTGATAAAATATTTTAGATTATGACATCTGATGTGATAATCTTGAATGCAGTTTTCGTGTTCATATATAAGCTTGGATCCAATACTATTAGAAGTACTAATTGAGAAGCTAAAAGAGAAAGCCGGTTTATAGTTATATAAACACTTCACATGAACCAGGATCCTTAATAAAAATGGTAGCCAAAGGCAAACGGTTGGTTAATCGTCTACTTTGACGCAAATGTCATGATCCTTCTTAACAGATTCCCTCGCCGATAATTGAGCTCATCTTTAGACCCAGTATAAGCAGCTGAAACATAACGCAAGGAAGGTATCGTCATGACACTAATAAGGCATCGCAGGTATCCTTGAATACACTGGGCGGAGCGGAACAATTCGAGAACGATGTCTGGCCTATCAACAGAGAGGTAATCCGAGCAAGCTTTGAACAACAAACCATGTGATCTGCCGTGCGTTTTTCAATGTATTTATACTTGTGCCAACTGGTAAACTTTTGAAATGTAAATAAAATTTTGTAAATAAAGCTTCACATTCGCATTTACCTTGTTTGCCTTTGTCTACTGGTAGATAAAATTTAAATATCTGTTAGAGCTGATAGGACCTTTTCTTATTTACCTATTTTAAAATGTACACACTAAATTGTGTCAGGGTTTCCACATAATGCTATTTTTAATCACTCTGTCTGATGGTTTTGTCATGTACTGATATTTCTATACAAAACGTGTCTTCAGAAAAAGATTAACTACATTACAAATTTATACAAGGTTTATGTTGTCACATAAATCATCCCATAAGTATTGTTACGCGTATTTCCTTTGATGGACTTTGGACTCTTCATTTTCACATGAACAAGACGCTACAACCATTTACTCTTCTCTGGTTATTTTATCTTGATTCAAAAATGAATTACAATGAATTTTTTTTGTTTAGTTCTTCTAATCGAAATAATACTCCTCTCTTCTAAACACCATGTAGACAATTTTTTTCAATGACGTCACTACTTTCGTCATAACTTATCAAAGAAAACGCCATTTTATTTATTTATTTATTTAAATAGATCGGTTTTCATTAAGTTGCTTGCATTTGAGAAACCCATCAGGAAGTGCGCGGTTGAAGCTCTGTAAAACCGGTTTACGCACCCAAGTCGGTCCATATTGCCGACTGACCGTTCAAGGGCGGTAATTGTCAAGTTTGCTGT
This sequence comes from Sinonovacula constricta, assembly GCA_007844125.1. NCBI lineage: Eukaryota > Metazoa > Mollusca > Bivalvia > Cardiida > Solecurtidae > Sinonovacula > Sinonovacula constricta. The sequence continues at coordinate 35,622,700 of CM017558.1, forward strand.
TTTTGTTAAACGACTCATCCCAGATTTATTCATACTTTTACATTTGGCTTACATGTGAATACCTTTGTCCTGTGCCTATTCAAATTTTGGTATATGTTGTAATGCTCACATGACTTTGTAATATATTCTTATTGCATCAATGGAACAGCGACGGATATTACAGTGGTTTCAAAGAATAAACTTAAATTAACTTTAAATAATCATGCAAACTGTTAATATAAACATTAGAAAAATAAATCGAGTGTACAAATTCTGCTACATGCACAACGCACAAAGACAAATTTAGGATACGCTGACGAGCAAGAATATATTTATTGCTTTATAAAATTTATCTTGAGAATACGCAAGTAGAACTATACAATGCATGTACTACATGAATGTTAAATTAATGTTTGTGTGGAAAACTTTTAAATTTGTTTTCTGGCGCTAAACTGGCTATGCACTATGAGATAAGAAATGGGTACCATCTTTCAGGTTATTAAAAAAACACTCATGAATATAATTACATCAAGTGTTTTTGCCTAGTACATCAAGTACAAATAACCGTATATCTTTTTCTTCTGTGTAAACATTATCTTGTTAGTCTAATGTGCTAAACAGATTATACCACCATCGCGCAAAATGCTCATCAGTGTTATGTGCAAACTATTTGTGATTTCCGCACAATCAAAGTGCAGCACGCCTCTTACATTTTACTGAGGCTGTGCTTTTTATGATGAACAAGCTTTGTATCAGAGCTAAGAGAGTATCACTGTAAGATCTAAGGGTAACAACTTGCATTCTATGGCAAATAAGCAAAGGCTAGAAGATAAAGCATTTATGTGTGATATCTGAAATCATAAAGTCGTACTTTTGCATTAATGCCAGCAGATTCAAAGTAGCATTATTCGATTTCCTTGTTTATACACAATTTCCATAATGCATCACAAAAAAAGTTTAGTTTTAGAGGCTTGCCTCCATCCCGTGATGTTGTTTTGACAACGCGCATTCCTTGTTTAAAATGCAAATGATAGTCATAATTAGTTAAATTATTATAAAGTTGCCATAGCTTCACAGTTTCACAGCTTTTAATATCTGTGTTACTGTTTAGAACATAAAAGCAGATGCTATCTCGGTATACACATATTGAATTAGATATAAAATTATTATTTTGCAATTTTCGTTAACGTATACAGCGGTGTTTGACCAGTTGAACTATACAATATTATCTGTGCCATACCTTGCATTTTTTGTAAATTGATGCATTATAAAATATTCCTCAAATATACCATACACGATAAAATACGAATGTATGTGCTGACCCTTAAATAAACTAGTTAAGTAAATAATAAATAATAACAATAATAACAATAAAAAAACATCGTCGAAACCCATGGTAAATATTCCGTTATCACTACATAAATATACCGTTGGATACTTGGCCAGATAAACTTCTTCTCTTGAATATATTCATACAGTTTTTTATTTGCTCTGTGTCGAAAACAGCACGGAAATTCAGTCAATGAAATGATAACAATTTGTAAACAACAGGCGACGCACTTTAGTGCGGCCATCTTGACATTGACAAACAATGTGCACATTTTCATTGGACTACTTGTTGCTATACATTTTTTATGAAAACGGTCTTATTCGAGCATAATATTAATCGGCCACTATGAAGCAGAGCGTATGAGTAAACGTGGGTTCCGACAATGAATAAAAAGTGACAAAACGAATCTACGAAACGATATATCGAGTCATACAGTTGATCATTTCCATTGGTGGGGTGCGGCAATATAAATGCCACATAACATAATCTCACAGAATCTCGCGATATATATATCAGATAAAGTGACCTATAGCTTCATGAAGGAGGAGCATATTTAAAAAAATAACACTATGTGACTTCAGCTTAACAGCGAAAAAAAATGAAATTAGCTGGTAATAAACTAATACTAACAAAATGTGTAAAAATACTTTCTTTTAATCGTTTACAACAAATTCTACATATCGTGACAATGTTTTAATGTGATAGTATATGGAATTAATATCACACTAAAATGCTTAATATTATGTTTTTCTTGTTAATGCATAACGTTTCAACAGATGTATGCTTCTGTCGCTAGCCCCTTCGGACCTTAGATGCTAAATGTACAACCACAAAGATGAGATATTATGGAATGGTTATCAGAGCACATATACACTGCCGCATTATAAACATCTAAAGGGTGTTGTTGATTTATTAATTACATGTTTATATTATCAACTATGACAAAATAACGTAAATAGCATACGGATGTATTTTAAAACAGTCGACTAACTACATACCCTTGCATTGGAATAATGTGTCTCAAAATTTTCTCGAAGTACTTTCTCACACGTTTACAAAAGCAAGATATACATTCAGATACCAAGCCAATATTGGCCGTTAATTAAGTTATTCGTCAACAAATTGGAAACGATATAGAAATCACCGAGAAAGATTGTTAATAATGAAAAAACAAGACTCTTCTTTGAGTTAGGATTGGATGATCCGTGAAAAATAGCTTTAAGCAAAGATCAAAAGAAAACACATTACCTTGCCGGCAACATGTTTGCTAGTATATTGATAATATAAACTATTACCATTAAGATAATGCACGAAAAAGTACAACGCCATTTTCTGTAAGCACGATCGAGTCAATTGACGCTTACCTTGCTTTTGTAGTTTTGATATGTGCTATGTTGACGCCTATAGCAGCAGGCTTTGCTCAATTTATCCGATTTGAGCTGAAAACGAATCAGGAAACGTTGAACTCTGGATTGAAGCAATAGAAGCAATGAAATGGTCACCGAACTATCTTTTGTTTACCTTTTACTGTTATTTTCAAGAAAGATAGACTATAATTAGGTGAATTTGTGTGCGTTAGTGTTGTAATGAATGTATTAATACTTACAGTCTTCTTAGGTAGAAAAACATACAAGAACACTTTCTAAAACGAAAATTAAGTGAAAATAATATTTTAATCGATGTACTTTGAACAAGCAGATTTTTCTTGGATACATAGTTTTTAACAAAACGGAACTCCCAATGTTAGGTATAATAGCTTAAAGTAATGCTAATATCTACAACAAAGTTCCTATGGATCCTCTCTTAAGTGTTAACGTATTTTATTTTGTTGCATTATTTTGCTGGCCAAAATATACTTTTAAAAAGATTTAAGACAACCAGCTGATAATGTTGACTTCAACTCAGGTATGTGTCTGGTTTTTGAAGACTGTTTTCGAGGGAGATTTAGGCAGGCCTGGTTTTATTCACACGTCTATGGTAGTTCTATCGTTACATACTGCAGTCAATAGAAGTTTGATTAGCCCCATAAATTCACCCTAAAGTAAAAATGTTTGTAGTTACTTAATGAGGCCATTTAACGCCTCAGCAACACTGACAGTAAATCAATTAACGCAACATATCGCATTGCTGTTGGACTTACCGACAATATTTCTTCCCATAAAATTGTTAGATTTTCTTTTTACCTAGCATTAGTTTACTTTTAGTTAATACACATATAAATTTACATATTTGTTTCGGTGTTTTATATATTTTTTTATTATCTACGAACATAAGATTGAAATCGAATATAAAAGCATAAATTCGAATAAATGTAATAAAACAACAAAATTCCGATGATATTGTTTACGATGACCAGCGAACTTAACAATTAGTTTGTGGATGTTGATAATAGTGTTGGTGTTCTTGGTGTTGTTGATGTTACCTTTGCTTTTAACATTTCAAATAACATAATATACATTAGAAACACGAGGGTTTTATTTGAACTACAATTGCTATATTTAAATGCATAACAACTAATTGGAGTCTTTCTTGTCATCTAGTGCAACCCGTGAAAGTTGTGTAATCCAATCTGGTATTTAGAAATAAATATTAATTTTACAACGACACAAGAGGGTGACTGTGATATGATCATAAATCAGAGGCGACTTATTGCAAACTGATTGTCCCTATGACGAACGTAACACACACACACATACACACACACACAACAAAGGCAAACAAAAAACAATAAAAACAACAAAAGAAAACAACAACACCACAAAAACAGAGAATAGCTGACGCATGTTATTTGTAATGCTCATACCATTCCTCTTTGATAAGGTATTTGCATTATTTTTTAATGTCATGAAGTTAATTGAAAACAATGCTAAGCATTTGCCGGACAATTAGGAATTAAATTAGCCATTTAGTTTTATGTCTTGCTTACCTACAGTTGATACCTTTTGATGTTTTGCATTAACTCAATATCTACATATTTATCTCATAATTTTTGAAGTGCTATTGTAATTTCGTTCTATATGTCACTTTATATATTTATGTAACGACTTTAACGCTACCACAGAACTGGTACAACAATGCGCTTTTAAAGTTTTTTTCTGTGTAGCACAAAAAATGGGGTCAGTAAATCTGACCTCTTACAAACTGACCAGAAACGTAGTGAATTCTTCGATATACTATATTGCTTGAAACTGACCACTTTAAAAAAAAACAACTTACATTGCTTTTAAATTAGAGGATGACCGAACAGGTCGTTGAGGCTACATGCAGTTCCTGGCTAGAAATCACAACTCGGACAGTCATTGTTGAAATTCTGTCTTTTCATTTCTCCAGTCGTACGCTATGTAGGTCCGACAACTCGGGCAGTCTCGATTGCCTTTTGCGTGCAACTAAACAGTGTCACTCATTTACACAAAAGTCAGTCATTTTCAGGATCTCTTTATCTAAAATTGGTTCACAATATTTTTTTTTAGTTTTGTTAGTTAAGATGAACATTTTTGCAGGGTTTGTTATTTTCAAGTAGAATGTGATTGTTTCCTTCTTGGTAAAATAGTATTTTTTTTTAAATTGTTTCACTTTTTTATCATGTCAGCAAATTAAAGTTATTCGCCTTGCTTGGATTTCAAATTGCCCTCTTTTGAGGAACTGTTCAGTGGTGAAAGCTGTTATATCGTATACATAAATATTCATAGTGTAGATAGGTGTATGATGCTACTGTTATATTGCCAATATTATTCTTTCATCAGTAAATTACCCTCAGTGCAAGCGCACATCGATATTTATTGTGATGATATGGGTTTTTTTTAAGTCTTTTTAATAAAAAATACCTTCAGTAATAGTGTGCTCTGGAAACCAGATTTAAGTACTCCAGCCCATCTTTTAACTGAATGACAATAACTGATATCTCTTCTTTTTTCTGTAAGTCTTCCTCCAGGGTTTTTGTAATTTTAACATTAAAGTGTGTGTTTGTGTTTGTTAAGTGATAGTTAAAATAATATATATGGTGGTAATTCTCATCGGACGTCTATATGTTGTCTGGTTGAAAGTCTCTAAGGTCTGTTAAAATGAAACACTACGCATTTAAATTTAAAGTTGTGAAAATGTAAAAGACATGACAAGGAGAACAATCCAACATGTCGACTGATAAATATAAAAGTTAGGAATTTTCGTGGAAAAGTGTTTAAGTGATTGGAGATTAGGGATTAGCCGGCATTTTTGCCGATACTGCGCAGCGACATTTCTATCATTATAGCACAGAGGCACTTATGAGGTGCCCAGGGACTGAACCCGGCCGGTCCATTATACTGACACCGACGAGTCAGGGAAAGTGTTTAAGGGAAAAATATATTACATAATAACTACTATTATTTAATTCTGAGATTTTGTGTGTTGTGACAAATATCATTCATGTTGGTACTAAACCAGCTTTTTTTACATTGAGATAAGAAACGGATTTTAGATAATTAAGTAAACACGCAATATTATCATATCACTTGTCATTGAGAAGTACCATTTTACCTGGTAAACATCAGCCGTATTTCAAGACACACCCTCCAACTTATTTGATTTACTAAACAGAGGAAACTAGCGGGCAATGGGCAAAAAAATTATCCTCAGTTTTGCTGTTGTTTTCATCTATATTTCCGTTAGATAACAGTAGACAGCGCCTTTTGAGCTGTAAGAGCTGTAAGAAATTGTTCTTTACCTTTGTGTTTTTACTCGCTGAATATGCGAACTGAAAAATCGCTTAAAGATGGAGCATAACAGGTGGGTCGTTAAGGATTTGACAAGAGTACGGAATTCACATCGTATTTTTGTTTGTTTTTGAGAAGAGAGCAGGAAGTAGACTATTCAAGTTAACTTCGTCCTCTATGATATGCCGAATAGAGTATATAGTTCAAGAAAGTATATAAGCACTTGTAAATGCATAAGATTGTGTCATATAAAAGCTTTTTTTTATGTGTGGCATTATCATCCGCGTGCAGCTCCAGTGGATCAGCCGTTAAAAACAAAATGTGTTCAAAACATCTTCGGATACCTACGCGCTTTAGACAGGCTCAGGAAAGTAATACCAGATTTGAAGGAATGATTCTTTCACATCGTCTACGTTTAAAACAAAAGCATGTCTCGTGGTGCAATAACGAGTTAAATATTTGCGTATTATCCTGGCTGGGGCTAAAATTCAGTGGCAATTGAATTTTGACGCAATTTAAGAAGCTATAACTTAAGTTTATATATTGCAACAAAACTTTAATAAATATATATTTCGCCATTGTTTACTATTTCTATGTTAACAATAAACTCTAAAAAAGCGTAAACTATTCTATTTTTAGATGGCTTACCTTTGCCAGCGGAATGTTTTTCGAACAAATAAATTTACAGATTCTTAAATTTTTGAAAACATTTGTTCTGCATCTGAATGTGTAAAACTAATGTTAGACTTTCACCTCAATTTTAATACAACCTGTATAATATATAATCGATCAGACATTGGTATGCATTTTGATGTAGTTGAAAAAAGTTGAAAAACTCAACTTCAAGATAGCTTTATCTGAAAACTAAATGCCATTTAAAATGAAACACAGTATCCACCTTTAGAAGTTATATTAAGTTACTAAAACTTGACGATTAGTTTTGTGTGAACAAATCACAAAGTAATTTGATTACCTATTGATATATATTGACAAAGGTAGACTGTTCCAGTTAAATGAAGAAACAACAACAAAACGAAACGAGAAAAACGAGGCATAAAACAGAGCAACCCCCAACAGTTACTGCTTTGAGGCCTTTAGTCGGTAGGGGACGAACTAGGGAGTCGAAATTGCTTTACGGATCGCTAATCTTGCATTTCCTTATCATAAACTGTAAACTGAAAAATAATACAAACACGGTCCTAGCAATTTCGTTTATTGACACTTATTAAACTAAGTATTGACTTCATTAAGTAACAAGTACTGGCATCATTTAAACAATAATGTTCACTTCGAAAGTATTTGTATCCTTTTTCTGGAAGCTAGTAAAGGCACATCTACACAATGTATTCATTCTAAAACCAACGTTATTCCTACGAGAAATAACAAAGTTAATTATCGAGTTACAAAGCATGATCAGTGGTCTTAATCAATACAAAATGCGCACAAAAGACCTTACAACACTTTTGTTTTCTTTGCTTGCATTGATTGTGAATTTTATTAAATTAGCATGCGTTAATAAATACAAGGTCAACTTAAGTCTGTTTGATAAGTAGTTGAATATTCTTTTGTTTTCTGAATTTTGACTTTCTTGCTGGAGGTCACCTGTAATTAGCTGTTCGACATTACTGCGATGACAAAGGACGCTTTGAGCCATTATTTTGTGATTTAAAATTTAAAAAAAAGAGTAAAAAACAGAAACCAACAATAACATAACAAAAACAACATAATTAAGTAATAACATATTCTCTTAAAATATTAATAAAACTTTTACTTTTGCCTTGGCAGCTTGTGCAACAGAAAACGTCCCCAAAAGAGGTAATATTTTAACAAGGAAAATATTGGCTTTAGCGTGTTATTTGCATATTTGTATTATAGTTAGTAGAGTTTAACGTTAACATGTGGGATACTGTCAATATTTCTATCTTTGTTTTTGTTACAGTCTTACCCTCTCATATATAGAAAACCAAAGCAACTGGCCTTTCCAGAAAGAAATATTGGTCAAATTTCTATATTATATTTAATCATTAGTTTTATTTCCAGAATGTCGTGCCCATAACGTGCATACATGAAAACATCTAAGGCTTAGTTTCAGATTTCAATTAGTTACACAATCTTTTGTGCTAGACTGGCACGGGATTTTATTATCAGCAGGGTCAATCAATTATTTAAACAAAAATCTGTGTCATTAGACATATACCATAAATTAGAATGAATGGTGTACGCGTTCATGTGTGGAATATTTAATGACGTAATTAAAGAGTTAGAAGCACTTACAGTCGGTCTATTAGCCCTACACTTCGCTCGCATTCCTGTCGACTATACGGACAGGTTGTTTCCATTAGGCCGCCATTTTCAAAAAAGAAAAAACAAACAAACAACAAACACCGTTGCTTTACAATTGTTTAACACTTTTCGTTTATTATATGTGTATATGTCAGCATCAGACTGATCGACAACTGAACACACATTCATAATAGGTGTCTTCGCAATGGCATTTTACTTCTGCAATATGTAAAAAAATGTTTATATATGTTCAAATAGATAAACCGCTACATCTTAAGTACCTCGATATTGTCGATGTTCATGTACACAGCTCTTTTCTTCTAAGGTAACATGTAATACAACCTGACTCATGGTGTTGTTGATATATGTGTGATTTGTGATTCTAGTAAAACACTTGACATGTCCATAAAAAATATCTATGTCGGTAATATCTATACCATTGAATGCCTTTAACTATACGCTTCAAGTCTTGTTCAGGGGTTCAAATAGACACAGCATCTGCACCGCTAATCACTTGATATATTTGATTTACAGATTATGGGTTTCTTTCAAGTAAGCATACACAGAGTTCGTTCGAAGTTTTTGTCTTTCGTGAGCTTTATTGCATATTTCCATTGACACTTGACTACTTAGTATTTGGTTAATTGCGTCGATTGGTTTCTGTTATCTACGTGTTTTGGATGTTGTTTTGTATACTTTAAGTTTTACATTTGTTAAACTACAAAACCGTATATATTTCCTGATGAGACTGGCAGTTGTTACTTGTAATACGAATTATCTCTTCCTTCTCTAAGGGCAAAGCAGGGTAACTTTTTAACTGGGAATTGGATAAAGATGTGATTACAAAGAAAAAGAGCATTACAAGATTCTCATCTAACATTAAATTAATTTGATGATGCACATGACACAGGTGTACTATTACAAGCCAAATGTAGAAGTAAAAACAAATCTGTGACGAGTCATAAAACAAACAGAGCAAACCCAACAGTTAGCGCATTGGAACGGTCAGTCAGCAAATGGGACCAATTGGGGTACTTAAACCCATTTTCTAGAGCTCTACCATCGCACTTCCTAAGGGGTCTTTGAAATACAAGCAATGAAAAGAAAACCAATTTATTTGAATAGACAATGTCCAAGGGCTGGTCTTTTTTAATAAGTTTTAACGTCGTTAGTGACGTTATTGAAAGATAATGTCCATATGGTACCTAGAAGAGAGGGAAGAATCATTTCTAACCGAAGAACATATTTTTGGTAGTACATTTTCTTAAAATTTCAAGGAAAAAATGAACAGAGAGGAAGTGTAACTGGTTGTAGCCTACTGTTCGTGTGGCAATGGAATTGAGAAACTAAAGTCCATTAAATGAAAATACACGTAAAAATCCCCAAAGGATGAATTTAATGACAACTTAGATTACGTGTACGGCGAGATATTTTACGACCGCACACTTCACATGTAACATTGTTGTAACCATGAATAAGGAAATAGGATAAGTCCTATCAGCATTACCACATATAAAAAACGTTAACTGGAAATTTATCATACCAAATCATACCGGTAGATTTATTAGTTCACAAAATACGTGTCGAATTGATTAATTTATACTTTTAAATTCTTTTGAAATAGAAATCACAAAACAATACTTTAAAAAACTGTATTCATTATCATTTAATTGAAAATTTCGATCCTATTAAAATCCATACCGACGGATAATAATTTTGCGTTCCAGTTCAAAGCATTTTTTATGTTTAAGTAATTTTGCAGCCACCTTGGTCTTTTTCAGACTTACAGATACACTAATTTCTAAACAGGATAAATCCGTTGGTACAGTCTTTGGTGAAGGTCTTATTTTTAAACTTTGTTTCAATAAAGCTTATTTCGTGACATAACGGATTCATTTGGTGGAAGGCTGGTAAAAAGATGGGACTACTGGAAGTCCTTAAAATGCCTTATTTATTTTGTGAAAATATTTTTGAGTATCAAATTTATCTCATTGATAATTTCTGATAATTCTAAGCCAGGAATTTCCTAGCATAATAATGATTATACGGATGGATTTTCCTTACGAAAATACTAGATAATACTAGTTTCATTTTGTTTTGTATTGTTTGTATAAGTAGTATGTATATTGAAGTCATTAAACTATTTCATGTAGTGAATGAAATTTGTTTTCTTAATAGAGCATTAAAGTGTATCACTTTTATTTAAAGGAAGCGTTCTTCCTTTGAAGACAGATTTGTTATAGTCACGACCGACGTCCAAAGCTTTATACCATGTTGCGTTAAACAATTAAATTAAACGGAAGACCGATAATTGGTTGGCAAACAGTGTCTATAGAGGAACATTTCTTTCTTTATTGATGTAATATACCTTAACTTTTAAGTTTTGTTGCCTGATAGAAATATTATTATCTTAGCATGTTGATATATTTGCAAAGTACCTTCTAAGGAGATATAGGTCTTACATGTAGATATAGCCAAAGGCATGTTTTTTTAATGGAGATTTTAATATAATTGTAAATTATAAACACACCCTAACATTTAAAAAACAATAAATTAATGAGGATTATCTAAATTTAAAATATAGAGCAATAGCTTCTTAATAAATCCGTGATCACTGACTTTAAATACAATACAGTTTTAATAATATATAATTAGATATTACCTTAACCAAACATTCGAAAATGATTTTCCACCGACTATAGGAGGGTTGGTCTGTTACAAATTGGTCAAGTTGGCTACTTGTTTATTTTTTCAAAATGTCAAAAGCCATACACATGGTGGTCAGGATAATTCTTTCTCATCGCGATCATGCACACTTCTCCCAGTCAGGTAATCCCGATTTTATATTTAACTAACATGCGTGTATTGCAGACAACAAACCAGTGTACCGTCAGGTTCTACTTTCAATAGTCTTATTTCGTTTTACGTTTATTTATTTTTTTCAATGATAATGACAAATCATGCACACATCTTCCTGTCAGTTAATGCCGATTTTATATTTAATTAGCATAGGTGTATTGCAAAAAAACAGCCTATTGTACAGACAGGTTCTACTTTCGATAATATTATCTCATTTTTTACGTTGAATCGTTTAATTTTATGTCAGTTTTAACACAAGTACCATGATTACATAGCCAACGATTTCAAAGAGAAACTAAAACAATCGCCATGTCAATGAAGAAATTATTGTGAGATGTTTGTTGAACTTTTTATAGATTTACATGATAAAGCTCTTTTGATTTTATGAAAGCGTGAATAGACGAAATAAAATGTCTCCAGCATCAGTTGAGCTTGTTTGAAGAAAAGATAGCCTGACTTTTATGTTTCAATAACTGTCTCACGTGTATGATCGACTTTTCTTCAGTAATCCTTCCTAATATTTTTGTTAAATACAGTTTAATATTGTTTTAAATAAAGACTATTTGGTCTGCTAAGAACGTACATACAGTGTGATCGTAATGTATGTGTAATATGATTGATTGCATGCTACCAAAATGGCATGTTTGCAGTTTTTTTCGTGCTTATCTTCTAAAATAGTCATACCGCGTCTGTAATCATGCTAAGATACTGAAATCTAAAACCAGCCATTTTTATTTAATTATCATTAGTAATTAACACTAATTAACAATTTTATTGATAATTTTTTAACATGATCGGCAGTATTGAGTCATAGTACGAAATCAGGAAATGAATCCTAAATAATTATTTCATTGGACTTACTTTTATACATTTTTTCCAAATTCATCACACAGCTATTGCGACTACCAAATATTTTTATTAAAGTCACTAGCAAGACACCGTAAGTCTTAAGTGGCTTTGATATGTGTATCTGCCAAAACCCTTATGTTATCAGGACCTCAGCAAGTCATTAAACTGTTTTATATGTTATCTCCGAAGAATGAAGGATTAGTTGTGTGATGTTATACCCATTTCGTATATCAGTTTTCTACAGAACCTAAGACTGCGTCATCTACTTAAATGTAGCAAAAAGTGCATGTTTCCCTTTCAGTATTTTCTTTAAGTTTGTTTAAGTCTGCGGTGTTGTAAAACTTTTTAACATATTATTAAATGGTAAATATTCAATAGAACATTAAGGTTGTAATAACAACAAAACTGCTGCCTCATGTTTTGTTTATATATATTTATCTATTCAGAAATTTCGGCGCACGCGAACTTTAAACCTAACTTTTTCTATTTCCATAAAACATGTATCTTCATATGTATTTGCATTCGAGTCGTTCAAAGGTACACCATTATTTTATTATTATCAACTTTATGAATTTTATGTTATATTTATATTGCCATATTCAAAGTTCTATACAAGTCTTAAGGTTTATGATCATGAATTAATGTTTATGGAATGCGGCTTATGTTTAGTGCTTATGTATTTCCCTTCCCAGAATTTTTATTCTTTAATTTTCTACTAAAAGTGGATTCCAGTTTAGCAAGCACTTAAATATGCTGTAAACGGATGTCAATTTATAGCGAATAACCTCGTTAACGTTAATAGGAAGTAGCAGTTAGTTCTGTTCTTTCCAAAGATGTACCTGTGGCGTCTATCTGGCACGTTTTTTTTTGTATTTTCTTTTTGCATCATGCTTCTAGAGGAACACGTATTTAAACTTTTTTTCCAAACAGAGCACAAAATTACTACTTAAATTGTGATGCCTGTTTTACTACTGAACTATATCTTGAAAGCAAAAATTTTATAACGATATTTTATATGTTTTACGATAAATTCCAAAAGCATAATAAAACTATAGAATACATTTATTCGAAAATATGAAATAAAAGTGCAATACAAATAAACAGTTTATCGAACCAATTAAAACGTTTCATGAAGTAGAAAGACATATTAATTCAGTGTTTTAATGATGTCAATACAAACACCTAATACACACGCGATTGCGTTATTTACGTAATAAAACATGCGTAATACATATAAGATATATTCTGTCTCGATCATTTACACTATAGAAGTTTATTAGATGGAGCCATGTTTAATTTGAAATTCTTTCTTTGCAGATTTAGCAAATTTAATGAATGCAATAAAAATTAGTATGTAGACATATTGTTGTCTAATGTCAACAACGTTTTGCTGTCAAAATATTTACTACACTTGTTCATTGCATGCGTTTAATTAGTATGAAGGTAAATTTGAGCCCATTTTATTTGTATACATAGAAACAAAACGTCGTTTTCATTATCAAACGAGGTGTATCTATTTAAAATACCCTTTCCTATTAGGTTTGATTTGGTTATTGTTCTGTGCAATGAAACATATCCAGGCATTTTGTGTTATTATGTCTTTACCAAGTGTAATGACTTATTTGCTCTATGATAAGGCAATTAATTATGGGACAACTGTATGGTATTTTAAAAAAAAAAACTCGACTTAAGTGAGATGTGTACATTAATACCAATACCTTAATTTCTCATTTCTTTATTATTTAATATTGCAAATGTCTAAAAAGGTTGATTTGTAGAGAAAAAAGCATTCCTTCTACGGCTGTAACACGCCTGGCTTTTTGACACACATTTTCCGGAATAAAATGGTTATATATTTATTATTTATTGTATATGTGTTAAAGCTATTGATTAAATGCAAATCTCATAATTATAAAATATGCTCTCTTTTAAACATAGATTTACAATTATATGAGGCGAATTGTTATGGTTTACTGGGTTTGGTTAATTTGAAATTAATAGCGCAGAAGCACATTCATTATCTTTCACATGGACTTTCGGTGTTACTACTGACCTCTAAGGTTGCAAAATGTCAATTGGGTTTAAAAAGGTCAGGGACGGTATAGCCAGAATCGTTTAAAAGTACGTACACATTTTAATTGTTATTAACTCTTTATTAATTCCATTGCATATCCACACGATTATAGTTAATTTTGAAGAAAAACAATCAAATACTTTTATATCTATCTTTTGCACACTTTATCATGCTTAGCATCGAGCCTCACTTTCTTACGTTTTATGTGTTGGTAATTTCGACAGTGCTACCCACAAAGAGCTGCAGAATCTAGCAGTGTTGATCAATCAACTAGAAAAGTAAATGGGAACCAGTTATACAGACTGATGTACCTCTTAATCTAATCAGAACATGTATGAGAAAGACCCAGGTCAGGTGGTCAATGCTTTCGCCATTCATTTAACATTCGTAAACATTACAGATCCAAAGCAAGTTAGGAATATATATTGGGTGCCTAATTGGTACATTTTCTATAATGGCCCTAACTATGATACTACAATCTTATATCCTGTTCATAAATACACACCATTACTGTTATTTGCTCCATTAATGTATATTATTGTATTTAGGCACATCGGTTATTTTCTTTTTCTTACGGCATTGATATATTTCTCCTAAGATATTTATTATTTTATATACTTTTCATTACTATTTACACGATCAATACTGGCTAATTTTCAGGGACACTTCCTGTCAATATTCATACATAACCATAATCTATTTTCATAACTTTACAGAAATATAAGTTTATCAAATAAATTAAATGTATTCGACATAACAAAACATGTATGTAATCTCTGTTGTCATTTAATTCATTCTATAAGGATTGTTACGTGTATTACCTTTGATGGACATTGGACTTTGTTTCTAAATTCCACCTTCACATGAACAGTAGGCTACAACAATTTACTCTTCTCTTGTCATTTCTTTCTTGATTCCAAAAGTTAAGTTTCATTTATAATCAAACATTGTTGTGCATTTCTTCTTATCGAAATAATCTCTCTCTCTGTCCCCTCTCTCTCCGTTTCTCTCTCTCTCTCTCTCCTGTCTCTCTCTCCTTTCTCTCTCTCTCTCTATCTCTCTCTCTCTCTTTCTCTCTCTCTCTTGTAAACACTATATGATCATTACTTTTAAATGACGTCACTACTTTCGTTATATCAAAGAAAACGTCAGCGCTTGGTATTTTTTATTGAAATTGATCGGTTTTCTTTACATTGCTTGCATTTGAGAAACCCACCAGGAAGTGTGAGGTTAGAGCTCTGTAAAACCTGTTTAAGCACCTCAGTTGGTACATATTGCCGTTCCAAGGCGGTAACTGTCGGGTTTGCTCCTTTTGTTAAATGAAATAATCATCACAGATTTGTTCTTAATTTTACATTTGTCGTGCATGTAATTACCTTTGTCCTGTGCCTTTTTAATATTTTGGTATATGTTGCTATGCTCATATTGCAAAATTCCGCCATTCGCAACAACAATAAAGGTACATTAACGTATTCAAACTGTAAACAGCACACATTATTCGGTTGTTTTGTCTGTCAAGTCTTTTCTCTAGATAACGTTAAACATAATTAAGTAGGAATGCTAGCTTTAAGTACTACATCTTTGTAATCTTCGATATAATTAATTTCAACGGCGACGGAATTAAAAAAATCCATTGTTTTTTAAGTTTAATTAAACACAAGTTACGCATATCTATCGGAAAAATGAACGAATCGATAAACAAAGGTAACAACAACCGGTCTTTCGCAACGCCTGTTTCTTTTCTGAACAGCTTAACATTATATATCCATGGACATGCCATATGTCTGCATATGGCTGTTAATTCTAAATTATTGATCTTGATAATAATGGGATGGGATGGGATTTGCCGGCTTTTTTGCCGATACTGTGCAACGACATTTCTATCATTAAAGCGCAGGGGCACTTATGAGGTGCCAATGGACTGAACCCGGCCGTTCCATTATACTGACAACGACGAGTCATGCGTAATGCTGTCTCCTTAGCCCCGAGCGTTTTGAAGGAAGCCCTTACTACCAACTTTTTGGTCTTTGGTTTGACCTGGCCGGAGTTTGAACCCGCGACCTCCCGATCCGCAAGCAGACGCTCTACCCGTGATAATAATAACGTAGATCATGCACACATACTTACATTGTGTATTTGTTTTTCGCACGTGTGTGTAACGAACCTATATTCAGTTATAAATTAGTGGATTGCTAGGAACTCCACGTAATAGCTTTCAACAAATGTATTTTTAAACCTTACAGACTACCCTATTTCTTAATATTAACAATAAGTATATGCAGTTTCATGTTTTTATTTCTACTCATGCTTTTAAAAGTAAAATTTAACACAATTAGTTTTGCACTCTCAAACAAAAATATGGTTTCTTAATTAATGTTGCTAAGTAATATTAATTAAGAGCTAGTGGCATTTTCTTAAAAAGGAAACAAAATATCTGGACAAAGAATGTAATAAATAATGATTATGTTTATTCCGTAAAGAAGGCGAATATACCGTACTATTTACTTGATTATAACAGGGATTTTTTCAAAATCGTTTTTGTAAAGTGTAACTGTTGTATGCTTCACAACCCGCATATTTGGTAATGTGAATGTATGCAAATGTAGTTTTTCCATTGGTTTTATAGGAATGGAATGGGATGGTATTTGCCGGCATTTTCGCCGACACTGTGCAGCGACATTTCTACCATTATAGCACAAGGGCACTTATGAGGAGCCCAGGAACTGAACCCAGCGGTCCATTATACTGACACCGACGAGTCAGGCGTAATGCTGTCATCTTAGCCCCCAGCGTTAGGATGGAATCCACTACTACCAACTTTAAAGTCTTTGGTTTGACCCAGCCGGAGAAACATTTTAAGGATCACTACACATTAGTAATTAGTACGTAAAACTTACCGATTTAAGAAAACCATTGAGTTAACATTTCGTTAAACACATTCTCTGTACGTTAACTTCTCTACATATTGCCAAAGCATATTCAGGCGCAGTTTCGGCGACCTTGATTTAAAGAAGATTTATTTGCAGGTAACGAATATCAAATTTGCTGTTTTCAAGGTTTCCAACTGGCACCGCCATGTTTTCACTTCACCGTCGTAACCGTAAATCAAATACAAACTTTAAGATCTTGACAGTAGGGCTTGTAATTAGCAAGTGCATCTGCAACGTGTAACTTGAAAGTTTGTAACGTGTTTTTTTCAGGGATGTGAATTAATGATTTCATGTGCGGGTTTATCAAATAAGGCAAAAACGTGTGTCTTTAAAATCATTTTAATAACTAATTGAACTGTATTTCAGAAGAAGCAAAATAATTATGACGACAGTATACGCACATACGTTTATCTTCACAATTAACATATTTTAAGTGCATCACAACACTTTTTTACGATCAAAATTTGACTTAAATTGGTAAGTAGAAGTTAAAAAAGAAAACAAAACAAAAACGTAACACAGGACATTGTGTTTAGAATTACTTTTAATAATGGACATATGCTGTAAAGAACGCTGTCTTTGTTCAAATAATAATAATAATAATAATAATAATAATAATAATAATAATAATAATAATAATGATAATAATAATAATAATAATAATAATAATAATAATAATTTTGTTTATCAAAAGATTACTTCAGTTTCAATCATGTCACTTGCTTTATATTATATTGTTTATCAAGTTTAATTTACACCATGTTGCATTAATTACCGAAAGAAATGTATTGTCTCAATAATAATGAGAGACAAACACAGCAAATGAATGGTATAATGCAAAGGACATAAAAGTTAATATGTTACTGTTTATCTAATGGACGACATCCTGTCTTAATGATTAAACATAAGCAGCCATTAGGAAATGGGTGTATTTATTCCGACATGTTTATTGCATATGCACTTGAAAAATGTGCTATTGTTCTAACATATGCACGAAGGTTACGAATATATCTTATCTACGTAAACAGGATGTGTATGCTTTTGGGTGTTCTCCTTAATATACAGTCCGAAATCTGGTTCGAATTATTCAATGCGGCTTATTTCAAAGCTTTGCATTTGTAACTTTGAAAACTGTTCTATCTACGCCACAAAATATACTATAATAATTGTAACGAACAATTATTTGAGGAGTTTTTACGCCCACACACATGGAGGCGTTTGTATAATTAATTCATTTACATTTCTTCCAGGCATGACTTTTGTAAACAGAACTGGTCTCTAATGTAATCACGTATATTTCTTAAGTTGTTCACGTGCACTTCTATATACCTTCCATAAAGGTGAAGGCATCAGTAGATGCCTGATATGTTGTTAAGTTTCAACATATAGCTTGAATGTCTCAGTAAAAGTTTTGTGTTTCACGTTTTCGGGAATGCATATTGATACTAGAATATGTCAAATATTTATGAAATTATTTAAGCATTTTCGACCATGGGAACCGAGTTAATAGTTTTGACAAATGAAACGTTAAATAAGTTCATACAAAGTGTGTAATAATCTGATCTTACTGGTAATTAACATGCTATTATAGAAAATAATAACATGCAAGTTTCCCATTGTATTAATGCCGGCATTTTTTCATAAGTTTGTAATGAACGCTTGCATTGTAAATCTAAACTTGGGCATGTACTTTATAATAATAATACAACGTAAAACTGTAAGAAATGAATTTCAAATTATTTACCGGTAAAGGCATTACCATACACCTTAAATAGAACATGTGTGTTAGCCTAAACAATCGCAACGAGAAATTAAGCTCCTGAAAGATTACATGCAACATTCAGTACATATTCATCTAATATTCATCTAATATTTCCGATTTTTGTATAAATGTCAATCTTTCTAAATAATAGCGTGTTATTAAAGATATCCGTTTGCAGAAAATATCTAAGTATCTAAGTAATATAAACTTCAGGACCTATTACGTCTTAAGGAAATAATGAAATATATCAGCAAACATTTTAGTAATTGATATCAATTAGTAGAAAGAACTGTTTTTGGTGCAATTAATGTGTACATGTACGCCTTTAAATGAGTGTTGATCTTTCATATAAATTACTTGTATATTAAAACAATTTATGAAGTACCCTTCCCTTTATAATTTATTCTTTAAAGTATGTATGCGTTTTGAGAAAGAAAACAAAATTGGTTGCTCAAATTCTGATCATTACGATGTTTGTTGATTCTGATTGTTTTCCTTTTGTTTTTATCTTGTGTTGGGTTTATCTCCTACTTACAGTATTTCAGTAATTTTGGACGGTGTTCAATTGAAATACGAGTTTACCGTTGGATCCATGCCGGGGCCTCTGGTACCAAGGCCGGTATATTTTTCTTGTATTTTTGTCATTTTAGCTGTATTTATAATCAAATATACACAATAAGAACAACGATAAACAATGCACGCCTGTAAACGATGTTCACAGATTTTAAAAGAAGAGTGAACACAAATCGAATGTCAGGAATGACATTTTGGCCTGTGGTTAAATAACAACAGTTAAAAGGTGTGTTTATTTTGATAAGCAAGTTTCTCTAGAAAGAAAAGAATTCAGCTGTGTCTACCCTGTTATCGTATCATCTGAGCATTCTATACGATACAATCAAAACTTTCTATGTCGGTCTTGACCGGTTTTCTCTCCGTTAGAGTTAGCATACTTTTTCATCGTTCTTAATTCCTTATTTAAGGTTAGTGTAAAAAGAGCAACACTATGTTGCTAAATGCACGATATGTGTTATAGAATGCATATGACTTATCCACAAACACCCTCTGTTGCTAGGGTTTTATTGCTAAGATGGTATATAGATTAAATCTAAATCTGAATGCGCAAATTTCCATTGCATCAAGAAAGTTATTTATGAACAGCAACATATCATCAAGCCAAGTGTGGAGGTGGATTTGGTTATTTTTATTTCGACTAATGCAAATTAATGTAATATTTATGGCAAAAAAGAAAATAAAGACTGGATTTAAGTATTTACATGACACATATTTAAGGTAAGATAAAAAGCAACATTTGAAGTAGTGTCATTTAAATAAAGATTTACTGTTTCGATAATCAAAAACTTGCTTGTCTTAGGAATTGATCTCTTACTGATGGTATATTCTACGTTTTTCCAGCGTGCTAATACATATCATGCAGCCATTGTTAATAAAGCAAAGCTGCCAGAAGTACACAGAAGGTACGACATTATAAGTGAAAGCTATTATAAACTTTTAAGATAAACCATATTGCAAGTGTAAATATATATAGTGCTTATGAAAATGGATTAAAGAATATGACTCTAAACAGGACACTGAACCATGAGATTAGAAACGGATACCACCGTTCTGATGAATAAGAAAATACACTAGTATCGTCTCATCAGGTGTGGTTGTCTAGTTTATAAATACCTAAAGCACAATTTGTCTCTGTATAAACATTATCCTATCAGCATAATGTAACACAGATAATACCACCATCTGGCGAAATAAACTTTTAGTAATTATTAAACAACGTAAGATGACTGACTACTTACATATGCACTTAAACAATGTGTCTTACAGTTTCCTGTAAGCATTTTCTTTCACATTTACAAAAACAATAAATACGTTTCAGCGGTCAGATTCTTTCTTTTAACTATATTGACACCTTAGCAGGATTTGCTTGATTGACACGAATATTGCAGAAAACTATACAGCAAGTGTTGAATCCTAAAGCAATATATCCAAATAAAACAATGAGTTAATGCCACATCAAACATGAACCAAACGAGAGTGTTTGGGACACTTCTCTGATATGTTCAATACGTTCCTTTTATCCGTTAAAGTTTCATATAATAAATAAGAACTTTTTTTTGCTATTCATAAAAGTGATGGATGACTTAACAATTAAAGTCTTCTAAGGTAGATAAATATGTAAGTTTTCTTTCTACAAAGAAAAAATAAGCGGAAATAACATAGTAAATGATAAACGATGAACTTGCAGATCCTTTTTGGATACATACTTAATAACAAAATGGACAATGTTAATTATAATAAGTTAGAACAGCTTAAAATAAGCAAATTATATACAACACAGTTATTATGGATACTCGCTTAAATATTAACTTATTAATATCATTTCAAAACGGATTCAAACAAGAAGGTAAACATCTCATTGCTGGTGGATTTGCGGACAACAACTATTCCCATAAAGTTGTCCGAGGTTATTTTCTTTAGTTTTAGACAATACACATATTTATTTCGAAGAGTTTTCTAAAATTTCTTGTTGTTATCATCTGCAATAAGATTGAAGTTGAATATGCATAAAGCATAAAGTAGTATAACTATGTAAAACACCAGATTTTCCGATAATATCGTTCCAAGATAACGATAGAGCTTAACAATGAGTTTTCTTGTTATTGATCATGTTGTTGATGTTGATGATCTTACCTTTGCTTTTAACAACCCAAGTCACATAATATACATTAGCAACACGAACGTTTAATTTCAACTACAGTTGCTATATTTAAATACGTAACAACTATATTGAGTCATTCTTGTCATCTAGTGCAAACGGGGGAAGTTTTACAATCGGGTTTTAAGAAATAAATGTTGCTTTAAAAGTAACAAGGGCAAACGTGTAATTGTGGCTAGGCCGTAAGTCATAGCAAATTACTGCAACATGATTATCCTTATGACGGCCGTAATGCTTTAAATGAGAAAAAGATGTACTGGACTGAGACGGACGTAACGCATGTTAGGTGTAATGACCCCACCATTCCTCTTTGAAAAGTTGTTCGAATCATTATTTGCGGTTCTAGTTTTAAACGTAATTACAAATGCTAATTGAAAACAGTACTAGTCATCCACCGGTCAGTTTGCGGATCCGTGCGATTAAATTAGCCATCTATTTTTATGTCTATTGATATTCTATATTTATCATGCTTTTGGATTAACTTAATATCTACATTTCTAACTGATATTGAAGTGTTATTTTTATTGCGTTCAATAAGTCACTTTATAGATTTATCCAACAACCATTGCCAGTTTGTTATCACAACACTGTCACAACAAGGCGCTTTCAAATTAATACGGCTAAGCACATGTTAGGGCCTCAATAACTCTTGACTTCTTAACCAACTGACCGTTTTAAGGAGGTAACTGTCTGGTTTGATATTTTTGTGAAATGACTCCTCATAGGTTTGTTCTCATTTTTATATTTGGCTTACATTTGAATACCTTGGTCTTGCGCCTTTTCAAATTTATATATATGTTGCAGTGCTCATAGGACGTTGTCATATATATTCTTACTCTAAAACGTTGATAAGAAATGCATTATATTCTTTGATTTGATATATCGCTTGTAACTGACAACCTTTTCAAGAAGTTGCACTGCTTTAAAACTAGACTATTACTGAATAAGTCTTTGAGACTACACGCTAATAGTGACTCATCAGACATATTGATACTTTCTTCTTAAAAGTCTGTAAGAGTTGTTAAGAATGAAACAATACGCATGTAAATTTTCCTTGAACTTGCAAAAATGTACATTGAAAAGAGGCACAACAAGGAGAACTATTCAACATATAAACCTAAAAATAAATGGACCTTTTTCGTGAAAAGGTGGGGGAAAAGATTGCACAATTTCCATTACCATTTAATTTTGAGAATTTAGTTGTTGCGACACATATCATTCTCGTAATGGTACTGAACCGGCGATTTTTACATTGGGATATGAAGCGGATACCACCTTTTAGATAAATAAACAAACACACAGTATTAACACATCACTTGTCGTTGAGATATACCATTTTACATGGAAAAGATCATCCTTATTTCTAAAAAGAAAAACAAAACCAGCCTATTTGATGCATTTAACAGAGAAAACCACTATCAGTCAACAGGCAAAACAATAATCCTTAGTTTTTGTTGTTGTTGTTTTCTTCTTTATGATTTCCGTTAGATAAACGTAGAGAGAAGTGTTTTTCACTTTGTGTTTCTACACGCTGAATATACGACCGGAAACATCGCTTAAAGAGTGGACTTAACAGATGGGTCGTTAGGAGTTAGACAGGAGTATGTGATTCTCAATGTGTTTTTGTTTGTGTCTTTTCGAAAACAGGAAGCCGACTATTCAAATTATCCTATATGATAGGCTGAATGGAGTATATAGTTCAAGAAAGTATAAAAACATTTGTAAATACACAAGGTTTGCTCACGTCAAAGCTTAGTTTTGTATGTGGCTTCATCATTTGCGTTCAGCTCCATTTGTCCAACCGTTCACAACACTATGTGTTCAAAAATCTTCGGATACCTTTGAAGGTTCGTGTAAGGAGCATGCTTTTCGAAGAGATAAATATTTGCGTAGTATTCTGTCTGGTGCTTAGATCCAGAGGCAATTGAATATCGACGCAATTTAAGAAGCCATAACTTAATATATTGCAACAATCTTTTAATAAATACCGCCCTTGTTTTACTATTCTATGTTAATAATAATCTCCATAAAATTCGTAAACAGATTTTTATTTTAAGATGTTTTTACCTTTGCCATCGGAAGATTCTTCGAACAAATAGATATAACAATTCCTCAATTTTAAGCGTGTTTGTTCTGCATGTGAGTCTGTAAAACTAATTTTATTCGTTCACCTCAGCATTAATATACACTGTAATCATATAATCGAACAGACGATGGAATGCATATTGATGAAGTTCGAAAAAGTTGCAAGATAGCTTATTCTCAAAACTAGATGTCATTTAATATGAAACATAGTACTCACTTTCAGTAGTAACATTAACTTATCAAAATTTGACGATTAGTTTTATCAGAAAATATAACAAAATCATTTGATTACCTCTAGATATATTTAATCAAACAAAAATACACAATACCTGTAAAACGCAAGACGACAAAAACGAAATTAGAAAAACGAGACACAAAACAAATAACTCCAAACAGTTACCCCTTTGAGGGTAATTTGGTAAGTCTTGGGAGCCTAAATTAGTTTACAGATCGCTTATCTCGCATTTCCTTATGGTTTAACCAAATACAAACTGTAAACTGAAAAATTATACAAACACGGTCGTAGCAATGACGCTTACTGACAATTAAGAATTGATGTCATAGAGTAACAACTAGTGACATCATTTAAACAATAATGCTTACTTCGTAAAGGCACATCTACACAAACAAGACATATTTTCTAAAAATTACAGTATTTCTACGAAAAGCAAACAGGCTTCATTTTCGAGTTAAAAAACATGGGATACTGTCAATTGTATCTTTGTGTTTTGTTACAATCATACAGTCTTATATATAAATAACCAAATTAACTATTTTTTCCAGAAAAAAAAAAATTGGTCGACATCCCATATTTTATTTAATCATTAGTTTTATTTATAGATAAGCATGCCCATTACATACATACTTGTAGACATTAAAAGCACAGTTTTAGAATTTTGAATATCGAAGCTGCTTTAAACTGAGTTTAGATCTACCCATCTCTTGTACTAGACAGGTACGGGATTTAATTAACATCCGGGTCACTCATTTATTTCAACAAAACTCAAAATGTCATTAACCATACCCACCTAGATTGCAAGGAATGGCGTTCATGTGTGGGATATTTAATGAGGCAATTAAAAAAAACCCTTCTATGTCGGTAATATCTATACCATTGTATGCCTTTAACTATACTCTTCAGGTCATGTTCAGTGATTTAAATAGACGCATAACAACATTGATACCGGTTTTACTAACTTACAAAAAGGAAACCCACAAAATTCGTTGTTTTACAATTGTTAAGCTATTGTATAAAGTCTTTTCAACGTTTAGTATACATGTATATGGCAGCTTCAGACTGAACACGTTCACTTTCATAATTCTCTTCTCAAGGGCGTTTACTTGAACAAAATGTAAAATAATGTAAATATATGTTCAAATAGATAAACAGCTGCATCTTAAGTATTTCGATATATTTGCGGTTCCAATAAACAATTCCATTCATCTAAGCTCAAATGTTATCCGCATGTAAGACTACTTGAAAACAACCTGACTGCTGGTGAGTGATTTACCTTTCTAGTAAACACTTGAAATGCCAATGAAAAACAAATATGTGTCGATAATACCCATACCATTGTACGCTTTTAACTGCACTCTTCAAGACATGTTCACGGGTTCAAATAGACACAAGAGCTGCTTCTCAAATCACTTGACATATCTGATGTACACGTTTATTTCATCTAAAAGTACACAAAGTTCGAAGATTTGTGTCTTTAGTGAGCAGGGTGCAAATGTCTCTTGACACTTGACTATTTAGTCTTTAGTTGCACTAAACTGCGTCGATTGGTTTCTGTGGTTTTATAAATTTGATGTGATACAGTCTATCCGTTTACAAAACTGCTGATATTTCAAAACTAAGTAAGTTTGGCATATATAGTTAGTCCACAGTTCGTTAATTACACCCACAATTATCTGTTTAAGAGGCAACACAGTAGATATGGCGTCATCGCAATGCGTTTTATGTTGACTAATTTATTTCAATTTCGCTATCATTCGCTATAAATATTGTACTTCATCCTGTCATTTCGTTAAAAATAATAGAGTGAATGTTAAATCATATATACGAAAGTACTTGTTCAATACAAACACGGTGATGCATATCCCCTGTGATCTTTCAGTTTTTTGGATTATATAGTGTGTACGTAAATAAAGAGGATTTGGAAATGAACATTGTATATTTTAAATTTACAAGAAGACATTACTATTAACTCAGTTAGTGTATTTTGTAAACTAATAATTGTATTAATACGATGTGATGTGATGACATTTTAATTAGCGTGTTCGTGTCTATACTTTAATATGAATTTACAATCCAATAGTTTATTACTAATATTTTTAAGTATTCACACGCCTGCTACAAAATATTATTCCGTCTAGTCTGATGTTGAATAATATTATAAAAGGAAGTGCGATTTAAATTTCTTTATACGTAAGTCTACAAAGACAAACCAGTCCGTCTGTGTAAGCTATGTAAATATGGAATATTTCGACATAATATATCAGGTAAGAATGACATAACAACATAGACAAGATTTGGTGGTATATTATATTCATTGATATATTTACCCTATTGTCTAGAATTTAATTTCAAGTTGAAATAAAGCTGTCGCTATCATGTTTGTAAAGAAATCCTCATTTGGAAAACTATTCTGCGCAAGATTCGCTCTGAAAATCAAGTTCAGTTTATGTACTGTGTGCCGAATTTATAATTGTATTACTTTAATTTCTTTTTAAATAATCAAAATGTGTCGTTATTATTATTTAATATATAATAAATTAGAAGTATCGAGTTCATTTAAACCCTACTGATTATATATTAAACTTTTTATGTTGTAATGCAAGATAAAGCATTATTGTGTAAGTCATTCGGCCGCAGCTTTGGTCTTTTACGGACTTACCGACCAATCTAATTTCTATTCAGTATAAAATTATTTTTTCTTAAAATCCTCTGTGAATGAATGACTGTTTTAAATATATTTGGATTATTCAATGACATACCGAATTCGTTTGACAGAACAATAATACACGGAAGGAAATACCGGAAAAATAATTTAAAATGTTATCTACATTGTAAAAACATAACTTTCTATCCTATTGATACTTCTAATCTCTCGAATAAAAATCATTGTGCTGATGGATTGTGTTTACGAAATAATCAAAATTAACTTAAACTAATTTTATTTGTGTTGTTAAATTTGTGCATAAACGTATGATATTCAAGGCATTAAACTTTTTTGGATGTGCATTGAAAATTGATTTTCTTAGGAAAATATATTTTACTAAAATTGTAATCTAGTAGTATAGTTTCCCTTTCCATTTAAGAATATTTCTTAAAAAGAAAATTGGACAAAGTCCAATGAGCATTGCAAGATATACCAAAATCTGAAAAAAGCACAGAACAAAGGAATCCACTTGTAATCCAAATGTAAAACAAAATGAGCAAAAGGAATTGACTTGGGTGCTTCAACCGGTTTTGCAGAACTTTACCTCGCACTTCCTGATGGGTTTCTTAAATGCAAGCAATGAAAATAAAACAGATCTATTTGAATAAACAGTGTCCAAGCGCTGAAGGTTTTTAGTAAGTTATGACGAAAGTAGTTACGTTATTGAGAAATATTGTCTACATATTATTTAAAAGAAAAAGAAGTATCAATTCCATTTGAAGAAGCCATACATGTGGTGGCCATGTTAATTCCTTTAACCTAATGCAATTATGACAGATCATGTATACCTAATCTCGTTTTTATGTATAACTAACATATTTTCGAATAGCACCAGCACATTGTTACACTGCCAGGCTTTATTGTCCGCTAGTCTTAATTCAATTTTACACTTTATTTAAGAAGTGTCAATGTAAATCTAAAGTAACTGTCATGATTATGTACACACAGATAGCAAAGAGAATGTCACCGTAGAAGTAAATGCAATTGTGGGATGCTGGTTTAACTTTTTAAATAATTCCCATCATAAGCTCTTATGAGTATAACAGTCACTTAATGTTTTGATCGACTTCAATAAGCCCACCTTATATTTAGATATAGATTTTAATTATTGTCTTCTTATAAATGCAATCCATTCGATAGATTACATTGGCTGCTAAGAACATACACGATCAATACGATCTTAATTTATTTGCAATATGATTGGTAAGCTCATAAAAATCTTCATGATGCATATGTTGTCATGCGAAGATACTAAAATTTTAAATTCGTCAGTATTCTTTATATGTATTATATCTCCAGCAATAAATACGGATTAACAATTGCATTGATGAATTTATTTACGTCGTCGGCATTTCAAAATATCGGTATAAAATTTAGAAAGGAACTCTAAAGAGTATATGTTATTGGTGGCCTTACATTTGAAATAAATTATTCCCTAACAAAATGTGTTTTAATCTACCACTCAGGTTTTATGACCGCAGAACAGTTTTATTATAGTCAGTAGCCAGGCACAATAAATCTTTTTCAATAAATGTGTTTATAAGATGTGTATCTGCTAAGTCCGCCTTTTTAGCAGGATGTATCTGATTTTACAATCCTTGTTATATATGTATCTCACATTTTGTCGTATTCTATCTACATATATTGGATGATAGAAAACCTAAAGGTGTTATAGATTCCCTCTCCGATGAAAGATTAGTATTGGTATGTTATACCCAGTAAATATATAAGTAGTAGAACCTAACACTGATTAATCTACCCAAATGCTGCAATAACTGCATATTTCCGTTTACATAACATTGTTTTAATATCTTATTTCAATGTGTTGCAATTCTTTTTTAACCCATGATTGAATAGTAAACAGCCAATTCAAAATAATGTTTGCAATTACAATAAAACTTTTGACAAAAGACTATCTCATGTGTTGCTTTTTATATTTTTAGAATCGATCGAACTTTCAGCGCATGCGAATTTTAATACTAACACTTTATATTTCGTAAAATCATGTAAATTGCTCTCTATTTGCATTTGCATTGTTGAAAAAATAAAGGCATAGCTTTCTTACATTATTTTAAACTAGATTGTATTTTATTGTCATATTACAAAGTTTTATAAATGTTTGTGGTTTGTGTCTAAATGAATTAATATTTATCGAATGCGGTTTACATTAATCGCGTTCGTCACATATAGAAGTGTACTTTTCACATGGCAGATTTTTTTGGATCATCTACCAAAAGTGAAATCTAATATAGCAAGCAAGTATTTGCAATGTTTCACAGCTTTCATTATCAGAAAAACATTACTTAAATGTGCTGTCAACGTAAATCAATTTATAGCGAATAACCAGGTTGCTGTTAATAGGAAGTAGCAATTAGTTCAGTCATTTTCAATGGTATACCTGGGGTGTCTATCTGAAAGGTTGTTTTTGTAGCATGCATTTAGCGGAACACTAATATTCACTCACTGAGCAAACTGAGCACAATTATACTGCAGAAAAACTGTAATGCCTGTTTTACAACTGATCTATATTTCGGAAGCAGTTTTATAACGACACTTTAAATGTTTAATGATATATTACCTAAAGTTAATCGAATAAATGAAAATCGCCAAATGTTCCATTATATCAAAGCAAGCATACAAAATTCAGTTTAATATTTTTTTTGACTGATTTATAAAAAATCATATTGGATTTACATGTACCAGTTTAGTAATTGAGTAAGAAGGCTTTGTGTATAGACATAATGTTGTCCTAATTCAACATCGGTTTGCTATAAATATATATTTATAAAAGCTTCAGAATTATTAATAAGTATTGCTTTTAATTTGGACAAAACTCATAATCTCTTACTTTTTCTAGGAATGTATGCTTTAATTCTGCATGTATCATAATGCGAAGATACTTAAAACATGCTATTTATCAATACATTTATCAGTATTAAAAAGTGGTATTGAAAGAAATACAATGTCATACTAAATGATGATCAACCCAAAGCATGTTTTGGTTAAATTGATAAATAATACTCAGTAATGAGGATTAATGGTCTGACATTCGAAAAGTTTCTTGCCAACAAAAATATCTTTTAACCGACCACTCAGCCCTAGCAATCTACTAATTCTTTTAGCAACATACCAGCCACTGTCAATTAATAATAATTATCAGATGTAAATCTGGCAAAACCTTTTGCCTAAGGCATGTATCTTATCTTGATTATAACTTCATAACGAGAATTTCTTTTTTGCAGTATTTATGTTTACTTCTAAAACCACCGTTAACTCAATTAAAATATGATCACTTTGTTACCGCCAATTAATTCTGATCAAGTTAGGTTGATGTCATAGGTCCAAATGGTTTAAATGTAAAAAAAATATAAAACTAGTTACAAGAAGTTTTACTATAGAACCTCTTCTCTTTCACTAAATATAAAAAACATGACTTAATACACTTCTAACAATACGGATGAAGTAGATTGTAGATCAAGCTTTCCGTGACACATCACTGGCCTTTCAGAAAATAATAACCTCTGCCACAGCGTAGACTAAAATCTCTAACGGGCGATACTTGAACGAGATTATAGTGTTTTCTGGTATACGTTCATACATTAACATAAGTCTGTGCAATGTTTAAGAATTACTTCTTCTTCAGTAATTTATATTATGTGGAACAATTTACATCGATATCCTAGTGCTTATGTATGGGGATCTCCACAATGATCACTTTCTCTTTAAGACGCCCAATGGTTAGTGAAGCTTAGAGACACCTAAACTGTATGAGATGTGTGGGCTGTGTTATCGCCTCTGTAGTTAGACAATTTCGCGGTTCTCACGCAGGTTAAAGCTTGGAATGGGGGCTTGCAAAAACCTCGCTATTCGCAACAATAGTATAGTTATATTAACGTGTTCACAGTGAGAATAGCACACATTATTCGTTTGTTTTGTTTGTCAGGTGTTTTCTTTTGTTAACGTATAACATGATTAACGAGGAATGTCAGCTTTATGTATATCATTCTTATAATCGTCAACATAATTGCATTCGAACGGTTGGAGAATTTTCTAAAAATCCATTGCATTTGTCTTGGATCATTGAAAGCTTGACTAGCACAGACACTTTGACGTTCAAATTAGCACACGCATGCCTATCGGAACAATAAACAAAACGCTAAACGTGTGTTTCCTTTCTCTTCATGAAGAAAAGTGGCAACATTAAGAAAGCCACAAGGGCCGTTAACGTGGATCAAATAGCCACCATTGACAAAGGAAGTAATTAAGTGTGTTAACTTACTGCTCTTGGGTATAAGGTAAGAACGTCTTCAGATGCTGTCTTCCCGCTTAAGTCATGGTTGCTTTTGTGGCGAATGAGCTTGAACATATATTTGCTTTAATATTGGAACTCGAAAAAGACGCTATTACATGACAATGTTAACAATTTAATTTCAACTGATTCTGTAATTAATTATTTTTTTTTTACTTTTTATATTAGATTATCCTTCGAAATAATCGTTCCTCCTTTACCGACATAAATTATAAAAGGAGAGTTTAAGTGATTACTAAATTAATAATCATATACAAAGTTGTAAAATGGTAACTAAAGGTAATTGGTATCTTATTTGTTTTGATTGAAATATCCACAAGAACTTGAGGACTTTATCAGTTCTGTTGTTGTAATCGTAAGCTGATAATCAAACAAATTAATTTGTAAAATGCCATCTATAAATGTAACATTATTTGTTTTTATATCCTGGGGTCAGGTGGTAGGTGCTGATGCCATTTCATATTAAACGGCTTAACATTATTTAACATTTTGTGAAAATGCCGTAAGGATGCCGGGTGTGTTCCAGTAGATTTTTTATCAATTTAATGATAATGTAGAACGTGTACAAATACTTTCATTGTGGCACTCTTATAAATGCAATAAAATACCTGGACAGAGCATATTATAATATTACTTGTATACATTTAAGCAAGCGAATATACCATTATTATTATCTAGATTAAAACAAGGGCAAATATGTATTAGAAATTTTGTGAACTATGTCTGTTGTATACATTACAAACAGCATTGTTGGTAATGTGAATGTATAGAAATGTTCCCTTTCCATTGTGTTAATAACAATTACGATAAATTGTTATTTAACCTAAGTTTCAAAGCTTACAGACTGCCCAACATCATTGTAATCAACTTAATGAAGTCCAAAGTTAAAAGGACCGACACATGTATTTTATGTTCTTTTGCTTCTAACCATCGCCAATTACTCATTATATTATTGATAATGATGATGAGTAAACAGCTGGAGGATCCCAATCCATGAGTCTGTTTTATCACTGACCAAAGGCAATGTTTAAGACCATTGAACATGGGAAAACCATTAAAATTATGTTTCATTAAACACATCCTCTGTATGTTAACTTCCCTACAATTTACCGCATTCTTTTAAAATATTCACTCATCGCTTTTACACGTATTTCTTCACATCATTGCAAATGACCATAGATTAGTTAGGAAGAGAAAATGTACATTTAGATTTTAAGCGTGAAGCGGTGCATCATAAACTAATATTAAATGCAATCTATATTTCAGCGCAGTTTCTTTGTATTAAAAGAAGATTTATTCGCAGGTAACGTGTGTAAAGGCTATTGTTTTTTTTTAAATTGTAATTTTTCCAACCATTTATGTTATGTTTTCACGTATTCTGCTATAACCGTAAATCAAATTAAAATGTTAAGGTCATTAACGTTAAAGGCTAGTAATAAGCTAATTACGATGTTCCTTGCGCGAATGTAGCTGGAACGTATATATAGAATGTTTGCAACGTATTTTCCTAGATGGTGCATTGCGTGATTTAATTGTACAGTTTTTATCAATTATGGCAAAACGCGTTCCTTTAAGATCCTGTTTCCAAGTGAACCGTATTTAAGAAACAAATTACTAATGACGACATTAATCACAAATACTTCCACGGACATAAACAACATTATTAAAGTGCAAAGAACCATTTTCTGTTCTTGTTCATTTAGCAAAATCGCTTTCTACTCAGAGGCAAAGAACCTTAAGCAGCAACAGTTACTTGAATAAAGACATTACAAATTTAATAAAAAGAACCAGAAAAACGCAAATTATTTGTTTAGATGTTAAAAATATCACGACATGCATACAATACGGACATAAATGATAGTAAGGATCAACAAGCAAAAAACTACACAGTGTTGTTACTATTTAATATCAATGTATACATATGGAAGCACGGTTTCGCTTTATTTCTATTACGTTGTCACCTTCAAATTCTTCTCTTACACTTAAGTCCATCAATATATTGTAAACGAATACTGCTTAAAGGACCATGTTTCATGTGGTACATACATATTCGTTTAATTTTATTTGATTCATCTAACTAGGGTTAAAGTCACATCCATTGCACTTGCCTTATATTATGTTGTTAATCACATCTAATATAACCCATACTGCCTAAATTGCTGTAAGGAATTTATTGTCCAATAATATCGAAGGATACGAACAATTAATGCATGGATTGTTTTAACAGAAGTCTTCAAGATGTGAACGTCAATATGTGAGTGTTTATCTTAGAGATGGCGCCCTGTCTTAGTGATGAAAGATAAGCACTAAGTAGGAAGTGGGCGTGTTTATATATCTATGTTAATTGCTAATGCATCATCAAGGAAAATATTTTATTTAACCCACATATCGTTTCACTAATTTGTCTCACTCGAAACGTTAGCCATTATTTCCGTATATTTCTTATTTACGTAAACCAGGTATGTATGTTTATATGTTCTTCTAAAGATTAGTCCAGAAACTTGGTTTAATTTATACCATTGTGGTTTATTTCAAAGCCTTATATTTGTTACTGCGAAAACTGTCGTATTTATGTCATAATAATTGTAATAAATAAATTATTCGATGCATTTCGATGCCCACGCATATGACGGTGTTTGCATTATATTTTTTTTCTACATTTCTATCAGACATGTTTTCTGTACACACTGAACTGCTCCCTAATGCAGCAATGTTTTCCCCTACGAACAAAAGTGTTTATATACGTCTATATACTGTATTTCTACCATACAGGTATTATGGGATTCCTTATACTCGTATGTCTTTCAGTGTCTATATATGTATCGTCAATTTCTCACTTAAAATTGTTAATGTTGTGTAAATGTTTTTGAAAGTGCGCTATCATTTCCAGAATATGAGTTTTTATGACCTTGTTTGATCATTGCTTTTGAAAAATGAACCATTAAAAAAGTGCATACACTCTGTGTTATATATAAGATCAAATCGTTTATAAAACGATAATTTATTTTTGATAATGAAAATTAACAAGTGTTTTAAGTTTGTCATGAACGCTTCCATTGTATTCCTGGAAAATTATTATTATTATTAGAAGTAGTAGTAGTAGGAGTAGTAGTAGTAATATAACTAGTAGAAGTAGCAGAAGAAGTAGTAGTGGTGGTGGTGGTGGTACTACTACTACTACTACTACTACTACTACTAGTAGTAGTAGTAGTAGTAGTAGTAGTAGTAGTAGTGGTAGTAGTAGTACATGTAGTAGTAGCAATGGTAGTAGTAGTAGTAGTAGTAGTAGTAGTAGTAGTAGTAGTTTCATTATAAATTGGAATAATATTATTTTAATTTCTTTTTTTAATATTAGAAGTAGTAGGTAGGTAGGTAGGTAGGGTAGTAGTAGAAGTAGTAGTAGTAGAAGTAGGAGTAGTTGTTGTTGCTGTTGAAGATCTACATTAAAATAAAAAATAAGATATAATATCTAGAATAAAATTCGTGCAATAATTTACTTTAAGGCATTTTGCTTCTCAACCAAACAACATTGGTAGAAGCAAGGAAAATATTATTATTTAACGCGATGCGACATGAATGAGCTTACTGATAACACGTAGTTACATTGTTTACTCTAGCGCAGGCTTTGTATCGTGCCTGTGCGTTTTTGTGATGGTCTGAATACTGCATCAGAACGCAGATTCGCAATAAACTACTTCAGCACAACGTAAATGTTTATAAATGTACATTTGTTGATGGATTTCAAAATATTTATGAATTATCATGCTATTAATAAAAATAAACTGTGGCAATAACTTTTATGTGTTCATGCGTTTATGACATTTTCATAAATCCCTTCACATTACTTTAAATCAAACTATTCAATCTCATTTGAAATCACTTCAGAACAGGTTGTATAAAACTATAAACTCATATTTATGAAGTATCTTTCCCTTTATAGCTTAATAATTTTTAAATTTGTAAAGTTTTATAAGTCTAGCGGTCGTTCTAAAATTTGACGCGTTTTTATCATGTTTGTTGGGTTTAGATCCCACCAACAGTATTTAAGTTATTTATCTGGAGGCGGAGTCAACTTGAAAAAAATATCGTGCAGCCTTCAGTGTTTATCTCATGCTGTGAACACCAGGCATACTCAGTAAAAATATCATTACACTAAGCCAACAATTTGTAGAACAACCATTTTACTTGCATAAGCGTTAGCAAGGTAGATAATACCACTTCTATTTTAACAACTTTAGTATGATGAGGCCCGAAATCGAACTCCAAGCCTTTCGAACAAGAATCCGATGCTCTACTTACAAAGTCCGGTGTATTTTTCTTGTATTTTTGGCATTTTAGCTATATTTATAAGCATTCGTCACGAATATTATATGCATGCATTTGAGTCATGTTCACAGAATTTTAAAAACGTGGGAGTGATACAAAACCTCGGTACCTATATGACTATTTGGTGTGTGGTAAATAACAACTGTTAAATTGTATGTTTAGTTTGACAGGTACATGTAAGTTGCCTTTTCAAGAAAGGAATTAAGATGTGTCTACCTCGATCAGTTCCTCAATGCGTTCTATACTATATATTTTGCTTTAAATTAATACCTCTGGCAGGCACTTTGTTTCTTCTATGTATAACAGTTTTAATAACTGTTTGCCGATAAAATTTAGGAGCTGTAAATACTATTTACTAAATATGGGAAAGGAGAAACAAGTACTAAAACAAAGTAAGTTTAATCTTCCGTAGGATTAGAACCCGTGGCCTATTAATTGACCGTGTTCAACTGACATAGCTACTGACTCTTCGTGCATTCTTTATTACTCATTGCGACAGGAAGAACACATGTATTCAAAGACCAGCTTAAGCCTTGTTACGGTTTTGCAGGTTTTTAGGTTTCGTTTATCAGTTTGTTTGAACTAAATTCGTGTCACATTAGGGGTAATTGCTACTGTTTTCGTTTGAATAATTAACAAGCAATGGTAAGCAAGATAATTATTTATTATGTTGTTTATAGGTTGTGCTCAAGTACTTTGTTAGCTACTCGGTTACTTTTATTGCCACCATTTTCCCTCTTGAATTAACGGGTAGAAACTCTTCATTTCTGCACGACATATTATACCATAAGTCTATCCGAAAGCTAACCTGGTGGATTTTAAACTCATCTATTAAGGCAATCCATTATAAGTCAAATGTGGTACATATTTGTGTTCTCGTTTATTGTGTTTTGGTAAAAAGCCACAGTGTTCCTTTGGATAAAACGGATTTAATGAAGGTAGTGGCTCCATTTTAAAGTGAGCACTCCAAACATTATACACTACTATTTATAGACCTTGGCATAGGATAATTGAAATTTATGCAAATAACATTTAGATAACACCTTTAGCTGTTCCATTTCTGATTTTAATGAACATTATTCGCATCTTAAGGGATCGCTTGTCCCCCGTTGTAAGTAGTCTGCATATAAAACACACACACAGACCAGCTGATCGTTATTGCTAGGCCACTCAACGAACGGTAAACTGCGTTATGCATTTGAAAACAATTATCATTGTATATAACGTATTTAAGCAAACGATTTTGCGTTATTCATTAATACGGGGTTTTACAACTAATTGATAATTGATAACTTGGGCAATGATGATAAATAATATTACCAAAGTTATGCTTAAGAGAGGGGCCGATGGTCGATCGGTTGGAACCACTGATTTGTAGCTTTTCGGTCTCTTACCGCGTGGTATCGAGACTAGGCGCTGAGATCTCATGGTTTTACCCTGACATAAGTCGAGTTTTTTCGCCACGATTAATTAGCTTGGCATTAACAATATGATCATAAATGTGTCGGTGCTTTATGTATTCTAGCCGAAAACAACCTGTATGTGTTGAATGAGTCAACTGTAGAAGTAAAACCCGCCTACCTTCTCTTGGTTATTACATCACCCCGCAAGTCTTTTTAATATTTTATCGCGTTTCAAGATTGAACGAAATTTCAAACATGCTTCCCGCTTGCTATGAAACAAGATCTCCTATGAAGGCTAGTTATATGTGGTACGAACAAAACTATCAAGGTGTGCATTCAAGAACTCCACAGGTAGCTGTATCCACGCCTAGAGCGGGTACTTGTTTTATATAGAGATAAACTCCAAGGTTGGCAGTCTAATGAATGGGTGTCATTGAACGATACATCAACAATGGTATAAGGATTTGATTGTGACATTTTGCAGATTTGTGAAATAAGGAATAAGCTGTACAAAACGTAAGTGAATTCTGTGGTACCATTTTTAAGATAGGCTTACATGGCAGACATTTTCCGGAACAAATATCAGATTCAAATATTTTAAAATTACTTGTTTTTCTTATTAAATTGTTTCAAATTAAATCAATGTTATACATTTTATGTTCGTTGTTTGTGTGCGTGCATGCGTGAATGTGCGTGAGATATGTTATTGTGCAATTATAAGCATACGCACGAAGCTTTCGCGGCTGGGCAAAGGTATAAGAGCGAAAGCAATCACATTGTGAAAAAGCATGGTCCAATAGTTGCCTTTAATATCCTGTCGTCCATATACCTCGATCTAATTTGTTTACTGAGTAGAAATTACCCATTATTAGTTATTTTAGTATATCAATGAAGAACTCGACAGTTCATAGTTGTTCGTTACTCTTCATATATAAAGAAAGTTAGTGTGAGGATATTGATATATTGAATGTAAGTATTAGTTCTTGTAACTGTTAATTAAATAAAGAGACGTAGAGAGAGTTAGAGAGATAGACAGAGAAAAAGTTGCTGAAATTTTCTTACACAATCCATGTTTAAACAGTGCAACATCTCTTTGAAATTTCCCTTAAACTACAAGTTGAAACAGAACAAGTACCTTGTCATAGGCCTGTAAATTCATCTGCGGCATCTTATTTCAATCAAATTTTAAATGAGTTAAAACTTACTGTTAAGTTCTTTAAGCATTTATCTGAAGGGTTGATTATAAAAAAAGACTAGAACTGACAGTCGGCCACTTAACCTATTACATACCACGTCCACCTGCCGGTACTATCAGCAAGGTAACTCAATTACCTTGCCGCAACTGGCTTTCCAAATCATTCATAACGAGTTCTTTTCTGTTTATCCTCTTTAAATATTATCGCAAGATTCAATAGCCAAAGTTCAAACGGTTCAACTCTTCATATATGGTATAAAGACAAAAATTGATGCGGTTCAGAATCATCTATGTTTAAAAAAATTATTCGCAAAGTCATTACCGCACTTATAACATGCATATTAATTTAATATCATTATTAATGGTACCTCTGTTAAAGTAAATGTAAAAATATGTCACTAAGTACATGTACTATATTCAACAAAAAAAGCTTTCAATTTTAAAAGGTAGCTCCTGACTGGAACACCCAGATCAATTTGAACTAAAACTGTTCGAGTTATCGCCGTGTTCTTAGCTAGACAATATTACATGTTCATACACAACTTACTTCATATAAAAAAGATAACAATTTTTTGAAACATGAGAGTAATTATCAAATTTTCGAATAAAGGAAAAAAAACAAGCAGTAAATTTGAAACTTAACATCAGAAGGATAATTGTACCTTGGGGCATTGTTCATAAGGTAAAGTAATGGTGTCCTTCAATAATGTAAAAATATGCCAACAGTGTATCAGACATGATAAACTTTTAATTTAAAACAAACAACGAAATCAAACTGTGCTGAAATCTATGTAATGATGCGCTGTACGGTTAAGCTCACTGGTGAGCTATTCTCATCGACATCAACACAACAATGATTGTAGCGGATAACGCTCATTGCCAAAAAATAGATACACCATTGTGACCGATATCGCTTCCTGTATTCAATAGATGAACTAAAGCAGAAGCCATACATTTTTTTACCAAAAACGTAAAAAAATCAAGCACGCTAATAACGTTTAAAAATGTACTGTTTGCACTAGTCTAGCAATTGTAATAAGTATGTTTGTTTTGTTTGTATCCTTTTAATCATCGCCGTTTTCCTACTCTTCTTTATCACCCCTGTCGTATTTGATCTTTCCTCAAATTGCAACGAAGTTCTAATGTTGAAATTTTCAGGTATTTTTTATGTTGCCTTTTTGTTAGATCGGATTCCTTTCGGACCAAGGCCTATCTGTTGATTTTATAACGTTATATCGTTGATCGAGAGAAATGAAAATACCAGGTTTACAGACATAACAAAATCAGATTTGACCCTGCTTACATACATGTACGCTTAAGAGAAACAGCATTATCCTTTTTCGACTTTGGATCTCAACACGAAGTTTGGCTTTAACTATACTCAGTTTGGCATCTGTCTGTCCGCCCTTATGCCCTCAAATCTCGTTCAGTATATGAAGGACCTTTCCAGGTCAATGTATACAATTCATTCAGAACGTGTGTCATGAAATTACTGCTTATAGTAACGTGGACTATTTTATAATAAATTGTAAAAGTCTTAATATGTAGTGAAATATCACTGATCCAATTATCAAAATCTCATACCTCAGATGTGGGTCAAATTTTGAAGAAGATTTTCGGTGAAATTTTATTTAATTAAACTGAAAATGTTATAATGGGTTAAATCCCTCAAATCATTTAAAGTGACAGTAGCAGCAAACAGTATGCGATGAAATACGCACTGCAACTTAACAAACATTGCGTTGTCAACGAATCAGTAAAGCAGTCGTTAGAGCACTGGAAACCCATACAAGAGATCCTTTGTTCGAATCAATTACAATTGATTAACGGTTTGTTTTGTCTTTCTCTTCTGTAGACAATGGCTAGTTCATGTAAAACTATATTTACCAACGAATACGTTATAGTGTTATATTTTAAACACATAAATGTTAAATCGGTTATGGATCAGAATAAAACAATGTGTATACGAAGGTTACAATTGCTTAAGGATACTCGCCAGTCTCATGTTATAGGTCAATAAATTATCGAATTGTTGAAAGCAAATGCCTAGTGATTTGCAATAAATTGTCATTTAGTGGTTACTCTGAAGCCGGAGCATTTATAACTAACCATACAATTTTATGATGTTGGCTGCGGACATTGTTTATTAGCCGACCGACGCTGTCCCTTCATTGCTTTAACTTTTACAACCGGTGCAGGGTGTCGACGAATAAATATCTTTTGAGCTATATCCGTTTACATATGACGAATAAACCTCCAATCCTGGGTTAAGGTGCAACTAATATAGGTCTCGTATACATCTATTCATTAAGCAGATATAGCTTGTATGTTGCGGGATTGTTTGCGGCGTTAAAAGGGGCGTTTTTAGACTTCATAATTTATTCCTTGAACGAATTGTTCCTTTACGCAATAGCATATTAATACTTATAAATACGATTCGAACTGTACTTTCAAACAAAAAAGAAGATCTATATTACGTTATCGTGAAGTGACTTACTGTGAGTTCCTTCTTTGCCAATTAAGCGATCATAACATTGTATTATTACTCTTAGCTTATTAGAGAGGCTCTCTATAAAATTGCAGTCATTGAAGTAGTTTGAGCAGAACGAATGCGTGTTTAGGTCACTACAACAACAGACTTTGGTCATAAATTAGGTGGGATAGATACAGATTGCATTTAGTATATTATATTCTCTATTGAAATCCGAATTTATTACTGGCGTTTTTAAAGCAACAGTATGTCATTTGATATGGCGGTTAACTATAGCATTGAGGATTCGGGCTTTATTCACCCGACAGCAACAGCTAGTATAAAGTAGTAAGAAATGTATTTGGTTTTCTGTTGGTTTTCTGTTGCTAAAATATAGACATGGATAAGACTTGACATGGCATCATAAGTGTTGGTACAGTAAGATGTTAATCACGTTTTAATTAAGCCACTTAACTGGCCCTTCCTCGGCCATTTGACAGACAAGCATCTTAGCCAGTCAGATAATGGTATTTCTCTAGGTGATGACAATTTAAAATCTAGACCGGTTAAACAGTTGGTGAGAAGCGGGCAATATTCAGTTTCACACAATTTCTTTTTCAAACAAAACCAGGCTTTAATCATCGGGTTTTAAATGTGTGTGAGTTAATTTTTGGAATATAACATACAAGCAGCAAAAAAACTCAATCGCAAAATACACGTGCATGCATTTCAAAGTAGTTATAGTGATAGGCTAATTGTTATGGTAGGCGTGACTACAGCTCGTCTGAGGAAAGACCAAATAATTTAATTCATTAGTCAGCATGAACGGCAATTACTATATCTACGTAAGTGTATTTTCCCATACATGTAGAAGGATGTAAAGACAACAGTAACAATTATATTCATTAAAATACCTTTATATATTAAATTCAGCTCGCTCTACATAGTACTTTGACAAAATGAATAAATACAATCACTTAGTTCTATTTATATCCAATTTAAATTGTAGGGGATGTCCGGATAATTGCCATTATTACATTAAAGAACTTCTATGCGACTTCCAAATTTAGGTTGTTTGTACTCATTTTCATTTTCCATTTAACCATCTTTAAATATTATTATTCTATTTTATTGCCTTTACTGATAACAGCTCGTCTCGAATTTTTATTTGAATACATACACTCATGTGTCGCATTTTGTTTGTGCACAACACAAAATTGCTGCAGCCTGTTTGTATGGAAAAAAAGTTTTATATTAAAATAAATATGTATTACGTTTATCGAAAAGAAAATCGTAACCTTCATATTTGAAAGACAGACGTATATTTCTCAAATGTTACACATATTTTCGTTTGGTTTACATTAAACTATGTTTGGAAAAGCCGTATGACTGCCGAGTGTATTATATCAGATTATTAATCGGGATAATGATAATATTGAACAGGCACACATACTTACGTTGTGTATTTGTTTCTCGCACTTTTGACGAATCTAAACCCAGCAAACAAATACTAAGTTACAAGGAATTCTAGGAACTAGGAAACGTCTTAGATTTCAAGCAAATAATATTTAATTTTTGCAAACAATGTTAATATGCTGTCTTCATGTTATAATTAACTTAATTCGTCATCCACTGTTAATATTTACATTAATTTACAATATTTGTTGTGCACTCTTAGTACAAACAGATGACTTCTTTTGTAAAGTTGCTAAGTAAGTACTATTAATCAAGCGCTAGTGGCACATTTTTCATAATTGCACTAAGCAGTGTATTTGGAAATAGCATGGAATAAATTATGTTTATATAGTAAAGCACGAGATTATAACATGTTAGAAACTGGATTTATCTTTTTTTTCAAAAAGCACTTTTATGCTTTACAAGAAATTATGTTAATGTGAATGCTGTCAATTGTATCTTTCTCATTGCTGTAATTTATACAAATCAACATTGATTCTATGATTTATCGTGTTTTTTTAAAGTTGTAAGGCTGCTTTACGTCTTTCTAAAGAAACTAAAAGGAATCCAAGTTGATAGTATTGACATGTGCATGTAAACTTCATTTGCATCTAAATAAGATTAATTAATTCATTTTATATCGACTTTGATGTTGATGGTAAGCAAACAGCTGGATGGCCTCTGTTCACTGGCATGGTGATAAAATTGTAGGAAACATTTAAAGATTACTGCAAGTGAGTATTCCATATGTAAATCTTATCCTATTTAAGGAAATCATTCACTTAATATTTCTTTAAGTCCTCTGTAAGTTAATTTCTCTACATTTTGCTGCCTATGAAAATAATAGCTGATAGTTTGTACGTACGCCTTCTTATAACTGCAAATGAAAATACATTATTAAGGGGTAGATAATGTACATTAAAATTTAAATCGTGTAGATGTTCCTGTAGATGCTCTATAGAAACATTATAAATAAGAAACCATATTTCAGCGAAGTTTCTCCGACCATATCTTAAAAGAAGATTTACTCGCAGGTAACGAGTTTAAATTTTGTTGTTCTTATGTTTGCGATGTTTCCAGCAGTCACCGCCATGTTTTCACTTAATCTGCCATAACCGTAAATCAAATTAAATCTTTAAGGTCATTAACGCTAAATGCTTGTAAATTATGATGCTCCTTGCTCGAGTGTAACTTAAACGTGTATCTGGAAAGTTTGCAACGTGTTTTTTTTTCTATATAGTGTATTAACTTATTAAAATGTACAGAATTTTTTATATTTTTTGTATTGCTCGCAAAGACTTCTTCGTACGTACAAAAAGAGCGTATTTTTTAACCTTTTGACTATACCAACTTTTTCTCCAAAGCAAAGACAAAAAATATACATAAAAGATTAAAAAGAAATTATAACAAAAAAGTAACACAAATGTTTAGGTGTTAAGAATATCACGACATACATACAACATGGGCATCACTGTTAAAAAAGGTCAAAACGCAAACAACGTTCATACAAAAGTACAGTGTGTACGCCATTTGATATCTATTTATATATATGCAAGCACGTATTGGTTTCCTTTCCATTACGTTTTCATCTTCAAATACTTCTCTAACATTTACTTGTAGCAAGAGACTGTAAACGAATACTGCTCCCTGGACAATCTATCTTTACTGACTTAATGGCATCCTTATCTTGGGTTTAAATGATATTGTCGAATAAATCAGTTTTGAATATTGGACGTTGTATG
This sequence comes from Sinonovacula constricta, assembly GCA_007844125.1. Lineage (NCBI taxonomy): Eukaryota > Metazoa > Mollusca > Bivalvia > Cardiida > Solecurtidae > Sinonovacula > Sinonovacula constricta. The sequence goes on from CM017558.1 coordinate 35,666,115, forward strand.
AGGAGAAATCGTTTTGGTAACCTTTCTGTAAAACTGTTAAGAAAAACATGCAATTAATATCATTTTGCCTTATCTTTGCAAAGACATACATCTATACATCTGTTTAGCTTTATGTATTCCTTGACCAACACCATATAAAAAAATCTCCTTTGAAAACTAACCTTTCTATTTATTTACCTTGGTTGATTCAAGGAAGCATGTTGTATGTGTAGAATTCTTGTTTTGCAAGATTGTTGCATAACTGTTACGAAATTTATATCAGGTTGCATGATCTTTTGCAAAGAAATACATCTATACTTATGTCTAGCCCAAAGCTTTATTATTTAAGACTATTTATTCCATGACCAACACCCTATATAAATTTCATCGGAAAACGAAGCTTTCCATTTATTGTATTACATGTATCGTTGATTCAAGAAAGCTAGTCGGTCCTTTTGCCGACGAAACCATTCCAATGCAGTAACTGGCAGATTATCTCTGATAAAAATTCTATGCGTTTTGTCACATTAACATTTAATTCGTTATTATTACTGTTGTTGTGGTATGTGTTACTTTGCTGTTTGTTGTAGTTACAAATCGTACTTTACCATATCCGTTTAATGTTATTTGGTTCATCTAACTATTGTCAAAGTCACATTCATTGCACTTGCCTTATGTCATGCTGTTTATCACGTCTCATATAACCATACTGCGTAAATTGCTGAAAGGAATTTATTGTCCAATTATAACGAGGGACACGAACAAATAATGCATGGTATGTTTTAACAAAAGTCTTCAAGATGTGAACGTCAATATGTTACTGTTTATCTAAGGGATAGCACCCTGTCTAAGTGATGAAAGACACGCACTAAGTAGGAAGGAGGCGTGTTTATATCCATATGTTACGTGCATATGCAACAACAAAGATTTACCCCAAATATCGTTGCACTTATTTGTCTCACTCGAAACGTTAGCCATTATAAGTATATTGCTTATTTACGTAAACCAGGTATGTATGTGTTCATGTTGTTGTTTTTCTAAAACTATAGTCCTGAAACCTGGTTCAATTGATAAAATTGTAGCTTATTTCAAAGGTTTATATTTGTTGCTGCGATAACTGTCGTATTTACGTCATAATAATTTTTTAAAAAAAATTATTCGATGTATTTTGCTGTCCATGCATATGATGGCGCTGCCGTAATTAATCTTTCTACATTTTTACCAGGCATATTTTCTGTACCCAAAAACCTGCGCTCTACTGCAGTAATGTTTCCCCCTACCAACAAAAACGTTTATGTTTACCTCTATATACTATATTTCTACCATACAGGTAAAGGCATCATGAGATGCCTTATACTCGTATGTCTTTAAGTGTCTCTATACGTGTATCGTCAATTTCTTACTAAAATTGTTTATGTTGTGTAAATGTTTTTGAAAGTGCGTTACCGTGACCAGAATATGAATTTTTATGATCTTCTTTGACCATTGATTTTGAAAAATGAACCATTAGGAAAGTTAATACCAAATGTGTTTTATGTAAGATCTAATCGTTTATAAAAATGTCATTTTGGATCATGAAAATGAACAAGTGTTTTAAGTTTGTCATGAACGCTTCCATTGTATTCCTGAGAAATTATTATTATTATTATTATTATTATTGTAGTAGTAGTAGTAGTAGTAGTAGTAGTAGTAGTAGTAGTAGTAGTAGTAGTAGTAGAAGTAGTAGCAGCAGCAGTAGTAGTGGTTGTAGTACTAGGTCGTAATATTAGTAGTAGAAGTGGTGGTAGTAGTAGTAGTAGTAGCAGTAGTAGTGATAGTAGTACTAGATCGCAATAGTAGTAGTAGTAGCAGTAGTAGAGGTAGCAGTAGTAGTAGTAGTAGTAGTAGTAGTAGTAGTAGTAGTAGTAGTAGTAGTAGCAGTAATAGATGTACATTAAAATAAAGATATAACACATTTAATCTAAAATAAAAATCGTACAATAATTTCCTTTAAGGCATTTCGCTTATCAATCATACAACATCGGTAGGAGCTGGGAAAATAGTACACAAAGATCTGTATAAACGTAATGCGATAGGAGCATAGTGATAACACGTAGTTACATTGTTTACATTCCCACCAGCTTTGAATTGTGCGTGTGTGTTTTTGAGAGGTCTGAATAATGCATTTAAACGCAGATTATCAATAAATGATTTTAGCACAACGGAAAAAGTGAAAGAAACGTAAATTTGTTGATGGATTTCAAAATATCTACAAGTAAAAGTATCAACATTGTATTTGCCGACATTACACAAAATGATACTAAATAGAACATTTGTGTTATTTCAAAAAGTTTAACAACAATGACAGGAAAAGCAACATCTATGTTTTCAATCAGTTCAGATAGCTGTATCTCCGCCTAGAAGGAGTATATCTGTACATACCTGTTATATACCATGATTGTGTCCAAAGCTGTCTGTCTAAGAACAGTTGTTGTTTATCATAATGCCGCTAGTTTATGAATTATCATGATATTAATAAAATAAACAACACCAATAACTGTTTTGATGTATTAAGTTTTCACGTTTTAATGACGTTTTTTTCATCAATTCGTATATATTACTCTAAATCAAACTATTCAACTTCTTTCAAAATCACATCAGAACAAGTTGTATAAAACTATAAACATATATTTATGAAGTACCTTTCCCTTTGTAGCTTAATAAGTTTTCAGTATGTATATTTATAAGTGTAAAGGTTCATCTGAAATTGTGTTCATTGATGCGTTTATTGAAAATGTTTATTGGTTCCCCCCCACACACACACCAAGAGTAGTTGAGCTATTTATCTAGAGACGGAGTTCACTTGAAACAGTTATTGTGCAGCCTTCAGTGTTTATCGCATGCCGTGAACCCCAGGCATACTCAGTAAAAGTATTATGACACTGGGCCGATGCTCTACCTACCAAGTCCGATATATTTTTCTTGTATTTTTTGTCATTTTATGAGTATTTATAATCATTCGCCACGAAAAAATATGCATGCCTGTGAATCACGTTCCAAAATTGAGAAAAAGTGTAAGCGATACAAAAAGTACCTCGGCTGTGACAACTTGGCTTGTGGCAAAATAACTTTTAAAATGTATGTTTATTTTGACAGGTATGTGTTAGTAATCTTTTCCAAAAAGGAATTCATATGTGTCTACCCCGATCACCGTACCGTCGATGGGTTCTATACCCCACAATAAAAACCTGCTAGGTCGTTATTGACTTTTTGCTTACCGTTAGCGTTAGCATACTCTTTCGGCGTTAAGAATTCCTCATTCAACTTACGGGTAAAAGAGAAACAGTGTGTTGTTCATGGCAAAAAGTAAATAAAGACTGAAATTAAGTATTCATTTTTACATGACACATCTTAAGAATGAAAATGCTATTAGAATTGTGTCGTTTAGGTAAAGATGTAAAACATTTTGGTCGCGTCCTTATGACAACGCTGAAAAGACATTAAGCATAATTTTACAATTAAATCATATTCTGCTCTATATGAATGCGTTTAAATTATGTTTGCATACAGATATTTTTTTATTTAAGACTTATCAGGCTCTTTTCACAATTATAGCTAGAAGAGCAAAAAAAATCAAATTAGCTGTGGGTACTAGACAATGCTTAGTCAATGTTAAAGAGAGTAAGATTTGACTTAACAGTTATACGATTTAAAATCGGAAGGAATCGTTTTATTGAATAACACCGTTAGACCAAACAATATGTCTGTTTAACGTTAAACCACCCACTCTTTAACGGTATAAATGGCACCTCTTACAGTGTTTTGTTGATTACTGCATGGTTCACAATTGTTATTGTTTCGCAGACACGTTGATAACACACAACAATTGAGTGAGCTTAGATAGTTTATGCTATGTTTTAAAATGTTTCGGCAATAAATAAATCAGTATACATTAAAAACATATATCAAAATTTGTGTTAATTAGCAACCATGTAAGCATGATAATCGTGTTTAATGATTTTACACGATGATCATTACTGTTTTCAAGATTTATTCAAAGTAAAATTTACTTGATTTATTTAGATTATATCGTGAGTTGACCTTTAAAATAGATTTATGCCCCAAATATTATCCATATCTTGTAGATTTGATCGGAAGATTGATCGTCCAGTTTTTATGCCATAATAGTTCTGGCAGGCACTTTGTTTTACCTTTTATCCCACCATCTCTGTAGATATCGGTTGATATAACCCGTGTGATAAAGATGAGCTTTATCAACCGATATTCGCGCACCTGCTCTAAGCCGGACTACTTTTTTGACGAAACGATCAGGAGTGTTTACGAGAACGAAACTCATTTATCCCGTAATTATGCTTGTGGTCACCCCAAAAATGTCCCTAATATAAATACTGGTGAAATAGAGCAAAAGAGGCTATTAAAAAAAAAGAGGATGCGAGCGGTCTCGATCTCTGACCTGCAGGATTGAAAACATAAATGGCAGCGTCTTTACCGACTGAGCTAATCGGACAGTTTCTCTCAACTTTCCGAAGTTTTATTTAACAATGATATAGAAAATTTGAAAAACAAAAATCTTACCAGAAAAATGAAACATGTACTACAGGAACATGATTAAAATTGTTATATAGTAGTAATGAAATCAATAAAAGTCCGAATTTGTAGCAAAAATAAAAACAACTCTCGAAATGCCCGATCATCATCCGAGACACCCCGTTGTGTTGTTATTTACTGTAGTGTGAATTGAAAGAATGTGATGAAGAATCGTGTAAAAACCTAAGCAGTGTTGAAAAGACGAGCTATGAGGATTTCGAGGAAAAATCTGGCTTTAATCCGAACATTTTTGAGAATGAAATTGATCTTGAATCTGTGGTGACTGTCTCAGATTGCAATCATCTGCCTAATCTTAGGGCAGACCCTGATGATCAAATGTCGTTACATGATGAACATTCAAATGGTTTAGATAGAGCTCGATCTTTAGTAGAACCAAATACAGCTGACTGCACAGATCTGGACAAATGTGCTAAAAAATCACAGTTTCTAGACGTAAACATGAACACCAACCCACCACCTCCAATCCCAACATGTCTCCAAATTTCGCAAGTCATCCTGTCAAAAACACAACTATCTTCGAAATTTTAAAGCGCTATATTCAATGTTCATAATTTCAATGTCATCACCAATTAAAATCCATGAGCTACTGTTTGTTACAGCCACAAACACACACACAAACCGCGAATGTAATTCGCGTTTCTTAATGCCAAGTGCGTAGCAACTTTAATATTACACGGCCTTGACATTACACACTACATGTATTACTTTACACGAGGTTGTGATTTTTGTTGTGGTTTTTTTTCCGACCATTTTTTTTCAGTTATCGTTATCAATAAAATTACAACCTTATGTAAACCGCAAATAAAATAAAAGAAATAACATGTTTATTGTCTTATTTTTTAATTGTAAAATAGAACTATTTCTTATAGCCGAATTACTCTATTGCTCGCGCATGAATTTCGTGTATTGCATTGGAATGTCAGATCATGTAAGGGAGGAGCAGTAGCGGTAAATTTAAATGTTTACCTTTGAAAAGCTGTTGATGGTGGGATAAAAAGAATACCAGGTTAGTGTTGATATAGATAAATGTTATCATGCTCGGCCCGAAAATCAGAAAGCACTCGGCAAGCCTCGTGCATTCTGATTTTCTTAGCCTCGCATGATAACATTTATCTATATCAACACTAACCTGGTATTCTCTATATACATAATAGTGATAAAGCTAGTAAATATGTTTAGTAAATTGGAATAGGAAGAAAAAAAAGAAACTAGTATGTTCTTTTGTAGGATTAGAATCCGGGGCCTTTAAAATGACAATGCTCAACTAACATCGCCATTAGCTCTTGATGGATGCTTGTTAAATGCTTTATTATTCATTGCGACCTGAAGAACAAATGCATTCAAAGACGAGCATAGGCTTCGTTATAATATATCGGAGGCTTTCCAGATTCGCTTATCAATTTCGTGTAAATTCATGTCATATTAGGGGCAATTGTTATTGTTTTGGTCAGTCCCTTGTTCCACAAACTTTCTTTTTATTAGTGTTGGTGCCAATTATATATTTTCTCAGGGATACTGTGGCTTGAATAATTTTCTGCTTCATGTTAACACAACTACAAGTAATGGTAAGCAAACTAATTCTTTATGACGATGCTTATATGCTGTCCTTAAGTACTAGCACTTTGTTAGTGACTCGACTACTTTTATTGCCACCATTTTCCCTCTTGACTTAACGGGTAGGAACACTTCATTTCTGAACGATATATCATACCATAGAGCCTACCTGAAAGCTAACGTGATGAACCATAAACTCATCTATCAAGCGAATCAATTATAAGTCCAAGATGATACATAATTGTGTTCTCGTTTATTGTGTTATGGTTGAAAGCCACGGTGTTCCGTTGGATACAACGGATTTAATAAAGGTAGTGGCTCCATCTTAAAGTGCGCATTCCAAACATTATACACTACTATTTTTCAGACCTTGAAAATGATAATTGAAATTTATGCATTAAACAAATTTAAGTCAATAAAATTTTCAATTGTTCAATTTCTGATTTTTATGTACATCATTCGCATCTTTAGAGATCTCTTATCTGCCCTTGTTAGTAGTCTGCATATAAAACACACATACCAACTTATTGTTTTTGCTTGGCCACTCAGCAAATTATAAACTGTGTTATGCATTTGCAAACGATTATCTTTGCATATTGGTAATTTGTGGAAAAGATAAATTGTTCACTTTTTTGAAAGCAAATGACCGTTTGTTCACTTGAACATATTTTTCAATGTATAATGAAAGTCAGTCGATTGAACTCTCAAGTTTGCGTTATTTCTTATTACGGGATTGTACAACTAATTGACTTGGGCAATAAAGATAAATAAAATTTTCAAAGTTATGCTTAACGGGGCGGTGGTTAGAGCCATCGATTTGTAGCCCTTCATCCTCTTAGCCCGTGGTATCGAGACTCGGCGCTGTGCTCCGATGGTTCTACCCTGACATAAGTCGGGTCTTTCGCCACCAATAATAAGCTCGGCATAACCAATATGACGTATATGAAAATCAAATAGGCGTCGCCAATATGACAATAAATGTGTCAGTGCTTTATGTCATCGAGCCAAAAACAAAAACAACCTGTATGTGTTGTATGAGTCAACTGTACAAGTAAACCCCGCCTACATTCTCTTGGTATTAACATCACCACACACCTCTTTTTAATATAGTATCGCGTTTCAAACTTTAACACAATTTAAAACGTGCTACCCAGTTGCTATGAAACAAGATGTTTCATGAAGGCGAGTTCTACGAATAATACCAAGGTGTGGATTCAAGAACTCCACAGGTAGTTGTATCCACGCCTAGAGCGGATATTTGTTGTATACAGAGATTAACTGCAAGGCTGTCAGTCTAAGGAATGGGTGTCATTGAACAATACATCAACAGTGGTGTTGTAAGGATTTTATTGTGACGTTTCGCCGATTTTTTAAGTAAGGAATAAGCTGTAAAAAAATGTAAGTGAATTTTATAGTACTATTTTCAAATTGGCTTCTACGTCAGGTATTTTCCGAAACAAACAACACATACATTCTTAAATAACGTTCTTCTTATTAAAAAAAACTGATTTTAATATAAATATTAGACATACATATGTTCGGATTGTTTGTGTGCGCGTCTGTGTGTGAAAGTGTAGGAGAGATGTGATTGTCCAACTTCAAGCGATTATTTTAAGCACACATACAGACACAGAGAATTGCTGCCAATTTATCCTGCAAGTTAAAACAATGCAACAGCACAGCAGAATTTTCCTTAAAATAATAGTTCCCAAAATGCACATTCAAAAGTGTTGTCAATAAGTAAAAGTTAACTTTTCAATGTAGTTACAATGAGATGTCTACCTACTATTTGGCAAGCTAAATTTTTGTCAGTAATATATTCTAAATGTTTGCTTCTTAAACGTCTGTAATGTGGCAAACAAGACAAAATATTTGGCATCCACAAACAACGAACTTTAACTGTTCGCGATAAGAAAGACTACAATAAAATGGAACATACTCATTACAAGTATCGTTGTTAGTGTGTATTTGTTTTCTTTGTTTTATGAGCATACAACGAACTGAAAAATAAACAGAAATGAACGGTCTATTGATAGTCTATGCAAGTGGGTATTTGGTTTTTGCTTCAAGAAACATGAACGAAATAATGCGTAGTAAAATATTGTACTTACTCAATGACTCGGAAATACAGACACTTGTTGATTTTTTTGCAGATGGTCCCACTATATGGTAATACTATTGACAGTATTGGTCGAACAATAAAATAAGGATATATTCATCTTTTATTTTTCAGAAATTGGATTTATTTACTAGTGGCGACAAACAATAAGATAAACTAATATTTGTGATAAATTATGGGTTTTATCCTTCAAGTAAAATGTTTCTTCAAAAAATATAGACATCATGTTTATGATACTTGCCGGATGCAACGCGTTAATCATTTGTAAATCGCTTAAAGCGATACATAGTTCAGGGCTGTTCGAAAAATGAAATTTTAATTATGAGTGCTTAGTTATTGGAAAACAGAAAACACACATTGTCATAGACCTTTCATTTCAGTTGCGGCAACTTATTTCAGTCGAATTTTAAATAAGTTAAAACTCAGAGTTTAGTTCTTAAAGCATTTATCTGGAGGGTTAATTATAAATGAGACTAGAACTGACAGTTGGCCAATTAACCCAAAACATAGCAAGTCTACCTGCCGGTACTAGCAACAAGGTAACTCAATTACCTTGCCGCAACTGTCTTTACAAATCATTCGTAGCTTGTCCTTTTCTGTTTATTCTCTTTAAATATTATCGCAGGATGCACTAGTCGTAGATCAAAGAGCAATTGTTAATGTATGGTATAAAGATAAAAATTGCTATTGTTCAGATTCATATGTCTTTCAAATTTTAATTGCAATGGCACTAATAAACATACATACTTAATACAATAGTAACGACACCTCTGTTATAGTAAATGTATGAACAAAGATACCACTAAATACACTCAATGACAATTATAAACATTTATATTAATGTAGTACCATTATTAACGATACCTCTATAGGGAGTAAAGGTACATGTATTAGCAAGACGACACAAATACGGGTATTATATTCAACCGACTAAGTTTTCGCCTCTAAACGGTAGCTAGTGACTATAACACCCAGATCAATTTTACGCAAATTTGTTCGAGTTATGAGCTAGATAATGAAATAACAAGATAATTACATCATTTAAAGAAAAGATGACAACTTTCAAACAAGAGAGTAATTATAAATTTTTCAAATAATAAAAAAGCAACCAGGAATTCTGAAACAATTCAGAAGGAAAATTATACCTTGGAGAATTGTTCATAAAGTAATGTAATAGTGTCGTAAAGTCATAAAAGATATTGTGCCGGCAGTTTATCAAAAATTATAAAATCTTGATTTAATTTTAGTTTAAAAAAAATCGAAATAATAGTTCACTTGCAAATCTATCAAACTGTGCAGACATCTATGTAATAATGAGCTGTACAACCGAATACACCTATTGCCGATTATAGCTCTCAGGTGAGCTATGCTCATTGACACAAATGACAATTGTAGCTCGTTGCAGATGGAGGCTGTATACGCTAAGATACACCATTGTGACGGATATCACTTCCTTTATCCAATGAATGAGCTAAAGTTCGAGTCGTAAGATAAATATTTACCAAAACGTAAATAAATCAAGCACGTTTATAACGTTTAACACATGTACAGTTTACACATCTAACACATTTTAATATGTATGTTTGTTTTGTTTACATCACTTCTATCATCACCGTTCTAATTCTTTTCTTTATCATCCCTGCCATATTCGATGCCATATTCGATGTTTCTCTGAATTGCAATGGTAATCCTATTCATATCTCATTAAATTAATTAAGTGATTAAGTGTCCGAGATGGTCACACCCACCTTCGATAATTAAAGCTGATGTGTTCTTTCTTTCGATGAGAAAGAGAAGACGACATTGTGTGATTCCTGGCGGTCCAAAAGGGTGAAACACTATCATGCCACATAAAGTCACCGTCTCAACATATTACAAAGGTGTTTCTATTGAGATGAGATGTCAAGTAGCCAGCACGTTTTCCGTGAGTGGTGAAAATTCACTAAGGTACATTTACTCGACAATTATAATTGACTGTCATGCGAATATGTTTGTTTTTTTTTAATTTTAGTGTACGTTGCAGTACTCTTATTATTGAAGTCACACCCACTCACTTGAACCGATGAAATCGGCTCATAACATATCATAAACGTCCAAATTCAGGTACAAAACAGACAGAATTTACCAAAGACATGAGCTTGACACTTCTTTGTATCAAACTTTTTTTAATTAAACTGAAAATTTTGGTTAAATGTGTCAAATTTATAACGTTAAAAGTTACAGTAGCAGCAAACAATATGCAAGTAGCAGAGAATACATTATGGCTAAATATTTTCAAAATCTTGAAATCCAAGCTAAACACCAGCTTTCATTCCTTTTTCATTTAGTGACGGAATCATAACAGAGTATTTAAACCGCAGATTCGATACAACACTTTTAAAACCAATGAAGTATTTGTCGAACTAAACTTGTTTGTTCTTTGACATATGACGAATATAGATACCGTCATGTGGAGCTATACCGGTTAAGGTTGAAATAATATAGCTCTCGGATACATGTACCTGTATCCATTAAGCCGCAGCTGTTATACCTCACTGGTGAGCGACGTACGGCGGGAGTTGTATGCAGCGTTACAAGGCGCGTTGTTAGACTTCATAATTTATTTCTCTAAGGCATATAACTACTAATCAGCACAATTTGTACTGTACTTTCAAAGAAAAAATATGTATTTTATGTTATCATCAAGTGACTTACTGTGAGTTCGTTCTTAATCTATTAAGCGATAATTGTATTTTATTCATAGTTTACTAGAGAGCCACTCTATATAATCATATATATTATGATTATCAATGAATAATTTGAACAGGACGAATGCGCGTTTATGTCACTGCAACAAAGCGCGCTTAAAAACTTTAGTCATAAATCAGTTAGTTGTAGCAGATAAATATTACATTTAGCATATTATATTCTCCATTAAAACAGGCTTATTGACGTTTACAGCAACATTATGTTATTAAATATGCCGCCTTACTATAACATTTAGGATTCGGGTGCTATTTACCCGACAGAGACATTCAGTATTAAGTAGTAATAAATATATTTGTGTTTATTTGTTACTTTCCTGTTCGTAACTATATGGTTATGCCATAGCAATCCATCACGATTGGTGGGGCATTTAGATATTAACCCCGTTTTAATTATAGAAATCCACTTAATTGACCCTTCCTTGGTTATTTAACAGACAAGCAAATCAGATAACGGCATATTTCCACATGTTTCTGATGGCTGCTTTGTCGCATGCTTTTACACAAATGGTAATCACTGTTGACTGTATATAAGAAAAAATAGATTTTATATCGTTTAATACAATTATTATGTTTACCGAAAAGAAAATCGTAACAATCCTATGTGAAAATGTTGCACATATTTTTGTTTGTTTTACATTAAACTAGTACCTCTATACGGGTGCGAAACTTAATTTATTCTCAAAAATATATAATTACAATACATTTTCTTGCTATCACATAAATTTTTTTTTTAAATATTAGTACCTTAATACAAAATGTAAATTTAAATTTGACCATCCATAATATTTCTCTGTTAAATAACATCGACTCAATTTTCTTTTTCAAAAACTCTATGAATGTTATTTACAGCTTTTAAAAATTATAATACGTGGTTAAAATTGTTAAATCGAGAAAATAAATAGGTAAACGTGAAAAAGAAACTAAAAGTTTTGAATTTTAAATCATCGTTATAAATTGAACCTTAGTGTTACAATCTGTGCTGATATCTTCCAATTACATACATATATTAGCTTGTATTCTGCAATTTATTACACACTTTTGCATTTTCTGGGTTGTAGACGAATGCAGGCTATAAACTGTTGACACTTTAGTCGCATCACGTGGCCTATAATTCATAACGGATGATTTATCGATTGAGGGGAATAGTTACTCAAAAATAAAATGATAAGTTAAGATGTAACGTCAATCGTCTTAACGTACTTTGCATGTCAAAATTGATGAATGGTCTGCCCATTGTTATTATTTATATTGTTCTATTGTTTACTTGATTTATGGAAATTAATACGGGGTTTGCAACAAAAATAACGCACCTTAAAGTAACTTTCACTAATGTAAGAAATTTGATATTTTGACGGCTTCTTAACAAGTCCCTAAAGCAGAAAAAAAATTATTTTGTGCTTGGCAAATAAGCGGCGCCAGAAAATACATGAATTGTTAGATAAATTCGAATAGCATTCTCATAAAAATAATCTTACATCTGTAGCTCCTTTTCACATTTATAGAACATCAGATATTAACTTCTTTTTCAAAATCACAACAGATCATATAACACGGAATTTACTGTTTAGAATGCAAAATATCATATAGAAATCACAGAGTTATGTTCGGATTATGAAATATGATAGCTCTAGTCGGTTCGCACCTATTCTTTAACAGGTGATTCAATAATGGAGAAAAGGATATCTTACTTATATTATTAAGCTAAATTACGACTTTTTGCCTGAGATCTAGGTTTATAAACGGAATAAATATCCACGCATAGGTGCTGCACGTTTACTTCGTCCTTTAAAAATGGCCTTATGTAGTAGGATGACTTCAAAGCAGCCTAGATATTTACTGTTTAATATATACTTTAGTGTATTTTTTAATTGAATGACTTCGCAAAAGTACTTTTATTGTAGTGTTGTTTTCGTTGTTTGTTGGTTTGGGGGGGCATTCTCGATGCTCGTCGTATAGCTCCTTCGACTTATCAGTCCATCAAACAATCCATCAAACAAAACGCGCCACACTGCAACTAATGAAGAAGCAATACCGTTATGTCAGAATATGTTCTCTGACGTTCAAAGTTAACTATGCACGTTGTGCGTTGATGTGTTAACTGAGAATAAAAGAATAAAAAGCAAATATGTTTTCAAATCTCATCCCACATGCGGTTACACTAAGGGCAATCCTAAAGGAAATATGTAACTAGGGCATGCGTTGTGGTGAAAGGTTTCCAGTCTGAAGCAGTTATCATTTCAACAGGTGTACTTGTCCTGCATGACCGGCTTCAGTGTAGTTGCTTTCAATTCTTCTTTTACGAATATACAGCATTTCTCACTAAAATCACAATATTTTATTGCATTATATACCTCATACATGTACCTACTTTATTGTTTATATCGGTACACTATTGCAACACAATGTAAATCATTTTAGATTAACATGCGACTTTTGTTTCGAATGTCTTTGTTTAAAAGATTGCTAGCATCTTAACATACATTTTATGTTATAAAAGTTTTGTTTAAAAAAACTGGAAGCGTAAAATATATTCGAAAAAAAAAACGTAACAAACAACGTCCTTTTTTATTTAACATAATTCATTTAACATCACCTTTATGAAAATAAAGGTTATTGCTCGCTCACTAAACATCAAACCTCTTAATGTGACTTTCCTTAAGGTCATACTAAAATTGAAATTTCTTTAAAATATAATTTCTGCAACTCGTTTTTCTTTGGTGAAATCGTGAAAAGGATCGATTTTAAGTCAATTAATATATTAAAATCAGGATGATGACCAAATCCTGTAAATAGGTTGATCAATATCCTCTAGATTTAAGAACGTGATGACAAAATACTATATATTGATGTAAGCGCGAACATGAGACAAAATCTTTCAAAACAGGGTTTATAGATTTTTCTTAGGATAACTTTTGTCTAGATATAAAATATTAATGTTCTTTTACTATTTCCTATTGACTTAGCACGTAATAACTATTTAGTATTTAGAACGGCAGGCGATTATTCTCTCTCCTAGCTGAGGTGAAACATTTAAACTTATCTACCAATCATCTTTTACAGAAAATGTGCTTTATATACAACTTTGTGCTCTTTTCGTTAAGTACGTTGTGGTTCTTTTGATTTAACCGATTGCTTGTTCGGGGCAATATTAAAGTACACACACCTGCAATTAAATAAAATGATAAATAATAGTGCAATTTACTTTCATAGACTTAATATCTAGATATTCCAAAAGCATAACCTAATATGGCACAAACCCATCTAGTTCGAATTAAAAAAAGTTTAATATTAACGAAATAATTGCTTGATTAAATTTGCTAAACCTTGCTAAAATATTGTTTTTATTTAAAAGATTAATCAGCCAATTATTTCAGATTTTTGACAATGAATTTTTTCAATCTTAAGCAAACTATTTAGTGTGTATAAGAAAGAAAACGAAGAGAGGAACGTCGTTCTGAAAAACTATTTCAAAAATGTCTCTCTTCATGTTTTCAGAGTATTTTTATATACATGTATTATAAAACGGAGATAAAGGTATAAATAAGCTTTACTAACTAATATAAAACAAAACGAATCAAGACAAATTTTGCATATTGAAGTGAGTGATATCAAGGTTAAGATGGATTCATAAACTCCCTGGGTACGTGTATTCTCGAAGAGAGCGGTTACGTGTTACATATTTAGACACCTCTTGCAAGGTAATTGAAAGTCTAATTAAAGGGATATAAGAAGGTTAAACCAACTGTGCTTGGACAAAATTATCTTTGTCAAGGTATATCATGTAAAAGGATTATATATTTGTAGGAAAAAGCTTCATTAATGCCAGTGCGTTTTGTGGCCATTTTAATTCGAATTACTCGCATTGACGACCGATTAAAAAACGTCCAAAGAGCATTTCTTGTAAAGATTTTATTCCTTACTCACAACAAGTGTATACACGTAGAAACATATTACTTGAACAATCAATATCGTGATTTGAAGTACTCGCGGATATCTCCAGATCTGCTTTTACATGTGTTATCTCACCGACATGTATAAGAATATATGACACAGTCATGAGCATCACAACATATACCAAACTCTGAAAAGGCACAGGACAAAGGTTTTTCACATGCAAGCCAAGTGAAAAGTGAGAACAAATTGGTGATGAGTCATTAAAGAAATGAGCAAACCCGACAGGTACCGCCTTGGAACAGTCTGTCGGCAATCTGAGCCGTCTGGGGTGCTTAAACAGGTTTTACAGAGCTCAAACCTCGCAATTTCTGATGGGTTTCTCAAAGGCAAGAAATGAAAAGAAAACCGATCTGTTTGAATACATAATTTCCAGGAGCTGATGTTTTCCTAAGTTAGGACGAAAGTAGTGACGTCATTGAAAAAATAATGTCCACATAGTGTTTAGAAAAAAAAGGGTTTCAATTAGAAAAAAAAAGGTCGATTATAAGCGACATTAACTTTTTGAATCAGGAAAAACATGACCAGAGAAGAATTAATGGTTGTAGCATCCTGTTCTTGTGAAGATAGAATTGAGGAACCAAAGTCAAATGTTTATAAACAAATACACGTAAATCATCTCTATAAGATGAATTATATGACGACATAGATTACATGCACCGTGAGACTTTCAACAATGTACTTTGTTGAATACTTTACTTAAATAAGTGTTTAGGCAAGTGTGTGCGTTGTTGTTGTTTTTCAAATATTTTAAATAAGCCCATACGTATATAAAACAAATAACACGTAACATGTATAAAGTAAGTAGAAATGCTTTTTGTTATATTTGTTATATATTGGTCTTCTGTGAGTAAATCTATAGGGATGGTAAAACTTGATAATGACTTCACAATTGTTGGGACATTTAGATATTAACTGCCTTTTAATTAAGCCACTTAACTCGACCATTTGACAGACAAGCATCTTAGCCATTCTGATAACGGTATTTCTCCAGGTGATGATAAGCCGAAGTTTGAACAATTTGGCCAGTTTTTAAGAAGTGGGCTATGTTGAGTTTCACACAATTTCTTTTTCAAGACAAGGATAGCTTTAATTATCGATGTTCAAATGTGTTTGAGTCAATTTTGGAAATATAAAGATACGTAGCTTAAGACTCAATCGCAAAATACACATACATGCGTTTCAAAGTAAGCAAGGCCAATCTAGCCATTGTTTGTGTAAAAGCGAGAGACCGATCGCTATGGCAGGCGTGGCTACAGCTCGTCTGTGTAATTGCCAATTCATTAGTCTACATAAACGGCATTACAACATCTACCTAATTGTATTTCCCCATACATGTAGAAAGATATAAAAGCTACAGTAAAATACTATTTATTAAAATACCTTTAGAAGCTTAGACTTTAAATGCAACTCGCGCTACATAGTATTTTGATCAAATGCATAACTACACTCACTCAACTCTATTAATATCCCATTTAAATTGTATGGGGTGGCTGGTTAATTTATTTTAATTATTACATTTAAGAACTTCAATGCAATTTTTAAAATTTAGGTTCTTCGTATACATTTTCATTTTATATTTAACTATCGTTAAATATTCTTATTCTATTTAATTGATAACAACACATGTCAATTTTTTATTTAAAAACAGCCACTCGAATGTCGCATGTTGTTTGTTCACAAATATAAATTGCTGAAGACTGAATGTCTGAAAAAATGTATGTAAATATATATGTATTACGTTTATCGAAAGGTATATTCGTTTATAAACTTCGTATATGGAAGACACGTGTATATTTATCAATTGCAACATTTTTTCTTTTGTTTATATTAAACTAGGTTTTGAAAAGCTGTATGGCTGCCGGGTGTATTATATCAGATTATTGATCGTGATAATGATAATACAGAACATGCACACATACTTACATTGTGTATTTGTTTCTCGCAATTGTAACGAATCTATACCCAGCTAGCAAACACTAAGTTACGAGGAATTATAGGAACTAGGACACGTTGTAGATCTCAATAAAATATGTTTGAATCTTTACAGGCAATGTTTTTTTCAGTCTTCATGTTTTAATTGAAACTTAATGCGGCATGCTCTGTTAACAGTAACAATTACTATTACTAGTAACTGACCAAGGATAAAATTAAAGAAAACATTTAAAGATGAGTAATTCATTCGTAAACCTTATCCGATTTAAGAAAAAAAAACTAAGTTTATATTTGTTTAAACGCATTCTCTGTAAGTAAACTTTTCTAAACTTTGCTGCCTTTTTAAAAAAACGATGATGGTTTTGTACGTACGTCTTCTTGTAACTGCAAATGAAAATACATTAATTAGTGAGAGATAACGGACATTTAAATTTAAAGCGTGCAGCTGTTCATGTAGATGTTCATAGAAATAATAAAAATAAGAAAACCAATTTTAAGCGCACTTTCTACGACCATATCTTAAAAGAAGAGTTATTTGCAGGTAACTAGTGTATTTTCTTTTGTTTTTATGTTTGCAATGTTTCCAACCGTCACCGCCATGTTTATATTTAATCTGCCATAACCGTAAATCAAACTAAAATTTTAAGAACATTTACGTTAAAGGTTTGCTATTACCAAATTATGATGTTCCTTGCACGAGTTTAACTGGGACGTGCATCTGGAAAGTTCGCAACGTGTTTTTCTGGATGGTGTATTAAATTATTAAGATGTACAGACTTTACGGCATTACGTACACACGTAAACAGCGTATTTTAAGTGCATTCCAGCATTTTTGTACAATACGTTTTTGACTTAATCAACTTTTACTCCAAAGCAAAGACATAAAATGATACATGAAAGATTGAAAAAAAGCAAAACAACAAAGTATCAGAAGTTTGTTCAAGTCTTAAAAGTTTTGTTTTCAAATAAATCGTTTTTCTTTTCGTTGCTTGCATTTGAGAAACTCGTCAGGAAGTGCGAGGTTAGAGCTCTGTAAAACCGGTTTAAGCACCCCAGTCGGTCCATATTGCCGACTGACCGTTCCAAGGCGGTAACTGTCGGGTTTGCTCTTATTGTTAAATGACTCTTTACAGATTTGCTTTCACTTTTACATTTGGCGTGCATGTGGATACCTTGGTCCTGTGTCTTTCAATTTTTGTATATGTTGCAATGTTTATAGGACTTTGTCTTATATATTCTTATTAAGAATTACTGTTGTGTTTGTTATCGTTTCAGAGAAGTATATGTTTTCTTACGGTACATACATATTTGTTTAATGTTATTTGGTTAATCGAATTAGTGTTTGAGTCACATTGATTGTACTTGCCTTATATTATGTTGCTTATCACTTCTAATATAACCCATGTTGCGTAAATTGCTGAATGGAATTTATTGTACAATAATAACGAAGGACACGAACAACCAATGCATGGTATGTTTTAACAGAAGTCTTCAAAATGTAAACGTCAATATGTTACTGTTTATCTAAAAGATGACACCCTGTCTAAGGGATGAAAGACATGCACTGAGAAGGAGGTGGGCGCGTTTTTATCCACATGTTAATTGCGTATGACACAAAGAATATATCTCATTTACCCGTTTCACTTATTTGTATCCCTCGAAACGTTAGCCATTGTTCTCGTATATCTCTTATTTACTTAAACCAGGTATGTATGTGTTTATGTTATTCTAAAGATATAGTCCTAAAACGTGGTTCGATTTATACCATTGTAGCATATTTCAAAGCTTTATATTGTTTACTACGAAAAGTGTCGTATGTACGTCATAATAATTGTCATACATACATTAATTTTGATGGCCATGCTAATAATGGCGCTTGCGTAATTAATCTTTACATTTCTACCAGGCATGTTTTCTGTACACAGGGAATGGCGCTCTTATGCAGCATTTTTTCTCATAAGAACAAAAACGCGTATGTTCCCGTGCACCTATATATATATACTCTACATCTACCATACAGGTAAGGGCATCATGAGATGCCTTATACACTTCTGTCTTTAAGTGTTTTTATATATGTATCGTCAATTTATCACTAAAAATATTATGTTGTGCAACTGTTGTTAAAAAAGCGTTACCGTTATCAGAATATGCGTTTGTATGACCTCCTTTAAGTATTGCTTTTAAAAATAAACCATTAGGCAAATGCATACACACTGTGTTATATGTAATATCAAATCGTTTATAAAAATGCAGTGTTAGATGATGAAAATATACAAGTCTGTTAAGCTTGTCATGAATAATAATAATAATAATAATAATAATAATAATAATAATAATAATCATAATAATAATTGGCAATAGTAGTATCGTACAATAATGTCCTTTGAGGCATTTCGCTTATGAACCAAACAGCATCGGTAGATGCAGGGAACATATTACACAAAGATCTGTTTTAACCTGATGCGATATTAGCACACTGACGACACGTAGTTATATTGCTTACATTTCCACAGGCTTTAAATTGTGCGGGTGTGTTTTTGTGAGGATCTGAATAATGCATTTAACCGTAGATTCGCAATAAACTATTTCAGCACAACGTTAAAGTGAAAGAAATGTGCATTTCTTGATGGATTTCAAAATATTTGAAAGTACAAGCCTCAACAGTGTGTTTTCCGTCATAACACTACATAATACTAAAAGAACATTGGTGCTATTTTAAAAAAGATTGACTTAACATTTTTAAATTTTAAAAGCAAAATGAATCGTTTTATTGATTAGTACCGTTAGACCGAACATTATGTCTGTTTTTACGTCAAACCACCCACCTCCATAACCGTATAAAAGCAGCTCTTACAGGTTAGACGCCACTAAATAAGTTCGTTCTATATTCTATAGTGAATTGCACCATGACCAAGTTATGATGGACCCCCATAACCATATATAGGTGAAACGAACTATTTATTGTCTATCAGAAAGACCCAGAATGCACATACCGCCAAATTGCCAGTCGGTAACCCCCAAATTTCAATGAAATATGCACTTCCTGTAAAAGTGGATCAGTCCATTATTGGGCATAGGGGTTCATGACTTATGCTTTCTTTTTAATATATATGGCTCAGCTTTCTTTTGACACCAAAAGATTAAGATTATGTTCAAAATAGGAAATTAAATGTTACCAAAACATAGCAACAGACCGTTACTAAAGAGAAAAAGTCCATGCCACAGATTTTACACCCGGTCGGTATTTAGCGTAACCACCCCTACAGTCTTTGGTTGTTAACTGCATGGTTAACAAGTGGCTGTCTTTTTGTTTCACAGATACGTTCATAACACACAAAATTGACAGAGTTCAGATATTTTTATATTATGTTAATTTTAAAAGGTATTGTCAAATAACAAACCGCTATAAGAGTACATTAAATCATATATCAAAATTTGTGTTATTTAGCAACCATGTAAACATGAAAAACTTGTTTAATGATTTTACTTGATGATCATTACTATTTTCAAGATTAATTAAGATTAAAATTTACTTAGACTTTATTTAGACTATACCGTGTATTGAATTCGCTTGAAAATAGATTTATACCCAAAATATCAACCGTATTTTGTAGACTTGATCGGTAGATTTGATCGACCACTTTTAATGCCATAATACTTCCGCCAGGCACTTTGTTTTACCTTATACATATCAGTTTCAAAATTTGAAGGTGTAAATAATATTAACTAAATTGGAGTTAGAAGAACAAAAAAAGAAAAATGTACTAAAATAAAACAAGTGTGTTATTTTATATGATAAGAACAAGGGGACTTTTAAATGTGCCCAACTGACCTCGCCACTGGCTCTTGGTGGATGCTTGTTAAATGCTTTATTACTCATTGTGGCCTGAAGAAACCAGCATAGGATTCGTTGTGATTCTGCAGGTTTTCCAGTTTCGTTGATCAATTTGAATTTAAATCAGTTCATATTAGGGGGCAATTGTTATTGCTTTGGTCAGTCCTCTGTCCCACAACTTTTTTATTACTGTTAGTACTAATTTATACTCGACATTCCTGCTTTATGTTAACACGATGACAAGTAACGGTAAGCAAGATAACTATTTACTGATTATAGGCTTTATTATTGACTCGATTACTTTTATTGCCACCATTTTCCCTCTTGACTTAACGGGTAGGAACTCTTCATTTCTGAACGACGTATCATACCATATGCCTATCTGAAGCCTAAGGTGATGAACTATAAACTCAACTATCAAGGGAATAAATTATAAGTACAAGATGTTTTATAATTGTATTCTTGTTTATTGTGTTTTGGTTGAAAACGAATTTAATAAAGGTAGTGGCTCCATCTTAAAGTTCACACTCCAAACATTATACACTACTATGATTCAGACTTTGAAAATGATAACTGAAATCTATGCATTAAATAAGCTTTAGTTTATATATTTTAGTTGTTCCATTTCTGATTTTAATATACATAATTCGCATTTTTAGAGATCTTTTATGTCTGCACATAAAACACATGAACCAACTTACCGTTATTGCTGTGACACTCGCAAATTATAAACTATGTTATGCATTTGCAAACGAATAACATTTTATATTATGTATTAAAACAACCGATAAATTCACTTTTATTGACAGGATACGATCGTGTGTTCACTTTAATTGGACATATTTTTCAATGTAAAATAAAAGTGAACAGTTGATTGCATTCTTAAAAATTTGCATCATTAATTATAACGGGGTTATACAACTAATTGACAATTAACAACTTGGGCAATGAAGATAAATAATCAGTAAAGTTATGCTTAAGGGAGCGTCGGTGGTCAATCGGTTAGAGCAACCGATTTGTTGCTCCTCAGCACCTTAGCGCGTGTTATTGAGACTCCGCGCTGTGTTCCGATGGTTTTACCCTGGCATAAGTCGGGTCCTTTGCCACCAATAATAAGCTTGGAATAACCAATATGATTAATATGAAAGTTAACAAGGCGACATTAAATGTGCTTTATGTTATCGAGCTAAAATAAACCTGTATGTTTTGCATGAGTCAATTGTACAAGTACATTCTCTTGGTTTTAACACCACCACATACCTTTTTTAACATATTATCGCGTTTCAAGATTTAACACAATTTTAAATGTACTTCCCAGTTGTTGTGAAAGGCGGGTTCTACGTAGTACGAACGAATAATACCAAGGTGTGGATGCAAGAACTCCACAGGTAGTTGTATCCACGCCTAGAGCGGATATTTGTTGTATACATAGATTAACTTCTGGGTTTTCAGTCTAAGGAATGGGTGTCATTGACCAATACATCAACAATGGTGTTGATATGATTTGCTTGTGACATTTCGCAAATTTGTGAAATAAGGATTAAGCTGTAAAAATCGTGAGTGAATTTTGTGGTAACATTTTCAAAATGGGCTTCTACGTCAAATATTTTCAGAAACAAACAATAAAAGCAAACATTCCTGAAAATCCTAATTTTCTTACTAAAAACTGATTTCAACTTAGATATTAGTAATACATATGTTCGGGGTTTTGTGTGTGCGTCTGTGTGTGACTGTGTAGGTAAGATGTCATTGTGCAACTATAAGCGATTATTTCAAGTACGCGCACGGGACTATAGCGCATGTGCGTAGCAATAGGGACGAAAAAAAAATCGCACTTGAACATTCACATTGTGAAACATTATTATTAACAAGTTGCTTATAACTCATTGTTCATATTACAAGACCCAACATATAAACCGCGTTAACACTTTGCACTATTAGTAACTCTAGTATACAAATTAATTCTTCCACAATTCTAAGATATTCTTCCTTCTTCATATCTGAAAAATATGAGAATGGGAATGGATCAGAATTTGATATATTGAATGTAAGTTTTAGTTCTTTTAAGTGTTAATTAATTTAAGAGAGAGATAGCGACAGACAGAATAAAACAGACATACAGAGAGACAGAGAGACAGACAGACAGACAGACAGACAGACAAATAGACACAGAGACACACATAAAGTTGCTGACAATGTATTATGCAAGTTATAACAATGTAACAGCACCGCAGAATTTCCCTTAAAATAATAGATCAAATAATGAAAATTTAAAACTGTTTTCAATAAATATTTTTTTTTCTCAATTTTGTTTTCAGTTGTCAGTCTACTATTGGGCAAGTCAAATTTCTGTGGGTAATATATTCTATTATTGTTTGCTTCTTAAACATCTGTCATGCGGCCAACAAGACAAAACATTTCGCTTTCACAAGCAACGAACTTAAACTGTTGTGTGAGACCACCAAAGGATTGACCATACACATCACTAGTTTAGCGGTTAGTTTGTAAAATAAATATGTTTAATGAACAAAAAAACGGACTGAAAAATTAACAAAAAATCAACGACCCGTTGATAGTCCATTCAAGTGGATTTAATGCTTTTGCTTCAACAAACATGAACGGAATAATGCGTAGTAAAATACAGTACTTACTCAATGACTCGGAAATACAATACACATGTTGCTTTGTTGCAGCATATATTTACAGCGTAGAGTATTCGTTGAATAATAAAATAAGGTTGTTTTCGTCTTTTACTTTTTCAGAAAGTTTGATTTGTTTACTAGTGTCTACAAGCAATAAGATAAATGTTTGTGATAAATTATGGGTTTTATCCTTCAGGTAAAACGTTTCTTCGAACAAATATGGACATCATGTCTTGGATATGCCATGATTATTACTGGATGCAACGCGTGAAACTTTTGTTAATCGCTTAAAGCGATAAAAAACCTCAGGACTGTTTGATAATAAAAATTTAATTATGATACTTTTTTTCACATTAAACGTGAAACTTAAATTAAAATATGCTTGATTAAAAGTGGCATACAATTGACTGGGTTAAAAAAGAGTATATATGAGCCGTGTAGGTCGAGCACTCGGTTTTTAAAGGCGAATATATATTAAATTACATAAACAGATACACTAAACATTTGACACTAAGTTATAGAATCGTTTGATAAATATCAAAGAACCAGTCTTTAAAAAAGCAGGAAAATCGGTTGAAGATGGCTGTAAGTTAAAGTAAACAGAAAACGCACGTTGTCATAGACCTTTCAATTCAGTTGCGGCAACTTATTTCAGTTGAAATGAAACTTAGAGTTAAGGTCTTTAAGCATCTATCTGAAGGGTTGATTGTAAATAAGACTAGAACTGACAGTCGGCCAATTAACCCATTACATACCACGCCTACTTGCCGGTACTAGCAACAAGGTAACTCAATTACGTTGCCGCAACTGGCTTTCCAAATAATTCGTTGCTTGTTCTGTTCTGTTTACCCCCTTTAAATATTATCGCAGGATTCAGTAGCCGTAGTTTACAGAGGTATTGTTAATGTATGGTATAACGATAAGTACTGCTGCTGTTCAGGCTCATCTATCTTTCAATTTTTAATTGCAATGGCATGACCGCAATCATAAACATTCATATTTATGTTGTACCATTAATAACGATACTTCTATAGGGAGTAAATGCATAAGCAAAACACATGTATAATATTCAACAGACAAAGGTTTTGGCTCTTAAAGGTCGCTAATGACTAGAACACTCAGAAATTTTTTATGTAAAACTGTTCGACTTTTATCCGTGTTATTCGCTAGATTATGATATTTCATGTTAAAAAATAATAACTTTATTTAAAGAACAGATGACAACTTTCAAACGTAAGAGTAAATCTTAACTTTCCAAATCATAAAAAGCAAGCAGGAATTATGGAACTTACGTCAGAATGATAATTATATCTTGGGGCATTGTTCATAAAATAGTGTAATAGTGTCGCACAATCATTTTAAATAATGTGTATCCGGAATTTGAAACTCTAAATCTAATTTAAATTTAAAAAAGAAATCGAAATAATAGTTCACATGCGAACCTATAAAACTTGCAGACATCTGTGTAATGATGAGTTGTAACAGCCGTGTACACCTGTTGCCGGTTATAAGCTCTCGAGTGAGCTATGTTCATTGACACCAACGTTGATTGTAGCGGATAAATCTCATTGCGAAAGAGGCTGTATACGCTAAGATACAACACTGTGACGGATATCACTCCCTATATCCAACGGATGAGCTAAAGTTGGAGTCGTAAGATAAATATTAACCGAAACGTAAATAAATCAAAAGCGTTAATAACGTTTAACACATGTACAGTTTACACATCTAACACATCTTAATATGTATGTTGTTTTCTTTTTGTTTACATCAATTCTATTATGACCGTTGTCTTTCTCCTCCTTATCATCCCTGCTTTATTCGATGCTTCTCTGAACTGCAATGGTGTTCCTATTCATACCTCCCTAAATCAATTAAGTTAGTGTCCGAGATAGGTCACACCCAACTAAGATAATTATAGCTAAGGAATTCTTTTCTTTCCAGTTAAGTGATTCCTGGCGGTCCAAAAGGGTGAAACACTATCATGCTACGTAAAGTTGCCATCTCAACTAATTACAAAGGTGTGTCTATGGAGATGTCAAGTTGCCCGCACATTTTCCGTTAGTGGTGAAAATCCACTTAGGTACATGTACTCGACAATTACAACTGAATGGCATATGAATTTCTTTGTTTTGTGTATTTTCAAATTTTAATATAAGTTGCAGTAGTCATTGCACTGTGTCTTAAAATTGACGCCATACCCACTCCCTTGAACCGATAATGTCCCTAACGTCCCAAAAAGATATATAACAGAGAGAACTAACCGAAGACTAGCGCTTGACACCTCCTTGGATCACTCTTTAATAACTAAAATATTGGTTAAATCCGTAAAAAACATAACATTGAAAGTTACAGTCGCAGCAAACAATATGCAAACAATATGCAAGTAGTAAAGTTACATTATAACTAAACAAACTTTTTTCAAAATCTTGGAATCTAGACTAAACACCAGCTTTCATTCCTTTTTTCCATTTAATAACAGTTTCATAACGGAGTGTTTAAACAACCGATGCGATGCTACACTTTTAAAACCAATGAAGAGCATTGTTGAATCTTACTTTTTTGAGCTATGTCCTTTGACATATAACGAATATAGCTCCCGTCATGTGACGCTATACCGGTTAAGGCGCACCTAATGTATTTCTCGGATATATGTACCTGTATCCATTAAGCCATTATTCCTCACTGGTGAGCAATGTACGGCGGGAGTTGTGTGCAGCATTACAAAGCGCGTTGTTAGACTTACAGTGAATCTGTTCTTAAGCGATAATTGTATTATTCATTGCTTATATGAGAGCCTCTCTATATAATCAAATATATTATGATTATCAATGAATACTTTGAACAGGACGAATGTGCGTTTATGCCACTGCAACTAAGCGCTTACAAACTCTAGTCATAAATCAGTTAGTTGTGAAAGATAAATATTACATTTAGCATAATATATTCTCCATTAAAACGCATTTATTACGGGTGTATTGGCGTTTACAGCAACGATGATTGTTAGATATGGCGCTTAACTATAACATAAAGGTTTAGGGTACTATTCAACCGACGGAGAAATCCAGTATTTAGTAGTAAGAAATATATATACTTTTTGGTTATTTTCTTGTTAGTAACTATATAGTTATGCCATAACAATCCATCACGATTGGTACAACATTTATATATTATCCCGGTTTTAATTAAAGAAAGCCACTTATTTGACCCTTCCTCGGTTATTTGACAGACAACCATCTTAGCCTATCAGATAACGGCATTTATCACATAACCTACCGCGCGAGCGTGAGGTAACACTTATGCGCTATTTTTGGTAACTCACTAGTAAGTTATCGTAGTGTGACGTCATTAAGTATGTGTGGTGTATATGCCATTTCCCGATCACTTTGTTGTCGCGGTTTTATGCATTTTGTTGGACAATTTCATTTTAATTAATAAAAAGATAACATTTTAGTCATGTTATAAACGGATTTGTTCCCTTTGTGTGGAAAATGCTCGAGTAAAGACTGGAACTATATTTTGTGCGGATTTTTCAAAACCAAATTAGACATGTCAAGGCCGAGTATTCATGCTATAAAAAGATTATGCATTGTAAACAAAAACAGCTGGTGTTTTGGTTATGTGATAAATAGAATCTAATATTCGTGGTCATTAGGTACTGAAAATATTAAACTCGTTGTCTGAAACGATACGAAACTTGGCAGAGCCTCGTTTCGTATCGTTTCATTCAACTCGTTTAATATTTTCAGTACCTAATGACCACTAATATTAGATCCTCTATTTACCCACGCGTTTCTGATGGCCATAATATAATATAATATAATATAATATAATATAATATAATATAATATAATATAATATAATATAATATAATATAATATAATATAATATAATATAATATAATATAATATAATATAATATAATATAATATAATATAATATAATATAATATAATATAATATAATATAATATAATATAATATAATATCATATCATATCATATCATATCATATCATATCATATCATATCATATCATAAACAGAAAAATGCTCACTTTTAGTTCTCATTCATACAAATGAACTGTTTTAACTCATTTACGACAACAGCTTAAACATCGACAATGCATGTACATAAAACAACCATTTACGTAAACGCTATCCTAGTAAGCTGTAACAATTGATCATTCGGCAAGACGATTTTAAAATTTCATTAGAATGTGTCTTCTTTTAAAAACCGAAGAACTAAAATATTTTCTCTTTCTAAAATTGTATGAATGTTATTTACACCTCTTACCAAGTATAATGCTTCATCTTTCTTATTTTCCTACTGATTTTGTTTTTGTTTTTAAATCGAACATATAAATAGGTAATCGTTATAAAGAAACATAACGGTTTAATGTGAAACCATTGTTAGATATGGAACTTAACTGTTGCATTCTGGGTTGATATCATCCAATATCAGACGGGTTTGAGCTTTTATTCTGCAATATATGACACACTTTTGCAGTTTATGTATTGCAGACTAATGTAGCTTAAAAATTGTTGATACACTAATCATATCACGTGGCTTATAATTCATAACAGATTATTTATCGATTGGGGGGGGGGGGGGAATAGTTACTCAACGATAAAGTGAAAAGGAATATAACGTCAATCTGTTTATACGTATTTTACATGTTAAAATTGATGATTGGTCTGCTCATTGTTATTATTAATATCTTTTCCATTTTTTACTTGATTGATGCAGATTTATACATATTGTAACGTACCTTAAAGCAACTATCACTAATTAAAGGAATTTGATATTTTGAAGTTTTGTTATTATAACAAGTTTGATACATTATGTAAATCTTCTAAATTAAATTTAAATCCCCTAAAACAGAAAGAAAATCTTTGGTCCTTGGGAAATAAGCGGCGCCAGAAAATAAATGAATTGTGAGATAAATCGATTAGCATTCCAATAAACATAATCTAAAATATGCAGCTTCCGTTTCACATTTATAGAACATCAGATATTAACTTCTTTTTTCAAAATCGCAACGGATCATATAACACGGAATTTACTGTTTCAAATGCAAAAGATCATATAGGAAATCATAGAGTTATGTTTGGATTATGAAATATGATAGCTCAACTTGGTTTGCACCTATCCTTTTACAGGTGATTCAATAATGGAGATAAGAATATCTTGATTATATGATTGAGCTGAATTACTACTTTAGTGCCTGAGATGTAGGATCATGAACGGAACGAATATCCAAACATATACACCTGTACATCCGCATAGGTTCTGCACGTTTACTTCGTCGTTTAAAACTGGCCTAATGTGGTAGGACGACTTCAAAGCAGCCTAGTTATTTATGTTTAATATATACTTTAATGTAGTTTTTTTAATTGAATGACTTTGCAAAAGTACTTTTTATTGTTGTTTTGGTTTGGGGGCCATTCTCGATGCTCGTGGTATAGCTCGTTCGACTAGTCAGTCCGTCAAACAATCCATCAAACAAATTGCGCCACATTGCGTTGTGGTGGAAGGTTTCCAGTCTGAAAGCAGTTATCATTTCAACAGGTGTACTTGTTCTGCAAGACCGGCGTCAGTTGTAGTTGCTTTCAATTCCTCTTTACGGCTATTCAGCATTTTTCACTGAAATCAAAATATTGTGTTGTATTATATATCCCATACATGTACTTATTTTATTGTTTATATCGGTACACTATTGCAACAAAATGTAAATCATTTTAATATTAACATGCGGCTTTTTGTTTAGAATGTCTTTGTTTAAAAGATTGCTAGCATCTTAATCATACATTTGTTATAAAAGTTTTAAAAAATGGAAGCGTAAAATATATTCGAAAAAAAAATACATACCATACACAGTCCTCTTTTTTTCTTTTTAACATAATTCATTTTACATAACCTTTATGAAAATATAGATTATTGCTCGCTCACTAAACACCAAACCTCTTATTGTGACTTTCCTAAAGGTCATGCTAAAATTGAAATTTCTTTAAAATATAATTTCTGCAACTCGTTTTTCTTTGATGAAACCGTGAAAAGGATCGATTTTAAACTTAATTAATATATTAAAATCTGGATGATGACCAAATCCTGTAAATAGGTTAATCAATATCCTCTAATTAAGAACGTGATGACAAAAATACTATATATTGGTGTAAGTGATAACACAAGACAAAAATCTCTCAAGACAGGGTTTATAGATTTTCCTTAAGATAACTATTGACTAGATATATAATATTAATGCTCTTTTCTATTCCCTAGTTGACTTAGCACGTAAGAACTATTTAATATTTAGAACGACAGGCGATTATTCTCTCTCCTAAGCTGAGGTGAAAACATTTTAACCTTATCTACCAATCATCTTTTATAGAAAATGTGTTTTATGTACAACTTTGTGCTCTTTTCGTTAAGTACGTTGTGGTTATTCTGATTTAATCGATTGATTATACGGGGCAATATTAAAGTACACACACCTGCAAATAAATAAAATGATAAATAATAGTGCAATTTACTATTCGTAGACTTGATATCTAGAATATTCCAAACGCATTACTTAATATGGACACAAACCCATCTCGTTCGAATTAAAAAAAAGTTTATATAAACAAAATAATGCTTGATTAAATTTGCTAAACCTTGCTTAAATATATTTTTCATTTAAAGATTAACCAGCCTATTCTTTCAGACTTTTGACAATGATTTTTTTCAATCTTAAGCAAACTATTTAGGGTGTATAAGAAAGAAAACGAAGAGAGAAACGTCTTTCTGAAAAAAAAATATTTGAAAAATGTCTCTCTTCATGTTTTCAGAGTATTTTCATATACATGTATTATAAAAGAGAGATAAAATGTATAAATAAGCTTTACTAACTTATATAAAACATAACGAATCAAGACAAATTTTGCATATTGAAGTGAGTGATATCAAGGTGAAGATGGACTCATTAACTCCCCAGGTACGTGTATTCTCGAAGAGAGGGGGTACGTGTTACATATTTACACACCTCTTGCAAGGTAATTGAAAGTCTAATGAAAGGGATATGAGAAAGTTAAACCAACTGTGCTTGGACAAAATTATCTTTGTCAAGGCATATCATGCAAAAGGATTTTATATTTGTAAGAAAAAGCTTGCCTAAATGGCAGTGCTTTTTGTGGCCATTTTAAGCTGGAATTGCTTGCATTGACGACCGATTAAAATCGTTGAAAGAGCATTTATTGTAAGGTTTTATTGCTAACTCAAAACAAATGTATACACGTAAAAAACAATCAATACCGTGATTTAAAGTACTCGCGGATATCTCCAGATCTGCTTTCAGCAAAGTGCTATCCTCACCGACATGTATAAGAATATATGACAAAGTCCTATGAGCATTGTAACATATACCAAACTCTGAAAATGTACATGACAAAGGTTTTTCACATGCAAGCCAAGTGAAAAGTAAGAACAAATTTGTGATGAGTCATTTAAGGAAAAGAGCCAACCCGACAGTTACCGCCATTGAAACGGTCAGTCTGCAATATGGGCCTACTGGGGAGCTTAAACAGGATTTACAAAGCTCTAACCTCGCACTTCCTGATGGGTTTCTCAAATGCAAGAAATGGAAAGAAAACGAATCTATTTGAATACAAAATTTCCAAGCGCTGATGTTTTCCTAAGTTCTGACGAAAGTAGTGACGTTGTTGAAAAATTATGTCCACATAGTGCTTAGAAAAGAAAGTTGTATTATTTCGATTAGAAAAGAACTTCACAAAAATGGTTGATTATAAGTGACATTAACTTTTTCAATCAGGTAAAACATGACCAGAGAAGAATAAATGGTTGTAGCATCCTGTTCCGGTGAAGTTGGAATTGAGGCACCAAGGTCAAATGTCCATCGAAAAGAAACACACGTAAATCATCCTTATAGGATGAATTAAATGACAACATAGATTACATGCACGGTGAGACTTTAAAGAATGAACTTTGTTAAATATCTTACCTATATAAATGTTTAGACAAGTGTGTTGTTGTTGTTGTTGTTTTCAAATATTTTAAATAAGCCCATACGCATTTAAAACAAATAACACGTGACATGCTAGCATATGAATACTAATCGCCTACCAAAACACTTTGTACATTTCGCAATGACTGCGAATGTAACGAGGTTAGGTTGAAACTTTATTGACATTGTTTATGCATAATGGACTAGACAGTGGCCCTTTTCATGTTATTAGTTTTTCTTTTAATTATTATGTAACTATAACGGACTAAATAAACCTACAGAAATTTAATATAAATTACACAACATTGCATTACATGCTAGTTGGTTAGTAGTATCCATTACGCCAACCAAAAAAAGTTATTGAATGAAGTGTTTATACATTTACTGGGTTGCTAATTTATATTGCATTCTTTAAAATAACGGTGTTCTATGTTTTAAGGTCATTGTTTAACAAAGTAAAATGAAGGTGTATAAGTGTTTACCTTTTGACAAATAAGTTTGAGATCTTGAATGTTAAATGTTTGATCAAAATTCTGATTGTCAAAGATAACAAAACAGACACAGACAATTTCACAGCGCTGACAATTATACAGCTCTTTTTGTCCAGATTTTAAAATTGTTTAAAATTAAATTAAATCCAACAGATTTTGGGCATAAGCAAATATAAGATTACCAAGTAAAGTGTACACGAAACAGTGAACTTCACGTGACATCAGCCATTAACCTAATAAACAGTGTATTGTTAGTTAATATTCTGTAGATTATTATATTGCAACGAATGTAAAACATCAGAAAAGCCAAATCTCACATAAAAAGGAGCCCTGCTTTGCGAAGGATGGATTCGATGAATAAGATTTGAAAATTGTCGAAGCATATTAGATTCGCATACATGCAGCTGTAAGTTTACTTGTTATAAAGGATGTTGCTTATCGGCGGCAAGATGAACATGAAAATATAACTCGGTCAGGTAATCATTCAGACTTTTTTAACATTAATTTGTGAATTAGCTTTAGACTCAAAAACCTTCATTGTGAACGGATATTTGTCAATATTGGAGATTATGAACATATATCATCCAATGTAAATGTAATTGAAGATATATATTGTTTCTAAATGTCAGTGTGTTATTTGCTTCTATTGCAAACTATTTATTAAAAATCAGCTTTCAATGTGCAAGTATTTATTTTAAAAAAAAATCGTGGCGCCGAACTAACTTTTAAAATAAATTCCTTAATACTTTTTAATTCAAAACGGTTTTTATAATCACCGACCTAAACATCTTTATCATTTTAACTGTTTACATTTTAAAATGTATTTGAAAACTATGTTCTCGATCAAGGAGCATACGGATTTAAACTGACTTAATCAACAGTAAATTCAGTTTGAAATGATGATAAAAGGTACATTTGTATATTCGTCTTCTCGTAAAGCTTGTATTGTAAGCCATTAGTTTAATGTACTGTTATCTACAGGAAACATGATTGTGATTGCAGGTATTTGTTGGCAGTAAAGTATAAAGACGATCATTTTCTCAACGTAAATATTACTTAACACATCGAATGGAGTACTTTTATAAATCTGATCGAACATTATTATTATATTTTGCAGCTTGGAATGATATTTTAGCCTGATACATGCACCTAAAAGTGAAAAATACTTTCTATTATAAACCTCACCTATCATGTGATATGTATGATATGTTACTATATAATTTTGCTGAACCAGCAAACGATCGAAATAGAGTTCTTTTAGAAAAAATAAACTAGTTTGATGCAATCATGAAGTGTTCGAAAAGTAACAGACTCCTTATGCAAATATATGCACAAAAAACACACACGATAATATAGACACTTTATTTATAACTTTGTTACATCGAGGCCGGAATTGTTTAAAACCACCATAACGCTTCCTTCTGATTCGTTTTCAGTGCAGCAGATATTTGAAAGGTATATTTTTAATAAAAAGGATAAACATTTTTTTCTAATCGAAATTGTTAACTTACATTAAAGTTTCACTTATTTAAAATATGTAAACTATTCTGAAAATACTTAAGACATATGATACACAACCCAAACCAACATCAAACACGTTCTACCGTTCATGATAAATCAACGGTACATACAATTAAAAGGATCGTTTAAAAATACATTCAATATTAAAATCGTTTATTTTCTCACGCCTATTAAAATATTAGATATGACATGTCATTCGGGTTCAAATATATATTAACATCGTAACAGTACATAACAATAAGAAGTACCGCACTTTCAGAGTTCTGCGCAGGTGGACGATTAAAAACATAAAACCTACGATTCAGGAAGTCTGATAGGTGTGGTGAGTTTGTAACAACAGAGGTGCGTCGGGTCATTTAGCGGTTACAAGAAAACCCCGCGTTTATGGTACACTTGTTACAGAAATGTCCATAATTTCAATCTGATTTCTCGTCTTTTAATGGAGAAAACATTCAAGAAAAGTACAATGATGATTTACGTGCTTATATTGTCATCTATTTTTTTCTATGACGAAAGCACAAAAATAAGTAACGTGGATGCAATTGTATGTCTGGTTTATATCATTGTTAGATTGTATATAAAAAGCTGAGTATGCGTGGGACTATTTACTTTTTGCATGACATAAAGTATCAGTAGGAAAGGAGACGGCCTCGGCCGAGGGGTTTGTGTCACCGACTTGTAGCACCCCAGCTGCTCAAAGCGAGGTTTTTGAGACCCGACCGGAACGAGACCTTTCATGATGTGAGGTCTTTCTGACCTTCGCAGCGTCGTTTCTACCAGGACATTTGTCTGCTTTGATTCTCCACTAATTCTTAGTGGGACTTTGCCCGTAAGATCATAAGTAAGGTGTAACAAAAACAATAAATTCATAAGTTCTTTTTTTTTTCTTTTACCTCATGGCAAGAAAATACTTGCCAAGAAAAATAAAACGATGGGAATTTAATCTCGAGAATGTGAGATTGCATAAAATGTGTTTAGGTAGTAGCTGTTATTATTCCGACAGGTTAACTGTTATCTCAAGACTTTTGTTGAGTGTTGCAGCTATAAATCCGGACACGGGTGGTATGTTATACACGACATATTCACATTGAATTTACTCTATTATCTTAAAAGTAATTGCATTGTAAAGCCTGTAGTATAGCGTGACATATATTTAACATATCTCGAATACAAATTGAAATTTCCTATTTCAACTATTATTAAATAAATCTGAGCGATTCTAAAACAAATTTTAAAAGCATGTTCTACATCTGATTCCAATTGACCTGAAACACTACAATCTATATATAATATTTTCTTCCTGTTTCGAGAATTGTGTTTGTTTGTTTGTTTATTGGGTTTATCGCCCCACCAACAGTATTTCGATTATCTGGAGACGGTGTTCTCTTGAAGCAGATATAGTACTGCCTTCACTGTGTATAGCATGCCGTGAACACCTGGCATGATACCAAACCCAGTCACATTATTCTGACACCGGGCCAACCAGTCATGAAACTAGCCTTATCTTTGCGTGAGCGTTAGCAAGGGAACTATACCACTACCATTTTTAACGACTTTGATATGTCGCTGCCCGGAATCAAAGCCGGGGCCTACCGTATCTGGAGCCGACGCTCTACCAATTGCGCTACCACGTCCGGCGTGTTTCGATATGATCACTTTAACGTTATAAACTTTATGTCAGATCAACTGTCGTGAGCTACACAGCAAACTACAAATAGTTTTAACGTATTTCTTAACTGATAAGCAATTTCCATTGTGTATTACTTATGTATCAACCGAACTTTAGAACGTATTTTCTAGTTCGGTCATATTTTTGACATAGTAAGCAATTATTTTTTACATTTTATATGTATGAAGTAAGCCAACGAAAGATCAAAATTGAAACAGTTCCCATTATCCCTATATTTTATCGTTTGATATTATATCACACTTCTTATTTGTTAATTTTAATAAGCAAGAGTATTCATCAAGACGAGGTTGTATGTAGACCCGATGTGTATCAAGGTGGAGTTGGGTCTCTAGGTCTCTTACTAGGTCTTTAGTAAGAGTATTAACGCCTTCAGCAGGTACCTGCTATATATACATATAGAACTCAAAGGCTGTCAGTCTTAGGAAAGGAAATGTCTACTAAACCAACCGTGCCTGGATAACGTCTGTTTAGAGTATCATATGACTAGTTATATTACTAATGGAATACCCTTTCTGTACGTAAGTGCGGTATTTCACCTATTTTATCAGAGTAGTTGTTTCAAAAGCAAGATTTTATACGTTATATGTCTTAGTGCTCGTCGATTCATATCTATGTACAATCAAGGGAATCTTAACAAATATTTGCCTTGCGTACTTAAAAACAGCTCTTACCATCGTATAGCATATATAGTTGTATAGTGCTTAAAGTCTTTTATGCGAACGATTCATAGCTTTTAGAATTTTAAAATATTCTTCTTGTATAGATGTACATATTCCATTTTGTTCGTGTGCAATAATTGCTGAAGTCTGTTCTACAATATTAAACATTAAAATGTCTAATATTATACTTCAAGTTGAAATTGTAAGATTGCCTAAGCGATTGTTATTTTTTTACCAGTAAAATAAAAATGTTCGACAAAGTAGTTTATAATCTTTTAATGATTCAGAAACACAAACTGAACGAATAAAACAGGTCGGAAGAGTAAAGATACTTCCTACATGTTTAATATTTTTATTTGAAACGACGATTTACATTGCGGTAATCTTGAAGCAGAGATATTTTTTACAGTTTTATTGTTTTTACAAAAGTATGTTTTTTTTTCTTTTCAATAATCGAAGGGCTAATTGGCTAAATGCTTTTATTGTACAACTCTAAGAAGTGTATTAATTAAACTTTTGTTCACTGTTTCGTTAAACACTGGTTTTAGGGGTTCCTACATTTCAAGAAATTATCCTTCGTTGTTTTATTTCAAAGCCAAATTACTTGTAAATCCGAAATGTTGAAACACTTTTCTTATATTCAACAATCATGATATATTTAAATCCATGCATAGAACATAGCCTTGAGCAACACTTAGCTGTTGTCCTTGAGCCCATCTTTCTCTGATTTCATGTTCGAAGCGTAAATACTTGTCCATTTGCCGATTTTACGTAGGCTGGCAGATTAAGTATGAAAACACTCCAAAAGTTGTACTTTTATCCATTTGAAATATACTGTAAATATGAAGAGAAACCACTAAGCGCCTGTCTGGATTTATTGCCAGCTTTTAATCAAGGCGAAATCAATCTGTAAACACAGAATGGGAGAAACAGAAGTCGCGTTTTAAAAATGTTTGTGTAAACATTACCATCTTGTTTCTTTTTAAAACTGAAAGTCAAAACAGAGTTACTTGCATCGTATACTAATTTAAGCATTTCCATACTACTTGCTTCTGATCTCTTTAAAGTGCAACACATAAGTATTCAGACTCTCTCCGTGCTACATCGGAAAGAAGTTTAATATAGATGCTATCTATACCCTTATGCCTGGTTGTAATCAATGTAAGGCGTGTATACTTTATGTAGTAAGAACAGCTATCTCTTTGTTTGTCTTTATTATCATAAGATGTAATTGTCTGAAGGTTCGTTACCAACTCAAACATGAAATAAATACATCATTCTTCTCGAGTAAGAGAAGATTTGTTCAGGAAAAAAAGAACACATTTGGCTTTGTTTTTCTACTTTATCTATTTGCCAAACTTCACTTTGACTCCAAGCTTTGTTAGAAGTTTAAATAAAATGTTTTGCTAGTAAATATTTGTTACGTGTAAAAACACAAATACAAATTTTAAACAAATCGGACTGAAATGAGGCCTTGCGTTATTTTTTTAGGTTTAGTCTTCGTGAGCATGTCTAATTATCTTTCTAACGAATGGCTTTCTAGACTAATTGTTATGAAGTTATTTTGCATTTTCAGATGTAATTAAGTTTGGCTCGTTAAGCCTATTATATAACTTGCTGTTTTGAACTTACATTCTTGCTTAAGATGAGATAATTGCTTCTTATTATCTCGTTGTTTAACGATAAGCGAAAGGGGGCAGATTGTTTAATTTAACACTTATTAACAATTCCACAAAATGCTTCGAACTGATTTTATAAATATACATATTTTGTTATAAAAATCAAAACAGTTTCCCGTTGCTTTACAAAATGTACTTTGTTAAAAAGACATACCTACCTTATATCATTACGTTATCCATAGCTTGCACACTGCTTAAAATACAACTTAAAAACACGTTTATGATTCGTTGCTAAGTAAGCATCCATACAATTTACTTCAAAATTCTCTCAATAAAATAAAACCATACTCATATTCGACATTAATCATATCTAAATGAATGTCGAAATTTTTTCATGATGCTGAACGATTTGTGACGTCCACCTACATATTAATATTTACCAAGAAAGAAAGCGTACAGCTGTTTGAGGTACGTGTATAGATTCGGCCTACAAATATCTGGCATATGATTTTATGGTGAAATGAAAAAGTGGCTTCAATAATCACTTTTGGCTACAATTTTAGACATTGCTTTTTTCGTGCTGATTTTGTTTTATGTTTCAAGGTGTCGATTTGCTTTCTTACTATTAACACATTATTTTTGTTAGTTTAAATGTTTAGGAAGAATTACGATTATGCTGATATTATAAAAGGTAAAATATGTTATTTAATGTACTGACAAACGAAACATTCAGTTTTTTTTCCATCAACCATTCTTTTATTTGTTTATCAGTTAAATTGAAATAAATTTAAAAAACAACAACATTTTTTTGCTCATTAGCTACTTTGACTGAAGCGAATTGCTATTTTGCCATAATTCATTTTTGTGTTCTTTTTGAGAAGTCAAGGTCTATTTAAAAACGTAACGTTGCGTTTCTTATGAACTGCATCACTTACAAAGCAAAGTATGCCACCTGACCCAGACGAGATTCAGTCGCCGCTAAGGAGTTCAATTGAAATGAAGTCTTATCCAAACAGAGATCAATCGTTACTTTTACGACCTGTTTTGTTATTTTGCCATTACTTTAAGTTTTTAATTGTTTTGTGTCGATTTCATTGTTCACTGGAGATTGTCAAAAAGATACAGCTATTGGCCAGATACCATTTTAATCCCTTAAACTTATACATCGTAAAGGATTCATATCATTTCGCAGGGATGTATCTTACATGGTACTGAAACATTTAACAGTGCATTTAGATACAACAAGCGATCATATGTAAGCCTTCTGCGCACGTGAAAGATATAAATCAGGAACATGTTTTCGGATGCAAGAACTCTCTAGGTAAATCTACCTCTCTGCTCCGGCAGTTGGTCAGGTACTTGTTACAAAGCATGTTGGCCTGCGTGGATTGTGTGCTAGGTACGGATTTATCTAAACGTTAAATCATGGATGGATAGAAGAACAAATGTTTGGATTTACCCTTGAAATAAGAGAATGGCGAAGGAGAATGGTGTGATCAGTATGTCTGGTTATCCGTTCCAGCGTAAGTGAATTTTCCTGGACGAAAATCCAGTTAACACGTTTAATTTTATTTAATAGTATTACACAATGTATATATCAAAAGGAACGGGTTCCGATATAATAATTCTTTAACTATTGCAAAAATACATCTACACATACGCTTATTGGTTGAGAAAGCATTTCTCGTTTCTTACAAATTATAGATTAGAAACCTTCGACATGCTACGGCAGTGTGTTCATAGGCCTGTTAGACTCAATGATTTGGCAATCCAAATGGCTCGTTGGGCCTGAACGTGTATACGAATATATTTACTACTTATTTCATGGTATCCGTATATTATATCTGCAAGGGCTTATTCAGAGACATAGCTCCTTGCGCAATTTCGAAAAAAAAGAGTATCAACATCCACTAGAAATTTATCTTTAATTGATATGAATTTTTTACTTTTTTGTGTCCGATTATTGACACGTCTTATTAAACGAAAACTATTAAGATACTTCAACGAGAAATCAAAGTAAACGAGAACCACCTTCCTTCTCTTAAAATCGTGGATATATCTTAACAATTAAGATTTAAAACGATTATGAAATACCATTTTAAGAAATATTCTGCATCAACTTATGATATTTTATGATAGAAATCAGCTATTTTAACAATTTCACTCTGATGTAAGAACCACAAACTAGATTTACGCCTTTATATCCTGCATTTTACCGGCTACCTGTGTACCTGTTAGAAGTTTAATGAGATTGGTATCGTCACCCTTGGGAATTGATAAGTCGGAACCATAACACAAGAGTGTTATCGGCATGGTAACGTATGTTTGAGAGCATTGAGGAAATAAACAGGCTATCAAAATGTAAACAGTTTTCATTTTATTAAGTTATTAAATTGCATCGATACTAAAAGGTCTGAATTTCAATGTTATTAGGAGTCATGAATTGGATTAACATCAAAAGGCTTATTTTCTGCAATGGAAGCAGTTTAGCTTCACATCTTACTTACTAAATTGTATATGTTTGTTCAGCATATATTTTATGGCATCCTCTAAAATTATCGATGTTCTATTGAATATTAGAACAGATTAGAAAATGATGAAAGGTATATTATACATGTAAGCGAGACATATTAATGTGTTTCCCCTTCTTCTTGAGACTGCTGATAGTGATTGTTAGTTATACGATCATAATACTGTGATGATTTGTAAATACATCTTCTTTAGTCCTGCTAAGTTGATCAGTTGCGGCTTTTATGAAGTGCATGGCAACATAGAGTACAGAGGAACAATACTATGAGTGGTGTTTTGTGAAGAAGTGGCATAATTTCTCTAGTGCAGCGTTTTGTATAAAGACACGGCAAAGGATTGGGTACTGGTAAGATGTTTTCATCCGAATAATCTAATCGTTATTAAATTAGTGGAATGCTGACATGTTTGGTATTTTCTAAAAACATTTCTAGAACCTTAAAATGGGTTGCAGTACTATATAGTCTTATATTAGTCTTAGCTAAAAATTGATGATATGTTTATTTCTTACTTAAGTAATTGTTGTGTCCTATACTTGTATGCACCAGAACAGTTATACCGAAAATAATGAATTTTAGTGCAGTGGTAGAGTCGCTGACGTGTAACTCCTCAGACAGCTTAGACCCTTTCCGCGTGAGTTCGAGTCCCGAAAGTCTTAATGTGTAAAAGCCTTCCTGCTGACATGCGGTGCGTCGGAGTGTATACTCAGACGCTTGACTGGAATCTTCCTTCAACAAGCTCGACTTTGCCATTATTGCGCTGCGATATAGCAAAACTACAAGAAAATTATTTATTTACCTCAGATTATTCCTTAGAATTGACTTTGTTCAGTGAATGAATGGATGACTACAAAGAACCGGTCATGCACATTCCTCAAACCGTTTAGGTTTCGCTAGGCAACAGTAAGAAGCGCCGTCACGAACAGGACCTGATTGAGTTATGATTATGCGTGTTTATACTGACACCGGTTTATTCGGAACACCTCGAATAAGTCACGAGTCATCTCACAGATGCATTGAAGTAAAATTCCCCAATTATACATGTAGGTGTCTATGACGTTATTAATACATTTTTTTATTGTAAGTGAACATTAAGTAAAAGCCTTATATCTAATAAAATGTAAATTGACTAATAAATGTTAAAATAAATTCGTGATTCGCTTTTTTTCTGAAAATTTCTCTTGTCTCATATATTTCTTCCGGCGAACAAAACTACCATTGCAACATACGCATCCAAAGAGTGATTGTATCGAAAGCGGAATTACCGAGTAATTCCGATGAGATATCGGTGTCAATGTAATATGGTCCACGCTAGTGAAATGAAATAAATAAAATACATTTTATTAAACAGACATTTTATTGGTAATTTACAACAGTTATGGCAAGTACATTAAAATATATTTCGTTCAAACCTCGTTTATCAAGCCCTAAATCTGTTTAACGGAGGCAAAGTTACTTTGAGTTGAAAACCACGTGACTTCTTACGTGACGATTACAGGCTAGTTAGGAAAGTTGATAGCTTATGCGAACACCGTGTGTGGGTTTATACGATAAATTCATGAGTTGCTTTTTGGTTGCACTTGTTTTGGCATAAATATTTAATAGGTTTTCGTAATAATATGTATTAAAGTTTGAATTTAGTACTTATTTTATAGCGGTATATATTCCGAACTATATTTTAAGACATGCGAATTACGCTCATGTTTGAAATTATTCATCCCCACCAAGGTGCATTAACCTTGGGGTTTGTTACATAACTCCAGTGTCTTAATCTACATAGCTTTAGTATTAGATAAAATGTGTTTATACATACACGTATAATGGCAAGTTATGGGGAATCCAGGGTTGAAGGGTGACAAATTATATCCAGGGATTTCAAAGTTGTGTCAGTTGACGACCTTTATTTATTTAGAATTTAAACAATGAAGTGTCATAAAGCCATTATAACTTTCTCCGGCTCTTAGTTTCACCATACTGGTTTCAAAAGGTAGTTTACAAAAAAAATACTGAAAATAATTTGTCGATTTATTCTTGACAGACAAATATGTTGAATGTATATGTTTATCCGTTGAAAAAGAAAGAACCAAGAAACATGTGTAATGGAAGCAAAAACAGTTGGGTTTTCTTTCAATGATTATTTAAATGATTCCACCCAGTCTTATACGGTGGTCCTATGGTCGTATTCTCTCTTTTTTATGACAGGGTGAAACAAAAAGACCAAGTAGTGATCAGAACAAAAAAATCGAATTATTGAATGCGCGCGGCGTCTATATGTAATCGTTCCGGTTAAAGACTTATGGATGCCGCCATGTTGTTCTAATAAACAAGTGAAGTGCAGCACTTTCATGCATTTACTATCTGTTATTACTTAACTTAGGTGGATATCAGTATTAAATTAGATTGTAGTATAAACTGTTGTTTATCATTGTCTGTCTCTTGAAACAGTAAATGTTCCACATGTGCACGTATGAATTGTTTAATTTAAATTGCATTTGTTACGACACTGCACCATGTACATGTACAAGTCAATTGTTATGCTTGATTCTGTTGTTTGTATTCATCAGACATTTCCGATGCGCTCAAGGGCAACTTGTAACGAGATATAATTTTTAGACATGAACATTTAACGGCATTTCAGTGTTTTTATAACAACAAGGTTTAGCTCTTTCTTGGTCGGTGTTTTGTAAGGCCAACATGTCCCATTGTGGAACATGTCTTCGACGGCGACGTTTACATCAATGTCCTCTTGTAACTTTAGATATAAGTGTGTGTGTGTGTGTGTGTGTGTGTGTGTGTGTGTGTGTGTGTGTGTGTGTGTGTGTGTGTGTGTGTGTGTGTGTGTGTGTGTGTGTGTGTGTGTGTGTGTGTGTGTGTGTGTGTGTGTGTGTGTGTGTGTGTGTGTGTGTGTGTGTGTGTGTGTGTGTGTGTGTGTGTGTGTGTGTGTGTGTGTGTGTGTGTGTGTGTGTGTTGAGGTTCCAGACTATCTGATACTTGAAAAGAAGTATTTGTTTCATAGCAAAACTTGATGCTGATGCATGTGTATGTCTGAACAACTACTGCCTTAATTGTCTAGATCTCTGGGGGATTTGGAACAAAACGAACATTGTTGCTTGACATAAACAATTATACAACATGATGATATACCGAATCTATTACAAGTTCTGGTATCATAACTCTGACACTGACGCTTGTGACTTTTCATACATGTATAGTAACTGTCACATTCAGATAACAAAAGTAATGTAACAAAAAAGGTTTTCTTTGAATGTCAGAAAAAAAGATTCTCAATATCTGTTCTGTCATTATTGTGCACAAACAGCTGTTTGAAATATTCCGGGCTTATTTAAGCCGCCAGCGTATACACTAAGATGTGTATTTCTGCCT
This sequence comes from Sinonovacula constricta, assembly GCA_007844125.1. Taxonomy (NCBI): domain Eukaryota; kingdom Metazoa; phylum Mollusca; class Bivalvia; order Cardiida; family Solecurtidae; genus Sinonovacula; species Sinonovacula constricta. The sequence continues at coordinate 35,709,371 of CM017558.1, forward strand.
AAGTTTACCATACAGATACTTAGAAGTGTTTTTATGCTTTTAAGTCGACACATCAATGTGCAGAGTTGATATTTAAACTGTATGGGGGACACCTGTTTCTTAAAAATGTTAATCAATTTTTGTCTATAACTTTAAACTATGAGAAACATTATTTCTATCTGTAATACAAATTCTTCAATTTTTGTAATTGGATTGTTGAAATACAGAAACATATTTAATGGAATTAGCTGTTTGTTATGTTGTTTGTGTAGTGCAGTGCAGTTTGTGTGTAAATAAACATTTAAAAGGCTTAGAAATTGAGACTGGTTATTGGCAGTATGAGCATATAGTGTTGCCATTTTAAACATTCGCAGATGCAAAATATTTGGAAAATTTATGGTTAATAAACGCGTTCTTAGCGATTGTATACATCATGTCCTATGTTATATCAACGTCTAACATAAACAAACGAAATACGTTTCATTATGTGCTAATTAAGCTGAATTTAATTAATGTTTACGTTAATGTTTGTTAATTGCTTTTGTTTTACAGGTAATGGCTGTTTGCCCATTTAAACATATTTCCATCTTTAAAGTGCAAATAATTGTAGATCTCAATAATCAACATAAATTGTGTATTTGTTTATTTGTTTATTGGGCTCATCGTCCGGTTATCTGAGGACGATGCCCACTTGAAGCAGGTATAGTGCTGCCTTCACTGTGTATAGCATGCAGTGAAGATTGGGCATGATACTACCCCAGTCAAAGTATCTAGACGCCGGGCCAGCCAGTAGTGGAACTATCCTTATATCTTATATCTGCTCCAACGTTAACAAGGCTTTACCTTTCAACGTACTTATAATGTCACTGCCCGGGATTGAACCCGGGGCCTTCCATTCCTGGAGCCGACGCTATACCGAATGCGCTACGAGCTTCGAGCGACAAGAGTTTAAAAAATGTTAACGACTTAAATCAACATAGTCGGGTGCCTAACTTATTAGAGTTTGTAGGTTTTTTGTTGTTGCTGTTTTTGACGAGTTCGATTAAATGTTAGTTATGCTTATCGTTTCACCACGAGAAGGATATTTTGCTGTGTTCCTGAGTTTGACGAAGTAACTTCTGTGCGAAATGCATGTAGCTCGGTTTCACTTAGTAATAATGATCAAACCAACAAAAGCATAAACATGAACAACACTTCGCATCTGTAAAGTGTTCTGAATCTGTAAAGAAACTATTTTTGACTTTCTTTCTTCACATATTTTAAATCATCTTTTTATCAGGTATTAAAAAATTATTTTTTAAATAGTCCACCCACCATAGTTTGAATTAAATGTACGTAAAACACGTATTTCAGAGCAATATTAACCTCTTAAAGGCTCACTCTCACAATGATTGATATATTTTTTACATCCATGCTAGTGAGCCATTTGCTCATTTTTTTGGCAAATATCGCGAATTATCACATTTGTATCATGGATGGATATTGACATTAGATAGAATAAGTTTCTACAATGTATATACACCTGTGTGGTTTTTTATTATTATTTTAGACAGCGAGGACAGTGCCTGACTTGTCGGACGTCCGAAAGGTTTAATCCAATCAAACGTTTATATAACTTAACTAAAGTTAACCTTTTTATTATAAAATTAGATATAAATACACAGATATACCAATCAGGTTGTTATATAACAATTAAATATGGTTGTACTAAATAAGACGTCCAAACATTATCACTCGAAGATTTCTAGCAATATTTGAACTCGTCAGTTAACCTTTTTATTATAAAATTAGATATAAATACACAGATATACCAATTAGGTTGTTATATAACCATTCAATACGGTTGTACTAAATAAGACTTACAAACATTATCACTCGAAGATTTCTAGCAATCTTTGAACTCGTCAGATGTCACATGCATCTGATAAATAAACATTCAAGCAAGTGGATATGTAGGTCATTGGCTGATCTCACGTGTTTGCTTCCTAACGATAATCTAAATAGTGTATTCTTATTTTTTTTTATTTATATGCAAAACCTTGTAAACACATGACGATTTAGAACTATGTTGAAAAGCAGTACAATTTAATGCAGAATCGGCAAAAAAATGTATTCTTGCTAAAAATTATACGCTTAAAATTAAGTTAAATAGTTGTAAATAATTATTTTTAACTTAAGAACCGAACATGTAAACTCTTGAGCCTTCAGGAGGATATTTAAATATACACATGTAATTGCTCAAATATCATTATTTTCTCAGTTTTAATAAAGTTAAATTCTTCACACTATTATGTCCCTAAAACAACAACAACAACTACATTTCCTTAAACAGAAGGGTTTTTTATTTGTCAGGACAATGCACACAATTCCTTCAGTGGTATCATCTGAAAAACCAAAAAATGCTAAATATACCACTGAAAAAACAACAACAAACAACAACGTTGTGCTCAATATCCTGCTGCTTTTATGTTTTGCTGTCTGGGTATATTGATAGTATCTCGATAATGTCATAAGCAGAATATGCACCACCAGTTATTTCATTACTGCGATGCATGTTGGTATTTTAGTATGCAAATTAGCGTCTGTACTCGTCGAGATTTCGATAATATAAATGAAGATAGAATAGTAATGCCAATTTTATTGAAACGTTCTTTATGAATGAGTGGCCTATACATGTAGCACAGGTTTATTTTTGTAAAGATCCCGTGAATTCTCCCTGATAGGTAAAACATTAAAACTACACTAAACGTAAGTGTTTTTCTTAAATTTGATTACAAGTAAGATAGTATAAACAGTTTGTATTGTAGACGTGTTGAGAGTTGTGGCGTAAGTTAGCTCTACTGCTCTGATTATAGTTATGGCTATAATAAAACTTGAATGTTCTGCTCTTGTAATGGTCATATCTTCGTTATAGGCATGTTTTATATTCTGCATTATTTATATGTGTAGCTATGCTACATCAATGTTTGACGGCTCAGCTTTGTATGTATTTGTAGCTATGTTATAGACATGTTTAATGTTTATTACTGATTATTCTTATAGCTTTGTTAAATACATGTTGAATGTTTTGCTCTAACGTTAGACACATCTTTGTAATCGTCATGTGTTACTGTAAACTTAAAATTATAGTTGCAGCTTTGTTTTTTTAATGTTTTAATATAATGCTACGATTATATTATTTGTTATAGCCATACCCTATCTTTCTTATTTAGATGTACAATCAAGAATTTTTCGAATTCAAATACATTCAATTACATTCCTTTCGTAAATCAAAATGATATCTTTATATAAATATAGATAATTTCTCAGATGGCTTTCCTAATTTGTGTGTTTTGATGTTTTCTATTTGTCCCATTCTTCATTTTGAACTCTTTTTTACTCAATGTTATAGTCTTATGACATTTTATATATGTAGTAATCGGGAAAATCCGGTTTTACTATGTACTTATAAAACACCTTCTGTATGTGCCTATATGATTGTACTGATATGACTGAACGGTAAGATTCACCGAAGTATAACTCTTCAGCCCCTCACCGGTCTGGGCGAAATCTGCTATGTGGGGAATCTTTCAACTGACCTTCCCAGGCTGCGGCGTACCTGTTTAATACCTAGGTATTTGTCTGGGGTCTAAGACGATCCTAGTTTATGTTAAAAGGTGTTTAAAATGAATCTACAATTACAAAACAGTAACTTACAAAAGTATACTACTATTGTGGAATGGAAATAGTTGTGGCTGAAAATAAGACTTGTAATTATCCTAACATTGGCCTTTACTTATTCGTACATATTATTTTTCTTAAAATCTTACAAGCTGGAGCATAAATGTAAGAAAATATACTTTCAAAAGTAATACAGAGGCAACTCAGAAGAATATTAAGCTGTTAGGCTTTTATGGAAAACATTATCATCAGATTTATTCGTTACAGTAGCTACATTGTTGGCATGGCAACTTAAAATTTCACGATTCCATTGGTTGTTGTATAGTGACGCAACGGATTTGTACATTTGTTACATGTATATAATAATGTTACAATTATCAAATCGTAAAGTTATTTATGAAGTTATGACACGTACTCCTTAACAGATAAAAGAGAGATAAAAGAAAGCAGTCAAAGACAAATTATAATTAAAAAGTAAATGGTGTGGCAGTTCTCCAATAAACATTTAACTGAAAATATTTATAAAAAAAAACAAAAAAAAAACAAACAACAAAAATCAATTATGACTGACGTATATGTGTTCACGTGTACGCATTAGATCAATCGAATCCAACCAAATTATTATATACCACTACCACAGGGTGTTCAGATCACAGAACAGGTGAATATATTTGAAGATATAAATGATATGTAAGTGAAAACCTCCCGATAATTAAAAGTACCTGACTGAGGCCAAGCCCGTCATGCCTGGAAGATATTCAATGTGCTATTACGATACACGATGCTGATAAAAACCGGTTTAAGCAACCCAAGTCGGTCCCTTTCGCCGACTGACCGTTCCAATAAGATAACTGACTCACCACAGATTTGTTCCTGGTTTTCCATTTAGCTTGTATGAAAATAAATATTTTTGTCCTGTGTTTTATCAAAGTTTGGTTTATGTTGGAAGACTCATAACACTTGGTCATATACATGTATTCTTATTCAAATATGGTCGGGTTAATTTCAACCACGACACACCTAACTTCATGTTTCAGTTTGGCTGATTTTCTTTATATATAGTCTATAGACCGCCCTGACAGGCCGTACAACTGACGGTATATATACACTCCGAGTGCACGTGAAGTACACAGTTCCGGTATGTAGTAATGTGGGTGTCACCAAGTCGCGTGATTTTTTGAAGAAACTTTTAACACGAGATGTGAGAAGTCAAGAGAGCATTTAACAATTTTTTTGATGTCAGTACTTTTTACTATTTCCCAAATTCACAAAAGAAGCCTTGATAGGGCAGCAACATCATATTAAGCTACAAACACAAACATATCATCCATATTAATTTGTAACACATAATTGACAAACTGTACATACTCCTAGATTGGTGATAACGAAGGGCCTTGAAGTTACGATTGAAGTGCTGTTGATGCTGATGATGGGTTTTTTAAGAGTTTTTTTTTTTTTTTTTTTTTTTTTTTTTTTTTTTTTGCTGGTTGTGATAAATGTGGAGTTGATGTTTCTGGTGGTGATAATGGTGATTTGGGTTATAATTTCATGGTGATTAAATGGTAAAAAAACATGTTTTGCTGACGAAGGTGGTCGTAATGGCGGTTATAATCGCAACCGATGAAGAGTAAATGGACGTCGTCGTTGTGATCGGTTCTCGTCTTAGTTGGCTTCTCCTCAGATTGGTCACGGCGATTAAGGTATACATTCTTCAGACGGTTGAAATTGTGGTGATAATGGTGGTGATAATGGTGGTGATGCCAATGTTAATTCTGATGATAAGTAGGAGCATGGAGAACAAGTCGACCTACATAACGTTGGTTTGTAAGAAATGTATTCGGCTGTCTTGTTTTACCACACCCATGTAGCACTTTTAGCTCACAATTGCACAGTTTTTATGTTTAACAAGCTGTCATTACACACCACCGGATGTTTATCAACAAAGGTAGGAACATTTGCATTTTATCCATGAGCAATTTAAACATCTATGGTGAAGCTTTGATGACCGGTTATATTGGGAGAGGTTTCCAACACGGAAATAAATCACGTGCATACCGTGCCATGGCACAGACAAATAAATCTCACAGTCCTGTAGGAAGTGGGCGGAACTAAATGGGTCTAAGTTGGCTACACAATTCGTGCAGTGGAAAATGTTATATAACCCGTACTTAGAGATAACGTCTGATAAACGTGCATTTCGTGTTGGTGTTTCTTGGAGATATAAGTTCTTCTTGGAATCCTGTGAGTTCTTCGTCAAATTTCATGTTTGATTATGAAGAAGGCCAGAGGAGATTTTAAACGTATGCAAACAAAATGTTTATAGAATCTAACGCCGAAAATGGCACGCAATGCTGATGTTTTTCTCTGAGGCTGTCTCAAAAAATGAGAACACTGTCCGTGGCATATACCGGTGTTGGTTGTTAACGCTAAAACGGATCGTATGTAAATGTTAAAAGCAAAAGAAAATACAAAAGCACCAAGTTAACAACTTGCTAATTTCTCGTAAGTTATCATTTCTGTACAAGTAAAATGCCATCAACAGTCAAACAAATCGATCTAACATAAATACATTTTACTCTTCGTCGATTACCATCAAACTTTATTTGGTATGCGTGGTAACAGATCACTGATCTGAAATAAACGTGATCCGCGTGGAAAGTGAACAAAGTTTACCCTCAGTATTTCTGAACATGCAGGTCGTTTCCACAAAGCAACTGCATAATGTCGTTGACACAGTTTACCATGCATAAATTATGGCCACATTTTTACCTCATAAAAAAGTGAGTTTGAAACTTTGTATTATGTCATTTCTATACCTAATAAAACAAAGCTATTCTAAAATTAGAACCTAAATGTGATTTATTTCCGAAAGTAAATTGAGCGCCTTTGTTTTTACACATTAGGATATATCGATATTCTGACTGAAACGGAATACATAAGTGGTGCATGTACATGTAACAGCTGTTTGAATATAAATTACGGGACGCATTATTCGTAAGTAAATACCATTCAGATTCTAACACGTGTATCATTTGTTTGCTCGCTCATTGCCAATGAGAGAAATATATATTGTTACATGAATCTAGGCCAGTGCGTTTGAATAGGGTTTGTGCCTGATTATTTTGCCAGAAGTTACACTATACTAAAGGTAAAGTATCTATTTCTTATAACAACATATTCGCACATTGAAAACGCCTTATATTGTATTTTATTATAGCTTTATGTGCTCAACAACCTTACATATGTTTTACATAAACATTTCAAGCTTTTGATTCGCCTTTTTTTTAATAACATACCATTAGTTTTATGTTCTTCCGATCTTTGGATTTTTCATCAACCAGCATTAATCTGCAAAACAAATTTTGAACAAAATGCGTTTGCTAAATTGCTTTAAGTTTCATGAGTAATCATATGATGAACTTTTATTTCTGTGACAGCCTTATTGCTGAAAGAAAGTCCTTATATGTCAATTCTCTATGACACACATTGACTAGGACATCTCCTGACACAACCTCGTTGGCATGCATGCCTACATGCCTTCAACAGAAAATGCTTGAGACATTTATGTATAGATGATAACAATGTTACATGTTTTATAACATTTAGACATTATGGTTTCGATTTTTTCACGTTAGCCCCAATGTGCAATTTTTTCTAGTGCTAATTTAAATATGTGTATAGGACCTTTTCTATATATTTCCTGCACTATAATTAATAAGTTTGAATATAAGTGACATTTAAAATGAAGGATAAATGACACCATTTCAGATACCAAAATGAACAATAAAATTACTGTTTAATTACTGGGTGGTTTTTATGTAATCGTTTGATGAAATGTCATAATTAATTATATGCATCTATATTATCGAGATAGTCTACCTATCGATTTAAATATTGTCCTTATACTACGAGCCTTGATCTATGGTGTTGATTGAAATTCTGAACTTTAATTAAATGATAATTGCTTCTTACAGGGAGTATATATTTCTGTCAAGAGATTTATTCCGCCCTTTTTATTTTCATAGCAGTACCATTGTTTAGTATTCAAGATGATCAACCACACTTCCATCTTCTCTGCTTAAGCATTTAGTTCCACCAAAACATCTGCAGCTCGGGCATGTCTTTGGATGATTGGTATATCTTAAACGAATCGAAATAAGGAATGGACATACCCATTGAAATGTTTTACCAATACAAATACATACGTGTCACATATGATTATGGCGTACTTTTACTGTTATACCATGTCAATATCACTTTACAGATTAAAATTCATTGTTACTTGTCAAAGCCTAATTGCTAATTGTTGTGCACTTCATGAGCTCGAAAAACGCACAACTGAAGTTTGTTTTGGCAGCAATTCAAAATAACCAGATTAACCCAATTGACGCCTGTGCACGCCGAATCATCGGTACCTGTCAGATTTCTTTTTGTCTCAATGGTAATCGGGTGGCTGGTAGGCGTGCAGACGTTCTCCACCGCTTCCTGTACATGTTCATGACGTAGTTACTGTACACATAACTACTAATGTTGAGGTCGATATGTAGTTTTGTGGACCTGGGTAGTGTGATATCGACAAAGAGGACACGTCCGATACCCTTTGAATTTGAAGCATTCTGGTGGTTTGATAATATTGATCTCAACTAAACACTGACTTGCTTTAGCAAAAAGGTACTCTCTAAACGCACTCACGGCAACTTATGTCATTTTTTGTTCTGTTTTGATTCAATATTTTCCTTCAATAAGAATATATGACAAAGTCCTATGAGCATTGCAACATATACCAAACTCCGAAAAGGCACAGAACAAAGGTATTTCACATGCAAGCCAAGAGGCTTCCACATCGTCCAGAAGACATGGTTTGAAAAGTCTAGCCTGCTTACTTCGCGTCGCCATGTTCGTTTACAATGTTGGTGGAAAGTTAACCCGTCAATGAGAATAGCAAAGGTCAATATTAATTCCCGGAGTAGTTATTTCTTTTTTCTGACTCTGGCGTGCGAAGCTCTCAACCAATAAAAAAACCTTCATATTCATAAGGTACATAAATATTTGAGATATATACTCGTTTTTTTTTTTTGTTAATGGATATCATTTCATGTTAGCCTGACATTTGATGTAATAGCTTCGCGTTGCAACAGATTGTAAAGGTTAAGAATAGTTTCCATCAAAAGTTTATCAGTTTTTAGATCATATCATGCTTTGCATATGAAGATTGTACAAACGTTTATCAAAAACGTTTAGAAAACGAAAAGTATTTTGAATGTCTTAGAAAAACATTGTATGAACAAATATTGAGAAATGACATAAAACAGTGTAAAACGAAATTCAAAGGACCAAAGTAAAGATGCATACTAATGATATGTTGATTCATCTTTACAATGTTACTTTATAAAAGCTGGTAAATAAGTTTCAAATAACTCAAAAATAGAGTTTAGTAAAGAGCAAAATGTTTGCTTTATATATTGTTTCAATCTTTACTGTGTCCCATTGGTATTTGTCGGTTGACCAATTTGCTACATAACTAAAAATAACTAATATTGCTATTTGTTTATCTGATGCTATGTTATTCCTTAACTGTCTTAATGTTATCCTTAGTATTTGCACAATGTTATCCACAGCCCTCTGGAGTTTTTACTTTTGCTCTCTAGACATCTTCATGTTATAGCGATAATATAAAAAGCAAAAGGTACTTTATTAAGAATCACCCACTTGTCTCTAAGGGGTTTTTAAGATACGATTCAATATGTAACATATCAATTTGCATAATCCGTAATTATGTTAAAAAAAACTTTACCTTACAGGTTATGTTTTTTTTTTTTTAATTTCGTTGAATTCTCGGTTACAGGTAAAGCTCTAAAATCCTTAGGTAGACATTCATCTTAAAAAATAAAGTTGGAACAAAATATGGACAATAGATAAAATTGAGAATAAATACAAAGTTTGGTGAGGATTTACGGGAAATAACTTTATTGATTTGATTAAATGGTTAACATAAAGGACTCTCTACATTGAATCCAATTTTAATCTGAGAGCCTATTTTAAATTTCCTACTATGTAAGATGAATGCTGTTTTGGGCTAGAGAGAGCCGATTACTAGAAAGTATGTTCGTGCTCGGGCCAATTAAAAGTCTTAGATATGGGCCACTTAATTTAGCTCTATTCGATTACAACAATGGTGTAACTCAATGTCGCAAGGTTAGTGCTTAATGCTTATTGTGAGTTTCTGCAGTTAACACATTTAATTTTAAAAAAGAATGTTTTATCATTGCTACATTTACAGATTCAAATTTTCTGACCAATACTAGACAAAAGGACAAGAAAAATAAGGAACAACATGCTACAGTATTAAAGTTTATTTATGCAAATGTTGGATATCATAACCTATAGAAAATGAATCAAAGCTAATCAATATATATATTGTAATTCTGTTATGCTGGCCTAACAATTGAAAGGCACAATAAAGCTGTTATTACATACTGTCAAGTGAGAATAAACTATTCAGTTGAGCCCGCATAACAAGTGAAAATGTACTGAAAATACTGTTAGGCCAATTTACTTTTCAACAAGATATTCTGTTATGCCAGCATCACAATCGAAATTATACAGCAAATACTACTGGGTTAATTTAATGTTCAATAGGAAAATATATTCGGTTATGCCAGAATAACAAATAAAAGTGTAGAAAAAACTGTTAGGCCAGCATACTATTCAGTAAAAAAGAAATTGTTCCGTTATGCCGGCATAAAAATTGAAAATGTACAGAAAATACTGTAAGGCCAACATACTACTGAATAAGTAAAATGTTCTGTTACGCCAGCATAACAATTGAAACTTGTCAGAGAATACCGTCGAGTAAATTTAATATTCAGTATGCCGGCATAACAAATGAATTTGTAAAACAAACTGTTAGGCCAACCAACATTCTACTGAATAAAAAACTTTTATGTTATTCTATTTGGAATAGCGTTTTGTTCAAGATGTTTCTATTTATATCGATATTCATCTAACATTTACATACTCGGTAATGAATAATATATTGTACTATTTTTTAATACATTCACATTGACTCAATTTTTAACCCTCAACGATAGCGTTTCGAGAGCAAGTATTTCAACACCACAACAAGACCACTGTTTGTGCTCTGCACGATTTTAAATAAGCATTAAATAGAGGTGCTGTAGATGGTTTACTCAGATCATTGCAAGGCTGCGGTGTTGTTGTTTTATATTTAGAGTGGCAAAATACATCTATCTATTTTAGCTTTATGCGCAGTGGCAAAGGTATTTCATGTGTTACATGTAAATACCAAGTGTAATAATTATGTAATCGACACAAGTGTTGTAGACATAAATTACTTATGTTTAAGGTGCGGACGTTTAAGTTAGTATATGTTTTGCATCTTAAACTTATATTGCTATTGTTTACTCAACCTTAATGTTTAACCACCAGCGCAGCGCAGGTTAGCTGGAAAACATCTGTATGAGAAACTCTCGCCCTGACCGAGACTCGAATAGCATTAACGTCTAATAAAATATAACGTTAAATAGTGAAATTATTATGAATGTATATGTTTTACTGTAAATAAACAATAAGTTTGTTGTCATAACAAAGTCTTTTAGAATAATATATCACTACGAACAGTGCAAACAGATAATTATAACAGCCACGCGTCAGTATCTTCAACGTACGTGTAGAAAGAATTTAAATAGAACGCGTTTCTAAAGGCATCACGGTAAACATCGCCCTGGGTTTTTAAACCAAATTGGTCAAAATATTTATCTAAACGTACAATCAGTTGTTGATGTCTAGTTCGAATAGAAATATTTGAACTATCTTTCACGCAAATACACAAAACACTTCTTACGAGCAATAGTCAAAGGGGATGTTAATTCCAGAGTCGTGTCAATAGATGAGATTGCAAAGACTCGTCAATTAGGAGTAAAGTGTTTAATTTAAATTAATTAAAATTTTAAATTTAAATATTTGAATTTGCTCATCTCAATAAAAATAACAGATATTTATGTGAAAGTGCTAAAAAGTACTCAGATGCTTAAAGCAATCTTTTATACATTTAGCTGTCATAGTGAGTTGTAGTTCTATATCCAGAATATACCTGACTTTTAATTGGCGGACAAGATCATTTATTATGCCTACTGTGTACTTTGAAAGAAGAGGTTGTTAAATATGGACATATATCTGAGTGTATTTTGAAATTCAATGGGGTGCTAAATATTATTTACATGAAACATGATACGAGGGCTGTTCCATAAATCCGCGGAATTTTCCTCTAAACCAGTCATTTTTGAATACAATTGCACAAAATTTCACGCACATACTCTCTGATATGTATTTAGATGAATGTATATAGTATGAATGTTTGTTACACGTTATCTGTAATATGTTATGTTTGATGTATTGCAAAGAAATTTGGAAAAAAGTAAAGGTTTGTCACAAATTTGTTTTTTTATTCATATCCCTTATACATGTATTGAATATATTAACGAATCCCGCGGATTTATGAAACAGCCCTCGTATATCTCAATTACCCCGACCTCCAATCTAAAAAGGTGTACATGTGTTAACTATTACGTCCATGTACAACCGTTATATTTACCTCGAACTAAAGCTCGATAAAGAACCGGGACAGATTAGAAGTATATTTCTGTAAGCGTATCACAATGAAGAAATAGTGAGCTGTTCCAGTACATTAAAGAATATAAGTATATCTTTCTTCGATATCAGGATCTCGGTGCGTGACGTGTTTAAATAAGTCGGTGCGATGTGAATGTTGGTTCATGCGGAAAGGAAATTTTGTAGCCACGCATTCATTCAAAGGTAGTAGAGTTTGTCCTTTTGGGGTTTAGTGACAAAAGTGTTTTAAAAGAGAAACATTGAGAGGTTTTCAAAACGTAGTTTGCATGAGAATGTATTTCACGAATGCCGTGTTTTTAAAGGACTTGGTACAACCCTGTATACCAATTCTTTTAGTTCTTTATTAATATTTAATATAACAAATGGCTAAACTCCCAATAATAGACAGTTAGTTTTTAAACAGGTTAAATAAGAACTTGTAGAAAACTAACTCTTTTTCTTATTGGAATAAATGTGACATATAAATGCACTAATTTGATGAAAAGGACCAGTCGCATGTAAGTCCGTGTCAAGGCCAGTTCTGAGCTGATTTGTTATAAAGATCAAACATGAATGTGAATTTATTATACAAGGCTGATAGTTTTTGGCTATTGAAAGAGATAGTAACTACGTTACGCATAGATTATTATTTCAGTACAGAGTAACTATGTACCTTTATTGACGTGCATGACGTGTGACGTTGGCTGTGACCATTATTTTAGCCACAATATTGTATTGGATATTGTGTAAAGTGCCATGTTAAATTGATAATGATAGTGAACCTTCCCATAATTAACAGGTGTGCCTATTTATAATTAGCTTAAATTTTTCAAGTAGAAGAATCGGATATAAATACGTAAAGGAACAGTTATTTGTCCGAAGTCTTTGTCAAAAGCAATTTGTAAATATATTATATAAATATAATATAATAAAATAAATATAAATAAATTGGATCGAAAGCATAAACTGCCAGTTAAGTATGACTGCCTAATTATAGAAAGGTAAATAATATATTGCTAAAGACTAAAAAGTCTTTACCTCATAAATACAACATAGGTCAGAACTCAGAAGCTTTCTGTTTTTTATTGCTTCGATAAACTCTATATTTTACATGATTTTGCAAATCTTTCTGAATAAATAAGAGACGCATATTTAAACATTATTTCCAATATAGCGTTAGGTGGAGAATGACAATAAACACTTCACAAAATATAAGCTAGTGTTATGAAGTAAGTAAATATATTTAAGTAAACGACATAATTTTGATTTTAAAATAAGTAAACATATTTAAGTGTTTGTCATAGGCAATATATATGTGTTATATTAATTATCATAACTGCACAACTGCACAGCCTTAGTGTTAGATAGAAAACAACATTCATATAGTTCTTTTTTGTTAAATTGTATTAAGCAGACAAATACAAAACAAAATGAAACTTTCGTGACAAAATCGCTTTTGTTTTACAGTTGTTCCTGAAACTGTCGAACAGTGCTAATGTGGTTATAGAACACAAACATACGCATTATAGTATCGATGTCTTGATGTTTTGCGTTCGTGTCAAAACCTACTTCCAGATATGAAGGACGAAAGATTTATGGGAAGTACGCATGGCTTATCTCTAGATCAAATGTAGTGTTACAGTATTGTTAAAAATAAACATAATATTATATAGAAATAAGTACGATTGTAAAAGCGAAAAGATAAAATTGTAATTACGGCTGGCGGACAGTGAGTGAATTAAAATCGTAGCTATGCTATTCGGCTATTTGCATTTTAATAAACCGTTTGCATACTTGCATTAAAACCTAACATTTAAGGTGCGGTGGGATTTAATTACCTGTAAAAGTAACGTAACTCCTTTATGAACGGCCACTAAAGTTTGAAAATAAAAAAGCACCGTCATTTACGTTTTGA